>JAJHZJ010000426.1:1127045-3547369 GCA_023548195.1 Bettongia penicillata ogilbyi
CCTTTACCAGCTCTGTGTTTCTTCCCTTGGACAAGTTAATTTATTTCTCTGTGCCTCAGTTTTCTAATCCGAAATTTTAGGGTTTGGACTAAATGGCTGCTAAATTCAATTCTATCCTTAAATCTATGGTCCTATGATTGTGGAGCTTTGGGTTTTTTCCCCACCTTTGCATCCCTAGCAGCCCCCTGCATAGTGTTTTGTGTATGAATAAAGGCTTGTTGTGTTGAATTGAATAATGTGGGTCCTACTAGGCTGCAAACTTCCATGCTTTTCCTAATGCTCCCCCATCCTCCCTTTTGATTATGGCCTTTTGCTCTGCATACATTAGAAGCTTATTTAATATTTGTAAAAGGGAGGAAGGAGGGAATGAAAACTCAGCTTCACTGCTCTCTAAGGTGACATCCATTATCACAGCAGATACTCTGCCACCTGTTTTGGAGGCAAGATACAAAGAGAAAGGAAAGAAAAAGACTTAACAGAAAAAAATTGAAATGATACTAATAGTATAATTCACAATTGCTTCATAGATAGGAAAATATCTGACATTCCTCAAAGCCAAAAAGCCTTGGCTTTGCAGATTGGAGAATGGATGTACCTGGGGTCTCCTATTCCAAATGCTTCCCCTCTACAGGCTTGTTTTTTAACAAGCAGCTCTGTCACGCCTAGTAAGATTCCCAGCCTGACTTATAGCTGGCATACGATGTGAGACATTCTGAACCTGAATTCAGAAGCCCAGGAGATGAAAGGATGAATATTAAAAGTCAGCCTAATAATAGCAAATACATAATGAATCTGACGTCTCCAAAAATATTTTTAGCAAGAAATACATTAAGATTCTGGCTGCTTCTCCTCCCCTCTCCAAGGAACTGTACCCTGGCCCCTGTCAGAGCTCTCATTTTTCTCATCCTACTCCCACCTTCTCCTTTTGACATCCATCTGCCCTTGGCCAAGACTTTGGCACTTTTCCCTCCTCCCTTCTTCTAAGGGTCTCTAGACCTGATCTTTTAGTGCACAGGGCAAGTGGCCTGCCTGGGAATGGAACATTGGACCATGGAAAGCACAGTGAACTTACAGATAAAATACTTGGGTTTCAGTCCTGAATCAGACATCCATGAATTGTGTGACCTTGGATTAGTCACTGCCATTGGATCAGTTTTCCTCATTTATAAAGTGAGGGGGTTTGGCAGGGTGATCTTCTAAGGTCTTTTCTTTCTGCAACAAGTAGCTCCAAACTCAGTTGGGAGAGAGAAAGGGTTTTTTAGTGATCTGTTAAATACATATCTGATACAGTATTATTTCCATATTTTATGTAATTATAACTCTGATTAGTAGGATGTATATATATGTACACACACACATATATATGTATACACACACATATATATGTATACACACACATATATATGTATATATATCTAAAATAACTAACTGGGAACAGTATGTAATGAATGTGTTGTGCATCAACAAAGTTCTCCTGTAACTGGTCATTCTGGCAATTGGGGAAAATTTACTTGTGAAAGTAGAGATAAGGAGAAAGAGACCCCAGGACACCTCAATCCCAGGCGTCATCACTGCTGATTCTTCCACTGATCTGGGGAGTTCTGAAGCTCCTGTCCTCAGACCTGGCAATAGGGGAGCAGTCCATCTCAGTTCAATGTGGTATAGCTGATAGGGACTGGAAAATTGGTAGGTTTTGAAAGAGAACTATGAAACTTATGGGAGACTTTGTGGATGGCAGAGCAGGCTGTCCAGAGGACAGGTGGTAGTTGGAGGCAGGGCACTCTTCCTTCCCCTAAGTCTCTGACACTGCGGTATGTGCTTTGTCTCCACATTGGTCTTCACCCACCCAAGAGCTCCATCTCACACTGAGAGGAATGACATGAAATGGGAAGAATTGTTCCTTATCTGATAGCAGAACATGGAGAAAGGAAGCCTCTTCCTGAAGGTTGGTGCACTGGGATAAAACCCTTGTTGCCTTGTGCTCCTGAGGTCTTTGATCCAGAAGAATAGCTATAGTATAATGAAAAAATAATACTGGATTTGAAATCAAAGACTTGGATTCAAATCCTAGCTCTTTTGTTTTTTATCTCTATGACACTGGAAAAGTTTTTAGGCCTCCTATTCCTCAACTTTCAAGATGGTTGGAGTTGCTAACCTCTTATGTTCTTCGATTCTATCGTCTGGGATATCTGGCTAGGTAGCTCCCCCATGAGTTAATATATGTAAAGTGTTTTACAACATACAAAAGTCTATAAAACATTTTATAATTGCCAGTTATTATCATCTTTGAATGAGGCAGCCTTGCACTGTCAATTATTCACCAAGCATTTCATAAGCATTTACTATGAGCCAGCCACTATGTTAAGCGCTCAGTATACAAAAAATGACAAAAACTGTCCAGGTCCTCGTGGGGCTCACATTTCAGAGAAGGAGTGGTCAGAGAAATGGGAGACAAACTCTAAAAATGCTGTTTCAATAAAGGTAAGGGAGAAGTGGATATCAGGAAGGAATCAGGGGTGGAGTACCTATGGCCTTGAGGCCACACATGGTCTTCTAGGTCCTAGGGTGAGTCCAAATTTTATAGAACAAATCTTTTTATTAAGGGGGTTTGTTCTGTGAAGTTTGGATACAGTCAAAGGGCCACATTTGAGGACATTTGGATACAGTCAAAGGGCCACATTTGAGGACATAGAGGGCCGCATGTGACCTTGAGACCACAGGTTCCCCACTCCGGTTATTCCCTATGGTCAAATGAAAAGAATGAAGAGAGAAAAAGAGGGGTGTTGATTTTAGCAGTTTGAAAATCATTTGTGGTCTTGCAGAGAGTTATTTGAATAGGAGAGTGAAAGTGGATATAAGATATTGAATACATTCTAATAGAATGCACAGACAATGTAAATAAGAGGTAATCTCAAGAGGGAACATACATAGAGTGCTGACCTCTGAATCTGGAAACTTGGGCAATTAGATAGCTTAGGACAGAGAATGCTAGACTTGGTGTCAGGAAGACCGGAGTCCAAATGTAGCCTCAGATAGATAATAATAGCGTGATTCTAAGTCACTTGACTTCTCTTTGCCTTAGTTTCCTTATCTGTAAAATGGGGATGTTGCTAGCCCCTACCTCCCAGAGCTGTTCTGAGGAACGAATAAGATACAGTGCTTTTATGTTATGGCTTCCCTCAGGATACTCTCTAGGTCTATGCATTGCAAAGCAGATACAGATCTGCTTTGTAGAAGTTTGTTCACTGGGAGTTACACTGGTGAAATCATAGATTAGGAACTCCTGAAAATCATCTCTATGGACTGGTTGGTATAGTCATCTCTTAGAAGGTGGGACATGAATTGATTTTTTTGGAGAGATAGGATCTGCCTAGATATAGAAGGGCAGCTTGCCCTTTAAGTAGAAAGGTGGGTGTGGGGTAACATCAGTCCAAGTATTAAGACAGGAATACACACCTAGTGATATGGAGGAAGAAATGAAGAGACGTGATTCCATCAGTCCTGGGGATAATTAGGAAATGATGAATCAACAATGCAGCAGAGGAGATTACACTGGAGACAACCACTAATAACTGAAGCAAACTTTCAATGAAGGCTCATTCTTAGTATAAGTTGATACATCTCCCTTCCCATTCCTCCAGCCTCTCCCTATTAACCAGGAAGTGTATTGTAGAAGAAAGTGCCCTGGGTTTAGAATCAGAGTCCCTAGGTTCAAGTCCCAGTCTTGTTATTTCCTATTTATGTGATCATGAACAAACCATTTAGCCTTCCTTGGCCTCAGTTTCCTCATCTGTAAAATGAGGGGGGGTTTGTAGATTGTTTCTTAAATTCTTTTAAGATCTGAATTCTGATTTAGAAAGCACTGGGTGGCACAGAGGGATCCATGATTGGACTGTTTAAAACCAGCCTAATGCCCACGCAGCAGGTCTTAAATGAAAAGTTTTATCTTCCCTAGTTTCCAGACTGCACAGTGGGTGGATAGGATCTTGTAGGAGGACCTCAGCTGAAATCAGTACTGCTGATTACTTACTTTGTGACCTTGAAGGGAGCTGCCTAACCACACTGGGTCTCAGCTTCAACATCTGTCAAATGGAGAGAGTAATACGAGTCAA
This sequence comes from Bettongia penicillata ogilbyi, assembly GCA_023548195.1. Classification (NCBI taxonomy): domain Eukaryota; kingdom Metazoa; phylum Chordata; class Mammalia; order Diprotodontia; family Potoroidae; genus Bettongia; species Bettongia penicillata. The sequence goes on from JAJHZJ010000426.1 coordinate 1,131,158, forward strand.
CTTCTGGGGGCCTATGGGAAGCCTTGCTAGTCAAACCGATGGGGAAATCAAAGTTCTCACAGCTTAATAAGCACTAATTGATGGAGAGGAATCTCAAGTGCTAGACAAATGCTCCCAGGTAAAGGGTAATAAAGGAAAAACAGCAACAACTCCAGGCAGATGCAGGAAATCAAGGATGGAGAGGGCAAGGCTTTAGGGAAACTCGAGGGAGAGTATTTCAGTGGAGATGGACAGTCAGAACAGAGAATCACAGGAGTTAGGACCTTGAAGTATCTGACCTTGAACCATCAGCTGTGCCCTCTCTCTCACACACCTTCCCTCACTACTTCTCCACTGCCTCTTTTTAGACTGCTTATAAACAACTCATTTCTCCTCTGCCCTCCAAAACACCTTTCCTTGATGTGATTTTCCAAGCCACAGATCTATAATTTATCTAATTCCACCCTCCACTTTGTCCCCTCACTGCCTCTACTTCCCCACCAGCTACTCACTCCACAACCCTTTTACAACCTGGCATCTGCTCCCACTGTTCTATTAAAATAACTCTTTACAAGGCCACTAATGACCCTTCTAATTCTTAAAATCAACAGCTTTTGTTTTGGTCTTCATCCTTTTCTATGTCATTTGAATATATGTGCTATCTCTTCCTTTCTGATGTCTTCCCCCTTAACTTTGATGATGCAGTACGTTTTTAGGTTATCTCCTACTTCTCCAACCACTCCTTCCCCAAAATGCTTTGATGGCTTCTCATCCTTCTCCAGAACTTAAATGTGGTTGTGACCCAGGATTCTATCTTAGTTATCTTTATCTTCTCTTTTTCAACTCTCCCTTTTGGTTTCATCATCCATTGCCATGACTTCAATAATTACTTCTATGCTGATGGCTTTCAGATCTACACACATTCTCCAAACCTCTTCTCAGAGTGCCAGTTCTGCATTTCCAACAGACTACTGGATTTAACTGCATGGTCTCTTGGCCCTCTCCTTCCATTCTTTCTTTGTCACCCTTTTTCCTTCCAATGAACTGAACATCTATGAAGTTAAACTCTTCATTCTTCTCCTCCACCCATCAAAGACCAAATTTGCCTTTCCTAACTTTTCTATTTCTATTAATGGGGCTCTTATACTATCAACCAATTGTGTAACTGTACTGTTAATGTATTGTTAATGGAATGGGAAGATTTTTCCCATCCATTAATAGGCCTATGTGACCTGCTTGAATTACATGGAAGCCTGAATCACATGAGTCTAAGTCAAATGAAGCAGGAAGGGTGGAGTATAGCTGAGAGGAAGTGAGACAGAGCAGACAGAGCTGGAAAAGAGAGAGGAAGTAAGGCAGGACTCTGTGAGTGAGAGAGGGAGTGAATATACTTGAGGGAGTTGGTTTGTGAGAAGTCCTGATAAAGTGTATAGATTGCTTGGTTACTATGATGGATTTGGCTTCTTGGTGTTTGAATAAATGTCTTAATTTCAACTTTGAGAAAGAGAGTTTTTATTTTGTGAATTTATCCTGGAAATACACCTACATATATCCATAGCAACTGCTGTGGGTATTGCCTTGACTATAATAACCTCATTATCTGGCCTATACTTCTCAGACCTTAGTTTCTTCCTTTTTAAAAAATTTCAAAAAATTTACCTCCTCTCATTCTGGCTATATCTCTTTCATTCTCCATGATTTTTCAGATATCATTAACAGGGACTGAGTTATTACATCCACCAGTGCTTTTAGTGCCTGAAGAAAACTAGATAGTATAGAGGATAGAGTATCCTGAGGTCAGGAAGACCTGAGCTCAAATCTGTCCATAGACATTAATTAGCTGTGTGATTTTTGGCAAATCACTTAACCTTTCTCTTAGTTTTTTCAGCTGTAAAATGGGGATAATAATAGCACCTATCTGCTCAAGGTTTTGAAGATCAAAGGAGACAGTATTTGTAAAGTGCTTAGTACAGTGCCTGGCACACAGGAGGTGCTATATGAATGCTAACTATTATTATTACCGAGGCTATAGTTCCTCTGGGCCAAATGATTCGAATTAATTGATAGAAAATAGCAAGTAATAATAATAGTAGCAATAATAGAATTAATATAGCCATTTAAAGTTTGCAAAGCACTTAACAATTACTATCTCAACTTATACTCATGACAACCCTAGGTGGTAGGGTCTATTGTTATCTGTGTTTTACAGATAAAGAAACTGAGGTAGGTAAAAATCAAGAGATTTGGCCAGGGTCAGAAATCTAGAAAATATCTAAGGTTGGATTTTGGACTCAGGCCTTCCTGACTTCAAGTCCAGCATTCAATAGTTTACCATCTAGCAGCTAGGTACTCTATGTATCTTCTTACTTGTCAGATATCATCTCCCTCTTTGTCATTTTTCTTTTGCTTTTGAGTCCACAAATCATTCACCTTAGTAAAGGAAATAGAGTCAAAATAAGGTTTAAATGGCTCTACATTCTCTTTCTTTTAGTTACTATTCTCCCATCCTTCTCAAATAGAGATCCATAACTCATGGAGCCTTCATTCCTCCAGTGTAGGCAAAATTAAAACAAAACCCCAAATATTTCTGTTTTCCTTAATTTTTTAACAACCTCATATATTTCTGAGCTTTAGCATTCCTGATAATATTATTTTGAGGGGTTTTAGATAAGGGTTTAATTTTCTAAGTTAATAAAAGTCTGTTTTATAGCCCTTCCACTTCCCCTCAGCTTTGGAAAAAAAAACAAAACAAAACAATCCTTGTAATAGTTATTCATAGTAAAGCAAACATAATATCTTGTTGGTCATGTCAAAAAATATGCCTCACTTTGCACCCTGAGTTCATCTCTTCTTTGTCAGGAGGTAGAATGGATATTTTATCATGAGCCCTCTGAAGTTGGTGGTTGGCCATTGCCTTCATAGAGGTCTTTGTTGTTGCTGTTGCTCAGGCATTTTTAAGTTGTGTGCCATTCTTTGTGATTTATTTGGGATTTTCTCAGCAGAGATACTGGAGTGGTTTGCCATTTCCTTTTCCGGATCATTTTACAGATGAGGAAAATGAGGTCTAAAGAAGGTAAGTGACTTTTCCAAGGTCATATGTTTGTTTAGTCGGTAGCACAGCCTGGGCTAGAATGTAATTCTACAGGCTCTCAGTCCAGGACTCTAGTCAGGAGTGGTTTTTGTTTTTGTTCTGGTTTTGTTTTTTAAAGCAACCATCTCCTCTTGTTTGCCTCTGGACCAGCTCTTGAAACGACTCCAACAGGCCGCATCCTCAAGGGCCTCTTAAATCTATCACTTCATGATTCTTTCGTTTTGTCATTGGCTAATTTGTTTTAAATGAGAAAGTGATATGGCTCTGCCACAACAGGGGCTAATTAAAACAACCATTTCTGATCACCTCAGACTAGGGACGGAGGAGGGAAGAAATCCTTTGAGGAGAAATACACTTATTATAGAACAGTGGTTGCTTTGGAAGTTAAAAGACTTGGATTTTAGTCTTGGCCTTACTCTAAATTTGCTGTATGCCTGTGAACAATTCTTTTTCTCTCTCTTAGTCTCATTTTACTCGACAAAACAAAGTGTTTGGATTAGAAATCCTCTAAGGATCCTTTAAGGTAGCATAGTGGACAGTGCTGTATTTGGAATCAGGAAGACCCATCTTCCTGAGCTCAAATCTGAGCTCAGACTGTGTGACCCTGGGCAAGTCACTTAACCCTCTTTGTCTCAATTTCCTCATCTGTAAAATGAACTGGAGAAGAAAATGGTAAAACATTCTTGTATCTTTTCCAAGGAAAACCCAAATGGAGTCACAAAAAGTCAGACACAACTGAAACAATTGAACAACAATGACGAAGGCTTCCATAAGTTCAAACATTCTGTGATTTATGTTATACGTCCTACCTAAAAATGGAAATTGGAAGTCAAAAAAAGCCCTGATTCTAACATGTAGTTCTTCCTATTTAGAGGGAATTCCTTTGCTCCTAACCCCACTCCATCCACCCAAATTTGAGAAACAGCTCCTAAGCTGCTCCATTCAAACTGAGGATAGAAACAGCCTCCCCTGGATCAAAGCCTAACCGTGAGCCCAGATCTATGGGAATATAATCTCTGTCATCATTTTGGAGAATGGACAGCAGAATGAACAATCAGCTGCATTAACAGTGGAAAATGACCAGCCAAATGCTGACTGTTTGTCATCCTTAAGTGCTGACTCAGCACCATTGAGTTTACAAGTTGCTTTGGGGGCTGCCATTTTACTTGCTGCAGAATGTCATTTGTGCTGATGGATCTACTCACATTCTAATAGCTTGAGGAGGGGTGATGGAGGAGTTGGGGGGAGGAGAGACATTTTTCATGTCTAATAGATCAGGTCTGAGAAAAGGAAATCCAGACTGAGTATAGCTAAGAGTCACACTCACAGGATAGGGTCCTCAGAGGGTTGGTTGGCTTCTGCTACTCAGGGTTCTAAGAGGAAACCTTTACTTTTCTCATTGTCACTCTTAAACCCATACTGGTGTGCTTGCCTTTAATATTCATTCAGTCCCACTTAATTAGCTGTTAGTAAAGATAGTCAGTAAGATCATGTAGTAGGAGCAATTGATGCAAACATTCTCTTTCTGCCTCCACACCCCCTCCATCCCCATCCCCACCAAAATCCTGGGGCATACTGTGCCTCAAATCCTTACAGATCCTTGGCAACAGATGGCTCAATTGTATTGAGGTCCATAAATAGTATACATGTACGACAAATGTACACCCTTTTAGGGACTTGACTCCAACTCTGGAATTGGCATCCTTAGCTCCCAAATTTAGATAACTCCAGTTATAGAAGTCAACTGTACCTAGGTGGCACAGTGTATAGAGTACTGGGCCTGGGGTCAGGAAGACTCATCTTCTTGAGGTCAAATCTGGTCTCAGACACTCCCTAGCTGTATGACTCTGGGCAAGTCACTTAACTCTGTTTGCCTCTGTTTCCTCATCTGGAAAATGAACTGGAGAAAGATCAGGCAAATCACTCTAGTATCTTTGCCAGGAAAACCCCAAATGGGATCACAGAGAGTCAGATACAGCTGAAAAATGACTGAGCAGCCACACAGCTATGCTGGATTATCACTGGACTACTGAAATTCCCCTAGAAGTATGATTAGCTTTTTTAATTAGCCAACTTCTGATCTTAATAAAAGAGCTTCATATATATATATGAAAGTAATAGACTATTTTGTTTATACTCTTAAAATTTAACTATGCCCATTTCACTAATTATATTAATTAGCATGGATGTGGGTAAAACCCTTTCCCCTACAATGGGACATGAAAGGTCAGCACACAAGAGGCTACTTTTTTGCTTAATTCAACTCAACATTTATAAAGTGACTACTATGTTCAGACTACCATAGGCTGCTGGTGAAAATACAGAAATAAATTGGATATTGAACCTTATAGTCCTTATAGCCTAAACAGAAGACAAATTTACAAGAATAGTGACACATACATCAGAGAGGTGTGAATGAGGTCTAAGGGGAAAGTTGTCATCATTGACAGGAATTAATGAAATTTTATGGAGGAAGTGACCATTGCGTTAGGCTTCAGAAGGTAATGAGAGTGAAGGCATTTCAGGCATATGGTGCAAAAGGTGCAAAGACTGGGAAATGGTGGTGTTTTGGTTATGACTTCGTGGTTCAGCAAGTCAGAATCCCTTAAATTGTGGTTAACAGGAAAGAAAAGTAACATTTCCATTTGGATATGTTCGGAAATAGAATTCCTCATCAAAAGAACTATGAGTAAGAGAAGATGGAGACAAGAGAAGGGAGGGATGACAGAAGAGAGGGCAGATTGGAGATAGAGAAAATTAGATTGCTTGGGGTATTGGGGTGGGGGGAGGGGATAAAAGGGGAGAAAATTTGGAACCCCAAAATTTGTGAAAATGAATGTAAAAAATTAAATAAATAAATAAAATTAAGAAAAAAAGAATTAGCTAGAATTGCCAATCTATTTAAATACAAAATGCAATTAGAACAAAATTGAAAGAGGTGAAAACTAGGTACATTTTAGTATCTTTCTCACTAAACATAAAATTTACGCTGAAATCTGGTTTTCCTTCAGAAGAATAAGACAAATTCAGTTTTTAGCTCTAACTTGAAATTAGATCCCTTTAAAGTTAGCTATGGCTTCGGAATCTTAGGAAGGTACCTAAACTCAGCCTTCTGTTAAGTACCTCATATTCTGTAGCGAATGACAATGAATAAACACTTACTAAGTGCTTACTGTGTGCCACATACTGTGAATATGTGATAACAAAGACAGTATCACCCTCAAGGATCTTAAATTCTAATCTAAACTTATATTCTAATGGAAAGGACTACATATATAGCAGAGTCAGGGAGGGACATTTTGGTCCATAAAGCCACTGGGGTGGAGAGTGGGACCATAGAGGCACAATAACAGAACTGATATGTTCCCTGCTTATGATTCAAGTGCTCCAGAGAGTTAGGGGAATGAGAGAGGGAAGTTAAAGATGAAAGGACATTCTCATCATGACAAGGCAGTTTGTGGGTCTGTGGAAGAGATGTCTGGAAATTAAGAAGTGAAATAAAGAATGACTCAAATTTTCCAGAAATAATGGAGAGTAAGAGTGGATGAATTATTTCTCATGGGCCTTCTCATTCAGCCAGAAGGGTTTACTTATTACCTAAACACTCATTTGCTCCATCTCCTAGCACAATGAAGAAATTCCACATGGCTGCTAAAAGAGATGGAGCCTACAATCAGTTCGGCCAGTGTGATGTTGGTCTGCCCAGTCAGAAAATTCTCTACCCTGGACCATACCTGGTTGTTCATTTTCAGGAGACCTCGTTCTTGCCCTTTCATATTTGGTAATTGCACAGACACAAAATTGCTTGCTTTGATACTTTGATGGATCTGTGATCTCACTGATGTGGGCAGTCTATCCATCTGTGCAGACTATCAGATTTCCAAGTCTCATCATCCTGGGAGATTCTTACCCAGAGATGCTCCATAGAGGGCCACCCTCCCCTCAAATTCTGGAGGTTTTCATCCAGTCCTTCTAATATTTTGTGAAAGTTAGGGTAGAACTTGGTATATTCATCTAAATTCTTGGTAAAAGTTTAGGTCACCTTCTTTTCTAATCATGCATGTTCTTGCTGGAGCTGACCTCAATAGGCATCTTTCCATTATGTTTTGGGTCAGCTAAAATTGTGATATGTCTCTTGTTAATGGTCATAGTCATATAGCATTACTAAGAAAATGTTGACATTAAACGTATGGGATAAGGAGGTGGAGTGGGGAAAGATAAGCTGGGAATCATTGAAAACATTGCAGAAATTCCCTAAAGCCATCCATTGTGATCTCTTCCTATTTTATTCTAGGTCCAACTCATTGCTCTTGGTAGTACTTGTCCAAGAAATGTACATTGAAAGACTAACTCAATAGGTTACCCAAGAAACACCATGTCAATGTCTAAACCATGTGGATTCTTTACACCCATCTCTTTTTTTCTTTATATAACTTTCTAGACTGAGCTCTTAAACTACCTTGAATTTAATTCATATTTATACTTTATACATACATACATACATATATATATATATATATATATATATATATATATATATATATATATATATATATATATATATATGTTGTACCTCCATTAGAATATGCGCCTCTTGAGGGGAGGGACTATTTCATTTTTGTCTTTGTAGTCCCAATGCTTAGCACTGTGCCTAGCATATAGTACTTAATAAATGTTTGCTGTTTGATGAACAAGGGATCTCACTGATTTGTGGGTACTATAGTGTTCTGTGGCTCAGCATAATCAAAAGACTGAAGTAGAGAAACATGAGAGAGCCTGAAATTTGGTGATGGGGAGAGGAATTTAAAGTAGGAACAAGTGAGAAGGCACTAGAAATGGATGTTTTCAGATGACCTTTGAATAGATAGCAGTAGGGAGCAGCTTCTCTTTGCATTAGGAAATCGACAAGAATCTTCTAGGTAGGAACTGAAGCTGACTGAACAAGCTAGTGTCTTCTCTCAGCAAGACTCAGTTTCCAATACAGACATAAACCACACTGTGGCTCACAAGTTTTCCACAGCAATAAAACCAGAGAGTTAGGCACAGAAATAACAGAATTACGAGAACCCTAGCTCCAGGAAATCTGGAGGATACACAGGAATTTTTTAAATGACTTTCAGTGACTATGCTATGTTTGAGTTTCTGTCAGTGGCCGAATAGTAAATAACTAAGTGTGTCATCAACATGACTTGATCTCATTGTAGACATACTTTTCTGCTCTTCAGGTTATTATGAGAATGCAAGTTCCTTAAAGGGTTAGAAGAATGACTTCAGAGAGAAAACAAAGGAAATACAAATTAAGTGAAGAAAGATTAGCAGTAGTCAGTCCCTTTCTACTCAGCCTCATGGAAACTTCATATGAACAATCTGATGTCTTTCAGAGCATTTGTATGGCATGTGATAGAGAGCCTCTGGAGCTGGTCAAACCTGGTAATCATTGCTCAGTTCTGAAGATGTATACAGGGACAAATTATGTGACCCAAGGGAACCTCCCAAATTTCTGGGGACTATGAAGCTCTAGGAAAGACATTGAAGAGTTTAGGGGCACAGGTAGCAATGACTGGATTTTTGTAGTATAGCTTAAAATATTAGAATGTTGGACCAAGGATAGAACACATGTAATAAGAGCATATTCGTGAAGAACCTTGAGGCTCTTAATTTTAAAGTTTAATAGAATTTTAAAGTAAAAATGGAAGGAGGTTGGAGAAAACTCTCCATGTCTGTTTGCTAAGCCAGATACAACACAGAGAATCAATTGATTCTCTGGGAACTACCCCTGGTGCTCCCAAATAGTTTCCTTTATTAATTGCCTTACCATGATAACCTATGTATGTGTGTGTTTATGTATCTATATATCTAGATATAGCTATAGCTATAAATAGGTGTATCTACATATATAGATATATCTATCTATGAATAGACAGATACATATACACATAGTACACATATACCTACATGGTTGGGGCAGCTAGGTGGTGCAGTGGATAGAGCACCAGTGCAGGAGTCAGGAGGATATGAGTTCAAATCTCACCTCAGACACTTGACACTCACTAGCTGTGTGACCTTGGGCAAGTCACTTAACCCCAATTGCCTCATCCTGGGTCATCTCCTGTCATTCTGATGAGTATCTGGTCACTGGATTCAGATGACTCTGGAGGAGAAGTGAGGCTAGTGACCTGCACAGCCCTCCCTCACTCAAAACAAAGTCAAGTACAAGTCATGTCATCATTTCTCTGATGGCATGGTCTTCTTCAGCAATGAAGGACGAACACACACACACACACACACACACACACTATACCCATGTGGCTTTAAAGCTTACACAGTGCTTTGTTCACAACAGACTTGTCATGTATGAAGTGCAAAATTTTTGTTCCCAAATTGAAGAGAAAGGAGCTGGAGCTTTCTGAGAAAAAGGAAATAGTAAAGATCATATAGTTACTGAACAGTAGAGCTGGGACTAGACCCCAGATCATGCTCATTCTCAGTCCACTTGCCTTGCTTCTGTGTCACCATGCTATTTTCTCTAATACTGGACTATAATTGGGTCAAACGTATGGACATAGAACATTCTATATTTATGCCACAGAGTTGCAAAGCTTTCTCACCATGGAAACACACATATTTATTGGACAGAGACACATGCCAGGCTGTGCTTTGGGTATTCACTATCCAATTTTTGTTTTTCTCGTAAACATAAAAAGTAATATTCAAGGACTTTATTCTTGCAGAATTAGACAACCACACCAAGGGACGTCATTCCTGGCATTTATTTGTGTGCCAATAAATCTTGAAAACAATTAATATCTAATTACTTTACTGAAAGTATCTCATTAAACATCATTTTAAAATATCTAGGTTTTTTTTATCTTCGATTTATAATTAGGTATACAGTTATTGTTTAATCTCAGTAGACTTCATGGCAATCCAACTGAACTTGATTTAGAGATCTGAATTTATCATAATAGAGTAGCTAAGGAGTGGTTAATTAGTTTAGACTGGATTTTTCAGGTGCCATCTTGCATAGGTCTCTCGCTCAAGGTAGGATTATAGTTGAAGTCTTTAAGGCTTATGGTTAAAATTGACCCTAGAGTCCAGGGCAAAAAATGCAGATGTTGACTTAATCTTATAACCTGCCTTCTCTACATGACCCCACAAGGTAGGTAGTATAGCCTCTAGTGTCCATATTTTATAACTGAGGGAACTGAAATTCAGAGAGTGGAAGTAATTTGCTTACAATCACCCAGCCAGTAAGTGTCATAGCCAGGATTTGTACTTGCCTTTTGTCTCCTGATTCTAAGCCCAGAACACACTCAATTATATTTTTATATTTCTTCAGCAAATAGAGGTGGTCATGTTAGTCTCCAGGTTTATGGGTAGAAAAGGGGGATGAGTTTGGCTGGTAGTGAGGATGGGAAGGAACCAAGCTACTATATGTAGACTCAATGAGAGAATGTATAGGAGAGGAAAACATAGCACAGTAAATGAGTGCTAAAACAAACCTGAAGTTCCTCTGTTCCTTTGTCTCTCTGTCTGTCTCTGTCTCTCCTCTCTTTGTTTCTTTCATTTCTCTCTTTCTCATGTCTGTCTCTCATTTGTTATCTACATTTACATCTACACTTAGAATTACATCTATATCTGTATCCATATCTGTAGCTAGACCTACAAAACCTCTATAATCCTTCACATCATCACCAAGAATGAATTGTCTCTCCCTCTCTCCCTATTCTTGTTATCAGGCCTGCTTTGGGAAGATTGAGGGAGTGTGCCCTCACCTTTTTCTACTAGTTAGTGCGCCATAACCCTTGAGCTCTTTTGCAGTTGGCTAATAAAACTCTTAATAAGATTTAACTCCTGAAAGAAACGTAGACGTAATTTCTTGATTTACTGGTACCATTTTCTTTCTTTAAAAAAAATATGTACATATACACACACATATATATACACGTATGTACTTACACATACATACATATACATATATATGGGGATAAATGATTACTGTCTTCCATATGTGTATACACATACACACAAATTTCTATTATATTGATCTTTTTTTAAATATTACCTTCATTTCCAAAAATATTCCCCTAACACCCATAACATGAATAAAAAAAGGAAGAGGAAAAAGAAAAAAAACCAGTCTTACAAAACTAACCAACACTTCAACTGAGTCTGACAGGATGTGCTGTGTTCCTCATTATAGTTGCCCCTTCCCAATAAAGGGAGGTAGATATATCTTCTCATCCTACAAGGACTACTTATAGAGTAAACAAAACTAAATTTGAGAGGTGTTTTGGGTGAAATTTGTGTCAATTGTAAATATGCAAATATGGACAGATAGCTGTTATAAAATGAGAATCTACCCTTTCATGCTGAGCCTCTGTCACAGACACATACTCCAACAGAGCAAAGTTTCATGAGATTGTTTTTCATCAAAACACAAGTTCCACCAAGAGCATTGCGTTTGAAGTAAGAGCGTTGAGTTTGAATATTATCTAATCCCTGTGTGACTCAGTTTCTTCCTCTGTTTTTTAGCAGGGTGTTGAGTCAGATGGCATCTGACCAACTTCAATGACATTCTCAAGCCACATGTATAAGAAATTGCAAAATCATATCATTTTTATCTTCACAACATTTCTCACACAAATCTCCTCATTTCTCACATTATTACCACCATCGTTCAGGTCCTGTTCTCTTCACCCAATCTTCCATGTTTAGGGTAGTACAATAGAAAAAGAGCTGGGTCTGGAGTCAAGTAGGCCTGGATTCAAATCCAGCTTTATTTACTAGCTATATGACCCTGGGCAACCTCGATCTGTCTCAGTTTCCTTATCTGTAAAATAGAGAGAATAATAGCATGTATCTCCCAGGGTTGTTGTGAGGACCAAATAAGATAACATTTATAATGTGTGTAGCATAGTGCTTGACATGTAATTAAAACGTATTCCCTTTACTTCTCCTGAAAAGCTGGGGGTGAGGTTTTTCTCCCACCACCAACCCCTCCCAGGGTATGTGAGGGTTTTGCGAAGGCTGCAAAGTTCAGAGAATCAGAAAGAAAGCTGGGAGAAGAATGAAAACTTGAGTGGGTCCTTGATCAAATATCAAGTTTGCAGGAGTAACTCACCAATGCTACTGACACAGGACCTCTGGGCAGAGGGATGTTCCAGGGTGAGAATTCCAAGGTGAAAAGGCAGCTGAGGCATGCTAGAAAAGTCTGAGAGACACAGGTGGATCTGGTAGAGGAATTACATTTTGAACTCCATGTTTCTTAACATATACTAGGATAGAATTAATATCAGACTATGTCACACAGAGAACATGTATAGGATATAGAAGTCCTCTCCCCTTTTCAGCTCCCTTATTTTCCTTCTATTGGAATAGAAGCTTCTTGAAGAAGGACTATCTTCTTTTTGCTTATATGTATGAACACATACATACATACATATATATATGAAAATCATATCTTTTTGCTAGTGTGCATATATATGTGACTGTCTTCTTGCTTGTATAAATATATGACTATATTTCATTTTGCTTTTATATATAAATATATGACTCACTTTTTGCTTGTATATATATATATAAATAAGTATACATGACTTTCTTTTTGCTTATATATATATAACTTTTTGCTTATGTATAAATATGACTGTCTTTTTTACTTATATATGAATATATGACTATCTTTTTACATATATAATCTGTCTTTTTATTTGTGAGTGTGTATGCATATATATGTATACATATATATATATATATATATATATACACACACACACATACACATATACATATGTCTGGTGCTTAGTATAGTCCTTGGCACATAGTAAGCACTTAATAGATGCTTATTATCTTGAATTTGATGATTTCTGAGGTCCCTCTTCCAACTCTTTGAATCCATGATTATCCCAGCTTAAATACTTACACATGTATCCAGACTAATTTTATGTCATTCTCTGATGTTCCAAGGCTACTTTCATGGCAATTCATCATCTTGAAGTTTCTTAGAACACTTAATCAGGATTTTTTCTTTGTCCCAGTCACCTTCTACCTTCCAGTCTACTTACTAATGTAATGTACTTACTAACATGGGCCGTGATTGACTTTGTTTTCTGGTGACAGCTTTCTAGTGGGGCTTTGAGTGCCCACAATGGTAAGTCAAGGGAGCTTCTGTTATTCATTAGGGAAGTTCCTGCATTTCAGAATCCTGTGGTGCCTTGTGCTTCAACATAGGGATTGTACCAGACAGTTGCAGATTTGGAAAGAAAGAAAAGAAAGAGGGCATGATTTATATAAGAAATGGAGTTGAGAAATGGGAGCCGCATAGACGGAGGATTTAGGTGTGTTTCTGAGCACCAGTGAGTGGAGTCAGATTGCATCATCCTGGAATCAGAGGCCCCGATACACTGAGCAGGACATGCTGAGCCTGCGGCTGCACTTTGAGGATGGTTACCAAAAGGATCGACTCCATGTGGAGGGTGTGGGCAGCCCAAAGCTGGGGCCCAGGTGGATATATCCTGCTGGAGTTGTATTAGCTCTCCCTGCTGGGTACTGAGAACATGCTGAGAGCAGAAAGGGGGATGATTGACAGTTTTCTCAATCCATCAATTCATGGTCTAAAGAATAGTTTCTCTGTCCTTATGTAAGCGGAATCCTCCCTGTGGGGGCTTCTTCTCCATCCATCATCTCAGGGGCATATGAGAGGGCATCCATTTATTTATGAATAATTAGAAGCATTCTATTACTTCCTCTTATTATTAACATTGCTCTTTTAGTATTAATTTAATTCTTTTGCTGTTGGATTGGTGTCTCTTATATGGTCTGCAACCAAAAAGCATTTTATAAAGATGGAGGTTTGAGCTGTGAACTGTGATGCCTTTTTGCCCAAAGTAGTTCATACTTGGCCTGGGCATAGGCCTCTCCAAACTTCACTAGACAGTTCATCAAACATATAGGTATTGCCAGGCCTGTATCTGAAGCTCTCCTACCTGGAAGAAACTAGCCAAGCTTGTGATTTTCTGCATTAGCCTTTGAGAACCTATAGCAACCTAGCATCATAGGTTAAAGCTAGATAAGACCGTAGGGGTCATCTACTCCAGTCCTTTATTTTACAGATGAAGAAACCCAGAGAGATTAAATTACTTGCCTAAGAAGCTCTATAGCCACAGTTTCTAGAGATTTCCAGGGGCCTAGTATAACATGTTTACATGTCATTTTTCACCCCTGCCACTCCTCAAATTATTTTAAACTCACTGAGGTCAGCATTATGTAAGTTTTCATTTTTGCATTTCCAGTTCTTATTAGTACATGGTAAGCACTTAGTGGATATTTGTAAAATTAACTGGAATTTTCATGATTCATATAAGGATAGTCCAGAATTCCCTCTCCTATTGCTAGCTTGTGCACTACTTGCTGTTGTATTCTTTGGAGATTGGAGCCAAGACTTCAATTTCCTTCAATACATCAAGCTTTATTATAGTCAGCATTACTATTTCCAAAAGACCAGATATGAACTTAAATCTGCCTTTCTACAATTTCAGTCCTTGCCTTAATTGATGTTCTTTTCCCCCTGGGAGCCAAGCACAGTAATCCTCATTCATAAGATACCAGTTCAAAAACTTCAAGATAGTCATCCCACCCATTCAATCAAAGAAACATTTTTTAGGATATTTAAGCAATTTTATTGAGAACTTCTTGGAAAATCAGGATTATCAGCCCTTGGACAAGCTCAAACACTGTTATTTTGTTTATATTTTGGAAATAACCAATGGTGAAGTGGTAGATTGTATAGCTGGTGCTCCAACTCACACCTCACAGCCCACTGTCAAAAGCATCCGCATTATCCTGAAGTAGAGATCAAAGAAGCTTCTATATGTTGTCACCTCAGTGAGGCCAGCTTTGACTGTGGAGTCCTTCTCCAGGGTGGGGATCCATAGCTTCAGCAAATGGGTGTGTTCAGTCAGCTCTCTCATACGATTCCAAGTGTTCAAACCAGGGCCAGATGCAGTAATCAATCATAGATACAGAGTCTCCTTCAAGGAAAATTGTTTTCTGTAGGGTAAGATCTCTTCAAGTTTGCTGAATTCCTTGCAGAGTTCTGCTTTCTGAGTAGTACAGTCTTCCCCATTTGGTGCTATTGTAAGAACATCTTTGGACAAAGATGGTATCTTAAGAAAACAACTCCAAAATCATTTTTTGTAAAGCTTTCTCATATGGAAATAGCTTCTTTCCTGGATAAAATTCATCCAGGTATGCAAAAGTGATGAATATTCATGTATCAGCTGATTGGTCTCCAGAAATGGTACTAGATCAAGGGAGTGTTTCTTAAAGGATCACTTAGGCTTATTTTTTCTGGTTAGTATTCATGACCTCATGTTTGATGCCTTTGACCTTCAGGATGAGCCAGTTCTTGGATGACTCCCAGTGGGCTGGGGCCCAGCTGAACATTGCTTTTTCCTAGACTCTGGACCTATTGGTAGATATTGTGTCTCCTGGTACCTGTAGCCTTTTCTCAAGCCTGTTGCTGCTGCTGTGAATGAAATATTTATTAAGTATTCATCCTTTTCAAGCCCCTGAGCTAGGTTCTGATGGATCCAAGAAGACAAATCCCAAGAGTGTATGCCCTCAAGGAGCTTCTACATCTCCTCTGCCCCCACCTTTCCTCTTCTCATCAAGTTAAAGAGCCAGTTTGGTTCAACCATTCCTTAGTTGATCTGTAATCCACTCATCATCCTAAGCTTATTAAAATTCTCCAAGGATAGGGATGAAGGATCCTTTCTCTGTGGTTTGGTTGACATTTTTTGTGAATTACTGCAGTAAAATAATAATAATGACAATAGGTTCCAAGTGTCATAGGCCTCTCCAAACTTCACTGGACACACAGGCATTGCCAGACTTATACCTGAGGCCCTCCTACCTCGAAGAAACTGACCAAGCTCATGATTTTCTGTAGTAAATAACCTTTGAGAACCTATGGTTACCCAGTGTCAGGTTTAAAGCTAGATAGGACCACAGGGGTCATCTAGTCCACCCCTTTATTTTAGAAATGAGGAAACCCAGAAGGATTAAATTACTTGCCCAAGTGGGTACAAGTACTAAGTAACAGAAGCTGAATTTAGCTGTACTGGATGTTTAAATCAAATCTAGATGCTCTAACTTAAATCTCATGTTCCTTCTAGGCTACTACAGTTCGTTTGCATCACAACAAGGCATGGAGGAAAACTTTAATGAAAATAAATACTACATATGTGAATAGATTAGAGGACAATACAAGTCCTATATAATCAGAATCCAGATTTTCTGATTTAGCCTCTGAGTGACGTAGAAGCTTGGAAGGGCCCTTGTCTTACCCTCCCCCTCCAATGACTCACTATTGTAAGATGGGACAGAAGCATCTAGGGAAGGTTAGGCCATAGCGAGATATGTTTCCAAACTGGGGAAAGGAATCTGGAGCTATAGAAATTATGGAAATTAGCTAAAAGAGAAACCAAGTAGGGACCAGGTCTGACAAGAGAAATCAACACAACAAGATGAGATGGGCAAAGGAAGGACCAGGATAGAAGAGGCAAGAGATGGGAACAAGGATGAAACCATGAATCGTGGTCCATCATGACAGAGGAAGTTATCACATGACAGTCTCCTTGTTGAAGAGATAGGGTATGCTGACTCCCTCTTCTTTAATGCAATGGAGTATGTTAGACTTAGAGTTGGGAGGACCTGAGTTTGGATCCTCTTGTTGTTTTCAATCATTTTTCAGTCATGTCCAACTCTTTCTGACCCTATGTATTTCTTTGTTTTTGCAAAGCTACTAAAGTGGTTTGCTGTTTCCTTCTCCAGCTCATTTTATGGATGAGAAACTGAAGGAAAGGGTTAAATGATTTGCCCAGGGTCACAGAGCTAGTAAATGTCTGACACTAGATTTGAATTCAGAAAAATGAGTCTTCCTGGCTCCAGCCCCAGTACCCTACCCACTGAACCACCTAGTTGCTTGACTCATATACTAACTAGAGCTTGAACAAACTTTTTAGCCTCAGTTTCCTCATTTGTAAAATAGAGATAATAATAGCATTTACCCCACAAATTGTTGTGAGGATCTAATAAGGTAGCATTTGTAAAAGACCTTTGCAAACATTAAGATATGACATAAATGCTGCTATATTAAAGGCAACAGCACGCTGGAACAACCCAGGAATGGTTGATAATTTATATTGAGTGTGCAAAGCCCCTGAATATGAGCAGCTGGATTGTATTTCATCAGATAGAGCAAAGTTTCTGAGTGCATTGGCTTTGGTCCTAGGAGGTGTTAGTCTCTTATAATGGACAGATCACTGGTGCCATCAGATAGCACTGGGGGCTGATGCCGAGTGCTGAAAATTACTTCCTTTTCAGCTTTAATACTGATATAACAGCCAGGCAGAGGAAAAACAGGGAATTTTAAAATATTTAAGCCAAATGTTTAATTTTTAAGCACCAAGGTTCTTTATATAACTTCAGCTTGGCTTCAAGGCGGGTAGAAACTTTTAGGATCCTTAGTGAACTGCCATCCGTTTCTGTGAATGCTAATGAGTAATGCTAACCTTGAAAATGGCTCATTTTCCCAGGAAAAAGATTGGAGAAAGATGTGTTTTTTTCCTCCAAATTAAAGAAGTTATGGTTCCTGTGATAATGAGTCAATATTTCTTAAGCACCTACTATGTGCCAAGCACTCTACTAGGCAGTGAAGATACAATAAGTAAAATGAAAGTCTCTGTTCTCAAATGGCTTACATTTTATTGAGAGAAAATATGTACATATAGAAATATTTAAATATGCAAAACAAATATGAGGTAATTTAATTTTTTTGCAATACTATCTGGGGGTGGGGTGGAAATCAGGACAAACTTCATTATAGAAGGTAGTGCTGGGCTTTGAAGGAAACTAGAGATTCAAAGAGATGAGGAGAGAGTGAATTCCAGGTATAGGAGACAGCCTGTGAAAAGACAGAGGTAGGTGATATAGTATCATGCATGAACAAGAGTAAACAGCCCAGTTTAGTTTGAATAGAGCATGACAGAGTAATATATAATAAGGCTGGAATGGGAGGTTGGAATCAAGTTGTGGAGAACTTTAAATGCCAAACAGAAGAGTTTATATATGCTCCTTGAGGTGACAGGGAACCACAGGATTTTACTGAGCAGTGAAGCGGCATGTGTTATGAAAATCACTGATCTGCTGTCTGAGAGCCAGTCAGGGCAAAGTCATCTCCAGAACACTGGCCACCAGGTGATGAATTCTTTGACCATCACAACCCATGAATTAGGAACAAATATAGAATATCTCTCATCCCTTTTTTGGTCTGCTGCAATGGCAGAGTTGGTATAAAAGAAAGTAAGGTAAAGAGTGCTAAGGACAAGACAGATTTTAGATTATCTATAAATTGTAGGTATTCTACATGTGAACTCTTCATCCAATAGCAAATAGTTTGGTACAGTATCAGAAGGACTAAAACATATCAGTGTTGACATTCTTGATATAATTGAAAATTAATATATAGAGAACTTGTAGTTAAACAGGGTAGTTCACAGGCTCTACTTAAAGGGATGATTAAAGGAGTTGGCTTAATCTTGTGTCCAAAGGTGCTCAGAAACATAATTTTATTGGTACTTGTTAATCTTGCCTTAAAAGGTCTTGTGATGAATATAGAATAAAACCATCCTTAATATACAAGCCATACCTCTATTGCAGAAGATGAATAAAGACCCTCTCTAAAAAACAGCTCAAGAAAGCTATTAAGCATAAGCACTGTGGCTAGTGCATAGTAAGAGCTTAATAAATGCTTGTTGACTTGGTAAAAAATGCAAATGATTCCTATAAAGAAGAGGAGGAACTCTCTAAAGATGCCAACAGGGAAGTAAGATTTAAAACAGATATGTAGGTTGAAATAAGGGCAGGTAATAGAAGATGAATCCAGTGGCACAATTATAAGAATGGTATTAGACTGCATAAGAATTTCTCAACCGAACTCTTAGAAAAACCTTCCTCTTCTCTAACTCGCTCCTCAATCCTTTGCAATCTGACTTGTGACATAACTTAATTGAAATTGCTATTTAAATCATATTTGTTTTTATAAGATTTTGAGTTCTAAATTTTCCCCCTTCCTTCCTCTCCTTTCTGCCCAACACAGTATGTAATCTGATATAAGCTATACATGTATGATCATATTAAACAGTCATTTTGTGAAAGGAGAATCAGAATAAAACTATGAAAAAAATAACAAATAAAGAAAGAAAAAATAGTATACCTTGATCTGCATTCAGACTCCATAGTTCTTTCTCTGGATGTAGATAGCATTTGCCATCACGTGTCTTTCAGAATAGTCTTAAATAATTGCACTGATCAGAAGAGCTAAGTCTAACAAAGTTAGCCATTGAACAGTGTTGCTGTTACTGTGTACGGTGTAGTCCTGGTTCTGCTCACTTCACTCAGTATCAGTTCATGCAAGTCTTTCCAGGTTTTTCTGAAGTCTTCCTGCTCACTATTTCTTATGGAAAAATAGTATCCCATTACATTCATATACCACAACTTGTTCAGTCATTCCCTAACTAATGGGCATCTCCTCAACTTCCAGTTCTATGCCACCACAAAAAAGAACTGCTATGAACACAAAACTGCTCTTTCTGAGGTTACCAGTGGTAATCTCTGTCTTTGTCTCTTTCTCTGTCTCTTTCTCTCATTCTCTCTCTTTCTCATATGCAAAATAAGTTACGTTTTTATTGATGTATTTTGTATAAGACATTATGTCTTGATAGACTTGACTTGAAAGACTGACTTTTTTGGAATCTTCCCTTACTGAATCTAAGGTTTATGTAAGACTATATTCAACTTTCAATCTCCTGTTTTGTCATAGGCTATAAGATGGAGTGGTTAGTTCCTCCTGATGTACCCATAGTTTCTATTTCAAAATACATTTCCTCTATGTTGGTTAGAATCAAGTTCAGAATACCAACTTCCCTCATTATTTTCTCTGTTATTTGAACAATGAAATTATCATTAAGGCAAATTAGTGACTGACCAACTTTCCTACTTTTAGCAGAGAAAAATGTCTCTCTATAGTTCAACTTTCTCTTCACTGTATATCATGTTTCCAAGTCAGTTTTGTGAGCTATTTTCAAAATGTTTTGTCTATGCAAAAAGCTATAACTAACAAGGAATGAATAGGGCTTTGTATCAGTACACCAACATCTAGTGACTTTGCTTCATTTACAGGCAATCACTATCTCAAAACCTTGGGGTACCTCCCACACAGACTCTATGGGAGATCGGAGATCAGCAAATAGGCTCAGAGTTTGGTGAGAAAAAGAACTTGAGATTGTATGTGGGTGCACATCACCTGGGTTCCTGCCTCAAAGTTAATGCACTTTCAATCACACTATAACTAGCTCTAATGTGTAAGCTGAAAAGTTTGAAATATATAGAGTTCTAAAGAAAAAAAGGATGCATTAAATGAAATATTCCGCTCAAACTTTGTGAGGAAAGCAAGGTTACATTAAGCAGTGGTTATTAATCGAATGTACTTAACGGTACTAGAGTATTTGTAGTTCTGCTCTGGCTCTGCCTTTCCACCCAACTTAACTGGGTCAATAATACTTAAGAAGGCTTATGCTTATCTGTACACAAATATATTTGATTTCAAAAACATAATTAAGGGCAAAAGAATACTTAATTTTCCTTCTATGGAAAAACTAACTGTCCCAAGCACACACCCATCACAAAGACACCAACATTCATCAGGGTGCAGCTTATCCCAACTATAGGCAACATTCCTAGGAGGAATCAGTCTCCTGAGTGCTAATATGGCAAAGCCAGCCCTGAAGTGATGACAAATAGTGCATTGACAATCAGTGTAATTCTGCAAATCCAATCAACTTAATTGCCTACGTGTGGATTACTCATTTGGTAGACCAGCACTGGAAAATCGTTTGTCTCCAGTGTTGGGTAACATCAGCAAACTTGTTGTTCAGAGTCACCTTCCCTGCCACTATCAGTTTCTTTTTCTTCAGAGAATATAATTTAGTTGCCAGTCTACATGCCCTTCCTCCTACCTATAGTATTTCCAAAATACAATGCACTTAGTGAAGTTTGAAACCTTAAACAGATGGAATATCTATTATATAATATGTATCTGTATGTGTGTGTGTATGTATAAATTATAGTTGTAATAGATGTCATCATTGGTGGCAGTGCTGTTGGTGGTGGTGATAGGGCATCCAACATCCCAGAGTATCCAATCCACTCTCTTTTTTTCACAAAGGACTTAACTATCAATTTTGTTGGTATTATTGTTGCTTGTAACTTTAGTACCTCAATATAGCTAAGATGTCATCAGTGAGAACATGTCTTTCACGTATGCAGCCTAGCCATGAATTCTCATCTTGTGGGACTTGCAATGCCACACAGAAGGTCAACCCAAGGTGCTAGAGGCCTTCCTCTAGGTCAGGAGCCCTTAACTTGAGGTCAGTGTCCGAGGACAGCTCTTCATTCACAACACTCTCAAACTTCGATGACTGTCATTAGCACCCTATCATTGTGCCCAACAAACATGTAAGATCATAGGTCAAAGAATAATAATCACATTAATAGCTATCATTTCCACAGAGCTTTATTTACTTTAGATATGTATGTACGTATCTATATAGAGAGCTTTAAGGTTTATAAAGCACTTTACATACTTTATCTCACTTGAATCTCATAATAAGACTTTAAGTTAGTTACCACAAGTCTTTTTATCTTCACTTTGCTGATGAGGAAATTAAGGACCATAGATTTAGAGCCGAAAGGGGCCTTAAGGGTCATTGATTCCAACCCTCTCATTTTACAAATGAGCAAATTGAAGCCCTCAGAGATTAGACAATTTGCCAAAGGTCACTCAGGTAGTGACAGAACCATGTGGGAGTCAAGACTAAGTCCTATGAATTTTTCTACCATACTGTATTGACTCCCAGGTAGATAAATGTTGTTGAAGTTCTGCTGAGACTCCTAACAAAGGACATCCCTGTGCATTTAAACAGAGATTAGCAAGGGAGATAAACACCAATATGGTTGTTATCTTTTTATGCTTACCTGTTCTGTGCATGAGGTCAGAAATCACAGGTTGGATTACAGATGAAAGGGCTTGCCAGGAAAAAGTCATTGGGGTAAGGAATAGCCAAGGTCAGTAGCAACTTCATTTCATGCAGTGCTGTTACAGAACAAGTTAAATATAGCTTTCTAAGACCTCCATCCAACACTGACCAACTGCAAATATTTAACACATCAAGACAATGGAAGGAATGGTCACAAATCATATTCTCTTGGCTCAGGGGAGGAAGATGGAGTCTAAATTTCACTGATGTCAACCATTCTAAACTTAACCATTAGTAGTAGGCCAAGAAATACTTGTGGCATTTGCAAACTGAATTTTCAAATATTATTTATGGGACAACACAGTCCTTTTTTTTACCTTTCAACTTTTTAGCCAGGTTAGGCTGACACAATAGCAAATCAGGAATGTTTAGAGAGAACGAGTTTTCCAAAGATTCACCCTAGTAGCTTTTTTCCTTTCCTACCCTTCCCAAAACCTACTTTCTCATGAAATCAATATGTATAAGATGACTCAAAAGTAATTATAATAATAGTAATATTAATCAATGATACTTTAATTATTATTTAATTAATTAAATGATTAATTAATCCATTGATAATACTTTTAAAGTTTTTACAGAATTCATTCCTTATGACATTGTTAAGTATTGTATCATTATAATTATGACATAATTATTATGTTATTATAATTAGAGCAGCTTGGTAGTATGGTGGACAAAATATTGCACCTAGAGTTAAGAAGGCCTGAATTTAAATCTGTCCTTAGACACTCACCAGCTGCGTACCCTAGGCAAGTTACTTGACCTCTGTTTACCGCAGGTTATTAATTTGTAAAATTAAAATAATAATAGTACCTATTTACTCTGGTTATTTTTAGGAAAAATGACATCCCTGGAGAAAGGATAGTGTCCCTAAATCCCCACTAAATATTTTCTGTCCCTTATAATCCCACTCTCTGCTAGAAATCAATGGACTGGTCAGAGAAAGTAATTTCACCTTCTTCTCCCACAAACTTGTTAGTCCTTGTGAATTAATGTTGTAGGCTATATTTTAAATTGTATTTTGAAAGAGGGGCATGGTTATACCATGTAGCCAATGACAAAGGTGTAACTAAAGAATGGAAGTTACAAGGAGGCAGATATCCGTCCAAAGTATATTCTCTTGGATTCAATGATTACCTGTGTACAGAAGATTCATGAATCCATATATCCAGAGCCTATATCTCTCCTAAGGTCCAGTAATGCATCTCCAATTGTTTGCTGAATTTTTCCATTTCAGATTTAAATATCAAAAATGGAACTTGTCATCTTCTCCAGTAAACTGGCCCCTCCTTTCAAATTCTATGTTTTAATTCATGGTACCACTTAATGGCAGAATTGGAATAAACTCCAGAAGACAGGAAGGCCAACCCACATATGGAAAATATTACCTTCTCTAATATTCCCAACAAGTCGTCAACCAGTTTTTGTTTGAAGTCTTCCCATTCATTACCTTCTGAGGTCAACAATTCTAAGTTTTAGAAAGTTATTTCCTACACTAAATCTTCCTCTCTGCAACTTTGACTCTTTGTTCTACCTTCTAGGGACAACGAATAAGTTTAATGTCTCTTCCACATGATAGTCCTATATATAATTCCCCTAAATCTCTTCTAATCTAAAGATTCCCAATTCCTTCAATGATCTCCATCTGGGTAGGTCTGTAGTCTTCTGAGCATACTGGTTGCTCTAACTCAGAGCTTTTCAAAGTGTAATATACAAACTCCTGTGGATCCCCAAGATCATTTCAAGGGGTCAGTAAGGTCAAAATTATTATGTTATAATTCTAATAAATTATTTATATAACCAACATAAAGAAAAAACCCTTTGGCATCCCCAGTCTTTTTTAAGAGTATAAAATGTTCCCAAGACCAGAAAGTTTGAGAACCACTGCTCTAACTAGTCAGGGTCCTTCCTAAAATGTGAGTTGTAGAACTGAACAAAAAGGACTCCATACGTAACCTGTCTAGGACAGAATACCATTAAAGTCTAAGCTTTAGCTTTTTTAGCTACCATATTGTATTACTGACTCATGTTGAAGTGGCAGTTCATTAAAGTTCCTCTATCTTTTCCCAGATGAATCCTCATTCTTTCCCCATATTTTATTTGTGCACTTGTTTTTTTTAAAATTGTTTTAGAATTTGTCTTTATTTCTATTTAGTTTCATCTTATTAAATGTGGCCTGTTAGAGTAGTTTGTGGAGAACCTTGTAGATTCTTACTCTGACATTCATTGTTTTGACTCTTCTTCTGGCACTTTGTGTCTGTCATCTTCTCACTCACTCAGGCTTAAAGCCTTGGATTCATCTGATTTTTCCCTCTTCCTCAGTTCCCATATCCAATTACTTACAAAGGCATGTCTGTTCTATATATAAAACGTCTCTCATATCTATCACATTCTCAAGCTTAATCTTTTATAACCCTGGTTCAGGTTTTCATCACCTGCTGCCTGGGCTCTCACAATAACCTCCCTAGTCATTCCCTTTTCCCTAGTTTATTCTTTCTCTAATCCATCCGAAACATACCTGTCAAAATAATTTCCGTAATGCAAAGGTCTGATGAAGGCAGGTCACTCTACTGCTCAAATATCTCCACTGACTCTCTATTATCTGCGGAATAAAATACTAATTGCTCAGAGAGGCTAGCATTTAAAGCTCCAACCTATCTTTATGGCCTCAGTTAACATAAATCCTCCTCAAATATCCTATAATCCCAGCCAAATTAGACAGGTAGCTAAATCTTATTCTGCTGTCTTCTGCTACCATGAATGCTTATAATCCATCCCTGTGACTAGAATGTACTCTTTTCTCATCTTGGCCTATGAAAATTTTTCCATGCCATCTTATTTAATGACTCCACTTTCGCCCATTCTGAAATTTTCCTAGAGCATTTTGTCTCAGATCTCTGTCCCATTACCCTCTACCTTGTGTTGTCTTTATTTGTACACCTATCCACCTTAGTAGTCTGTAAACAACTTGGGGGCACAGACTATGTAAGTTTCCATCTTTGTAGCTCTAGCATCTAGTGGAATGTCTAGCAGGAAGTAGGAATTCAATGCACATTTATTGAATTGCCCTGGATTGGAAGTGAGGAAGAATTCCCTAACAGTATAGTAGAGATTCAGATGAGAAATTAAGGATAGAAGCTCATTAATAGCAATTGATATTACCATAAAATTAGGATAGACTAAACACTTTTCTTACAATGGCCCACTGAGGTAGATGGGTTTATTTCTGATTTTATAGAAACAATATCAGGTTCACTTTTATACAGAATTGTTATACTTGGTGTCAATATCTTCTCTTCTATCTCTTCCCCCTATACACACTTTTTTCATTAATTACTTATTTTAAAAAGTCAGATTAGAGATGTTTTAATTGCATAGAATAACAATTACCATAAGAAAGGGACCCTTACAAGGAGACCAAAATAACTAAATACTTCCTCAATCAGACCACATTTGACCTGCTTCCCAAGTAGAGAGTTGTGGTAGCCAAGGGCAACACTAGTATCAAAAATAAACTTATTTACAAAATGGTGCAAGATCATAAAAACTTATGGTCTTGCAAAAAGTAGCAGAAGGAGAAACTAACTGAAAGAAAACTCTGAGAGACACTCATTTGAAGTTAACTCAAGGACATTTAAGAATGAAAGTGGAAATAGGAAAACAAATGGAGGAAACATGAAAAACAGCTATAAAGATTTTGCAATTGGTTGTTTCATCATAAAGGTCAGTAAAGTCACCAGGACTGTGGCAGCTAGCTGGTACGGTGGACTTGAAATCAGGAACTACTGAGTTCAAATCCAAACTCAAAACCAGGTCACTTATTAGCTGTGTGACCCTGGGCAAATCACTAAACATCTCCCAGTCCTAGTTTTCTCATCTCTAAAATGGACAAAATAATAGAACCTAACAGGGTTGATGAGGATTTAATGATATGAAATTTTTAAACACAATACCTATCGTGTAGTATTCATTACCTAATTAATGCCTATTCCCTTTCTTTCCCTACCCTACCAGAGGACTGTGAAATTACTGTCCTAGATATGTTTCTTCATGAAGTAGAAATATCTTTGAAGAAAATCAGGTTGGAGAAAGCAGTAGGACTTTACTAAATATAGACAGAGGAGGTCCATGCAGGAAGTGATGTTATTCCAAAGGCACTGAAGGATTCATTCACAAGGCCTTGGGATAAAGGGAAATTACTAAAATGGGAAAACATCAGACATTATTATTATTTCTTAAAAATCTGAGAGTACTTCAATGACTATTTATCTATATAGCTACTTTCCTATCCATATGACATTTTTATTAGAATAATCTACAAATGCATTGAGCACATCCTTGATGAGGGCACTAAAGGAAACAGGAAGATAGGCCACAGCAAACGAAATCTTTATAATCAGGCAAATGACTGCAGATACACAGAACATGAGATCCCACTGTATTCATTGTTTGCTGACTACAAAAATGATTTAATTTGGTAAAAAGCAATGCCCCCACAAAAGTTCTCTATTCCAATAAAAAGGTCTTCCATACATATGCCCAAAATCTACAAATTCATAGAATATCAGAGTTGGAAAGGTCTTTAGAGACCATCCAGGGTGGGGAACCTGTGGCCTTGAGGCTACGTGTGGTCTTCTAGGTCCTTGGGTGAAGTCTTTTAACTGAATCCAAATTTTACAGAACAAATCCTTTAATTAAGGGGATTTGTTCTGTGAAATTTGGATTCAGCCAAAGGGCCACACTGGAGGACCTAGAGGGCCACATGTTGCCTCAAGGCTGTAGATTCCTCATCCCTGAATCTGGGACAAGATTCATCTTGACAGCATCCTTGATTAGTGGTCAGGAGAATCTGATGAAGAGGTATTGTCAGTGTTTTTGTAGTAAAGTAAGGAGGGAAAGGCTAGTTGGGGCTAGAAAACCAATACAATTTAAGGGTTTGCTTTAATACCTTTTCCTCAAGAATTAATAATCGAATTTATTTTTAATCTATAAAAACATTTATTAAATACTTATATATAAAGAACTGTGCTAAGTACTGGGGGTGAGAATACAAAAGCAGAAGCAGTCTCCACCATTTTCACTGATAAAACTATATTTATCATGGTGAACCATTTGACAGTGCCAAAGATTTTAGCAGTCAGAATTTTTTTTTTCCGGGTCTTCAATATCTCAGGAGGCTAGCCTCCTGAGCTATTTCAGTAGCTTCCTCACTTGGTCATTGTTTGGGCCCTGATTGACTCAGAGTGAATCTAAATAGCAATTGTTTTGTTTTGGCCAGAAACCCTGAGGGTACTCTCTTCCCAGATTGATGGTTTTTTGTTTTGTTTTTTTTTTGACTAGGCTAAGAAGCCATCCTCTGCCTCATTTTTTTTTTTTTACCTTGCCTTAGTCACTGAATGGGCACTGCCTCAGTCAAACTGAGACCCGAGAAAGACCTTAACTTAAAATGGCCAAGATCTCCCACTGCATTCAGGGTCACGTCTAGTCATCCTGCTCTATATCTTGCCACTGGATCTGGAGGAGAGAGGAAGGCTGGTGACTTTGCACAGCTCTGCCTCATTTAAATCCAGTTCACTTGCAAGTCATGACATCACCTTCCTGATGTCGCGGTCCTCTTCGAGAAGGAAGGATAGACAGTGACAACAAGAATAAGTGGCTCTGTAGCACCTGCAGAATCAGCTGTCAGCTTGTGTCTCTTAAAGGACTGTTTCCCTAGATGATGGCTCTGACCAGAGGTTTGGTAAGTGCTATTATTCTCAGGTTTCTTGGACTCAGGGTCTTGAGATTTCTTCATTGGAGTCTGATTGGAGATGATGGGTGGTGGTAGTTCGACTTATCTGGTACATGCCTATCTCAGGGTCCCTCATTGCTTCAGATAGGCTGGCTTACCTGCCCTGTGGGCAGCAGTTGGTAGAGATGGCAGACCCTTTCTCTATAAGGAATGCTCCCTTGAGTAATGACTATGGGACCTGGACTGGAAGCAGGGCCAGAGACTTGGGAACTACTAATCCTTAGTCTTTTATGATGACAGTTGCTCAGCAGCTGGTGTTGGTGATGGTGAAGATAGTGGGTCCACTCTTCAAACTGGTGGCTTCCCTTCAAAATGACTTCAAGAATAAGATGAATAGGGAAGAAGATAACCGTAGGCAGCTCCCCTTCTCTCCTAACATTCCTTCTATCTAGGTAAAGCTAGGTAATAGCGACCTCCCTCAGTGTTGTTGGTTACAAAAAGATCAGCCTCTGTTCAAGACAAGGGAACAGAGCCTCGGATAGAATTTAGTCTTCTTTGGGGCAAGTTTTATTTTATATTTTTGTCTTTACACTCCTAGCACCCGGCACAGTGTCTGTCAGAGTTGGTGCTTAATAAGTACTTACTTGTCACACAGAGTAGGTGATTAATAAATGCATCCTCATTCCTCATATCTAACTTAAGAGCTGCTAAAATTCCTCACTGAACTGCAATCTAGCTTTGTTTCCTCTATGCTGTTTTTGTAAAATTGATAACTTCATGGTAAAAATTCAGGCCCCCCGATGTTTCTAGCTTAGGAGTCCTACTTGGTGGTGGTTAAATCCCACTGCTCAGTCTGCTGGCTTATGGAGCCTGCCCAAGGACTAGTGCTTTTCTGTCGGATTCTCTGAGCTGTCCAGCGACCGCTTACTCTTGTCTGGAGATGAGATGTTTCCGCTTCCTAAGAGCTCTCCCCTCCCCTCTTGTTAGCTCCAGTTTTCTTGTGAACAAAACTCATCGCTTCTTTTAATTATTGTTCTTCTTCTCCCTGGATTTCTCACCACCCTCTTCCCAGTCCCAACCTGAAACAGCTTTCTGTTCTTTTTCCCAAGGGAAGTCATTAGCATTGAGGCCTTGTCTCTCTTCTGAGAGGCAAAGAGACATTTCTATGTTTATTCCTGTCACAAGTAGATACTTTAAGCTTCATTGTCATTATGTAAGAGGCATGAGGCACAAACATACCTATGCTCAAGCTCCCCCATACAGTGGCAAAAAAATGATTCATAAAGTGCATCATGGGAACAGTGAGTCAGTAGAAACCATCTCCTTTAGTCATCAGCAAAAAAAAAATTTGACACATCATTTATCCATAGGCAGCTAGGTGAGTGTGCTTAACACAGTGTTGGGTACATTTGTTGTTCAGGTGTTTGAGTCTTGTCCAACTCTTTGTGAACTTAGATGGGGCAAAGATACTAGAGTAACTTGACATTTCCTTCTTCAGCTCATTTTCCCAGATGAAGAAACTGAGGCACAAAAAGGTGAAGCAACTTGCTCAGGATCACATAGCTAGTAAGTGGTTGAGGCCACATTTGAATTCAGGTCTTCTTGACTCCAGGCCTGGCACTGTATTTACTGCACCATCTAGCTGCCCATGTCTGGTACCAACTAGTTGCTATAAAAATGTTTGTTTCCTATTTTTCAATATTGTATTAGAAGTGTTGCTTTAGCAAATAAGAGAAGAAAAAATGAAGGAATTAGAATAGGCAATGAAGAAAAAAAGATATCACTCTACAGATATGATAGTAGACTTAGAGAATCAACTAAAAATTGCTTGAAATAATTAACAGCTTTAGCAAAGTCATGCTTTGGTTTAGGGGTGTGAGGAACCCTGAAATGCAAGGGTACAGGGTGGGGCTCTGCCTTAAAGAATGCAAGCACTCAAGCCTTCTTTCAGTCCAAGTAATGAACTTATTATGATACTGGTTGAGTGGGTAAGATTTCTACCAAATCCAGGGTATTTGTGATGGCAATACAAGAGGGCCAGCCTCCTAGTGAGTCTGTATAATTGATGAGGGTAAGATTGTTATTTTACACAGAAAGACCTTAGGAAGATCTGGATGGGATTAAAGAATGGCAAGTAGCCTGAACTGGGACCAAGTGCAGACTATGGAAAGATTTAAAAGTAAGAGAGCCCCAGAGATCTAGGTTCAGGGGCTTTGGGGTCCACGTTCCAAAGACATGATCTTTTCCTTTTAGGGGCCCATCTTTAGCACCCCATTGGTAGCAGGCTATAAAATAAACCAACATAAATCATTGTCATTTCTGTCTATTACTAACAAAGCCCAGTAGCAAGAGAGAGAAATTCCACTCAAAGCAGCAGTAGACAATGTAAAATACTGAGGAGTCTACCTGCCAAGGCAAATTCAGGAATTATATGAACACAATTACAAAATACTTTTCACACAAGTAAAGTCAGATCTAATTAATTAGAAAATGTCAGTTGCTCATGGGTAGACCAAGCTAATATAATAAAAATAAGAATTCTACCTAAATTAATTTCCTTACTCAGTACCATACCAATCAAAGTAGCAAAAAAAAATAGAGAGCTTAAAAAAAAATAACAAAATTCATCCAAAAGAACAAAAGGTCTAGAATAGCAAGGGAATTAATGAAAAGAAATGCAAGGGATGGTGACCTTGCTGTAGCAGATCTAAAACTGTATTAGAACTATTTAAAACTATGTAAGGACTTCTAAAACTGTATTATAAACAATCTTCAAAACTCCTTGGTACTGGCTAAGAAGAAGAATGATGGGTCAGTGGAATAGGTTAGGTACATAAGACACAATAGTCAATGACTATAGTAATCTATTTGATAAACCCAAAGACTCCAGCTTCTGGGATAAGAATTCACTATTTGAGGAAAACTAGGTAGGGGGGAGACTGGAAAACAGTATGGCAGAAATTAGGTATAGACCACTATCTTATACCCTATCCCAAGATAAAGTCAAAATGGGTACATTATTTAGACATAAAGGATGATACCATAAACAAATTCAGAGAGCAAGGAATACTTTACCTGTCAGATTTATGGAGAACAGAAGAATTTATGCTCAAACAAGAGATAGAGAACATTATGAAATACAGAATGGATAGCTTTGATTACATTAAATTTAAAATTTTTCACACACAAAACCAATGCAACCAAGATGGGAAGGGAAGCAGAAAGCTGTGAAACAATTTATATAATGAGTGTCTCTGAAAAAGGCCTAATTTCTAAAATACATAGAGAACTGAGTAAAACTCATAAGAATACAACTCATTCCACAATTGATAAATGGTTAAAGTATATAAACAGACAACTTTCAGAGGAAGAAATGAAAACTATCTATAGCCATGAAAAAATACTCCAAATCACTATTGGTTAGAGAAATGAAAATTCAAACAACTCTGAGCTAACATATTACACTTATCAGATTGGCTAACATGACAAAACAAAAAAGATGATAAATGTTGGAAAAGATGTGGAAAAATTAGAACACTAATGCACTGTTGGTAGAGTTATGAACTGATTCAACCATTCTGGAGAGCAATTTGGAATTATGCCCAAAGGGCTATAAAACTGTGCATACTCTTTGGTCCAGCAATACCACTACTAGGTTTGTATCCCAAAGAGATCTTTAAAAAGGGAAAAAGGACTCACATGTACAAAAATAGGAACTCTCTTCGTGGTGGTGAAGAATTGGAAATTGAAGGGATGCCCATCAATTGGGTAATGGCTGAACAAGTTGTGGCATACGAATGTAATGGAATACTATTGTTCCATAAGAAATGATGAGTAGGTGAATTTCAGAAAAACCTGGAAAGACTTGCATGAAGTCACACTGAGTAAGAGCAGAACAAGGAAAACATTGTACGCTGTAACAGCAACATTGTGGGATAACCAACTTTGGTAGACTTTACTCTCTTCAGCAATGTAAAGATCTAAGACAATTACAAAAGACTCTTGATGGAAAATGTTATCCACATCCAGAGAAAAGAAAGAACTATGAAGTCTGAATGCAAATTAAGGCATGCTATTCTTTCTCTCTTTCTCTCTCTGTCTTTCTCTCTCTTTTCTTTCTCTCTCTCTCGCTCTCCTTTCTCATGGTTTTTCCCTTTTGTTCTGATTCTTCTTTCACAACATGAGTACTATGGAAATATCTTTAATATGATTGCACATGTGTAGCCTTTATTATATTGTACGCTATCTTGGTGAAGGTGGGGGAAGCAGGGGAAAAATTTAGAACTCAAAATCTATAAAAGTCAATTTTAAAACAAAAAATTAACTGAAGTTTAAAAAAAAAAGTTTATTTCATTCCTTTACCCCGTTCCCTTATCCTCTCTGACTCTAAAGTTTCATCATCTGCATAAGAAACAAGTTAGTTTAATGAAGTAAGAAATCTTTTCCAGCTTTGAGATTCTATATCCATCTATACACATGCATTTTGTTGTTTAGTCATCTGAGTCGTGTCTGACCCTTCAGAAGCCCACTTGGAGTTTCCATTGCAAAGATACTGGAGTATTTTTCCATTCATTTCCTTCTCCGGCTCATTTTATAGGTGAAGAAACTGAAGTAAATAGGGTTAAATGACTTGCCCAGGGTCACACAACTATAAGTGTCTGAGGCCAGATTTGAACTCATGAAGAGAAGTCTTCCTGACTCCAACGCTAGCATCCCATCCTATTCACTCTGCCCTATCTGCTCCTTCATATCTAACCTATTCATAAATCCCTTAGGTTATGAGCAGTTGTACTTTGAACTGAAACATTCCTGGGCCTTCATGTTGCCTTTTTGTCACCTTTTTCCCCTTCACGGAAACCAGTGATGTTCACTGTCCCCTGATTTCACTTCACCTTGGAGTCAGAAGAGGAAGGAAGAAAAGAAGCCTTTTTTAAATGCTTACTAAGTGCCAAGCTCTCTTCTGAGTGCTTTACAAATATTATCTCATTTGATCCTTAAAGTATCCCCATTTTACAGTTGAGGAACCTGAGGCAGAGGTTAAGTGCCTTCCCCAGGATGAACCAACTCATAATGGTCCAGATTTGTACTCATGTCTTCTTGACTCCAGAACCAGCCATCTTTGTTCAGTTACAGGTTCTGTCACTTACTGGTCATGTGTTCTTGGGTAAGTCATTTAAACAACGTGGACCTCAGTTTCTTCCTCGGCAAAATGAAGAGCTTGAACTTGATGACTTCTGTGGTTATGATCTATTAAACCCATGATCTGTAAAATGAATTTGGTAATTATAATGATAACTACAGCATAGATGATGGTGGTGACAGACTGGAAGGTAAAGGAAGCATTGCAGAATCTAAGATTTGGGAGGAAATCTACTGCCACCACATCCCTTATTCTGGACAGACAGACTCTGCTGGAATGCCTCTGCTAACTAATGAGTCAGCTGGTTTTATTCTTGGACCACTGACTATTAGGAAGCTACTCAATTTAAATAAAAACCTATTAAACATAACTAGGTAGAAGGCATAGTGCTGAGTGTTGGGGATACAGCATTGAAACTGACTCAATGGGTGCCATTACGGAGCTATCATCTAATTGGGGCAAAACATCATGTACCTTGGTAAGTATAATACGCATCAGAAAACAAGTAAATGCATAGCAGAGGTCAGAGGGCCTGGAGGGATCTTAGGAGGACATTAGGAAATGTTTTATGGAGTCAGACAGTAAGTCAAAAAGCATTTGTTACACACTTGCTATGTGAATACAAATATAATGAAAAGACAATCTATATTGAAAAAGTTTATATATTTTTGAAAAATTTTCAACTCCAAATTCTCTCCTCCACTGAGAAAGCAAGAAAAACAAAACTTATTACAAATGTATCATCCAGCAAAACAAATTCCTACATTAGCCCTGGGTAAGGTGGGGAGAGGGGGAATGCCTGAATCCACATTCTGAGTCCTTCAGCTTCCCATCTGGAGGTGGGTAGCATGATTCATTATGAGTCCTTTGGATTTGTGGACCATCCTTGTGTTTATCAGAGTTTCTAAATCTTTCAAATATGTTTGTCTTTACAACATTGTTATAATTATATAAATTATTTAAGGAGTTTACATCCTCATGACAAAAGACAAAACTCAATAGGAAGCTGAAAAGGAAGTGGGGTGAGGGCAATCTGGAGAGGAATCCATAGTCAAAGAGCATCAATTAGTCTTTAATAGCTTAAAATTGCACTAAGACTTTTAAGATATCCAGTATTCTTCTAGTAACCAAGGTTCACACCCTGAAGATATCCCCTTTCCCTCACTCCTATATTTAACTATTCTCAGCTTCCTGTGTTCTATTCTATCCCCACAGTAGCGCTCTTTGAGCCCCGGCTGTCTATATACATTATCATCATCTTAGTTCATGTCCTTGCTACTTCTCATCTGTACTATTGTGACCTCCTAACTGATCTCCACTCTCCCACCTCTCTTGTCCATCCCACACATAAAAGCACAGGTTTGATTATGCTTCTCCCTTACTTAATAATACTCAGTAGCTCCCAGTTACCTCTCGGATAAAATCCAAACTCTCTCACCTAGTTTTCCAGACTTAATTTACATTACTTCCCCTTATTCCCCAATTCTATTGAAATTGACTTCCTTGATGTTCTCTGACCCTGGCATTTCGAAGTCTTCTCACAAGCCCTTATCCAGGAAGGCTTGGAATGCTTTCCTTCCTCTTCTTTGTCCCTTGGGATCGTTAGCTACATTGAAAGCTCATATCCACAAGTTCTTTCTTGATTCCCACCCAATTTTATCTGTTAGGGTTTCCCTCCTCCAATTACTTCATATTGATTAATGGATACATCAATTGAAAAGGCATTTTTCATCCCCCAAACCTCCTCTCTAGGTGTTAAGGATAGAGAGACAAAAGCATAGAGTCCCTCTCCTTAAGGACTTTAAAATCTAGTGAAAGAAACTGATTGTACACATATGTAAGCCAATAAAAATACATAGAAAGTAAATTTAAAGTAATTTTTTGGGGAGAACACTAGAACACTGGTCTAGTATAGAAGGATTTAAAGTGTGAAGAAAGCTCAGGACTCTAAGAAGCAGAGGGGAGGAGGCAAGGCATGCTAGGCCTGGGGGACAGGCTGGGCAAAGGCATTGAACTTGGAGATAAAATGACTTGTATGAAGAACATCAATAAAGCCAATTTGCCAGAACATCAAGTGTATGAAAGGGAATAATGGGTCATAAATTTGGTATGGTTGGCAAGAGCCAGATTATGGATGACTTTTAAATGCTAAAGGAGTTGGATTTTATCCTTAAGGCAACTTGGAGTCATTGGAGCTTTAGGAACAGGGTAGTTACCCCAGTCGGATTGGTGATTTAGGAATATCCCATTAGCAGCTGTGTAGATAATAGATTGGAAAGGGGTTAAAGGAGAAACTAGAGACTGGGAAACCAATTAGTAGATGATTGAAATAGTCCAGGTGGGAGGGAATGACTCAGTATATATTTTCTATTTAATCATTTGTGTCTTGGTTGTTTCCCCTGTGGAAAAATATAATCTCCTTGAGGGCAGGCCCTACCTTCCTTTCAGACTGTACCTCCAGTGTCCAAGATGGTACCTGGCACGTAGTAAGCACTAAATAATTGCTTGGATTTCAGTTGAAGAGAATCTCAAATCTGGTTTCTTGGAAGGGCAAATCACAGAGTATGGCCTGGATAATGGATTCTTGCAACGTGCTATAGAGCAAGAAAGGACAAGGCCCAGGGGGAGGGATGACTTATTTCCTCCTTCCCAGGAGTGATAAAGAAGGATGATCAAAGTCTGCTTAAACTTATTCTGTTGAGGTGAGAGAAAGGGAACAAAATCTCAGAAACTCGATGAAGACAGCTTCAGGTATGTTCTGGTGAATGCATCATTAGCCTTCTGTTTGTACTATCTAAACATGATTAGCTGGTGTGAAGATTTGGAAGAAACAAGCATTGAGTAATTGGGTTTGTGTTGGAAATCTGATGATAGGAACATAGGTGTGGGGAGGGAAAGAGGGTAGCATTTGTAGGATGCAAATCTATTGTTCAAATAAATAGCTTTTGTGGCACCAACAAAGACATATCCCTCTAACCTTGGGAAGCTTACAGATGCACAGAGAATTCCTGGCTTTTATCCCTTGTCATCAAAGGCAGTCTGATTCTGTGGTGTTTTCTGTTTTGCTGTTTTCCAGGTTTCCTTCTTCCAACTCTGACTTGTATCCCTAATTAGTTCTAATTAGATACATGGTTAATTTTAATGAACTGGCACATGAACACACTGAATAACTTGAAATGGATTCTCTAATACACTGGATTGAAGCTGGAGGTGAATAGGATCATAGATGTCACCAAGTTCAACTACCTAAATTTTACAAACTAGGAAATCGAAACCTAGAAAGGGATAGTAGGGAGAGGGTAGCTCGGAGGCACAGTGGATAGAGCACCAGGTCTGGAATCAAGAGGGTCCTGAGTTCAGATCCAGCCTCAGATGCTTATTAACTAGTGTGAACTCAGACAAGTCACTTAACCCTGTTTGCCTCAGTTTTCTCATCTGTACAATGAGTCAGAGAAGGAATTGGCAAATCACTCCAGTGTCTTTGCCAAAACAATGCCCCCCAAAATGAGTCATGAAGAATAGGACTGAAAATGACTAAACAAAAAAAGGAATGTGATTGCCCAAGGTTACACAGGGAGTAAGTGGCAAAAGTGAGCCTCTAATCCAAAAGGTTATTTTCAAATTCAGTTCTTTATGTAGACACATACTGTAACATATATCAAAACATGGAATTCAGGCTCTAAAATCAACTTGAATTGGTTTATATTGACATTATTTATATTAAATTTCTCTCAATAATGATAAAGGAAAAGAAGCCTTCTTCCTAAAAGATGTCTTTCCTTCAAGCCAGTGGAAAAGGGTAGCCCCTGTAAAAATAGGGCAAAGACTGACTGATGATCTTCCCTCCAACATGAGTGATTTCTTTGTGAGAACCCTTCTCCAGGACTGATGGAGCTTCCTTTCTATAGAATACAATAGGAGAGTCAGCTCTGGGAAGTTGATGAGCTTGGGACTTACAGCTGGCTAGTCCAAGGTGGAGGGTCTGGTGCTAATGAGGCCAAGCTTGAGATTTGGACCTTGGGGTAGCCTGCTTCACAATGATAGTAATAGGTACTAAATCTAGAGTGCTTTAAAGTTTTTCAAATGCTCTGCAAAAAAGGGAGCACCGGTATTATCATCCTCATTTATAATGCTTTTCCACAGTCACATAGCTGGTGAGTTCAAATCAAAGTGCTCTGAATGTTTATATTGAGCTTTATAATTAAAAACTGCTTTTCACCCCTTTCATTGGCAAGTACACTATGTATCTCACCTAGTTCAATTAATCCTCTCAGCCTTCTTGCTGTTGTATGGGGAGAAGTGGGGGGCGCTGTTTCTTGTATGCTTATCTCTCTGTTAATCAACTAGTATTTATTACATGTTTTACCTTGTCCTGTGGCTCTGTACAGATTTTGGGACTTTCCCTGCTGACTTTGTCCATTCACATCCCTCTTGACCTTGCTAGCCAGACTCCACTTTACCTGCTTGTTCTCAGACCTAGCTGTAATCCCAAACAAATAACATTTTCCTCATATACCTGGCATGAAGGAGTCTCAGGTGCTTCCTAGCTGTGTTCTCCTAACTGGACTCTAAAGCAGCTCATCAACTTTGTCAGTCCTCTATTCATTTAAGTTTTACCAACCCTCATTTTTATTTTTTCTATTATGGACAACTTGCGATTCCTTTTAAATATATAATAAAGTTATCATACAAGTTTCTTTTTTCTTTTTTCTTCCCTCCCACCTCCCTGCTCTAGAGATGGCTACCATTAGACACAAATATGTGTATACATATATATACATATATACACATATACATACATATATGTATATATGTAAAATCATTCTACACATACTTCTTATCAATTCTTTCCCTTATTTTTTTCATTTTTCAATTAATTAATTATTTTTTTTGGTGTTCTATAATCACTTCCTTAAAATTAAGATTTTATCCCCCCCCCCACATCCCCACCTTTCCCCCACTACCTCCCTCCCTCCCCGTGACAGCATACAATTCTGTATACGTTCTACATATACTTTCCTATTGAGTACATTTTCACTATAGTCATGTTATGTAGTCAAACTAAAATAAATGGAAGAAATCATATAACAAACCAAAACATAATACACTAAAACCCACCCACACACAAACATGATCTGCTACATTTTGCAAATGACTTCCATATTTCTTTCTCTGAGTGTGGAAGACATTTCGTGTTAGAATACCACCATTGGGATTGGGTTTTTTTTATGGTAAGTTCTTGCATTATTACACAAAGTTCCAAGTCTACCAGAAAAAACTCTCACACACTGTGGTCGTTGCTGTGCACAAAGTTCTCCTGGTTCTGCTCCTTTCGCTCAGCATCAGATCATATAAGTCCTTCCAGCCTCCCTGAAGTCTTCTTGTTCATCATTTCTTATGGTGCAATAGTACTCCATTACATTCATATACCATAATTTATTCAGCCATTCCCCAATTGATGGGCATCCCCTTGATTTCCAGTTCTTGGCTACCACAAAGAGTGCTGCTATAAATATTTTTGTACATGTGGGACCCTTTCCCATTTTTATGATCTCTTGGGGATACAGTCCTAGTAGCGATATTACTGGGTCAAAGGGTATGCACATTTTTGTAGCCCTTTGGGCATAGTTCCAAACCGTTCTCCAGAATGGTTGAATGAGCTCACAGCTCCACCAACAATGAATTAATGTTCCATCTCTCCCACATCCTCTCTAGCATTTATCATTTTCTTGTTCTGTCATATTTGCCAATCTTATAGGTGTGATGTACCTCAGAGTTGTTTTGATTTGCATCTCTCTAATCAATAGTGATTTAGAACACTTTTTCATATGATTATAGATATCTTTAATTTCTTCCCCTGAAAATTGCCTGTTCATATCCTTTGACCATTTATCAATTGGGGAATGATTTGTATGGTTGTACATTTGAGTCAGTTCTGTATATATTCTAGAAATGAGGCCTTTATCCCCGAGCTTAGCCGTAAAAATTTTTTTCCCAATTTACTACATCCCTCCGAATTTTGGTTGCATTGGGTTTGGTTGTGCAAAAACTTTTCAGTTTAATGTAATCAAAATTATCCATCTTGTATTTCATAATGCTTTCTATCGCTTCTTTAGTGAAAAATCCTTCCCCTCTCCATAAATCTGATAAATACACTATTCCTTGCTCCTCCAGTTTATTCATGGTATCAATCTTTATATCTAAATCATGTACCCATTTGGACTTTATTCTTGTGTACGGTGTCAGGCATGGTTCTATACCTAATTTCCGCCACACTGTTAACCAGTTTTCCCAGCAATTTTTGTCAAACAGTGAGTTCTTATCCCAGAAGCTGGGGTCTTTGGGTTTATTAAACAGGAGGTTGCTATATTCCTTGCCTACTGCGTCTTGAGTGCCAAGTCTATTCCATTTGTCTACCCCTCTATTTCTTAGCCAATACTCTTTCTCTTATTTTAAAGCAAAATGAAAATGATTGAGTGGTAAATTCTCTCTGCCTTTAAGAAAAAAAAAACCTTCACGGCCAGTCAACAAGCATTTATTGAGCACCTACCATATGCTAAGCACTATGTTAAGTACTAGGGATACAAGGAAAAGCACAATCACCTTCCCTGCACCAAGGAACTCCTGTTCTAATTTGGGAGACAACATGCAAACAACTATGTATACATGAGATATATATGGGGTAAATGGGAGGCAGTCTCAGGGAGAAGTCATGGGAATGGAGTAGGGATAGGAAAATTCTCTTGCAGAAGGTGGAAATGGATCTATCTTGAAGGAAGTAGAGAGCAGTCACTCCAGGAGGCAGAGGGAAGGAAGTTCATAACTCCTTTCACTAATCTACCATCAAGCATGGTCCTCTGGGCCACTGTCAGTTCTTTGGCATGTCCCCCATAACTACCCTACTCTATCCTGTGATATACCCTTATTTCATGGATCTCTGATTTTATCTGTGGAGGTTCTTGTTCTGCCAAGGCCATTCACAAGCTTGCTGCGATTTAGGACCTTCAAGAGTTCTTCTGGATGGAAACATTCACTTCCCTAGTAACAAACTCATCCGGATTTAATAGTTGGTTTTTTTTGATGACAAATCTACTGTCTGGCACTGACAGTATTATATTATAAGCCATCATCATCTTTTCATTGACTGTCTACTAAGTGTCTTCTGAGTGAGTGTAGGGAATGGTGCTAATCACCAGGGCTTGTAAAATTATTACTTATGAGAATCAAACTATTTGAAGAGTATATAGATTGTGGGGGAATAAAGAAAATAAGACTTGGTAGGGGGCAGGTAATGATAATTATTTTCAAATGTTTGATGGATCATATTGTGGCAAGAGAATTAGATTAGTTCTACTTCCTTCCAGAGGGCAGGGCTAGAATAATGGGTGTTCCTTAGAGAAGTCAGATTCAACTAAACATAAGAAAGAAGTTCATAAAACCATCTTGTCCTATCTTTAGGGACAGACAGAATCACTACTCACTACATACATCATGGGAGTAGGTGCAGAAAAATTACATTTTCCCACATTTTGTTGTTTTCAAACCACTGCACCTATCACTTCTTTGCTGAATGATCAGTCCTCATTAAAACAATTTGAGAAACTGACTGGTTGGTACAGTTAAACTTGTTGTTTCTCTGTACGTCTGGGGCCCTGAATATAGAGTATTGTAGAAGACAAAGACAAAACCAAACACAAAAGCCCAACTAGATTTGAAAACAATAGACTTGAATTCTGCATAGAGCCCTGGTCCTACAGTCAGGAAAATCTGAGTTCAAACCTGACCTCAGATATTTATTAGCACTGTGATAGTGGACAAGTTACTTACCTTCTCTCTGCCTCAATTTCCTCATTTATAAAGTGGAGGAAATAATAGCACCTACCCCACAGTTTTGTTGTGAGGATCAAATGGGATATTATTTGTAAAGCATTTAGCACAGTTCTTGTCATGTAGTAGGTGCTTAATAAATCCTTCCTTCTCTTCCCTTCTCCTACTCTTCCCTCTGCTCCATTTCCTTCCCCTCCCCTCACATTCATTTTCTTTCCTTCTTCTTCCCTTCCTCACTTATTTCAGGAAGTTATCTGTCCCTAGAGAGATCTTTTTTCCCTTGTGCTTCAGTTTCAGCTTCACAAGAACAGGATCTGTGAGACGTAGTCAGAAAAGCAATTTGCCTGACTAAAGTTCTGGGGGTGTTAGCAGACTACAAAAGAAAATTAGCAGTGTGAATGTGGTGGCCAGAAAAACTCATGTGAGCTTGAGTTGCATTAAGAGATATAGCTTCTGGAAAGAAGGAGGTAATAGTCCATTTCTATTCTGGATCCCAGGCCTCTGACCGTGAAACAATAATGCAACATAATACTTTACTAAGCACTGGGTATACAAATAAGAGAAAAAAGAGAGTTCCTGACTTCAGGAAGTTTGCAATATAATGAAGAAAATAATACATAAAAGAAAAGGAAACTGGTATCAGAGGGTACTTGAGGGGGGTGAGATGATGAAGGAATGGTAGAATTGAAGCCCAGAAGAACAGTAAATAGAGAAGATAACTGGGATTTTGGGTGTTCTGTAAAGGCAGATTTTAGGAGGACCTTTTTTGCCTCACTTTGCAGTCCTCTATCAGAGGGGCAGAAGCAACTGAGGGTACTGGTGACAATAGTCAGTTGTCTTCTTCCAAGCCAGTATAAGTAGAGCAGATTGGTGTCTGCTTGACCATGTAAGATTAACTTATAGTCTTAGAGAGTTGCCTGGATGGGACACTATGAGGTTAAGGGTGAACAGGGTCATGTAGTTGATATCTGTATGCAGTGGGACTTGAACCCAGGTCTTCCTGATTCTAAGGCTTATGCCACATTGTCTTAAACATAAGTATATACTTGCTGCCTATGGAATTGTAATGCTGTTCTTAGGAAAAAGGTGTGATTAAGTTAGGTGGGCTTGGACTCAACAAACACAAAGTGTTGTCATTAAATGGACAGTGGATTGCCCCTTGTGATGATGTCCACTGATTCTTGTTGGTGATTTGGATCAAGACATAGATAGAATGCTTCTAATATTACAATTGACAAGAAGTGGGGAGAGATAGATAACATGGATGACAGCCAAGCTCCGAAAGCATCTTGACAGAATTGAATGGTGATCTAAATCTGAAAAGATAAAATTTAACAGCAAAAATGCAAAGCCTTCCACTTGGGTTCAAAATATAAACCACATGAGAATAAGAATTCATAGGGAAAATGAATGCAAACTTAATAAGAACTGAGTGAGCTTTGATATATGGGTATCTGCTGAAGGAAATGGGCTGAGGCTTTTTATCTCAGAGACTTGGGATGAGGGAGTGAGACAAAACTTGCTATCTTCAAATATCTAAAGGATTGTCATGCCAGAAAGAGAGTTTGAAATTTGAAGTAATGGGTGCAAGTCACAGATAGATTTAGGTTCATTGTGAGGGGTGGGAGGAACTTCTTAACAATCAGAACTGTCCACAAATGGATGGGGCTGTCTTGGGAGGTATTGAGGTCTCCATCACTGGAGGAAGTTGTCAAGCAGAGGATGGTTTACCTTTTGTTAGATATGTGGTAGGATAAATTTTTGTTTGGGTATTGGTTCAACAAGATGGCCTCTGAGATTTTGTAGGATCATATAACTAGAGGTAGAAAGGACCTCAGAGGACATTCAGTACTTCTTCTCATTTTGCAGATGAAGAAACTGAGGCACAGAGAGGTTAATTGACTTGCCCAAGGTGATTCAGACAGTAAGCATCACAGGTAGTTTTTGAACTCATGTCATCTGACATCAGTACTCTTTCTACTATTTCCAACTTTAAAAGTCTGTGATTTTCTTATTTTGTAATCAATGATCTCTGAGTTTCCTTCAGACTCTGGGATTCTATCAGTCTAGGATTCTATGAGCACCTCCTTAATTCTGTTGTCACTAAAAGGGGGCTGATGATAAAAATGGAATTTTTGCAAACTTGCCATCGGTTTCTGAAATTGTACCTGCAATGACTTGTAAAACAGCGCGAAAGAGGAAGGAATCTGGGTCACCTTAGTAATAGAGTGGGAGAGCAGGCAATTTGCTCTAAGGATCTTAACTCCCTAGTGCTTACATCATTCCTCTGCAGTAAGGCAGGGGAAGGTCAAGCAGTCATCCCTTCTCTCTTCCTCTATTCCCTCCTCCCCTTCTACCTAGAAAACAATTCTTTAAACACAATACATAAGGATGGTGGTTAGGAATGGGTGAAGTCACCAGGAATTGGGTGATTCTCTAGCCTAGAGACTGTTCTAAAAGCAGCCTATTTGATGGGGATGATAATTTTGCTTTCTTTGCTTTTATAGATTTAAGATGTGATATAGTTTGATGACTGATTGATTAATGTGTCACAAAGTAGGCTGAAGTGGCTTTTGTTAGATGCATGCGTTTTCCTCTGCTAGAGGTTCTAGCCTGGGTTCTAGTCCTGCCCTTGCAACTCATTTTTTATATCATTTGGGATATCATTTCCTCTATCTGGGTCTTCAATTTCTTCTCTGAATTGGCTTAGATTGGGGATTGGGATTGGGGATTGAATTAGATGATCTTTAAAATCCCTTCTAGCTGTAACATTCTAGGATTTAAACGAAGGCAGCTCAGAATACAGGAGTAGACAGGTGGTGCAGTAGATAGAGCACTAGGCCTGCAGTCAGGAAGATCTGAGTTCAAATCTGTCCTGATACTTACTAGCTGTGTGATCCTGGGTAAGTCACTTAATACCTATTTGCCTCAGTTTTCTTATCTGTAACATGGAGAAGGAAATGGCCAACCACTCCAGTATCTTTGCCAAGAATAGCCTGGGGAACAAAAGTCATGGGATCATGGAAAGCCAGACAAGACTGAGCAATAACAAGCACCTGGAATGTCCTCTTACTCCTTCTCTTCTCATTCCCTAGTTCTTTTCCCCAATCTAACACATTCTTCGAAGTCCAGCCTCCTCTTCTCTGAAGGTTTTTCGCAATTCTTCTATCTCACTTTCATCTTGCCTTTGGGGAAGCTAGGTGATGCGGTTGATAGAGCACCAGAACAGGAGTTAGGAGGGCTTGAGTTCAAATCTCACCTCAGACGCTTGACCCTCACTAGCTGTGTGACTTTGGGCAAGTCAACCCCAATTGCTTCATCCTGGGTCATCTCCAGTCATCCTGATGAATATCTGGCCACTGGATTCAGATGGCTTTGGAGGAGAAGTAAGACTGGTGACCTGCACAGCCCTCCTTCACTCAAAACAAAGTCAAGTGCAAGTCATGTCATTATTTCTCTGATGGCATGGTCTTTGGCAACGAAAGATGAATACACACATCTTGCCTTAAACTATAGCCTTTATATCTTGCAACTAAATTTTACCATATATAAGACACCAGCTTGAATGTCTTATGTGTTGTATGCTCCATCCTGAAACTTTGTTTCTCTATATAGATCCTAAACTAAAGGGACCATGGTTGACATTTCCTTAGAATCTAATACCCTCTTATTTCTCATCTCCCAAAACAGTGGT
The DNA here is from genome assembly GCA_023548195.1 of Bettongia penicillata ogilbyi. NCBI lineage: Eukaryota > Metazoa > Chordata > Mammalia > Diprotodontia > Potoroidae > Bettongia > Bettongia penicillata. Next base: position 1,175,780 of record JAJHZJ010000426.1, read on the forward strand.
GGGCATAGAGCAGAAGGTCCTAACTGGAGAGACTGGATTTAGAGTCAAAGGACCTGAGTTCAAATTCACATTTCATGTTTAATCTTTGATCATCTGATCTCAGATTCTTCATTTTAAGCAGCTAGTTGGCACAGTACAGTGCAGTGGATAGAGCACTGGCCCTGGCGTCAAGAAGTTCAAATTCATCCTTTAGATACTTTTTAGCAGCGTGACTTAGTACAAGTCACTTGACCTCCATATGCCTCTATTTTCTAACTTGTAAAATGAGGATAATAATAGTAACTACCTCTTAGTGTAATTGTAAGAATAAAAGTGAGATATTTGCATAACTCATTATATATCTTAAAGGGATAGGTAGATGCTCTTTATTATTAATTGAAAATTTAGGGATAAAGGATGTTTGGAACAGATGGCCTCCAAGGTCCTGGCCATCTCTCAACTTGTGATTTTTTTATGAATCATGGTTGAGGCAGCTATAAATGTCACTGTAACAGTGCATTGGGTCTGAGTTCAAGACCTGAGTGCAAATCCAATCTCTGATGCTGACTGTATTACCCTGGGCAAGACACAACTAATTTCTGCATTAGTCTTCTTTTCTGTAAAATGGGAATAGTAATGGTGCTTACTACTCTGGGTTGTTATGAGGGTCAAAGGAAATAGTAAATGTATAGTGTCTTACAAACCAAAAATCATTATAGAAATGCAGATATTATATCGCTGTTATTTTGATCCTATGAATGCTGTGATGAAGCATATCAACCATTGTGGTGGAGTTCTAATCTCTTAATGTTTTATTGAGTCATGGAATCATCAGATGTTGAAGAGGGAAGGCACCATTGAACATCATGCATAGAAGATAGTGCATAGAAATTTAAAGCAGGAAGCATCTTCGAAGAAATGATGTAAAGATTAAGTTGTTGTGGTTGCAGTTTGTCCTTCATTCTCAAAGAGGAACATAACATCAGGAAGATGATGATATAATTTATAATTGACTTTGATTTGAGTGAGGGAGGGCTGTGCAAAGTCACCAGCCTCACTCTCTCCTCCAGAACCATCCGAGTAAAGTGGCCTGATAAGGATGAGGATGACCTGAGAAGGCCCAGGATGCAGTGGGAGACCTTGGCCCTTTTATTAAGGTATTTTCAGGTTCTCAGTTTGAGTGAGGCAATGCTCATTCAGTGAATAGGCCTCTTTAAGAAGTGAGTCAAGGAATGGCCCCTTTCACTAAAAAAAATCAAACTGGGAGGGGAAGACCCTCAGGGTTGCTGACCAACAGAGAAATGGCTACTATTTACATTTACTCTTGAATACTGATTGTTAGTTCTGAGAAGTAGCTTAATGTCATCTAACTCTATCTCATTTTCAATAGTTGCAAAAGCTGAGGTTCACAGAGGGGGTTTAATTGCCTGAGCAGTTTGCCTAGAGAATTAATGATAAGGATGGGTCTGACACTGTGTGTGAGCATCCCCCTGTGGTCACTGCTGAGCCAGCTTCAGGTGCTGAGGGGTCACACTGACTTTTCATGCTTGATGTAATTGTACCTGTTTCAGATGAGTGGACCAGCAGGGCTGGGATGATATGGTCTGTGGTCAACATGACCTTGCTTTCCCAGCAGTTCCCTTGCTTCTGTTAATGGTTCTTCAGTTGGAGAGCCTCAGGAGGAACTGTCCTGCCTGGGACTATTTTATCCTGAAAGGGGTGTACTCCTCTTGGGAAATGAATGGGGATAACTGGAAGGGATAACCTTCTGAATTCCTTGCTCCAAGGAATCTAAAACCCTCCTCCTTTTGTATGGGCCCATCTCAAGGAGGTAAAAAAATACATTCTTTCCACAGATCCCTGGAATGGGGAGGGAGGGAAGCATTAAATCCCTATCCAAGGTCATTGTCATTCAATACAATTCCTGCTGAGAATCACAGAACTATAGAACACTAGAGATGAATTGAAGAATGGGATTTTATAATATAAAACGCTAAAATGACAGAACACTTAAAATAAAATATCTTCCATTCATTTAATGTACAGATTGGCAATCTTTCAAAATTGCTGTGGTGAGGTTGTGATTTTGATTTGAAAAGTCTCACACGCTATCCTGTTGGATAAAATAGAGAGATGTTGTCTAGGCAATAATACAAATGGGTGGATTTTGAACTAGCTGAATAGATGAGATTCAAAGAGTAGTCATTAATGGATTAATGTCCCTGTGGAGAGAGGTCTCTAGTGAAAGATTCTGGTACATGGCCATGTATCAATTTCATAAATGCAAAATGGAAGGAATGATGACGAGGCTGCAGTTTATATGAAAAATATCTAGAGATTTTAGTGGCCTCCAAATTTTGCACAAATTAATGTATTTTGTCTGTCAAAAAGGTTATTTCTTTATTAGACTTCATTAAGAGTATAATGTTCAGGATAAGAGAGGGTACTTAACTCTGGTCAAACCATATATAAACACCATATTTCAGGGTAACGCCTGTCCCAAGGCCCATTGGCATGGAGCTCTCCTTTTTAGTGGAAATGAAGTCCCTACCTAGAAGACTCATGCTTGGTGAGTCTTATAGGGGAACTCTTGATTGTGGTGTTCCCAAAAGGGGACTGGTAGAGAACTGAACTCTCACTTAACCATGAACTCTGTCCCACCCTTCATGTAGGGCAGGACTTTCTACCAATAAGGAGAGAATTTCACATCAGTGGGCCTTGGGACAAAGGTTCTATTAGCAACCAGAAAATCAACCAATCAATTTTTATTTATTTAATGTTTATAATGTTCCAGACACTATATGTATGTATATGCATATATATATGTATGTACCTATATATACACATATATGTATATATGTGTATGTACATATATAATGTGTGTGTATGTATATATATATATATATGTATATATACACTATTCCAGACATATAAAGAGAAAGCAAAAACAATGCCTTTCCTCAATGTGGGTCAGTTTATACTGGAACAAGAGTCCTTTCCACAATGGATTCAGTGAGTCATCATCCAGGATGAAGATCCCAAGTGTGAGGGAACCTCATATTTCTTAAGATTACTACCCATTGAAATTCTAGAGGAGCTGAAGCCACAAAACAACAGAGTGAAAGAGATTTCCAGCCCAAGACAGCCTGGAAGGCCAACAAGAAAGGTCCATATCACCAGATACGGAGCGGAGTGCAGCCCAGCTGTGTGGTGTGGCAGGGACAGGACCTGAAACAGGCATCAGAGAGCCACTGGAAGCAGCAGTTCCTACATTGCTCAACCCACAAACACCAAGACAGCTTCAAAGGTCAGTGAGAAATCTCTTTCACTTGGGTGAGAAGGGAACGTAGTTTGGATCTGCCATCACTAGCCACTACAGTGGCAGCATCCATTTTTGAAGTCTTCCACCTAAAGACTCTGGGGTAATTGAGCTCTGGATCTCAGCCCTGTGTGGCTCTCCTGGGTTGAGGAAGAATGCTGGCAATGGAACTGGTGGAGGCTTTGGAGAGGGAAACTGGCAGATCCTGGGCAGAACAGAGTGCCTGTTCCCAGACTAGAGAGCAGGAGAGGAGTAAACTCCTCTCCCTTGATTGTGCCATCTTGGAGGAACTGATAACTTATGGGCTCCCAGAGTACACCCTCCTCTTGACAAAAGACTCAAAAATCAAATAATTGACTGAGAAAATGCCCAATAAAAGGAAAAAGTAAGATTATAGAAGACTGTATGTTTCTTGGTGAACAGGTATTTTCTTTCATATTTTTGGATGAGGAAAAAAAAATGCATACCATCAAAGAAAGACATAAAAGTCAAGGCTTCTGCATCCAAAACCTCCAAAATAAACATGCAATGGTCTCAGGTCATGGAAAAGCTCAAAAAGAATTGTGAAAATCAAGTATGAGAGGTGGAGGAAAAGTTGGGAAGAGAAATGAGAGTGATGCAAGAAAATCATGAAAAGCGAGTCAACAGCTTGCTAAAGGAGACCCAAAAAACGCTGAAGAAAATAACACCTTAAGAATAGACTAATTCAAATGGCAAAAGAGGTCCACACAGCCAATAATGAGAAGAATGATTTAAAAAGCAGAATTAGCAAATGGAAAAGGAGGTTCAAAAGCTCACTGAAGAAAATAGTTCTTTAAAAATTAGAATGGGGTAGATGGAAGCTAACGACTTTATGAAAAATCAAGAAATTATAAAACAAAACCAAAAGAATGAAAAAATAGAAGGTAATGTGAAATATCTGATTTGAAAAACAATTGACCTGGAAAATAGATCCAAGAGAGATAATTTAAAAATTATGGGACTACCTGAAAGCCATGATCAAAAAAAGAGCCTAGACATCATCTTTCGTGAAATTATCAAGGAAAACTGCCCTGATATTTTAGAACCAGAAGGTAAAATAAATATTGAAAGAATCTACTGATAATCTCCTGAAAGATATCTGAAAAGAGAAAGTCCTAGGAATATTGTAGACAAATTCCAGAATTCCCAGGTCAAGGAGGAAATATTGCAAACAGCTAGAAAGAAACAATTTGAGTACTATAGAAATATGATCAGGATAAACACAAGATCTAGCAGCTTTTACATTGAGGGATTGAAGGGGCTGGAATATGATATTCCAGAAGTCTAAAGAATTAGGATTAAAACCAAGAATCACCTACCCAGGAAAATTCAGTATAATACTTCAGGGGAAAAATTGCCATTCAATGAAATAGAGGACTTTCCAGCATTCTTGATGAAAGGATCAGAGCTGAATAAAAAATTTGACTTTCAAATACAGGAATCAAGACAAGCATGGAAAGGTAAATAGGAAAGAGAAATCCTAAGGGACTTTCTAAAGTTAAACTGTTTACATTCCTACATGGAAAGATAATATTTGTAACTCTTGAAACTTTTCTCAATATTTGGGTAGTTGGAGGGATTATACACACACACACACACACACACACACACACACAGAGCATAGGGTGAGTTGAATAGGAAGGGATGGTATCTATAAATCAAGTAGCAAATAAGGGGTGAGAGAGGGATATATTGGGAGGAGAAAGGGAGAAATGGAATGGGGCAAGTTATCTCTCATAAAAGAGGCAAGAAAAAGCTTTTTCAATGGAGGGTAAAAGCGGGGAAGTGAGAGGGAAAAAGTGAAGCATCACATTTTGCTTAAGGAAGGAATGATAACATGCACACTTAATTTGGTATGAAATTCTATCTTACACTACCGGAAAGTAGGGAAGAAGGGGATAAGTTGGGTGTAGGGGGGATGATATAAGGGAGAGCAAATGAGAGGATGGGATAATTAGAAATAAACACTTTTGGGGAGGGACAAGGTCAGAAGAGAGAATAGAATAAATGCGGAGCAGGATAGGATGGAGGGGAATACAGTTAATCTAGCACAACATGACTATTATGGAAGTCTTTAGCAAAACTGCATATATATGGCCTATATTGAATTGCTTGCCTTCTCAGAGTAGATGGGTGGGAAGGGAGAAGGGGGGCAAAGTGGGAACTCAAAGTTTTAGGAATGAATATTGAGAATTGTTTTTGCATGCAACTGAGAAATAAGAAATACAGGTAATGGGGTTTAGAAATCTATCTTGCCCTACAAGAAAAGAGAGAAGATGAGGATAAGAGAAGAGAGGGGTGTAATAGAAAGGAGGGCAGATTGGGGGAAAGAGTAATCAGAATGCATGGCACTTTTGGGTGGGGGGAGGGGAGAGATGGGGAGAAAATTTGGAACTCAAAATTTTGTGGAAATGAATGTTGAAAACAAAAAATAAATAAATAAACATAAAAAAATGAAAAAAAGATTATTACTCATTTCACTTTGAGATAGTTATATTAGGTAATACTTTATTAGGCAGAACCAAAATGTGACATTTTGTAACTTCTGTCCATTGGTGCTTGCTTTGACCTCTGGGGCCAAAAAGCACATATCTATCAACTATTCCACGTACCAACCCTGTCAATACTTATGTATAGTTATTGTTGCATTTGTCCTTCATTCTAGAAGAAGACCATGACATCAAGATGATGACATGACTTGCAGTTAACTTTGATTTGAATGAGGGAGTGCTGTGCAAGGTCACCTACCTCACTTACTTCTCCTGAGCCATCTGAATCCAATGGCCTGATATTCATCAGGATGGCTGGATATTGCCCAGGGTGCAAGGTGAGACCCTGGTCCTTTTAGGCTAAGGTCTTATCACATTCTCACTTTGAGTGAAATACACTCATTCAGTGAATAGGTTTAAGTTACTCAAGAGATGGCCCCTTTAATTAAAAAAAAGTAAGCAGGGCATAGAAGACCCTCAAGTTTCCTAGGTAAAAGAGAAATAATTACTATTTAATTATTACTTCCACTCTGTGCTAGGTGGGTGGGGACTGACTTGTTGTCCAGTCTATCAGCTCCAGAATGAATAGGGTTTAAGGGTTGATCTTTGAGCAAGAAATGTATCCAGTAAACCCAAAGGAAAAAAAAGTTCCCTGGAAGGGTAATATTGCTACCCAGGTCTTCCTGTGTAGGCATAGAGTAGCTCCCCCTCTACTCTGATTCACCTCTTCTCTTCAGCCCAATAGAAACTGCACAGCCCTGATTTAAAGATTAATTACAAGCACATGACTTATGTTTATATAAAAAGACATGTTGGCATGCTCTTGTATTTATTTGTCTCAAATAGAAGTTCCCTGAAGGGAAGAAATTGTTTGGTTTTTGTCATTACACCACTATTGTCCACTATTGGCACTTAGGCTCCTTAATGTTTCTTGATCATTAAGGCAATAGCTTTATACACTTTTTCTGGGGTGGTCCTTCTAGCCAAGGACACATAAGGTAGGAAGGTCCCTCCTTGGATATATGAGGGCTTGACCAGTAGATAAATTATTATTCCATATTTGATGTCCCTGCTAAGACCAAATGTACTGACACTTTAGTGAATTTACTCTGTCTCCCTTAAAATATAGCAGTTTGAGACAAACCTCAATACAGTCAAAGTTAATTTTAGTGTCTTTATTCTAAGAAAGTTATTATTCTTCCCAGCTATAGTTTAACATATACAATCTACGTATTCATCTTTCAGAATCTGATTTCATAAAATCAAATTTTCAGCCTTCAGTGAAACCAAGAAGTCTTTTAGCCTAACCCTCTGCATGACACATAAATCTAATAATTGAAATCTACCCTCTTTAACATAGGCAGCTAGGTGACTCAGTGGATAGTGTGTTAGGTCTGGAGTCAGGAAGATCTGAGTTCAAATCTTGTATCAGACACCTACTAGCTGTGTGACCCTAGACAAGTTACTTAATATCTGTCTTAATCCACTAGAGAAGGAAATGGGAAACCACTCCAATAACTCTGAGAAAATCCAGTCCACAGTCATGAAGAGCAGTACACAACTGAACAACTTCTTTAATAGTTTCAATAACAGGAAACTCATTATGTTCCCCTTAAATCTCCAGACTAAATATCATTCCTTTCAACCAATCCTCTTATCTCATGATCGTTACAATGACTCTGTCTCTCATTAATTTATAATATACTTACAGCAGCTGTTTTAAATCTTTTCTTCTCCTCTCATGACAATATCACCATCCCTTCCCCACACCTTCCAAGACAGGGACCTCACCTCCTACTTCAAGAAAAAAAATGAAGACATTTGCTACATGCTTCCTGCTTCTCACTGTATCTTATCTCTCTTCTCCTCAATATTTCTTCCTTCACTCCAGCCTCTGTTGAAGAGGTAGACTATCTCTTTGTCAAGATCAATCCCTCTATATGTACCCTTGACTTTATCCTCTCCTGAAGATTGTCCTACCTTTATCCTCTTCCAATCTATCAATGCCTTCCTTGGTATCCAGAAACCTCAAGTCTTTAAAAAAAAACATTCAGTAGATCCTACTGTCCTTTTTAGCTATCATGCTATATATCTTTCCCTTAGTTACCTTAACTCCTTGCAAAAGCCATCTACATTCCTTTTCCCTGCTTTGTCTCAGTTTCTTTCTTTCTGCCCATCTTTATCTCTGTCTCTCTAGCTCTTAACAAAGGCTTTTACCAAGATGGCAGAGTAACAATAGAAGGTAAAATATGTAACCGCCCTTAAAATCTGGGCTGCACTCTTGAAAATACATAAAATCTTAAGGAAGGTAAGGCAGAATTTAGAGCAAGAGTCAGAAACACATGTAGGGAATAATCAAATGCCAAATTTCATCATTTCTAGTTCTTTTTTTAATATAAATTTATTTATTTAACTTTTTACATTCATTTTCACAAAATTTTGGGTTCCAAATTTTCTTCCCATTTGTCCCCTCCCCCCACCCCAATACACCGAGCATTCTAATTTCCCCTATTACCAATCTGCCCTCTCTTCTGTCATCCCTCCCTTCTCTTCTCCCCATCTTCTCTTTTGTCCTGTAGGGCCAGATGACTTTCTATTCCCCATTAACTGTATTTCTTATTTCCTAGTAGCAACAACAATACTCGACAGTTGTTCCTAAAACTTTGAGTTCCAAATTCTCCCCATCCCTCCCTCCCCACCCATTCCCTTTGGGAAGGCAGGCAATTCAATATAGGCCCTATCTATGTAGTTTTGCAAATGACTTCGATAATAGTCATGTTGTGTAAGACTAACTATATTTCCCTCATCCTATTCTGCCCCCCATTGCTTCTATTCTCTCTTTTGATCTTCTCCCTCCCCAAGAGTGTTGACTTCAAATTGCTCCCTCCTCCCATTGCCCTCCCTTCCATCATCTCCCCCACCCTGTTTACCCCCATTTTCCCCCACTTTCCTGTACTGTAAGATAGGTTTTCATACCAAAATAAGTGTGCATTTTATTCCTTTCTTTAGTCGAATGTGATGAGAGTAAACTTCATGTTTTTTTCCTCAGCTCTCCTCTTTTTCCCTCCACTAAAATGTCTCCTGCTTGCCTCTTGAATGAGATATAATTTACCCCATTCCATTTCACCCTCTCTCCTCCCACTACATTTCTCTCTCACTGTTTACCTTAATTTCTTTTAAGATATGATCCCATCCTATTCAATTCACTCTGTGCTCTTTGTCTCTGTGTGTGCGTGAATGTGTGTATGTGTGTGTGTGCACTCACGTGTGTACGTGTGTGTGTGTGTGTGTGTGTGTGTGTGTGTGTGTGTGTGTAGTCCTACCAACTACCCAGATACTGAAAAGTTTTAAGACTTACAAATATTGTCTTTCCATGTAGGAATGTAAACAGTTCACCTTTGGTAAGTCCCTTATGACTTCTCTTTGCTGTTTACTTTTTCATGCTTCTTCTCATTCTTTTGTTTGAAGGTCAAATTTTCTTTTCAGCTCTGGTCTTTTCATCAAGAATGCTTGAAAGTCTTCTATTTCGTTGAAAGACCATATTTTCCCCTGAAGTATTCTACTCAGTTTTGCTGGGTAGGTGATTCTTGGTTTTAGTCCTAGTTCCTTTGACTTCTGGAATATCCTATTCCACTCCCTTCGATCCCTTAATGTAGAAGCTGTTAGATCTTGTGTTATCCTGGTTGTATTTCCACAATACTGGAATTTTTTCTTTCTAGCTGCCTGAAATATTTTCTCCTTGACCTGGGAATTCTGGAATTTGGTCACAATGTTCCTAGGAGTTTCTCTTTTTGGATCTCTTTCAGGCGGTGATCGATGGATTCCTTCAATACTTATTTTGCCCTCTGGTTCTAGAATCTCAGGGCAGTTTTCCTCAATAATTTCATGAAAGATGATGTCTAAGCTTTTATTTTGATCATGGCTTTCAGGTAGTCCCATAATTTTTAAATTGTCTCTCCTGGATCTATTTTCCAGGTCAGTTGTCTTTCCAATGAGATATTTCACATTCTCTTCCATTTTTTCATTCTTTTGGTTTTGTTTTATGATTTCTTGGTTTCTCAGAAAGTCGTTAGCCTCCATCTGTTCCATTCTAATTCTGAGAGAACTATTCTCTTCAGTGAGCTTTTGAACCTCTTTTTCCATTTGGCTAATTCTGCTTTTGAAAGCATTTTTCTCCTCATTGGCTTTTTGAACCTCTTTTGCCAATTGAGTGAGCCTATTTTTCAAGGTGTTATTTTCTTCAGCATTTTTTTGGGTTTCCTTTAGCAGGGTATTGACCCGTTTTTCATGCATTTCTTGCATCTCTCTCATTTCTCTTCCTAGTTTTTCCTCCACCTGTCTAGCTTGATTTTCAAAATCCTTTTTGAGCTCTTCCATGGCCTGAGCCCATTGGATATCTATTTCAGATGTTTGGGATACAGAGGCCTTGGCTTCTATGTCTTTCCCTGATGGTAAGCATTGTACTTCCTCATCAGAAAGGAAAGGTGGAAATATCTATTCACCAAGAAAGTAGCCTTCTATGGTCTTATTTTTCTTCCTTTTTCTGGGCATTTTCTCAGCCAGTTACTTGACTTCTGAGATTCCTGTCCACCCCCGCCTAGATCTGCCCAGCTAGTGCTTGGGGTCTGAGATTCCAATGCTGCTCCCCAGCCTCAGGGTTTTCCATGGCGGGCATGGCCGCTATTCAATGTGAGCTTAAGTTCTGGTGCTGGGGTGGGGGCAGGGCTGTCTCCCAGGATCAGTTCCCTCAGGGGGTTTATCCAGAGACCTTCAGTAATGGCCCTGAGCTCCTGTCTGCTTGGGGAGTCCCGGGCCGCCGCTGCCTCTGTTGCTGCCTCTGCTGCTCCCTCCGCTGCTGCCTCCCGATGGGGCCTGAATCACAGAGACACCCCGCTCCCCTCTCGGCCAGCCTAGAAATCTCTCTCACTGACCTGTAGCACCTGTGGGTGGAGGGACCTTCGCGGCTGCTGGAGGTTCTGTCCCTGAAGCCTGCTCAGATCTGCTCCTCTGGGGCCGTGCGGCCAGGGCAGGGCAGGGGTGGGCTCCGCTGTCTGGTGCACAATGGACCTTTGGGGTCTGTTTTTCAGGGTTCTCTGGAACAGAAATCTCCTCCACTGTGTTGCTGCATGGCTTGCACTGCTCCAGAATTTGTGGGGAGTTCTTTTTACAGGAAATTTATGGGCTGTGGGTTTGGAGCTAGCATACGTGAGTCTTTCTACTCTGCCATCTTGGCTCCTCCCCATCATTTCTAGTTCCATAACATCTGTCTGTCCTCTTGCCATTGCTCCCAAGGTCATGACCTTAGTTTAGGGTCTCATTACCTCTTGTCTGGATTGTTGTAATAGCTTCTTAATTTATGTTGTAGAGTCAAGTCTGTTCCCATTCCAATCCATGGTTTTTATAGTTACCAAAATGATTTTCCTCAAGTTCAGAACTGACTACATCATTTCCCTATTCTATAAACTCCAGTAACTCACTGCTACTTCTGGGAAAAAGCAGAAAATCCTTTTCATCAGCATTTTAAGTATTTTGCAGGTTGGTCCTTTTTTTTCCTTCCTATCTTCCTTTAGCCTATTTCTCTTTACATACTCTAAGATTCAGCTCTGCCAGTCTACTAGTGACTGTTCCTCACAAATGAACATCCATTTCTGCTTACGTACCTGTTTTAAACCTTTCCTTCTCCTCCTCAAGACAATATCACATCCCCTCCCACACCCAAAGACCTCACCTCTTGTCTGTTCTTCACATCTGGAATGATCTCTTAATCTTCTGCTGTTACCATCCCTGGTTTTAAGACTGCTAATGGGCCACCTTTTTCTGGTTAAACTGGCTATTAGTACCTTCACCTCTAAAGTATTTGTTGTTTTTGAACCATTCTAGTTGTGTCCTGTCACCTTGTAGAATTTTCTTAGCAAAGAGATTGGAGTGGTTTGCCATTTCCTTCTCCAGTTCATTTTACAGATGAGGAAATTGAGTCAAACAAAATTAAATGATTTGTCCAGGGCCACACAGTTAGTAAGTATCTGAGGCCAATTGGGACTCAGGCCTGGCACTCTATCTCCTGTGCCACATAGGCATACCCAAATAGAAATTTCAACCCTGGATCCTCAGATGAAAAAAGTCTGATGATTTATTGACTGAGATATCCAGGCATATTACACTTAATTTGTGTGTATGTTGTATATAACTATTTACATAAATATTGCCTCTCTTCATAGAACATAAGCTCCCTGAGGGCAGGCTCTGTTTTTGCTTTTACTTTGTATTCTCAGCAAATAGCCCAAAGCTTGGTATATAATAAATACTTAATGAATGTTTGTTGATTGGGTAATTGATCTCATTCATTCCATTCTATGTGGCATTTCTCACTCTCCAGATTTTCTTCACAAGGCATACCACAGAAGCCTCCTCATCTTGAGAGTTTACTTCACTCCTAAACTTCTCACACTGGAAATACCTTCTGCCTTTCAGCCTCTTCCTCTTATTGGTTGGCCTTTCCTTGAATCTCTATTTTAAGAGAATGACCAGGTCAGCCACATTAAAAAAAAAAAATTAATTTGTTTTTAGTTTTGTACAATCACTTCCATAAGTCTTAGATTTTCTCTTCCTCCCTCCCTGAGACACCATGAGATCTTATATGGGTTCTACACATCATTCTCATTAAACACATTTTCACATTAGTCATGTTGCATAGAAGAATTAAAATGAATGGGAGATGCCACAGGAAAAACCAAACCAAACCAAACCAAAACAAAACAAAACACAAAAGACAATATTCTGCTTCATTCTGTGTTCCAATTCCACAGTTCTTTCTCTGGATGTAGAAGGCATTTTGCCTCAAGAGTCCTTTGAGAATGTTTAAGTCCTTGCATTGCTGTGAAGGGCTAAGTCTACCAGATAAATTCCTTACACACTGGGGTTGTTACTGTGTACAATGATCTCCTGGTTCTTCTCATTTCACTCAGTATCAGTTCACATAAGTCCATCCAAGCCCCTCTGAAGTCCTCCTACACATCATTTCTTATAGCCCAATAGTATTCCATTACATTCACATACTACAATTTGTTCAGCCATTCCTCAATTGATGGGCATCCCCTCGATTTCCAGTTCTTGGCCGCCACAAAGACAGTTGCTATAAATATTTTTGTATATGTGGGACCCTTTTCCATTTTTATGATCTCTTTGGGACACAGCCCTAGAAGGGATATTGCTGCATCAAAGGGTATGCACATTTTTATAGCCTTTTGGGAATAGTTCCAAACTGCTCTCCAGAATGGTTGGATCAGCTCACAGGTCCACTAACAGTGAATTAGTGTTCCAACTCTTTCACATCTTCTCCAACATTTATCATCTTCCTGTTTTGTCATATTAGCCAATATGATAGGTGTGATGTGGTACCTCAGAGTTGTTTTGATTGGCATCTCTCTAATCAATAGTGATTTAGAGCATTTTTTCATATTACCATAGATAGCTTTAATTTCTTCCTCTGAAAACTCTGTTCATATCCTTTGACCATTTATCAATTGGGGAATGACTTGTATTTTTTTACATATGACTCAGTTCTCTATGTATATTAGAAATGAGGCCTTTATCACAGACACTAGTTGCAGAAATTCTTTCCCAGTTTTCTGCTTCCCTCCTAATATTGATTGCATTGGGTTTGTTTGTACAAAGACTTTTCAGTTTAATGTAATCAAAATTATCCATTTTGCATTTCATAATGTTTTCTCTCATTTGGTCATATATTTCTCCATAAATCTGACAAATACACTATTCTTTGCTCCCCAAATTTCTTTATAGTATCAGTTTTTATGCCTAGTTCATGTATCTATTTGGACTTTATTCTTGTTATGGTGTCAGGCTTACTGGTCTACTCCCAGTTTCTGCCACTCGTCATCCAATTTTCCCAGCAGTTTTTGTCAAACAATGAGTTCTTATCCCATAAACTGGGGTCCTTGGGTTTATCAAACAGTAGATTGCTATATTCACTGACTACTGTGTCTTGAGTACCTAACATATTCCACGGGTCTACCCTTCTGTTTCTTAGCCATTACCAAGTGGTTTTGATGATAGTTGCTTTATAATAAAATTTGAGACCTATTAGGGCTAGGCCACCTTCCCTAGCATTTCTTTTAATTTGTTCCCTTGATATTCTAGACCTTTTGTTCTTCAGATGAATTTTGATATTTTTTTTCTAATTCTAAATTTTTCTGGTAGTTTGATTGGTATGTCACTGAATAAGTAAATTAATTTAGGTAGAATTGTCTTTTTTATTATATTAGCTCAGGCTACCCATGAGCAACTGGTGTTTTTGCACTTATTTGTTCCTGACTTTATTTGTATGAAAATGTTTTTTATTCATATAGGCATTCAATGATATAAAACTTCCCCTAAAACTGCTTTTGCAGCTTCCAATTAGTTTTGGTAGGTTGTCTCATTTTTGTCATTCTCTTGAATGAAGTTATTGATTGTTTCTATGATTTGTTTTTTAACCCACTCATTCTTTAGAATTAGATTATTTGGTTTCCAATTAATTTTTCACTTATCTTTCCATGGCCTTTTATTACATATAATTTTTATTGCATTATGATCTGAGAAAGATGCATTGCCTATCTCTGCCTTTCTGCTCTGGATTGTATGGTTTTTATGCTCCAGTATATGGCCAATTTTTGTATATGTGCCATATACTGAGGAGAAAAAGGTATATTCCTTTCTATCCCCATTCAATTTTCTCCAGACATCTATCATATCTACCTTATTCAGAGTTCTATTTGTTTATCAAGTTCATAGAGGGGAACACTGAGGTCCCCGATTGGTATAGTTTTGTTATTTCTTTCTGTAACTCCCCTAACTTCTCCTCTAAGAATTTGGATAGTGTGCCTCTTGATACATATATATTTAGTAATGACTTTACTTCATTGTCTATGATGCCTTTATCAAGATGTAGTTTCCTTCCTTATCTCTTTTGACTAGATCTATTTCTGCTTTTGCTTTGCCGGAGATTAGGATTGCTACTCCTGCTTTTTTTACATCAGCTGAAGCATATTATATTCTGCTTCAACCTTTTATCTTTACCCTGTGTGTATTCCCCTGTTTCAAACGTGTTTCTTGCAAACAACATATTGTTGGATTATGGTTTTTAATCCATTCTCCCTTCTCCCTTCCCCTTCACAATAGAGTTTTAGTCTTTTACCACTACCTCCCTCTGTCTTCCCTCCCTTCTATCAGTCTCCCTTCGGTTATTTCTCCTTTTCCCTTACTACTTCTTCCCTCCATTTTATCCTCCCCTTACTTTTGTTTCTCCTTTCCCCTCCTACTGCTTATTGGGTTAAATAGATTTCCATACTTAAGTGATTTTGTTGTTCCTTTCTTGAACCAAATCACATGAGAGTAAATCTCACACAATACTCATCTCCCTCCCCTCTTTCCCTCTACTGTAATATGTTTTAGGCCTCTTCCCATGATGTAATTTACCTTTTTATGCCTCCTCCTTTTCATATCTCCTATTACAATACATTTGCACCCTTAAATCAAATTTTTATCATCACATTATTTAATTTATACCCACTCCCTCCATTTATGTATATCCCTTTTAAATATCATACTAAATATACAATTCTCAAGATTAACAAGTATCATCTTCCTTTACAGGGATGTAAACAGCCTGCTCGTATTGAATAACAAGTTGTTCCCTCCCCACCCCCGCCCATTTACCTTTTCATGCCTTGAGACTTGTATTTGAAGAACAAATTTTCTATTGAGCTCTGGCCTTTTTCATCAGTAAAGTCTAGAAATCCTTTATTCCATTGGATGAAATATTATGCTCAGTTTTTCTGGGTAATTGATCCTTGGTTATTTTCCCAGCTCCTTTGCCTTACAAAATATCATATTCCAGTCCCTCTAATCTTTTAATATAGAAACTGCAAGGTCCTGTGTGATCCTGATTGCAGTTCCTCAGTATTTAAATTGTTTCTTTCTGGCTGTTTGCAGTATTTTCTCCTGTACTTGATAGTTTTTGGAATTGGCAACAAATAACTCTTGGTGTTTTCATTTTGGAATATCTGTCAGGAGGTGATCATAAGATTCTTTTGATGATGATTTTGCCCTCTGGATCTATAACCTGAGGGCATGTTTCCTTGATGAATTCTTGGAAGATGTCATCCAGGCTCTTTTATTCATCATGGCTTTCCAGTAGACCAGTAATTCTTAGATTTATCTCCTGGATCTATTTTTCAGGTCAGTTGTTTATCCAATAAGATATTTTACACTTTTTTCTATTTTTTCATTCTTTAGATTCTGTTTGGTTGATTCTTGATGTTTCAAAGAGTCATTAGCTTCTACTTGCCCGATCCTAATTTTTAATAGATTGTTTTCTTCAGCTAATTTTTGTATCTCCCTTTCCATTTGTCCAGTTGTTCCCATTAGGTTTTGTGTCTCTTTATCCCTTTGTCCAATTTTCTTTCTAAATTATTCTATTAATTCTTTTTTATATATTTTTAAAATCATTAGCCAATTTTTCTTCAACGTCTCTAATTTTCCTTTTAAAATCCTTCTTGAACTCTTCCAAAATGCTCTTTGGGCTTGAGATCAGTTCATAGTCCCTTTTGAGGTTTTGGATGGGAGTGTAGTCTCAATGCTGATATCTTTGGCATTCATTTTTTTGGTTCTTGTCCTTGTCTCCATAGTAAGCTTCTATGCTCTTTTCTTTTTTGCTTCTTGCTCATGATAAGCACCATTTTCTTGGCTTTTAGAGTGGATCTCTTCTTATGGGGCACAGGGGGCTCAGTCCCATGGTTCTTGTGCTTAGAACTTGAGGCTTTGTGTATTGTGGCCTCTGGTTCCTTCAGCTAGAAGCTAGAGTGCTGCAGTTTACCTGGTGTTGAGCTGGCTGGGGTGCCAAAGCAGAGGCCAGGTGAAGTCTCTCTGAGTTTCCCTGGATTAACCCTGGAGCTCATTACACAAGGTGTAGGGGAGGGGTGGTGTGACTGGAGGAGGTCTCCTCTCCTGAGGTAGAACAGAGGCAAACTCAGTGGTTGGTGAACCTGTCTGTGCTAATGTCTTCCTGATTCCTCTGGCTATGCTAAGGCACATCTAGGGTCCTGGTCTTGACTCTTACGAGTTGTACCCTCCTGGGGTTTAGTATCTCTTCCCAGTTTTCTGAGGTGTGGTTATCAGGTCCTGCACAAATCCCCTTCAATCACAGCAAGAGGGACCACCCTTTTTGATTTTCCTAACCTCTCTAAGAGACTGTTTACCCCTTTGACTGATCCCACTGTTCCAGGATTTTTACTGGGGAAATATTCTTTGGGTTTTTCAAGGTCAACATGGGGAGGGGTAGGGCATTTACAAATCACTCCACCATCTTGGCTCCCAGATGTTCAAGCTGGTGACTTACAGACATTTAATCTGTGGGCTGATAGTCTCAGGAGCACTGCTGCTATTACCTGGGGTGCTGAACTTCTGTCTTACTCTGTTCCACTGTATTCCCATTCTGGGCTGGTATGTTTGAGAATCTGCAGTACTGTTGCTGCTTCAGAGTGCCTAGGGCTTCCTACTTGGCTTTGCTGTGGTAGTGTCATGCTGGTACAGCCTGTGAACTATGCACTATGAGCTCCTCCACCCCTGTGCAGTAGATCCTTCTTGTCAACCTTCCAGGCTGTCCTGGGCTGGAAATTTGCCACCCTCTGTCTCCTAATGGGATTCTGCCACTCTAAAATTTGTTCAGATTCTCTTTTCAGAGGTACCTGAAAGAGTTTATCTTAGAGCTAAGGTGAGTATGAGCTCTGCCCCCCACCCCCATTTTCATTCCTCTCTAGATTTCACTTGTGATTTTCTAACATTATCCTCCATAACCTTAGGTATGCTCCCTCCTCCCCGCTGCCCCCCTGCACTGTTCTTTTCAGCTTTCTTTTACTTGTTGTCTTCCCCCATTTAGTACATAAGCTCATTGAGGGCAGGACTTGTTTTATAATTGAATTCCCAGTACTTAGCACAGTGCTTGACATGTAGTAAACGTTTCTTGACTTGAGTTGACTTACATAATAGTTCACATAACAACAATAATAACTCAAATTTATGTAGTGTTTTAAAGTTTGTAGGTTACTTTGCTCAAAAAAGCTCTTTGAAGTAGAGAATACAAGGATTCTTCTAGAAGAGAAAATAAAGTTTCAGAGTAGCGAAATGGTTTGCTTTTGGATATATATCTAATAAGTATTTGGGTTGGGATTTCAGCCAGACTTCTTGACTATAAGTCTAAGATTCTTCTAATACCCATCATGATATTCTTAAATTCTATGATTCTACAAATTCAATACAGCATCATTAGTTTATGAGTCAATGATACCTTGTACAAGGTTTTCCCACCTTATATCAAAGGTTTTCCAGAATGGAGAGATCCCTTGATTGACAGTTCCTTCCTTAGAAATGGGTTGTGTTGAGCAAAGTAAAATGTGCACAGCAGAGAACAAAAGAAAACTTAAAAGGAAACAAAGATGGACAGCTTTCAACACAATGTGTAGTATTTGTTATATGGGCTTTCTTGAAATGGAAATTTATTGCTATATATTTTGAATCCTCTCTTAGGTTCTGCCATGCACAAGACATGATTTTTTACTTTTATTATTTTATATTTAGGTTTCATATTTAAGTTTGTAATGTATTTCTTTTTCTTTTCTTATTGTATATTTAATAAAAAGATAATACATTGTGTTTTATATGTTCAATTCTAAGTCAGTTCTTTGGAATTGAAAAAAAATCATCAACACAATCTATAGTGCCTTCAAGCTTATAGGTGTTTTTTTAGTGAGAATAGTGATGAATGTCAGAATCTGAGGTGTTTCATATATAAAGGATGTAATTCGGAGGGCTAGCATGAGGAAAAACTCTTTGTACAATTTAGATCCTATAAGAAGTCCAGAGTGTTGCATTTTCATTTGGCTTCTCTCTAGGAAGATGAGGCTGGTCAAAGGAAGCCTGAGGTAATGGAAAGAACACTAGAGACAAAGGATCTGGGTTAAATTCCAATTCTGACACTTACTAGCTGTATTATATGGAACTGATCACTGGTCTTTTCTGAGCCTCGGTTTCCTCCTCTTTAAAATGAAAGTCTGATGATCTCTCAAGTTTTATGGCCAACTATGCTGTCATAACTAGAAGACCGTTTCCACCTCAAGGCTCTGTGATTATTAAGTGGTACCAAATTTGCTAAGAAATATAAAGTTACATCTGTGAAGGACATGGCTTTGGATCAGCTAGTTGGGACCTCTCCAGGGTAACTTTGTCCCCAGTGGATGGGGGGAGTTATTAGGAACCAAGTGCCAAGTCAAGGTTAGTCCAGGGAACCCATTTGGGTGGTTAATTACCCTTGAAAAATGGAGGAGGTCAGAAGAGGACATGACTGACAAAGTCCATTGAACCAGCTGGATGGAGGCCAAGTGCTAATCCTGACTGACCTCCTCTCCTCTAGAGATGGCAGCTGCTACTCTTGGGAGGGGGTGGCACAGAGTCTTCCAAAAGGATATTCAGCAGTAAAGTAGAAAGAAGGCTTTTCTGGAAATCAAGAGAACTGTATTCATAAGACCAAATGCTTTTCAGTTAGTAAGACCTTGAGAGATCATCTAGTCCAACGCCTCTCATTTTATAAAGGAAAAATGAAGGCAGAGAGACCTGCCTCTTCTGGTTCTGCTTCTGAGTAATAGTAACTCGCTATGTCCATGTGTGGTGGTCTAAAGTTGTGGTCCTTGTTAGTAGAGGAGGCTGGATGGCTGGTGGATTCCTTGAGTTTGAGAGTTCTGAGCTGCAGAGAGATAAAATCTAATGAAGAGTCTAGACTAAGTTTAGCACCAATTAGAGTGAGCTCCTAAGAGCTTATGTGTATGTGCCTGTGGGACAAACACAGTGTTTAAGATGGAGTAGATTAGCCAAGGTTGTAAATGGAGCAGATTGAAGCTTCCATGCTGACCCACAGTGGGATTGGGCCTGTGGGTGCCTCCAATCTGGGTGAGTTAGGGAGATTCAATCTTCAAAAAATAGTAGTTCAGTGTGACCTTGAACAACTGGCTTTATGCTATTGCAGTATCATACCACACCCTACCATACCATACCGTGCCATACCATATCATACCATACCATACCATACTGTACCATACCGTACTATATACCTGTGCCATGCTATACTGTACAATACTGTATCTTAATGTTTTGAACTGTATTGTTCTATATGGTGCCATTCTATAACATGCCAGGGCATACTATGCAACCTCATCCCATGCCATCACATGCCACCCCATTCCATCTAATGCCATGCCATCCTATTACTTATTGCTGTTGTTCAATTGTTTCAGTTATGTCCAACTTTTTGTGAACTCATTTGGGGTTTTCTTGGCAAAGATATTTTGATGTTCGAAGGAAAATGAGGGAATCCTAGAACTATGGATTTGTGGAAGGGAGTTAGTGGAAGATAGGTTGAAGCAAAACTGCAGCTTGTCCCTTCCTTCCTTCCTTCCTTCCTTCCTTCCTTCCTTCCTTCCTTCCTTCCTTCCTTCCTTCCTTCCTTCCTTCCTTCCTTCCTTCCTTCCTTCCATCCTTCCATCCTTCCATCCTTCCTTTCCTCTTTTCTCCATGGCAAGAAGCATGAAATCAAATGAAAAGAAATATTCTAGGGCAATATCTTTTTCATGTTTGTGGGGTGGGTAGGGGTGAGAGGCATATAGGGAAGTGTGTAGAAGTGCTAGACTGGGTAGGGAGACAGAGCCATAAGCTGCCAGATTCCTTAAAAAAAATCCAAATGCTTAAATATTCTCACTAACTAGATGTTAGTTCAATCATTTCTATACTTGTAAAAGAGTACAAGTGCCAATAGCACCCTTTAAATTTCAGTGCCCTATAATAAAGTCCCACTTGCATGACCTAGTTATGACTCTAGGTTGGAGTCAAACTTCAGACCCTTAAATACTTGTTTTGACTCTATTTTCTTTGCCAACTTGAATGATCTTTGAATCATAGAGGTCAAAACAAAAACTGCTATTAAGGAACTAGTATCCAAGAAAAGCATAGAGAGCCTAAGGGAACACAGAACCCTGAAAAATTCTGATCAATAAGCCCAAAATATAACTCAAAGTACTGAAAGAGTGGGTAAAAACAAAAAAAAAATGGGTAAAAACAATAGTGAATTGTCATCCTGACTATTGGTCATCCTGAAAAGATTGTGTAGGATGGAAAAGGTAGTGCAGTAAAGCAGAAGGGCAGATGTTGTCTAGATTGCTATAAAAAGGAAAGAGTGGATTCTGTAAGCTGCAGGCCTGAGAACTTGACCTCGATTCCTGGAAAAATGAAGAATCTTTTATTGACATGATCAATGACATTATCAAGGCACTTCATGCCAGACTCAGCTGACTTTGTAGGCAGGCCTCACATAGCAGATGAGGGGAGGGATTTAGATATGTTTTACCTAGGTTTTAGCAAAGTGTATTAGTCTCTCCTTATGAACTAGATAGAAAACTGTGGGCTAGACAATTGTATAGTTAGGCAAATCTAGGCTTGATTCAGCTAAGGTGGCACAGTGGATAGAATCCTGGGCCTAGAGTTAGGAAGACTCACCTTCCTGAGTTCGAATCTGACCTCAGACACTTGTTAGCTGTGTAATCAAAGTCAGTTACTTAATCCTGTTTGTCTCAGTTTCATCATCTCTAAAATGACCTGGAGAGGAAATGGCAAAGCCACTCTAGTATCTTTTCCAAAAAAAAAAAAAAAAAAGAAAGCAAGTTTGAAATTGTGTCATGAAGAATTGGGTGCCAGTGAAACGACTGAACAACGAAAGGCCCGATTCAATGGCTGAACCTAAAGAGCAATCGTTATGATTCAGTATAATCCCAGAAGGAGGTTTTCAGTGAAGTTTCTCAAGGATCTGTACTTGGCCGAATGCTATTTGATATTTGGACCAATGATTTGGATAAAGGCATAGGTGTTCAACAAAGTACTTTCCTCACAACTGTATGAAGTAGGTCAGGATAATACTTTTATCTCCATTTTTCTGATGAAACAAGTGAGGGTCTGAAAAGCTAGGTCATAGAGCTACTATGGGGCTGAGCTAGGATTTGAAGCCTGGTTTTTTGACTTTTTGTCTAGTGTTCTTTCCAGCAGAGTCAGATTCAGCTAGAAATGGACTCTAGTCACATATTAACTTAGAAAACCACAGAGTAATATTATTTATGTTGTATTATATTTTATTTTGTTAAACTTTTCCCATTACATTTTAATCTACTTCTGGTCCCACTTGGCAGTTTTGCTTGCTGCTTGTGCCTAGGAGTGTGAGTTGACATCCCTGTTATACACCATTCTACCTTGCCACGGATAGGACTTTTTGTAAGGGTTCCGTTTCGTTTGACAGGTATCATCCCCTCCATATCTTTACCACTTATAAGGCTGGGCCATGTGGACATTAGTTGGGCTCAGGGAACACTTCACACTTGTCTGTATTCCATTGAAGATTCCATATAGATTCTAATAGAACCATATATAACAAAAAAATGTTCCTACTATCTTGGGAGGATGTGGCCACTTTCTTGGGTCTGTTGTATTTCTTTTGTCCTACTGATTCATGAGTCGTAGGTCTAAAGAGTAATATAGGGTAAGGCAAATGGACATGAGAATCTCTTAATGTCAGCTGTTCCAGAGTTGGAGGAGGGAATGAATGCATCTTAGATGTCATCTAATTCCATTTAATCTAACCAATATTTATTAAGGGTCTACTATATGCAAAGTATAGGATTATGTGTCAGGGATATAAACAGAGAAATGAAATGGTCCAGGACCAACACATATCTGAGCAAGAATTCTTTCTATAGCACAGAATGCCAGTATTGGGAAATTGCAAGAAGCAGGCAGTGTGTTATCTTCACAACTATCTTGTAAATTCAGAGACTATGACTTATGCTTTTTTTCTTTTCTCTTTGTGGTTTATAAGATACTTTTTAAAGCAGTTTCTCATCTGATGCTCACAACAGGTTGGTGAAACAGAAAGGGCAGGGGTTCTTAGCCTTAATTTACAGATAAGGAAGTAAGGCTAAAAAGGGTTAAATGACATGCCCAAAGTCACACATCTGCTTAGTAGAAGTGTCAGGACCTAACCTCCAGGACAATGCTTTTTCCTCAATAACACACTGTCAGTAAACATTCATTGTGTGCTGGAGATTAATAAAAAAGACTAAGACACAGTCAGTATCCTAGAAGAGATTACTTTTAGGGACATTTCAGCAGAAAGTGCACATACATGCAAAGATAAGTAAGATAACACACATCCAAGGCACTAAGTGTGTGGTGCTGTCGGTGTTAATGGGGAAGAACAGTGCGCTGAAACTCTGAATCGTCCTAACATTGCTGAGGGACATTTTCCTCAGAAAGACTGGATTAATAATGTAGAAAGTAGCTTTAGAGATCAGTTAATCCAAACCTATCATTTTATTGAGAAGAAAATGGAATCCCAGAGAATGGAAGTGACTTACCTAGGGCCATACAGAAAATTCCAGGGCTTCTTTTCCATGCAGCAAAGGAGATTGAAACATGGCAGACAACTCAGCATCAGTTTTTCAGGGGCCCATGAATCAGTCCCGTTGTATCTTCTGTGCAAGGAGAAACAGAATTGTCATTTGGAATAGTCCTTTCCAAAGTCACCATTGATCGCTTTGTTGCCAGGTTTGACAACTTTTACACAATTTTCATCTTTCTTCACTTCTCTGAAATGAAAGTTGATCACCAGTTCAGATGGGTTAAAGGACTTGCCCAAAGTCACACACCTGGTTGGTGGAAGTGTCAGGACCTCACCTCCACTAAAACGCTTTTTCCTCAGTAACAGACTGTCAGCACATATTCACTAAATGGAAGAGATTAAAAGAAAAAAGAGGAGCTAAGATGCAGCCAGCATCCTGGAAGAGATTACATTTGGGGATACTTCAAAAGAAAGCACACACTCAGTCTTTAGGACATTTCCCTATTTTGGCTCTCCTACCCTTCTGACTACTCCTCAGTCTCCCTTGTTGACTCTTCATCCACACCATGCCCATTAACTGTGGAAACCCTGTGGCTTTGTCTAGATTCCTTTTCTCTTTCTGTCGATACTCTCTTGATCTTATCAGTGCCAGTGTATTCAACTATCATCTCTATGCATTTGATTCCCTGCTCTATAGATCTAGCTCCACTCTTTCGCCAAAGTTCTTGTTCCACATCACCTTTTGGATACCTCAACCTGGATATCCCATATACATCTCAATCTCGGTGTTCCAAAACTGAACCAATTACTCTTACCCCTAAAGTCCTTTTCTCTTTCCAACTTCCCTATCACTGTCAATTGTACCACTATCCCTCCAGTCACAACAGCTTACAACCTCAGAGTCATCCTTTACTCCATATATCCAGTCTGCTGCCAAAACTTGCTCCTACCTTTGCAATGACCCTTGTATAAATCCCCTTCTCACCTAGTATAAAGTCTCATCACCTCTTGACTAGACTATTGCAATAGGCTTCTAATTGTTTTTCCTACCCCAAGTCTCTCTCTATTCCAATCCATCCTCTGCCAAAATGTCAAGATGATTTACCTAAAGTAAGTGTGTTTATGTCACTTTCCTATTCAATAAATTCCAGTGACTATTGCTCTAAGATAAAATATAAAATACTCTATCTGGTATTTAAAACCCTTCATTACATGGCTGCTCCCTACATTTGCAATTTGCTTAGAGTGAACATATTCTTCTATGTGACTGTTCATCGTTGTTGATCCCAGAGATAATTGGGAGTTACCGAAGTTTATTGAGTAGGGGAGGAAATGTTATATGCAAGATTATTCTGGCCTACTTGCGGTTCCCTCCACATTACATTCTGCCTCTGGACTCTATGTCTTCATATTGTTGCTTCCTTCCAATCTTGCCAGATTCTCTACTGATCCCCTTTCATATCACCCTTAATAAGTTGTCATCCAGACTTTGTTTGGCAGACATTTCTAATGTCAGGGGCAATTTTACAAGGCAACTCATTTCCTGTTCAAATATCACTAATTGATTAAAAACCCAAAACAAAATCATTCTCCTTTATTTTAAGCCAAAATCTACTTTCCCATAACTGCCATCTATTGTTAAAGGATTGGGCTAATATTATTAACTTCTCTACTTAAATCAACTGACTGATACAAGTAAATAATATAGGACTACATATAATGCCGGGGAAAAGATCAGTACAAGAATTGGCCACTGATAACCGGTAGCTAAAAAGTGGGTTAAAATATTTTAAACACATGCAACATGATGTATTGGATTATACACTGTTTTGCAATCAAAAGGCTGACTTTGAATCTTGTCTCCATCAAATGCTATCTCTGACTTTGGAAAAGTCATTTATTTTCTGGGCCTTAGTTTCTTCATTTGTAAAATGAAGACTTAAATCATATGATTGTTACATTTCCTTTCAACTCTAAATTACATGATCCTATATATCAACGAACATTTTTAGCTACTCTCTCTGTTCTAGGCAGTGGGCTAAACTCTAAGGATACAAAGAGAAAGCAAAACTTGTCCTTGTCTTCAGGGAGCTTAAATTCTAATGAAGGAGATGATTTGTAACACAAGTACAAAGAAAGTAGAAGGTAACCTTTGAAGCAACAGAACTAGTAGCTAAAGTGACAAGGAAGAGTTCCTGGTGAAAGGGACCTTAAACTGAGCCTTAAAGAAAGATAGTTATTCTAAGAATTGCAGAGTGGGAGGAAGGCTATTCCAGGAATGGGAAACAGACATTGCAAAGGTACAAAATGGAAAATGGAGTGAATTTTGGGTAAGGATCTGCAAGTAGGTTAGTATGACTGGATTTTAGAGTATATAAAAGGGAGTATAATATATGAAAATTGAAAGACAAAAATTCTAAATAAAAATGGCTTTGTATTTGATCTCAGAGCTAATAGTGAAGTGGGAGGAAGTATTACATGGTCAGATCCGAAAATCACTTAGGTAGATGTGTGGAGCAGGGATTTCAGTGAGGAGAGACTTGAAGCAGGGAGATTTGTTAGGAAGCTATTGCAATAGGCTAGGCAAGAGAATGGAGACCTGCACTAAGGTAGTGACTATATGAGAAGGGGACAGATCTGAGAAATGTTGCAAAGGCAGAAGTGATAAGATTTGGCAACTGGTTAGGTAAGACAGGAGAGAGGAGCTGAGGTCGACACTGAGTTTGTGAACTTGAGTGAAGACAATGAGGCATAGAGAATAGAAATTCAGGAAGACTTGAGTTCAAGTGCCACTTCTGTTACCTACTACAGGACCATAGACAAGTCAATTAAGCTCTTTGTGAAGCCTTCCTGAAAGCCAGGTGAGGAAAAGGTAGCCATGATGGGTATGAGCACCTGACCATCTTTGTCTCATGTTTTACTCTACATTGATATTAGGTGAATGAGAATTCTGGGATAGAAATCACCAGATGACTCAGTGAGACTAGGATATCCGAGTTCCACTACAGATCCCACAGGTCTTTATCCCTCTCCATTGCTGACTCATCTATAGAAATTTGTCTACCATGGTGTAGAAATCTTTTCCCCCTGGAAGTCACTTCCCCCCACCCTCCAAACTACTTCCCATATTTGAAGTGCCCTCTGAGTTTTCATCTTCTCTCTCTGATTCTATAACTTCTCCCACAACTTCCAATTTAAAGAGATATCCTGGTCAAATAAGTCTTCATTCCTCCTCGGGCTGCACATCTGACTCATCTTTGTAGTATTTTGTTTACCATGCTCTCCTGTTGGATACTTTAGTAATCCATACCTCCCTCCTGACCCCCCCCCCCTCAAAAAAAAAAACAAACCCAACTGTTCAGTTCTCTGCAATATGTGTATTTTTTTCCTTTGGAATATAAACCCTTTGAGGGCAGCGATTATCTTTCTGTTTATATTTTTCCCCAGTGCTTAGCACAATTTCTGACACATAACCAAATACTTGTTGACTTGGTGGTTGGAACTGAAAAACAGCAGTAGTAGTATCCCTTGGATTGGTAGTAGCCAATAGCAGTGGAAATATGTCTTCAATAGATATGAAATGACACTCATCTGAGGATGACAGGAGCTTTGGAAAGCATCAGTATTTATAATAAAGAGAAATGCTTTGTAGAAACTCTAAGAAGTCACTGATTTTGGATCCCGGCAGAGAGCTACACATTGAGTAGACTTTCACAAGGACCCCACTAAAGAGAAGATTTTTAGAACTAGGAATTGGGCTGTACCCTTTTGCTGCAAGCAATTATTTCTTATATATCTGCGTAACAAGAAGTATATTTTAAATTTGAGTACATTTATCACATCATGATTGCATATATTTAGGAGAGCATGTCCTAGGTTTTTGGGAGGAATGTTTTGTATCAGTTGTTCTGTATACTTTCTTAGTAAATATCCTTTCTAAAGAGTAATTGAGTACTGGCTGATTTGACTTAGAGAGGCTATCTGTGGGGGCTCAGGCACTATAGTAATAGAAGTATAGCCCCTCAGAGTTAACCCTAGAACATCTCTGAGGAACCTAACATACAAATCTGAATTGCAGTTAGGGAACTGACTCTAGCAGGGGTGTTCTATATATAGTTGTCATCTCCCCCATTTAAATGTAAGCTTCTTAAATTTGTATCTATATCACCCAGCACAATGCTTGGTGCATAATAGGTACTTTGCAAGTTTCTGTTGGTTGATTTATTGATCATAGATCAATATACTAATGAAATACGAATGACATTGAATTAGAATTCCCTCTATAAAATGACTGCCAATATCTTTTCAAACTCTTAAATTATATTCTAAGGCTCCTTCTAGATCCAACATGCTGTTTTGTGTTCTAAGCACACTACATTCTAAGTGCTTTCACACTCTACTTGGCTCTAGAGGGCATGGTGGAAAGAATATTCAGCTTAGAATCAGGAATACCTGAATTCAAATCCAGTCTTAGACATATATTAGCTGTGGGAACCTGAGCAAGTCACAACCTCTGCCTTCCTGAATTTCCTCAGCTGTAATCATAACAGTGATCATAACAGCATCTCTCTGTGTTGTGAGGATCTGTATTTGTAAAGCACAGTGCCTAGTACATAGTAGGTGCTTAATAAATGTATCTTTCTTCCCATCTTCTCTTTATGCAACATTCTATAGTCTAACACAGGGATGAGGAACCTGTGGCCTCAAGGACATAGTCAGAAACAGACACAGAGAGACACAGAGAGACAGAGAGAAAGAGATGGACTTGAAACTAGGAAAACCTAGGTTTAAGTCTACTTCTGAGCTGGTCCTTTACTCCCTAAGTGCTCTCCAAGCCTCTGTGTGGTAGAGGAGGTCCAGACCACCATTGGTAGAGGTGACATTCTCTCCTCAGAGTTCCTTATACCAGTTTTTAGGTCTGGTCCTTATCCCTATCATTCTCTAATATTGTCTGGTCTAATATCCCTTTCAGCTGTAAAGTCCAATGACTCTGTGGTCCTGAGGCTCATCCCAGTCAGAATTTCCTTCCATAAGGACTCAGCTCTCTTCTGCCTTCCCTATTTAGGGTTGAGGTCTCAAGACCAGAATCTATCCCATGGGCCTTAACTATAGGTGTGCACAGGAGAATAACTATTAACATTTTAATGAAGAGGGGAGAGAGAGAATGAGCAAAAAGGAAAGGAGGGAGAGAAGGCTGTTAAGAGTTGCTTTTGATTAATGGTTATTTGTCCATAGACCCACAAGGGTTAGCCAAGTGTTAAGCCATACCATAATGGTTAAGAAGATTTAAACCCCAACTCTAAAAAGGCTATTGTATATTCCCCAATTGCCATGACACACAAACTATTTGTGTAACTGAGAAACAACACTAGGGCATTCCTTGAATTATTCCTGAACTTATAAATTCTGTCATCTCTTCCTCAATTCAATTTGGCTGGTATGGTTTTAGAGAATGTGATGAATAGAAGGAAGAAAATAATTTCATTAACGTAAAACCTTCATCTTCTCTACTCCCAATAAATATCAGCATAGGTATAGGATGAAATCTCCTGTGGCTTGTGGCAATTTTCCATTCCCAAATTACTAGCTGGGGAAAGAAGTACTATTTAAAATACAGTGGACTAGAGGCAACAAGGTGGCACAGCAGATAAAGCATTGGCCTTGGAGTCAGGTGGACCTGAGTTCAATTCTAGCCTCAGATATTTACTAGCTGTGTGACCCTGGGCAAGTGACTTAACCCTGAGAAAAATGCAATGATCTAAAACTGTGCAAAAGTTATGCATGCTCTAAGCCTCCTTGACTATTTGTGGATTATTCCCTCCTGCCTGGGCTACTGATATAGACTTCCCATTGTCTCCCTGCCTCGTGTAGCCCTTCTTTCCTATCCATTTTGCGCTCAGTTGTCAAACTGATATTCCCAACGCAAGAATATGGTCATGCCACTCACATGCTCAAGAAACTTCAGTGGCTGCCTATTGCCTCTAGGCTAAAATATAAACTGCTTTGTTGGTTACCTATATCTCTTTGTCATCTGACTCTATGATATTTTTTCATATTGATTGTACATTAATCCCCATCATGTGTCTTACATTCCAGGCAGGCTGGTTTACTTGCTTTTCTCCTGTATGTTATCCCCTCTCTCTACCTATGCCTAGTCATCCTCCCATACCCAGAATGCTATCCCTGCTTAATGCTGACTGTTGGCCACTTCCTATGATGCCTTTGATGATGATCTCTAAAATGAATGCGATCAACCAACTAGTTGGTTTGCCCTTATTTTTCTTATATCCAAAACACTTTGCTGGTATTCTCTCCTTATCCCCTGAAATGACATTTTTTTATTTGCTTACCTGCATTCATGTTATCCAGCAGAATATGAACAACTTGAAAGTAAGGACTGTTCTGATTTTGTCTTTGTATATCCAGTACCTAGCATAGTGTTTGGCCCATGGTAGGTGCTTACTAAATTGGAGTTAACTTGTTGAATTGGATAGGCATGGGATAGCAGAAAGAATTTTAGAGATATAGGATCACAAAACCTTAGAAATGGAAGGAATCTTAGGGACCAACTAGGTGAATGTGACTATTTCTTCTCCAACATCATGAGCAAGTAGTCAACCAGTTTGCATGATGACGGCCATTGAGGAGGGGCACATGACTTCCCATTGCAGAGATTTCTACTTTAGAGACATTTCTAATCTTTATGCTTTCCCTTCTCATTGAACCCAAGTTGGCTTTTCTGAAAATCCTACCCGTTGTCTTAGATTTTCCTTTTGAGTTTACTCTGAACAGTTCTGATCTCTCTTTCATGAGATAACCCTTCAAATACTTGAAAACTGCTATGAATGTCTTCCCATCTTCTCTGCTTTAGGCTAAGGAGCCCACATTCCTTCAAGCATTCTGTACAGGATGTTTTCTGATCCTCTTGTCATCCTGGGTATTTTTCTTTGGTTGTATTCTAGGTCACCAATGTTCTTCCTAAAGTGGGGTGAACAGAGTTGAACAGATAGTGTCCAGAGGTGGTCTGACCAGTACAATCTAACAGTCTCTAATACCCTTTTTCTGAGGATCATGCTTCTTTCAACTTTGTGTCACACTATGTGTCACACTATTGATTAATATTGAATTTTCAATCTACTAACACTCTCTTTATATAGGAATTCAATGTCTATCCATGCCTTCACAATTCTATTCTTTAGTTTTTTGAAACAAATATTATCCTTATAAATGTCAACTTATTATATTTGGCCCATTATTTGAACTGTTGAGGTCTTTTTTCCTATTTACTTGGTCACACATAAGCTCATGGAATAATAGATCTATAATTAGAAAAGATATCAGGGATCATCCAGTCCAATCTCTCCACCCCCATTTTACAAATGGAGAAACTGAGGCCCAGGGATGTTAAAAAACTAGCCCAAGATCATTCAAGTAGTGAGCTCTAGACATTGAATATGAACCCAGAATCTCTAATTCTGGAGCCAGTGATTGTTCCACTATGCTAAGCTACTTCATCAACACATAACCTATCTCTTCCATCTTTATGTCACCTGGAGATCTGACAGTCATGGCTTCATTCAAATCATTGGTTAAAGATGTTGGAACAGCACAGAGCCAAGGAAAGGTCCTTGGGACCAACTACTACAGCCTTCCTACAAAGTGAAACATTAGGGACCACTTCTTCAATCTGAATCCAGATTATTATACTATTATATATTATTATAGTGGGGACTTTCTGTCTCTTTCTTCCCTTCCTTCCCCTAATGATGATGGATGTTTCCCTCCCTTACTCCACCAAGAGGCAGCAGGAGTCAGTGACTAGTGATTTTTATAATTCATTTTAAAGGATCCATGTGTCTTGAAAGATGATTGGGGCAAAACTGAGGTGATCTTTCAAGTTGATAATGTTATTGGAAATTCTTGTAGCAGATAGGAAACATTACCACATGAGAGGTAGGGGAAAGATGAGATCAAATGCAGAGATATCTTGAGACTCCTGAGAGCTGAGTGAATGTTTGTGTGAAGCCAGAAGTTAATCATTCTTGGGATAAGATCCAGAGTGGCTGTGCTCTTGTTGGCCAAAGCCCTTGTACTGTAATGTAGCCATAGCAGGCATATAGTTGTAACACTGTCTTCTAGTATACTGAGGCAGGCCTGTAGCAGAAGAAAGATTTTCCCTTGGAAATGGGTTAAAAGGGGTGGGGCATTGAGGTGGCCTTGAGGCCATATGTGACTTTCTACATCCTTGAGAGTGGCCTTTTGATGGAGTCCAAGTTTTACAGAACAAATCCATTTATTAAGGGGATTTGTTCTGCGAAGTTTGGAATCAAAGGGTAGCACTTGAGGAGCTAGATGGCATATGTGGCCTTGAGGTCACAGGTTCCCCACCCCTGCGTTAGCTCATTTCCCTTTCTTTATGGCATAAACTTTATAGAACTGTAAGGAGAGTGTGGGAGGAAATCAGAGAACTGCCAAAGTGGTTTATCTGAATCCTGAGCTGCCAGGAGTATAGAGGATAGGGAGCTATGAAAAATACCACCAGCTGGAAAACTCATGATCATAAGTGACTGAGGACATACAGCTGCTTGAAGACAGGTTTGTTTATTGGTGCGTATCAATATATTTCATGAATTCTATTTTTTAACTTGTATTTTTGTTCTTTTTTTGAAGTACTATTTCTTTGAAAATTCCTAAATCTTTATAGGATGTTTCAAAGGTCATAGTGCAGTTTTAACCTTTAATAGCTTACAGATATATGTGTGTGTGTGTGTGTATGTGTGTAGATATAAGCATGTATGATATATCCAATCCATTTGCCAGAATTTCCCTAGAACTCTGGTTATGCATTGTTGGCTACATGCTGTATGTCAGAGACTACTTGAATTCCATGTGTCTAGTATAGTATGTCTGTAATTATTCCATGTGTCTACAATAATATAGAACTTATCATCTTTCTCATTCAATGTATATATCATCCATGCTTCATTATTTCTTTTGAGGATATTGAGAGGATTAGGTCAGCAACTATGTGGAAATTCCATGAATCACACTAACTCTATCTTGTGATGCAATTTGGGAACTAGCTCAGTTCCTTTTCTGTTCAATTGTGGGTCTAATTTAAATTCTGTCTTGTGAGAAAATTTTATTCAATTGTGGGAATTGGGAGAAAACCTTATTGTATTATTTGAATCCAGGCCTGTGTAGCTGGGAAACTGGGCCACCTCTACATACTGTTTGGAGATCCTTACCATAACCTAGGTTATGTTGACCAGAAACCTAGTCAGATCCAAAGATTGATTGAATTTTCTCACAATTTTACATCTCAAACAACACATATGCCTTTTCTGAAAACTGGTCCCAAACTGATCAATCAGTTATTGTTTCCATGTTCCTTTGAGCATTTACAGACATTTGGTAGGGGGAGAATGGGAAACCTCTTTTTCTGATTTCAGGAAATTATACCTATTCGTTCTTTCCTTTTCAAACTTGGAAAGTTCTTAATCTTTCCTTCAAATAGAAATCAGATTAACCATTTCTTCCTGTCATGCTGGGAGTAACCCTTGATTCTTCTTTCTCTCTTAGTTTCCATTCCCAATTAGGTTCCACAGCTTATCCATTTTGTCTCCCGAACATCTCTTACTTCCATTCCCTCCTCTGCACTTGCACAGTGAACATCGTAACTCAAGATCTCATCCCCTCTCACCTACACTGGTGTAACAAACCCCTAATTGGCCTCCATGCTTCCTTCCAATTTTTCTGGTATCCAATTCAACTTCCACGGAGCTGTCAATATAATCTTCTTAAAGCACAACTCTGACCATATCACTACCCTGCTCAAAAACCTTGAGTGAATCCCCTTTGCTTATAGGATAAAATACAAACTTCTCAGCCTAACATTGAAGGAGGGCTATAATCTGGCTATCACCTCCCCATAAGGTCTTATCTCATGGTACTCTCTTTCTCACATTCTATATTTCAATTTAACTTGACTATATGCTTTCTCCCAAACTCCTCTGTGCTTCCTACTTCCCAGCCTTGACACAAAGCCATTCTCAATACCTGGAATACATTCATTTCCTTAGATCTATATTTTAGAATGTGTGCATTCCTTCAAGGATCATTTTCATCTTCACAATGAAGTTTTTCTCACATCCCTTAGTTATTACTTCTATTTTCTTCCTCAGTTTTTCTTATCCTATACTAATTTGTACAGATGTCACCTGTCTGTCTGTCTGTGTTCATCCTTCATTTTCAAAGAGGACCATAACAACAGAGAAATGATGACATGTCAGAGCCCTTCAGTAGAATGTTAGTTCCTTCAGGATAGGAACTGTTTTATTTTTTTGGCTTTGTGTCTCTAGTGTCTGACAGAGTTTTGTATATAGTGGGCACTTAATACATATTTGTCAAATTTAATTGAGCTTTATGGAACTGTGTGTGTTCAAGCCTCAATGGTGTCATTTAGTGATGTTCCCAGAATTTCTGGGTGGAGAAAATGAGCCAGAGAAATGAGAAATCATCCCAAATCAGTCAATAACAGTTATTAAATTCCTACCAAATGCAAGATATTATGCTAAATGATAAGGATACAAAGGAAGGCAAAAGATAATCTTGCTCTCAAGGAGCTCACAGTTTAAGGGGGGAATCAATATAAAAACAACTAAGTATAAGTCAGCTATATATAGAATTCAGTGAAAATAATCAACAGAGGGAAAGCACAAAATTAAGAGGGATCAGGAAAGGCTTCCTGTGGTAGGTGGGATTTTATCTGAGATGTGAAGGACACCAGGAAAACCAGGAGATAATGAAGAGGAGGGACAGCACTCTAGGCATGGAGGAACAGTAGATGAAAATGGCTGGAGTCGAGGTATTGAGTGTTTTGTGCATGGAAAAACAGGGAGACCAGCATCACTGGGTTTCTGAGTATGTAGTGGTGGGTATATATAAGATATAAAAAGACTGGAAAAAGTGGACAGGTTATAAAGAGCTTAAATATTAAGTGGGGGTTTTATATTTGTTGTTAAATATGACAGGGGCCGCGAGAGTTTATTGAGTGTGTGTGTGTGCATTTACAGGGTCAGACCTATGCTTTGGGAAACCACTTTGGCAGTTTAGTGGAGAGTGAACTGGAGTGGTAGTTGGTGTCATTGTTCATCAGCAGGCAGATCCACCAGCAGGCTACTGCAACAACCCATGTATGAGGTGATGATGACCTGTAGCAGGTAGTGGCAACATTAGGGGAGAGAAGAAGACATAAGCAAGAGGTGTCACAAAGATAAAACTGATTGGACTTGGCAACAGATTAAATATAGGCTATGAGAAAGAGTGAGAGTCAAGGGCGAAAATTAAGTTTTGATCCTAGGTGACTGGATGGGTATCTTCCGCAGTAAAAGGGAGGTCAGGAAGAGCTAGAAGTTTGAGGGGAAAGATAAATTCAGATTTGGATTTCAGTTTGAGATATTCAATAGGTAATGGAAATTGTGAGACTGGCAGTCAGCAGAAAGTGCAGGGCTAAGTGGATTTGAAAATCATCAACATAGAGAGAAAAATTAAATCCGTGGGAGCTAATAAGATCACCAAGTGAAATAATATAGGGCAAGACAAGAAGGGGACCCAGGAGAGAGCCCTGTAGAGTACCTATGGTTAGAGGACATGACCCAGATGAAGATCTAGCCAGAGAGACTAAGGAGTGGTCAGATAGGTCAGAGAACCAGGAGAGAACAGTGTCTTGGAAACCTGGAGAGAAGAGATTATCCAAGAAATGAGAGTCATTGATCATGTCAGACCCTATAGAGAAATTAAGGAAGGTGAGAATTAAGACAAGGCCATTGAATTTGGCAATTAAGGGACAATTAATGACTTTAGAAATGATAGTTTCAGTTGAATGAGAGGTCTAAAGCAGATTGTAGATAGAAAGAAAATGAGAGAAGAGGAAACAGAAGCATTACAGATAGCCTTCTCCAGGAGTTTAGCCACAAAGGGCAGAAGAACAACAGGACCATAATTAATGGGGAATGAATGGATGAATCATGGGGTTTTTTTATTTTGGGGAAGGTGAAGACATGGACATGTTTTCAGACAGTAGGTAAGTGCAGAAAAAGTTAGTTAAAGAGAAAGTTAAGTGAGAGTGGAATGAAAGGAGAAGCAAACTTTTGGAGAAGATGGGATTAAATAGGATAACTTTGCATTGGCAAAGAGAAGGGCTTCTTTGTTCTATGAGACAGCAGTAGAGAGGGAAATAGAGATAGACGGAATCTGAGTAATATAAATTGAGGAGGAGAGGGAGGTCTTCAATAAAATACAAGACAAAGTTCTCAGCAGAAAAAGTATGAGGAGTGGGAGCCATGGAAGGTTTGAGGTACTGATGAGATTTGAAAGAGCTGCTGGGGTGAGTGGGATTGTGGATCATTTCAAGACAGGTAAAATGCCAAATGTACCTGACTTTTCATGTTATATACAACATAGGACAAAAGACAATCTGATAAAAGATAATCCGATAAAAGATTTCCATTAGCAACCAGTCTAAATTTCTCCATTCCATCCAAAAGGATAGCTTGGGAAATTTTATTCAACGAATCCCTGAAATCGAGATACCTATAGTAGTTTTCCATTGACAAGTCTAGTTCCACCTTGTAAAAAAAAGAATTGAGATTAATCTGGGATGAAGAATTCTCACTGAAGTCATGTTGTGTTTTTAGTGATTACAATTTCCCTTTCTAAATGCTCATAGACCATTTAATAATATAATCTAGAATTTTTCCAGGAATAGATGCTAAGCTCAGTGTCCTGGAGTTTGCAGAACTCTGCAAACTTTCATTTATTTTTGAAAATCAGGCACTACATTTGTTTTCTTCTGGTCTTATAACATCTCTTTCCAAGGTATTTCAAAGATTTTTAATTGTCATTGTTCTTTGTTTTCAAAGAGGACTGGTAACATCATAGGGTGATGTCTTGGCTCATGAGTGAATTGGATTTAAGTGAGGAAGCGTTGTTAGCTTCCCTCTCTTTTCCAGAGTCATCATGGTCCAGTAGCAGGATCAAAGTCAAGACGACTGGCAATGGCCTGGCATACATGTGTCTTCAATGTCTGACTAAGCTCTAAGCAGTCTAAGTACCTGCGTCAGCCACCTTCATGGCTGCTCAGAGAAGCTGTTCTCATCTGCCCCTTCTGCTGGGGAAATTTTCCCATGCTTGGTAGACCTCCCTCTAACTCCCCAGGGGGTTTGAGGCCTTTCACTTACTTTCAACCTGTTTGAGCTCCTCTGTCAAGAAGGCAGAGTATGGCCACTGCACATGCTACAATTTCTTGGAGCATTTCTGATTTTCATTTAGTAATTGCACCTGTTATTTTTTCTGTTCCCTCAGTATAATTTGGTCAGATCTGGGGGTATGAGCTCTTTGAGAGATGCTAGATATTCACTCCCATCCTCTTACTTAATCAGGTTTTATAAAACTCCCTGTTAACCTTTTTATTTTTCTTTTAATCTACTCATAGAGCATGGATTCAAATTTCATTTCTGCTACTTAAATACCTTGTGTCTCTTCCCCTCTCCAGCCCTCAGTTTTCTCAGTTGCACATATAGGGGATTGGATGAAATCATTTCTAGGGTCCCTTTCCAATCCTAGATACTATTATCCTATCACATGCCTGCCATTAAACAAAGAATACAGATGATCACAAAAGTAAAGTCAGATAATATTGAAATTGAAAATTTTGTTTGAATGATATCAATGCAACTAGGATAATTTTGTCATTTTTGCAGATAAGGAAAAAGAAAGAAATGAAGTCATATATTATAGAATCTCATTTGAAAGTGACCTTATCTAATCCAACCCCTATTTAAACAAAAATCCCTTCTACAGTTTACCTGTCAAATGGTCAGGTAGAAGACTTCCTATGACTGTACACTCATTACTTCACCCATCAAGAATCTGGGGAGCTTAAAAGGAAATTGAGAAATAAGGGGGAACAGTCAAAAGAGTCAACTATCTATGGTATAGCATATTAATAATAATTAATCAAGGAAATGTTTCAATGGACAAAGACACACTTCAGAACAATTCACTTCCTAAAGATCCTTTCTGTGATCCAGTGAAGGGGTGAATTAGAAGAAAATAAAAAGGAATTGCCTTATAACTAGAAAACGAAGGAACTCAGTCTAGTCTATAGAATGTAAGGTACAAGAGGTAGAGTAGATGATGTCACTCTGTTATCAGCTATGGTCTGATGGACACTTCTCAAAGAGATCAAAGACCAGGAAGAGATGGTAAGCAGCCCCATGAAAGAACTCTCCGTGTGACTGTCCTTAATGCTAAGTGAAATAATAATTTTAAAAAATTCTTTAAATTTGCTTGAATCTGTTTGTTGTCCATAACTAATAGTTCTCACCTTACTTCTGAGTCTAGTCCCATTTCAGCTGTGTTCTGACTAGCTTTGTTCACTTTAGTCATTCTCCTCTGATCAATGCTATGACACTTACATCCATTACTTCTTAAATTGTGGGTAGCAGCTCCATATGGGTTTCTGAATGCCCAATGACCAAAAATTATTTAACAATCAAATACATAATGGGTGTGTCTGACAGGGCTTGCCTGCAACCTAGATTCTGAACACAAAGCATGTGCACTTTGCACTGTGTATGCCCTCAGGCCACACAACACCAGTGAAAGCTACTAAAACACAAAAAAGGGTCATGCATGGAAAAAGTTTAGGAAACCTTGAGTTATAAACCACCTCCATTCCACCTGTTCATTAGCCTTCAACAGTCTTCCTTTTGCATCCTATCTAGACTCTGACTTCCAAGTTCCTTGATGAAGCAGACTCCACCTGCCTTCTCCAATCTTTTCTCACCTTGCTCCCCTACAAACTCCCTCTACTTAAACAGGGTCATTTTCTTCATTGCTTTTCAATCCCATCTCAGATAAGTAGTTGTTGTATGACCTGGACAAATCATTTAGACTTCTGTGCCTCAGTTTCTTCATCTGTAAAATAAAAGATGGAGGTAGACTTGTTAGCCACTAAGGGACCTTCCATCATTAAATCTATATTCTTTGATCTTATGCTAGTACCCATTCTGGAAAGCCCTTTACCTAACCAAGTCCTATCCTTTCTTCAAGGTCCAACCCTAACTCCTCACCTCACTTACGAAGGTATATAATACACAAGACTTTATTTCAACTCCTCTAGTCCTTATAGTCTGAGCCATGACATGATTGTTTATAATTACATAGCATCAAACCCTGCACTTAGAGATAGGAGACCAGGGTTCAACTCTGAGTTGTTACTTCCCAGATATAAGAAATTTATGCAAGATTACACAAGAAGGAATATTAGAGATCATATAATCCAACCCCTGTGTTTTATTCATGAGATCCAGGGAGAGTATTTTGCCCAATGTCACATCAATAGATGATTAGCCAGGATTTGATAGGAGGATTCAGTGTGACTCTCTCCTGTGCATTTAGTAGCCTGTTTTCTATCATTGTTGTGTATGTACGTGTTGAATCCCTACTTTCATTAAGATTCAGATAAGAGTTTACTATTTATTAGGTAGGGGCAGCTCAGTGGTGCAATGGATGGAATGCTGACCCTTAAGTCAGAACGACCTGAGTTCAAATCCTGCCTCAGACGTTTACTAACTGTGTGACCCTGGGCAAATCACTTTACCTCCTTTGCCTCAGTTTCTTCATGTGTAAAATAATCTGGAGAAGGAAATGGCAAACCACTGTAATATCTTTGCCAACAAAACCACAAATGATGTCATGAAGAATTGGACATAACTAATTGATCAAACATATAT
The DNA here is from genome assembly GCA_023548195.1 of Bettongia penicillata ogilbyi. Classification (NCBI taxonomy): domain Eukaryota; kingdom Metazoa; phylum Chordata; class Mammalia; order Diprotodontia; family Potoroidae; genus Bettongia; species Bettongia penicillata. Next base: position 1,214,873 of record JAJHZJ010000426.1, read on the forward strand.
TATATATACACATCTATACATACATGTCTACGTATTTGTGTGTGCACATATATGCATACAATCATGTTTGTCTGTATACATATACATATATTCGTATATCTATATTTTAAGCACTGTGTTAAACCCAAGGGTGGGGGGATCACAAAGAAAGGTAAAATGGCCCCCCCTCCCCAGAAATTGACATTCTAGTGCTCTCTCCCTAATCAAGTTTTATCCATCCTTCAAGGTTGGGCTCAGACCCTCCCTTATTTATGCCACATATACAATCCTTATGATTTGGGGCATGACATGATTCCTTAATTGCATAACACCAAACCCAACACATAAAAAAACCAAAAAACTTAAGGGCAGTGAAGAGAGGGAAGAAACATTTTGTGTGCTAGGAACTGTTTTAAATGTTCTACAAATGATACCTCATTTGATCCTCCCAACATCCACAAATACAATATATGTACAAAGTAGAGGGATGGTAATCTCTGCAGCTGAAATGTCTGGGCAAAGCCTCTTGTAGAGAGTGGGATTTAAACTTGGACATTCAGAAAACAGAGAATTGTAAGAGTCAGGGCTGAAGAAGGACAACACTGTCTTTTGTTTATTTTCTATCTACTTATGTTGGGGCAGCTAGGTAGTGCAGTGGATAGAGCACCAGTGCAGGAGTCAGGAGAACCTGAGTTCATATCTCACCTCAGACAACTTGACACTCACTAGCTGTGTGACATTGGGCAAGTCATTTAACCCCAATTGCCTCATCCTGGGTCATCTCCAGTCATCCTGATGAATATCTGATCACAGGATCCAGATGGCTCTGGAGGAGAAGTGAGGCTGGTGACCTGCACAGCTCTCCCTCACTCCAAACAAAGTCAAGTGCAAGTCATGTTATCATTTCTCTGATGGCATGGTCTTCTTCGGCAAGAAAGGATGAACACAATTACAATTACTCTCTACCTATGTAATATGGTTGAACCAGCTCCCACTCTCCTAGAGCCAAGCCTGTTATATCTTCCTCCTCAGGATTCTAAGATATCCTGAATGGTTGATGCATCTATTTTGTGGGCATCTATTTTGCTATAAGCTATATCGCTCCTCCCATTTAAGGGGGCGAGTTATCAGCATTTCTATTCTATACTTAACACTGGGAAGTTATTACAAAGGGACATTTGTTTTGAAGATATAACAAGAAAGAAACAGAACTCACCTAACCTGCAATACTTTAGGGTCATAATTTTCCCTGTATCATTTTGTTCTCTGGGAAAGTAGACTCTAAACTGAGCTTAGATCCTACACAGCATTGGTTCCACCAAATTCATGTCCAGATACAAGACTACTAGATGAGCCTTCATTTAAGCTACTGTTTGGCTAGATTGCCAAAAGTCACTCCCAGTGGTCACTCTCACTGCATTGATTCTGAGCTGGTTGCAAAACCTAATCTCTGGAGCAAGGGGATGCCAAGAACCCTTCTTGACCTTTGTAACTCCTAAAGTCCTAGCCTTCAGTCCCTTCACAGGTCATTGAGCTCTAAGAATGCTGAGGCAAAGAGGAACCAAGGTTGAAACTGGTAGATCTTTCTGAATGTCAGTCAGTCAAAGAGCCTCCTCTTCATCATCTGGTTATATCATCATGATAATTACAACTAGTAAGAGAATGCTTACACATACTCCTGTCTCTCCAAGGCATATCATTGTAACATCTCAGGTGGTCTGGACACATATCAGACCTCCTCCCCCTTACACCTATGTGTATATATGTTGTTTCCCCAAAAGAATATAAGCTCCTTGAAGGCAGGGACTATTTTGCTTTTTAAAATTTGTATATATAGGACATAACACAGTACAAGGAATAGAGTAGGTTTGATTGATTGGTAGATCATACTGTAAATTTCTGACTCCATATGCAGTTGTTCTTTGAGACACCTAAGTGATAAAGTGGATAGAATGCTGAGTTAAAATCTTACCATAGACACTTCGTATCTATGTGACCCTGGGCAGATCATTTATTGTCTCTTTGCCTCAATTTCCTCATCTATAAAATGAGAGTGATAATAGTACCTGCATCCAAGGGTTGTTGAGAGGATCAAATGAGACACAATTATAAAACGCTAGCATAGTGCCTGATATAGAGTAAGCATAACATAAGTGTTAGTTGTGTTATTGTTACAATGTAGCCATACTGCAAAGACTAGAACCTAGCTCTCCTGAGTTCTAAACTTGACTCATCTCTATGTCCTCATCCTTGCCAGGGGCAGAGATCTGGGTCAGATGGGAAGGAAGGGATGATAAATACTATGGAGTACATATTTTTTAAACTCTCATTTGATATATAGACTTTCTGTACCTTTCACAGTTGTGACAGCCATCTAGGGATTGAGCCATATCAGGCTGACACTGTGTCATGGACAGAGTCTGATGTTTCCAACCCTTCCCATGGGACATACTGTTTTATGAACAAAATGTATCATTTAGAAGGGTGAGATGTCTTCAGGGCAGTGGGAGAAAGACTTTAGGGAAGATGATGACATGGAAATCTAGAATGTCAGGTTTAGTAGCTCTGGAATGCATTAGAGTCCTCCAGGCATACTCTGCTCAACCTTGAAGGAAGGTTGCAGGTAGCCTCGTTATTTCAGGTGAGTCACCTCAGTCCCACACAACACGCCTCCACCTGAGTGCTCTGAATCTAACTTCAGCCCCATTCAGGGCCAGAGTTATCTGAGACCCTCCCTGGAGAGAAACAGACTAAAAAAAGCGACTGGCCTGGAATTGAGCTGAATTTTAATGTTTGGAGGAGGGGGAATTACCCGAAAAGTCATATAAACTTGTAGAATGAGAAGGGAGGGCAGAATGTGTGATAGAGAATAGAAACCAAGAAATCAGATGAGGAAAGAAAGTGGGAGGAAAAGGGAGAGGAAGGAAACTTAAGGAGAAAGAAGAAAAGCAGCAGAAAATGTTCAGAGGTTTTTTTAATGTTTTTTTTTTTAAGGGGGTAGAGTGAAGTGAGACTAGACCTGTGATTTCCCAGTATGAAAAGTCTTTACACTGGCATAGACTGACTGCTGAGTGGAAGGGAGATTAGATGGATTCTACTTGGTCCCAGAGGGTAAATCAAGAAGCAATGCCTTTGCCTTCTCCAAACAACCTTATATTTAATTACTTTGTTATATGTATCTGTTCATTTTATTTTGTCCTGTATATATTTAAATATGGACTTGTACCCTCTGATGGTATATTATCATTGTTTATCTTTCACTTTTGTTGAGGACCAATGACATCATGGGGTGATGCCTTGACCTGTGAGTGAATTGGATTTAAGTGAGGCAGAGCTGCACAAAGTTGTCAACCTCACTCTCTTTTCCACTGTCATGGAAGTCTAGTGGCAACACAAAAGTCAAGAGGACTGGTGATGGCCTAGGAGGCAGTGGATGACTTTGCTGTCTTCCATGTCTGCCCAAGCTCTAAGACCTGCACAACACCTGTGTCCTTCTTGGCTGTTGGAACGAATTGTTCTCATACCTGCATTCTATGTTGGAGAGGAGGGAGTCTTCACATGATTGGGGTAGTCAATCCCCTAATTCCCTGACTGGTTTGAGGCCTGTCAGTTACCTTGAAACTGATTTAGCTTGTAAAAACAAAACAAAAACCCAAAACTGTTGGAATGTATGCTCCTTGTGAAAGGGCTGTTTCATTCTTTGTATTTACATTTCAATGCCTGGCATAAAGGAGCTTTTTACAAATACTTGCTTGATTGAAACTGTTGGGAATCAGATTTTGTTTCAGTGAGAGGAAAATCTTAGCAGAGCTTTGTACAAATGGAATGTAATTCCTCAGTAGATCATGGGGCTTCTCTTTGCTGAAGGTCTTCTAGAAAAGTCTGGATAAAGATTTGTCAGGATACTACAGTGGGATGATGATGATGATGGTTTTTGTTGAGAATGCATTGAACTAAATGACTTCTAGACTTTAGAGTTCTGGGTAGTGGAAAGAACATTAGATTGAGAGTAGGGAGTCTTGGCTGTAATTCTGACTCTTTTAGCCTCAACATTGTGTAATGTTCTGACATTCTATGATCTAAAGTCCCTTTCAGGTCTAACATTCTGATAATCCTTGGCTAGGTATTGTACTCCTTTGTGATTCTCTTTACTCTAGGTGCCTACAATCTTATTATGTTAAGATATCCTGTCTATGGCTGTTGGAAAAGCCTCCTACTGCAATGGTTTTCACACTTTTAACCTTTTCTCAACCTGTAGCTCCAAGGTAATATTCACAGCACCTATGGCAGCCAATTCTGAATCTTGAAATACAACAGACTCTCCACATGGAAGACAGACCCAAAACATTTATTTAGACACCAGAAAGTCAAATCCATCATAGTAACAAAAATCTGTACACAATAGCAGTGCAGAGAACAACACCATCCCTAAGTCTTCCCCATGCTAGGCTTCCCACAAACAAGTTCCATTAAACAAACCACAAACAGGCTCCCTTAAACAAAATGCCCTTCTCTCACTTATAGTCAGCTGCGGGCTTGCCTGCATCCCTCAGTTCTGACTGCTCTCTCATTAACTTACTCTCAGCTCTGCTCTGGCTCCACCACTTCTTCTACCCGATCAGCAAACTCTTCCCACCAGGTTCCATATGACTCAGACTTATGTGACTCAGGCTTCCATGTGACCCCAGGACGGTTACATGGGCCTATTAATGAATGGGAAAGATCTCCCCATTTAAATTACTATTACCCCACCCTCATCCCTAGTCCATCCCATAAACAGCTGTCAGGTTAATCACCCTAATACACAGCTCAGATTATGTCACTCTTACTTACACACTATGATCTACTCCCACTCCCAAAATCTTTGGTGATTCCCAGCCCTGCTTTTAAAATTAAATCCAAATAAAATAAAAGTAAACATATCAATGCATTGATGAACATATACACACATATATGTATTTGTATATACATACAAGCATGAATGAATGTATGTGTGTATATATATATGTTATATAATATATACGTGTGTGTGTATGCATATTAGAAATTACCAATTAAGGTAGAACTTTTCTTTCTAGACTTATTTATTTACTTTCTACTCCAACCAAAATGGACCACTTGACAACTTCATAACACTTATTGTACTTTCCTTACTCTGAGTTTCTCTCCCTTTCCTCTATGTCTAGAATGCATCTTGTTGCCATCTTTTCTTGCCCAGATCCTTCCAACCTGAACACAGCCACCTCAGATATCATCTTTTCCACAAATCTTTCTTGGTCTTTCCAGATTGAAGTTATACTTTTTATGAAAACAGAAGTGCAACGTAAGACTGTCTATACGTCTTAGATGCATTTGTCATAATCTGTTCTCTATTAAACTTTGATAATTAAAGTAATCCATATTACTTTTATGGATTATATGACTCCTCTACCCTTACTAGCCTGAAAACTCCTTAAGACCCAGGGGAATGTGTTTTTCTTTTTATACTTCCTCCACCAAAATTTTTATTACCACATTTCGTTACATATAGTAGAAGCTTAAAAAATGTTTGTTGGATAGATGAATGCTAAATGAATGAACTAATAAACACAACAAAAACAGCACAGCACATATTCAATTACTAAATTCAACGAAGAATGAAAGTCAATGTTCATATGTTCAATACCTTATAAATGTTAAGGATACAACAAACAAAAGTTGTTTTTCCCTTTAAAAAGCTTGTGTATGAATAAAAGATGTGTGTTATACAAATTAATGTAATTTTGAGAAGTAGTGAATACTATGGGAGTTGATGAGATCAATAAATGAGGTTGTAGCAAGAGAAGAGAAAGGAGAGAAACTTGGGAGATGCCTACACTAAATTGACTGGAACAAGAAAGAAAAAAAACCCTTTGATCTTTTTTTTTCTTCTGTCTGTAGAATGAGTCCTACTCCATCTTTCACAGATGCTACAGACCTAGACAGGATCCTTTGTTACCGTGCAGCGTTTCTAAACTTCTTTGGAGAAAGGCTCTTTCTAAATTCCAGTAGCTCCCCAAAATACTTTCTGGATTTGAAATACTCCATTTCAAAAAATATCTTGATTTTAAGTTTGAAATGGTGGAGCATGTAGGTGGTTAAGTGTTGGTTCCATTCCCAGAAATTCCTTGGGTGGGTAGGTATAACACACCTTTGATGAATGTACAGTAGGGTGTCAGGGCTTTTTTTTTCTTTCCTTTACTTGATTCTGCAAACCTCATTAATGCAAAGAGAATATTAATTGATTCTATTTTCAGCCACTGAGCAAGAACTTGAAGGTGGAACCTGTTTTTCCCCCCAAGTGACTTTCTTTACCAATTCATTCTCAGACCCTTCTTGCCAGCCCTCCATTTATTCTTCATGGCAGAATGAAAGCGGCGCTTGATAAATGACTCAAGACAAAGAAAGAGGATCCCAGGAGCTCTATGGTGGGGAGGGAGGAGCAGGAAGAGAGTGAGGGAGAAGGGGAGGAGCAAACTAAGAAAGACTTGAAAGTTGGAATGACTTAAATTAGTGGTTGGTGACAAAGGAGAAGTTGAATAGCCCCCCAGATGGTCCGAATACAGCATTTAAAAATATGAGGAGAGAGAGAAAGGAAGTCCTCTGTTAATTCACAATTGCCACAGGAATTGATGTAGCTCTTCTCCTTTGGTTTAATTTATGTCCTATGAGCCCTATTAGGGGAGATTTTTCAAATTCATAATAGCATAGGGCTCATTATGGTTTTTTAAAACCTAGAGAACTGTGGAAAATGGAAGACTGAATCATCCCTATTGCCCTAATAAAGATCAAAAAATAACTCAGTCTCAGTCTCCTTTCCTCGAGGACTTCACCTGAAACCTCAATTCAAGTCAGTAAGCATATATTAAGTGCCTACTATGTTCAAAGCATTGGGATAGATAGATATGGTGCTTTTGAGTCAAAAGACCCAGGTTCATATACTACCTCTGAAATCTACAGCTTTAAACCTCTGTGGGCTCCAATGTTTTCAGGGGCTAAATGAATGGATTAGGCTCTGAGGTGCCTACTTATTATAGATATATATAGTTATATACCATCTGGTCTTACTTCTTTTAGATGAAGGAATTGGAGCTCACAGGTTTTAAGTAATTTCCCCAAGGTCATACAAGTAGTAAGTGGTATAGTTTTAGAGATGGAAAGGAAATTGTAGCTAATTGTAGGAAACTTCTAGCTGAACCTTGAATTCCATCTTCAACATCCTTAACAAGATCATCCAGCCTCTATTTGAAGACTTCTGGTGATAGGAAAGTTACTATCTCTAGATGCCGAATAGTCCATTTTTTTGCATATACTGAGAATGTAGTTTTATTTTACCATTACATTACTACCTGTTTCTAATTCACTTGAGGTCACAGTGATGTGCACAAAGTGTCTAACATATAACCTAGATTTGGAGAGAACAGATTTCAGAGGGTTCGCAGGAAGAATAGATAGGATCTCTTCCCACAGTCTACAATTGTTTAGGTGAAGTTAATCCAGTAGGGACTGGAAACTATCAAAAATGGCATTCTGAAGATTGAAAGATAAAAACTAAGTAAAAACAAAGAACTCTAACGAGAAGACAAAAATAGAGCTGTCTGAAAAGACTTATGTGAATGCAGAGAGAGCTCACTAACCAACTTAGATATTTTTGTATAGTAGACAGAACTAAGGGTAGTTAAAGGAAAATAATACAAACCCATGCCCTGCTCCTATGGGAACAGTGTCAGGGAAATTGAACCTTAGAATACTCTGCGGTCGGTAAGGAAGGCTAAGGACAACAAAAAGGTATGTTTTAAAGATCAGTGTTAGGGAAAAGAGAGGATCACAAAGGGATGGTAATTCTCCTCCATGTAGATGGAACTATGGCACATGACAACAGAGAAGACAGAATTGCTCAAATAGATATTTGCTGTTGTTTCCCCTTCCAACAATGATCTTTTCACATGGACAAAAAATGGCTAATGGGAGTTGATTTTATTGTTGAATGATGTTAAATAGAGAGTAAGAATGAACTTAGGGCAGCTAGGTGGTTCAATTGATAGAACACTGACCTTGGAAACAGGAAGATTCATCTTTCTGAGTTCAAATCTGGCCTCAGACACTTGCTTGTTGTGTGGCTTTGGGCAAATTACTTAACCTTGTTTGCTTTAGGTCCTCTTCTGTAAAATGAGCTGTAGAAGTAAATGCAAACCACTCCAATATCTTTGCCAAGAAAACCCCAAGATGGAGTCATGAAAAGTCAAACATGACTGAAAAACAAGAAAGAACTCAGCTGCTCTTGATGAATTTAGGTCACATGGTCTGGATGAACTACATCCTTGAATACTGAAAGAATTGACAGATGTGATTGCTCAGCCATGATCAGTAATATCTGAGTGATTAATTCAATTCAATAAATATTTATTACATGCTTACCATGTGCCAGACATTGTGCTAAGTGCTGGGGATACAAATAAGACAATGAGATAGTACCTGTTCTCATGGAGCTTATAGTCTAATAGGGGAAGACAATACACAAGGGGAAACTGTATAGCAGTGTGTGTGTGTGTGTGTGTGTGAAACAGGCTTATATTTTTATGTGGAGTTAAAGCCAAGTGAAGCAGCTAATGGAAAAATGGAGTTACTAGAAAGGTTGTGAACCTTGTATAAGGGAAGGGTTTGGGTGGAGGTTATTGTTCCTTCATCCAGCCCTCCAGTAAGAAAGGAAAGGATTCTGGAGAATGGAAGAGGGGTAGAGAGATCACAGAAGGGTAAATGTTCATATACATACATACATGCATACATATATATATATGTATATATACAATATATACATATATACACATCTATCTATCTAGAGCCTATCAACTAGAGACTACTTGTCTTAATTCCTATCAAAATTGTAGAATATAATTTTAAAAAGATGATTAGTGAATATATAGAAAAAGAATCTGTGACCATAAAGAGTCAACATGATCTCAAGTTCATGTCATAGTAAGGTAACCACTTTCTCCCTTTTTTTCTGATGGAATTAGTAAACTGGTAGATTTTTACCAAAACATTAGATAAATTATCTCATGCTATTATTGCAGAAAAGATGGAGAGATGGACTCTACAATAGCAGAATTAGTTGGATTTGACCCTGGTTGAATGGCTAGACTCAAAATTGTCACTAATGGTTGAATGTTAGTTTGATAGGATCCTTCTGGAAGAATTCTCCAGGGCTCTGTTCTGCCCTATGGGGCTTAACATTGTTATCAAGAACTTGGATAAAGACCTAGATGGCCTGTTCATCAAATTTGCAGACATAAACCTGAGAGGGTTAGTTAAAATACTACATGATAGAATCAAATCCCAAAAGATCTTGACATACTACAGAACTGAGCTGAATCTAATAAGATGATATTGAATAATTATAAATGTAAAGTGTAACACTTGGGTTTAAAATGTTGACTTTACAAATTCTAGATTGGAAGGCAAGATAGTAGTTTTCTTTAAAAAAAATATGAATTTACCAATACCTGACACCACATACCCAAATAAAGTCCAAATGGACACATGATCTAGATATAAAGGCTGATACTATAAATAAATTAGGGGAGCAAGAAATAGTTTATTTGTCATATTGATGAAGAATGGAGGAATTTATGACTAAATAAGAGACAACATTATGAAATGCAAAATAGATAACTTTGATTATATTAAATTGAGAAATTTTTTCACAAACAAAGCCAATGCAACCAAGATTGGGAAGTAAGCAGAAAACTGGGAAAGAATTTTTACAACTAGTGCTTGTGATAAAGACCTCATTTCTAAAACATATAGACAACTGTCAAATTTACAAGAATACAAGTCATTCCCTAATTGAGAAATGGTCAAAGGATATGAACAGGCAGTTTTCAGAGGAAGATATTAAAGCTATCTATAGTCATGAAAAAATGCTCTAAATCACTATTGATTAGAGAAATTAAAATTAAAACAACTTTGAGGTACCACATCACATTTATCAGATTGGCAAACATGACAAAACAGGAAAATGATAAATGTTGGAGAAGATGTGGGAGAGTTGGAACACTAATTCATTATTGGTGGAGTTGTGAGCTGATCCAACCATTCTGGAGAGCAGTTTGGAACTCTGCCCAAAGGGCTACAAAAATGTGCATACCCTTTGATGCAGCAATACCCCTTCTAGGGCTGTATCCCGAAGAGATCATAAAAATGGGGAAAGGATCCACATGTACAAACATATTTAAAGCAGTTCTTTTAGTGGTGACCAAGAAGTGGAAATCAAGGGGATGCCCATCAACTACAGAATGGCTAAATAAGTTGGGTTATATGAATGTAATGGAATATTATTTTGCTATAAGAAGTGATGAGCAAGTCGACTTCAGAAAAACCTGGAAAGACATATGAATTGATGCTGAGTGAAAGGAACAGAACCAGCAAAACATCATATACAGTAACAGCCACAGTGTGCAAGGACTGTTTATGATAGACTTAGTCCTTCACATCAGTGTGAGGAACTAAAGCATTTCCAAAGGATTCATGATACAAAATGCCATCCATATTCAGAGAAAGAAATGTGGAGCCAGAACATAGAATGAAGCAGACTATTTTCTCTTTTGTTATGTTTTATTTCTCTCATGGTTTCTCCTATTTGTTTTAATTTTTCTGTGCAACTTGACTAATGTGAAAATGTGTTTAATAGGAATGTATGTATAGAGCCCATATAAGATTATTTGACATTTTGGGGAGCAAGAGAGGAGGGAGGAGGAGAAAATTTGGAACTTATGGAAATGATTGCCGAAAATCAAAAATAAATAAATAAATAAATTTGGGGAAAAGATTATGAATTTTAGTGGATTGCAAACAAGAGCGAGCAGTGTGATGTAGCACCCAAAAGAGCTAATATGATCTTGGACTGCTTTAAAAAAGCATTAATTCCAGGAATAAGGAAGTGGTCACCCTACTATATTTCTCTGTAGTCAGATCACATGTGGAGTATTTTATTTAGTTGCAAGTGCCGAGGTTTGGGAAGGACATCAATAAGATGGGAAAAAATGAATGCAATCATGAGTATGAAGGGCCTTAAGTTCATGCAATATGAAGAACTATTGGAAGGAAAAGGGGACAGACAATTTAGGGGCACATGATGACTATATGTGAGTATTTGAAGGTTGTCATTTGGCAGAAGGAATAGACTTATAATTTTTAGTTCAGGAGGGAAATCCTAGGAGCAATGTATTGAAGTTGGAAAGTTATTTAGTTTTGATTACAGGGAAAAAAGTTTCCAACAGTTAAGTGAAATGAACTGCCTCAGGTGATAGATATTCTCCCTCATTGGATGTCTCCTTATTTGTCCTTCATTTTCAAAAAGGATCAATGACATCATGGGGTGATGTTTTGACTCCTGAATGACTTAGAATTAAGTGAGGTAGAGATTCACATGCCTCACCCTCTCTTCCAGAATCAGTGAAGTCCAGTGACAAGACAAACACCAGAATACCTGGTGATGACCCAGGATGACCTTGGCGTCTTCGACGTCTGACCAAACTCTAAGTGTTCCACAGTTTGCTTTATCATCCTTTGTGGCTTTTGGAACAAGTTCTCATATGCTCATTCCATTGGGGAAAGTCTTCACATTCTGAGGGTAGATATCTTCCTTACTCATCAACAGGTTTGCCCAGTGGTTACCCTCAACTTCATTTAGGTCATTTGCTAAGATGATTTACCAGAGTATGGCTGCCACAGATGCCATAGTTTCTTGGAGCCACAGGTGCCTTAAACAGATTGAATGACCAATTTTTGACTATATTGTAGTAGGAACCATTTTGGAAGGAATGAGTTGGCCTACATGGCCATAAGATCCCTTTTACCTCTATAATTCTGTGATGTTTTTCTTCTCTATGAGGAAACATGAGATGGTGAAAAGAGTAGTGGGCATGATCAGAAGACATTAGTTCTAGTTCCAGCTCTGTCACCAACAGGCTGTGTATCTTAAGCACAAGACTTGATCCTTCTGGTCCTCAATTACCCAGCCTGTGAGATCAAGTAATTTTATTATGCGCTAGGATTCCTTCTTGTTCAAAAATTTTATGTTCTAACATTCATTCCAGCACTGGTTTTCTGTCTTCTAGATTTTGATATTCTGTATTCTAAAGTCTCTTCTATCTCTAGTGTTCCATATTGTACACTCCAACATTCCGCTTTCTAAGGTTTATTCCAGTTCTTACATTCCATGTTCTAAGGTCTAGTCCACTTCTAATGACCTGTACAGATGCTGCCAAAATGATCACCAGTTCTGTGATTTTGAAATACAAGCTCAGACAGTTTAAGTGATAAGTCCTACGTAGTGAGACCTCATAATGCTGCCAGGTGAGGGAGGGGAGTTTTTCCACCCTCAAATTGTGCTAAAAGTGGGTCCTAGTGCTCAGTACCCACTTATTTATAGACAAAGTGCTGCTTTGTACCATGTGAAGAGTCATTTATAGGGCTTTAGGATCCAGCCCTCTTGTCTATAAATATATTTCTCACCTTCAAAAATGATTGCTATATCTACTATTAAAGCTACTTCTTTGGCTTGCATTGCTAAGGCTTCACTTAAGGGAACTACTATACTCATCTTTAGTAGTCAGTAATGCTAATAGGTCAGAGTATTCTACTAAAGTATATTATGAAAATATATTACTATTAGATCAGATTATCATAGATAATAAATAACAGAATAAGTCTAGAGCAAATTTTGAGTAGATCTAGTCCAACCCCTTTATTTTATAGAAGAAGCTGAGACCCTAGTAAGTCAATGATGTTTTGACTCCTTAGTCACCTGTAACCCAACATTTCCAGTTGAAGGTCAACTCCAATCCACTACTTCTTTGAAATGCCTCTCGTTCTCACCTCCTCTATTCCATCCCCATGGCCATGATCCCAGTTCAAGTTCTTCCTTAGACTGTTATGGTGATCCATTTCCTAGTTGCCACTTTACAGGCTCTTATCTTATCTAATTAATCCATCGCATGCTGCTGGAGAAATTTTTTAATGCTCAACTCTGATTATGCCATTTCTGTCCTTGAAAATCTTCCATGATTCACTATTTCTTATCAATAAAGCCTCAACCTCTTAGCTTGCCTCTGGTTCTAACCCACTTTTCCAGTTGTAGCTCCTGCCACTTCCCCAGCCTCCACCCGCTGCTCAAGATCCTTTCAAATAATGCTTGTCATTGACCAAGCATGCTTTAAAATCTCCTTTCTAGTCCTACTTCAAGGTCAAGCTCAAGTAACACCCACTTTACCCATTAAGGACCACCAACAAACTCCTTCCTATCCTTGTTTCATACTCCTTTCCTATACTCATTCTAAATTCCAACCAAGCTGGTACCTCTCTGCCCATCATTATTGCCTATTCTCTTCTGTCTTTGGTCCTTTGCTCATGCTGCCTTCCATAACTGGTAGATGTCCCTTGCTCATTCTTCCTCCCCTAACATCTCCATCTATTGAAATCTCTCTTTTATTTCCATGCTCAACTCAAGTGTTATCTCTTCCATGTAGCCTCTCCTGATCTCCCATATGAATGTGATTTTTTAATACTTCCTAACATTTTGTTCCATCTCTGCTTTACACTTATTGTGTTCTCCATTGTATCATAGTTACTTGTGAACATGTTTTCTCCCTATTATACTGCTAGCTCTTCAAAATAGGTCCTGTATTGGATTTATATTTGTTTCCTCCGCTTTTTGTGCTTATTAAATATTTGCCCAGTGAAGGAATGAATGACAACTTAAGGCAGAAGTGATTGCTCCCTCCTTTGAATTCATAGAGCTGTGTCATCACATATAAGGCACTTAACTCAGGTTTGCCTGGATGACCTATCTCTTGTGCTATTCCATAAGGCCTTTCGATTCTGGGGAAAAAAAGACCTAATTCTTATATATAACACAACACCTAGTATGGGTTACAAATGACAGAAATTCAATATACCACGGAGTAATAGAATTTAGAGCTGGACCACAGAGGTTATCTAACCCAACCCCTTTCATTTTACAGATGAGAAAACTGAGTCGCAGAGAGATTGTGTCTTTCCCATAGTCACATAGTTGAAAAAGATCTCTCCTCTCTCGAATTTCAATAAATAATGGAGGCAAAACTCAATTCCATTTTTTCTGGACACCAGATCAAATATTCTTTCTACTTTCAAAACATGTATCTATTGAATGAATGATTTTTTTTTTTGTGAGTGGATTGTCCAAGGTGGATTAGTAAGTCAGTAGCAGAGCTGTGAGTATAATTTGGATCTCCTGACTCCAAGTCTAGTCCAGTATTTCTTGCTTTTTCTTTTCTCAAACATGAAGCAGGATGTATTTGTGAAAAAAGAAAGCACCTGAGAAATTTGCCCTTGAAGATTATTCCTAGGTCAGGGACACCAATTTGAGTCCACACTCTTCAATTTATCTGTGATTTGGAATTTAGAATACAAAAGACCATATCCCTACAGTAATGCTCACAGCAGCATGTCTTTGGGAAGCTTAGTTTTGGGCTGCTGCGTGACCAATAAGCTGTGATCTCTCACCAGCTATTAAGCCTGCAATTACCGGTTACTTAGAAATTGACTCAATCTAGAAGTGGCTATTCAGAAAGGATGGTTCAGCCAGCCACAGGTTTAGTCAGCAAGAAAGACAGAAGGGATAAGGTTTCAAGGGAGTGGGGTGGAACAGGAAGACACAGATCTGAAAGAAAAATGCAAAGGATTCTTTGGAAGAGACTGTGAATCTGAGAGTCTGTTAACTCCTGGGGTGTGAACAATGACAACGCTCAGGAAGAGAAGGAGAAAGTGGTAGAGAGAAATCTGGGTTTTGTATAAGTTAAAAAAAACCCAAAACTTTCTAAGAATCCAAGTACATGGGGCTGCCTCAGTAGGTGGGGTGTTAACAATGGAATTCAGGAGTCTGTGGCCTCTGAGGGCTTTCCAAACTCTGCGAATCCTGTATGCACTGGTGGCTGTAAAAGACTCAAGCCCTGGGGACAGGCCCTTTCCCTGGGTGGGAATGTGCTGGGACCCTAATTCAAAGATCACATTTCTCTCTAAAAATCACATTTCTCCCTAGCCTCAAAACACTATCCCAGGCAGTTTCTCCCCAGCCCCAAAATACAACCTACCCCAGTGACAACTGTTATCTCCCTTCCTGATACAGTAGCCAGCAGTGTCTATAGAATTTATGACTCTGAACCAGCTGTGTACTGGATGAACTGTCTGTGTACTGGGTCATTTGGTACTCACTGAGCAATCATGTATCCTCAACTTAGACATATGTATACTTCCTTACATTTTATTTATCTTGTCTAACAAAGCATTCATAGGAGCAGCCTGGTATTACTTAGTAAGTCTTGACCATTAGTTGACTTAGTAATGTTTCAGGCTTAGAGCCCCCTTATAGCCTCTTCCACTTGGGCTATTTCCCAGTGAGCTCTGGATAAAATACCTGCACAGTAAGTGCATGTTCTTTTAAGGACTAACCATTCCTTAACTACTCCCTAATCCCACCCTGAATCACCTAGTTAGCATATTTGTCACATGTTTTACTATAGAATATTCTATATAAACTTTACTTGTTCCCCTCTAAAATTGCAGCTTCCCTAAGAACTCTTGTCTGCTGAAAAGTGTAATAATTCTTAACATTGACCTCAAGAATTATTGAGTCCAAAAATTCATTATAGACTACCTGTTCCTGGTACTGTGGTCTTTGGGGGAATTCAGAATTTCATCCATCCCATACCACTTTCCAGCCCTCATCAACTATACTTGTACGGAGAGAAGTGGGCTCTGCTCATTCCACTTCTGTGGCTAAAGGAAAGTTTTGGGTTTTTTTTTTTTGACAAGTTAGACATAAGTAAAAGATAAAGACCAGTTCTCTCAGATTAAAACAAAACAAAATTTTAAAAAATGGGACCTGGCTCTTTAAAGAGGTCATCATAGAAAGAGATAGTTTCTAGAGGGGAAGTAGTTTAGTAGTGCTGGATGATCCAAAGAACAGTTGTGCAGAGGAGAAAGTCCTAGTCCTCCCTGCCTTGTTAGAGTCCCTCCTAGGCTAGTAATATGAATCTAGGATCAGGTGAGGAGAGGAGGGAGAAAACAAGCACTTATTTAAGCATGTACTGAATGCCAGGCTATGTGACATACAACCATACAAACATATACGCAAAAAAAAAAAAAATATATATATATATACACATTACATACATATACATATATAAATTAAATATACATTATATATACACATGTATATATCTATATACACACCTATATGCACTTATGCTGGTGTGTATATGTGTTATATATGTGTTTATATACATATATAATATACATATTATATATAAATATAAATCTGTGTGTAGTCTCAGTTGACCTTTATAGCAACATTGGAAGGCCAGTGCTATGAATTACTATAATTATTTTATAGATAAGAAAACTGAGGCAAAGAGATGTCTAATGAGTTGCCCAGGATCACACTGATAGTGAAGTATTTAAAGCTGGTCTTCCTGACTCTTCCTGGCTACCTGACTAGGGGCTGGGGAACAACAGAAGGGGAAGGGGAGATCTTAACTCTTTATGGACTTAAACATAAGTTCTTTCTATTTACTTGATGTATTTTCTACAGTATGTCTTGAAGACTTTTAAACCTGTATACTTTTAGGGGAAACTGATATACTTTAAAGGGAAACTTGCTTAAAGGGAAACTTGCCCTAGAGAGAGGGCAAGAATCTGAAATTCTCATATTTCATTTGAGTAGGGGGACATGAGCCAGGTGTTCTTGGGATATTCATGCCAGAAAGCTTCTGGCAGAAAGATAATGTGAGATTCTGTGAAAAAGCCTCTCAGAGAAGGAGCCTGCCACAGGCTTTGTTTCTTCTGCTTACTTTTACTTGCTGCACTATTACAGTAGGAGAATTATAAACCCCTTTGATCTTTGGGGAGGAGTGGGGTTCTATTTCTGAAATATAACTCTGATTCACCTTGACTCAGTTTATAGGTATTTTTCCTCATAGACTGGGAAAGAGAGCTAACTGTCAGGAAAATGCAGAAATCATGGATTACCAGTCTAGGGCCAGAAAGGACCACAGAGGCCATCTGCTTCAACCTCTTGACTTTACACACGAGAAAACTAAGACCCAGAGAGCTTAGGGACTCTTTTAAGATCATGTATGTAGTAAATACCAGAGAAAGAATTTGAACCCAGGTGTGCTGCCCTCAGAGCCAGTATGCTTTCCATTGCACCAGGGTGAATCACAGAACCTTAGAACTGGAAGGCATCCGAAAGACCCCCTGATGGCTATAAGTCATTATTCTATAGAACCTTGGGCATATAAGGTACTTTCCCTGAAACCTTGGGTGAGGTTGGCAGTGCAAGCATTTTTTATCCTTATTTTACAGATAAAGAAACTGAGGTTCAGAGGACCTTTTCTACAAAGGACAATCAATCAATTGAGGAGCTCTCATTAAGTACCTACTTAATGCCAAGGATTAAACTGGGCTCTAGGGATACTGGGACAAAGACAGTACCTTCCTACAGTGAACTTCCCATGCAGTCAGGAAGTAGAGAAATATGAGATCCATATGTGTTAGGGAGATAATGTAGTGCAATAGAAAGAGACTTCATTCTAGGACATACTTTCAAATACTATCTCTGATATTATTTATTTGACTTTGGAAACTTACCTAGTCTCCCTAGGCCTCAATTTCCTCATCTGTAAAATGAAAAGGTTGGACTACATGTCCTCTCTGATAAGAGTAATCTCTCTTATAACCTCCCCCAACCCCCAACATGGTAGGGTCCATGTCTTCTCCTTCCACTTCTGAAAGTTATTAGTTTTTTCTATGAAACAATGAAATCACCTCAGATTGGCCCCTGCCTTCCTTAACACTCTTTCCTGGTCACCTAAGGGCATAGAAAGTCCCACCCACATGGAATCTAGGCCTCTCAGACTTGATGGAGTCTAGGAACCACAAGGGTAACCATAACCTGCCCTGTTGCCTGCACATATTTCTATAAGGTGCTATAGGTGGCCACTGTTATCAAGGCTCTTACTAGAGCTGTTATATCATTGCTGATGCCTTTTCTTTGCTATAGCTAAGTAAGCTCCTTTTGTTAACAGTTCAATGACCTAGTGTCTCATTTCATCCCAACACTGAGCCTCAACTAGCAGGAAACAGGATTCAGGCTGCCTCTAACAAGCTTGGAGGTCCCTTTCAACTCCAGAACTGTGATCCTATCTATAATCCTGCATTGGGAAATACAAAAGCAGATAAAGGTGACCTTGGAAGGCATTTGTAGTTAGAATGACAAAGAAATGGCTAGTACAGAAGGTGGTACTTGAGCTGAATCAGGAAGGAAATCAGGGATTCTAAGAGGTGAGTGTTGAGGAGGTAATATGTTTCAGCCACTGGGCAGAATTTCAGACATTTCAGAATTTTTTCAGACAATGCAGAAGCAGAGACATAGGAGATGGAGTGGCCTGCATGAGTAATAGCAAAGTCAATTAAGCTGTATTGTAGAGCGAGTTAATAGTCAATAAACATTTATTAAGTGCCTACTATATGTTGGACATTACATATATATTGGGGAAACATGTACATAAAGACAAGCCTTGCCTTCAAAGAGTTTACAATATGATTGGGAAATACAACACACAGAAGAAAACTGAAAAGCAGAGGCAGAAGGCAGTGAGGGGAGGTACCCTGATGGGGAGTGAGGCATGGTGGAAAAGTCAGAGAAGTCACAAAGTGGTATGGTCAATTGAGAAATGAGAAATTCAGAGCTGAGTTTCTTCCTTAGATAATTGGGAGTTCTGACTCCACCCTCTAATCAGAGAGACTGAGGGAGATGATAAGATGAAGTACCAGTGCCAACAGGATCTTGTAGAATGGTGAGTTTTTCCCAATAATGAGCTTCCTGGAGCCTGGTGGATAAATTAGAATGCAAGTTTATAATGTGTAAGAGGGTTTGAAATGAGAGCAGAATGTGAAGAGCTTTGAATGCCAAAGAGATGAAACTGTGTCTAATCCCAGAAGTAATAGGGAACCACTGAAATTTACTAAGGTGGAGATTGACATGATTATACCTTTGTTTTAGGAAAATCACTTTGATGGCAATATGGAGGATGGATTGGGTTGGGAATGGACTGTACGTTATTAGGCAATAATGATAATAGCTCACATTGACATAACAAGTTAAGGTTTATAAAACATTTTCCTCTCAACAACCCTTCGGATCACTTCTAAACCAGCTCAGCCACCAGCTTCCCAGGCTACTCTTTCACCACCTACCCAGCAATCCACTCACCCTAATACTCTGTTACCTTATCTGCTCTTATGGTCCCTTGTTCCATTTGGCGAGTTTCTCCATGAATCCCATTTGAGGAAGTACCAACATCATGTGGGTACTTCTAACCCTGCTGGATCCCCTACTCTTTAGGCTACTTTTTCATCTTTTCATTACTTTCATTACCTCCCTTCTCCCAACCTTTCTGGCTGTTATAATGTATTGTTTTCCCCAATTAGAATGCAATTCCCTAACATTCTTTTTGCTCATTATTTGTCTTCCTAGTCCTTAGCACAGTGACTGGTACATAGTAAGCACTTAATAAATGCTTTGTCTAATCTAATTTTAATAAATAGTACAGATTTTGTGATCCCCAATTAACAGAGGAAAACACAGATTTAGAGAGGCTAGGTAACTTCCTCATTATTCCTTTTCTAGTAAGTGTCAGTCAGAGTTTAGACATAAATCTTCAGATCCTAAATGCATTTTTTACTTTTAAGCTAGTTTTACAAAGGATTATTTATTTTTACTCTGTAGCTCTCAGTCCCTTTCCCCAGAATTTCAGCTTGAGAGTGTGTATTCAAAGAGGAAACCTCAGAGATGATTAGTCTAGGCTGTATGAAGCCCAGGGGTCTCGGGACCCAATCTCGTGAAGCTAGTTCAATGGCTGGATTCACATGAAGAAGGAAAGACAGAACTTAATCCAGAGTCACAAACCCAGGTTTGTTTTTCTATTTGGACTAGAGAGAGAGTTGGTGCCTCTGATGGTATATCCTGTTCTCTTTGCTCTCTTTTACTACTCTTAGGCAATGAATGCTTCCAGCAGTCAATCTGCTCTGTTCCACCAGGTCAGGGTTAGCAAGGTCCCTTGTGGCAAGAAAAAGAGAGTTAAAGAAGCCAGTAAATTACTTGAGGATGGAGATTTCTTTGGTACTACTCTTTGGACCCTGTCTTAAGGCTTCAATTTTAGAGAGGAAGTTGAGGGGAAAGGATAAAGTTGAGTAGGGAATTGGGACCCTGTATTTCTTTAAATATTATCAACTTTCCTTTTCCTATTCTTTCCCTTCTCATGTGTGGAAGTAAGTCAAAATGCTATAATTTAAGGAAATAATTTATTCCTTCCATATTATCTCAAGTTTCACTAATCAGAAATTCATTTGGGTCACTACCCTTGGTCAATTAATCATTAATCATTATATATGCTAGACATAGTACTAAGTGCTGGGGATACAAAGAGAAGCAAAAGATAGTCCTTGCTCTCAAAGAGCTCACAAACTAAGCAAACAAGAAAACAAATTTGTATAAACAAACTAGGTACATAAAAAAAGAAATAATTAACAAAGGGAAGATCTAAGAATTAAGAAAGATTTGAAAGATCTCCTGAAGAACATGGGATTTTAGAATGATTAAGAGGCTATTAACCAGCTGTACTTTAGAGAGAAATATCTCATAAAACAGCCTTTTGGGATAGTGGAAAGAACTGGATTCAGAACCATAACTTCTAGATTCTAATTCTGATATAACTTCTCAATTGCCTTTGTAGTGTTGGACAAGGCATCTCTTTGACCGTCAGTTTCTTATCTATAAAATGGAAATAATACCTGTTCTCTCTGGCTCATAGGGTTGATAAAAATAGCCATGAAAATGGCTTTGTGAATTGGAAAATGCCTTGACATTTTAAAACTTTTAATTCATTGGGGTGGGATTATTCCTACTAGCATTCTCCCCATCTAACTGCGATGAGCTAAGGAAGTTGGAATTTTTCTAGAAGGAGGGACAGGAGGGAGAGGGAATTAAAAAATGTGGGCCACTACTAAGTAGGGCAGTATCAACTTGTGTGGTAGTCTAAGCAGCCAGAGCCCAGGAATGAGGGCACTGTGTGACTGGGAAGGGGAAGGAAAACAGAGGCTAGACATTGGAGAAGGCTCCAGAATACAACCTTGGAAGAGCGGATTGGACACACTCTGTGTATGCCAAAGATCAGAACCATGACTAATGAGTGGGAACATCTCTGGGCCTTTATAAAATGAAAGGGAGGGATTAGATGCTTTCTCATATATCTTCCAGCTCTAAATCCTCTAGAGAGGCAGGCTTCAGCTGGAAACAGGGAAGAAATTCTTAACACTTTGTGTTTTCCAGGAATGAGCCAGGCAGATCCAGGAAGTTACAGAATTATAGAATTTATCACTGGGATGAGAACTATCCAGAAATGGAATGAGCTATCTGAGATATAATGGGTTTCTCATTACCAATTGTGTTCAAGTGAAAGTTGAGTGAGCACTTGTGGGGTCTGTCATGGATAGTTAGAGGGATGTGGGCAATCACCGAATTGTACTTTAGCCATGGAGTTGGCAGAAACCTTAGGGTTATCTGGGTCACTCCTTTATTTCATTCTTTCATTCATCTAGTTATTCATTTATCAATCTATTTATTTATTGATTGATTCAGTGGCTTTTTCACTTAATTCACTGATACGTTTATTAATTTTTTTGTTTATTATATGGATTAGTCGGTGAAAATAGAGATAGACTATCTCATATGAAGACGAGTAGGACAGCCAGAGTGTATCCCTGAGACATACAATAAGTGGGGGTGCAGAAGGTCTAAGAAGATTGGAAAGGTAGGAAGGAATGAGGTTAGGAAGGGCTTTGAATGCCAAATAGAGGATTTTATATTTGAGGTGATAGAGAACTACTGGGTTTATTGAATAAAGATGGGGGTGGGAGTGAGGTTGGGGTACTATGGTCAGACCTTCACTTTAGGAAGATTGATTTGGCAACTAAGTGGAGGACAGATTGGAGTGGGGGAGAGGGCTGAGGAAGAAAGAGCAGACATAAGACGACTAAGACATTCGAAGCAGATCTAAAAATGGTATTCTGACTTTATTCTGTCAGAATAGACTCAGGGAATCTCTGAGTATCTCTCTCTCATATATATATCATATATATATATGTATATACATATATGCATACACATATACATATATACACATATACATATACACATGTACACATATTATATATTTATATATATATTTATGTATACATATTTCATCTTCTCTATCCAACACTTTGGCTTTGACACAAGTTCTGGAACAGACAGTATCATTGTGAACAGCTGCTGTTCAGTTAAAAGACCTTCAGTGAAGTGCTAAAATATCCTAAGAAATTACTCCCCAACCCCCCTCAAATTTTACCTGAAACTCATAGAGAGACAGTACATTAACAAGTGATTGGATTATGGAGGGAAGCTTTTAGCATTGCTTTTCTCCTGAGTTCTTAGTAGGAAGTCTGGGCCTGAGAATTTCCTGTTGCTTTCAGCACCTCTTTTAAAAACATAAGTTATAATTAAAAGACAGACTTGGAGAAGAATGAGAGAATCTCATAGTTGGAAGAAACTTCAGAGATCATCTAGTTGAAGCTGTATTGAACAGAAATCTGGTCCACTCGGACTCCGCATGAAGAGCTCTCATGATGGAGAATACTCACCATAGCTGGGGCAGTTCATTCCATTTTTAGAACTTTTGGACCATGGTTCCTGACATTGAATTCACATTTGCCTTTGAAATATCCACCCATTGCTCACGGTTCTCTCTCTTGTTCCGAAGAGAACAAGTTAATCCCTCTGCCACATAGTGCTTCAAATACTTGAAGACAGCTATCACGAGCCCCTAGTTTCCATTCTTCTCCAAGCCAGAAATTTTCCATTCTAGTCAGACAGCTGTGAATGTGCCCCAGTTTCTCAATATCCTCCCTAAAACTTTGAACCCAGTTTGAAGGACTCAGTTTGAAGTCTGGCTTAGATAGTTACTTCTTGGATGTTGATGGAAAAAAACCATTGATTATAGAATATTAATCACAGAATGTTAGAGCTGGAGGAGACCATAGAGGTCATCTAATCCAACTGCCTCATTTTATAGGGAGGTCCCCAAACTGAAGCCATCAGAAGGCATTCACGTTCACTTAGTTCGTTAAAGTAGCAAGTAGGAGAGCAGAAAATACAAATCTTCTGACTTCAGATTCAGTGTTCTTTTCATTATTCCATGCTGCCTGTCTTTGAGTCTATTTCCTTATGTGTAAAATGGAGGTTATATAATACTTACTCTTACTATCTCACTATATTCTCATGATTGTTGGAAAGAATTTGCTTTGTAAGATGCTGTATGGAGTTGTTACCATTATTAAATTTCAAATTTTGTATTCAGAATGTACCTGGAGTGGAAAGATTGAGTAGCTCTCTAGATGATTCTTATTATAATTTCTGAGATTCTGCAAAAGCAAGGGTTGGATAAAGAGTGCAAAAGGTATAGAGTTAACCTGTGATGGCAGGCAGGTGGGTGCAATGTGCAACCTAGGTGGTACAGTGGATAGAGCACTGGGTTTGGAATCAGGAAGATTCATCTTCCCGAGTTCAAATCTGGCCTCACTCATTTCCTAGCTATGTGACCCTGAGCAAGTCACTTAACCCTGTTTGCCTCAGTTTCCTCTTCTGTAAAATGAGTTAGAGAGCTAAATGTCAAAATACTCCAGTATCTTTGCCAAGAATGGGGTCATAATCAGACATGATTGAAAAAATGACAAAGCAACCAATGATGGCAGGTCTAAGTGACCATTTGGTGAGTGATCCCTATGGGATCATGAGATAGTTGGAAAGGACAGACTTGAGAAGTCATGTAGTCCAAGGCCTTCATTTTATAAGTAAGGAAATTGAGGTACAGAATAGTTAAGTTAATAGTTAAGTCCAAGGTGGTAAATAGCATAGCTGGGATTTGAACACAGACTGTATGACTCCAAACATAATATTCTTTTTACCATACCATGATGCCTTTCATGGATATGAAGGCTGTCATTTAATGCAGACCAGCTAAAGAGAGATAAAAATGGCCTTCATGGAATCAATGGAAGGAAAATCCTAGGCTAGGCAAGCCAGGATGATAATAGTAAAGTTACTGATAGAATTGCCTACATGAGATAGTGCTTTATGATGCTTTGTGACCTTATGAAGGGGATGTGGATGGGATTTTTTTTTAGTTCAGAGCACAGATATTCCAGTTCTATTCACTTGCCCAATTGGCCTCCCCAAATGAGTAGCACGTGGACAGAGGGGTCTCACATCAAACAGTGGACTGTTTTCTTTCCCTTTTCCTTTGACTTCCAACTTCCTTAGCTTTCTTCAAGTCACAGCTAAAATTCCCCTTTCTCCAGGAAAACTTCATCTACCTCTCTTAATTCAAGGACCTTCCCACTGTTGATTATTTCCAATTCATCCTGGAAATCACTTGTTCGTACATAGTTTGCATGTTGTCCCCCTCATTAGATTGTGAGCTTCTTGAGAACAGGGACTATCTTTTACCTCCCTTTATATCCTCAGTGTTTAGCATATTAACCTTGCACATATTAGGCATTTTTAATAAATATTTATTCACTAACCTACAAACTTTGAAGGTGAAACATACTAAAAGAAAATGGCTGCTTAAACTATCAGCATTAGGTATGTGATGATCATTGATACTATATAGACATTGGTTTCTGAGACATTCTACAATACACTATTTCAGTACTGGTGATTACAGAGACACAGACAGATAAGAATGGACCCAGACATAGAGTTTCAGACCTTAGGAAGTGACACTTTTTACTTTTTTAAACAAGAAAAGTGTTCCTGTTTACTCATTCAGCTTCAATCATGATAATTACTGAAAGCACACTCTCCCATTTTGTCATAGATACATGACTACAAGTTAACTGTCTAGTTCAGCAACAATTTTATTGGAGACAGGAAGACCATTGTAGAATATTGATGTCCAGGTTAACTCTCTTCTATTCTACTAATGTGACAGCAAGACTGAGGAGAGTAGAATTTCTTCCTCAAAAGGGCTGGGTCAGAGAGTACCTGGCATTAATGCTTCTTTTTTTACTATGTATTTATCACATTGAATTAGGCTGATAGATTGACATAGCATGCTGCTTGAAAGGAAGGGGTAGGGTAGGTATATGGGGGCCAAGTCAGAAAGTGAATCACGCTCTGATAAAACATACATAGTATATTATAGCATAGCATGTTATTTTTCTTGTTCAGCCATTTCAGCCTTGTCTGACTTTTTGTGACCCTGTGGATCTCTGTTTTTGTTCTGGTTTTTGTTTTTTTGCAAAGATACTGGAATGGTTTGCCATTTCTCTAACTGTAAACAGAACTTAAGAGACTTGCCCAAGGTCACACAGGTAGGACCTTTATGAGGATGTATTTGAACTTAGGTCTTCCTGATTACAAACTCAGTGCTCTATCCACTGCACCACCTAGTTGCCCCAGCATAACATGATATGACATGAAATGAAAAGACATGATGTGACATGATGATGTAATATAGAATGACTTGACATTATATCACCTCATACAGTAAAACAGAGCATGAAGAGAAAATAAGGGAGATGGTATTAGTGGATAGAAAGACACTATTCAAGCCCCAACTCAGGCTGTGTGACCCTTGATAAATTACTTGCCTTCTGAGTGGTCTAGGCAAACACATAAAGCTATAAGTCATAGTAAAGGTACTTACCTTCATTGATAAGCGGGAGTTACTTCTACCAATGAAACTGTATATTCACGCCCTAAACTTATCCTAAGATAAGATTTTATGATGGTGATGGATGGAGTAAGTGAATGGCAGCAATAATATATATATATATCATATATGTGTGTGTAAGTAAATATAAGTATGTATGTGTGTGTGTATGTACAGGACCAGGCATTGATCACAGTGACCCCTTTCTGTTTTCTCTCTGTTCTCTCTCCCTCTCTGCCCTCTCTCCCCTCTCTTATTTGGTCTTCATGCTTCATATTCAAATAGTACAAATATTATTATCCCCATTTTACAGAGAAGGAAAATAAGAATCAGATCAGTTACATGTCTTGCTCAAGATCACATGTCTAATAGACAGACTTGACTCTAGAACCAAAGCCTTTATTTCTTCAAGCCTTGTGCTTTTTAGGGCATTAAAGACATGGTTCAAGATAACCTAACTCATTGGACAGGGACCTCCCTGTTGAAAGGGGGACAAATGATATCAAGGACCATAATCCTTTATATCTGGGAGTTGGGGGCAGGGTCAGAAGAAAGAGTAATCTAAATAATGTGAGGATATCAAAGAAGTTTGCTCAAGGTCACATCAAATGCAGAGCTAAGCTCAAAGTCAGGGCTTCTTATGACGAATACAGTTCACTTCTCTCCACCATATCTTCAATACACCCTAAACTTGTGAAGACTTCCCCTGGAGGAATAGGCAGATGAGAACAATTTATTCCAACAGCCATGAAGGTAGCTAACTTAGGCACTTTGGTGTGCTTAGAGCTCAATCAGGCCTCAAAGATGCCAAGGTCATCCACTGCATCCCAGGGCATTGCCATTCGTCCTGAATTTTGTCCTGCTACTGGATTTTGATGAGTCTGGAAGAGAAAGTGAGGCTGATGACTTTGTGCAGCTCTCCCTCATTTAAATCCAATTCATGTCAAGTCAAGCCATCACCCCTGTGATATCGTTATTCCTCTAAAAATGAAGGACAAACCACTACAAAACAGATTTTTCAAATAGAATCACTTCTACGGCTGGCCTGAAAGGGATCGATGCCTAAACCACAGCAGGACACATTACAGAGCTGGTGGTGCTGAGGGTCTCTGCCAGTTCAAACCTTGGCTAATTCTTTATTGGTTTACATGAAATCTGGGGAGAGGTAGGTTTTCCTTGTCAGAAACCAGCTTTACGGAGAGCTCTCACCACCCCCACCCTGGGGACCCAAGTTATAGACAGGTTTGAGGAAGTAGCAGCTGTCTGCCTGTCAAGCAGGTGACAATAAATGGGATATATGTCTTGAAGGCAGACAGGCCAGTCTGGCTAGTATTGCTGCTTCTCAGCAATCTTTGGGAGCCCAAGGTAGCAGCTGCTCTCTAGTCTGTACCCATAGCTGCTACTCTATCATTCCACTGTGTTTTAGACCAATTCTGTATGGTATTTTGAGCAGAAGAGAATGGGCCTGTGAAATGGAGCAGGATCCTTAAGGAAAAGTCTGAGACACAATTCCTCTTTGATCTAAGGTATAAATAGTAGCAGGTAAGGTGTGTTTGCTCCTGGAAAATTGTAAATTATTATGGGGGTTGGGGGAAGGAACAAAAGGGGGGTCAATGAGCCTGTCTTCTTCCACAAAATCATATGTTAAAACTAGTAGGGACATGAGAGGTCATCGACTCTTAACACCTTTATTTTACAGTTGAGGAAACTGAGGGAGGCCCAGAGAGGTCAAGTGACTTATTTAGAGTCACACAGTTGGTAAGTGAGGCAGGAATCCCTCTCAGGTCTTCTTGATTTCAAGTCCAGTTTTCTATTCACTAGACTACCTAGCTGCCTCTAAGTTTGTCTCCTCAGTACATCTGTCTTGGTAGGGCTGGCTTTGGAAGAAAATCAGGCAGCACTGAATCATAAAGCTGGAAGGCACTTGGAGGTGATTGAATAATAATATTCACATTTTGCAAAGAACTCTCATCAAATCCACCTCGTGAGGGAGGGTGGTAACTGTTTTAGCCATCCGTGGCTTTTTCTATCCATTCTTTTCATGGCTGCAGATTGCAACCCCTCTGGGCTCCCCCACACCCCCGATTCATCAGGTGATGAGTCTTTGTGTAAGGATGATAATGACAACACATTCTTTGTGTACTTTAAGGTTTATAGAGAGATTTCCTCTTATCAGAAGAAGGCAGTGCAAGAATGATTTATCCCCACTGCACAGAGGAGAAAACCGAGCTTCCGGGAGGGGTATTCTCCAAGGTTTCACAACTCCCAGTTCAACACTGCTTCCTTTGAAGTATAAAGGCCTTTATGTAATTAAGTAGTGCAATTGCCACTTTCAGTCTCCTTCATAGATTCTGAGTTGAAATCTTCTCTACCAGGCAATCTCCTAGCTATTACTGGCAAGCCCCCTCCTCCCTCTGCCCCTGAAATAGCAGGGATTCTTCAACTCCACTGGGAAATATTCAGCCTTCAAAGAGTTCGCAAAATAAAAATAACAAAAAAAATTCAGCCTGGAATGTGTGCCAGTCAGCTCCTTCAAAGGTAGATAAAAATTGTTGGTGGGAGGAAAATGTCTCTTACGCAGGTATGGGAAATGACAATCTATAGTTTATTGTCATGCAGTAATGACATATATTTATTTATATTCATATATAGACGTGTGGGTGAACATATGAGTTTGCATTATATATGTACATATATATGTATGTGCAAGCTTATAAGTCTATACTTACAGGGATCTGTACACAAAATTGTATATATCTGTGTAGTGGTGGCATAGTAAATAGAAAACCAGCCTTAGAATTAGGAAGACATTAAACTCTTGTAAGTGCTGTTTCTGACACATACTGGCTGGGTGACCATGGACAAGTCATATAACCTCTTAGTGCCCCCAGATAACTTTACAACCGTAAGTTATAGAATAATTTCAGTTTTCGCTGATAAGAGGTAATTTCTGTGCTGAGAGTTCCCCATACTGACTAAAATGTATGTATATAGGATACACAGATATAACAATATTTACAAACATACACATATACACACATACAACACATATATAAACACACACACATGCACATATGTACAAACATATGCACATATTTACATGTATAAACACATGATATATATGTCTATGTACACATTAATATATACCATGCAAATATGAATATATAGATACACATAAGTATATATATTGTATGCAAACAGGTGGGGTACTACTCTTGACTCCCATTTCAGTTCCCCTTTCCAAAAAAAAAGGTCTTGAAAAAGGGGGCAGCAATGAACCTAGTGACTTGATTGCAGAACAGTTTTCTTTGAGACCTGCCCAGTTCACAGATTAACTGTCCTTGATTGGGGAAGAGCAGCCCCAGGACTCTCAGATTTGATCTAGACCTGGAAATGTAGGAAGTGTAAAAATTTCTCCAATGCTCAGGAAGAAATGAGGACCATGCTACAAAGAGTCTAGCAAGAGAGAAGGATACAGGGAATAATCCTCAAAGTTCTTTTCTGTCCCATTGGTTTCTTTGTTTTTTTGAGGGGTGACAAATAAGGGCTCAGTAACATTAGCTCTCTCTCTTTCTTTGGTGTTCTCCTTTCTAATGGGCAGACTACAAGCCCAGATGTAACTCTTCCCCTGTCCTCTCTTTCCTTGCAGCTAAACCAGAAACCACATCCCTTTCTGTGTGTCTGCTTCAAGCTAGGAGACAGCTCATCTTTTCTTCTCTCTAGGTTTGGTTTAGAGTAGGGAGGGTACTTCATGTCAAAAGAGTGAATTCAGTGATATCCCATGATAGATACTGATCTGAAATATAATTCTATCTTATTTGCACAACTGCTTGTGGGTCTATTTCTTTACAATTATTGCTTTATTTGATTTATTATTATTTTAATTTATATTTATTATTCTAATAACATTTAAATTGTATTCTCTTTCTATAAGTCATTTTTATAGATTTGCATGTTTGTATTGAGCTAGAAAATTTCCTCTAAGCGTATGTGCTTATTACTTTTCACTACATAACAATACTAACCTGGTGGAAAGTTGTAACTATTGTATTGAGTGATATCTAGCCCAATGCCCCACTCCAAACATTCATTCATTCATTTACACATTCATTCAACAAGCAATTATTGTTCTCCTGGATCTAGGCTAAGTGTTGGGAATTCAGAGACAAAAAACAAAACAAGTGTCTTTTTCCAATCAACCAAAAAGCATTTATTAAGAAACTGCTATTTGCTAGGCATTGGTGACATGTAGACAGAGGAAATAATCAGGGCAGCTAGGTGACACAGGAGGCTCTGAGTTCAAATTCAGCCTCAGACACTTGACACTTACTTGGGCAAACCACTTAACTCTAAGACTCTGCCTTCCCCCCTCCGAGAAAAAAAAAAGGAAATAATCCTTGTTTTCAAGTGCTTCAATTCTATTTGGGAAAAACTAACACAGAAAATATAAATTAATTGAATTAAATTATAAATATGCCCTTATCTATGTGTGTGTTTGTTTCATACACACATACATGAAATAGGAGAAAAAATAATGAGTAGGAAGATATTGCTAATTGGAGAGGGTCAGGATAGGATGCCTTTGGGTTGGGTATGCACTGATCCTTGAAGAATGCCAACAATTTCTTGAGGTGAATGTAAAAGAAAAATCGTTCTGGGCATGGAAACCATCATTATCTGAGCAAGAATCTGCTTTGAGATGGGGATTCAGTTGGTTTCGATTCAACAAACCTTTATTAATTATAAATAATTAATGTTATTGTTATTTATTAAGCAGCTATTCCGTGTAAGACATTATAGTAGGTGCTAGAGATATAAAGAATGAAAGCAGTCCTTTTTTCTCAAAAAGCCAGCACTCTACTGGTAAGAATCAACCTGTATACAGAGATAAGCAAATACCAGATATAGATAAAGCAAATACAACATGATTTTCGATGGTAGGCTAACAACTGGGGTGAGGATGGGGTCAGGAAAGGCCTAATGTAAGAGATGGCATTTGAATGAAAGTTCCCTTTGAAGGGAGCTTGGAACTCCAGGGTTTAGGAGATCATTCCAGGCATGGAGGACAGCCTGATGAGAAATGGACTATCATATTTATAGGAAAAGGCAATGAGGTCAAATTGACCAGAGGGTGTGTGTGTGGGGGGATGTGAAAACAATCAGTAAAAAAAGGTTGGAGTCAGGGTATGAAAGGTTTTAAAGAGGAGTCTGTATTTAATTTTAGAAGCAATAAGGAGGCACTACGGTTTTATGGATAGGAAGGAGACCTGGTCAGATAATGTGAATCTTATAGTTGCAAGAAAACCAACCAGGAGGCCACTGCAATAATCCAAGTGAGAGGTGGTGAGGACCTCAGCTAGGTTGGTGGTTCTGTGAGTGGAGAGAAGGATGTGAGGGATGGTGTAGAGGTAGAATTGACAAGACATGGAAACTGAATATGAGAAGGAAGAGTTGAGGATGACTAGGGTTACTGGAAGGATGGTGTTGCACAAAAATAGGGAGGGAAGAAAGAAGCAAATAGGTCTGGGGAGAAAAACAATAAGTTCTGTTTTGGGCATACTGAATGCCCAAATACATCAAAGGGAGATTCCAGGAGTTGGCTGGTGATGTGGGGCTAAAGCTTAGGAGATGGTCAGACTAAGTATGTATAATTGGGGGTCATGTGCATAAAAATAATGAGTGAACTCATGGGAGGGAGGAAGGGAGACTGACAAAGAGAGACGGACAGAGAGAAAGAGAGAGAGAGAGAGAGAGAGAGAGAGAGAGAGAGAGAGAGAGAGAGAGAGAGAGACAGAAACAGAGAGAGAGAGAGTATTGAAAAAGAAGAGGTCCTTCAGGTACATACACGTATCCTGGCAAAAGAATCTGAGAAAAGACTAGAACACTTAAGAGGAGATTCATGGTTCAACTGAACCCCCAAATTCCTTCCTAGAACAATGTTAATGAGAGCTGGCAGACAATGGAGCCAGTGTTCTACTCCCTGGATCTCCTGTCTCTCCTTTGTCAAATGGAGATAATAACTCCTTCCCTATGTACCTCACAGGGCTATTGTTTACAGCAAATTAATCAAAGGAGATAATGGATGTTGAAAGTACCTGGTAAGCTATAAAGTAAATCTAAAGTCCTATTAGGGTGTATATAAGAAGGTTTGTGTGGTGCCAAGACAGCATGATTTGAGAGGCTCTGAGATGGCCCTCTGCCCAGAAATACCTCACCTGTCTGCTTGCTGCCACTGCCTAGAATTACCACCATTATTGTCACCAGGGAGTGGCATTGCATTTAGGACTACTTTCCTTCCCCTCCTCTACATCTGAATTGTGTGTTCTGCATCCTTTTCCTGCTCCTTCATGGTTGGCAGTAGGATTGAATCAGATAAACTCATCCCTGTAAATGTGTTAGGGCTTCTACGTTCTGTTTCCCAGGGTTGTGAAAAGGTATGAATTAAGGAATAGATGCAGGTAGGATCGTGAGGTAGGAAGAGTTCTGACATGGGAGTGAGGACAGCACAGTCCTAATCCAAGGACTAGTTGTATGAACTTGGAGAGTATATTCACAGTTTCTTCCCCCATATAATTAGGAGTTGATAGATTATTTCTGGGGAGCTAGGTGGTGAAGTGGATAGAGTGTCAGGCCTAGAGTCAGGAAGGCCTGAGTTCAAATTCAGCCTCAGACACTTAGTAGCTGTGTGACCTTGGGCAAGTCACTGCCTCCATTTCCTCATCTGAAAAATGACCTGGAGAAGGAAATAGGAAACCACTGTAGTATTTTTGCCAAGAAACCCCAAATCAGGTCATGAAGAACTGAATATGAGTGAAAAACAACTTAACAAGAAGATTATTTCTGACTTGGTCATGCTGAATTTGAGATGACTCTAGGGTATCAAAGGAGCTAGGGACACCAAAGACAAAGCGGGGTAGAGGCAGAAAGTTTTGTGGACAGGAGGAGGAAGTGGCAAGATCTCTGCTTTAGTAATACGACTTTGAGAGTTGCATGGAAATTAATCAAGAGGCTATTGCAAGTATCCAGATGAGAGATGCTAAGGACCTAAACGAGGTTGGTGGTTCTATTTGTGGAGAGAAGGAATTGAGGGATGATGTGGAGATAGAATTAATAAAATGGAAATATTTTTTGAAATTCTTTCTAGTTCTAAAGCTCTCCTTTTGCATTTCTACTTCCAATACTACCCTATCAATACAATCACTCAGAGGCTCAGAGAATTTAAGTGAATTGTCCATGGTCACACAGCTTGGTTGGTTGTCGTCCTTCGTTTTTGAAGAGGACCAAAATGACATCACCATGATAAAGTGAAGTTTCAATGTATCC
The DNA here is from genome assembly GCA_023548195.1 of Bettongia penicillata ogilbyi. Taxonomy (NCBI): domain Eukaryota; kingdom Metazoa; phylum Chordata; class Mammalia; order Diprotodontia; family Potoroidae; genus Bettongia; species Bettongia penicillata. The sequence goes on from JAJHZJ010000426.1 coordinate 1,248,049, forward strand.
GACGGGCTGATCAGCCCAATACGAGCTCATGCTCTACCACAGACTGGGCACAGATAGTCGTCATACAGCTAGTAAGTGTCAGAAGCAGTATTCTAAGCAGCCCTGCCTTGTTTATTGTTTTGTCTCTAAGCAGCCTGCTGTCTGGTTTACCTGACTGACTCTAGTTGTTTTCCTTTCCAATCCATCATGTGTTCCAATCTATTAGCAAGTGCCTAATAAATATTCTCTCTCTCTCTCTCTCTCTCTCTCTCTCTCTCTCTCTCTCTCTCTCTCTTTCTCTCTTTCTCTCTGTGTCTGTCTGTCTGTCTCTCTCTTTCTCCCACTCTCTGTCTCTTTCTCTCATGGTAATCAAGGCAGTAATGCTTCATGAAAGATATGTTATTTTTAGGTATAAGTGTTCATACCTATGACATAGAGCAGATCTCTTCAATAACTTAGGAAATATGTCTTATGGAGCTGCCTATTTGTCCATGGTAGCACAGCCAGAAAATTTCCAAGTCAGGAACTGGGCTTCCTGACTCCAAGCCTAACACTCTCTGTAGCATCCCATGCTGAAATAATATTAATAATAACATTAATGATCATGATGATGATCACAGCTTATGTCTCTATAGCACTTTAAGACTTTCCATATATTTTCTTGTTTATGCTTAATCATTGATAACTCCCCTTGTATCTGATGGACTATTCATCTGCTCTGTATGACTCTTGATACATGAGCAGCCCTCCTCCTTTTTTGGTCATACCTGCCTTTGAAGGTGCCTTTTGTACTCCTTCTTGCACATAGATCATCATTAGTAATAATGCTGCAGCCTGTTTATATCCACTGGGTAACTTTCCATTAGCCACTGGGTCACCTGCAATTGTGATTTTTCCGAGACTGTGGTGCTCCATATAGCAAGCCTTAAAGTGCTACCTATATGTGGAATGTTATTATTATTTCTACCTTAAATTCTCCCTCTGATACTATGCTGGGTTTTGGAAACCTGTTCTGTGGCTGACAGGGTAATTGCTCATAGCCAGAGAACATTAGTCTGATGAGGATGCCAGGTGTACATATTATATTTTTATAGAGATAAAGATTGAGAGCTAGAAGTGACATTAGAAGTCACAAAGTCCAACTATGAGCAAAAGTAGAACTGGAGAGGTCACTGATTTGCCCAAGGGTCATCTAGGTAGCAAGTGGTGGAATGTGGATTTGAACCTAGACTACCTGACTCCAAATCTAACTCTATACTGCTCTTGGGGGTTGGAGCAGGTAGGAAAAGGAGAGGCAAGGGGATCAAGGTTATACATGAATGGTTTCAGAGGGGCAGGAAGGAACACCAGCAGGATATAGGTTGGCCTTGATTCTGGGGAAGTTGGACAAGAACCAGGGTAATCAGAGCCAAGAAAAGTCAGCAAGAAAACAATCCGGCAAGTCAAGAGGTCTGAGTCAAAAGTAGATGCAAAACTGAGAAAGGGAGGAGCTCACATTTGTGCAGAACTTCAGGACTGACAAAACACATTCACATAACCACAGGATTTCAGAAAATTGGAGATGGAGAGTTGGGAGGGACCCCACTAGCCATCTAGTTTAAGCCTCTCATTTCATAGGAGAGCCCTTGGGAAACCATGTGACCTTCCTAAGGTCAAACGATTAGTGTCCTTGTTGGAGGTCAATTTATAGGCAATTAGGGATCATTTTATTTTTCTCTTTCTTTCCCCAGTGCCTAGAACAATGACTTGCAACATTTGGGAGGGGAAGGAGGCAAGAAGAGACTGGTTCTGTGATTTCTTCTGTGTAGAGAACTTCTGGTGAGAGAAATCTCAGAGATATATCTATATCTATATCTACATATATCTTTACTTATATCATCTATACTTATATCTATCTACCTCTATTTCTATTGCTTTTTACCTCTGTTTCCATCTGTATCTATACTGATATAGATATCTATATACACATACATATGTACACATACACATATAAAGTATATGTAAGCACATATACATATATATTTATAACTTTTGATACAATTATTTCCCTTGTAACTTTATGCATTTCATCTTATGCATTAAAAATATAATTTTGAGAAGGCTGTTGACTTCTTCAGACTGCTAAAGGGGTCAATAATGAAAAAAATATAGTAAAGTTTAAGAACTTCTATCTTAGAGGGTACTTGGGGCCATGAGATCTTAAATGACTTTCCCAAAGTCACACGGCCTTACATGTTTGAGGCAGGATTAGTATCAAGACCTTTTTGACTATAAGGTCAGCTCTCTAGCCATGAAACTACTTTGTCCTGCACATAGGAGGCATTTAATAAATATTTGTGGAATTGAATTTATTCTAGTTCCACCCATGCTAACAGAAGTAACCTGGCTACAAGATGCCACTTCTTGTTTTTCTTTTCTAAGTCACTACGTAGACTGCAGACCTCCATTACTAGGTGCCAGTGGCAAGTGGACATAACCAGGGCATTTGGAGCCTCCATTAATCAATCCTCAGTTGAAGAGGTTTCCAAATCCCATGCACAGGGTGACAGTGCTAGCCTCGTTCTAGAAGAAGGAATCTTTTTTATAATGGAGCCTTCCACTTGTTTCTGGTCCTGTTCTAAATCAAAATCTGATGACCAGTAGACTACACAAATCCTGTTTATTTAAGCATTTGCTTTTATGATTTCTCTGGGAGAATTTATTTCTCTCAGTTGCATTTGTGTTTGCTCTTGTGCTGGGGCTGTTCTCAGTCTGCCATTTTCACTTCCAAGCAACCAAATTCATGCTTCCTCTGCCTTAGGCAGACTTCTTAAAATGGAATCAGAAAATGACTATGTTCAAAACTCTCTTCTGTCCCTCTCACTCTGAATATTTTTCTTTCATCAGATTACAAAACTATTATTCTAACATGCATTAGTTCACTTGTTTGTCACAACAGCCTGCCATTTTATAGGTGAGAAAACTAAAGGTCAGTGAGGTAAAACAATTAGTCATGCCACTATTAAATGGCAGAGCTGGTACTTAGGATTGAAAATCTGAGAGACCTTCTTATGTACCAAGAATTCTTTACATGTTTTGTGTCATAAACACATTTGGTCATCCGATGAAGACTCAAAATAATGTTTGTAAGTACTTAAAATACATGGGATTACAAAGGAACGCAATTATATTAAATCCACAGATTGTCCATGGGATCCCAGTTTAGGAACCTTTGTGCTGTGCCAGGGGTTTAACAAGCTACATGCTGAAGGCTAAATCGGGCCTGTTTTTATATGAGCCATGAGCTAAAATATAAATAAAAATAAAATTAGTTTTTATATTTTAAAATATAATAATTTTTTAAAATGTTAAATACATTTTTTGCTAATGGGCAGTGAAAATGCAAGTCATGGACAGGCTATAGTTTGCCAACCCCTGCTCTATACAGTTATGGAATAATAGATTTTGTGCCAATCTGGAGAGTATGTGGTAGCTTGAAGGGAGATTTCTAGTTATATGCCAGGATTTATCTTTATACCATACTGCAATCCAAATCAAATGACCACTCCCATTCCTCGTAAGGATACCATTCAACTAATCCCTGGTTCCATTGACCACTCTGGTGACCTCTCAGATGCCTCCACATTGTTAGCGTGCTGATAAAATGCTTAACACCTAGTTCCAGAAAAGCAGGACATACTTTGTACTTTAATTTGTATTGTTAATATTTTCTCTATTTGCTCTTTTAAATCTAGACAATTAAGAATACAGTTAATTTTGCCTGGATTTGTAGCATTTATGGATTTTTGAGGTGTAAATGCTCACAAATGGTGCAGTGAATGAGTGTCAGGCCTGGAGTCAGAAAGACTCATCTTTCTGAGTCCAGATCCTGTCTCAGATATGTAACCCTAGACAAGTCACTTCACCCTGTTTGCCTTAATTTCCTCCTCTGTAAAGTGAGCATGAGAAGAAAATGGTAAACTACTCCAGTATCTTCGCCAAGAAAACCCCAAATGGAGTAATGAAGAGTTAGACGTGACTGAACAACAAATCTTTGGGACTCTGTCATCTTTCCATATTAGAATATAAACTCCTTGACAAAGGAATTGTCTTGCTTTTTGTATTGTATCACTGAACTTTTAATTCTCCAGGACATTGTAAGTGCTTACTGTAAGGCTCAATAGAAACTTTTTAAAAAAAAATGTTTATTTATTTTTAGTTTTCAACATTCATTTCCACAAAATTTTGAGTTTCAAATTTTCTCCCCATCTCTCCCTTCCCCCACCCCAAAACACAAGGCATTCTGATTACCCCTTCCCCCAATATTCCCTCACTTCTATCACACCCCTCCCTTCCCTTATGCCCATCTTCTCTCTTTCCATGTAGGGCAAGATAGATTTCTATACCCCATTACTTATATTTCTTATTTCCCAGTTGCATGCAAAAACAACTCTCAACATTCTTTCCTAAAACTTTTGAGTTTCAACTTCTCTCCCTTCCTCCTTCCCCACCCATCCCCACTGAGAAGGCAAGCAATATAAGCTATATATGTATAGCTTTGCAAAAGATTTCCACAATAGTCATGTTGTGGACGACTAACTATATTTCTCTCCTTCCTATCCTGCCCCCCATTTATTCTATTCTCTCTTTTCAACTTGTCCCTCCCCAAAAGTGTTTACTTCGAATTACTCCCTTCTCCAATTTTGCCCTACCTTCTATCATCCCCTTACACCTCACTTATTACTTTCTCCCCTACTTTCCTGTAGTGTAAGATAGATTTTCATGCCAAATTGTGTGTGCATGTTATTCCCTCCCATGTTATTCTCTCCTTAAGCCATATGTGATGAGAGTAAGCTTCACTTTTTCCTTCTCACCTTTCCCATTTTCCTCTCCATTGAAAAAGTTTTTCTTCTCTCTTTTATGAGAGATAGCTTGCCCCATTCCATTTCTCCCTTTCTTTTCTCAATATATTCCTCTCCCAGCCCTTAATTTTATTTCTTTTTAGACATCATCTCTTTCCATTCAACTCACCTGTGCCCTCTGTTTATATGTGTGTGTGTGTGTGTAATCTCTCCAACTACCCAAATACTGAGAAAAGTTTCAAGAGTTACAAATATGATCTTTCCATGTAGGAATACAAACAGTTCAACTTTAGTAAGTCCTGTAGGATTTCTCTTTCCTGTTTACCTTTTCATGCTTCTCTTGGCTCTTTGTTTGAAAGTCAGATTTTCTATTCATCTCTGGTCTTTTCATCAAGAATACTTGAAAGTCCTCTATTTCATTGAATGATGATTTTCCCCCCTTAAATATTATACTCAGTTTTGCTGGGTTGGTGATTCATGGTTTTAATCCTATTTCCTTTGACTTCCGGAATATCATATTCCAAGCCCTTTGATCCCTTAATGTAGAAACTGTTAGATCTTGTGTTATCCTGATTGTATTTTCACAATACTTGAATTGTTTCTTTTCAGCTGCTTGCAGTATTTTCTCCTTGACCTGGGAACTCTGGAATTTGGCTACAATATTCCTAGGACTTTTTCTTTTCAGATATCTTTCAGGAGGTAATCAATGAGTTTTTTCAGTATTTAATTTACCCTCTGGTCCTAGAATATCAGGACAATTTTCCTTCATAATTTCATGAAAGAAGTTGTCTAGGTTCTTTTTTGGTCATGACTTTCAGGCAGTCCCATAATTTTTAAATTATCTCTCCTGCATCTATTTTCCAGGTCAGTTGTTTTTTCCAATGAGATATTTCACATTATCTTATAGCTTTTCATTCTTTTGGTTTTGTTCTGTAATTTCTTGGTTCCTCATAAAGTCATTAGCTTTCATTTGCTCCCTTATAATTTTTAAAGAACTATTTTCTTCAGTGAGTTTTTGAACCTCCTTTTCCATTTGGTTAATTCTGCTTTTTAAAGCATTTTTCTCCTCATTGGTTTTTCAGACTTCTTTTGCCATTTGAATTAGTCTATTCTTAAGGGTGTTATTTTCTTCAGCATTTTTTTGTGTCTCCTTTAGCAAGCTGTTAACTTGTTTTTCATGATTTTCTTGCATCACTCTCATTTCTCTTCCCAATTTTTCCTCTAGCTTTCTTACTTGATTTTCAAAATCTTTTTGTGCTCCTCCATGACCTGAAACTATGGCATATTGATTTTGGAGGTTTTGGATGCAGAACCCTTGACTTTTATGTGTTCTTCTAATGGTATACATTGGTTCTTCCTCATCTGAAAGAATGGAAGAAAATATCTGTTCACCAAGAAAGATTTGGTGTTTCTGTGATTCTGTGACAATACTAGCTATAGCCTGAGCAAGTCACTTAACCACTATTTGCCTCAGCTTCTTCATCTGTATAATGAGCATATTAATAGTATGCAGAGTTGTTGTAAAGATCAAATGAGATAATAATGCTTAGCACAGTGCCTGGCACATACTTAGTGCTATAAAAATGTTGGCTGTGATGATCATGATTGTTGCAGCTGTCAGATGAACGTCCCTCCTATACACAATGATCTCTATGTAACCAGAACCTCCCTCTTTGTATCTTGAAAAACCAAAACCCAATGATTCCATGAAATGTTCCCTGCTAAGGCCTGTTTACTAATGACTTTCCCCTTCAGAATTCACATAGCACTATATTTTTAATTTTTACAATGCACTCACCTTGTGATGTATATTGTAGCTATCCACATCTCATCCTAGTGGATTATAAGAAGACTTTCCCAATCTCCCTTTATACTAGTGCCTTCCTAATGTTGAGTATCTCCAATTCATCCTCTCTTTCTAGATGAACATTGTTGTTTGTATGTTTCCACCATTAGACCATGAGCTCCTTGAGAGCAGAGACTGTCTTTTGCCTTTCTTTATATCTCCATTGGTTAGTAGGTGTTTGATAAATGTTTGTTGACTGACTATAAATTCTATGAGAAGTAGGATGTTTCTTACCTATTTCCCCTAGGACTTAGCACAGTGTTCTGTGCTTTAGGAAGGGCTTACTAAATTTCAAATAAATGAATAAGTACTTGCATGAATGAGGGTCCTTGGGATCCCAGGTCCTGGCCCTCCCTCTTTATGATGTATTATAATACATATTTTCTTCTGGCATAAGATGACATTCTACTTGCAGCATCCATCTCTATGGCAGACTTCTGTTTCCTTGTTTCATGTTCTTTGGCAGCACTGCCATTTGGGTAATAGGATGCTGGGACATTATTAGATCACTTGATATTTCATATCCTATGGTTGAAGGTAGTATATTTCTACCTGTTCCTTGATAGGTGGGTCATTTGTAAAGCTAACATTTGTCTGAAGGATTAAGAGTGAGGAGGGCTTCTAATGGTGAGTGAAATTTCTATGGGGTCTTGTCACATTGTTCCTAAATGAAATGGGGTCTCACTGTGATTAAGTTCCCATTGTGACACATGATTTTCTAGGGAATGATGTAGGCTGACTCTCTCTTGGAGACCAAAGTCACTTAGATTGAAAATTTACTTGCCTGAAGGGCCATCAAACAAATCAGAATGTCTACTTCTAAGCTATATTTGGGAACTAGTCATTCCCATGAGAATTAGCAACAGAGATGAAATAAAATTATGGTGAGAGAATATAAAAGCATGTATAGCCTCATTGCCCTGTCTCTGAATACAAATTATAGCTGTCCTTTACTCTGTCTGGGCCTGAGCAATCTGTGATAGTAGAAAGAGCCCTAGAAGAGAATATCTGAAAGGATTAATTCTACTTAGCCACACAAAGTTGAACAAAGATCAATGAAAAGAACTGACAAGTAGTCTATTTTGGCTCAGTGTAAGAGTATTTTCTAATAGTTGGAATTTTCCAAAAGAAAAATAGGCCACTCCCAAGAGGTAATGAGTTCTCCATTACTAGAGTGCTTCAAGTGAAGCCTGGTTGCCCATGTGCCAGAGCTGTAACAATAACAGAACAACTGAGGTTAAGATGTAAGTTATCAATATTTGGAGGGCAAAAATAAAAAAAAAACCAAGATTTTTAAAATATTGGACATTTAAAAACTTAGTTATATTTACATTTCAGTGTTTTTTAATACTAGCTTAACAATGAAGAAACAACTGAGTTTAGCACCTAGTGAGAGAATAATTAGTTAAGCTAGGAGGCTATCAGAGGGCATTATTTCTACACCACTGCTAACACCAGTGGTCACATGCCAGACAAACTCCTTTTTGGCCTGGCTCTATTCCACCCCTTTATATTCCCCCTAAATATTCCATAGTCATCTCTACTATGGAGGCTAGTGTCTAGGCCTCTCCCAACTGGCCTGTTGTCCCAAGCTCTCCCTCCCAAGGTCAGCTAACTTCATGTTAATTACTTCTTTCACAATTTTCACATCAAGAATTACAAAACTGATTTGAAAAACCATTTGACAGACATGAGAATTCCTAATTTTGGTTTAACAACTTGCCTCTCTTACTTGCAAGATACTCCAAAATTCACTTTTCTTACTGAATATTAATTTCCTCCTCTATAAAATGATTAGGTAGGTGTTGATGATTTCCAAGGTATCTTCCCATTCTGATTTTCTATGCTACAACTGGGGAATTGATGCTTCAAGCTGAAATTGGATAAGGTGACGATTGACGTTCTTTCCCACTCTGGACTTCTGATATTCTATGGTTCCATATACTCTGCTTTGTCATTAACTTGCTGTGGGATTTTTGAGTAAGTCATAAGGTCACAGGATTTTAATATGGAAGATCCCTTAGTGATCATTTAGTCTGACTCACTTTTTAGATGAGGAAACTGAGATCTACAGACTTATCAAAGGCAGATAGCTGGTAAGTAGCTAGTAAGTAGAGTCCGGATTTCCTGAATTACATCCCAACCAATATACTTTGAAATATAGCATGTTACCTACCTAACCTCTCTGGGCCTCTGTTTTTTTCTCTATAAAGTGGGAATAATGATGATGATAATAATGCTAAATAATTTTTAAACCCATTGGGTCTTCATATAGTATTCATTCTTGTGTCAGCACTTAATCACACATTCTCAGGGCTTACGTCTTTCCAAGTTTGCATTGTGGTTTATATTTTCGTAAGTCCTCATGAGATGAGTAAGTAGATAAGATGTTACAAAGCTCTTGATGTTAGTTAAAACAGAAGAGAAAACCTAACTCTCTGAAAATGATTGAGGCTGGTATATATCTTCAGGATAGGTAGATAACATGGGGCAGAGAAGCCAGCTTAGCTAAAGCAAAAAGCCACCCTGAGAGAAAGACAGAAGGTAGCATGCATGTATCAGGAAAGTCAATCCATCTCTGTTATTATGACTACCACCCTCCTCTCAGATCCCAGTGGAGACAATCCTGAACCTAAGTTGCTTGAGGAATAACAAAACTCTTCAGGACACTGACCTTACTTCCAAATCATCAGTTACTCAAATCCTGCAGCCATCACTGAGGAGAATAATTTCACCAGAGATGGCATCTACTTTCCCCACCATCACTACTGGCCAAAAGGCAGCACTCCCTCCCCTTGCACCGACTCCTAATTCCAGATCAGCTCTTAGAGCCATCATCCCTAGAGACAACTAGAAATATGGCATCACTGCTGCTTCTGCAGGTGTGGCAGCCATAGCTATTGAAGGCTCGGGAAAAAAAAGGGAAAGGAAAAAAGTTCTTGCCATCAGAGTCTTTGGTACTGTCAAATGGTTCAACATTAGAAACTGATATAATTTAATCAGTGGAAATGAATTAAAAGAAACAAATTGCCATTTGTTCTGCTGTTGCACCCAAAGGACCATGAAACCTAGCTATGTGGCTTTACACTAAAACTGTTTTTATGGAGTTTCCTTGTATTAGAATTAGAGTTCCTTGAGAACAGGGACTCTCTTGCTTTTGTATTTGTGTCTTGACACCTAGTACAGAGGTTTTTTTTTTTTAATATAACAAGTATTTAATTAATGTGTTAGAAAATTCATTCATTCATAATAATACCTCATATTTATTTAATGACAAGGTTTCCAGAACACTTCTTCAAAATATACTGTGTGTAGATACTATTACTCCCATTTTATGGATGAGAAAGCTAAATTTCAGAGAGCTGCCCAAGAACACATAGCTAGTCAATATATAAGATGGGAACCCAAATATCCTGGTTAAAAGGTCAGGATTCTTTCCTCTAAACTACATTGCTTCTTTCAGTGTTTCTGAAGACCCCAGATACACCATCCTTATCCTGATTCTTCTCTATCCCTGATCACAAAAATCCCATTACCTTATTTATGCCCTTGTGGAGAAAGTTGAAAAAGGGCAGGGGACTGGGACCTTATTACAAGGGTCCTGGGACATTTAAAGGATTGGAGTAGGTAGCTCCCTCTGTGTATGATTTCAAGGGAGTAGAAAGTCTTGTGTGCTTACAAGTATTCTTCCTGTTAATTTTCCTACCCCTGCCCTTCCTTTCTGTTGGCAGAATCATTCCCTCAAGTTAGACAATAGAAGTTCGGTCATTGTTTGGAAAGAAGCTGGAAAAAAACCATAATTTCCCACTTTACACAGATGACTTAGGAAGAAGAGGCAGGGGAGAGAGTGGGAGAGGGAGAGGGAGAGAAAGAGGGAGAAGGAAGGAGGGAGGGAGAGAGAGAGAGAGAGAGAGGAGGAGAGAAGAGAGAGAGAAAGAAATAGAGACAGATAGACAAAGAGAGTCAGAGAGAGAGAGAGAGACAGAGGGACAGAGACACAGACAGAGACAAAGAGAGAAAATATTTCAATGAGAGGGAGAATTCTGAAAGATTGGGGTGAAGCAAAGAGGAGGACAAGCCAGGGGTGATGAAAGCCCTAGATGAGTAGAGAGTCTACCAGACAGAGGTGTAGCTAAAAATGATATATGGGTGGTGAAAGGTGAAGTGCATTGTGTATGTGTAAGTTGTCCCCTTTACGACCTTGTTTAAACTTACTTTGCCTTTTATTTTTTAATATATTCAGAAGAAAAAGGACCTGGCCTCTTTAAGAAGTCAAATTGAAAAACAAATTGCAGGAACTTTTCACTGAAAGGGAGGAGCTTGGAGTGAGTTAGGCGAGATCTCTGAACTCAGTGATATTATGTGTGTCCATTAAATGGCAGTCACATTCTGTACTAGCCTCTCAGTCCTGTTCTAAGATCTTAAATTGCAAAGATAATGCTGACTTGCATTGGTAGAGGAAGTTTCTGTATATAAAGTCATAAAGAAGAAGTCATAGTTCCAGGCCTTATAAAAAACCTCTTCTGAACATTTCCATTTCTCTTGGCAATCCTTGCCTGAAGATACTCCCTGATTCCGGCCCTGGTACCACTGTTCACCGGGTGGCAGTTGCCTGAAGTGCTGGCAGGAGTTAATTAGCTTTCCTAGTATTTTTATCATGAGCACTAATGATACAGATTGCATGGAAGTGAACTAAGAAAGTGATGATAATGAGAATACTAAAAACTCACATACTCATGGTGTTTTACCTATTGAAAACCTCCCTTGCATGCATTGTTTCATTCGATCATTGTGAAACCTTGGCACAGGATGATTTGAGTACTATTCCCTCCACTTCTGCAAAATGATCAAACTGAGGCTCAGGGGATTGTTCAAGTTCAAATATACAGTTAGGAAAACCCAGGTCTAATTCTCTTGCCCTGTACTATGCTGCTAAGAATTTTAGAGATCATTTAGTCAGTCAGTTAGCAGGTTCAGTAGTTAGGGTCTGAAATCAGGAAGACCTGAGTTCAAATATGACCTCAGACATTCACTAGTTGTCTGATCCTGGGCAAGTCACCTAACTTCTGCCTGCCTCAGTTTCATTGACTGTAAGTTGGGAATAACAGCACCTATCTCTCTCTGTTACGCTGGGGATCAGATAAGATATTTGTCAGGCACTTTGCACAGTTCCTGGAACATAGAAGATGCTTCATAAATACTTTTTTTCTTCCTTCCTTAGTCCAATAGTCTAATTTTAATAGATAAGGATTAAAACCTCTAGAGGCAGATTGCTTCCACAAGGTCACATATTCTCTTTGGGGTTGGAGCTGTCTGGTCATCGAGGCCACATTGTGTCTGAAGTATGGAACCACTGCCTGCCTCTGACTTCAATTTTTATTTCCTGCCACGTTGGCATTGTCCAGGAAGCAGCACCTTGGTTCAACTTCCCTCTGAATTATTACACATTTCATGGGCTTTGACCTTCTTGCTACCACACATGAAGAGAAACTAATAAGAATGGGATTTTAATAGGAAGACTTGGCACTTCTGTTCTAATAATATAGTGAGATCTCATTAGCAGCTTCTTTATTAACAAGCCCTGCCACACATCACACCCTCCTTTTACCAAGGATCTCGTTTTCCTCATTTGTAGCTAGCTGCATCGTTACTACTTTCAGGCACCTGTAATGGTTTTTCCCTCTTTGGAAAAAGGGAGGGCTTGCAGAATGAGGCTGTGGTTGTGTTTGTCCTTTGTTCTCCATGAAGACCAATAAAATCAAGAGAGTGACATCTTGATTTACAATTAGATTGGGTTTAAGGGAGGCTAGGCTGTACAAAGTCATCTGCCTCACTCTTTCCTCCAAGACCATCTGAATCCAATGGCAAGACATAGGTGAGGATGACTAGTGATGGTCCTGGATGCAGTGGGAGACCTTGGCCTTTTTAAGTTAAGGTCTTTCCCAGGTTTCAGTTTGTCTGAGGCCACACCCATTCAGTGAAGAATGAGGGAGAGAACACAAGATACGAAAAAGGACAACTCATATTTACATGGTGCTATACTGAACAACCATAATAAAAAATAATAAACATAATGATAACTAAAAGTTACATGGTACATTTCAGTTTTTGAAGTACTTTACATGTTATCTTTTTTGATGCTTGCAACAACACTGTGAGGTAAGTTATATTATTCCTCCCATTTTGCAGATGAGTAAATTGAAGCTGGTTCTTTGCCCAGAGACATATAGCTAGTAAGTATCTGAAGCAGTATTTGTATTCAGATCTTCTTGAAGCCAAGTCCAGCAGGATTCTGGGACAGCAGCTAGGTGCTTCATTCTTATATGACACTTGAAGGGGTTACCAACTGCTAGTCTCACAATAACTATAAGGTAAGTAGTCAAGTATTATTATATCCAGTTTATCCAGTTTAACCTGACACTCAGGTTAAAAGCTTTGCCCAAAGTCACATCAACAGTGTGTAGTGGGACTAGGATTGGAACCCACATTTCCTGACCATAAATCTATTACACTTTCACTATATACAGTGGTTTACTTGCAACAGCTGTGAGGTGGATAATTCAAGTCCCTATTATTTACAGAAGAGGAAACTGAAGTTTAGAAGCATTTGATGATTTGCTCCTCTGTCATCACAGAGCTCCAAAGCACTGGAGCTAAACCTCAAACCTATATCTTCTGATCTCAGCCTATGACACCACCTCTCCTAATTGGAACAGATCTCCTAAAGAAAATGTGGATGAGGAGGTATTTGTCAGGCTGAGGAGCAGCCTAGATAAGGAACAGAATAGGATGTGAATGTGGATTGGCGGTTGATCATGAGGAAATGAAAGGTAGAATGTTTGAGTGTGAGTGTCCAGAGGTAGGGACATGTATGTTGTGCTCAGGAGGCAAGGTAAGCTGATGGGAGTGGAGAGTGTGTTACTCTCATGTGTGAAAGTAACAAGATGTAGATCCTGTGCCAGGATTTGGGATGGGACCATGATGGCTTGCCCATCTGAATAGGAAAGAGTCAGCTTGGTGCATTGGAAGATTAACTTTGGAGTCAGAGAACCTGGATTTAAATACCATCTCCCTCTGTGACTTTAGGCAGATCACTTGTTTTCTCTGTACCTCAGTTGCTTCATCTGTAAAATGAGGACATTGGCCTATATAAAGCTCTAAAGCTATACTTAATCACACTGAGAGGGGACAACAGAGGCACAATAGTCAATAAGAGTGAGTGCAAGGGAGGGAGGAAAGAACCTGCTCTGGGCAGACCACATATGAACCATTAGTATCCATTCTCAGCCTCCCATTTCAGGAAGGACAGTCAACGAAGCATCCAGTGCAGGGTTCTTAGGGTGCTGAAGGAGCTGGCCCCATTGTTTGTGGGCCACACAAAATGAACTTGGTAGAACAAAAGAACAACTTAAAGATTATTCTTGATAGTGGGTCTTTCACGAATATGGTCAAAATTATACGCAATGCCATAAAAGATGTAACAATAGGCACAAACTTTGTTTAATGATCTAATTAGGAATATTAGGGGAATAGGGATAGGCTTTAAATCTGTGATTTCATTGGTATACAGAATTCCCAAGTGAAGAAATTCTTGCTACTTATGAAAGTCAGCACTTCTGGAAAAAAACAAAACAAAACGAAAGGTCCCAGGTCTCCCTGTATTCAAGGTCAGATATCTGTCTCCTAGATCACACTGTCTCTATTATTATCTAGTTAAAAATAAAAGGGAACACACTCCCCAAATAAGTTTGCTACTGTCTGCAGAAGATCCAATACTAAGTTCAAACCGAGGAGGAGAGATTCTTTATAGATGGTAAAATCCTCCAAATGCTTCTGTTGGCAGATGATATTGTGCTGATTATAGCAAGACCCGGAACATTGCAGAGCCTCCTGAATGATACCCTAAGAGTTTATCTTAATTTTTCAGACAGGAAAAACTAAAGGGATAAAAGAATGTCTATGTGAATGCAGATATCTGGATAACCTATAGGGGTCACCCAACTGTATCTTGGTTAGACACTAAAAAACAAAACAAAATAAATAAAAAAAACCCCAGAAAAATAACAATAAGTTTGACCCAGATTTGAATAGGAGGAAGAGAGTGGACTTAGATTGCCCTTGGGAAATTGCAGAATTCTTCCAGCACCAAGCTTTTCCACACAAGGTTCATCTTAAAAAACAAAACAAAACGTATCCTTACAGTAATGTTATAGGTCTATGAACTTTGAGTCACTAGAGTTTCTGGCGATTTGAAATTGAATTTAAGTCAAAGGTTACCCAATGAACGGAAATTCAAATTGAAGATCATTTGTAGAGCAACACGTAGGTGCATGAAGTACGTCAGGAGGGCACAGTATATTATAAAGAAGGAATTATGAAGGAATATTGGAATATTTGAGCATGTGCACAAAGATCTGTTTGCCCTACAGCAGGGAGTTGGATCATGTAACCCCTTGAGAACCATTCTGATGGCAAGATCTAAAATTCAATCATTCTTTCCTTACAATGAAACCCACGAGATTCACCAAAGATAGGCCTAAAGACCAAATATAGCTTGCACGATGCAGGATGAGAAGCATAGAACTGATAATTATTAACTTAGTCACCTCAGTCAAGTCCCTTCATTGTTACAGTCCTAGTTTGCTTATTTGTAAAATGAAGATAACTTACTTTTACTATCTCACAGGATTGTTGTAATTCCAGAAATTTGAAAACTTAAAACCAGGAAGGAGCTGGTCCATGTTTAACAATTGGCTCTCCCCAAACAAAAACAATGTATATTAAACACTTTAAAGCTTATCCTTTATTATTAATATTTTCTACATCACTTTCTTAAGTTTAGACAATTGGTAAAACAATAAATCAAGCCCTAATTTGTAGTATTTACCAATTTCTGAGGTATAAGTTCTCACGTTGAAATTTTAACAAATTGGCTCTTGTAAGCTGATTTGAGCTGGCTCCAGAACACTCCTGACTAAAGTGCTGTACAATTGTGTGGTTGTTTCTTTTTTTAAACAAAATAAACAACTCTTTATTAAGCACTTCCAATGTGCCAGAGACTGTGTTAAATGCTTGGGATTGACAGATAAAAACAAGACAATTAAGGTCCTTGAGAAGCTTTGGAAAATGGCATGTACGTAGATAAGTAAAACTGAAATTCGACAAAGCAATGATAAAGTAAAGTTCAGGGTAACCTGGGAAAACAGAAAGGGTCTCATGTTGGAGGTGGCACTGGAGATGAAATTTAGCAGGAGTATGGATTCCAAGAAGAAGCGATGAGGAGGTAGAGCGTTCTTGGCATGGGGGATAACTATTGCAAAGGTGGGAGATGAGGTGTCATTTATAGAGAAGAGAAAGTAGGCCAAATTGGCTGGAATATAGAGCGTGAGAAGGAGAAAAATGTGAAACCATCTGGAAAGATAGGTTGGAACCAAGTTGGAAAGAACTTTAAATGTCATACAGGAGACTATATTTTATTCTAGAAACAATAGGAAACCACTAAAGCTTCTTGAGGAGTGACATGATCACATCTATCCTTTGAGAATATTAATTTGATAGCTTTATGGTACATGGATTGAAGAAAAGAGAGACGTTAGGTGAGGAAAGCTATGAATGAGAAAGCTATTATGATTGTGCAGGTGAGAGGCAATGAGAGCCTGAACTAGCATGGTAGCCATGTGAGTGGAGAGAAGGGAATGAATGGGAGAGATGATGATGAGATGACAGAATGCACACTGGATTTGGCAAGTGATTGGGCTAGGAGGCTGAGAGAGAGTGAAGAGGCAAAGATAATGTAGAGGTTGTGAAACTCAGTGACTAGAGGAACAGTAGGAAGTTAGGGAAAAAAGAAGACCTGAGGGGGGTGTTGGAAAAGTAACTGGAAAAGTAAGGATTCAGAGGGACATGTAAGATAGAAAATCCTGAGATTGTGAGGCCAGGGGAGTGAGAGAGGGAGAGATAAAGACAGAGACAGAGACAGATTGAGTGAGAGCATTTATTAACAGCTTACATGAGCCAAGTTCTATGCTAGCCCCTGTTTACCCAAGATATCCAGGAGCAGAGTCAATCAATTCGGCAAGGATGAGGATTTATATAGCTAATAGCAGCCTTGGAAATCATGTACTCCAATAGTCTCGCTTCTACCAGGTTGGAACCCTGAGATTCAGAGAAAGAATACAGTGTGTGCGTGTGTGTGTGTGTGTGTGTGTGTGTGTGTTGGGCAAGGCTGCCCTTAAGCTTTTCAGAGTAATAATAATAGTTTACAACTACATATATCACTTTACAGTTACAAAGGACTTTATCCCATTTGAACTTCAGAATGAACTCATTAGGTGTGGTATGTGTCATTATCCCCCTTTATAGATGTGGAAATGTTTCAGAGAGGATGTGACTGGCCCAAGGTCACACAACTGGTTGATGATGAACCTGGAACTCAAACTTAGTTCTTATGAATCTGATGTTCTTTCCATTACACAAAGATGACTCCTATGGGATGGAATTTTAGAGCTTCCATCTGCCCTAGAAATCATTCTTCCCACCTGATTTTATGTTACAGAAGAAGCAAGTCAATAAAGATGAAATAATTTACTCAGGAATATAGAGAAAATTAGTGACAGACCAGAAATTAGAACACAGGGATATTGGCTAATGCTCCTAGAACCCTGGAATCATGAAAAGACAGAGCTAGAACCTCAGAACATTGGATGTTACGAGCTAGAGGGGCTGGGACCCAGAGCATCCAAGAACAAAGACAATTCCAGTTTTTGAAGCATTGTCAGATTTTATTTTTGTAATTTTTTTCACAATGGATGCTTAGTATGCTTCAAAATATTCAGTCAAATCAGAGATAAAGATTTCAAAATTTGAATCAAGTCTAATTTAATTCAACTGATGTCTATTGAATATCTGCTGTGTGCAAAGCCCCACAACTCTTGCTTACATCCCTTAAAACTTTTCCATTTATTCATATATGAAAACTGTTTGCCATTCTGTGAATATTTCTACATTTTTCTTCTCTAGTTGATAGAAACTGACTCCTGAGTGTCAGACTATTGAAAAGAACTCTTAACTTGGCTTCAAAAGACTAGACAAGTTCCACAAACTCTGATAATAACTTGTTTTGGCACCCTGAAGCTAGCCCCTCCATCTTTTTGAGTCTCAGTTTCCTTATCTGTAAAACCAGAGGGTTGGATTAGATAAGCTCTAAATTTTCTGATTTTCTGAACCAACAATCAGAAAACCAGGGTCCTGACACCCATCTTTACCATGGCCTTGAAATGTCCCCTTTCTGCCCAGAATTTCCACAACTGTAAAATAAGCACGAGACTGTTCAACTCTCCTATTTCTCAGGTTTGAGGTGACCCCATGCGTTGTAAAGTCCTTTGTCATCATGAACTACTATGTGAATATCAACTGTAATTCTTATGGCTTTTTTCAAGAAAATTATTTTTTTTCTCTGCCAAAGGCTATTTTTACTTTGCTGATGAAAACTCAGTCTCCTAGGACAGAGCAGATTCCCATTTCAGTGTTTTCTGATGTCCATTGGACTGTTTAAAAATACACGTCCGTAGGTCTCCATTTTCCTAAACAGGTTGTGCTGAAATTGGGAAGCAAAGCATTGAAGCAAACTCTTCTGAGAATTGTGAGTGATTATAATGTCCCACTGATGCAACAAATCTATATATAGAACTTCCTTCCAGGTAGCAGTCCTCTCTTTCACAACTTACAGCACTTACCTGATTCCAGATGGAGAGGGGGTAGGGCTGAGACTGAGGAATCCTCATTCAGTTGAATCCTGTTCATTTAATTCCACTTCTCTCAAAGACTGCTGGATTTACGGTGGGAAAACCTGGGTACAAAAATCTTCTCTGTTACTTATTGTCTGTGTGATCTTGGAAAACTGACTTTACTTGTAGCTCTGACCCCAGTTTTCTCAAGTGTAAAATGAGGGAGTTGAGCTAGATCACTCCTGAAGCTCTTGTACCTCAAAATCCATGCTCCAATGATTCATACAATTCAATTCACTTACTCTAATTCAATCAGTTTAAATGACCACAACCTTAGTAAACATCTACTGTGGAAAGTGGTGTGAGAGGTTCAAAGTTTAGGCAATACATAATACCCTTTCACATGGAGTTTATAGTTTGGTTGGGAGAAATAACAAAAACACATCAATTAATTCACTGCAGTATTGAAAGAATCTAACAATTTGGCTCATGTCTCCACCAATGAAAATCAGAATCAGTCTGCTCTTTAATAGCAATAAAATTAGAATTGGAAGAGAATAAAAAGCCAACTAGTTCAATGACCCCCTCCCCATTTTACAGATGAGGAAATTGAGTGATAGGGAGAAAAATTAAATGACTTTTTCAGGTCACATAGCTAAGTTTCAGAAGTAGAATTTTAACCCAGATCTCCATGACTCCACCATGACTCCACTATACCATACTGCCTTTTCAAAAAATTATTTGTTTATTTTTAGTTTTCAACATTCATTTCCACAAAATTTTGAGTTCCAAATTTTCTCCCTGTCTCTTCCCTCCCCCAAGATGAAGTGCATTGGGATTACCCCTCCCAATCTGCCCTTCCTTCTATCACACCCCTTCCTTCCCTTTTCCCAATCTCCTCTATTTTCTTGTAGGGCAAGATAGATTTCTATACCCACTTTCCTGTATTTCTTATTTCTCAGTTGCAATGTAAAAACTATTTTTAACATTTGTTTTTATGACTTTACATTCCAACTTCTCACCCTTCCCCCCTCCTCACCCATTCCCACTGAGAAGGCAAGCAATTCAATACAGGTTATTCATGTGTAGCTATGCAAAAGACTTCCATAAAAGTCATGTTGTGAAAGACTATTTCCTTATATCCTATCCTGCCCCCCATTTATTCTATTCACTCTTTTGACCTTGTTCCTCCCCAAAAGTGTTTACTTCTAATTACCCCCTCCTCTTATTTTGCCGTCCCTTCTATTATCTTCTCAAACCCCACTTATTCCCTTATCTCCCTTACTTTTGTGTAATGTAAGATAGATATTAATCCCAAATTCATTGGGCATGTTATTCCCTCCCATGTTATTCTCTCCTTAAGCCATATGTGATAAGAGTAAGCTTCACTTTTTCCTCTCACTTCCCCCCTTTTCCCTCCACTGAAAAAGCTTTTTATTGCCTTTTTATGAGAGATAATTAGCTCCATTCCATTTCTCCCTTTCTCTTTCCAATATATTCCTCTCTCACCCCTTAATTTTATTTTTCTAGATATCATCCCTTCCTATTCAACTCACCCTGTGCCCTATGTCTATATGTATATAATCCCTCCAGCTACCCAAATACTGAGAAAAGTCTCAAGAGTTACATATTATCTTTCCATGTAGGAATGTAAGCAGTTACTAAAGTTCCTTAGTATTTTTCTTTCCTGTTTGCTTTTTCATGCTTCTCTTGATTCTTGTGTTTGACAGTTAAATTTTCTATTCAGCTCTGGTCTTTTCATCAAGAATGCTTGAAAGTCCTATATTTCATTGAATGACCATTTTTTCCCCTGAAGTATTCTACTCAGTTTTGCTGGGTAGATGATTCTTGGTTTTAATCCTAGCTCCTTTGATTTCTGGAATATCATATTTCAAGCCCTTTAATCCCTTAATGTAAAAGCTTCTAGATCTTATATTATCCTGATTGCATTTCCCCAATACTTGAATTGCTTCTTTCTGGTTGCTTGCAATATTTTCTCCTTGACCTAGGAACTCTGGAATTTGACTATAATATTCCTAGGAGTTTTTCTTTTCAGATCTCTTTCAGGATGTGATTGATGGATTCTTTCAATATTCATTTTACTCTCTGATTCTAGAATATCAGGGTGGTTTTCTTTGATAATTTCATGAAAGATGATGTCTAGGCCCCTTTTTTTGATCATGGCCTTCAGGTAGTCCCATAATTTTTAAATTGTCTCTCCTGGATCTATTTTCCACATCAGTTGCTTTTCCAATGCGATATTTCACATTGTCTGCTATTTCTTCATTCCTTTGGTTTTTTATAATTTTTTCATTTTTCATAAAGTCATTAGCTTCCATCTGCTCCATTCTAATCTTGAAAGAATTATTTTCTACAGTGAGCATTTGGATCTCCTTTTCCATCTGGTCAAATCTGCTCTTTAAGGCCTTCTTCTCCTCATTGGCTTTTGGATCTCTTTTGCCAATTGGATTAGTCTTTTTGTAAAGTGTTATTTTCTTCAGCATTTTTGGGGTCTCCTTTAAGAAACAGTTGACTTGTTTTTCATGATTTTCTTGCATCACTCTCATTTCTCTTCCCAATTTTTGCTCTACTTCTTTTACTTGGTTTTCAAAATTCTTTTTGAGCTCTTCCATGGCCTGAGACCAATTCATATTTTTCTTGGAAGCTTTGGATAGAGGAGTTTTGGCTTTATTTTCTTCTGTTTGCATGGTTTGGTTTTCCTTGTCATCAACATAAGATTCTATGGTCTGATTCTTTTTCCAGTTGTTGCTCATTTCTGCAGCCATTTACTTGACTTCTGATCTCTTTGTCAAGGTAGTTCTCAGCTTCCAGTGGGTATGGAGAGTATACTGTCAGCTGCTGAATTCCCCCACGATCTGTGGGACTAGGGTTCCAGAAACAGTGGCTGTAGCTGTTCTTGCTACTGCTGTGGCTGCCATGAGTTCCCCCATCTCAGTCCCCTCTCTGCCACCCTGGGGCTGGGACTGGACCCCTCCACTCTCTTGCACTTGTTCAACAGACTTTTTCCACTGATCTTCCAATTTATACTCAGAATTTTAGGGGTCATGAAGTCTGGAACCCATCACAGGTTTGAGAAATTCAGTCTCCCCAAGACCTGCTCAGGTCCCCTCTGTGCATTTGTGACCCACACTGGACCACACTCTGCTCCTAGCATGGTGCAATAGATGCTTCCCAGTGACCTTCCAATCTGCCTTGAGCTGGAGATTTGCTTCACTCTATCATTCTATGGGTTTTGCAGCTCCAGAATTTGTTTAGAGCCATTTTTTACAGGTATTTGGCTGGTCTTAGTGGGAACACTCTAGAAAGTCTGTGCTGTTAGCCCACCATCTTGGCTTGGTCCACACTGGCTTTTATTCTACCTTAGTTGTTATGGCCAAAACGTTCACCATTCTTTTGTCCACCTTTTAGTGATGAGTTTCTTCTCATATAGCTAAGCTTTAGACAAGCTCTGTGGTCTAACCAAGGACTTGTCATTAAGGCCTTTCTATTATGTAGGATATTATAGAGGTACCATTATACTGCTATAATGTTGGAAACTTTAGGGTCACCTGAATGAGGTATAGGAGAAAAATTTTACTTCAGAGAATAGATAAATGGGATATGACAGACTACAATGAAAATACATTAGAATCATCAAATCAGAGTTCTATGAGAGATATGATAGATGGGAGTCATTACCTTGGGAGAACCAAGGAGGACTCTATAGGGGATGCAGCATTTCAGCTAGGTACTAAAGGATAGATTTTAAACAAGTGGACATAGAGAGGGACTTCTTCATATTGACATGACATGAACAGAGGTGGAAAAATACAAAGTATGTACAAAGGAGGGTGAATAATCCAGGCTGAGGTTTGGATGAACAGGACAGCATTTGGAATTGGGTCAGTTTCCTTTTGTTTTGCAAAATAAGAGTGTTTTATGAGGTGATTTCCAAGTTCAACTCTACCATCTTTGACTATTCCAAGAATGATGGGAGATTCTGGGAGGGAGAGAGCAAACTTATTACTGAAGAACTTTGGAGAACTTTCAGAATGAAGCGTCATGTTTTTGAATTAAGGTTTGTATCAGTAGAATAGGCAGCTTCCCCAGCAGGTTGATGAAACAATTGCCAGGAAAGACCCCAATTATCTCCTTCATCAACCTATTGTAGAGGTAGGGCATTCCCCTATTTAAGACTCATTAATTTGGGGTGAGCTTTTATACCCTATTAGAAGGCAGAAAGACAGTTTGATATAGTGGAAAGAACACAGACTGGGAGTTGTATACATGGGTTGTATATTTAGCTCTAACACCTGTTTGCTGTTGGGCAAATATCAATTTACTTCTGAATCCATTTCCTTATGAAATAAATATATGGTTTGGGGTAAACTGTTTCTAAAGTCCTTTACAGATCTAATATATTCCAGTTGAAAACTTAAGGAAGGATGACATAATAATACCATGGTAATAATAATGTTTACATATTTCACATAGTCTGTAGTTCAGCCAAGCTGATCTTACTGGTTTTGGGAACACAATATTCTGTCTTGTACTTTCATGCCTTTGTACAAGATATCCACCTTATCCCCTTCTCTGCTTCTTAGAATCCCTAGTATACTTCAAACTCATTTCAAATGAGCTACCTTCTCTGTGAGTCCTCTCTTGACCATCCCAGCTATTATATCCCTCCAAAAACAACAACAAAAACTTTCCTGCTTTAGTTTGCATTTCTTTACTAGTTACTCAGGGCATTTTTTTTCATATAGCTATTACTACCTTGGCTTTCTTCCCTGAGAATTTCCTGTTCAAATTTTTTGACTACTTATCAATCGGGGAATAGCTCTTATTCTCTACATTTAACCAGTTCCTTATACATCTGAGAAATGAAACCTTTATCAGAAATGTCACAAGGACAATGTTTTACTCCTACTCCCCCCATCTTTTTCCCACTCCCACACTCACACAGTGCAGGGTAGAAATGAGAGGAAGAGAAAATGAATGCTTGCTCATTAAAAAAAATTAATTGAAACTCCCTTATATTTATTTTGCATACACTTATATGTGTACATATTATCTCTTTTGATAGAATATGAGGTCCTTGATATTAAGAGCTGGTTCTTGTCTATCTTTTTATCCCTAGTACCTAGCATACTGAAAAGTATACAGTAGCAGCTTAAAAAATATTTTTGGTTGTTCAGTTGTGTCTGATTCTTTGTGACCCTGTGGACCCATACTGTCCATGGGATTTTCTTGGCAAAGATAGTAGAGTGGTTTTCCATTTCTTTTTCCAGTGGATTGAAGCAAACATGTTAAGTGACTTGTCCAGGGTCACACAGCTAATAAGTTTCTCAGGACAGATTTGAATTCAAGTCTTCCTGACTCCATGTCTAGCACTAAATAATTTTTAATAAATGTTTACTTGATATAAAAATGATCGAATTTATGGAGCACTTTAAGATTTACAAAGTGCTTTACTAATAGTACTCATTTCATGCTTGATTGTTGTCCTTTCTTCTCAAAGAGGACCAAAATGACATCATGATGATGAAGTGAAATTTCATTGTGTCCAACTTTGGCTGATCAGACCAATACTGGCTCGGAATGCTCTCCCACAGATTGGGCACAGATAGTCCATATGAATTTTTGTGATGAATACTCCAAATTTGCACATCCTGCATTTACTTTGTGCTGTCTCAATTCTGCTTTGCTCAAAGAGCACAGCATCTTTTCTTATGTGGGCATGCCATGCTGAACAGTCCTATACTAGTGTCTTCCATGTCACACAGTCAGATCCAAAGTTCTTGAGAGAGACCTTGAAAGTGTCCTTGTATTGCTTCTGACCACCATGTGATCACCTGCCCCATGTGAATTTGTCCTAAAATAGTCTTTTTGAAAAGCATACATTTTGGATTCAAACAACATGGCCAGCCCATCAGAGTTGCATTTTCTGAAGCATAGTTTGAACTCATGGCAGTTCAGTTCAAGCAAAGACTTCAGTGTCTGCTATCTTATCCTGTCAGGTGAATCTCAGAATCTTCCTAAGACAGTTCAAATGGAAGTGATTCGGTTTCCTGGCATGGAGCTTGTAGACTGTCCATGTTTCACAGGCATACAACAATGAGGTCAGCACAATGACTCTGTAGACATTCAGTTTAGTAGTCAGTCTACTACTTCTTCTCTCCCAAACTCTTCTTTGGAGTTTCTCAAACACTGAACCAACTCGGACAATGTGTGCATCAACCTCATTGTCAAGGTGTACTTCCCTGGAAAGTACACTACCAAGGTAAGTGAACTTATCCACAGCATTCAAAACTTCTCCATTTGTTGTAACCAATGGTTCCATATATGAATGGTGTGATGGTGGTTGATAGAGCACCTATGTTTCCTTGGTGTTAATTAGTAGGCCAAAATTAACACAGGCAGCAGAGAATTGATCCATACTTTGTTGCATTTCAGCTTCAGAGGCTGCATTGAGTGCACAATCATCTGCAGACAGAAAATCATGCACCAACACTCCCTCCACTTTGGTCTTGACTTGTAACCTTTTCAAATTGAGGAACTTAGCATCAGTATGGTAGTTGACCTTGATGCCATGTTCATTCTCATTGAAAGTATTTGAAAGCATTTGCAACATAGCTGGAAACCTCATACTAAAAAGCATGGGAGCAAGCACACATCCCTGTTTTACTCTATTAGTGACTGGAAAGGCATGAGAGCATTGTCCACTATCCAGAACCCAGGCAAACATGCCATCTGAAATTGATGTACAATACTGATGAACTTCTCTGGGCAATCAAATTTTGACATAATTTTCCCTAATCCCTCATGACTAACAGTGTCAAAGACCTTGTTCAGGTCTACAAACATTGTGTACAGACCTCTGCTCTGCTCTTGGATTGATTTCTCCTGGAGTTGTCTGGCAGCAAACACCGTATCAACTGTTCCTCAACGCTTTCTGAAGCCATACTGGCTCTCAAGTATATGATCATCTTCCAGGTGAAAGATCAGCCTATTAAAGAGAATTCTAGCAAGAATTTTTCCAGCAATGACTAAGATAGAGACCCCACTGTGATTGTTGCAGGACAATCTTATTCCCTTTACCTTTATAGAGATGGACAATGGAGGTATCCTTGAACTCCTGGGGGATAACCTCCTCTTGCCATATGAAAATTTCAGTTAGCTTTTGTGTGAGCAATGGTCCTCCTACCTTGTAAATTTCAGTTGGAATTGAATCATCACAAGTGCTTTGCCACATGAAAGGAGCCTAATGACCCTCAAAATCTCTTCTTCAGTTGGAAGTTCAGCTAAAGGAGGGATTGACTTCAACCTGAGGTAAATGGCCTCAGCTTTGACTGATGATGGTCTGTTGAGAACGCTATGAAAGTGTTCAGCCCATCTCTCTAGGATCATGTCCTTATCACTAATCAAGTACAGAGTAGCTGTGATGCACCATAGATTTTTAGTCCATAAATAAGCTTTCAGTTTATAAAAGTGCTTTGGATTGTTACTATCAGCATAAAACCAAATTTCCTCTGCCTTCTTACTGAGCCAGGAATCCCCCATCTCTCTAAGCTTTGCTTGTACTTTGCTTTTGATGGAATTAAATGCTGCCTTCTAAGAGATGGATAACTATCCTGCTGGCATATCCTGTAGAATTCTCATTTTTCATTTAGCGGTTTCTGAATTTCCCCATCATTTTCATCAAACCAGTCTTGGTGTTTGCTAGTGTTCTGACCCAGATGAAGAAATGTACACCAAAACTCTGAAAGCTACCCACTCCTTTTCTGCTCCACTGTTGCTAACCATGTGTTGGCTCAACTTTCCTTCCAAGTTAGCAACAAACTGCTTATGCTCAGAGAAGAGCTCTAAGTTTTTGACGTTAATTCTTCTGGTAGTCATTTTGCCTTGGGAGTGGCACTTTTGATGAATGTGAATATTTAACTTGGAAAGGATGAGTCTGTGATCAATCCAGCACTCTGCACCACACATTGCCTTTGTCAATCTCACATCTTGTCTGACTCTTCTCTTTATAATCACATAGTCTATTAGATGCCAGTGTTTGCTGCAAGGGTGCATCCATGAAATTTTATTGCATTTAGTTAAATGTAAGACTATTGGTAATGAAGTCATGCGATGCACAATCTTCAATAGTAAATGACCATTGCTGTTGCTGTTTCCAACTCCATTTCTCCCTGGGATTCCCTGCTTGGTCTAGTAGTCTGAGCCTACTCTACATTAAAGTCTCCCAGAATTATAAGCTTGTCCTCTTTTGGCACATTGATGATAAAGGTCTCTAAGTCTTCATAAAATTTTTCTTTGATTTCATCAAGGCGTAATGGTGGAAGCATAGGGACTGATGATGATGGCATGACGTTTTCCTGTGAGTGGCAATCACGTGGTCATGAGCCTGTCCTTCACTCCTTTTGGCAGGCATACCAGCTTGCTGGAATGATTAGATTAGTTTTGATTGCAGAACCCACACCAGCTTCATGGCACTCCCTTTTACTGAGCCCACTCCAGAAAAATGTGTATCCAGCTCCAACTTCAATAAGCTGGTCTTCACTTGCCAACCTTTTTTCTCTCAGGGCAGCTATTTGAATGAGATACCTGTTGAATTGTCTTGCAACAAGAGCAGTTCATCTTTCAGGTCTATTGGATTTTTTGTTTTCTATAAGTATGCACACGTTCCATGTGCTGATTGTGAGTGGAATCATCTTTGCAGGTGATTTTGTACATTTTTTGTGTTTTGACCACAAAGTGGGATTCCCTGCCTGCCACAGTAATCAGGCTAGTAAGCAGACAGTTTTTAGGGCACCTTTTCTAGCCCCCTTCTTCACACCAGGAGGTTAGGAGTGCAACTCTTAAAAGGCTGCTCAGACACCCAGGGGGCTGCCTAGTCCCATTGCTGCTTCCAGTGAGAAATGGCCATATGGCCTTGGCCACCTGTGTGCAGGGTTGTGACTACAGTTCCCAATGTATCCACACCTGCTGCTTCATCACTTGCCTATCACCACAGGACTTGGAGTCATAATGGTAAAATGGTATGGGTAATGTCTTTTGACTTGCAGGTAACTTGGATTTCAGTGAGGCAGAGTTACATGAAGTCTTCAGCCTCATTCTCTCCTCCAGAGTCATTATAATCCTGTTTCAGGACAGAGTCAAGATGACTGATGATGGCTCAGGATGTAGTGGATGACCTTGGTGTCTTCAGTGTCTAACCAAGCTCTAAGTGCTCCACGTCATCTGCCTCATCTGCCTTCATGGCCATTGGAACAAATTGATCTTATCTGCTCATTCCACCAGAGGAAGTCTTCACATGCTTGGGGTAGACACCCCCCTAACTTACCAATGGGGTGTAGGTGTGTTCAGGGAGGACCAGTACCTTTGGTGTGATGGCTGCTGAGCCCTTTTTGCGGCTCTTTCCACCTTTGGTGTCCACCTATTCCACCCAACTCTCACCTGCAGCTCCAAGTAGCTGGAGCATGCACAGCAACACTCTGGTAAACTCTTTCGAGAGATAGGCCAAATCAGGTTGAGGGTAACGAAGGGTTTTCATCTTACAACAACTCTGGAAGGTAGGTGCTATTATTATCATCATCCCTCGTTTTGCACATGAAAAAATTAAAGCAGATAGAGGTTAGTGACTTGTCCAAGGATACACAGTATCCAGGGTTGAATTTGAACTCAGATTTCCCTGATTCCAATTGCTGAGCTTCATCCATTTCTCCACGTAGGTGACAAAATAAAATATTTTACTATCTTCACTACACACCTTTTTTTCCTTCTAACAATACAGTGATGTAAGCATTGCAAAGATTATTGTTTCCATTTTACAGATGAAAGAAATTGAAATATGAATTTATCTATCCATTCATATAGCTATGAAAAATTCAATCCACAACACAAGCCTGGTTACTCTAATTCTAATCCGTTGTTCTTTTCAATATAGGGTAGTATTTCAGTACTTCACTTTCCAAAATGAAGGATGACAGGATGGCAGGTTTTAATGATAAGGATTAAGAAGAGTGGGTGTGTGTTTGTCTTTCGTTGCCAAAGAAGACCATGCCATCAGAGAAATAATGACATGACTTGCACTTGACTTTGTTTTGAGAGAGGGAGGGCTGTGCAGGTCACCAGCCTCACTTCTCCTCCAGAGCCATCTGAATCCAGTGATCAGATATTCATCAGGATGACTGGAGATGAGCCAGGAAGAGTCAGTTGGGGTTAAATAACTTTCCCAAGGTCACACAGCTAGTGAATGTCAAGTGTCTGAGGTGAGATTTGAATTTGGGTCCTCCTGACTCCTGCACTGGTGCTCTATCCACTGCACCACCTAGGGTGCACTCTAAGAAGAGTACCCAAGGACAGACCAGAGGAAGCATAATGGAAATCATGGTAATTTTGGCATTAAGAGTGACCTGGGTACAAATTCTGCCTCAGGAACACGATTTGAAGCTGTTTGACTGGGGGCAAATCAGTCCTCTCTGCCTTCGTTTTCTCATCTGTAAAATGGGGGTGGTGATACCTGTAATATTTTTCCTTTGATGATGTCATGAGCATCAGGTGAGATAAGATGTATAAATTAGTTATTATTTTTGAAAAGTGATGTGGCCTAGTAGAAATAATTATTGACCAGAGAAAAGAACTATGTAATCGGAATGCAGAATGAAGCAAACTACTTTCTCTTGTGTTATGTTTTGGTTCGTTTGTTTTTTTTTCCTCATGATTTCTCATGTTCATTTTAATTCTTCTATGCAACATGACTATTGTGAAAAAACAAAGAAATAATGATTAACTTGGAGTCAGGAACCCCAGTTTCAAATCCTTTGTCAGACATACTGTTACAAAGATGCATTGTATAGATTCTTGTGTTGAATTTGGCATCAGTAAATTCTGAGTTCAAATACAATATCAGATGTTTACTAGCTTTGTAACCCTGGGCAACTCATTTCTCTGATTGCTTCAGTTTCCTCATCTGTAAAATGGGGATAGCAATAGTATCTTACTCCCAGGGTGGTTGTAGGAATCAAATGAGAATACACAGAATGAGCTTTGCAGATATTAATGAACAGTATAAATGTTAGCTTATTGTTAATATTATTAAAATGAGAATAAGAATAACACCTGTCTTACCTACCTTATAGGGATGTTGTCAGGAAAAGACTTTGGAAAACTTAAGATGCTATAAAAATGTGAGTTTTTATCTAAGAGCAGAAAAGGGACACGGAAGGGAGGTTGGATAATGTCAGTGACAGATGTCTTTGACTTTCAAGAGTAACCGAGTTAGTAATAAATATGGCCCAAACTCCTCACCAGTATGTTGGGGTTTGCTCTTCCCAGGGTTTTGGCAGGCATTGATCAAGTGTCTAAAAGTATCCCTCAGCAGGGGAGGCAAACAGAGTTTGCATGGGCTGTATCAACCATGGAAACTCTGATTGGGGCAGTTTGTGCCCATGCAAGCTCCCTGCCCCCACCCCTGCACACACATCAAAGCTCTTAGCTCTCTTTTCCTGATCCTAGCTATGTCATGGGTCCCTTTGGCCATTTATTGAAGCCTATGAATCTCTTTGCAGAATAATGCTTTTAAATGTTTCAAGTAAAATACATAGAATTTCAAACGGAACCAGTTAAATGGAAATATAGTTATCAAAAATTAAAGTAAAAAAGTTTTCAAACCCTCTCTCTACACCAGCAATCTTGAAAAAAATGGATGTTGTGCATGTTTGTGTGTGTTTGTGTGTGTGAAATCCCAAATGAAATCCTGTCTTCTACAAGAAGTTTTTCCCAATTCCCCTTAGCATATTCCTTCCATTGATTATATCCAAATAATTCAATATACATCTTGTTTGTATATATATATATATATGTATATATATATATATTTGAGTATTATCTCTCCCATTACACTATGAACTTTGCCTTACTTTGTATCATCAGTACCTATCACAATGCCTGAAACATAGTAGATGATGAAGAAATTCTTCTTGAACTGTACTATTATCCCCATCTGACAGGTAAGAAAACTGATCCCCCAAGACGTTAGGTGACTTGCCTAAGGTTACATAACTAGGTAGGGGCAGAATATAGATTAATGATAACAATTCACATTTATGTAGAACTTTAAAGTATGACAAGCATTTTCTTCAGAATATCCTTGTTCCTGTTAACACAGTAGTGCAATTATTATTCCCATTTCATAGATGAAGAAACAAAGTCTCAGGGAGATTAGATGACTTAAACAAGGAGCATATAGCTAGTATTTAAAATGGGAAGGGATTAAATACTTACATAGTGCCTACTGTGGTGCCAAGCACAATATTTACAAATATTATTTAATTTTATTATTAACAACTCTGCAAGGTAGGTGCTTTTTCACAGATGAGGAAATTAAGATAGAGACTAATTGACTCCCCTAAGGTCACACAGCTAGTATGTGTCTGAAGCCTAATTTGTAATCAGGTCTTTTTTACTTCATCTGGTATTCTATCTATTGTGCCACTCAACTACTTCTATGTAACAGAATTCCAAGACAACTTTAATCTTAAGATCATAGATGTAGAATTGTCAAGGACAAAGCTTGTCTAGGACAACTCCCTTATTTTAAAGATGAGGAAATTTAGTTCCAGAGGGTTTAAATGATTTGTTCCTGGGCATCAAGGGAATTTTGGAAAGCTAGGACTCAAACTCAGATCTTACGTCTCCAAGTCAGAGTTCTTTCAACTCTAACACTCAGTATCATTATGGGCATAGGTATGGGTAAGTCTAACCTCTAATTTCATACCTCTTTTCACTAGACTACAGTCTTTTTACTCAAATCCAGCCCCCTTCTGATCTTCCTTCTTTAGGCACCAGTTTTTCAAGTCATCCAGATTCAAAACCTTGGAGTTATCATGGGTTCCTCACTCTCCCCCATCCTGCATACCATTTTGTGTGTTAAATTGTCTTTTCTCCCCTTCCACTCCTCTCTTTCAGCTGTGACTCCTTCTATCTAACCCCACAGCCACCACCCTATTCTAGACTCCTCTCAGCTCTCTCGGAGTATTTTGACAGCCTCTGAAGTACTCTCTGTGTCTCATGTCTCTCCCCCTCCAATCCACCCTCTACACAGCTGCCAAAGTGATTTTCCTAAATCTCAGGTCAGACTATTTTGCTCTGCTATTAAATAAACTCCAGTGATTCACTATCGCCTCAGGGATAAAATGTGAGCTACTCTACTTAGCTTTTCCAGTCCTTGACAACCTGACCTGGATATACCCTTTTAACCTTATCATTCATTCCTCCCCCTCCTGAGCTCTATAATCCAGTTTAACTAGCCTTCTTTCTGGTTCTCACACATGAAGCTCCATTTTCCACCTCTGGGTCTGCTTTTATTGGTTCTCTCCAATGCCTGAATATATTCTCACTACCTTATAGCTGTCTCTAGCAAATCTTTGCTTCTTTTCTGTTAAGATAATGCTTTCTATGCAAATCCTGTCTTGATTCCCTCAATGGCTAGCCCTTTTCCCATCAAAGTTATCTTGTATTTTTTTGTGCATAGGTTGTACATACACAGAGTTAACCTATATACAAAATAAGTACAAGATAAGGTTGTATATATACAAAGGTAGAGGTGAATGGGGTGTTCAAGGAGGATTAGCATCTCTGGTGGGAAATCTTGTCAAGTACATTTCAGGGCTATTCATCCATCTTTGGTGTCTGCCTGTCACTCAACACTCAGCTGTGACTCCAAGAAGTTGTAGCATGTGCAGCGGCCATAGCCTGTCAAAATCATCTTGACAGATGGACTAAACCAGGTTGAGGGTAACCAACAAGCTTCAAATCCATCAGTGAGTTAGGGGCATATCTACTTCAAGCATATGAAGAATTTCCCCAGCAGAATGGGTGGATGAGAACAATTTATTTGAATGGCCATGAAGGTAGCTGAAGTAGGCACTGTAGAGTGGTTGGAGCTTGGTCAGACATGGAAGACCCCAAGGTCATCCACTGCATCCTGGGCCACTATCAGTTATCTTGACTTTGGTCTTGCTTCTCTAGAGTTTGATGACTCTGAAAGAGAGAATAAGACTAATGACTTCTCACAACTTTGCCTCGCATAAATCCAGTTCATGCATGAGTCAAGACATCACCCTATGATGTCATTGATCTTGACAAATGAAGGACAAACAATAACAACAAATGAAACAAGATACAATGTATGGGAATATGGCCTTGGGACTAAGAAAAACCTAAACTCAAGCCCAGTCTCTGACACCTACTGGATATGTGACCTTAGAATAGTGGCTTACCCCCTCAGGACTGGGCAATACTCTGATATTATAGAAAGTATACCTTCTTTAGTGTTGTGAGTTTCCTCAGTAGGGAGTTCTTTCTATCAATGAAAAGTTGGAGGGGATGTGAAAAAAAAATTGAGACACTAATTCATTATTGGTGGAATTGTGAACTGATCCAGTCATTTTGGAGAACAATCTGGATTTATGCCCAAAGAGCTACTAAACTGCCTATGTCCTTTGACCTAGCAATACTACTACTAGGTCTATTTCCAAAGATGATTAGGGAAAAAGGAAAAGAATTGTTTATAGAAGCTATCTTTGTGGTGGATGCCCATTAATTAGGGAATAACTGAACAAGTTGTGGTGTATGGTTGTGATGGAATATTACTGTGTTATAAGAAATTGATGAGCTCAATGATCTTAGAAAAATGAAATGATTTGCACAAAATAATGAAGAGCAAAATGAGCAGAATCAAGAGAATATTGTATACAGTATCAGAATAACACATTATCTGTGTGACTCTGGGCAAGTCACCTAAGTTGTTTACTTCAGTTTCCGTATTTGTAAAATGAGCTGGAGAAGGAAATAGCAAACCATCCACTATCTTTGCTAAGAAAACTCTAAGCAGGGTCACAAAGTGTCAGAGATGACTGAAAAATGACTGAATAACAAGGTATGTGGTATAGATAAGAAAAATTGCTTGTAAAGGACTATAGAGATATTAATGATTATTTTACTAGCAAAGTTTGCCCATATTCCTACAACTAACAATAGCTCTTGGCATTTTAATAATCTCTGTCCTCCCCTCATATCACATTTCTGGGTTCCTGAAAGTCTTCATTCTATCAGGACTCATAGTCCGACATTATTTAAGTGCACTGATGTTTTTTGAGAGTATCTTCCAATGGTTACAAGTCCCATGTCAACCTGAGGTTTTTACAAAGATCAGATTCATCCACCATCTTCAAACTGAGGCAAGAATGTCACTTTTTTCTTTGTGTCTTGAAGGTCACCTACTGATTTATTTTTTTTTAGAAAAAATTTGCTGAAAAAGGCCACTTGGATTTCAAAAATCTTACCCTGAGGTTACATAGGATCCCTAAGCAGATTCTTTGGGTGCAGACTAAAGCTTTGAAATTCCTAGTATCACATGAGACCAGCAGAGTCCAGCAGCTCCATGATCTAGGCAACTTGGTCACCATTTGGAAGGGATTCTGAGAACAAGGGAATGAGCAGGCAGTCAGACTGATGAGGATCATTCAGTGGACTATTAGAGGATGGCAGTGTGGGAAAGGGTTTGATTCAGTGGTTCATTTTGTGTCATAGAAGCTTAGAACTTATCTAATTCTGCTACTGCCTGAAAGAGAATTTCATTTATCTGTCAAATATTTAAGTTTGTAATATGCATTCAAGGCCCTGTGATAAGAGCTAGGCATATAAAAATGAAAAAAAAAACTTCTGCCTTCAAGGATTTTAAAATTTACAAGAGCATGAGGATAATGTGTATATGTGTGTGTGTGTGTGTGTGTGTGTGTGTGTGTGTGTGTATTTTACTGTCTGACTCTGGGAAAGTTATTTTTCATGTATAAATAGTGCATTGGGGCCATTGCCTCTTATTCTTTCTACCTTAGAGATTCTGTGGTTCTATGAACTCACTAGACCCTAGGACAGCCCTTGCTACCTTTGGCTATCTTTAAAGAGTTCATTCAACAAACTCAATTCAATTCAATATGCCTTTCTTAATGAGCCTAAGATTACAAAAGCTTTTGTTACTGTCATATCACACAGAAATTCATATCGACTTTCTGCTTCACTGAAAGGCCCATGTCTTTTTTCTTTCCAAAAGAAATACTGTCTAGTTAATCCACAGTCCTGCAGCAGAGAGCAAAGGGTTCTGCTTAGCTCTCATAGAAGGATACAAGTTTGGGTGGGTTTGGTGGAACAAGGTAATATTATGTTCAATAAAGCCTAGACATCAAATTCATTAGTGTCTTGTGTAAAGCCATGGTGAGTCTTTTCATTCAGTAGTTCTCATACGGTTCAGGGCTGGAGAGGGAAAAATGTATTGGGTGTATGTATGTGAGAAGGTGGGGGCAGTTGCCCCATGCTGTATTTTATTTCCATCTGATTTGGTCCAGGTGCTAACAAAGTTTCAAAATTATAACCTTGGTTTTGTAGCTGGCATGTTGTGCTTAAGACTGAGTACTGTTTATAACAGTGTACCCTCCTGTGCCATTGAAGACTTCACTATCAGTATTTAAGAATGAAATTTGGTTTATTTTTTTTTATTAGGGGGATAATTTCACTATGTACCATCATTTTTCTAAATCTATTGACTCAGCATAGTGGAAAAAACACTTAGAACCAGAAGACCTGGATCAAATCTTATCTCTGACATTTCCTTCCTGTGTTGCCTAAAGACAACGTCTTCACCTTTCTAAACATCAGTTTCCTCACTTTTAATATATATATACATATATATGTCATATAATTTAAC
Source organism: Bettongia penicillata ogilbyi (assembly GCA_023548195.1). Lineage (NCBI taxonomy): Eukaryota > Metazoa > Chordata > Mammalia > Diprotodontia > Potoroidae > Bettongia > Bettongia penicillata. The sequence goes on from JAJHZJ010000426.1 coordinate 1,283,209, forward strand.
AATAGTCAACATATTACATGATATATGGTATTTGTGTGTATATGTGTGTGTGTGTGTATAATGTATATTATATGTATTAGGACAGTTTGATGGTGCAGTGGATAGAATGTTGTGCTTAGAGTCAAGACTCATCTAACTGAATTCAAATCCAGCCTGAGACACTTACTAGCTGTGTGACCCTGGGAAAGTTCCTATTTGTCTCAATTTTTTTCATCTATAAAATGAGTTGGAGAAAGAAATGACAAACCACTTCAGTATCTTTGCCAAGAAAATCTCAAATGGGATAATGAAGTGTCAAACACTATTGGAAAATGACTGAACAACATATACATATACATGTATGTAAACAGTTTCACAACATTGTGAGGAGAGAACTTTGTAAATCAACACATAAATGTGAACTCTTATAGAATATATGGTAAACATGGCAGACAGGTTGAAATATTTCTAAAGCAATACTGTACAGACAGTAATTGCCACTAGAACACTGGCCTTGGTGCTGAAAATGCTGCAAGCATCTACCAGCACGGCGTGGTACAATAACACTGTCCTTGATTCTGAAACAATTCATGCCAGGGAGTTTAAAGCAGGCCAGTTCAAAATGGCTCATTTGCCAAAGCTATGGCTATTTTGGTTGGGGTTGTTTGTGAGATAGTTATATGTATCTTGGCAGCAATCAGCATCACTCATAGAAGCCCCAAAGAGAGCCCAACTCCTTGCTGGTTATTTGTGACTTTAACCCTTTCCTTAGAGTGTGAAAGAGTTTCTTCATGAATTCTTTAGAATGAGAACAGGGATTGTGTAATTTTCTACATTCATTCCTCTAGAACCTTGCACAGTATTAGGTGCAAAATAGGAGCTTAGTAAATAAAATACCTATTAATTGATTGAGTGTTTTACACTGCTGGGTCTAGGTGAATTTTCTGTAGGTATACCTTTGCAGGAACTGACCCATTAGAAAGTCCACTTCACATGGTGTTTGGAGCCTGAACATACATACCCAGTGTTGTGCTATACACATAAATGTTTGTATGTATGTATGTCCATATGTAGGTACAGATTTATTCATTTATATATTTATGTATATGCTTATGTGTGTATGTGTATCCTGCTTTTTCTTTAGGCTACTGGCACTTTTGTAGAAGTGTTTTGTCCTCCATGTTCTTGAGACAGTGACATTCCCTGGAAGAGACCCCTTGGACTATATGTCTGTAATATACTAAAGGAAATTTGTGGCATGGCTCTGGATCTACTGGAAGACAGTATTGCCTAGCATCTTCCCAAACATCTTCTAACTATCCAGAGACAAAAGCTACCTAAATAATGAAATTCCCTACAATGTTCCATGATTCTTATGGTCACAACTGTAATCAAAGGGGTTTGTATATTCTTGAAGACTTAAAAGCTTTTGAAATCCAAAGTAAACTCAAATGTTGGTAGGGAAAGGATCAGAAGAGAACTTGAACTGAAGGAGAAAAAGAAGAAAAAGATTTGTGAAGATGATTTTTGAGAGGTTGGAAATTGTGAATGTGTCAGAGATTGTTTTTGGATAAGGAGGTTTAGGGAAGATGAGAGAGACAGAGAGACAGAGAGACAGAGACAGAGAGACAGAAAGAGACAGAGACAGAGAGAGAGAAAGAAAGAAAGAAAGAAAGAAAGAAAGAAAGAAAGAAAGAAAGAAAGAAAGAAAGAAAGAAAGAAAGAAAGAAAGAAAGAAAGAAAGAAAGAAAGAAAGAAAGAAAGAAAGAAAGAAAGAAAAAGGCCTTGGAATGAAGAAGGAAAAAATGTTAATGTTAAAGAATACAGAGTTTAGCAGGATGTGTGAGTTGACACTCAAATATATTTTAAGCTCACCTATAGTGATTTCATAGTATATCAGAAAGAATACCAGGCCTGAACAAAGCTTCCCAAATCACAGTGTGCTCAGGTACTCAGTTAAAATGAAAGCCAGACCCCATGCTGGATTCTTATAATAGCTTCCTATTGGTCTCAGAACCAACATAAATGGGTGAAAGATTTCATTTCATTAAAAAGGAAATCACTCACCCCATTAAAAGTAATCTCTCCCTTCTCAGATTTTCTTTGTCTGATGCTGTCATTTGCTTCCACATTGCTTTATTTCTTTTTATATTTAGCATAGTGACAAGTGCATTATAAGCACTTAATAAATGTTTATTTAACTGACTGTATTAAGCTTAAAGGTGTATCTATCTGATCTTCTCTAATGGACTCCTTGAGTCATAGACTGTGTCATTTTTTTCCATTTTTCTTCTTTATATTCCCAGTGCCCATCATATTCTCATTCACATAGGAGGGATTTGAGAAAAGTTCATTGAATTGAATTGAATTTGTTGAATTAATTTTTTAGAGACAGCCAAAGGCAGAAAGAGCTACCCGAGTATCTCTTGAGTTTACAAAATCTCTTAGTTAGAAGACAAATCAAAGGCACATCTAGTCCGATTTGCAACAGGAATCCTCACTACAGCATCAATCAATGAACATGTATTTATGAATTGTTTACTATGTACTAGGAACTGTACTAAGACATAGGCAAAAAGGGGACAACAATCACCCTTGCCTCCCAGATTGCTCACATTCTAAAAAATATGTCACGTACACAATATATATGAAATGTATAGGTGTGTACACCAACTAGATATGGACACAATATATATAGATAGAAGATAAGCTTGGAAGGACTAGAGTGGCACTAGCAGACAGGGAGACCAAAAAAAGCCTCTTTTAGAAGGTGACATTTGTGTCAAGTCTGGAAGGAAACCAGGAAAACTAAAGATAAGAAGGAAGAGCATCACAGCCATGGGGGACTGATACTACAAAAATACAAAGGGAGATGGAATGTCAAGGTGTGAGGAACAACAGGAAGACTGATGTCATCAGATCATAGAATGCATAAAGGGGAATAAAGTCTCAGAAGGCTAGGAATGTATAATGGGGCAGACTGAGCAGATTTTTAACTGCAAAATAGAGAATTTGTATTAGGTCTTAGAGATAATAGGGAACAACTACATTTTCTTGAGTAAGAGATTGACACCAACAAGTGGTCCCTTGAACACCTTAAGTGAAATAGAATCCACCACTACACAATATAACCCGTTCCACTTTGGAATTATTTCAACTGTCTGGAAGATTTTCTTTACCTCAAGCCAAAATCTATATAGCTACACTTCATTCTATTACTTCTAATTCTATTTTTTTGAGTCAAGCAGAAATATCTAATACCTCTTCAACATGAGAATTCTTCAAATACTTGAAGAAAGTTGTCTCCATCTCTCATTATATCTTCATTTCTCCAAGCTAAAGGTCTCTACATATTTTTTTCAATCTTCATATGGCATAATTTCCATTATATCCAGTATCCTGCTTACCCTCTGAACTTTCCCAGTTTGTCAATTTCCTTTCTAAAATGAAGTACTCAAAACTTAGCATGATACTCTAAGTGGGGTCTGACCAAGGCAGAGTATAGCAGAACTAACATTTTCTGTGTTTTGTTCAGGTTTGGACATGTTGAATTTGAAACATACACTTAGCATTCAGTTGGAAATATACACATAAGAAGTTTATGGTATGGAATTAAATCTTAGTAGAGAGATCAAGGCTGAAAATATAAATCCGGGCATCATGAGTATAAAGGTAATTAAACCCATGAAAACAGTCAAGGTTGGGGGACCTGGGACAGGGATTTGGAGCATACCTGCTGTTAAGGGACCCATTAGGGATGATAAACAAGCTAAGGAAATTTGTCTCAAAACTGTTCTTTAGTCACGAATCTTCTAATCCGTACTAAAGTTGATTCATTTAACTTAAGTTTACATTTATCTCTACGAAATCATCTTCTTACATTTCCCTGCCCTCTTTGCTTGTCTTTGCCTTTTCAGATTCTTTTCATAATTCAACCTACTAGCTATCCCTCTCAACTTTTCTTTATTTGAAAATTTGATAAGTGTGCCATCTGTGATTTCTTCTATGTCACCAACAAACATTAAAAAGCATATAAATAAGGAAAGATTTTTGGCATTCTCTTCTAGGCATATCTCTCTAGTTGACAGCAAATTACTAATTTCTAATCTTTTGTCCAGCCACTAAATCACCTCTGAACCTACTTAATCTGTACTCTCGTAGAACCCAAATACCTTGATCTCATCTACAGCAATAGTGCATATCATAAAGTTTGCCAGTGCCTTCTGAATAGTAGGTCTACTAATTTTGCATCATTCCTATGATAATGTAGAAATCCTGTAAAGAATAAAGCAATTTAGGTTAATCTGTCACGATGTCTTCTCTATGAAGCTCTCAGTGATTAATTGCTTCTCTTTTAAATTCTTGCAAATTGTTTTTTTAAAGCAATACATTCTAGAATAATGCCACAAAATAAGTAAACGCACTGGTCTGTGTTTGAAGACTTCACCTCCTTTCTAGATTTAAAAATCGGGATGTCTATATGCCTCTCTACAGTCCTGAGACTCTCCTCCTATTCTTCAGAATAGTTCAAAGAACAGCTTGCTCTTTACTTTTTCATTACAGTAGTTTGGGTTTGTATCATCTGGAGCTCATTCATCTTCCCATAACTCCTGGACTGGCATCCCTTTAGAATCTTAGGTCATGGCGGTAGTGTGCTGGTAAAAGTTTAATAAGTGGCTCTTAAAAAAAGAACACATGATATATTTTAAGTTTAATCTTCATTATTAACATTTTTCCATTACTTTTGTTTAAAAGTACAATCAGCCGAACAATAAATCCAGTTCTGATTTGTAGCATTGCCAATTTCTGAAGTAGAAATGCTTGCCCTAAAAATTTAATGGTAGATTATCATTAGCTGGTAGGAGCTGGCCCCAGCAAAGCCTCAGGCCATGGGAACCAAATTTTGCTTGTTTGAAATCATCTATCCTCAAGTAACTGTACTTGACTTTCCTCTCCTCTCTAACAAATTCCAAGGCAGAGTAGTCACTTCCTTCCAAAGCTCTCAATTTCTTCTTCAGTGAGAAGATTTGGAGTCAACTTCTGGGAGCCAAGATAGTGAGGTAAGCAGTAAATTGCTGTAGCTGTCCCATATTCACTTCCAAATAACCAAACAATCATACAATAGCATCCCAGAACAAATCCTGGAACAGTGGAGACAGCAAAAAGATGGGGTGGAGCAATCTATTGGCCCAGGAAACTTGAAGGATCAGCAAGAAAGGTCCATCTCACTTGGATGAAAGGGGAGCATATTCCAGGACAGGAAGTGTCCCAGTAAGCTAGCATCAAACCCTACCTCAGCAAACCAGTGGGAGATGCTGAGTTCCAGTACAGAGGCCATCACCAATACCTTGCGTACCTAATCATAGCCAGGGAACTGGCATACTCCAGCTCTGAGAACCACCATATGCTTCAGTGCAGCTCCAGGCAGGCAAGTATCCTTCAAGACCAGATCTCCAAGGGCCCCAGTGCAGGCATCCTCAAGGGTCCAGATTTCCTTGTGCTTCAGTGTATACCCAGGGAAATGAAGAAAAACTCCACTGGGCCCCAGTACACACCAGATATTGCCACTAGGGCCCCAGCTTAGTACCAGGTAAGCTGTCAGACCCCTATGACCTCCAGTAGCATCAGCCAACCCCCCACCCCACCCCTACAGCACCAAACAAGAGAGTTCCACATGGGGCCTCAGGGCAATATCAGTATAGCACCAGACAAACAGCTAGCCACTAACACAGGAAGTCAAATTGCTCCTTCCACACTGGGAGCAGAGTTCAAATTAAAAAAAAAAAAGGAAAAAGTCCCTAAAAAGGGGTAGGGAGATGAGCAGAAAATAACAAAAAAGAATCTGACCATGGAAAGTTATTATGGTGATTGGGACAACCAAGACATAAACTTAGAAAAAGACAACAATGTCAAAACACCTATGGGCAAAACCCCAGAGAAAAATGGGAAGTGGTCTCAAGCCCAGAAAGAACTAATGAAAGAGCTCAAAAAGGAACTTAAAAACCTTGTAAGAGAAGTAAAAGAAAAATAGAGAGAAGGAATGAGAGTAATGCAAGAGAATTGTGAAAAAAGATTCAACAGTGGAAAACTACTTAGAAAGTAAAATTGGGCACCAAAAGGAAAAAGGAGATACAAAAGTCCATTGAAGAAAATAATTCCTTAAAGAGTAAAATTGGACAAATGGAAAAGAAAGTATAAAAGCAAATTGAGGGAAACAACACCTTAAAAGTTAGAACTGGGTACAGAAAAACAATACAGCTTGAAAACAATGTGTAGCATTTATTACATAGCTTTAAAAAAAAAAGTAAATAGTGTGAAATGGAGATTCATGGTTTTATATTGAATTGTCTTTTTGTGTTGTATTGCATATGTGGACTTTTTTGGTCTTTTCGTATTTAAGTTCAAAAGGAATAAAAAATTTACAAATAAAAAAGAATTGGAGTAAAAAAAGTTGTCATTCACATATGCACACAGTTCCCTATATATTATCCTTGATACTCTTTTCCCAACACAGGGTAGCCAGATATCAGAAAACATTTGATTCAGATAAGTTGGACAATAAGCAATTTGATTCATAAACTTTCCTTCTTATTCTCTCTCTCTGTTTCTGTCTGTCTCTGTCTCTGTCTGTGTCTGTGTCTATGTCTGTGTCTCTGAGTCTGTCTCTGTCTCTCTCTCTCTCAAAATTAATGTCACCAGTTTATCAGTTTCCCCCACTCTCATAACCACAGTTCAATGAATACACAGAAATGGCTAGCCATTCCTGTACTTGCCTTGGCACTAAATGCTTCTCTCATTTCTTGGAAATCTTTCCAAAAATGCCCCTTTTCTGCTTAAGGGACCCAGAGACAGTAACTTTAACAAGGCCGATATCTTAAGGCATCAAACTCAAAGCAGGAGACATGGCACTGACCAGCTCATGGTCCTCTTGACTTGGTCCTTTGTTCCTTCAATATATCTCTCAGCAGGGAATCCCTAATCACCATTACTCACAGAATCACAGACTCTAAATCTAGTAAGGACCTCTGAGATTTTGCTAAAATACAACACTTGGAAATGAATACAATACAGAACTGAGTACAACACAGGGAATTGGACTGAATTACCTTTTGGAAATTGTGAGGCATTTCTAATGACCCAAAGCTATTCCCTGCCCATGTTTTTAATACCAATATTTTTTCCAGTAATGTAATATGGTTATGAGCCATGGAACCCAATGATCTAAGGAAACTTAAAATTATAGGTGATCCAAAGGGTAATAGAAAGATCCATGATAGGAGTAAGCAAACTGTATCATATTAGTAGTGATGATGTGTGAGCAAGAAGTAGCACACAAAAGACACTAATAAGGATATACTGAGTGTCCCAAAAATCTAAGTGCAGTTTTAAGTTTTAATAATTTCAGAAATATAAATGCTACAGTTTTGTGAAACCATCATTTGAAAGTTTAATAATTTACATTTTGTCTAATAATTTAAGTTTTGGGATTTTTGATAGTAATATTTATTTTTTACAAGATGGGGCAAGCTGTCATTATCCATTGTGTGACAGTTTCTAAAGGATACTTTTAAAGATAAGTGGATTTCATTGAGGAAGTTTTCTTACTCATCCACCTCAGTCACCTGATATATCTCCATCAAAACTTTTTCTTATAGAGTCATATCAAACCTAGAAAATATTCCTATATTTATATAAATATATGACATGGATATAGATAGATTCACACACACGTATCTCGAAATCTCATTATTTGGATAATCTTAGAGCTAGAATCATAAATGCCACCCTTTCATTCACTGAGGAGCAACAGATGAAAGGTCTTAAGTAGTTCAAAAACTGAATAAAATAATATATATTACAAGATAGTGCTTATATTGAATTTAAACAAGTAATACATCAATGCATTAAAATTTTAAATGATTATACTTTCAAATATTATTTTAGAAATTTGTATCATTTATACTTCTGAAATTATTAAAGTTTAAACCTGCCCTGAGATGTTTAGAATATCCTGCATATGAGCAGAAAAGGTAGGTCAATCATGCAGCCAAAATGAAAAAAAAAATAGAGGGATATCTGAATTTTGCACTGGTAGACAGAAAATGGGCTCTATCATTGGATGGAGTGCTGGGCCTGAAGTCAGGAAGATTCATCTTCCTGAGTCCAAATTTGATCTCACACCCTTGCTGGTTGTGTGACTCTGGGCAAGTCACTTAACCCTGTTTGCCTCAGTTTCCTCATCTGGAAAGTGAACTGGAGTAGGAAATGGAAAACTACTCCTGTATCTCTGCCAAGAAAACCTCAAATGAGGTCATGAAGAGTCAGACACGACTGAAAATAACTGAACAGCAAAAATGTACAGAAAATATGAAGAAAGTCTCTAGTAATTTGGGTAGATGATCTATGAATAATATATGGAAGGGCATGAACAAGAATGGTATAAGATGAGAAAATGTAGAAAGGTTATAATTTGTACCTATGCAAGAAATGCCCACATTGATACCATTACATTTAATTCAATAAGCTTTTAGTAACTACTCTTTGCCAGGCTTTATACTACATGCTAGAGATAAGGAGAAAAATGATAGCCTCTGCTCTTAAGAAGCTTACATCATATTGGTGGGAAATCATGTGCAGATGTGTAAGCAGAAACAAAATGTATTCAGGGCCAGGACACAAATCTAATAAGAAAGATGGTTTATAATTAATAGGATGGTGGCCCCAGTCCACAATGGAAGATCAGAGATTAGTGGACCAGTGGAACCAAATGAATAAAGTTGACATCAGTGGGCATAAGAGAGTGTGGAATAGTAGCCAGGAATGAGAGTTTTAGTCTAGGTGTCCTACAACTCAGAATCTTAGGGATTCTCAAAAAAGTCTTAAGGCAGTAGTTTGTTCTGCCCTTATTGACAATGGTGATGTTGATCTGACTATGAGTCCCTGAGGAACTAGGAGAGCATAGGTTGGGATACTGGTAGCATAGGACAGTTGTTTAGTACCTAGTCCTGGCGTCCTGGGTCCAGGCTGTTCATAGAAGATCATTTGAGACATCTACCCTCAACCAAGTCATCTTACTGAAGTATCAGTTCAACATAAGGTCCCATTTAACCCTTTTAGTCTTTGCCGTGCATTCTGTCTTTTGTGACCCTCTCATCTCTAAGATTTTATTCAATTTAACTTCTAAAAGGTAGTGTGCTGGAGGGAGTAATGAGCTGGCCTCAGAATCAGATTGACTTTGGTTTAAGTCTTCTGACACATACTCACTGAGGCTTTAAGCAAATCATTGTAGTACCAACGCAATATTCATAGCGCTTATGGCAGCCATGAATATCCCGGCACAATTCTGAATCATGAAACACAACAGACTATCTACAAGGAAGAGAGAGTCAAAACATTTATTCAGACACCAGAAAGTCAGATCCCAATACTAGAAAGCCAAATCCATCATAATAATAAAGAAATCTGTATACAATAACAATGCAGAGGGCGCTATCATCTCCAAGCCTTCCCTCTGTTAGGCTTCCCACAAACCAATTTCCTTAAACAAAATAAAAAACAAGCTCTCTCACTCATGCCAGCCAGCTACCTGTTTTTCTCCTTTCCTCAGTTCTGACTGCGCTCTGACCAACATCCTGTCACCTCTGCTGCACCCTTCCTTTTCCACCTGTTCAGCAAGTTCCTCACACCACGTGGGAATTAGGCTTCCATGTGATTTAAGCAGGTCACATGTACCTATTAATGAATGGGAAAGATCTTCCCATTTAAATGACCATTACAGTCATGTAACCCCTTTCTGCCCAGAGGTGCTTTCTAATACACTCAGGTGCTAGAAAGTTACTGACATACAGATTGAGGGAGATTGATCACTAGGAGTTCCCTATATTAAAACATCTTTCCCTGATTGCCATTCTCCCACATCTATTACGTCCCCCATAGGTTGTAAACTCCTTGAGACCAGGGACTGTTTCGTTTTTCCATTTGTATCCCTAATACTTAGTGCAACACTTGGTATATATTAAGTACTTAATAAATACTTATTTCATTACACCCATCATTTATTTAAATCATGGCCTTGACAAAAAAAAAAACCCTCTCAAAGTTGTGGATTTAAGAAGTCACTTCTGGGAGTCGTAAATACAATGAATCTGGTAAGCAATAAAAAGGAGAGGATTATATTCTGTAGTTAGTAGCATACATTGCTAAAAGGGCTAGGAGTCCCTCCTCCCAGCTCCTGCTTCTACCTGTGATATCACAGGGGCAGCATTCTATGATAGAAAGTACTAAAGATTATTTTCTAGAGTACTGGAATCTGACTGGGAAAACCTGGTTTGAAGTCACAATTTGAATCCTTTCTACTTATGTGATGCGGACCAGTTACTTATTTCTCTTAGCCTCAGTTCCCTCATCGGTAAAATGTCAGCAATCAGCCACCCTACCCATCACACAGGATGCTTGTGAGTGAAACACTGAAAACTTAAAAAAAAAGAAACCTTGATAAATGCAGGCAACTTCTTTCCTCCTCAAGAAGGCCCCCTGCCATGTGCAATATATGGTTGCTTTTCTTTTCTTTCTCCTTATATCCTCTTCCTCTTGCCTTTCCCTAGTGTTCCCTTAATGCTGGGCAATGGAATTCCTAGCAGAGGTCCCTGGAGAAGTACAGCAGGCAGGGTTCTGGGTAAACAAACCACAGGAGGCAGTGATGTCAGGAGGAACTCAGCAGCTGGGCTGGGCGTGGGGGTAGGGAGAAAGGATGAGTACATGGGGCTGCTGCCAAAAAGAAGGGGCTCTCAGCAGCATGGGCATGACTCAACACTGCAAGCAATATGCTGGAAACTTTACAATCTGTCCTTCACACACACGCACAAAAAATATCTCCTCAGAGTTCCTTCTTCCTTTCTCTGCAAAACTAAACAGGGCGCCAAGATTGTCTTTGGTTTCTGGCTCTGCCTTCCACCAATCTCTCCTTCTCCTACCCCTTTTCTTTGTTTAGAGTCATTTTTGACAGGTATTTTGAGGGGTTTGGGGGAGAGCTCAGGCAGGTCCCTGCTTCTGCTCCACCATCTTGGCTCCCCGCTCCTACTCCTTTTCTTTAGACATCTAGTAGCCTATGCTTAATGGAGTTAAGCCTATGCTTAATAGAGTTCTAGGTCCAGTGAAATGGGAGCCCCTCTGTCCTCTCCCCTAAGGAAATTGCTTTAGTAATATTAGATTCTATTCCAGGCACCATACTGTAAGAACATAAATGAACTAGGTCAGCTTGAGTCCGCTGAAAAGCATGCTCTACTGATGAGGTATAATCCCTAGAAACTGTCACCCCCCTCAAAACAACATCCCCTGAACTTTCCTGGGTGCTGCAGGTCAATTTTCTTAGAGGGAGGTAACCTATTCAGCCTAATCATTATTTAAGTATCCTCTCAAGTCTTTTGCTGTAACTGGAGTAAAAAAATCAGCCTCTGACCAAGGGTGGGAAACTTCTACCTGCAAAAGTGTTACTTAAACTTTTGAGAAAGTAACAAATCACATAATCCTGCAGGTTAAATGTAAATGATTTTAATTGAGCTCTTGCACTTTTATTACTCCCTATATCTCGGCCCTACAGACTTGCTTGTCAAATTTGTGTCTTCCAGACTACAGGTCACATACCTACAGAGGGTCCCAGCCAATGTCCTCCCATCATCCCCTGTATGAACCTGTGCTTGGTTATAGTCAATTTTCTCTCTGAGACCTCCTCAAGGCAGAATCAGCTCTACTAACTTTACCAGCAGGAAATAGTTTCAGAAATCAAATCCTTCACCCTCCAGCCCAAAAAGAATTTGGGTACCATTTGTTTGAAGGGGGAAAATGGGGTATAGGCCCTGGAAAACTTTGCCCTCCAAAAATACTTCCCCTGAACTTTGCCATATGGCCCTGGTCCCTGTCACTTGGGGTACCAGGCCCTTCCCAGTTAATAATCCTTTCATTGTGGCCCTCATTGTCTGTACCTGGCCCCACCCTAGACCACAACTCCTTGATTCCATCTAGACCTCTTCCAAGGGGCCCATGTCCCAGGTGTTTGCCTGGGGCACCTGGCCCTTCTGGGTTCTACTCTTTTACCTCCCAATAATCCTAGACTACCTGGCCACTCCTGGATCCTTCCCATAGTCTTTCTGTATATAAGGTCCTTCTCATCCCCCATTGAATTGCTCAGACTCCTTAAGAATCTAGCCAGTGGTTCACATTCAGTCTGACCAATATCACAGATTTTTAAAATCATGCCTACCCTGCCCCATGTTCTAATAAATCCTGTCTTTGGCTGAAAGAAGACTTGGGTTGAATATTGGAAAGAATATTTGAGGCAGAACCTATGTGTCGCTATTACCAGGTCCTAGTACCCCTAAACCTCAATACTTTGAGAAATGTATGACTAGAAAATAAAGTGACCAGGTCATTTGTCAGGAGCTATGTGTCTTCCTCCTGATATCCAGACTGTACATTTTCAAATACATGGTCTATGATTATTTAGCATATAATTCCTTCCTTGAGGTTGAACTGATTTGATTGGTGATTGAACGAAAACTGACTTAACCCACTCTATTTAACTTAACTTTGGCTGTATTGACATCTACCCTACCATTGTACAAGTAGTACTTTTCTGCACCCTGTTCTACCACCAACCTTGAGTTTTCTACATCAATCTCTGAACACATTGATCAAATCAATATTACCTTTGCTTCTATAAAAGATGAGTCAACCTATTGCTTTAAGAATCAACTCATCATCCCTTTGAATTCCCCCCAAAAAACTCTTCCTAGGCATCTACTCCTTTATTTATGTTGTCTCTCCAGATTAGAATGTAAGCTCCTTAAACACAGGAATTGACTCATTTTTATATTTGCAGACCCAGTGCCTAGGACAGTGGCAGGCATATAGAGTATTTAGTAAACTCATTTTCACTCATTTGCTTATTCCAAAAGGTCCAGAAAATGCAGAAGGACTCTGTTGCCTTTATGAAAAATACAAACTCCACTCTTTGGTACCTAAAACCCTTCATACTTAGGCTCCACATTATCTTTCTAGGATTATTGTACATTATGACCCTTTACACACTCAACATTCCAGCCACACTGGCTTACTCTTCCCTATTCAGTATTACATTTCTCAGAGTCCCAGGGCAAAGTTTGAATTTCAGTGGAATTGCAATCAATGTGGTCTAAAAGAACTGCAAAGTGATCAAAAGGCAGATATCATGTCCTTCCTGATCCTTCTTTTTATCTCAGACATACCCAGTTCCTTCAGGTTGGCATTTCATTATTGAAGTTTAGGGGTGCTGGGATGCCAGAATAGAAACATATGGGTCCCACGTCAAATGAATTCGACCCAAGTCTTCTTTCAGCAAAAGACAAGGTTTATTAGAACATGGGTCAGGGTGAGGATGATTCTAAAAATCTGCAATATTGGCCAGACTGAATCTGAACCGTTGGCTAGATTCTTAAGGAATCTGAGCAATTTAATGGGGGACAAGATGGACCTTATATATAGAAAGATTGTGAGAAGGATCTAGGAGTGGCCAGTAGACTGGGAGGTAACAGAGAAAGATCCTTAAGGTCCAGGTGTCCCAAGGGAACATCAGGGACATGGGCCACATAGAAGGGGTCTAGAAGGAATTTAGAAGTAGAGACCTAGAGTGGGGCCAGGTGTGCTAAGGACTGTCACAATAAAAGGATTATTACTTGGGAAGGGCAGGTGTTGGTGCTTCTCTCTCTGGTAATTATATATGTATTATCTACGGTCAGATAGTTGCAAACTCTGTTGGTCTTTCTGTTTGCATTTTCTCTGAAATTCAGCGTGCTGACTTTTTCCCTTGAACTAAGTGAATGATATATGTGCTTGATTAAAGTAAATTGTTGACCCCTCAAAAGTTGGTTTCCTTTTAGAAAAACAGATCTATGGCAGTCCCTCCTGTGTATGCCAGGGTCCTTGCATGGGGTAGGTGATCATATGGTGGTCAGAAGAAGTGATATAAGGTCACTCTCAAGGTCTCTTTCAAGAACTTTGGATTTGATTGTGCAAAATAGGAGACACTGGCACAGGACTGCTCACTATGGCGTGTCCACATCAGAAAGGGTACTGTGCTCTATGAGCAAAGCAGAATTGAGACAGCACAAAGTAAATGTAGGATGTGCAAATTTGGAGTAACCACCTCAAATATTCACATGGACTAACTTTGCCCAACCTGTTGTAGAGCATTCTGAGCTCATATTGGTCTGATCAACCACAGCTGGACACTCTGAAATTTCACATTATCATAGTGATGTCATTTTGGTCCTCTTCGAGAATTAAGGACAACAACCAACTAACCCAGTCAAGATGACCTCCTTTATATCAAGATTTCAACATGCATCTCAATGAGTATCTCATAGAGCTTATCTCATAGAGCTTATTGTTATATAAACAATTATATATTTGCCTGGACAGATAATACAGTTGAATAATGAGCTGAACTCTGAGTTAAAAAGGAGATAAAGGGCTAGATTGTTTTGGGAAATTGCAAAGTCTATTTTAAGCTTTTGCCAATAGCAAAAACCCAACTTTTCAATACAAACTTTTTCCTTCTGTTTCTATATACCAGCAGAACTTGGAATACTATTACCTCTGAAGAATTAAAGAAGAATGTCACAAAGATGACAACAGAAGGTACATGGTAGAGATAATATATAATCCATACATAACTCCAATGAAGGACATGAGTAAAGGATGTCATCAAAAGTCAAGACAGAAAGTGGAGACAGACTGAATTTATATTGAGGTTGAAAGATGACAGGTAGATGGTCAGAAAACTTCACAGAATCCTGATAAAACTGGGGAAAAAAAAGCAAAGATGGTCTCCAACACATTGGGTGGATCACCTGTGGTAAATTTTGGGGAGAACTTGGACTGAGGGTCATTGAGTAGATAAAGGTATAGATGAATCATGATCATCATTCAAAGGAACTCCCAAAATGCAAAGGTCTCATAAATTTGAGTACATGAGAGAACATGCATTGTTCTTCCCTATTAGAATGTAAACATCTTTAAGGGTAGGGATTATTTTTTTTTGATGTTGTATTCATAGCGACAATGGCTGACAAGGTGAAATTAAATTTTACTGATGGAGAAAATAATTCAGTATAGTAATCTTTATAAGAATTTTCCATTTTCAACCTATTGTCTTCCTTTAAGTTTCATCTTTAAATGTCTAAAGGATGGCTTTGGCTAAATGAATCTCTCACCAAGTTTTATTGTAAATTTATTCTCTTGGTTGCTATTTTTGGTGTCCCCCACTTACCCTACTGCTCTGCTCTGGCCTCAGTTGCCTCTTATTAGTCAATAAGGTGATACTGCTTATAATCTTACATCATAAGATTTTACAAAAAAGTTCTTATTCTAAACCAGAATTGCCTTTGGTCACCACATCTCTGTACTTGCTAAGAGATTATATGTTTCCTGACTAAAGAGATTTCTGGGCTTTTCTGGTCTCCAGGTTATGGTGATTTATATACATCATTGTAAGAGTGTCATTATCTGTTCTTTCATCATTTTTCATCAATCTAAGAAATTCATTATCTGACCATGTAGGATGACTGATTTGGAAATGCCTTCCATTTCAGTCACTAGTCATTTTCTGAGTGATAAAATGCTATCTATTTATTTTTTGTGGTGTTATTTAGTGCTTGTCATGCCTAGCATCTCCCAACTTTTTTTTGAAGATAGTATTCATGATAAATAGGCATAGGATTTCAACATGGTTCATAAGTCTTTGAGCTCTATTGTTTCTTATTCCTGAGCCATATTTTCCAATATATATTTCATCATCTCTTGTTATAATCACTTTTTCATTAAAGTCACCAAATATTAAGGTATATATCGATTTAACTTAGGGGATCTTATCAAGTCTGTCATTGAATTTCTCTGTCTCCTCATTCATTGTAACACAAGTTGATATATAAATGCTATCACTGTGAATTTTCCCCCTTTTGCACTATTGTCATTTCAGTTTAAGAAAATGCCTTATACTGTCTCCATGATGTGTTTCCATGTTGTGACATTTTTTGTGCTTCTGGAAAATTTGTTTTCTCAGTTCTTGATTCAAATAGAAAAACATCCACACCTCATAAAGGGATCATCTTTTACAGTTACTTTAACTCCTCCTTAACAATTTGTTTAAATATAAGACCTTCTGTAACTTACACCAACCAAGGTGGGGAGGGGAAGATGAGCCCCTGCCCTTACAGCAACACAATATGTCCTTCTAGAACTTTAAGTCCATTTGTCTTAGCTTTTGATGCAAACCTAAGTAGAGAGGCTTCCTTTGATGTGATGAACCCTCACAAGAAGCCTCTCTCCTTAAGTTTTCATCAGCTTTCTTGGCTACCATAACACAGTGTAGAACCATTTTGAGCTTGTTAACACACTAAGACTCACCTTTTTTTAGCTGAACTGCTGCCTCCCCTCACCATACCCCATCTAGCTTGGATACATCGAGCTGATTATTTGGGCGCAAACTAAGACCTTACACTTCTGGCATTCAATTTCACTGCTCTAGCTTGTCAAGATCTTTTTGGATCGTGACTCTGCCATTCTTTTTGATACCTATTCCTCACAGCCTCGTGCCATCTTCAAATTTGGTGAGCTTACCAACAAACAATGCCTTTTATACAAGTTACAAATAAAATATGCTAAGTCACATGCAACTAAGGATGGATTCCTGAGATGCTCCACTAGAGAGCTCTTTCCATATGGACATCAATTTATTAATGACTCATCTGTGAATCCAGACACCCTCATTTCTGAATCCAACTAATTATTATCACTCATTTTTCTCTCTAGAAATATGATGAAAGACTGCCAAAGGATCTGCTAAATCTAAATCTAAATCTATCTATCTATCTATCTATCTATCTATCTATCTATCTATCTATCTATCTATCTATCTGTCTGTCTGTCTGTCTATCTACCTATGTGGGTAAAGAGAGTATGATGGCAATCAAATAAGGATCTTTTGCTGTTTTTATTTTAGTATAATCAAGAAGTATAATGCTTCCATTTGAATGTGAAGATCTTCCCCACTCATTGATGGGACTGCCCATTGAGGGAAGCTTGGTTAAGGGAATTGTTTTGTAGGAGGGTCCCAAGTATCTTTTGTTTATTCTATTGAGGCACTGGGTCAGAGGCTTATGCCCTCTGGCTCTGAAAAGTGTATAAATACTCTGAGAATAAGGTTTTACTTTGGGGATTACTGACTAGAAGTGTTTGTTTATCCAGAAGAGGTCTCTGGGAAGCTACTGAGGAGCCCCCTGGCCTTGAGAAATCCAGATTTTCTCTCTCTGGTAAAGATGTATGTATGTTAATGGTCAGACATTAGCATGTCTGTTGACTTTTGACTTCTTTATATTTTCTCTGAAATTTTGATTTTGCTTTTCTCTGATACCTGTGTTTGATTAAATTAAATTCAAAAGTTGCCTTCCCTTTTAGAGAAACAGGTCAAAGAACCTGTGGTAGCAGCCACTCCCCCTCCCCCTCCCATATGTTGAGGTGCTAACTGATACAGGGGGAGAGAGACAGACAGACAGACAGACAAAAGCAGAGAGACAGAGAGACAGAGACAGAGACAAGGAGATGGACAGAGAGAAATCTATATCTAAATTGTGAAAAGGAACATGAGGTGAGTCTAACACATGACAATATAGTAAAGGCATTGGCTGTAGCATCAGACAACCCCAGTTCAAATTCTGCTTCTGATATTCATAACTTTGTGATCTTAAGCCACTTAACCTCTGGAGACTGGGTTTCTTAATCTATAAATAATCTCTTAATCTATAAAATGTGATCCTTTTCAACAATGAAGGATGGCCAACAACGATAAAATGTGGTAGTTGAACTCAGCAAGATTCCAGCTCAAAATCCAAGATTTGCTTTGGAGGAAACCAAACAACGATCACTGCTTCTTTCCCTAAATATTCACTCACAATGTCTTTAGTATATGTTCTGGAATTTTTCTTGGAATTAAGGTTAAACTCTCTAGTTTATAGTTTTCAGATGATCTTCTTTCTTCTTACAAAATTCAGTACATTTGTCTTTTCTTTTCAATCCTGTAGGACAGTGCCCATTTTGTCTAATCATTTAAAGATCAGTAGATCAATAAATAAATACTTGTCATGTGTCTACTATATGCCAAGCACTGTGCTAAGTGCTAGGGCTACAAAAAGAAACAAAATATGGTTCCAGTCCTCAAGGAACTCACAATCTGATGGATCACTTATAGTTGCTTGTTCAGTTATTTTAGTCATGTCCAACTCTTTATTACACCATCTTTTGTTGTGGTTGATGTTTTTGGCAGAGATGCTATAGTGGTTTACCATTTCCTTCTCCAGCTTATTTTACAGAAAGGATAACTGAGGAAAACAGGGTTAAGTGACTTGCCCAGGGTCACGCAGCTAGTTAGTGTCTAAAGCCTGATTTGAACTCAGGTCTTCCTGTCTTTGGGCCTGTCACTCTATTCACTGTGTCACCTAGCTTCTTCACAATCACAATAACTCTCTTTCAGAACCCTGGAATGCAGTTCATCTGGACCTTGAAACTTGAACTAATCCAAGGTACCTGGATACTCTCTTTCTAGCTCCATACTTATCAATCAGTCACTAAATATTTATTAAGCACTTATGATGTTCTAGGCATTGTTCTAGGTACTAGTAATACAAATACAATTAAAAAAACAATCCTTATTCTCAAAAAAATTTTATGTTTAAATGGGAGGGAAAACAAACATATTAGGTACATATATATGTATATATACACACGTATATATATGTATATGTATATGTGTGTAGGTATGTATATGTGTGTGTATGTGTGTGTAGGTATATATGTATATTGGCTAGGTGGCCCAGTACATAGCACTCTAGCCTAGAGTCAAGAAGACTCCTTCTGCATTCAAATTTGGCCTTAGACTCTTACTAGCAATGTGAACCTGGGCAAGTCACTTCTTGGTTGCCTCAATGTCCTTATCTGTAAAGTGAGTTGGAGAAGAATATGGCAAACCACTTCAGTATCTTTGCCAAGACAACCCCAAATGGGGTTGAATTTCAAAAAATTGAACATGACTGAAAAATAACTGAACAACTTGAAAAAAATGTGTGTGTGCGTATGTGTGTGTGTGTGTGTGTGTGTGTGTGTGTGTAAAAACTTGAGAGGAAGAATTCTGAGAGGCTTTTCTTCTAATTCTATGTATATCTTGGGCATCAACTCTCTATTAGCCATTTTTGTTCTGTCTTTTTCAGCAACCCCTCAAGCTCTGACCTCTACTGTTGCTCTCTGCCTCTGTTGTCTCTATCTGCTACTACTTTGGGGAGATATTATTGTTCTTTGAAAGTAAGACTATCCAAGTTCACATACCTTGGAGCTAGTAAACACATTTTAAAACATTATTAATCAGCCTCAGCCTTGTATCATGGATATACAAAATTGGACTCAGACTACTTCATTCACTCACTGTTCTCAATAGAAAGTTCTAGCTCTTATTCCTACCTAAGTTGGGTCAACTGACTTCCACCCATCTCTTACCAGCACTAGGCTTCTTTGAAGCTGAGGGAAACAGTTTCATCCCTTTTTATTTATATTTCTGACTCTTATGCTTAATGCCAAGTCACAGTAAATTGCCTTGAAGTGCTCATATAACTCAGGTTATCATTAGAAAACCTGGAAAGGAAGATGCAAAGCCTGATTGGCTCTGCTGACATTCTTTCTGTCAGGACAAAAATCTTTGCACTTTTTACACTTTCTTGTTCTCACGAGTTTCTCATTCTTCTTCAGTTTATTCTCTCTATGTAATTTGAGATAAAAGGATCCTCACACTTTCTCTGAATCCTCTGCAATCTACTCTTTAAAAATCAAGGGTAGGAGGCAAAGAGAGATATACAGAGATGTCAAGGTAGAGACAATGGAACAGAGAAAGAGAGGGTAAGAGACATATTGTTAGAACTGCTACTCAGAAAAGGAAGAAGGAAGATTTTAGCCTAGGTACCTTCTTACCTCTCCATTCACCAAGAAAAAAGCATTGTGGTCTCCTGGGTAATCAGACAGACTAATCAGACAGATGTTATAATGGAAAGAGCTCTGGATTTGGAGTCAGAATGCCTGGCTCTGAATCCTACCTCTGCTAATTACTGCTTTTATGATCTTGCACAAGTTTCTTCCTCTCTAAGTCTCAATTATTTCCTTCTCTGTAGAATAAGAAAGTTGTCCAACATGATCTCTGAGGACCCTTACAATTCTGTATCATATGATCCTACAGTGACAGCCACTGACCTGGAAGGGAGAGAGAAGAGCCACTGTATGAGTCTCCCTTATCCATGTCACTGCTTTTGGTCACGTGTAACAGTCCAGCAAAGGTTGTCCTTACTGGTGTCTCTATAGGCTGCTTCTGAGCTGCCTCCTCAGAGTTGAAGGCAAGTTTCTACCTTCCATACTCAGCCAGATAATCAGAATATAAAATCATGGAGAGTGTGCTCCCTAATAAAATAATAGTGTATGCTCAAACTGTCTTTCCCTGTTATCAGAAGAAAGCAGCTCTTTAATTTAGTTATTTGGTCCTGTTCTCAGACATATTCTAATGGAGGATGTCACTTAAAAGCATCAATTACCTTTAGGATAATTTTAATCTTTAAAATATTTTACTTTAAAGAGAGGTGGGTGCCATGTTTCCCTCTATACACACAATAAAATGATCAAGTATGTCAGATTCTAAAAAGGATTCTGTCAGAAAAACACCCTTGTTTCATCCTGAGGTGTGACATCATTCCAGGCCATTCTCCAGTGATATAATCTGAGTCTTGACATCCAGAAAACTTGAGAGCATTGATTCAAATAGTACTAATACAGATTCCTAAACACTTTACAATTTACAAAGTTCACACACACACACACACACATTCTGTGAGGCAGGTAGAGGAAGTATATCTTCGCCATTTTACAGATGATAAGACTGAGGCTCAGTAAGGTGAAATGACTTGTTAATGTATATACAGTCAGCGACAGACCCCAAGTTTGAATACAAGGCTATTTAATCCAAATTTAACAATTTTCTTATTATAATCCACTGCCTTCCAAGACATAAACACATGGAATGCTCTTGGGAACTTGTATATGGCATAAATCAAGGACTTTTACTTTTGTTGGTATAGCAATTTCCTCTACTTATACAAATCCTAACATCCTCTAACTTAGAGTCTTAGAGACGAGGTCCTTAAACCACTTTTTGCGTTGACTCTTTGGCAGTCTAGTGAAGTCCATAGTCTCTTCTCAGAATGACACTTTGGCCTTCTCACCTGGGAAGATCCCTTTACCGTTCCTTTTTGTAATTGCTGACTTCCTTCCAGAAATGCCATTTTGAGGATGGATTCAGGGAGGGTAACCATGTTCATGCCATCACTCTTCACCTGAACTATTGACTCACCTCTACCATCGCCTCTCCCCCACCTTCAACTCCCTCTTAAATGTTATCCTCTCATTAGAATGTAAAGTCTCCAAGGACAGGGACAGTCTTTCTTTTTGCTTATATTTGAATTCCCAGTGATGAGGACAGTACCTGACATGATGTAATTGATGGGGTGATGGAACCTGGACCCCTAAAGGAAAAGACCATGTCTGGAAGAAATCCAGTCACATACTGGCCTGACCCTGTAATTCTTCAGATAAAAGCTGTCAGTTCAGGCACAGGGTAATTGGCCAAGGACCATACCTCTGGCAAACCTTTGCATAAACAGAACTGTCTTGTCCCTTTAATAAAGTTATCTCTGTTGTCTCTCCAAATTTTCCTATACATTTCAGCCCAAGGCTCCTGGCCCACCCCAGACAACTTGCATGTACTGATCTCTCCTTAATCCACCCCATCACCAAATCAGCCTACTTGACATTCCTTTCACTGTCCCCTTTGTATATAAGCATCAACATCATCCTCATATGTTTGCAGGTTCCCTAGGAACTTCACCTGCTTTATTGATACTGTAGTAAGCTTTGCCATTTGACTAGAAGATGGTTTGAGTGTGTGAATTTATTCCGGGTGCCACTGCCCTGTGCTCTGAGATTTTGGAGTTCTCATCACCTCTAAACCATATCATAAGAACTTAATAAATGCTTATTGACTTGACTTGCATACATTTGTAATTGAAAGAAGTGCTCAATTTCATTTTGAGATTAGCGAGTCCAGTATGCTATCTCTTCTACCATATTCCCTCTCATATAGGATTTATTACTGTAGTTCAGTACTGGCTGACTCTTAATGATCTTTAGACCATAGCGTCCATGGAGTTTTCTTGGCAAAGGTACTGGAGTGGTTTGACATTTTATTCTCTAGTGGATTAAGGCAAACAAAGGTTAAGTGACTTGCCTAGGGTCACATAGCTAATAAGTGTTTGAGGTCAGATTTAAACTCGAGTCTTCTCATTCCTAGCTTAGTACTCTATCCCCTGAACTGCCTATCTGCCTCTTTCACATAGGATAAATACTAAAAATTTCCTTCTAGAACAGGATAGCATGGTAAATAAGAGTGGATGAATAGGAAAATATTAGGGAAAGTCATCAGAACGGCCTCACTTCACTGAAAGTCTTATTTACTCCTAAATCCTCTCTGTACTCTCCATCACTTTGACTTAACCAAAGAATACCATAAGCTTAAAGGTGAGTCATGGATATCCTCCTGCAGCACCATGACAAGTTGATGCTTTAGGTGATTGGGCAAGATCAGTTGGTTTGAAGGAGCTTCCTCTTGAGGTAAACAAAATCTAGCCAGGGAACTCGCTGTAGCAGATATCCTGAAACCATGGGATCCTTCCTTTCTCTAGATTTGAATCAAACTCAGAATGTACGAAACCGGAGGAAGTAAGGATGAGGAGGCAGCGAAGATTCCATCAGATCCAAAGAACCCTCCACTCTCAGCAAACATGCCACCAGATTTGGGAAGTGCAGACACAGCCGGAATCCAGGGAATTTAAAATGACAGGGATTTGAAAGCAGAAAGAGGACAAAGCTTGTAAGATGATTGTGTGGAATTACCACTGTATGATTTCCCCTTTTCTCCCCTCCCCACTTCCACCCCCCCTTTTCAAGTACCACTTAAATGCCTCCAAAGCTTTCTATTTTGCCCTTTGAATATTCCCATATCAGAAAACTGGGGCATAGCAAAGAGATAAGCTGCTTATTCTTGCTTTCAGATTTTAATGATAATGTTCAGATCTGCTATCCCTTCTGACAGATAGTCCCTGCCCTGTGAATCATGGTATCAGAGAATATCTGTTGGAGAGAATGGTAGAGGTCATTTAATACCTTGAGCAATTCACAATACCTTTCTTTCCATAGTTTATCCATCTGTAAAATGGAGAAAAATAACACACACTAACTAATTTACAGGGTTGTTATGAAGAAAACATATCATTATTTGTAAACCGTGATAGACAAATGAGATTTGTTATCATTACTATCTCAGACTCCTGGCACTGACCCCAGGTCAGCCTCCCACTGGGTCATGTTACGTTGCTCATTTAGTCATATGAATAGATCATTACATTAACATGTCTAGGATAGGAAACAATAATCTAAGAGCTTAGATTAAAAGCTGAGAGGGACCTTAAAGGTCATCCAGTTCAATCCTTTCATTTTCATTGG
Organism: Bettongia penicillata ogilbyi; assembly: GCA_023548195.1. Taxonomy (NCBI): domain Eukaryota; kingdom Metazoa; phylum Chordata; class Mammalia; order Diprotodontia; family Potoroidae; genus Bettongia; species Bettongia penicillata. The sequence continues at coordinate 1,306,864 of JAJHZJ010000426.1, forward strand.
TTATGAGAGACAGTATTGAGAAGCAGGAAAAAAGGAAACAAATTCTTCCTGACAAAAAAAGTGAAAGTTTAAAAATATCTAGGTTCTACTATTTACTACCTGTGTGTTCTTAATCATGTCCTTCAGCCTTTCTTAGCCCTATTTTTTCCTCAATTAGAAAGCAAGAGGTTTAGATTAGATGACCTTTAATGTTTACATCTATGGCCCAAAATCACGACATCAAATGAAATACAGAGGTTATCTATGTTATTTTATGTCGTTTTATTTTATGGTTAAGATTTGCATGGTTAGAAAATTATAATTTGTTCTTTTTTCAATTTTGCTTGAATACATTTTTGAATAAAAATAAATTATGTCAACAGGTGATTGTTATGAGAAGGGTTTATTTCTGCCATAGGAGAGGAACTGTGTCAAGTACAGTAAGACAGAATGCAACAAGATGAGATTAAGTCCATCCCTTCTCTGGCAGGAGGTAGGTAGTATATTTTATTTTCAGTCCTTTGGAATCAAGGTTTGTCTTTGCATTGATCCCAGATCTCCAGTCTTTCAAAAAGTTGTTTTTCTCTATAATGTTGTTACATTGAATAAATTGTCCTCCTCATTCTGCTTATTTTACTTGATTCAGTTCACAGAGGTCTTCCCAGTTTCTTCAGAAACTGTCCATTTTGCTAGTTCATATGGTGCAGTAGTTGTCCATTACATTCATATACCATAATTTGCTTAGTAATTCTCTAATAGGTGGGCATCCCCTTAGTTTGCAACGTTTTGCTCCCCTGAAAAGAGCTGCTTTAAATACTTATGAACATATGATTCCTTTTCTTCTGTCTTTCTTTCTCTTTGGAATGTATTCCTAGTTAGTGGTATTTCTGGATCAAAGGAACCTGCATAATTTACTGATTTTTCCAGCATAATTCCAAATTGCTTTCCAGAATGACTGAACTAATTCACAGTTCTACCAACAACGTATGATTGTGTCTATCTTCTTGCAGTCTCCCCTAGTATTCGTAATTTTTCTGTTTTGTCATCTTTAGCAATCTGATAGGTGCTAGATGGAATGTCAGAGTTGCTTTAATTTGCATTTCTCTATTAGTGATTTAGAACATTTTAAAAAATACAGTTGATATTTTGCATTTCTTTTTTGAAAACTGCCTATTCACATTCTTTGACCACTCATCTATTGTAAAATCTCTCAGAATCCCATAAATTGGAAAAAACTTCCTTACATAACTTGGATATGTGCTCTTTGTCAAATAGACTTGTACAAAGAGTTTTCCCCCTTTTGTTCTCTATTTCCTTTTTAGTTTCAGTGACACTAACTTTCTTTGTCAAATTACTTTTTATTTTAATCAAAATTGTCCATTCTAAACTATGTGATCTTCTTTACTGCTTGTTTTGTCATGAACTCTTCCCTTATCCATACTTATTTTCTTCTCTTCCCTTCTAATTTGATAACTTTTTATTTGTCTAAGGCGTTTATCCATTTGGAGTTAACATTAGTTTATGATGTGAGATATAGGTCTAAAACCAAGGCTATTTTTTAAATCTTTTCTCATATTATTTTTTTTCTCTGTTCTTGAAAATGTCCTGTTTCATTTCTCATCCTGTTTCCTATGCTTTTAATAACATTTCCTGCCTTTCCTCTTTTTCCCTTTCTTTAGTTATCTCTATAATTTAAGGTTCAATATCTGCAAGTCTTCCTTGAATGTCCAGGTAGTGATGACCTCTGCTGTCATCCCTCATTCTGTTGTACATCTCTCTATAATGTATTTAGGGATTGGGACTAGATAAAATAACACATTTACTTTATATTATGATGTATTTTTTGTTTATGTTCATATCTTATTCCACAATGAGACCATAAACTCTTTATAGGAGTCATAGTTTGTCATGAGGGATCAATGATTGAATCTGGAGACAAGAAACAAGTTTGAAACCTACAAAAGACAATTATTAGTTAGAACTTAGACAAGAACATAACCTCTCTGATTCTCAGTTTTTCCATTTGTAAAATGGGGATAACAGTACCACCTTCTACATAAGGTTGAGATGGGATTCAAATGAGATAACGTGTTTAAAAAGCTTTGCAAACTTTCAAGTTCTATGAAGTGCCTCAGTATATTTAAGGAAAAGGACTGAGTTTTGTCTGAATTTTATATTGCCCCAAGTGCCTACTATTTTGCTCTGTTTATGGCATGTCTCAATAAATATTTTATGAATCAACAAATGAATAAATTGTAAAAGGCAGAACTATCATTTCTTTTTCTCCTTTCAATACCCAGAATATGAAATCATAAGAAAATTAAATTCAACCCTTGACAGTGGATTAGACACAAAATCTGTAATTGCTATTCAAGCTTGTGTTTAGTTGGGTAATTTCTTTACAGGAAAATAGCAGCATCGTAGCTAATCTATTGCTGTATTTAGTTCCTGTCTTGCAAGTAAAATGGCTTCCCTGACATTAAGGAAGCCTCCTTTGGGAGAATGGCCTGGGTTGGAGACTCTGCTCCATTGATTCCTCGTTAAATAATTGGAAAAACCCCCACGTGGCGGTCATATGAGACTTGGTGTGTGTAACCTAATTGTAGATAAGGAGGTCACCTAAAAGAAATTACAAATACAGTAACCTGCATATGTGAATGGAAACAGATAAGAGAGGGGCTGGTGTCCACATTTCAATGGTATCCTTCAACTAGTAGCTTTTTCTGCCAGCCCTTCCCTCCTGTCTCCAGATCACACCTAGAAAGGTGCTGGGTCTAGTCCAGGTTTACAGTGATAGGAGCTTACATTTATTTAGCATTTATAATTTTAAAGGGCTTTCTTCTTACTATATTATCTCTTTGTTCCTCACAGTGGGCCTTATGGTAGAGACAGGGGATTGCAATCTTGATTATATAAATGGGAAAACTAAGAAAAAATCAGAGGGAAAAAAAATGTGTGTAGTCTGAGGTCACACTGTGAGTTAGTGACCATGGAGCTGAAATACCATCCTAGGTCTTCTGATTCTAAATTCTGTTTTCTGGTGAGATGAATTAAAAGTCCAAGAGACACAGTTTCTGGGTAATTAATAATCAAATTATTTAAGCTAGACAATGATCAATAAATTGAGTTTAGTAGTTCTCTCAGAAAATCAAAGACTTAGCATGGAAGCCACTGAATGTTTAAATATCCTTGGAAAAGAGAATATCCCTTTGGGTGAAAATCTATTCTAATTAGTTAACAATTAATGAGAGAATGAATATTATACTGAGAGGTGGGTTTATTCTAATGAGGGACAGGAGGATCTTGACTGATGATGTCATTGCTCTTGGACAAAGAGATTCACTTCCACTGAGACCCTTTAAATTGAACACAATGGGTAGAATTTACCTAGATTAGATTCTCTTTACCCTTTAATCAGAAATAAGCTTGGGTGAGGTCCTGCTCAAGATTGAGGAATATCTCATCGTCAGCTCTGTCCTTCACTAGGACTGGGCTCTAAATGAGAAATTAAAAAGAGAAAAAAATCTAATAACTGGTTATTAATGACCAAAAAAAGATCTTTGGTCCTGTATATAAACTTGGTTATTAATATGATAAAAAAAAATCATTTTTCTCACTGACTTGCTTTCTGTTACTTTAATTCAATTCATAGAATAATAGATAGAGAGCTAAAAGGCAATTTAGAGCCCATTAAGACTAACCCATTCATTTTACAGATGAAGAAATTGAGGAATACATAGCTCAAGTGACTTGTGCAGGGTCATTCTTGCAGTAGATATGTAAGGTGAAATTTTAAGGAATGAATGAAGCATTTATTAAATGATTATCATGTGCAGGGGAGTGCTCAGTTCTGGGATACAAAGAGATGGGATACAAAGAGAAAAGACAGACAATGACTGCTCTCAAGGAACTTGAATTCTAATGGTAGGGACAACACACAAAGAAGGTCATGGCTACATATCAGATGGACAGGTCCCATAGCCCTCAGAGTACAGTTGCTCCTTTTTTTTTTTTACATTATTTCCACTCACAAAATGATACCAGTTTCTTTTACTGAACCATTTGACCAGTGCCAAGAACTTTGGTGGCAAGAATTGCCTTTTCTGGCTCTTAAAGAGCTGTGGCTACATCACTTAAAGAACTACTTGCCAGACTTTATCTTTAGAAATATTACTTCCCAGTGGAAAGGTTTGGAGGCTGGACTTGAAGCATTTCTATTCCCAAGACTCTCATTCAGGCTCATAGTTTACCTCTATTAAGTCTTCCTGACTCCAAGTCCAGTGTCTTATCTACAACACCTGCCTTTCATCTCCCCTTTGGGCCTTTGAACAGGCTCTCCTGCCATCCTTGGTTTCCCTCAAGGCTCAGTTTAGGCATCACCTTGAACAGACTCATCTCCCCAGGCATCAAGGTTCTTCCCTTCTTGGGTTTTTTCTCTGTGTATGTACTTGTTTCTTTCCCAGGAGAACATAAGCTCCTTAAAGGCAGGTCCTATTTTACATTTTTATCCTTGTATTCCCCAAACCTAGCACAGTATATTGTGTAAAAACAGTGTTTAATATATTTTTGCTGAATTGTTTTTGAAGGACAGAAGCCTGGTGCAAACAAAGTGTATCAGCCTGGAGAATACTGGAAATAGGGAATTAGAGAGCATATAGCCTCAGGCTGCTAAAAGTCATTTAGGCCTGGTGAAGGATAGCCTGGGGCAAAGCTGTGAATTATACAAAATTTATTTTCAGCATCTTCTCAGACTAATTCAATTTAACCCAAGCCAGTATACCTATATTTGGTACACCTATGGTTAGGCAAAACGCAAATGGCTCACATATTATCTTGAGCTTTCTGAAGATCAAGGGTTATTATAAATTATAATTTTTTATATCATATTATAACATAATTATAAAGCATTGTTTTCATAACAACCCTGTTTTGCACAAATAATACTATTGTGTACATTTTGCAGATGAGGAAGGAGAGGCCATAAAGTTGAAATCACTTGCTCAGGGTCACACGTGAGATAGGTGCAGGAGCAAGTACTTGACAAAATGTTTCTTTTTTCAAAATTTTATTTTATTTTTTATGAAATAACACAAACATTTCCATAACAGTTGAATGTACACGAAACTGTAAATCTTTAAATGTACAACTTGCTATTCTTTTTAAATATTTAATAAAGTTATGATGTAGCTTTCTCTCTTTTTCTCCATATATATATGATACAGTGTTTCTTGACTCCAAAAAAGATGAAGACAAAATCTTTGACCTCAGAGACCATATAGTAGGGAAAATAAAATATGAATGACTGAATGAATAAAGCATTTATTAAGCGGTTACTGTATATTTATTAAGCATTGTACTGTGTTGAAGATACAAGTAAAAAATGAAAACAGTTCTACTCTGAAAGCTTTCACTTTCTGATGGAGAAAACATACAGAACGTTCCAAATGCAAGTCAAATAGAAAGATCCTATAGTCCTCAGGGTTTAGCTACACTTTTTCTTTAATGTTATTTTCAACAATAAAAATGACATCATTTTCTTATGTTGAACCATTTGCCCAGTACCAAGGACTTTGGTGAGAAGACCTTTCTTTTCTGGGCTTTCAAAAGATCTAGAGTTAGCATCAGCAGGAGCAGTTGTCAGGCTGCCTCTCCATAGGTGTTCCTTTTGAGAATGGTAGCTCAGGGCACTAGGCTTAAATTAGGGTTAGGTTCTAAGTCTCTTGGGTTTGAGGTCTTGGGCTGTCTCCAACTGGGTCTGAGAGGAGAAGGTGGTCAAAGTGGTGGTGATGGTCTTGCCTGGCTCATACTGCCCTTCTTCCCCCCCAGGGTACCCTGCTCCGTCTGCTAGGCTGTCTTTCCTATTCCATGATATGTGAGCACAAATAACTATAATACAAAATGGAACAGAAGTATACAGGAGAGGTACAAAGGACAGTGGGTGCCAAGAACCCACCTTCTCTCCGTGGAAGTTAGTGTGATCCTGGGTTTCACCACCAGAGGAAATTGTCAGAGAGATTGTGGAAGCTTGATTTATCTGAAGACAAGCTCAGAGCAGGAATGGAGTTGTTTTAAAATGTGAATTGCTGCAGTTTGGATTACATGTGTAATATAAATATGAAGAGTGATTCAGTTTCAAGAATGATGAGAGGTTAGGGTGAGCCAATTGAAATTTCTATCATTTTAATATTTCAGGACAGCATTCCATATTCTTTTCATATCTAGAGATCAATATTGAATCGAGGCCAGCATCTATTGTCAGCAAATCCTTTGAGCTCAGTTTGGCAGGAAGAGAGGGAGCCTGAGAGTTTGCAGGCACTCACTGTCTGGTGGTCAAGGTTATGCAGCCTTAGGAGGTTAGAGTTCTTAACCTTTTTTGGTGTCACAGACCCCTTTGGCATTTGGATGTTGCCTATGGATTACTTCCCTTTTAGGATAATGTTTTTAAATGCATAAAATTAAATATAAAAGGTTACAAAGGGAATCAATAACATTTAAATACAATTATCAGAATAGTTTTTAAAAAGATTGAAGAAACTCTGACCCTTGTAGATACTTCGGGGACATCCTGAAAGAAAGAACTTGGATTTTGGCTTGAGTATAGTGCTATCTAGTGATGAGATTCTACACTCTAACCCTTGCTGTTTTCTCATTAGTTAAATTCATTTATTAAGTGACAATCTTTTCTGGAGGCTTTCAAAAACAGAGCAGGCACCAACGTGGGATGCTAATGTTACAGTTGCATCTTAAGTACAACCTGGGATTCCCATTAGTTGCATACACCGCTATTATCTAAAACCCACATGACTGTCACAAAAATACCATGAGGTCCTCTGAGGGACCTCTGAAGGGAAAGGTTTCAGTGAGGAGGTAGCATTTAAACTGGGCTTTTAAGGATGGCTAGGATTTCAGATGGGCAGGGGCCAGTGGAGTACATTTCTGGTTATGGAAAAAGAAAAAAGAAACCTGTGTCTTTTCAGTGACTTGGAGGCAGGAAATCAATGGACGAGTTCAGGGACTATTAGTTCAATGAGAGTAAACAGGTCGTGTAAGGGAGCAGTAGTAGCAGCAGTAGCAATGATAACGACACTAAAAGCTAACATTTATATAGACCCTACTGTGTTCCAGGCACTGTGCTAAGTACTTAGAATAGGATCTCATTTGATTCTCACAACAACCTGGAGAAGCAGGTACTGTTACCCTCATTTCACAGATGAGGATACTGGGGCAAACAAAGGTTGAGTGACTTGTCTAGGGTCACACATCTATTAAATGTCTGAGGCTGGATAAAATAAAGCTTTAAAGGTTGGTTGAAGTTGATTTGTATAGATCCTACAATTTCATGGTTTTTAGACTTCCTTTCAAGTAATAAAGTCATAGAATGAGGAATTATGGTAGGAGGAGAGGACTGAAATGTGATGGTAGCTATCATAGTAGAAAGGATGGGATGATCAGAATCATTACGGAGATACAATTCAATTGCAGGATTTGGTTATTTCTGCTTCTAGGACCTGCCCCTCCCACCCCATTATGCCACAGACCTGCCCTCCCATGGGAATGCTTCATTCTATAGAAATTGATTTTTCCTTTTCTCTTGAGTTCATTCTTTTATTTTCCCTAGAGAAAATTTCATTTTAAAATGAATTATTCTCTTATCTCATCATAATATCTCCTTCTACTATGTGTTTGTGCTCGGGCCTTCTTCCTTTGCCTGACATCTCTCCCCTCACCTCTTCCTCCTCCTTCTTCACCCTCCTCCCCAATCATCTCTACCTTTCAACATTTTCTTTATTCAAGGTCCACATCTGGAAACATTTCTTCCATGAAGCCTTTCCTGATCTTCCCAAGAAAAACTGATTTTTCCCTTCTAAGATTTTCTTAGACCACTGAGTTTGTCTCTTTCCTTTGTCTTGATCACATTCTACCTCATTTCATACTTATTCAGGCACACGTTGTGTCCCCTCTTTTGGACTGTAAGTTCCTCAAAGACAGAAGCAATACCATCAGCCAAAGATGAGCCGAAACTAGTTTGAACTGGCTCCTGAGAGCTGATTGTTAACTTTTAGTGTGAGCATTGACACTTCAGCAATTAGCAATTGCTACTAACCATGTATTGTTGTACTGTTTTGTTGATTAGACTTAAAGAAAATGATGGAAAAATGTTAATAATACAGATAAAGCTTGTATCATATGTACTTCCCACTCCTACCCCCAAAAGTCAATTGTTAAACATTTGCCAGCACATGCTGACCCCTGACTCTTAGAACAGTACCTTGTACGTAGCAGTCATTTAATATATTTTTATTGAAATCATTAAATCAATGGCTACTACTCCTTAGGGTTATCATCTTAAAATACTGAAAGTTTTTTTTCCCCCTCTGGGAGGTTCCAGACATATAATGCTGTAAATCAAAAGAACACATCTTGAATTGTGGAATTTTTAGACACCATAGCTAAAGAATCACAGAGGAGCTGTGTGCTAAAGCACTTCTTAGGGCAACTGCAACAGTCCAGGCTGTACATGATTAGGAATCCTCTCTACAGTGTCTCTGAAAGTAGTCACTGACGTAGTTATTCTCAGCAATACAATGGTCCAGGACAATCCTGAAGTACTAAAGATGAAGCATATTACCTAATTCCAGAGAAAGAACTGATATTGATTGATTTTTCACTTTCTTTTCTTCTTTTATTCAAGTCACCTTGTACGAAATGGTTGATATGCAAATGTTTTACATAATTTGACACATATAACCTATATCTTGAATGCTTACCATCACAGGGAATGGGGAGAAGGAAAGGGAGAGAGGAATAAAATTTGGAATTCAAAACTCTAAATAAAAGTGTTAAAAAAAATTGGGAAAAATTAGTCATTGAACTTTTGTATAAAGAACTCCAGAGTGCGAGACACATTCTTTGAGAAGGTATTCTGTTCCACTTGTGGATAGTTTTGTGTATTTGAAAGATCTTTCTTTAATAAGCTTCTGTCTTTGTAAATTCTATCTGGCATTCCAAGTTCTATCCCCTGGTGGCAGGCAGAGAAAGTTGACTTCGGCTCCACTGATAGACCTTTAGATATTTGAAGATGGTTTCCAGCCAGAACATTCCCAGGTCCTTCAGTTAGTTGTCAGATGGCCTAGTCTCTGTTCCTCTCACAGACTTGGTCAGACTATTTTGTTGTTGAGTGGTTTCAGCTGTGTCTGACTCTGCATGACCCCATTTACAGTTTTTTGGTAAAGATACATTTTCTTCTCCAGCTCATTTTATAGATGAGGAAACTGAGGTAAACAGGTTAAGTGACTTGTCCAGGGTCACATAGCTAATAAGTGTCTGAGGTTGGAATTGAACTCATGAAGATGACTCCCTGACTCCCGGTCTGGCACTCTATCCACTGTACCACCTACCTGACCAAATAAGAGAGAGCTTTCGTAGTTGTTTAGTAGTTTCAGTCATGTCTGACTCTACATGACGCCATTTTGGGGTTTTGTTAGCAAAGATACTGGAAGAGTTTGCCATTCTATTCTCCAACTCATTTTACAGGTGAGGAAACTGAGGCAAACAAGATGAAATGACTTGCTCAGAGTCACACAACCATTAAGTGTCTGAGCCCATATTTAAACTTAGGTCCTCCTGACTCCAGGGCTGACACACTATGCACTGCACCACCTAGCTGCCCTCACTTAAATTATTTCTGACTCTATGACCCCTTTTGGGGTTTTCTTGGAAAAAGTACTGTAGTGGTTTGCTGTTTCCTTCTCCAGTTCATTTTAAAGATAAGAAACTGAGGCAAGCAGGGCTAAGTGACTTTCCCAGTGTCGCACAGCTACATTTGGACTCAGATCTTTCTGACTCCAGGCCCAGCACTCTATCCACTGAGCCATCTAGTTGCCCTTTTAAAGATCAAATATTTTCAGTTAGGAGATAACTTAAAGATGATCTAGTCTGACTGCAATCATTTTACAAGTGAGGAAACTGAAACTCCCAGTCAGCTTGTCAAAATCTTCCCTTAAAAAATCTATCTAGAGTCTGATAATTCAGACCTTCTTATCTTTCCTCAGGCCTCCAATAACACACTTGCCCTAATCACCAGATGAGGTTTTTGACTCCTACTTCTCCAGAAATCATCAACGCCTCCTTATCTCACATCATTTATTCATTTTGTCCAACTATCTGTTCATTTACTATTGTCTAGGATGAAGTTGTATTCTCTCTCCTTGTGAAGTCCTATCTGTCAAACGTAACCTTGAACCATTCCCCTGCGGTCTTCTTCAGCTGGTGGCCATCACTATTATGCATTCTTTCTCTTGAAACTTCAAGCTCTCCTTAATGACTCACTCCTTCACAGCTTCATAGAAACACACCCATGCCTCCCCTATTCTTTAAAAAAAAAGTTTCTCTTGATCACATCATATCCTGAGGCCATCATCACATATCTCTTCTTCCCTTCTCAATTAAACTCCTTGACAAAGCCATCTACATTGAGGCCTCTACATCCTGTTTTCTCACTCTCTCCTAAATACTTCAATATGCTTCTTAACCTTATCATTTAACTGATATTGCTCTCTCTGAAATTATCAGTGATCTCTTAATTGCCAAGCTGATTGGCCTTTCCTCAATCCCCATCTGCCCTGACCTCTCTATAACCTTTGACTTAATTGACTGCCTTCTCCTTTAGGATATTTTTTCCTCTGTAGGTTTTCATGACATAGCTCTCCTTGTTCTCTTATCTGCCTAACCAATCCTCTTTTGTCTCATTCGCTAGATCTCATTCATTCCATGTTCATTAACCATTTAGGGTTATTTTCTTTTTTTTTTCTATTTTCTTTTCTCTTATTTATTTATCATTCTTGATCTTATCAGTTCCTATGTATATATTAATAATATGACCCCCAGATCTAGATATCCAGCCCAACATCTCTCCAGTCCCAGATCACTGATTGCCTTTTGCACATCTTGGACTGACTATAAGTATCTCAAAATCAACATGTCTAAAACAGGACTCATTGATTTCCTCCCCGCCCCCTTCTTTCTAACTTTATTATTTCTATTAAGGTCACCACCGTTCTTCCAGTCACCGAGGCTGACAGCTTCATCATCATTCCTGACTTCTCATTATCACTCACTTCACCTATCCAATCACTTTCCAGTCTTTCATTTAGATCCTTTTCTCTCCACCATCCTAATTCAGGCTATCATTTCTTACCTGAATAACTGCAGTATCCTTTCCACTCATCTCCCCGACTCCAACCTTTCCCCCTTCCAGCCCATCTTCCACTTAGCTACCAAAGTGATTTTCCTAAAGCATGAGTCTGACCATGTCACCTCCCTCCTCAGTTAACTCCATTAGTTCCTCATTATTGCCAAGATATAATATAAAATCTGGTTTGCATTTGAACCTCTGTCCAACCAGGACCCTTCCAACCTTTTCAGCGTTTTCATACTTTGCTGCTATCCATATGCTCTATGATCCAGTTGCACTGACTGACTGATTCTTGCTTGCACACAATATTCAATCTCCAATTTCTCTGCATTTGCATTGAATGCATTACATTCCTCCACTTTATTTCCATTTCTTATTTTTCCTAGTTTAGTCAGGATTCAGCTCAAATACCACCTTCTGAAGAAGGTTTTTCTTTATCCCTCTATCACTAGTATCTTCTCCTCTGAGAGTGCCTCCCATGTATTTTTGTGTGTGTGTGTGTGTCTATGTGTATAGATGTATACACACATACATCTATACACATATGTATACATATATACGTACATACATTTACATATATATTTACATACTCACATGTGTATTATATTGTATATGTGATCATTTACACGTTGTTTCCCCTATTTAAAGATGAACTCTTTGAGATCAGTAATAGTTTTTACTTTGAATTGTATCCCCCAAATTTCCACAGTGCACAGTGCCTGGCACAAAGTAAGTACTTAATAAGTGTTGCTTAACTGACTATAAGGGCAAGCAAAGTAGGATCTTTTGTTGTTTTTGTTTTAGTATAAAGCACCTCTGATTGAACAGTGTGATTAAAGAAGATCTTCCCCACCCATTAATGGGCCTGTGAAGATTTGTAGAAAGGCCAACACCTTTTGTTAATGAGGTCTCTAGGGTTGTGATAACCTCTGGCTCTAAAAAGTGTATAAAGACTCTTTGGTGAGTTTTTCCTTTGGGACTTACTAACTGGAAGTGTTTGTTTGGCCAGAGGAGACTCTGGGAAGCCACTAAGCAGCCCGCTGACTTTGTTGGTGCTTTCCTCTGTGGTAACTATGTATATGTGTAATGGTCAGACAGTTGGAAGCATGTCTGTTGATTTTGATTTCTCTATTTTCTCTGAAGCTCAGGATGCTGACTTGTTCCCCTGAATTAAGTGAATGATGCATGTGCGTGACTGAAGTGATTGTTGACCCCTTGAAAGAAAAGCAGATATAAGAACCTGTGACAGCAGGACCCCCTGTGTAAGTTGGGGTGCTTGCTTATGCACTGACTTTCCCCATTTTGGATACTATGCCTCTCTTAGTGATGCCTGAGGTTAGGGAAGGACATTTTGGGAACACTTGGGAGGTTATGTTTTTATTTACAGAGCCTTTTCTGCTCCCTTCCAATAACATCATGTAGTTGGTCCTGATTTGCTGATTTGTGGAAAGCAGCAAGCACATTACCACTGACCCAAGAAACGTTTCCTGTTAAATACCAACCCCATGGTTTTTAAACTGTCTAGAATACAGCAGGTCAGTAGGGAATCTAGCCTGCGTTTCTCTAAGTCAAAGAAACCACATTTTGTTTTTCAGTACAAAAGTCAATATCAAGTCTTTATCAGGAGCTGCATCAGACCTCCTCCTCTAATGTCTGAGTCAATAAATCGATTTCACCCTTCGAACTTCCCCATTGCCCCAGGCTATGATGGTTTGAGAGATGCCTTTGTGAGTCTCACAGGCAAATCAAGAGCATCTCACAATATGAAATCCAATACAGCCAAGGGCTCCATGAGCCCACACCTTCTGGCCCTCAATGTCACCTAGCCTGAGGTTGCAGCTCATCCTCAGACAGGTTGATCCCTCATGTTCTGGCAGAGGAAAGGGGTCAGCCAGACCCTGGAGCTTCCCAGAAAGCTGACAGATCTTGAAGGTTTTCTGTAATGCTCTTGACCTCCTCCATCAACATTATTTGGTGTTACTCCCAAATGGTACTAAGCAAGGGACAAAGAACTTCATTTCATGGTTCAGATTTAGGAAGATAGTTTAGTCGAAGTAGTCCTTGTTTTGGAGTCAGAGGACCTGGGCTTAAATTGTGATTCTTCTACTTGCTACTTCTGTGACCTTGGACAACTTCATCTCTTAGCAACTTGGTTTCCTTATGATACCCCTTAGATAACTGAGTTCCTCTGGTACAAAATGGTCAAAAAAATGTGGCCATAGATTTGATTAGAGCAAAAGTAGGTGAGTTAAGTCCTAGTTACTTAGAAAATTAGGAGTATTTAAAAGTAAGCTTGATGAAACTCCATCACCAGGAAATCATTCTCTCATTCATTGATTCACTGATTCATCCATCCATCCATCCATCCATCCATCCATCCATCCAGTATTATCTTCAATGAGCAGCTGCACAGGATTTCTCAATAATGACAGGTTTGGATGAGAATAAATGATTCCACCAAAAGCAATCTAGAATGTATATCTAGGCATTATGAAATCCTGGGCAGGAAACTGAACACTTTAGATACATAAGTGGTTTTTTTGTCACTACTGTGTAAAGGGAGCTATTTCTGAAGGGAAAGATTGATTTAGGAAGCAAATAGTTGATTAATATCTTCATTGCTGCAGATATAAGAGACAATGATATATGTTAAATTCAAGCTTAGGGTGATGATTTGGGAGAGGGGAATTTGCATTTCTGGGCTAGGGATTTAGATACGTACTCTTTAATAGGGATAGAATATATCTAATGAGAGTTTTATACACACATAAACACAATAAATACCTACATACACATATATAGGTATATGTATATACACACATACATAATACATACACATAATATATAAGTATATGTATTTATGTGTATATGTTTGTAAAGATTTATTTATTTATAAGTATACCTATTTGGATAAATCTATAACATGATACATATGTATGTATATGTGTGTGTGTTAAATATCTGTTTATAAGAAGGTGAGAGAGTTCCAAAACTGATAGTTTTAAATTGAAAATAGAGAAGAGAAAAACTGCTTATCATTATCTACCAAGCAAGATTCTAAAAACAAGCAGTGGTATAATACGAAGAAAACTATCAGTTGAGAGGATTGGCAATCCACAGTATATAATTAACAAAGAAAAAAGGCAACACTAAAACTGTTGGTTTCAGATGCTTGTACAGAAATACATAGAATATATAGCTAATGCACAAGATAAACTAGAAACTTCAAGTTTGTAAATTTGGCTACATAATATAGATATAATAGTTACTTTGTAGGTTGTGAATCACAACTGAAATATAGCTAAAGATGGATTTATTTTCTTTAAAGTTCAACAGATTAGATGTACAAGCGATGGTAATATAAAACTTTCAAGAAATTGTGATTGTTCTGTTTAAGAATGAAAAAAACCTTGTACTTGGTCAATAAGCATTTATTAAGCACTTACTACATGCCAGGCACTGTGTTAAGTGCTGAGGATACAAAAAGGAAGCAAAAAGACAATCCCTGTCCTTAAGCAGCTCACATGGGATGTAATAAACAAATATCAACAAAGACGCTACATACAGGAAAAATAAGAAATAATTGACAAGGAAGACACTAAAATTATGAGGGCTTGGGAAAGGCTTCCTGTAGAAGATGGGATTTTAGTAGGTACTTGAAGGAAGCCCAGATAGCCAGGAGGCAGAGATGAGAAGAGAGAGAATATTCCAGGCATAGGGGATAGTCAGAGAAAGGGTCTGAAGATGAAAGATGGAGTTTCTTTTTTTATGGAACAACAAGGAAGTTAATATCCCTGGATCAAAGAGCACATGGAGGGGAATAAATTGTAAGGGTCTTGGAAAGGTAGGAGGACCCTAGGTTATGGAAGTGATTTGAATACAAAAAAGGCTATACTTAATTTATATTTAATCAGCCAAATTTAATTTATGTTAATCATTGATATTATATCATTGTATAATGTTATGATTATACCAATCATTATTAATTCATGTTTCATTTATCTTTAATATTTATGCTTAATCCTAGAGGTGACAGGGAAACCTAGGAGTTATTTGAGTATGGAGGTGACATGGTCAGACCTTTGCTTTAGGAAAATCACTTTAGTGGTTGAGTGGAAGATGGATTGGAGCAGGGAGAGATGTGAGGCAGGCAGATTCACCAGTAGGCTATTGCAGTAGTCTAGGCTTGAGGTGTTGAGTTTTTGCACCAGAGGGGTGTCAGTGTTAGGTGAGAGAATGGGGAGTATATGAAAGATGTTGAAAAGGTGAAATCAATAGGCTATTGAAACAGATTGAATATGGGGGAATGAGAGATAGCAAGGAGTGAAGGATGGTACCCAGGCGGTGATACTAGCAGACTGGGAGGATAGTGTTATCTTCCACAGGGATGCCACAGTTTAAGGGGAGTGGGATAGTTTAGGGGAAAAGATAATGAGCTCAGGTTTAGACATGCTTAGTTTAAGATGTCTCCTGGACATACAATTTGAAATAAAGAGTTGAAGATGTGAGATTGGAGGTCAGCAGAGAGGTTAGCACAGAATGGGTAGACTTAAGAATTATCAACATTGAAATGATAATTAAATCCATGAGAGCTGATGAGATCAAGGAAAAGTAGCATAAAAAGAGAAGAGATCAGGGACTGTTTCCTTTTGTCTTTGGATTCCTTGAACCCATCACAGAGATTGATACTAGTAAGTGCTTAAAAACATTTTTTGATTAGTTGACTGTTTTATTGATGAGTTCTCCAGATAAAAATGGGGAATTTTTGAAAAGGAAGAGTTTAAAAGGACAGATGATGGAGACAGACAGTTCCTCTGCAACATGGAGTATTAGAATATTGTCTCAGACAGTGAGATTGAGACTTTTCAGGGTTGTACAAACAGTATATGGGACAATAAACTTAAACACAAGATTTCCTGGCTTTGGTTTTCTGTATATCATATCAGGCCACTGCTTTGTAGGAATTGTGTAGAGATATTTAGAAAAGATTCTTATTCACCTACAGGTTGGACCAGTGAGCCTCTGGGTTCTCTTCCAGTCCTGATCTAACATCTGGACTCACTCTCTCAAACTAGTCCGTTAGGATTAGTGGGTTGCACTCAAAGAGAGTGGCTGGCTCCTGGCCCCTGTGAGTCCTGTCCTCAGGTAACCCTGAGGGTCTGGCATTTCTAACACGATTGTTCAAGAGCCCCTATCAGTGGACTTCCCATGAAATTGATCAACCTAGTCAATGCCACTTTGTTGCTGTCATCCACCCAGCAGTTCACAGAAATCAAGAATAAATTTGAGAGACAGAGAGAGAGAGAGAGAGAGAGAGACAGAGACAGAGACAGAGAGAGAGACAGAGAGACAGAGAGAGAGACAGAGAGAGACAGAGAGACAGAGAGAGACAGACAGACAGACAGAGAAGAGGGATGGAGAGACGGAGAGAGTCTGTTTACAACTTTTGCTTGGCATTCAGCTCCTGAGCAGTTGCTCCTGCATCATCAATCCTTCTAGCTACCCAGTCAGCCAGAAAACTTTTTCATCATCATACCATCATACACAACCCAAGGTCATCATGGCTGAAACCAGATTCTAAAGTTCCACATATTAGACTGCTAGTAAGCAGGGAATATTGCCCATGTTTTCTTTCAGGAAGGATGAATCTGTACATATGCTAAGGACTGGTCCCTCTTTGGTCAGTCTTCCCATTGCACTAAGAATCTATGGTTGTCAGAGTCTAGAATTTCTCCAGACAAGAGGATGTTTAGCTACATTTCCTTTAAGGTCACTCCCAAATCTAAGCTATTATGTTTTAGCATTAGATAGTCTAAGATTCCTTTTAGTACCAATATTTTATGATCTTCACTCTGAGGTCTCATACTGTAAGATTTTTTCCAGCTCTAACATTTTATGTTTCTAATTTTAATAAATCCCATTTAGATTTTATTTTATTGTTTATAAGGCACTTTTGTCGCAATGACTCTATGAGGTAGGTATGCCAGAATTATTGTTTCTGTTTTACAGTTGAGAAAGGTTGCCAAAGGTCACACTGCTAGCAGCTGTCAGAGGCAAGATGCATATCTTGACTGATTCTATGTCCAGAGTGCTTTAGACTAAACTGAACCAACCTGCCTACTTCTATTTTCCTACCATTAACCTAGGAAGCCAGGATTAAACATAAGCTCTAACACCGCTTTTAGCTCTATCATTCTATGTTCTAATATTTTTATTTTGAGGTTTCTTTCATCCTGAACAGTGTATTTCCATGATCTATGGTTCCTTCCAACTAAAAAATTCTATGAGTGCATGCTAGGTTTCATGCACCTTGTTTGTCAGAATATTATACTTTTTTTTCCCATACCACTTTGTTCATATTCTGTCTACCTTGTTCCCCAAGACAAGATGATTATTCTCTACTTTCTTCCCTGCTATGGATCACAAGGAAAGTGAAATGGGTATTGTTGCCCCTTTTAAATAGGCAATATTGATTAGAGAGGAATTCTTGGGCTTGTCTCAACATTGTCTGACATGACATTGAATGACCTAGTCAGTCAAAGGCCTGCCTAAACAGATAAGTCTCCTCTGCTGACACATAGCTTGAGTTGCTCTTCTGAGCAAAGGCAGCGGTCAGAGCATTTTCAAAAGTGCCCATCAAAGTTGGCAAACAGTTACTCACGTGGAAATTGTCCTGGAAGCTCTTTTAGCCTGGAATCTAGGCAAAGAGAGAAAACATTAATGAGCAGGATCTCTCCATGCAGTCCTAATTTGTTTGAGGGAAATCATTTCCAGCAATGTTTTCTCTGTTCATGGGAGAAAGTCCCTGGGTGACTTTTGGTAATAATGTCCTGAGGAAAGATTACATTTAACTATGAAACATTATAGATTAAAAGTGCTATGTCATTACCTATAATTGTTAGAGGAACTAAGTTGATTTTGGGGTAGTATAAGAGAAAGAATAGTGAAATTCAAGTCTGAAGGCCTGGGTTCAAATCCTGCGTTCTCTCTAGACTTCTACCTTTTCCTAGTTGTATGACCCTTGCCAAGTTGCCTGCTTCACTGGTCTTAGTTCTATGATATACAGAATGAGGGAATTGATTTTGATGGCCTCTGTGACTCTTGATAATTCTAACTCTGTCATCCCATGACCACATTTGCCTTGTTTATACTTCAAAGACTTGTTCCTATATTAAAACCTCTTGTTACTTTTATACAATTTTTTAAAAATCTATTATTTTATCAGTGGGACAACTTTGCTAATTTTGACTTCAGTCTCCCTTAGCTTATCTTTTGGGTTTTCTATGACCAAAAATATTCAATACCTGCTGATCTAATTTCTATGAATGATGCTCCCTGAACTTAGACATATCCATGGATTACAGACACATAGTCAGCCCATCACTGGGTCCCTATTCAATGCTTTGACAAACTGATTGTTCTGGTCAGAATGTACACTCCGCAGCATGGCCCACCTCCCCAAAATAATGAGACATTAGAGGAACATGTCAGTAAAAGAAGACTGGCCTATAAATGTACGAACTCAGCGCTGTCAGACAAAAGAGCCTGCAAGTTAGCATGAGGACATGGCTAATCTATGAGGACCCAAGTATTAGATGTAAGAAGTTTTGGAATTGACTAAACAAAATGTCACTCATGATGGTATTTTCACAAGTCACAAGACAAAATTTCTACCAAGATGTTAGTTTCAGGATGTACCCCAGACTTATTTTTCAACTACCATGACCTAGTTGTCATAGGAACAGAAATCTAGAACTAGATGTTATATGAGACCATCTAGTCTAACCAACGCATTTTGTTATTATTGTCATTTACTCTCAAAGAGGATCAATGATATCACAAGGGTGATACATGTTGACTCATCCATAAATTGGATTCAAATGAGACAGAGATGCACAAAGTTGTCAGCTTCATTTTCTCTTCCAGAGTCATTGAATTCCAGTGGCAAAACAAAAATCAGAATAACTGATGATTACCCTGAATGTCATGGATGACCTTGATCTTTCTAAATTAAGGTCTTTCCTAAGCCTCAGTTTCTCTGATGAAGCAACTAGGGTCTGGAGAGATTAAATGAATTGTTCAAGGTTTCACAGTTTGCAAAAATGGGAACTGACCTTAGATTTCTGATCTCAGGAAGTATTATTTCCACTCTTTCATACAGTGAGTCAGTATCAATTATACCAAATGAATTTTTAAAAAATTTCATTAACTGTTCATTCTGTACAAAGCACTGTGCTAATCACTGGGGCTACAGATAGAAAGGACAGTTAATGATCTTAAGGAGTTCACATGTAGAATATTTCAACTGCAAGTCAGATGGAAAGGCCCCACGGCCTTTAGAGTATAGTGGCAAAGCAGATGGTAATCATCTTTAATGTCATTTCCAGTCCTAAAATCCTATCAGTTTCTGATGTTGAACCTCTTAATACCAAGGACTTTGATAGTGATGACTTTCTTTTCCTTCAGTAGCTATGGCAATACTGCCTGCAGAAGCAGTTTCCAACCTGCATGTCCACAGGGATTGTTTTTGAAAATGTTGGGATGAAAACAGAACTGGTAGTCTGATGGGCACTACCTCTCTCATGACTCTTGGGATCAACTAACCCATAGGAGGCAACTGGTCAGCAGTTGTCATTGGTGGTTGCAAGACAGGCATTCTTCTTCTCTGTAGGGACTGCTTCACTCAATAATGGTCATGGGGCATTTATTAAACCCTTATTGTATACCATATACCATGTTACATTATGAGGATACAAAGAAATGAATGAAATACCTTCTTGTTCTCTAGGAAGTCACGTTTTATAGACAGATAAATTTTTTTCTTGTCCATTTTCACCCATAATCTTCCATTGAGAATATACTTCATATACTGGGGGGCTTCCTTTACTTTTGCTTATATTTTGTGGATGTCAGTATAACACTTCAGATAGCCATCTGATATTCCTTGGTTTTACATGAGAGGCAGTATGGTATAATGGTTAAAACTCTTATCTTGTAGTCAAAAAAGCCTAGGTTCAAATCCTCACTTAGGCACTTAATAACAGTGACTGTAGACAAATCCTGAACCCCAGGTTACTCATCCACAAAATGGGGATGATGGCTGTTGTGATAATCAAACAAGAGACATTTATAAGGAATATATAAGAATGTTGAAACAAAAAATTCTGGAAATTTTAAATTGTTCCATGAATACTATCATTATTGCTACTTGACTAGATCACTTGCTTTTCTAATCACATTTACAATGACAACAAAAATTGCATCAGTAGCAGAAATACAGTATAAAAGAAAGAGCATTAGGAATATAGTCATGACCTGGGTTGAATCTTGGCTCCACTACTTAATAGACATATGTTTTTTCACAAATCTGCTGTTTGCTCAGACTTTCAGTTTCTGTATGTCCATATGTAATGGTAATTTAAAAGGGAAGATCTTTCCCGTTCATTAATAGGCCCATGTGACTTGCTTAAATCACATGGAGGCCTAAGTCACATGTGGTAGGAGGAGCTTGCTGAATTGGTGAAACAGGAAGAGTGCAGCAGAGGTGAGAGGAAGTTATTGACAGCAGTTAGTGTAAAGGAAGAGAGAGGACACAGGCAAACAGACAGCTAGGCTCATATTTGTTTGTGTGTGGAAAGATGGAGGTTGGGGGGGGCTTTGGAATGGCTTTGTCCCCTGCAGTGATAAAGTGCATTGGCTTCTTGGCTACTATGATGGGTTTGACTTTCTGGTTTGGGGATTTGGCTTTCTGATGTCTGAATAACTGTTTTTCTATACAGAGAGTCTGTTATACTTTGCATTTCAGAACTACACCAGCATATTCATAGTTGTCCCTTGGTGCTATGAATATTGCCTGGATGATACACCATATCCATGGATCCTGGCCTATGCATTGGATGATAGCCTTGGAAAGAAACAAGAGTTTAAAGGATTAGAGGTCATAGTGAGAACCAAAAATGTGGATAGGAGTAAAAAAGACATGGAAAGATGAAATGATAAATTTAACAACATACCCATGTTTCCCTATCTTTATACTGTCTTAAGTTGATCTAACCATACCCACTAGCTATTGTCCTATATCTCTCCTCTCCCCTTCCCTTTAAATTCTGGCTAGGACCACATGTGTGCATGTGTGTATGTGTGTGTGTGTGTGTGTGTGTGTGTGTGTGTGTGTGTGGAGTGTATATAACCTGTCCCTTCCATCCTATTCCATTGCACTCCACTCAGCCAGGTAACACTGAGAAAGTCATTTTAATTTTCTGAGAGTCAGTGTCCTAATCTGTTAAATGGGGACAACTTTCCTTGTCCTTCCTCTCATGGAGCTACTGTAAGTCTCAGATGAGATAGTAGTCACAAAATGCATTTTAACTGTAACACACATATGAATATAAGGGGCTTCTTCTCTGCCTGAAAGTTGTAGGACTTGGGAGCTGCACAGAATTTGAATAAGCAGAGGGGAGGGAGAAGGGCATTTCAGGTTCATCCATCAATCACATGTCACTAGAGCTGTTCAAAATTTAATGGCGACTTTCAGAGCAGCATGGTACAAATGACAACTTTTGGACTGGAACAGGGAAGAGGCACGGATAAATGACTCCTCCTCCCTTTAGACGTAAAAATCATGCATAACTTTGGGATTGTATGGGCATGAAGCATTTATTCCTTTTTTTTTCCTTTTTCAATAGGACCTGCTGAGTTTTTAACACAGCTCTTTTTCCATCACTTAGATTTCAGCAGGTCATAAAGGAGAAAAACAAGAGCATTAAGGCTGTACACAGATCTGCTATATTACCTTGACTCCCCAATTCTTGATCTTTATAAAGCAGTGGTGGGAAAACAGGAATCACCAACCAGAAATACATCATGCTGAACTTGAAATATTTCTCTCCTTGATTTTCTCTGACACCCAAGACATCCAGGTCCTTTACCATGGTTATTATTAATGCATATGAAAGTATGGAATAAATCTTATAGAATGGACTGGTGTGAACAAGTCATGCAAACTTAGGTGAATTCTTTTACCTCAAACTTCTATGCATTCTCCCCGTAGCATTGAGGGAGGCAGGCTGGAAAGCAGGAAAGGTCTTAAACTCTCATTGGTGCTACTTCAGAGTCAGAACCAAAGTGCCTCTGGGTAGCAAATTTCCGGTAGAAATTTGCTAATTCTTTCAGGCAGGTTCCAATGTCAGATTGCTTTGCATCATTTAATAATTTCTATTCCTTTAAAACTTATATTTTAATACAAAGTGTCTCCTTAGGTGGCTGTGACACCTTCCTCCTCTATTGACCTATCATACAAAGAGCCCCCACTTCCTACTCTTAGAGAAATTAGGGTGACTAGGTCGTGCTGATTTCTTTCTTTCCTCAGTTCTAGGCAGAAAAAAGTCCCTCCCACTGTGTGAATACCTTTCACTAAATCTTTGAGGCCTAGGAAAGTCTTCAGTTTTTAAAAAATTTTTCTATTCACTTTCTCACTATTTATCCTCCTATAAGGCAGACAGACCAAGGCACGTAATTTACCAGGGAACTTCTCCAAGAAGAGAGAATTTATTGGGAAAACTGGTGGATGAAGAACAAAGCTGGCTGTTGCACAAGAAGGGACCCATGATATATAAGTCAGAAGGTTAAAGGAATGAAGAATAATGTCCCTGTTCTACTCCATTCTACAAAGAGAAAAACAAAACCATTTCCTTGAGTCTTCCCCTTGGTGCTCTATCTCCTTCCCTTCATTGTTAAATTTGTTTTTTTAACAGCTCCAACCTGTTCTCATCTCCTTGCTATGATTCTCTTTCTCCCTTCTCTCTCTCTCTCATCTTTCTCTCTTTCCCATCTCTTTCTCTCTCCCATAACCATATAACCAATCCACTGTCCTTTTTGATCCCTCTGCAGTTTCAACTCTTTTCGTCATCCTTTACTTTTGGATATTTTCTCATTCATTGCCTTATGAGAAACAATATTTTCCTGGTTCTTCTCCCCTTTTCAACTTCTCTGGTTCATTTTATGATTCTTTATCCTCTTTCATATTATTTAAGAATTCACCAAAGTTATATCTTTTCCTCCTATTTTTCTCTATTCTTTTTGGCATTTCAAGGTGTCCCTGAATCCTACTTCCCCTTGTAATATCATAATTAACAGCAGACAACTTCAGATTATTGTAGCTTTTTTTGGGGGAAGAGGTTGGATAAAGACAATGGAATATTTCCATCCCTCCTCTTCCTAGCTTTTACAGGAATGTCTGTCAATCATTTGAGAATTTAAGGGGCATAGAACAAGATACTCTTAATGTAATCAATATTGAGGAACACAAAGTGGAAAATGAATATCTGTCCAGTTAATTTAGCTTCTTTGTAAACTGACTTTTTTGCATTAATAGCGGTACCAGCCTGAATCTATATACATCATATTCATAGGAGGTGAATTTGAAAGGGGACACCATCACCAGCCCAGATCTCTTTTCTAAACCTCAGACCTCCAACTCTATTTACTAAAAGTAATCAACAAATTAATAGAAATGTATTAGGTGCCTCCTGTGGGCCAGGCACTGTACTAAGTACTGAGTATATAGAGACAAAAGACAGTCCCTGATAGGCAATCTAGTCTCCCATTACAATATAATGGGGTAGAAAACATGCAAATAAATATATGCAAAGCAAGAACTTTACACAGGATAAATAGGAAATAATTAAGAGAGGGGAGGCACTGGGGATGGCCTCCAGTAAAAGATGGAATTTTAATTGGGACATTAAGGGAGCAAGGGAGGTAATAGACACCTGACACCAGAACCATTGAATCTCAGAATTGGAAAGGGAAACTAGTTGCCATCTCTGTCTTTTTGTTTGGAGACCTGTAGGTTGGAAGAACCCAAACCCCTCTGTAGTACCCTGTAATTGTATACCTTCTTTCAGATTATAGCGTTCATGTAACAGAGGATCCTGGGGAATGAGAAAGACTTAAATCAAATAAGTAGGAGGATATTTTGATGGTGATAGAGTTTTGTGGGGGTGGGGTTTGACTTGCAAGAAAGAGTAGAGATTGAATTGGAGGAAGAATCAGTCAAAAAATTGAAAAAAATATTCAAGTTGAAGGAGGATTCAGTCTGAAGGGGGAAATATTTTATAACTAGAGTTTGAAGAGACCTTAGATATCATAGATTTCAGCCTATTTCTTTTATAAATGAAGAAACTGAGGACCAGAGAAATTAGTTACTTTATCCAAGATTCCATGGGTAGTAAGTGACAAAGTCAACCCAGCTACTAAACTCCAAAACTATTGGTCTTTCCATGGACCACATTGCTTCTTGGGCATAAGAAGGCCAAAAGAGAAGAAGGCAAGGCAGGCTAAGATTTTCTTTTTAATGAGTAAAATAAATGCATTAGACAAATTAAGAGTTAAGAGAAGTTGAGTGGGGTTATCAGGCTGTTGTGAGTTGATAACATTCTGTGAAAGTGTAAAGAAGGTGATAAGAGGATGTAAAGGTTTAAAGAGGTGATAAAAAGGGATAAAGGCATTAACAAAGATGTAACAGGATGAGTTATAAATACCCAGCAGAGGAAAGACAAGGGCTGAACCACTTACCCAGAGAGAATAATTGGATGTGACTTGAAGCTAGTGGTCAATGTTTGTGGTTCTGCCATGGCCAGGTCCCAGCTAAAATTTTACCTTCTCCAGGAAGTCTTTCCCAGTCCCTCTAAATTCTAATGTCTTCTCTCTGTTAATTACTTCCTATTGATCTGTATATAACTTGTCTGTACATATTTGTTTTCTTGTGGTCTCCCTCATTATACTGTGAGACCCTTGAGAACAGAAAATTACTTTTACCTTTCTTTGCAGGTCCAGTGTTTACCATAGTACCTGGCACATAGTCAGCACTCAATAAATATTTATTGACTGACTGCTCAAAGTTCAGTCTAATCTTCTTCCTATAGGAAAAGGGTGAAGGGGCTTGAGGAATGATGATGATGATGATGATGATGATGGCTAACATTTATATGGTCCTTTAAGGTTTGTAAAGTATCATTCGATCCTCAAGACAGCCCTGGGAAGTGGAGCTATTATTATCCCTATTTTACAGATGAAGAAATTGATGAAAAGATCAGGGAACAAGTATTTATTAAGTACCTACAAGGTGCCAGATTCTATGCTAAGGAATTTACAAATATCTCATTTAACCCTCATAATTACTCTGTAATGTAATATTTTCTTCATTTTGCATTTATGGAAACTGAGGCAAACAAGGGTTTAGACCAGGATCAAATAGCTAGTAGCTAAGGTTAAATGTGAACTTGGGTCTTTTTGACCTCAGACCCAGTACTCTATCCACCGCACCAGCAAGATAACCCACCAAACTCCTGGTTATCAAAGACAATGAAATACTTCAATAACAACAATATCCAAGAAGAGGAACGTTGGTGATATGAGGGAGAACCAGCAAAGAATCTGAAGACATCAAGGAGAAACCCTACCTGGGTCAGGAGGTTGGAGAATGGAAGAATGTCACACAGAAGAGAAGGGTAACCTGAACATTTGGAATTAAAATACAAATTTATGGCTCATCCTAAAAAGGATGGTTCCCAATTCCCTGGCTGGGGGGGAAGCAGCTACTTGCTCTCAAAGATGTTGCCATGTAAGAGATCAGTAAGAAGAGACGAGTGGAAGAAGAGAAAAACATCGTTAGTTGTTGACTGGTGCTCAGGGTCTGAGGCAGCTATCTGTTGACACAATAAGAATAGAGGAGTCTGTTGTCTTCCCATTAGAATGGGAATCCTTGAGGATAGGGGCTCTTTTTCCCTTTCTTTTTCTCTTCACTGTGCCTTTTTGCTGGCTGTCCATAATCTCACTCACCATCATGTCTCAGTTGCCTCTCCTTCCATCCTGGGGAATTCCATTCTCTCACTGGTGAGTTCTACCTAGAACCTCCATTTTGAGGAATTGCCCAGGAAAGCCATGTTTTGTTCTCTTTTTCATGTGCTATCTTCCACTCTTTAGAATATAAGTTCTTCAAGGTCAGGGATTGTCTTTTCTTTTGCTTGTATTTGTATCCCCAACACTCAGTACAGCATCCAACACATAGTAAATAATGAACACTAGAAAGAACAGACCTGTCAATTGGAACAATTTTTAAAAATTAATTTATTATAATTTTTCCTATCTATACAAGTATACTTTGAATACAAATGATCACAAGCAGATATTATAATTTTACTTCAAAACAAAAATTTTATTTCTATTTTCTCCATGGATAAAAGAAATGCATTGCATCAGTTGATATAGCGTGGTCTTTTGAGGTATTTTTAAACTTATGTCCTTCTTTAGTATATGCTTACTGATTTGACAGGTTGGTCTGCCATATTTTGCCTCCTCATCTATACCTCCTGCTTTCCCTGGCCTCTTTCAAGACTCAGCTCAAGTCTTCAGGAGGGCCATCTCAATCTATTTCCCACTCCAACTTCACTCCCTGTCTTGTGTCTGAGGTTACCTTACACTTATCCTGTATGTAGTTGTTATTTTCATGTTATCTCCCCCATTGGAATGTGAGCTCTTCAAGAGAAGACAAGATCCACCCCTTCCCTTTTATTTTGTATTTCTAGCACTTAGTACAGTGCTTGGGTGAATAGCTGAAGGAGTCTATGGCCTGCCTCTTCTAGACCAGGGCTCTCTCAAACTATACAGGTAGACTTAAGGCTTAGCTTCACCAATTAAAACTGACTACTGGAACTCTTCTGAAAGCTTTCTGAAATGTCTTGGTTATAATTTTGATTTCCTCATTCTATAGGTTTCTCTGTTCTAAGACCTACAGCCATTAGAATAGGTCTTCCTGACTCCTTATTAGGTAATTTTTAGGGAATTCTCTTTATTCTTGGTCATTTTCCTTGACCAGTTAAGTGACAGATGCCACATCTATTTCTTGTTTATAAAACCCTTTATAAAACCTAGATCTGTTCCTTTGGGTCTTCTACTGGAGCACACAACATAGTGCACATCTGAGTCACCATCTTGCATGTTGTCTTGTAGGATAGTAGTAACGAGAGAGTCCACATACATTTCTGTCTCTACTGGAATTCCTGTTATTTTTTGATACACTTACCTGTGTGAATATCATTATAAAACATCTTGAACCCATCCTAGTAGTATTGCCTGTCACTCATGCCAAATTAGCGTAATATGTGAACATAGCAAGAACTCAATTAATGTTGTTGAATGACTGACAATAGAAAATCTTCCCAGATTTCTCAAAATGAATGATAAGTACCCATTCTAATGGTTTATATGGGCACAAATTATACTACCAGTAGTGATGTAGAAAACATTGGCAAAGCATATGGCATAGATGTAGTATTTATAACTGCTGCCTATAGAAGGCAGGGAATGAAGATGAGTACAGCTGCCTAAGAAGCTGATGTCTGACAATGGCATTTGGATTTCTGGACCATTGTTTAAAATATAGGAGCCAGGATAGGCTTCTGGTCAGGGATGCCAAGAATTGATAAGAATATACTTGTCAGGTATCCTACAAATCTAAATTAAGGGCTTTAAAGTGAAAAGGGTGGAGGTGAGAAAGCTGCCTGTACCACCAAACTAGACATCATAGAGAATAACTACGATGTAAGAATAAAAATGGAGGATGAAACAACCAGAAATACACTGGAGACATAACCTAAGAAAAGAATCAGTAGTAAACCTCTAGCTTGAAATTCCTATAAAAACTTATCACTGATTCCTTTGGTTTGAAATTTATATAAAAATGCATCCCTGATACTTGATAGGATGAGAGACCTCATCTGAATTTAACTGTAGATGGGCATGCCTTATTCAGAATGAATAGGTTAAATAAAAGGGGTGGGGATAGCATTGTATGTAAATAAGATATATTCATCTAGGACAGGAATGGGGAACCTAGGTCCTTGAGGCCATATTTGGCCATCTAGATCCTCTAGGATGGCCCTCTGACTGAACCTAAACTTCACAGAACAAGTTGATTCTGATTCAGAGAGAGAGCTGCTCTTGAAGACCTAAAGGGCTACATATGGCCTTGAGGCCTCAGGTTCCCCACTCCTGAAGGAAATCCAGGAATTAGAGAAGCATGGTGGCAAGGCTTTGGGTTAAGATTAACAGAGTAAGAAACAAGTAAGCTTGTCATTGAGCTTGCTACAGAGCACTGGACAAAAAGAGAAGCTGCATGAGGAGTTTGAAAAACAGATCATAAGTCTGGCTCAGAACCATGAATCATATGGTAGTTATGGGAGTTTTCAATTATCCTTACATCTGTTGGAGCTCTCTCTCTTCCAAATGCGGAAGAGCTAATATATTCCTTGATTTACATTAATGATAATTCATCCTTTCAAAATGTAAAGGAACCAAAAAGGGGAATTCTATTTTGCATCTGATTTTCACAAATGGGGAAGAACTTTCACTGCAGTGAAAGTAATAAAAAACATTGGGAATAAGGTATGACTCCCTCTTAGAGTTAGGAGAGTTAGGCATACTATGATGTGCAATAGATCCTGGGAAAGTTGATTTCAAAGGATTCAGAGGAAGGAGAGGAGTTCCTGCATTATAATGCTTCAGGAGAGTTTTATAGTTTATATGCCTTCTGAGAAGTGATCCAGGTCTGAGATTCTTTGATTCAGTGACTCTGTGACCCTTCCCTAGTGGTGAAGATCCTGAGACATACTGATGCTTTCATGTAACAGTGTTCCTTATTCTAGAAAGGGTTAATGGCTCTTCCTGACAATTGGAAAGCCCAGGGCCGATTTATCTGAGGACATACTATATATAGCTCATTATCTAGGTGCTGGAAGATAATTAATATGGAACATTACCTAATGACCTCTCCACAGCTTGTAGATGTGTGAACAGACACATATACTTAGGGGTACAATGTCAAGTTTCAGTATTAGCATTGCTGAGCACTAGGTCTCACATCTTGGCTATGTCCATATATACTTCTTTCTCCCTTGTTCACATGTGCCCTTCAAAGTTAGTTTCTTCTTTGAAAATCTTCTTGGTTTAGTTTGTATTTTATATGATGTTTACCCAAAGACAGGGAAATAGTTTTAGAGATTCCCTGAGGTCACAGAGTCACAGTAATAGATCCTTACAGTAGAAAGGGACCTTGGAGATCACCTTGCCTGAGCTTTGCATTAGTCACAGAAGGAAATTGAAGACCAGAGAGGAAAAGAAACCATGTCCAAAGTCACTCAGAAATCAAATTGTAGAAGTGAGTCTGGAATACAGGTTATTTTTTCCCTCCTATTCCCATTACCCATAATACTCTTCTCAAAATGTTACCCCAGTTGCTAGGACTAGCATAAAATGTGGTGCTGACAAAGGTTGGAATAAATGACTATCAGAAGAGTTTGGATTTAATCGCGCTGCTTACCTTGTCAAATGGAAAATTGGTTGGAAATGCAGGTTCTCTCTGACCTGGAAGTGGGAGCCTGGATTTGCAGTCTCAAGTCTATTTTGAAGATTTTTGATGAGTCAATTCACTTTTATTTTTAAGTAATAGTTCATAGCATCTTCTTTGATTGTTTCTTGTGCACTTATCCCATAGAACTTTGTATTTTCTCTACTTTATGAGGTTCAATTAAATAATAAAATTAAAGAAGGTTCTTTCCATTTCCAACATTCTATTTCTATCATTCTATTGTGTTCTAAGGTCCCTAATGTATGATTTTACAATTCAGTTGGTAGAGTGGGAATCCTGGCAACCTGTTAGCTATAATACATAAGGGCAAATGTGTGGGGGAAAAACAATCCCAGCAGGGCATCCCAGGACAGTGTTCCAATTTCTGTCTAGACATCTTTTAGCCTGGTTATTTTTCTGTCCAGTGCTCATTCCCAACCACCTAAGTATGTTATGTCAACAAATAGATCTCCCTTCTAAATTCCAATCTCATATATCACTCAGTCAACAAGGATCCCCTAGATGATAACTATGTTCCAATAATTGTCCTGAGCACTGGGGACAGATAAAAAAAGGCACAGGGATGGTGTATTCATTCTAATGGAAGAGAGAACATGCAAATATATATGTGTATATATGTATGTATACATATATACATAAAATATGTATATATATGCATATGAAATCACTGTCATCATCATATGTAACATTTACATAGTGCTTACGATATGAGCAGTATAAATAGAGGGTAATCTCAGAGGGAAAATACTAATAATGAGAATGAGAAGAGAAGAAGAGACCAGGAAAAGCCCCTTAAAGAAGGTGGGAATTGAGCTCAATCTTGAATGAGGTCAGAAAACCAAGAGACAGAGATGAAGAGGTGCTGCATTCCAGGCATAGGATTTTGCTGTTGTTCAGGCATTCAGTAATGTCCAACTTTTCATAAGCCTGTGGACCATAGCACATCAGGTCCTTCTATCCTCTACTGTCTGTCAAAGTCTGTCCAAGGTCATGCACGTTATTTGTATGACATTGTCTAACCATTCCATCCTCTGCCATCTTGTTTTCTTTTTGCCTTGAATCTTTTCCAACATCAGGGTCATTTCCAGTGAATACTATCTTCTCATTATGTGGCCAAAGTATTTAAGCTCCAG
This sequence comes from Bettongia penicillata ogilbyi, assembly GCA_023548195.1. Taxonomy (NCBI): domain Eukaryota; kingdom Metazoa; phylum Chordata; class Mammalia; order Diprotodontia; family Potoroidae; genus Bettongia; species Bettongia penicillata. The sequence goes on from JAJHZJ010000426.1 coordinate 1,337,597, forward strand.
CTTCAATATTTTATCTTCCAGTGAATAGTATGAATTAATTTCTTTAAGTATTGACAAATGTCATCTCCTTGCTGTCTAAGGGACTCTCAAAAGTCTTCTCCAGCACTAAAATTCAAAAGGATTGATTCTATGCCACTTAGTTTTCCTTATGGTCCAACTCTCATAGTCATGCATTGCATGGGAGAGCTTGTGAAAAGGCAGAGATTGAAAATGGAATGATCTGGAGGCAGAGCTAGGATGGTGGAGTAAAAGCAGGGACTAACCTGAGCTCTCCCACAAACTTTCCAAATGTCTTTAGATAATGACTCTAAACAAATTCTAGAGTAGCAAAACACACAAAACGATGGAGTGAAACAATTTTCCAGCCCAAGAAAACTTAGCAAGTCAGGAGGAAAGGTGTGTTGCATCATGGGGAGAGAGGAGTACAGTCTAGCAAAAACCAGGCCTCTGAAAACCAGGAGCAGTCCTTGGGGCAACTGAATCAGTGGCAGCAGTACAGTTTCTAGATTTCTTAGTCCACAAATGGTAAGGAGATCAAACAACAGGTCAGAAGGAGATTTACAGGGGTCTCTTTCCTGCCACCAGAGGCAGGACTCTGTTTCATTCCCTGTTCTTGGATCTGGGTCACAGTCCTGGGACTTAGTCCCAGTGCAAGGAGGAGTGCTATTACAGCAGAGACTCCCAAGGGAGCAGAGACTCTGGTCACAGTTCCAAGGTTGAAAAGTGTGCTTGTGGTCACTCATAAACCAGGGCACAGTACAAGGACATAGTACACACACCTTCCTCTAGATCATACCAACTTGGAAGAGTCAAAAACTTACAGATCCTCAGAGTTAACTATGAGAATAGCTGCACAAAAAACCTGAAACTTGGGACAGTAGCCCGTCCACTTGGGAAGCAGAGTCCCACTTTAGTATAGAATTAAAAGTCAAGAAATAGCCTGAAAAATAAGCAAACAACAAAGAAAATTCTGACCACAGAAAGTTGCTATAGTGACAAGGAAGATCAAAACACACAGTGAGAGGAAAACAAAATCAAAATTCTTGCATCCAAAGCTGCAAGGAATAATATGAATTAGTCTCAAGCCATGGGTGAGCTCAAAAAGGATTTTAAAAATCAAGTAAGAGAGATAGAAGAAGAATTGGGAAGAGAAATTAGAGTAATGCAAGAAAACATGAAAAAGAGTCAAAGTCAAAAAAGACTCTTGGTGAAAATGCACAAAAAAGTTCTAAAGAAAATAATAGCTCAAAAAAAACCCAGAATAAGCCAAATGGTAAAAGGGTTCCAAAAATCCAGTGAAGAGAAGAATGCCTTAAAGAGCAAAATTGGCCATATTACAAAAGATAGACAAAAATTCGCTGAAGAGAAAAACTCCTTAAAAATAGAATTGGTGAAAATAGAAAGGCAAGTGCAAAAACTCACTGAAGAAATAATTTCTTAAAAGTTAGAATTGGACAAGTGGAAGTTAATGACTTTATGATACATTAAGAAACAATCAAACAAAATTAAAAGAATGAAAAAGTAGAAGAAAGTATGAAATATCTCACTGGAAAAAACAATTGACCTGGAAAATAGATCTGGGAAAGATAATTTAAGAATTATTGCACTACCTGAAAGCCATGATCAAAGAGCCTAGACATCATCTTTCCAGTAAGTATCTAGAACTAGAGGGTAAAACAGAAATTGAAAGACTCCACCAATCACCTTCTGAAAGAAATACCAAATGAGAAACTCTCAGGGATATTGTAGCCAAATTCCATAGTTCCCAGGTCAAAGAGAAAATACTGCAAGCAGTAAAAAAGAAACAATTTAAGTATTGTGGAGCCAATATGACTGTATAGTCAGCATAACACAAGATTTAGCAGCGTCTATATCAAAGAATCTGAAACTTAGTATATGATATTCTAGAGGTTAGAAGAGCTAGGGTTATAATCAAGAGTCTCTTGCTCAGCAAAACTGAGCATAATCCTTCAAGGGGAAAATGGACATTCAATGAAATAGAGGACTTTCAAATATTCTCAATGAAAAAAACTAGAGATGAATAGAAAGTCTGACTTTCAAATACAGATGCAAAAGAAGTATAAAAAGGTAAACAGGAAAGAGAAATCATAAGGGGTTTGATAAGGTTAAACTTTTTACATTCCTACATAGGAAAATGATGTTTATAAATCATGAATCTTTCTCATTACCAGGGCAGTTAGAAGTAATATACATAGAAAGCAGAGGTGTGAGTTGAATGTGATAGTATAATTATCTAAAAGAAATAAATTAATTAAGGGTTGAGAAAGAAGAATTCACTGGGAGAAGAGAAAAAGGAGAGGTAGAATGAGATCAATTATCTGACATAAAAGAGATTTGAAAGAGATTTTACAGTGGAAGGGAAAATGGGGAAAGTGGGAGGGGAACTCAAAGAATGGATAATATAGACATTCAGCTGGGTGTTGAAATCTATCTTACCATACGGGAAAGTAGAAACAGAAGTGGATAAGGAAAGTGGGGGGAGCTGATAGAAGGGAAGGCAGTTTGGGGGAGGTAAAAAGTTAGAAGCAAAACAGTTTTGAGGAAGGATGGGGTAAAAGGAGAGAGTAGAATAAATGGGGAAAATAGGATAAAGGGAAATACATAGTTGGTAATCATTACTGTGAAAAAAATTACAGAGATTTTCTCTGATAAAGACTTCATTTTTCAAACATATAGAAAATTGGTCAAATTTATAGAAAGAAGAGCTGTTTCTCAATGGGTCTCAATTGAATTCTCAATGGTCAAAAGATATGAACAGGCAGTATTCAAATGAAATAATAAAAGTTATCCATATCATATAAAAATGTTCTAAATCACTATTAATGAGAGATATACAAATTACAACTCTGAGCTACTATCTCATACATGTCAGATTCGCTAATATGACAGAAAAGAGAAATGACAAATTTTGAAGGCAATGTGGGGAAATTAAAATACTAATGAACTATTGGTGAAGTTGTATACTGATGCAACCATTCTGGGGAACAATTTGGAACTATGCTCAAAATGCTATAAAACCATGTATACCCATTGACCAATCCATACCACTACTAAGTCTATATTTCAAAGAGATGAAAAGCAAAATGAAAAGGACTTATGTGTACAAAAAGATTTACAGCATCTCTCTTAGTAGTGGAAAAGAATTGGAAATTGGGGGGATGTGGTTCACTTGGGGAATGGCTTAACAAGTTCTTATATATAATTTTGATAAAATACTATTGTGCTTTAAAAAATGGTGAGCAGGATGTCCTTAGAAAAACATGAAAAGACTTTTATGAAATGATGCAAAGTGAACTGAGCAGAACCAGGAGAATCTTGTGTACAGCAATACTATATGATAATCTACTATGAATAACAACTATTCTCAACAATACAATGATGTAAGACAATTCTTTAGGACTGATGATGAAAGATGCTGTCTGTCTCCAGCAAGATAACTGGTAAAGCCTAATGTAGATCAAAGATACTTTTTCTTTACTCTCTTTACTTTTCTTCTTATTGTTTTTTTTCTCCACAGAATGACTTACATGGAAATGTATTTGCATAAGTATATATGTATAATTTATGCCAAATTGCTTACTTTCTCAATGGAAGGGGTGGAGGGAGAGAATCTGGAATTCAAAATTTGAAAAACAACAATGGTAAAATTGTTTTTACATGTAATTGGAAAAAATAGATATTAAATAAGAAAATGGAATGATCTATGTGAGGAATGGCAAGGAGGGCAATACAGCAGAATAGTAGGATCAATAGAGAGGAATTAAGTATAACGAGGTTGATAAGGACCAGGTCCTGAAAAGTTTTAATGACAAACATAGGATTTTACATTTGGCCTTGTTGAATAGAAGGATGACATGACTAGACCTTCAATTTTGGAAAATCATTTTGGCTACTGAGTGTAAGATAGACTAAGATAGGGAGAGATGAAGGAGGAGATGACAGGAGAAGGAGAAGTCGAGGAGACCAAAGTATTGCAACAGTTGAGGCATGAATCGATAAAGGGTGAATGAAAATGAAGTTGTGAGCCTGAGCAACTAAAAAGTGGTGATGCCCTTGACCATAACAAAGAAGATGGGTAGAAGAAAAAAGTTTTGGAGAAAAATAATTAATTTTGTTTTATTCATGCTGAGTTTGGAATATCTATTGGATATCCAGGTTGAAATCCCAAATTTGAGATCCCAAATGCAAAAGATTGTTGGTGATACATGGGCATGGGGGACAATGCATGCTTAGATGAAAAAAGCAGTGTCACATATGGAAAGCAATAGAAGAGCAGTTTAGCTGGACTACAGAATGAGTGAAAGGAAGTATTATTTTTATTTATTTGTTTTCAGTTTATAATATTCAGTTGCACCAGCTTCTGAGTTCCAAATTTTCCTCCTTTCTCCCCCTCCCAAAGATGCCATGGAATCTGATATAGGCTGTCTATATTCATTTACATTAAACCTATTTTCACATTAGTCATGTTGCATAGAAGAATTAGAACCAATGGAATGGACTACAAGAAAGAAGAAATAAAATAAAGAAGAGAAAGAGCAAATAGAAAGGGAGTGTTTTAATCATGTCTGGAAAGGTTGGGTGGAGTCAGAGGGTGAAAGGCTTTACATGCCAAATATATTCAAGTTAAGAGACAATAGAAAGATGGTGGAGGTTCTTGAAGAGCAGAATCATGTGATCACACCTTGATTTTGTTTTTGTTCTTGTTCAGGCATTTTTAGTCATGTTCAACTCTATATGACCTCATTTAGGGCTTTCTTGGTAGAGATACTGGAGTGGTTTACCATTTCCTTCTCCAGACCATTTGACAGATGAGGAAACTGAGGCAAAGAAGGTTAAAAGATTTGTCCAGGGTCACACAGTTAGCAAGTGTCTGAGGCTGGATTTGAACTCAAGAAGAGTCTTCCTGGGGGGCAGAGCCAAGATTGCAGAGTAAAAAGATGGACCTGTGGAAGCTTCCCCACATAGCCCATAAAACACCTGTAGAAAATGACTCTAAACAAATTCTAGAGGAACAGAAGCCACAGAACAACAGAGTGAAAGAAATTTCTAGCCCAAGACAGCCTGGAAGGTCAACAGGAAAGGTCTACAGCACCAGTTGTGGAGCAGAGCACAGCCCAGTGTGGGCCACATGGTACAGCAAGGACAGGACCAGGAATAGGTTTCAGGGAGCCACTAGCAGCAGCAGTTCCCAGATTGCTCAAACTATGAAAACCAAGGACATCTTCAAAGGTCAGTGAGAGGGCTCCTTCACCCAGGAGAAGGGAGTGTGGTCTGGACTGCTAGCAGCAGCCTCTGTAGTGGCAGCCTCCATTTTTGGAGCCCTCAGTCTAAAGCCCCTGGGGAAATTGAGCAGCTGATCTGAAACTCAGCCCTCAGCACTGTCTTGGGGTGAAAAGGAGTGCTGGCATGGTGGAGCTGGAGGTGGCTGTGGAGAGGGAAGTCTACTGCTTGCAGATTCTAGGCAGAAAAGTTTTTGGTTGCTCCCAGACCAGTGTACAGGCCAGAAGAGGAGTAAGCTCCTCTCCCTTGATTGTGCCACCTTGGAGGAACTGAGAACTTACATGTCCCCACAGTATACCCTCCTCTTGAAAAAGGACTCAAAAGTCAAATAACTGACTGGGAAAATGTTCAAAAAAGGGGAAAAAATAGGACTATAGAAGGTTACTTTCTTTGTGAAAACATATTTTCTTCCATCCTTTCAGATGAGGAAGAACAACACATAACATCAGAGGAAGGCAAGGCTTCTAAAACTTCCAAAATAAATATTCAGTGGTCTCAGGCCATGGAAGAACTCAAAAAGAATTTTGAAAATCAAATAAGAGAGGTGGGGGAAAAATTGGGAAGAGAAATGAGATTAAATGCAAGAAAATCTTGAAAAGTGAGTCAACAGCTTGCTAAAAGAGATCCAAAAGAATGCTGAAAAAAAATAGGTTAACTTAATTGGCAAAAGAAGTCCAAAGAGACAATGATGAGAAGAATGCTTTAAAAAGCAGAATTAGCCAAATGGAAAAGGAGATTCAAACGCTCACTGAAGAAAATAGTTCTTTAAAAATTAAAATGGAGCAGATGAAAGCTAATGACTTTATGAGAAACCAAGAAATTACAAAACAAAACCAAAAGAATGAAAAAAAAACAGAAGATAATGTGAAATACCTCATTGGAAAAACAACTGACCTGGAAAATAGATCCAGGAGAGACAATTTAAAAATTATGGGACTACCTGAAAGCCATGATCAAAAAAAGAACCTAGACATCATCTTTCATGAAATTATCAAGGAAAACTACCCTGAATTCTAGAACTAGAGGGCAAAATAAATATTGGAAGCATCCACCAATCACCTCCTGAAAGAGATCCAAAAAGAGAAACTACCAGGAATATTGTAGCCAAATTCTCAGGTCAAGGAGAAAATATTGCAAGCAGCTGGAAAGAAACAATTTTGACTATTTTGGAAATAAAATCAGGATAACACAAGGTCTGGCAGTTTCTACATTAGGGGACTGAAAGGCTTGGAATATGATATTCCAGAAGTCAAAGGAACTAGGATTAAAACCAAAAAATTACCTATCCAGGAAAACTGAGTATAATACTTCAGGGGATAAAATGATCATTCAATGAAATAGAGCATTCTTATGAAAAGAGCAGAACTGAATAGAAAATTTGACTTTCAAACACAAGAATCAAGAGAAGTCTGGAAAGGTAAACAGGAAAGAGAAATCATAAGGGACTTTCTAAAGCTGAACTGTTTACATTGCTACATGGAAAGATAATATTTTTAGCTCGAGACTTTTCTCAGTATTTAGGTAGTTGGAGGGATTATACACACACATATATGTATATGTATGCATGTATATATATATATATATATATATATATATATATATATATATATATATAACTACAAATAAATTTGTATATATATAGACAGAGCACAAGGTGAGTTGAGTAAGAAGGGATGATACCTAAAAAAAGGTGTGAGAGAGGAATATATTCAGAAGAGAAAGGGAGAAATGGAATGGGTCAAATTATATCTCATAAAAGAGGGAAAAAAAGTTTTTTCAATGGAGGGGAAAAGGGAAGAGGTAAGAAAATAAAGTGAAGCTTTCTCTTTTCACATTTGGTTTAAGGAGGGAATAACAGGCTCACTCAATTTGGTATGAAAATCTATCTTACACTACTGAAAAGTGGGGGAGAAGGGAATAAGTGAGGTGGGGGATGACAGAAGGGAGGGCAAATGGGAGGAGAGAGTAATTAGAAGTAGACACTTCTGGGGAGGGACAAGGTCAAAAGAGAAAATAGAATAAATGGGGGGCAGGATAGGCTGGAGGGAAATATAGTTAGTTTTACACAACATGACTATTGAATTGCTTGTCTTCTCAGTGGGCATGGGTGAGGAGGGAGGAAGGGAGAGAAGTTGGAACTCAAAGTTTTAGAGAATTGTTTTTGCATACAACTGGGAAATAAGAAATACAGGTAATGGGGTATAGAAATCTATCTTGCCCTACATGAAAAGAGAGAAGATGGGGATAAGGGAAGGGAGGGATGTAATAGAAGGGAGGGTGTATTGAGGTAAGGCTAATCAGAATGCAAGATGTTATGGAGTGGAGAAAGAGGAGAGATGGGGAGAAAGTTTGGAATTCAAAATTTTGTGGAAATGAATGTTGAAAACTAAAAATAAATAAATATTTAAAAAAGACTGAAAATTGCAAAAAATAAAAAAAAGAGAGTCTTCTTGACCTTAGGCCCAGGTACCCTATTCACTGTGCTACATAGCTGCCTGCCAGACCTGGGTAGGTCCTTTGAAATAACAATGACCTTTTATCACCAATCTATTCTAGGTCAATGAAGGATCTGAGCCCTCAGAGCCTAAAACAAAAGCTTTCTCTGAGAGCCTCTCAGACTGCCCTGTACCAATCAGTACAGGTGACACATTGATTTCTTGAAAACACCATCCTAAGTGGATGTGGAGGCAGGTGCCAGCAGCTCTCTTCTTGTTGCCAGCCTTGAAGGCATCATCCCGGTTTCAAAACTATTATTCTTCAGAGGAATTTCCCGTTCTCTCCTTCCCATATGCTGTTCACTTTTTTGACTTCTCCCCATGCTAGGCACTCAGAAGGACAAAATGTACCAAGCTTCCTGCTGTCTTCTTCCCCTGCACAGTTCATTTATCCAACTACTGTAAATCTAACTGTGCCTCAAACCCAATTAATAGTAATAACAACAGCTCACATTTACAGTACTTACCATGTGCTAAAAGTTTTACAACTATTATCTCATTTCATCCTCACAAGAACCCTGGGAGGTAGGTGCTATTATTATCCCCATTGTGTAGACCAGCACTTCTTAAACTGTGATTTGTGACCCCTTATATGGGGCCTGAAAAATTTCTAACATATAATAAATCCAAGGTTTTTTTGGTACCACTTGTCCATGTTGCATCACACAACTTTACTGCAGCCTTGGTTGTGAACACAAAGCACATGCACTTTGCACTGTGCATGCATGTACTCAGGTCACATAATGCTAATGAACATGAAAAGGGAACACAAGTAGAAAAGGTTTAAGAAGCTCTGGTGTAGATGGGGAAACTTAGTCAAATAGCAGTTAAGTAACTTGCCCAAGGTCACACAGCTAGTGTCAAATTGGATTACTACTCAGAATTTTCTGTCTATAAGCCCCATGCTGTATCCACTACACCACCTAGCTGGTTCCCCACTAAAACTGGCTTCAAATCTCACCTCTGACACCTATTCTAGACAAACGTCTCTGGAAATATCATTAACCTTTTCTGAGCCTCAATGTCCTTATCTGTAAAATGGGGATAATAATATGTGTAGTACTTATCTCATAAAGCTGTTCAGAGGATCAAATGCGGTAACATAGACTTGTTTTTCTTGGTCCTGGAGAGCAGAAGAACAGGTTGATATTACAAAGGTCGAAATTCTGACTCAATATTCCTAACAATTAGAATAATTCCAAAATAAAATGGACTGCTTCAGGAAGTAGTGAGTTTCCCATCACTGAACCTCTTCAGACCGAGGCCAAAGAACCATTTGTTAAGAATGATTAGTAATGCTGCTAAGGGGATTACAGTTGAGATACAAGTTGGGCTAGTTGCTCAGGGATATCCCTTCCTACTATGAGGGTATATAATTCTGTTATTCTAAAGTTATTGGTCAGAGAATTTCTTTAAAAAATAGGAAGTAAGGATTGATAGAGAAGTAAATAGTTATGGGGAATGGATGACTCAAATTATAAAAAGTCAATTAAAAGCATAAAGATAGGCTTGGATGCTTGGGTAGTCAATCAATAAGATGTTATTAAGCATATATTAGAGCATATGTTGGGACAGGTAGGTGGGGAAGTGGATCAAATGCCTGGTCAGGAGTCAGGAAGACTCATTTTTATGAGTTCAAATATGGCCTCAGACCCTTACTAGCTGTATGATCCTGGCCAAGTCCCTGTTTGCCTCAGTTTCCTCATGTGTAAAATGAACTGGAAAAGAAAATTGCAAGCAATTCCTGAATCTCTGCCAAGAAAGTCCCAAATGGGATCACGAAGAGGTGAACATGACTAAAAATGACTGAGCATCAACATGTGCCAATTAATGTGCTGAAGTACTGGTGCTGGTGTTTTATGATTTACAGGCAGTCTAGGACTCTACCCTCTTCCTTATCTTTTGGCTAAAGCAAGATGGGCCATTACCTTGACAAGACTACATGAGTTCTGATGCTTAGAAGATTTTGTTTTGTTTTGCTTTTCCAAATGACACCCCTTCTCTGGGAGAAGGAGAAATTTGAACAAAGAGAGAGAGAAGTACATCAAGAAAGTCTCTGATATTCAACATGCTGGGCTGGCTGAGCTGACTTTGCATCATTAAAAAATGCTGTTCTGATCATCCAAAGACTTGAATTCATGTGACTTAGGAGCTCTGGCAAAGGTCCTGAGATCACCAGAAAAATCAAAAGGAAAGATGTCTATTAATTTCCACCAAGGGGAAGGATGATCCACAAAGCTAAAATATTTGGATCTTTATTCGTTTAACCAAACTACCTTCTGGAACAGAGGAATTTAAAGCTAAAGGAGACCTTAGAGATCATCTAATCCAAAGCTTTCATTTTATAACTGGAGAAGCTAAGGCCCAAAGAGGTGAAATAACTGGCCATATATCACACAGGAAAGAAACAACAGCTAGAACTTCAACTTGGAACATTTGATTATAATCTTAATGGTTTTCCTTTTCATTCTGTTGCCTTCCATGAAGAACTCACTCTCTGTGGTGCTTCTACTCATTCCCTCAGCTCCTTTCTCACTGCTTTTGGGGCAGTCACCTACAAGAAAGAATTTGACCCCTGCTGGGAAGCCCTTTGGGGGCTGCTATGAGGTTCAGAGGAAAGAGTGCTGACCATGGAGTCAGGAAGACCTGAGTTTATAGCCTGCCTCTTAACACTTAGTAGCTATGTGTCTGGGGCAAGCATAGTAATCTCTCAGGGTCTCAGTTTCTTTATATGTAAAAATGAGGAAGGTTGGACTTAGGGCCCCTAAGACTCTCCCAGTTCAAAATCTACAATCCTATCATCCTCTTCTGCTGAATAATGATTTCTTCTCTATCTGCCATAGTGTCTAAAATTTCATGACAGCTTCCTTTCTTTGTCTTAAGCCCCATCCCACTCCAGAGTTCTTTCAAACCTGGTATTCTTTCAAAAATGCCAGTGTTCTCCATAAATGACCATAGACATAGCACAGATGAGAGGAAATACTGTTAGCATGGGAGCCAGAGGGTGAGTAAGTCGGGACAGGGAAGGAGAGATGTAGATGTTGAAAGCAGGGCAAAGGTGTGTGTGTGTGTGTGTGTGTGTGTGTGTGTGTGTGTCAGGGTTTGGGGGGGTATATAGAATTTGATTGCACAGAATGTAAGGAAATGAATGAAAATCCATTGAAAAGGAATGGAATATAATGAAATGAAACAATAAAATGGATCATACATATGGAGCTGGGCCATTGGAGGCTATAGAGTCTAATCTCTTTATTTTAAAGCTGAGGAAACTGAGGACCCTAAAGGTGAAATGACTTGCTATTAGAAAAAGGAAGGTATGGGGAAAAGCAAGAGAATGAGGAAAAGGAAGGGAAGGAAAAGGAAAAAGGGAGGGGGAAAGAGGAAAAAGGGAAGGGAAATGGTAGGGAAAAGGAAGGGAAAAGGGAAGAGAAATGAGGAGAAGGGAAGGGAAAGAAAGGGAATGGGAGAAATGTCAAAGAATTGAATTATGTAGGATGAAAAAGAAAACATAGACAATATAGTATACCTGAACACTGGATTTGAAGCCAGAGGACACTTCCGATTCTAGTTCTGGAACTTGGAGCTTGTGTGATCCTGGGCAGTTCATTTAAGAGCTCCAGACCTATGATTTTTGTTGTTTGTTAATATATCAAATGAAGGAGTAAAACCAAACTATTTCTATGTCCTTTCCATCTTAAATGAACTGTGATTTCTTTCCTACCACAAAATCTCAGAATCTCAAATCTGGAAGTGACCAATCCAAGCTTGCTTAACTCACCCCACCCACTTAAACACTCTTGACAAGTAGTCATGAGGAATTGACCGCCACCAAAGGTAATTCTGAGATAATCCATGTTCAATTACCAGAGTCCTGGATTAGGTAGGAAAAATCCAAATAATGCTTTTTTCGGTGTTAATCTCTTCTTCTCAACCCCAAATCTGGAGCTATAACAAGTCCCTCATTGACTGGCTAGATTGCTCACCTAACATAAATGAAAAATAACAAAACTTGCTTCTAGGAGCTTTGAGAGTCATACCCTACTCACCCCAGCCCACATGGTTATGAGACAGACCTTGGCAGGCATCTGATTGCCATAGAGAGCCCCCTTCCTGCACTTCACCTCCCCCTGCCCAGCTAGCCCCCTTGCTTTGTCACCTTTTGTCTATTCCTCTAATCCCCTGTTGTTACTGCTTCTAGTTAGTTCCCTGGGGCCATGTGTGACTGCATAGAGGGCTCTTAATTGGCACACCTTTGTGTACCCAAATGTGCTAATTAAGTAATCAGCCTGACTTTACCAGAGCCCTCTGGAATAGGTGAAGAGGAGAGATTTTCTTGATCTTTTAAATTGATTGTAAAATGTCTCTTTTGCTGCTGGGAGCAGTGTTACTTAGAAAGAGCCCATAGACTGAAAGAGGCGGAGGTGGGGAGTGATCCAGCCCTGACTCTCTGGGGTAATAATAGAGGGGAAGCTCCAAGGAAGGAGGCATGTTTCTACTACTTCTCCAGCCTTTATTTCTCTCTGACAAATTCTCCAATCTAACCAAGGTCACTGTCTCCTAATAAGCCGCCTTTTTTCATCTTCAAACCTCATGATCTCATTGGTCCTTTTTAAGAGTGAAGAACCTCCGCTACCATTAACAACACGGCCCCTTCCAAACATTTTCCGTTCTGCCTTAAAGTGCTCACTTGCCTTTCTTCTCCACTTCTCTCTAGGTACAGAAATTCTTTTTATCCTTCAAGTCTTAACTCCTATGTCATCTGATATTTTTACCTTGAGGTTGTTTTATTAATCACTTGTCATAATGTAATTGTAGGATGTGCGTATTTCACATGTAGATCATGAATATGTCCAAATGGATTTGTGTAAAGGTGGTTCTTGAAGGGAGTCATGAATAGATATCTTTCTAATCTCACCCACCCCTCTGCAAGGGACATTTCCATTCCTACCTGGAAGATGGAAGAAGGGATGTGAAACTGGCTGCCACTCTGCTCTCCTCAGAGAGAGAAAGGGTACTGGGGTAGAGTTATATTCTTATATCCCTCCTCCTAAATATTGCACATCTAGGAAAAATTATTTTTCTTAGTTTCAAGCTGATTTCTTGGTAGTATCTCTAAAAAGAGAACAAGTTGTTCAAGCTTGTATCTACAGATTTGGTTCTTTCCCATAGAATACCAGTTGCCCAAAAGAGTATTACAAACAGTTAAGAGCAAGCAAACTTATTTATCTAAGAAAATGACAAACAGAAATCAGAGACGTTATACCAGACCATGGACAGAGTGAATGAACTTTTCCACTGGGATCAAGATATCTCAGCTCACCTGAGAAAGACAGAGACAGAGACAGAGACAGACAGAGAGACAGAGAGACAGAGAGAGGTAGAGAGACAGAGACAGGGAGAGAGACAGAGAGAGAGACGGGGAGAGAAAGACACAGACAGAGACAGACACAGAGAGAGACAGAGACACAGAGAGAGATAGAGAAAAAGAGAGACAAAGAGAGACACACAGAGACAGAGAGACAGAACCAGAGAGACAAAGAGACAGACAGAGACACAGAGAGCAAGAGGGAGAAACAATGGAGAGGCATATAGAGAGAGTTAGAGCAAGCACAAGACAGACAGACAGACAGACAAAGAGACAGAGACACAGAGAGAGAGAGAGAGAGAGTCACTGAACTTTCTCAAGAAGAATTTCACTAAAGTCCTCAATTTTCTAGGGAGGTGAGAGGGAAATCAAGCACATGTTGAGGCATTAGTTCCCCTATGTCAGTGCTGTCAAATTCATAGATAGTAAAGGATCCTTTAAATTGCATATTGCTTTGAAAACCACAAATTAACATTATCTATGTTACATTTTTATTTATTTTGTTAAATATTTCCCCAATTACATTTTGGTCTGGTTTGGTAGAGTTTTGGTGGGCTGACCACATGGGGCCCATGGGCCAAGTGTTTAACACCTTTTTCCTACCAATTCAATGCTTCCCCAAATCTCTCTCTATGTCTTTCCTCTGTCTCTCTTTTTCTCTCCAGCCCCCTAAAATTCTCCTCAAAAAACTCTGGTGTACTATGTGTGTACTCTCTTGAAGTTGAAAGTCTGAAGAATGCCTACTTTCTCTCAAGTTCTCATGCCAACTCTGTCCCTCACTCAGCCAGATAGCATCAAGTAAGCATTTTTTCCACCAAGGAGGAAAACCTTTGTAAATGACACAGACTTGAACCTAGGATTATATTATCATCATCATCATCTTCATTTCAATCATATTTCAATATGTTTGGGATCTGTGATTTCATGGCTGGGGGTTTGACCAGCTTCAGAGGCCTAACATCATTGTACCCTTTTCCCAGCATCTGTCTCCCACTCTAACCCTCATAGGGATTCAAGTCAGATTGCCAGGGAAGGGAGGCTTTACTTTGTGATATTAAAATATCTAAGACTGGACTCTCTTCTTCATTACTGGTACTTTCCCCCTCAAAATGAATCATCCCAAGGTACAAGAATTGCCACTTACATTTCCGTCCATTTGTACCTTAGTAGACATGTCCTAAATAACCGTATTAACAACAAAAACAAAATTATCTCCTTGTGTCCAAACTTCTGGTGATGAACCTCTCTGTACTTAGCTAGGCAAGTTCTCAGAAAACTTGAGAAGAGCCTATTTCTGGGCTTGTAGTCAACTCATGCTGCCATGAGGTATAATTAGACATTGTCTGTACCATATATTTGGCAGTTGGCCAACATAATATTATATCGTTGGTTACAGAATCACAGAACTTCAGAGTTGGAAAAGGAACTTGGAGATTATCCAGTCCAACCTGTATCTAAGCACAAGAATATATGAATCAAAAAGCATTTATTAGGTGCTTATTATGTTTCAGTCCCTGTATGAAGTTCCCAGGGATACAAAGGAAAAAAAATATGTTATTTGCCTTCAAAAAAATGTATTGTAATGGGGACAACAGCATGCAAATAACTATGTATGTACAAGGTAAACACAATATACATGGAAGGTAATTTCAGAGGGAAGGCACTAGCAGAGGGAGAGATAAATGGAGGTAGGGTGGGTATGAGAAAGCCTCCAGAAGTATTTGGCAGTTGAGCTATGCCTTGAAGGAAGCCAGGGAGAGAAGAGGGAGGAGGAAGAGCATCCTAGTGATGGAGGACAGCCACTAAAAGGAACAGAGTTAGGAGATAGAGTGTCCTATGTGAGCAACAGCAAAACACCAATGTAAGAGCATTTTCTGTTTGATCCTGGAGATAACAGAGACCACTAAAATTGAATGTGTGTGTGTGTATGTGTCTGACTATATGTGTGTATATGTGTTTTGGTGGGTGAGTTAGACCTCTATTTTAGAAAAGATGGTTAGGTGTCACAGTGGATAGAGCACCAGGTCTGGTTCAGAGTTCAAATCTGGCCTCAAACACTTAGTAGCTGTGTGATCCTGGGAAAGTCACTTAACCCTATTTGCCTCAGAGTTGGAGAAGCAAATGGCAAACCATTCCAGTATCTTCGCCAAGAAAATATCAAATGAGATCACAAAGAATTAGCCAAAACTGAAATGATGGAACCTTAGGAAAATCACTTTGACTGCTGAGTGGAAGATGGACTCCTATGGGGAGAGACTTGAGGGAGGAGGACCAAACTGAAAGCTTGTAATACTTCAAGCATGAGGTAATAAGGACTTGTATCAGGGTGAACGTTGCATGACTGATGATGTTACAAAGATGAAAACAAGAAGACTTGATAGCAGATTGCTTATGTGGGGTGACAGTGAAGAGGCAATAAACTCAGATGAGGGGACAGATTTGATGCTTTTTGAAGTAAGAGGAACACTGTAAAGAAAAGAAAGTTTGTGAGGAAAGATAATAATGAGTTGTTTTTGGAAATGCTGACTTTGAAATGCTTATGTACTATCCATTTTGGGATGCTGTTGATGTTAGACTGGGGCTTAGGAGAGATATTTGGGTCAGAAATATAGATATTTGAGTTGTGTATATAGAGATGACAATTGAACCCATATAAATAGATTAGATGACCAAGTTAGATAGTACAGAATAGAGGGCCAAGAACCAGAGTGTTAGGGAATGCTATAGTTAGTGGAAGGATATATGAAGTGTTCAAGGATGTCTAGCACCTGCTATATTAGAGTTTGCCAAGCTATTTTCAGGTCTGCTTATCCACTTTTGGTCTCTACTTGTCATTCAACTCTCACCTGTGGCTCCAAGAAACTAGCACGCAGAGTGCCTGTACCCTGGTAAACTGTTTTGGCAGACTGATAAAACCAGGTTGAGGGTAACCAAAGAGCTTCAAACCTTTTGGTGAGTTAGGATCATTTCTACCATAAGCATGTGAAGACATCCCCCAGTGGAATAGGTAGATGACAACAGTTTGTCCCAACAGCCATGAAGGCAACTGACACAGGCACTATGGAGGGCTTAGAGTTTGGCCAGACATCACAGATGCCAAGGTCATCCACTGCATCCCAAGTCATTGCCAGTCATCCTGACTTCTGTCTTGCTGCTGGACTTTGATAACTGGAAGAGGCTGACAATTTTGTGCAACATTGCCTCACTTAAATCCAAGTTACAGGTGATTCAAGGCATCACCTTGCGATGTCATTGGTCCTCTCCAGAAATGAAGAACAAACAGCAACAGTTAGTAGGTGTTACTTGGATGAAGATAAAAGAGAGTTAGAGGGAGAAGGCAGAGGGAACAGAGAGGAACTAAGAGGGAGAAGAATCACGAAAACCTTAAACACTTTCTGAACTCCCTTACTACCAAATACAATGCACAGAAGGTACATAGTAGCTTTTTTTTATTGCATTCTATTGAATAAGAAGAATTATTTTTTTTCTTGCAACTATGCTGTTAGTTTGGTAAATCAACTATTATTATCTCTATTTTATGGATGAGAAAATAGGCTCAGGAAAATTCAAGTAACTCGCTCAAAATCACCTAGCTAGTTGCCCGGACTCAAAACAGGACTCTACTGGCACTTCTGCTTTATCCCCTATACACAGAGCTACCTCTAATCACAGTATATACAGATAAATCACCCTGCTGTCCTAACACTATCCATTCACAATCTGTATAGTTCCCTCTAGGGCTCCTAGCCCAAATGACCTTTACCAAGAAGATTTGGTGAAGGATTCTAAGTCTGAGCATAAAAGCCATTCCGTTGTATTCCGTTGCTTTCTTCTGTTTTTCATTTTTTCTCCTTTACCAAGTTGCCCAGTGTTTTGCTATGGTTTTTTTTTTCCTGTCTTATAGCTAGTATATATCAAAATCAGGATTCAACCCCATCTCTTCTTACGTCATGTCTAGGGCTCTTTCCACTACACCCTGCTTCTTCATTGAATGGAATGGAGAGTGTGCTAGGGATGTCAAACTCCTAACTTCACCCCATCCTGACACAAACATTTACCCTGAAGGCAATGCAACTGTAGGCTTGGAAAGTGTCTTTCTCTCTTTTCTCATGGTGAGTAAATTTTCTAACTTTGAAAACAAAACAAAGCCAAACAAAATAACAAAAATAGAAGAAAACCAGATAAAATTGTAAAAATGTAGATATCTCCAGGGTTGGGACAATTAGAACTTTTCTCCAGGGTGCCAAATTGGGGAGCCCTGAGAGTACTTCAGGAGTACAAAATGTAAAACTTAACATCTAGTTATCAACAATAGTTAAAACTAGGAGTTGATGGATGGTGAACTGGAGTGAGCTACTTCCCTGTCATGCCTTACTTTCCATCCCATGACCTCCCTGATGTTTTGAAGTCTTTTTCTCCTTGACAGGACAGTGTCTCCTTCCCTCACCTCAACTAAGAATATTTTTAATGTTGCTTTCCATAGGTGTAAAAATTCCTCATAATGGTTCTGTACACAAGTCCTGGTATAATCATAAGCCTTGAATTAAATCCTCTGGCTTTCTCCCCTCCCCAGAGTAAAGTCTCTGCTGCCATTCTAAGCACCTTTGCTGCATACTTAATAGGCTACCCTACAAGGTAACAGCTAGTTACTCCATAAATCTGATTGGCCTTGAGACAGGAAGGCTCTGTTTGGAAGCAAAATTGAAGCTTACTCACGTCATCTCACTCTGTCAATAGCAAGTGCATTAACATTATCTAGGGTTTGTCAGTGCTCGATTAATTTACCTAGTGGTTGTCCCAGTAGAGATGGAGGAATTGTTCAAAGCAATGAGGCATATCTATTCCTATTCCTGGGGACAGTGTTACTACCAAATAATCAATATTAATGTAGTGGAGAGAACGCAGTGAGGATAAAAACAGAATTTGTTTTTAAAAAGATTGTCCACCTAACTGATTTTTCAGTTGTACTTGAATACTGGTTGAATAGGACCTGGATGATCAAGATGGAGACAGTCAAAGGCAATGTCTGTGTCTCTAAAAGTGTGTGTGTGTGTGTGTGTGTGTGTGTGTGTGTGTGTGTAGATTCCAAAGTCAGGTGTCACCCTGTGAGACTCTCAACCCAAACCAGCACAGAACATAAAAAAAATAGACATATCCTCAAGAACAAGAAGTGTGTTATAGTGGTCAATGCCTCCAGACTAGGGGGGGTGAACTAAAGTGAATCTAGGTAGATGTGGCTGACCTAATCAGGTAGATCCTCTTTTGCTGGGGTGTTCATCTAGAAGAGCCTACTGAACCTTTTCAAACCTATGGACTACTCAGTAGCAATGATGGATGCTTGCCAGAAAAAAAATCTGGAAAGGATCAGTGTAGAAATAATTTCTCTGAGAAAATCTCAGAGATAATCACACTTGACTTGTATCTTAACAGGGCATGTACTCAAATAACCTGACTTCCAGTCATCTAGTCCCAAGCCAAGTCTCCTTGCATTTTAAAGCACCTACTATGTGTCAAACATTATTTTGACTACTGGGGGATTAACAGTAACAGTCCCTGCTCTCAAGGAGCTCACAGTTTAGTGGGAGAGAAAACAAACAAAATACAGAAAGGATAAATTAGAGTTAATCTTAGAGAGAAGGCTCTAAGTTTAAAGAGTACTGGGAAGGGTTTGTTGTAGACAATTTGATTTTAGGTAGGGCCTGAAGGAAATCAGGGAAGCCAGAAGAAGGAGATGAGGAAGGAGAATTCTGTGCATGAAGGACATGAAACTTCCCAGTCTATCCATTTCCAAATGGAGTGTCTTGTATTAGGAAAAGCAAGGATCTTAGACCTCATGAAAACGGTTAAGGTATAAGAAGACTTAAAAATTAGGAGGAGGTCAGATTTTGAAGGGCTTTGATTGCCAAACAAAGGCTTTTACATTTATTTTGGAGGTACTAGACACTGGAGTTTATTGATTAGGGCATCAGACCAACACTTTAGGTAAATTTATTCAATCAATCAGTCAATTAAATTGATCAGATGAATGGAGAATGGATTGGAGTGGGGAGGGACTTGAGTCATGGAGACCAAGCAGAAGCCTAGTATAAGTGACGAGAGCCTGTACTAAAGAGGTGACAATGTCAGAGGAGAGAAGGGGGTACATATGAGAAATATTGCAAAGGCAGAATCAACTTGAAAATTTCCAAGAATAAGGAACTTATTACCTATAGGAAGGGCCATTTCAAATTGGAACAGCTCTGATTATTATAAATTATTTCTTTACATTGAACTAAAATCTACCTTTGAGCAACTCCAACCCTTCTGACCTCTAGACTCAAGTGTAACAACTCAGTCAATTTGTCTTTTAAATGATTTCCCCTTTAAATACATGAAGACAATAATTATTTTCACCAAGAAATCTTATATTCTCTAGACCAAACATCAACTAACCAAGAAACATTTATTAACCACCTACTATGTTCCAGGCACCATGTTAGGTATTGTATAGATAGAACCTTCGTGGGAGGGAAGGGTGTGAGACCAAATGGGGTAAGGGGAAATCGCTTCCTCTCCTCTAGATGCAGACACTGTCACAAGAGAGGTAAGGAGACTGTTCTCCATACATCAAGGCTCCTCACTGTCTGGCATAAACAAAGAAAAGATAGTTTCCTGAAGGAGCTTGTATTCTACTACAACATGTTAAGTAGATACAATATGTGTATGTACATATGCATGCGTATATACATGTATATACACACATATATGTATGCATATACACACATATGCATATATACATATACATGTATGTATACACACATATATATAATAAATACAGGATAATTGCAAGGAATAGCACTGGGTAATTAGTGATCAAAAAGGGGATTATATAGTAGATAACACCTGAGATGACTTCCAAAAGAAACATACCCAGTTTTTTTTCAGTCAATTTTTATATGGCATATTCTTGGTCTCCCACCATACTCATTACCCCTCTTAACTGAGATCTAGCTTATTCATTTCTTTTCCATAACCTGGATTTTGTGAACCAAGTGCCAAATATATAGTTGCCAAAACTAAACACAACATTTGACATGTTTTGACCAAGATAGCAGTACTATCAGCCATCTCTATTAAGATCCTGGCCAGGAAAGTGGATTCACAAACAGTATTTTCATCAGTACTTCCAAATAAAGATTGATACTTTGGAGGAAAAAGCCCCAGGTCATTTCAAAAGCATACTATCTGCACAGTAGCCATTCTCCTCTTCCTCTCACCAAAATTCTGCCTGTGCCTTTGGGATCCTGGGCTTGAGAGATGAGCTTTCCCTTTGCCACTCTCTTCCTGAATATCTTCAAAGCATGTTGCCATTTCCCCTGCTCCCAACCTCCAACTCTAGCTCTCAGTTATGTTAGAGGAGTTAAGCTAGAATGTAAGTTTCTTGAAGTTAGGGACTGACTGTCCTATCTTGCTTGGCATAGTGCATGACACATAGTACTCACTAAATTCTTTTTCATTCATTCATTCACTCACTCAGAAAGAATAAGAAAGATGAACAGCTGCCTTTGTATATAATATGAAAGAATGACATGTAGTTTTTGGTAGCAAGACTTAACAGAGCAAAATGATGGATTCTTGGCTCAGGACAGAGAGTGACTCAGGAGGTCTGACAGGAGCCTCTTCCCATGGAGGTCTGATGATCATGTCAAGAAACATTTAGATTAAAAAAAAATTTAAGTGAAAGGAGGAAGAAAAGAGCCCAGATTCAGCTATAAAATTGGAAAACATGGGAATGATCAGATCGGTACAAAAATCTTTAGTACCTTCCTGTTGCCTTGTAAGGCCCTGGCCTTCAAGGTATTTATCAGCTTGGTATCACTTAATATTTTCAGCTTCACCAAGCACTCTATACTCCTTCCAAACTGTCCCCCAAATCCAATACTTAGTGCTTTCTCATTGCTCAGCCTTTGCTTACAGAGTTCCTTGCTCTTTGAATTTTCTCTTGCATTCTCTTTTAAAGTCCAACTCAAAGGAACCTACTCCATAAAGCCTTCTATGATCACTGAAGTTGGAACAATTACCTTAAGAGCCTACATAGCATTTTTTGCATGCCTTAAGTGCACTTACAAAATAACATTGTATACTATGGTTGTCTGTGTATGTTTTATATACTATCTAGATTGTAAGTTCCATAAGGTCTCCGTCTTATCTACACTTTGTCTCTCTCCTAGTTCCCAACATAAGGCCTTGTAACTGAAATGTTCAACTCATTTCAGATCTTACCCAATCAGAAATGGGCCTGCTAAATCTGAAGATAAGATCTTCTGAAGTCAGAATTGAGTTAGACCAAAAATCATAAACTCTAGTTACCTGGATTGATCAGTAATACTCCATAGTTCTTTGTAACTGTAGGGCCAGTGTGACAGGCCCAGTAGTCGCTATGGATATGCAAGGGTATTTCCAGGATGAATTTGCAAAATATTAACTCTCTTCTTCAAAGATAAAACCAAAATATTTATTCAGATACCAGAAAGCCAATTCCATCAAGGAAACCACAAAGTTTGTACACATTACTAATAAAGGGAGCATGGCCATGCCCGAGTCTTGCCTCCATCAGGCTCCCCTACAAACAAGCTCTCTTAGACAAAGTCACTCCTTCTCTTACTCACTCTTGCTGTTCTGCTCTGCCTCCTCTCTCTCTCAGATCCACCTCATTCTTCTTGCTCTACCCTTCCTGATCCACATATTTGACAAGGTCCTCCCACCATGGCTCCATCTGACTCAAGCTGTGGTTTGGGCCAAAGGTCAAAGAAGGTCACATAGGCCTATGTAACAGCAAGGACCCCAGCATACACAGGAGGGCCTGTTGTACAGGTTTTTATATCTACTTTTTTAAAAGGAAAGCAACTTTTGAGGGGTCAACAATCTTCTTTAATCAAGCACATATATCATTCACTTAGATCAGGGAGAAAAGTCAGCACCCTGAACTTCAGAGAAAATACAAATAGAAATTACAAACAGAAAGACCAACAGACAGGTCTTCCAGCTATCTGATCATAGGCAATACATGCATTGTTACCAGAGAGAGAAGAACCAACATTTGCTTTTCAAAGTTGCCTAGCATCTCATCTGGCACACCAACCTTCTTCCAAAAAATAAGCCCTAAAACAAAATCTCACCTCAGAGTATATATACACTTTTCAGAGCTAGAGGGCATCACAACCCTTGCAAACCTGTGCCTTATTACAAATTAAAAAAAGGTGCAGATCTTCCTACAAAACAAATCTCTCCTAATAAAGCTTCCCTTAATGGTCAGGCCCATTAATGGGTGGGGAAGATCTTTCACTCTCATTAACATAATTAACATTACAGCCTGTCAAGGGGCAGGGAAGATCTTCAAATTACCTTACTGTTACATTTACTTTCCCTTCTGATCTGTCCTCATAGTTCCTTGTTACTTTCCTTTAATGAATTTAAATTCAAGAATCATTTTTCAGTGTCTACTATGTGTAAAGCAATGTTCTAGGTACATGGGACATAAAGATGAGCATAGAATGAGATTTTGAGCAGGAAGAAACCTTAGAAGTCCCCTAATCTAACTTTTTCGTTTTATGAATGAGCTAACTAGAGCAGGATAGTTTAAGCAACATTTTTTGGAGTTTTTCAATGAGTAAGTATTCAAGGTAGACTTCATACCCAACTGTTACTTAACTGCAAGTTTGGCAAACTAGCCTCTAGTTACAATGATCCAAGTGCATTGGGTTAGGCATGAATCAGACAAAGGGTAAAAGAAAAAAGATTCAGTAAAGGGAAACTTATCAGTGGCATGTTATGACCACTAAGGGTCAAACTGAAGGTATTGACCAAGGGAGGTCAATCTTGCAGCTATATGGGAGTGAGTAGTACAGTCATCTATGAGGGCAAAACATGATAAAGGGAGAAGGGTGCTGGAAAATGGACTGGACGATCTCGAAATTCCCTTGCATCTCTAATCGATAGTTTTGAGGCCAAAATGCTACTTGTCATAGTGATGAAAGGATATAGTGCTGGAAGGGATGTTTTAGGTCAGCCTCCATTCCACAGATAAGAAAATAGAACTTCAGAGAGGGGAAGTGACTTACCTAGTGCTACACAGGTTGTAAGTAATAGACTTAAAATCATAATATCTGACAGTGACATTTGAACTATTTGACTTTGATCACAAGAACTTTCTTTTCAGGGTTGTAGTTGTAACCTGCAGGAGTCACCAGGCTGAAACTCACTCTATGGTAGATGGTAGCTGCAAGGGTTGGGCCAGAAGCAGGGATAGTGGTCTGGGGGTAGAAGTCCTGCCTCTCCCAGGACTCCTAGTTTTATCTGTCCCTCTGTGGCAATTGGATAGAGTTAGCATGGGCAGTGGCAAGGAAGGTGGACGCTTTGCTGCGGTGATTATTCCCTTCAATATTGGCTATGGGGTCTGGGATAGAAGCAGGATTGGTAGTCTTAGGGGCAATACTTTTCCCAAGGTTTTTGGGTCCAGGGCACAGGGTTACCTCTGTTGGGGTATAAAGGAAATGGTGATTGTTGCCTGATACATGTTGCTTCCTGTTTCTTTCTGATGATGCTGTCTTATGTCAGCTAGGAGTCAGCTGACTGGCAATTACAGTAGTAGTAGTAGTAGTAGTAGTAGCAGCAGCAGTAGTAGTAATAGTAGTAAGAGGAGGGAAAGGGCACCAAAAAAGATAACACCAAATTCACAATTTTCTTCTGATCAGAACCTGAGACCTGGATTCTCTTCCTGAATATCACCTTGGACAAATTAAGCACTCACCTCTCCATAACTCAGTTTCCCTGTAAGTGGAAAGAGATTAATAGTGGTTATTACTAACACTCCATCCCTCTTATTTTCACAAGATTCTTCTTACTGATGGAGATTGATCATTCAATACTCCATGCTTCTTTGAGTGACAGAAAGTTGACAGTAGAGAGAACCTGGTTTTCCAAGTTTCAGTTTCTAGAGAGAAGATATACAGTTCCAGATTTTCATTGAGTCCCTGAAGGGAGAGAAAGACATTTGAGAGAAGTCAACATGTAAAGGAGGTAGCACCTGGATCATGTCACTATCTCCAACTTGTTACGCCAGAGACTTTGGAGAATTTCCCCTTAGATGAAATCTTCATTTAGTTATCTTACTCCCAGTGGGAAAGATCATTTATTCTATATTGTCTGAAATATTCTCATCTGTATAACTTCGCTGATTTCTGTTTGCTATAAGCTTGATTAAGTGGCCTTATTTGGTATTTTCTCTGTGTGTGTACATCATGGAATTGGCATCTGGTGGAAGGGGTACTCTCTTCCATTAGGAGATAATGATCATGAGATCAGCTTGAACCTAACTACTATTCCTCTTAGATTACCAATATTTAAGAAGGTGAACAGATATAATTCTGGTCTTGTACCCTTTAAGTGAAGAGAGGGGAATGGCCAATCTCCTGTTTCCCCTCCTGTCAAAAATCAGAGGATCCCTTGGAGAAAGGTGTGTGGCGAAGACTCAATTCATGTCCCCTTGTGAGCCATGTCTAGAAAAAACCATGTGGACATACACGCCCTACATAGGCAACATATAACACAAACATACACACAGGAATCTCTCCTGTGTTCCCTTAAACATATAATCTTAGGAAGAATTAAATAAATTTAAAGGCAATCCATTGTAACTGACAGAGCACTGTATTATGAGTCACAAAATCTATATTCAGCTTCTGAAATGGATGCATAAGCTGTGAGATCCTGAATAAATTACTTCATCTCTCTGAGGATCAAATTACAGATCTCTAAAGTGAGTGTGTTATGCTTCAAATGACTATTGTGAGTCAACTAGTTGATCTATTCTATGTAAAAGAGGGATGTACGTATCATTTTTTATCCTATTGATATTGTTATTAACTTTGGTTCATATATAATTTCATTAATACAGGGAAGTCACTAACAATAAATATCAGCAACTTTCCTATTGTTTATTGTTTTAGAAAATTTCCCAGCCCACTAAAAAATTAGGCAATTTTTCATAGTCACTAGCAATTATTATTATCATCCATGTGATTATTAATTTAATTATTTATTCAATCCACAATACTGACATTAATCACTTTAGAGAACTTTGATCTTGTCAATGTAGTTATTTCTTTCATTAACACAGGTTACAAAAATCCTGGAATATTTGAAGAGAGTCTCAGACTTTTCTGAGGCTGGAAATAAAACCTGGTAAGAAAATTGGTAATGAGATTCTTTGAATTTAACTGGGCTAACCTCCAAGGACAGATGCACATTCCATCAATTTCTCCATCTTCAAACTTTTCTTAACTTATCACAGTCTTTAAGATCCTCAGGGTCACCTCCACATCACAATGACTGTTCTCAGGAGTACTTTTACTCAATAATAATGACAATACTATTACCACTACAATAAACTCTACTATGACTACTACTACCTACAATAGTGTTTCTGGTTTGCCAATTAATTTTTCTCCTGCTATCTTTCTGTCTCTTTCTTATCTATGACAGAGCTTCTTAATCTGGGATTCCATGAACTTGAAAAAATTGACAGTGATTTAAAAACACACACACACATATATTCAGACACACTATACACACATAAATACACATACACACATGCTATATATATGTATATACACACATAAATTCACATATGCATATATACTATATATATGAAATTATATACATATATGCATGTATATGTATATATATATATATATATATATATATATATATATATGTATTCTTTTGTAATTCTATGTATTTTTGCCTTTGAAAGCTTTATGCTGAGAAAGGTTCTGTAGGTTTTGCCAGACTGCCAAAGGGGCCCATGACATTCACTGAAAGGTTAAGAACCCCTGCTCTATGACTACCTTATTCTTAGCTTTGCAGTCATGAATCTTTCTACATCACCACTGCTGTCAGTCTCCCTTCCTGTGAGCAAATTTAATGGAGTAATTTGATGGGTCAGAAAATGATCCCTGATAGTTCTGACAGACACCCAAGGATGTCCCAGGATCATAGACATTAACGTCAAGGTGAGGTTGTAGATACCATGTTTGAATATATACAGTAGCCTTGACCTTTCCCTCCTTCCTGGACCCTCCCTCAGCAACTGAATGTAGAAGCTGTTATCTAGACTGGGGTTTTGAATAAGAACAGTTCCAGTAAGTGGGTGAAGGAGAGTGTGGTTAGTGTGGAGGGAATAAGACATAGTAAGGCAGATCCATGAACTAGCTCCTTTGATTAGTTCTTCCTTTTCCATTTGTCTAATTTTCTTTTAAATTCTTCTGTGATTTCTTTTTCCATATTTTTAAAAGCATTGCTCAGTTTTTCTTCTATTTCCCTAATTTGGCTTTTAAAATCCTTCCTGAGCTCTTCCAAGAATGCTCTTTGTGCTTCAGAAAAGTTCATATTCCCTTCTGAAGTTTCATATGGTAGTAGTCTCAATGCTGACCTTTTTGATATTCATGTTTTGATTCTTGTCCCCATAGAAAGATTCTATGGTCTTTTCTTTTCTGCTTTGTTTCTCACTCATGATGATCACCCTTTTCCTGGCTTTTATACTAGATCTCTGCTTCTGGGGCACAAGGGGCTCTGTCCCACAGTTTTTGTGCCTTGAACTTGAGTCTTCGTGTGTTGTAGTCTCTGGTCCTTTCAGCTAGAAGCTAAAATGCTGCAGCTTACCTGGTACTGAGCTGGTTGGTATGAGAAAACAGAGGCCAGGTGAAGTCTTTCTGGGTGTCCCCAGAGTTTACCCTGGAGTTCTCTGCCTGAGGTGTGAGGGAGGAGTCGTCTGGCTACAGCAGGTCTCCTCTGCTGAGCTGGAGCATAGGTAAGCTCAGCAGCATCTGTACTAGTGTCTTCCTGATTTGCTTGTGGTGCTGAAGCACACCTGGGGTCCTGGTGTTGGCGGTTGTGGCCTCCACCCCCTAGGGCTCAGGATCTTCTCCCAGTTTGCTGAGGTGAGACTGTCTGGGACAGCTCCTGTTATGCACTGATTCCCTTCAGCCACAGCAAAAGGAATCCTCCTTAGAGATTTTCCTAGCATGGTGCGCTAAGAGACTGTTTACCACTTCTGCTGCTCCCACTGTTCCAGGAATTTTCCCGGGGAGATGTTCTCTGGGCTCTTCAAGGTCAACAAGGGGAGAGAGATAGCAATTACTGATCATCTTGGCTCCCAGCGTTGGAAATCCTAGGTCCTTTCATTAGAACTACTAGCCTGGTAGGAGGAACTTTAATCTTAGAAGGATAGATAATATGAGATAATATAGAAAGAGAAATAAATTTGAAAGGCAGAGGACTTGCATGTGAACTTTAGCTTATCTTTTCTCAATTTCCTCATCTCAAAAAAAGAAGAGATTAAACCTAGATCACTGCTCAAGTCCCTTCCAGCTCTGCATCTATTTTTCTATGAGAGAGGTTTCTTATAATGTATTTATTGCAAATAGATTTTTAATTATTTCCTTTCAATGAACCCTTCCCAATGCTCTGTTATAAGCATGCTTATGGCTGGGGACTTAGCAGTAGCTCCCTGCATTGGCCAAGGATTTCCCCAGTTTAAGGTTTGTATACCCAAGACCAAGCCAGAATTATTATGTATTTCCATATTTTTTCTTTCTGTGTGTCCTCCTCTGTCCCAAACTAAAGTAACCTGAGTCATGTGGAAAGTGAGACAGCAGTGGTACCATCCCATAATTGTTGGAGAAGCTGACCTATATTTTTCACGTCAATGAAGTGCAGGAGATAACTGGCTCTTGGATGAGAGGCACTTTGTCATTTGCCTGTCACATCTCCTTTTTTGTTGTTAACACTCTCCTCTCAAATGCTTGACATGCCTTCTGGTCCTATCAGAACAGGAAGACAAATGGGTTTGGTTTGCTTTTAATTTTAGGGGGAAAATGCCAATGGTGCAAAGTGACACCAAGATTAAAATGGTGCCTCTGACCTGAAAACTCCTGCAGGGATCTTGACTCAGACAGTGAGGCTGAGTTAAATAAGACTAAAGAAAGGGAAGGAAATTGAGAGAAGGGAAAGGGAAGGAAGAAAAGAAGGAGAGGAAGAAAGGGAAAGGAAAATGAAGGGAAGGGATAAAAAGGAAGGGAAGAGAGAAGAGTGAAAGAAAATTAAAAAAGCGATAGGAAAGGAAAGGAGAGGAAGGAAGGGAGGTGAAAAAAAGCAGAAGGACAATAGTCCCATAAACTAGGTAGTGAAAATATTATCCTTCTTTTACAAATTAAGAAACTGAGGCTCATTGAGGGCCAAGGTCACAGAACTAGCTGATAGTAGAGGTAGAAATACAGTTGAATTTGTGTCTCCTGATGACTCATCATTTAGTACTTTTCATTATACCATTGGAGTTCAATTTGGTTCTTTTTTTAGAGTGGGGGTAGGGTCTGCATTATTTTATCTGAAATTCCTCAAAGGGTCAAAGGTAGAATTATATATATATGAGATCATTAATTTAGTAACATTCATTTAATAAACTTTTAGCAGAGTCCTGTGCTAAATGCTGAGTAGTTCCTAGAAATCATAGACTTATGTGTGATAGGTGTCAACCTGAACTCTGTATCAACTGTGTCAACCTGAAAAATCTTGATCTTTGGGTTAAACTATTCATGACAATGCTCTGAGCCCTCATTCCCTCTCTGCAGCCACACTCCTGAAGTTACGCAGATCAACTCTGACTCTGCATATATATATGTATGTATATATATACACACACACACACATATGTCTGTATGTATGTATATATGAACTTTTCAGAGTAAAAGGGCACAACCCTCATGATCCAATGCCTCATTAAAAATTAACAAAAGGTGTGGGCCTTACTACAAAACAAGCCTCTCCTAATCTGAGGCTCATTATGTTCAGACAGTTAGAAACCCTGCCTGTTGGTTTTTATTTCTCTGCTTGTATTTTCTCTGTTGGTAAATGTAATTAAAGTAGATTGTTGACCCCATTTAAATTTTTTTCCTTAGAAAAGCAGATTTAAGATGCTATGCCATCAGGTCATCCTGGATATGCCCTTAAAAAGCAGAATTGGTCAAATGGAAAAGGAGCTCCAAAAGCTCACTGAAGAAAATAATTCCTTAAAAATTAGAATGGATCAAATGGAGGCCAACGACTGTGAAAATCAAGAAATTATAAAACAAAACAGAAGAGTGAAAAAAATAGAGGACAATGTAAAATATCTCCTTGAGAAAAAACTGACCTGGAAAATAGATCCGGGAGAGAAAATTTAAAAATTGTAGGACTACCTGAAAGCCATAACCAAAAAAAAGAGCCCAGATATCATATTTCAAGAAACTATCAAGCAAAACTGCTCTGATATTGTGGAACCAGAAGGAAAAATAGAAATTCAAGGAATTCACTGATCATCTGAAAGAAATGCCAAAAGGAAAACTTCTAGAAACATTGTAGCCAAATTCCAGAGTTCCCAGGTCAAGAAGAAAATATTGCCAATAGTCAGAAAGAAACAATTCAAGCATTGTGGAAACACAATCAAGATAACACAAGATTTATCAGCTTCTATGTTAAGGGACCAGAGGACTTAGAATATGATATTCTGGAGGTCAAAGGAACTAGAATTAAAACCAAGAATCCCTTACCCAGCAAAACTGAGTATAATACTTCAGGGGAAAATGAACATTCATTGAAATAGAGGACTTTCAAGCATTCTATTTTATTAATTAATTTATTTGTTTTTGGTTTTCTACAGTCACTTTCATAAATCTTAGATTTTCTTCCCCTCCTTACTCTCTCCTGCCCTGAGATGATGTGCAATCTTATATGGGTTCTACACATACATTCTTACTAAATACATTTTCACCTTAGTCATGTTGCATGGAAGAATTAAAATGAATCGAAGAGACCATGAGAAAAAGTAAACCAAAACAAAACAAAACACAACACAATAGAAAACAGTCAGCTTCATTCTGCAATCCAATTCCATAGTTCTTTCTCTGAATGTGGATGGCATTTTGCCTCAGGAGTCCATTGGGAATATTTTAGGCTTTGCATTACTGTGTAGGACTAAATCTACCAGAAAAATTTCTCACACACTCTGGTTGTTACTGTGTACAAAGTTCTCCTGGTTCTGCTCCTTTCACTCATCATCAATTCATATAAGTCCTTCCATGCCTCTCTGAAGTCTTCCTATTCATCATTTCTTATAGTACAATAGTATTCCATTACATTCATATACCACAACTTATTCAGTTATTCTTCAATTGATAGGCATCATCTTGATTTCCAATTCTTGGCCACCACAAAGAGAGTTGCTATATTTTTGTACGTGTGAGACTATTTTCCATTTTTATGATCTCTTTGGGATACAATCCTAAAAGTGATATTACTGTATCAAAGGGTATGCACATTTTTGTAGCCCTTTGGGCATAGTTCCAAATTGCTCTCCAGAGTTGTTGGAACAGCTCACATACATCAATAATGAATTAGTGTTCCAACTCTCCCACATCTTCCTTTTATCATCTTCCTGTTTTGTCATGTTAGCCAATCTGATAGGTGTGATATGGTACCTCAGAGTTGTTTTGATTTGCATCTCTCTAATCAGTAGTGATTTAGAGCACTTATTTATATGACTATAGATAGCTTTAATTTCTTCCTCTGAAAACTGCCTGTTCATATCATTTGACCATTTATCAACTGGGGAATGACTTGTATTTTTGTACATTTGACTCAGTTCTCTATATATTTTAGAAATGAGGCCTTTATCATAGATACTACTTGCAAAAATTCTTTCCCAGTTTTCTGTTTCCCTCCTAATCTTGACTGCATTGGATTTGTTTGTGCAAGAGCTTTTCAATTTAACGTAATGAAAATTATCCATTTGGCATTTTGTAATGTTCTCTATCTCTTTTTTGGTCAAAATTTTCTCCATTCTCCATAAATTTGACAAATGCACTATTCCTTGACTTTCAAGCATTCTTGATGAAAAGACCAGAGCTCAACAGAAAATTTTATTTTCAAATTCAAGAATTAAGAGAAGAATGAAACGGTAAGTAGAAAAAAGCAGTTATTAAGTACTTATTAAACTTGAAATGTTTACATTCCTACATTGCAAAATGATATTTGTAACTCATGAGACCTTTCTCAATATTAGGATAGTTGGAGGAAATATATGTGTATGTATATGTTTATATAAATATATATGTGTGTGTGTATATATGTGTAGGTATATAAAAATGTATATGTATATATGTGTATATTTACATACACACACACACACACACACACACACACATATATATATATATATATATATATATATATATATATATATATATATATATATATAGACAGAAGGCACAGGGTGAGTTGAATATGAAGGGCTGATATCTAAAAATAAAATGACATAGTCTAATGATGCCTATGTTTGTTGTGAGGGTGCATTCATAAAGTTTTATTGGATTGAGGTAAATGAAAGATAGTATTATTGATGAGATGTTCATGAAATGCACAAGTCTTCATTAGGAAGTTACCATTGCTATTGCTTTTTCTGACTCCATCACTCCCAAGGGCATGTCAGATAGTCTGTCTACTCTGACATTAGAGTTACCACAACTTGCAAGTCTGTCCTTTTTTGGAACATTGATGAGGAGGTCTTCATAAATTTTTTCACTGACCTCATCAGGGTTCGTCTCTGTGGGAGCATATGCACTGATGATAGTGGCCTGTTACTTTCCTGTAACAATCAAGTTTTCAAGAGTCTGTCATTCACTCCTTTTGGAAACCATACAAGGTTATTGACTAGATTATATTTGGTTGTGAAACCTACACCAGCTTCAAGGTGTTCCTCTTTACTGTGACTGCTCAAGAAAAAAAAAAAAAACATTTATCTAGCTCCAACTTTGGTAAACTGGCCTTTATTTGTTAGTCTTTTTAAACTAAGGGCTGCTATTTGGGTATGATACCTGCTGAGTTCTCCCACAACAAGAGCTGTTTGTCTTTCAAGTTTAGTAGATTTCTTTTTGTCCTCAAGTGTGAGCACAATCCATGTACCAATGACAAATGAAGTCATCTTTGTGAAAATTTTTGTACATGTTTTCATCTTTTGACTGAAGGGTGGGATCCCTGCCTACTGTGGTAAGCAGGCCAGGATAAGGTGAAGTAGACAATTTTATGGCCCCCTTTATAGCCCCTTCTCCATGCCAGGAGTATGTTCCTTAAGTATGCAGCATGTTCCTTAAGAAGTCTACTCAGATACCCAGGGTGCTGTCAAATCCCATTGATGCTTCAGTTCAGGGAAAAGTTGACTCTATGACCTTGGCTATCTATTATATTGCCAAAGCAATTTTCACAGTACCAAGGGTGACTATGAATGTGCCAGTGTAGTTCTGAATCACAAAGTATAACAGGCTTTCCATGTAAAAGGTGGAAGAAAAAGATTTATTTAGACACCAGAAAGTCAAATCCCAGTACCAGAAAGCCAAATCTGTCATAGTAACCAAGAAGTCAGTACACATTAGCATTGTAGGGACAAAGCCCTTCCCAAGTCTCCCCCCTGTACCAGGTCCTTCCCGCAAACAAGAAAACACTAACAAGTTTACCTATGTTTCCTTGCCCCCTCCCTCCATCCTAACTGCTCCCACCAACTTCCTCCCAGTTCTGCTCCATCCTTCCAGCAAACTACTCCCACCACAAGTGGGCTTACATGTGATTTAAGCAGGTCACATGGGCTTATCAATGAATGGGAAAGATCTTACCATTTAAATTACCATTACATCTGTGTGCAGGGCTATAACTATAGCTCCCAGTGTATCTGCACCTGCTACTTCATCACTAGACTGTTGCCACAGGACTTTGAGGTAGGTAAAATAGTAAAATAATAATGTACCAGAATAATAAATGACAAGATAGTAAAATAGTCAAAAAGTAAAATAATAAAATGATAAAATTGTAAAATTATTGAATAGTAAAATAAATAATGAAATAGTAAAATGGTATGGATGATTCTTTTGACTCACACATAAATTAGAAACAGAGTTCCATGGAGTTGTCAGTCTCAGTCTCTCTTCCAGTGTCATCAAAGCCTAGTGGCATGACAAAAGTCAAGACAACTGGTGATGATTCAGAAGGTGTCTGATCAAGCTCTAAGCACTCCCTACTATCTGTTTCTGCCACCTTCATGGTCCATTAAACAAAATTTTTACATCTACCTGTTAGACACCCTCCAACTGACTGATGAGTTTGAGGCCCATCAGTTACCCTCAACCTAATTTATCCTGTTTGTCAAAATGTTTTAGTGGAATGTGGCTACTGTGCATGCTACAACTTTCTGAAGCCACAGGTGAGAGCTGGATGGCTGGTGGATACAAAAGATGAAAAGCATCCCTGAAAAGGACTCAGTAGTGCCTCACCACAGAGGCACTAAGCTTCCTTAAACACCCTGTATACTCCATTCTGCTGTTACTATCTGTGTGACCATGGCCAATACAGTTACCTTCTCTGCATCTCACTTTCCTTAGTAAAAAGATGAGTCTACACTAGATGACCTCTATAATCTCTTCTGCTTCTAAATCTCTGATCAGTAGACATTCAGAATGGTGGAAACACTCAAAATCAAGTCATCTATTTGACAGTATGCTTGCAAACTAATAATGCTGGGACAATGATTGAACTATAGAAAGAATACTGGGCTGAGAGTTAGGCTTACTTATTAACTCAGATTTACTAGTTGTATGACTGTGTACAATTTAACACATAGAAACCGCAGTTTCCTTATGTGTAAAACAAGGATAATAAATTTCCTGCTTTAGAAGCATCATAAAAAAGCTAGAATTGGAAGAGACATCGGGGATCATCTAGTCCAACTCTGTCACTATATAATTAAGAAAACTGAGACTGGGGTGGTCAAGTAACTGGTCCTAGGTCAAACATGAGAACTTGGATTTGAATCCCAATCTTCTGACTCCTTTTATTATACCACAAAACCTCTATGTGTATTCTCTGTATCATAGAAGTGAGAAAACTTGTTTATAAACCTTTATTTGCTATAGAAAGAGGAGTCATTATCCTCCCCCCTCTTATTTCCAAGGTTGAACAGGATTGTAGGATTGTTTTAGAAAATGATAATTCCAATTCCTTTCAGTCTCCTGGCATGAAATATTGTATTCAGGGATGGAGACATACATACATGCAAACACACATATACACACACATTCACACTCAGTGATGAAGACACACACACACGTACCACAACTACTAAAAGGAGTAGGTTCAATCTATATCCATTTTTAAAATTCTTAGTCATAGACCCAATCATGAGCACCAGACCTATAATCGACCAACTCCTCAGGCTTAAACAACAGGCCGCTCTCCATCTCAGCACTTCTTGCAGAATCATTGCCATGAGTGATGTTCCTGCCAACCTGAATACAGAAATCCCCGTGAATGGTGGTTGGATTGGAATCAGCTGGTGTGGTCCCTTCCAACTTCACTCTGCCTGTCTTCACAACATTCTAACCCCCCCAAACCATGGCTACAACAGGCCCCAAGTTCATATATTTCACAAGCCCAGGAAAAAAATGACCTATCCTTCAACTCAACATAGTGCTGTTTTAGATGTTCCTCTGAGGCCCTAAGGAAATCCATGCCCACAAGGCAGAATCCTTTCTACTCGAAGTGTTTGATGATGTCCCTGACCAGGTCCTGTTGGACCCCAATAGGCTTGATGGCAATGAAGGTAAGCGGTGTTGACTGTGGTCCAGCAAAACTTAGACTGGAGCAAGAGAAATGGGCGACTGGCTGTGGTGCAGGTGGTGGCTCAAGATGAGTTAGAGTTGTTATTATTATTAAAATTCCAGCTCTTCCCTGGCTTCTGCTGATGGGTAACTAAATGTGTGTGTGTGTGTGTGTGTGTGTGTGTGTGTGTGTGTGTAAAGCTACTCTGGCAGTATGTTTGAAACATAGAGTATTAACTTTCTGTGAATTGAAGGGCAGACTTTTCATCATCTCCGTTGGCATTGGCCAACGAACCCCAAATTGCTTGGTTGTTGTCCTTTGTTCTTGAAGAGGACCACAATGACATCACCACGATAAAGTCAAGTTTCAATGTGTCCGACTGTGGCTGATCAGACCAATACCAACTCAGAATGTTCTACCACAGATTGGGCACAAATAGTCCATGTGAACATTTGGGGTGGATACTCCAAATTTGCACATCTTACATTTCCTTTGTGCTGTCTCAATTCTGCTTTGATTATAGAGCACAGCACTCTTTCTGATATGGGCATGCCATGCTGAGCAGTCCTGTGCCATGTCACACAATCAAATCCAAAGTTCTTGAGAGGGACCTTGAAAATGTTCTTGTATCTCTTCTTCTGACTATGTGATCACCTATCCCATTCAAGTTCTTTATAAAATAATCTTTTTGGCAAGCAAACATTTTGTGTTCAAACAACATGGCCAGCCCATCAGAGTTGTGCTCTCTGAAGCATAGTTCGAATACTTGGCAGTTTAGTTCGAGCAAGGACCTCAGTGTCTGGTACCTTAATCTGCCAGGTGATCCTCAGAAGCTTCCTAAGACAGTTCAAATGGAAGCAATTCAGTTTCCTGGAATGGTGCTGGTAGATAGATGTAGTATGGAATGTGATTAGCAAAAATAAAATATTGCCTCCATATCTCAAAAAGAAAATTACAGCCCTTGACCCCACATGCTCCTCAGGTTAGAGGACAAAGAGAGCTAAAGAGGGGGGGAAATTGATATCCTGCATCCTTCTCTTATTCTCATTCTGGGATGTTATCAAATGATGGTGGATGTATACTATTTGTCATGTCATGTATATGTGTATTATTTTGGGAACTGGAAATGTTGATCCTAATACTAACAGATAAGGAATTGAACTCAAGTATAAGCATATGATTTCTTCCTGGTCAGAAGTCCATAGCAGGAGCCAAGAAGGTCTGGTATAAAGTAGGATCCACTCCCTTCTCTTCCTTTTGATAGGAAAGAGATCTTTGTGAATTGGGAGATTCTGAGTCCCACCATATTCATCTTTCATTTCAAATTCATTTTATTAGAGGACTTTGAGTTTGTCTCTATTTCTTTTTTGAGAAGGAAGTACTTTCTGAAACTTTCTGGGAATAATCTTTATATGAAAGTGTATGGCAAGACATTTGGTACTTTGCATTAAAAATTAAATCCTTCCTATTCTCGTATTCTACGTGTGGTAATAGAGCATAAAAGTCATCTGTGCAAGGCTTAATTAACAAAATTGCATGTTTGTTTTTGATAACATTTCCCAAAAGTAGTCAATGTATCCTGCATTAAAGTCTTTGTCTGATGCTTCTATGGGATAGAGGTGAACGGAGGTTTTGAAAGATTATGCCAGTGAGATAAAAGTTCTTCCCTATCTCTATGAAATTTTTATGGGAATACTTTATATGTCTTGATGAAAGTATGAGAAGACAACAGGTAGGCTTTATCTGGTCATAGAATCACAAAATTTTGAAAGTTGGAAGGGACCTCAGTGACCATCAGTGCAAATGCCTATCCAAAAAAAAAGAATTACAGTGAAAATATACCTGACAAGTGGTCCTGCAACTCCAGTTTGAAGACTTCCAATAAAGTGGGAATATGCTATCTCTTCAAGAAAGTTCATTCTGCTTTTTTGATAGCTATAATTCTTAGGAACATTCTCT
Source organism: Bettongia penicillata ogilbyi (assembly GCA_023548195.1). Lineage (NCBI taxonomy): Eukaryota > Metazoa > Chordata > Mammalia > Diprotodontia > Potoroidae > Bettongia > Bettongia penicillata. The sequence continues at coordinate 1,374,434 of JAJHZJ010000426.1, forward strand.
TACATGAAACTAAAATTTTCCATCCATTGCTACTAATTTTGCTCTCTGGAGCAAAAGAAAATTTAAGCCCTTTTCTATGAAAGTGTGTCAAATCCTTCCAAATAGCTAATGTGCCCCTTTGAGTTTTGCTTTGATTTTTTTCCTCCAGGCTAAACACTCCTCTCAGTTCCTTTCAATGACCACTATATGGAATGGACTCAAGGCTAATTTTCTATAGCAGATGGCATCTTCTAGGAGGTAGTGTGATACAGTGGTGAGTCAGAAGTCTTGGGCGATTTTCTTGATACTGCTACTTATTAGAATGAACTTGGGCAAGTAGCTTCAAGACAACAATCATTTATTGAGTTCCTACTATGTGTTAGTCACTGTGCTAAACACTGAGAATATTTTTCAAAAGGCCAAAAGAGAAAGAAAGAAACCCAAATACATATTCATTCTAATGTGAGAGACACCAGAAAAGAATAAAGTACTAATAACCTATGTAAAAAAATAAATTTTAGATATCATCCAAGGGATACTAGTATTGAGGTGGATTAGGAAAAGATTCTGGTAGAAGGTAAGGTTTTAGCTGAGATTTGGAGGACACCAGGGAGTCCAGGAAACAGAGATGACAAATGATGGAATTGCAGGCATAGAAAGTAACCATTGAAAATTCTAGATGTCAGATGGAGTGTCTTATGCAAGGAACAGCAAGGAGATCAATATCACTTGATCATACAATGCATTGAAAGGAGTAGAGTATAAGAATACTGGAAAAGTAAGGAGGGGGCCAGGTTATGAAGGACTTTGAATGGCAAATGATACGATTTTATATAGATCCTGGGGGTGATAGTAAGAAATAGAAGTTTATTGATTAGGAAAGTGACAGGATCATATTTATGCTTTAGAAAAATCAATTTCACCACTGAATGAAAGGCATAATGGAGTGTGGAGTGTTAAGTCAAGAGATGAGGCAGAGGGAGTAACCAGAAGACTATTGCAATAGTCTAGGTGTTAGATAATGAGGGTCTGTACTAGAGTAGTGCTAACATCAGAGGAGAGGTTATATACATGAGACATATGAAGGTAAAAATGAAAGGACTTGGCTATTAATTGCATATGAAGAGATAAGAGAGAGTGAGGAGCTGAGGATGACACCTAGGTTGATAGTGTGAGTGACTGGGAGGATGCTGATGACCTCAAGAGCAATAGAAAAGTTCTGGACAAAGGAGAGCTTAGGGAAAGGGGGGGATTAGTTCAGTTTTGGACATACTGAGTTTGAGATGTCTATAGGACACCCCATTTGAGATGTTCAATAAACACTTGAATAGATGTAGGCCTGGATGGGAGAGAGCAGATATGTTTGTGAATCATTAGCATTAAAATGATAATGGAATCCATGGGAGCTGATGAGCTTGCCAAATTAAATAGAATAGAAGAAGAGAAGAGGGGGCCAGGACAGAGCCTTGGGGGACAACTGGCTGGCAGGAATGATTTGCATGAAGAGTCAGCAAAGAAAAAAAAAAGACTAGTTAGACAGGTTAAGAGGAGAACCAGGAGAAAGAGGTGTTCTGAAAACCTAGAGAACAGAAAATATCAAGAAGAGGGTGTCAAAGGCTAAAAAAAAGGATAAGGATTCAGAAAAGGTCATTCAATTTGTCCAGTAAGAGATCATTAGTAACTTTGGAGAGAATAGTTTCTGTTCAATGATGAAGTTCAGATGGAGAAGAGTTAAGAAGAGAGTGAGAATAAAAGATGTGGAAAAATGATTATAAATGGCTTTCTCAATGACTATAGACCTCAAAATGAGAGATATTGGATAATAGCTCATGGGAATGGGTAGATCAAGTGAAGGTTTTTCAAAGATGGGAGAGTTGTGTTTGTAGACAGCATGAAAGTGGGCAATTGACTAGGAGAGATTGAAGATTAGTGAGAAAATGTGGATGATAGAATGAGTTGGAGTCCTCATATGGTCAAGGCCTTATCTCCTTGACCACAAAGGGCACAATGAACAATAGAAAAAATTTACAAAGAAGTAGATTAGGATGTAAAGCAAGAAAAAATTTCCTAACAGAGGAAGCAGAGTAGATGGAATAGCAGACAACCTTCTTCTGTCTGACAGTGTGGATGTGAATGGCTTTGCTCTAAAACATACACCTTCATAGCTCTTTCCAAGTCAAAGTGTATTGTTCATCTTCTACATTTTAATAATTTCCATAGAATGTCAGAAGGGTAAAGAGTGTTAGAACCAGAAGAGCATAGAATACTAGAGCTGGGAAGGAGCATAAGATGGTAGATTTGCAGGGGATCTTAGACTATATAGAGTAGTAACAGATAAAACAGAATACTAAATGACAGTGCTGGAAGGAACCTTGAAGATTATCAAGTATAACTCCTCCTTCACCCCATTTTATATATGACAAAACTTAGAGCTGAATGCCCTTCTCAAAGTCAGATGGATAACAAGGAAAAGAGGTGGGATTTGAACCTAGGTTGTCTGGTTCCAAATCCAGCATTTTTTTCCCCTACATATTCTTCTAATGTCCACCATGCCTGGATTTCACACAGAGTCTGTTTGTCATCCTTATGCTACAAGGAAAGACTAGAGTTTTTCTTTATTCTGTCTTCTCAAGAGACAAGGTTGGCCCCAAACTTGACAAACTAAATTCTCTTAAAATCTTCCCTCTCAAAAGATATTCCAAAGATCGAGATCATGCCTTGGCCAGATAGAATTTTTTTTCATGTAAAAATAAATTTATTTAAATGTCAATGTCATATCATTGTCAGGTTATGGTCTAAGTAATTTTCTCTCCTTGAAATGTCAGTCTTTTATATGTCAGGATTAGCACTACACATACTAGATAGGGACCTAGGGTACAAAAACAGGAAGGAGGAGAGCATGAAGCAAGAAATAGTTGGTAATGATGAATATTTTAAAATTCCAGATATATATCACAGGTCTTTATTTTGTCATAATTTAAGTTGCATGTACTACAATGAAAGTTTAAAAAAAGAAAACAACTCCCATGTACAATAATAAACAGAGAAAGTCACTCCATTCTGACTGATTAGTATGCAAATTTCAAGTACTTCTTTGTATACACAAATGACTTAATCAAGCTCTGACCCTCAAATCTTGGTAATGGTGGAATAATGGAAATAGCTAACTTAGAGAAATGTTAATTCATCAGTTATGGCAGCCAGGTGGTACAGTGAATAGTGTTGTAGCTAGAGTTAGTAAGAATTGAGTTCAAATTTTGCCAGTAAATTTACTAGTTATATAATCTTGAGCAAGTCACTTAACCTCTGTCTGTCTCAGTTTCCTCATCTGTAAAAAGATTTAACAATAGCATAACTATTGTGAGAAAAAATAAGAAAAAATTTGTAAATATGTAAATGTTATCATCATCATCATCAGGAAATTTGGAATAGTGAAAGGACCACTGGTCTAGAAGTCAATAAACCTGAATTTGAGTTCTAGTTGTGCCACTTGATGAACTTTGATACATTGGAAATGTCACTTAATTGGAGATAGTCACAATAGCAGAGGAGCAGGAAATAGTTCAGCTCAACTTTCCCCCTAACTGCTCAAGTTGCCATCTAAAAAGAACTCTAAACTGAATAGCTATCAAGAAAATAAAGGAAAAAACTATTATGGCTTATCTTTCTGCCCCAAAATCACTTATTCAATCTATTCACAAATGACAAGGTAGGAAGTTTGGAATAGGAGAGTGGTCTAGAATCTCTCAGTTACACCAGTAAGATCAGTCTGACCAAAACTGTTCACTGATTCATTACTAAACTGAAAGCCAACATCAAGTGGGCACCCATAAAAATGAACTCAGAGCTAGGCCAGCCCAGAATGGCTCATCTATCCATTAGCCCAGGCCAACTCAGGAGTATAGACTCAGAGCCGAGAGAACTCTGAGCTAGGCAAACAGAATAGGGACAGGCAGAGCTGATCAAAAACTCATCACTACATTCAATCCAGCTGTAAGAGATCTCCTTCACAGAGACTGGTGGGAGTGGGTAAGAAAGGGTAGTACACATTTAGTACCCTGAACACCTCTGTGTTGGTTACCTCAGTGAGAAACTAAAAAATGAACTGTTCTGGGAACATAACAGCTAAAACCCCAGAATTTCGAAGTCAAAGAAAAGAATACTGGAAGCAACCAAAAAAAAAAAAGACGAAGAAGAAGAAAAGAGTTTATGTATCAAAGAACCAGTTAGGATCACTAAAGATTAAGTTGCTATGTATAAAAGAATCCAGAACATGGAATGCAAAATTCCAAAAGACACTGAAAAGATATAGGCTTAAAATTAAGAATAATTTACCCAGAAAAAACTGAGTATAAATATTCAGAGTAAAAAAACATGGTTCTTTAAGGAAACAGAATCTTCGGTTCAGACATTCCTGATCAAAACACCTAAGCTGAATAGAATCTTCAAAATGAAAACACAGTAGTAAAGAGGAACATGAACAAGTGAGCATTCAGGGAAAACACTTTCTAAGGATGAACTGTTTGTATTATAAAGAAGATGGGTAAAGATACAAACATCTAAGAATCAGGATGTCAGCAGGAATCGGAGAGGGGATGAAATAAGATAGATGACCTGCAATAGTTTTTGTTATGTTTTGATTATCTTCAAAGGAGAAAGCAGGGAAGGATACAACAGAGAAGAAAATGGGAAGATCGATCTCACATAATTTGAGGTTCAAGTAGAAGATTATACAAATGAGGAAGGAGTGTAGAAATTTGGCATCATTTGAAGTGACACAGAGTGAAATCTACAGGACTGGAAGAATTATTTTTACTCTAACAATAACATTGCAAAAATGAATCATTTAGATTCTGATCAAGGCAATAATTGACCATACTTCCAGAGGACAGACAATTTAGTGTATGACCCACCTCCTGACCGTAGTAATGGACTGGATATGCAGTGAGAAATGTGTGTTTGGACACTGCCAATATAAAAAATGTATTTTGCTTGACCATATGCCACGCAAAATTGTTGTCGTGTTTTTGTTTTCTTTTTGTTTTCCAGTTAGGGGACTGAGTGGGAAGAAAAGAAGGCAGATGTTTTTTCATTGGAAACTTAATTAAAAATTCCATCAGGAAATGACAATGATTGGCCCTCAAAAACAATTTTATAAAAGGAAAGAAAAGTTAAAATCTTTTAACCCTCACTTTCCTTCTCTGCCGTATTTTCCAGTAAGTATGGTGAGTTCTCAAGTTCATGTTGTCTATGCATAAGCTGAAGGAACTGGGGAATGTTTGACTTGGAGAGGAGAGCATTTGAGAAATGAAAATGTGAGGCTGGGGAGCAGAAGAAAGATACAATACTTGAAGGCTAAGATATGGAAAAGGGTTTTTCCATGGAAGACAGAAGTAGGAGTATTGGATGGAGTTGTGCAAATAAAGACTTAGACTTGACATAAGGTCAAGGGAGGCAAATACTTGGAGCTGTAAATGGGGCTTCCATAGAAGGGAGTGAGTTCCCCTTCACTAGAAGTCTTCAGGAAAAGGCTGAATGACCACTCTTGGGCATGATGCAGGGAACAATTTTGTCAATAATTTTTGTCAATTTTGTCAATGGGTTGGATGGCCTCTTAGGCCACTTTGACATTGAGATTTGGTAATTCTGAGACTCTGGGACTGTGTTTAAATATAGACTGGGTAGCCTAAGCAGTGATTACTCTATATGGGGTTGTGAAAAATTTAGGGACAGTAAAAAGTTTCTGAATGTTCAATGATCAGAAATTAATTATAAATCAAACAATTAGTGAATCTGAGGTCCTTCTGGCTAAACTTACCCATGATGCATCACACCACTTCACTGCAGCCTTGGCTCTGGACACAAAACCTGCACACTTTACATTGTGCCTTTCCTCAGGTCATGTAACATCAACTAAACTGTTGAAACTTGAAAAGAGGTCACAAGTAGAAAAAGTATAAGAAGTCCTGGCCTGTGAATATGTTTTTCTTTTCTATCCAGTCCTCTAACTTTTGCTTGGGAGGGACCGTGGCAATATTGTAAAAATGCTCTATTTCCAGAATATATATTTAATAGCTTTTATATAGACCCCACTATGTGCCAGAGACTGAGTTAAGTGCTTACAAATATCTCATTTGATCCTAACCACAATCCAGAGAGGTAGATATCATCATCATCATCATTATTATTTCCATGTTAAAGATGCAGAAACTGAGGCAAACAGAAATTTTGACTTGTCCAAGGTCACATAGCTAAGTGAATGTCTGAGGCCAATTTGAATACCAGATCCAGCTCTCTATCCACTTACTTCTTGTTTTTCTCATGATTTATAGTTAAAAGACCTAGATTTCAGACCTGGTCATGTGTTCATGGCAATCCTTAATCTCTCTGAGCCTTGGTTTCTCATCTATAATTCAGGTATAATAATTCATTTCAACCAACATCTATTGATCATCTGCTTTGTTTCTGTCACTGAACTAAGCCTAGGGACACAAAGACAAAAGTGATACAATTCCTGTACTCAAGAAGCTTACAACATTATACATCTTGTGTCATAGTGTTTTCAAGATGAACTGAGGTAATTTTTTCTAAAACGGCTCATAAGTCACACAATGCTATATAAGTATAAATTATTGTTGTTATAATATACTGAGGAAATAAAATGAACCTATTTCACCAAGAATGACAAGTGAACTCCCACTTTTCTGACTCTAAGAGCAATTGTCTGTTGTACTCATTACATTATTTAACTATGTTTTACCTTGCATTGCTACTCAGTTATATCATGTTTCTTTTCTCTAAAGGGTTGTAAGCTGCTATGAGTATGGGAACTTTTTTGGTGAAAATATTCTTCTTTTAGGTTATGGTTGCTTATAAATTTGGAATTTCACAAATTATAGCACTTCCCACATCAAATTCTTACAAAGATTACTTCTTTGGATGACAGTCACAGGGGCAAAGTTGGAGCCAGGGTCAATGGTAGAGCAGTGGGGAGGGAGGCCACTAATGTTCTTGAGTCTTTTGGACTTGTCTACTTGTCCGTGGCAATTGGTGTAGTTGGTGCTGAGCTCCTCCTTCAAAATATTCTACCTCTATTTAAGCTTAACATCTTTAACAAATCCAAATTACTAACAAAAATATTAAATAGCACAAATCACAACTTTATAGTTGGAAGAGACCTCAGAACTCCAGTGGTCCAACCCCTTCATTTGATTGAGGAGAAAACTGTGGCCCAGGAAAGTGAGTGACTTGCCATAGGTCACAGAAGTAGTAAGATTGGAGGTAGAAGCTGCTCTCAGACATTCTCACTATATATCTAACTTCCCTTTGTTAATCTTTATCCTTCTGTTCTTCCCTGTTGCTTTTATCACTGTTGATCAAACTCTTCTCCTTGATATTCTGTTTTCTTTAGGCATTTATGACACTATTTTCTCCTTGTTCTCCTCCTACTTTTTGGCCATTCCTTAGTCTCCTTTGCTAGATCTCCACCAAGGCTATATCCATTAATAATGGATGTCCCCCAAGGTTCTATTTTGTACCTTCTATGCTTTATTTTACTTGGTGATCTTTTGATTTTCAGATCCAGTTATTCAGTCTTAACCTCTCTGTCCTGATCTTTGCTTCCCCATCTCCAGGCGCTTATTGGGTATTTTGAACTGGATGTTATATAGTTATCTTAAACTATGTCCAAATCTTGCCTAATTCTTTTCTCCTTGCAAGCCTCTTCATAATTTTCCGATTGCTATGCCAAACACTATCATTTTTCCAGTTTCCCAGGCATCCTAGGCATTACTCTCAATTTCTTACTCTCTGTCACCTCCCTAGTCTATTCCTATCATTTATACATTCATATGGAAAGGTGTTCAGAGTGGACTAGAACATCTGGTATGAAGGTTTCCAATCCTTTTTCAGGACTGCTCATCTACCTTTGGTATCTACCTATCATCCAACTCTCGCCTGTGGCTCCAAGAAGTTGTAGTTTACATAGCAACTACTCTGGAAAACTATCCTACCAGGCAGGCTAAACCAGGCTGAGGTTAACCAATGGATGTCAAACCCATTAGTGACTTGGGGGGTATCTACCTCAAGCATGTGAAGACTTCCTCTGGTGGAGTGGGTGTACGAGAGCAATTTGTTTCAATGGACTTGAAGATGGCTGGTTAGTGATATGGAATCCTTCGAACTCAATCAGACATTGAACTTGTCAAGGCCATCTGTTGCATCCCAGGCCATGGCCAATCATTCTGACTTTTGTCTCATCACTGGACTTTAATGACTCTGGAAGAAAAAGTGAGGGTGATGACTATGAAATTCTGCCTCTCTTAATCCAAGTCATGTGCTGCAGCCAGTGAAGTCCAGCAGGTCCGGGGTGGTTACGGGCTCACAGAGTGAGGATGAAAAGACAGGTGGGACACAGCAGTCTGAACAAGCTGAGTTTATTCTGGACGTACTGAGCCAATAATTCAGGGAATCGGGGTGCTTAAATAGTAAAAAACCATAAAGGTAGTGATTGAAGCATGAAACAGCAGATTGCGATAAGTAGAAAGGGAGGCTTCAAGGCCTCTTTATCAGAATGTTATCCTGTATAGCAGGAGCCCTGATTCCTGGAACTTCAACACCTGAATTCAAGGACATGCACCTGAGAACAATATATCACTTAACTTCTCAAGCCAGCTACTCTTCTCCCTTGGAGGAGGGGAACTCTTGATCACGGGTTCTTTCAAACCCCTCTACAGTCATGTACATGTCAAGAAATGTCATGTTATTCATCCTTTTTTGAAAATGAAGAACAAACATTTGTAACATCTCTTTTCTTATTCTTATTCTTTTTCTTATTCTTATCCCTATTCTTTCCTCTGACACTACTATAATCCTAGTTCAAGCCATCATCACTAATATGCCTGGACCATTACAATAACCTACTGGTTGACCTCCCTACCTCATCTCTCCACACTCCATTAAATCCTCCCCTCAGCTGTCAAAGTGATCTTCCTAAAATGTAGGTCTGATCATATCATCACCTTCATTCAATAATTTCCAGTAGCTCTTTTGTCATTTCTAAGATCAAATATAAAATTATCCTTTTGGTGTTCAAATACCTTCAAAACATGTTCCTCTCAACTACCTTTCCAGTCTTCTTATATTTACTTGCCCACATGTTCCCTTCAATCCAGTTGACACTTGCCTCTTCTCTGTTCTTTGTATAAGACATTCCCTATCCTGACTATTTTCACTGCCTATTCCTCATGCTTAGGATTCTCTCCCTTATCCCTGTTTCTTGGCTTTCCCTGGTTTCCTTCAAGTGCCAGTTAAAATTCCACCTTCTATAAGAAGCCTTTCCTGATACCCCTAATATTACTGCCTTTCTTCTGAGATTATTTCCAATTTATCCTGTACATGTCTTATTGATACATGGTGGTCTACATTAGACACAATTAGACAGTGAGATCCTCGAGAATAGGGACTGTTTTCATATTTTTTTTTTGTATTCCCAGTGTTTAGCACAGTGCTTAGCACATAAAAAGTACTTAATAGATGACTGTAGACTGACAGAGCTACTGCGACTTTCTGCTATAGCAGATCTCTTGAGTATGCTACTATTGATCCACCTTCCAAAGTGATATTAATAATTACTTTTTGGTTCTAGCTACTCAAGCATATCTAAATGCATTTGATGATACTATAATCTAGCCTACATATTTCTATAATTTTTTTTTAAAATAGCTCAGATTGACTTTGTCAAATGATTTGATGAAATTTATACAAATTCTAATGAGCGCATTCCTCAATTGAACAATATGGTATCCTTTTCAAAACAGGAAATGAGGTTAGTGTGGCATGATCTGATTTTGTGGTTGTTTTTATGATTTCTTGACATATTTTGTTTTTTCATTACTGTAGTGCCAACATGATATTCACAGTGTCTACAGAGGCCATGAATATGCCAGAACAAGTCTGAATCCCAAAATACAATGGACTCTCCACATGGAAGATGGAACCAAGACATTTATTCAGACTTGTTTGTGTTCATCCTTCATTGCTGAAGAAGACCATGCCATCAGAGAAATGATGACTTGACTTGCACTTGACTTTATTTTGAGTGAGGGAGGGCTATGCAGGTCACCAGCCTCACTATTCCTCCAGAGCCATCTGAATCCAGTGAACAGATATTCATCAGGATGACTGGAGATGGCCCAGGATGCACTGGGAGACCTTGACCCCTTTAGGCCAAGGTCTTTGTAGGTACTCACCTAGGGTGAGGCAACACCCATTCATTGAACAGGCCTGTTTAAGAGGTAGCCAGGGCATGATCCCTTTAATGAGACCAAGAAAAAGAAATATGTCAGGCTGAGAGGGAAGCAGCAACAGTTACTATTTACTCAGACACCAGAGAGCAAAATTCCCAAACCAGAAACCCAAATCCATCATGGTAACCAAGAAGTCAATACACATTAGCACTGCAGGGGACAAAGCCATCCCCACTCACAAGGCTAGCTTTGCCTGCTTGCCTGTGTCCTCTCCTCTCTCCACCCTCACTGCTCTCACTCGCTTCCATTCAGTTCTGATCAGGCTCTACTTCTTCCTAGTCCACCTTTCCTGCTCTACCCCTCCCATTCCATTTGACTTAGAGTCCTGTGATTTAGGCTTATCACATAGGCGCATTAATGAATGGGAAAGATCTTCTCATTTAAATTATCATTACAATTGCAAACAAGCTGTGGAAATGTTTGTATACTTGCAGATGCTTCCCACCCTGTGAGTGTAGCATAGTAAAACAATTAGGCAACAACAAATAATTCACTGACCTCCTGTGAAAATTCATGCAAAATTCCACATCTGCAGCCTGCCCAGCTACTCTATTTTTAAGTTGTCTTTAATTAACAGATATCTATTTTCTCTTCTACCCACCCAACACCATTGAAAAAAAGAGAGAGAAAAGAAAAACATATTCCTTCTAACAAGCATACATAATAAAGCAAAAAAAAAATCCTGCAATGACTATATTAAAATATTTCCGTATTTTATTTTGCACACTAAATCCATCCCCTCTCTTCCAGGAAGAGGTGAAGCAGCCTTCAAAATTAGTCCTCTCGAATCATGGACAGTTATTTCATTGTTCCACTTTCAAAGTTTCTTGCCTTCATGGCATTGTTTTTATGCCAGCTAGGTCACTGCTTGCCTTATAGCACCAAAGAGATAAAAGAAAGAGGAAATGGTCCCATATGTACAAAAATATTTAGAACAGCTTCTTTTGTGGTAGCAAAACAATCAGAAATTGAAAGGGTGGATACCATCAATTGAGGAATAGATTAATAAATAAACTGAATAAATTATTTTAAATAACATTTTATTTTTCCCTATTACATGTGAAAACAATTTTTACCATTCAATTTCTTATTTAAGTTTTGGGTTTCAAATTCTGTCTCCTCCTCCCCTCTCTCTGAGATGGTAAATCTATCTGATTTAGGTTGTACTTTTGCAATCATGTAAAACATATTCCCATATTTGTCATTTTATGAAAGAAACTAAAACTGAAAAGAAAATGCAAAATAGTATGTTTTTGTCTGTACTCAGACTCCATTAGTTCTTTCTATGGAGGCAGATAGCATTTTTCATCATGAATCCTTTAGGATTACCTTGGCTTATTGTATTGCTGAGAATAGCTGTCATTCGCAGTTATTCATCATATAAAATATTATTATTACTGTATATAATATTCTCCTGGTTCTGCTCACTTCGTTCTGCATCAGTTCGTGTCTTTACATGTTTTTTATGAAATCAAAATGATATATTTTTGATAAAGTCCTGATAGTTCTTTGTATTTATCTTCTCCTTTTCTAAATGTTCTCTGGCTTTCTCTTCAGTAAGGCAGTCTAGAATTTTTACGAGGAATCAAAATGAAACTTCTTGGTTTAAAGTCTGCCAACATTATTCTTTTCCTCTTTCCCTGAAAAATTAGGGCATTTGTCCTACTCCAGTCTTGAACACTTCTTGCATTCTTTCTGATCTTTCAAAGGTCACTGACATTTGCTTAGCAAACATACAGATAGCATTTATGATAATTAGATTTTATATGATAGTTTAAGGTTTATAAAGCACTATATTACCTCTTTTTATCCTCACTACCAACCTTAGAAGTACTATTAATGGGTAAAAGGGTTGAATTTGGAGTCAAGAAGACCAGAGTTCAAATCTCATTTTGTATATACCCTCTACTACATGCTCTAACTTCCATCTTTAATATATACCTTAAAAAAAAAAATCTTCCAAGTTGATTGATAAATTCTTTGTGAAACTACTTTGGTCCATTTAGACAATTTCCCATTTTCTTCCACATCAGAATTGTTTTTCTTTTTGCCTTGAGACTATGCTATTTCAGAGCTTCACTGCCCTCTGGGGCTGCTTTTGCTCATCCTTTTTAAGACTATGAAATAGTATCTTTTCACTAAACCCTTTAAAAATCTGCCATCCCAAAATTTGAGTGCATGTCCAACTACTCCAGGTTTTGTTATATTCCTCTGTCACAAATTATAGGATGCAATGTTTACTTTCTACCATGGTTTATATAATTTCCATTTCAGTAATTAATTCTTGCTCAAAGAAATTAGATCTACAATGTTGACTTCACATGTTAGGAGTGTCATTAGGGTCAAGCTAAGATATCACAAACCAGTCTGCTTTTGGCAAAAGAAGGAGCCCTTGGATGTCTGGGAAAGTGAAGACCTTCATTACTACTATACCATATCTCCATCTCAGGTTTGTGACAGTGCCCAAATTCCTCATCTTTCTCCTCTTTCTTTCTGTCCAGGTGTTCTCCAGTTTACTTAGATGAGATTATTTCTACTGTTCTTTTCTTCCATTTATCTTCACCCAATTACTTCCCTTCTGATTCCTGGATTTCCTGAAGGCAGTATATCTTCTCAATATAATGTTACTTGGCCACATTTCTACTCATATTTTCCCTTTCGCATAAGCTATATCTTTCTAGAACCATATTCTACTCATGAATCTCATCTCTGTTAATTCTTAATGACATATATGAGCTCAAATTTCTAATATTGCAGTTGGAAGTCTAGTTCATCATGATTATTACCCACTCTTTAAGCATTTTGTATATGGATGTCTAAGATCATGGATTTAATTGCTGACTCTTTCTTGGATTTTGTCTTTAAGATTGGGGAAAATAAAGAAATGGAAAAAAGATGGAGTAGTGAAATAGAATATTAGAAAAGATGGAATATATAGAAATTATTAGAAAGAGGATAGAGACAGGAGGGGTAATATAAGAGTAAGAGAGAGGAAAGAAAACATTGCGCATTGGATGACACAGGAAGCATAAAAAGAAGAGATAGGGGAAAGGGACAAGACATTGGGGAGAGAAGAGCTTTGAGCAGGGTAAGGAAGAAAAGAGGGGTGATTTCAAGGATATTTAACAAAGGAAAAATGGAGGGAGCAAAGAAAATTGATTGAAGAAACAGATGACAAAAACAAGAAGTAGAGATAATGGAAAGAGAGAAAAGACAAGAAAAAGGGAAGAGAGAAGATGGAAAGAGAACGGAGAAGGAGACATTGCAGAGAGGGAAGAGAGAAAAGGAAAATAAAAAAAAGAAAGAAGAAATGAGGAGAAAAAAGTAAGTAAAAAGAAGGAAGAGCTTGGTGATTAGAAAATGACTGGAGAAAGGAAAGAAAAAATTAGAAAGAGAGAAGAGAGGGGAAAAGTGAGAAATGATTGGTGGAGAGTGAAAAGAGAAAAGAGAAAAAAGGAGAGAAAAGAGGGAGAAGAGGGAAAGGAGAGATGAGAGAAAGTGCATGGAAAAGAGATAAAGGAGAAAGAAAAAATCTAAGGAGAATGGAAAAAGAGACCAAGACAATAAGGAAAGGTGATTGAGGAGAAATGACAGAGAGACTGGGGGGTGGGAGCAAAGAGAAAGAGGAGAGCCAGCTGTACAATTATCATGTGCCTTATCTGATTTCTTTGCCTAGCTCTCAAACATAATTCTCTAGCCCTTCGTGCCTCATTCAGGTTTTCATATCCATCTGATATATCCTGAGTTCATCTGACTGAATTAATCTTTTGCACACATGAGGCCTTGGCACCCATAATTGCCTCTTAGACAGGTAGTTTTGTCAGGATTTTCTGAGGTCTCAGCATTTCAGATACCCTCAAAGACAATACAATGATATTGATACCAACACTTAAGGCTCTGTCAGGTTTCCCCCTCTAAATTTCTTTGTGAGGGCTTCAGTAGTCTTGTCTTTCTCAATCCTGTCAGAGCCCAGCAGGGCACACCACTAGTGTCAGATCTAGTTAGAAACTTCTCCCAATTTCCAAATGCCATAGATTGGGTGAGGAATCCTTTGGGGGCTCAGTAGAAACCTCCACAAAATGTAAGTTTGGGAGGACTTTGAAGAATAAGTATTTTACAATCATCCAGTGGTTGGGGAAAGGAGACCAGCTTCCTTCGTCTTTTGAGTTAAATTGGATAGAGTGCCAGGAACGCATTGGTGTTGATGGAGAGGGATGTGGGATGTAGCTTTTTGAAATTGGTGATTCAGGGATTCTGATCTGATACCAACGAATTCAGATACTGGTGCAATGGGCCAACCTGGGAAAGATGAAGTCAGATAATAAGCAAAATCTGGGATCCTAAACCTGGAAGCACTGTGGCAACATGGATAGAGAGCTAGTCAGGAAGGTAAAAGGATTTGGCTTCAAGATCCTTTTCTGACACATGCTGGATGTGTGACCACGGGTGAGTCATATAACTTCTTAGGGCCTCATGCAATGCTTAGATTAAGTTTCAAAGCAGATGACAATCTACATGGGTAGAATTTCCTATTCCAGTGAAATCAAAGGCCTAGTCCCCTAACAAATCATGGTCAAGGATCTATCATCTAAGGGGTTGCAAAGACATTGAGGTGGGGAGAGAGGTACCTGAACTATATAAAGCAGCTAAAAATGCCCTGGATGTGAGCCAGGGGAACTGACTTTGAATCTGAGTTCTGCTAGTGGTCATTGGCCATTTCATCTCTCCAGGCCATTGTTTCCTTATCTGTAACATAAAGTATCTCTCTAGACAGTATATAAGATTCTTTATAATTCAGACAATCTGTGAAAATGGGAAGTAGATCCAAAACTGGGATATCAGTTTTGGTGTAGTCAGGGTAATCAGGCCATGAGTACAAATAGCAAAGGGTAAAGAAAGACCAAATTTCAAAGTGGCTTTCCAAGATGGACAGGAACACGGGGTCAATGGAGTATTGGTGACTGGCGTTAGAATATCTCAGCAGGTGCTGGTGATCCTACTATCAAAAAGATTTCAGTTTGAGGGGAGAAAATCTAACCATTGGAAATTGAAGTAGTTTTCCCAGTTACTGAGAATGAAAGGAGACAGCCTAAAGTGGCATCATGGTATAGTTAAAAGGTAACACAGAAAAGAGGACTTGGATTCAGGAGACACATTCTGGTGCTAGATCTCAGTAGCTATGTGATTTTAAGTCACTTGATCTCACTGGACCTTGGATTCTTCAATTAGTCAACATTTATTAAGTATCTACTGTGCACAAGGCACTGTGCTAAGCATTTGGGACAAAAAAGAGGCAATGGTCAGTCCCTGACTTCAGTTCACAATCTAATGAGAGAGACAAAAAACTATGTATACAAACAAGATATATACAACATAAATGGAAAGTGATTAAGAGAGAGAAGGCAGTAGAATGAAGAAGGTTTGGGGAAGGCTTCCCCTAGAAGGTGGAATTTTAGTTGGGACTTAATGGAAGCTAGAGAAGGCAGGAAGCAGAGATGAGGAAGAGGAGCCTTACAGGCATGGGGACAGCCAGAGATAGTGCCCAGAGGCAAGACACAGAGTGTCCTGTTCATGAGAAAGCAAGGAAGCCAGTGTCCTTGGAGTAAAGAGCACATGGTAGGGAGTAAGGTATAAGAAGACTGCAAAGTTAGGAGGGAACTATGAAGGACTTTGAACACCTCATGGAGGCAACAGGGATTCAGTGGAGCTTATTGATTAGGGAAGGTAATTTATTTGAATGTGTGCTTTAGGAAAATCATTTTAGTGGCTCAGTAGAGGATTTATTAGAGTGGGGAGAGACTTGAGGCCAGCAAACTGAATAGCAGGCTATTGCAATAATTGTTCAAGTGTGAGATGATGAGGACTTGCATTAGAGTGATGGCAGTGATGGAGGAAAGAAGGAGGCATATTTGAGAGATATTGCAAAGGTGAGATCAACAGGCCTTGGGAATAGGTTGGCTATGGAAGGGGCAGTGAGAGAGAGTGAGGGATCCATGATGACTCCTAAGTTGCAAGGTTGAAGGACTAGGAGGATGGTGTTTCCCTCTGAGATAATAGGGAAGGTAGAAGGTGGGGAAGATTTAGAGGAAAAGAAAATGAGTTCAATTTTGGACATTTTGAGTTTAAGGTATCTATCAGACATCCAGTTTGTGATTTTTGAAAAACAGTTGTAGATGAGAGATTGGAGGCCAGCAGAGAGTTTAGAGAAAGATAGGAAAATTTAAGAATTATCAGCTTTGAAATGGTAATGAAATTCTTAGGAGCTAATGAAATTGCCACGTGTAGGAATATAGGGAGGAAAGAGAAGAGAGCACAGGACAGATTTCTATTGTACACTCACAGTTAGAGGGTGTGATCTGAATGAGGATCCAGAAAAGGAGACTGAGAAAGAGAGGTCAGATAGGTAGAAGGAGAACCAGGAAAGAACAGCATCCTGGAAACCTTTAGAGGAAAGTATCAAGGAGGAGAAAGTGATCAACAGTTGTTGATGGTTGCAGAGAGGGTGAGGAGAATGAGGATTGAGAAAGACCATTGAATCCACAATGATGAGATCATTGGTAACTTTGGAAAGGGCCATTTTAGTGGAATGATAAAGTTGAATGTTGAATTGTAAAGGGTTAAGAAGAGAGTAAGAGAGAAATTTTAGACAGTTTTTTGAGATCCATCGCCTTTCTAAGAAGTTTAGCCACAAAGGGCAGAGGAGATATAAGACGATAGCAGCAATGGAAGGATCGAGGAAGAGATTTTTCAGGACGAGTTAGACACGGGCCACGAGAATGAGCCAATAGCTAGGAAGAGATTAGAAATATGTGAGTATGTGAGCTTGTTATTCAACCTTCATTTTCGAAGAGGACTGATGACACCACAGGGTGATGTCTTGACTTGTTAGTGAATTGCATTTAAATGAAGAAGAGTTGGGCAAAACTGTCAATCTCATTCTCTCTTCCAGCGTCATCAAAGCCTACTGGCAAGATAAAAGTCAGAATGACTGGCAATGGTCCGGGATACCATGGATGACATTGGTGTCTTCAATGTCTGACCAAGCTCTAAGCCCTCCACAGCACCTGTTTCAGCCACCTTCATGGTCACTGGAAAAAATTCTTCTCATCCATCCATTCTACCAGGGGAAGCCTTCACATGCTTGGGGTAGACATACTAACTTACTGATGGGTTTGAAGCCTCTTGATTAATTTTAACCTAGTTTATCCTGTCTGCCAAGATGGTTTTACCAGGTTGTGGCCACTGCATATGCTACAGCTTCTTGGAGTCACACATGAGAATTGGGTGACAGGTGGACAGCAAAGGTGGATGAGCAATATGGTTCAGGAAGCCCCCATACAAAAGGTGCTAGTCCTCCCTGAACGTTGTATGCAAACCAAAAGGAGACAATCCATTGGAGAAGACAGTGTGAGATGGGATTTTGAAAGGTTATCCTTGGTAAGGAGTAAGGCCACCTCATTGTGTGAGACAGGGGTAAAGGAGGAGATAGTAGTGGAAAGCATATAACTGAGGGGAGATGAGTAAGAGGGGAGCTAAAGGCAAATGGCTTCATTTTTTCTGTCAGATATGAGGCAAGGTTCTCAGCTGAGAGAACTGAGGGCATTAGGAGCTAGAGAGAGATTTGAGGAGGGATGAAAATGTCTGAAAAAGGCTGGAGAGTGGGATAGTGAATTGATAAGACAGGTATTGTAGATTTTTTAGGGCCCCTGGGTGGTGCAATGGATAGGGTGCCAAGCCTAGAGTCAGGAAAACTCATCTTGAGTTCAAATTTGACCTCAGATACTAGCCATGTGAACCTGTACAAGTCACTTCACTTTGTTTACCTCAGTTTTCTTATCTGTAAAATGAACTGAAGAAGGAATGGCAAACAACTTAGTATCTTTGCCAAGAAGACCCCAAATGGGGTCATGAAGACTCAGACATGACTGAAAAATGACTGAATTACATCACAGCAGGGTTGTCTAGCAGCAGTGAGGATTCAAGGTTATAAAACATAAATTTATAGTGGACTCTGTCAGAAGAAATATGTGATTTTTTTTCACTTTCATGCAATAGCACATGTAGGAGCAAAAGCTGTAAATGGTGGGAGTGGTAAATCAAGAGCTGGCTGCATGATTTCTCACATTCTTTCTAATGCTGTTTCTATAATTCTGAATCTAAGCCTTCTTATTTTCCTCTCTATCTTCCTATATACCTGCCTATTGGACTTCACTTTCCATGTTCTCCTCTGTTTTGTTGAGATTCCTAATGGTTAGGATAGTTGACTGAATTAATTCAATCTCACTGTCTTTAACCCCATTCATTCCTTTTTTTTCCCTAAAATGGACATAAGGATTCCATCCTATACTTCATAGTATTTCTGTAAGGATCAAATGAGTCCTCATGGATGTAAATATGTTAATGTATTATTATTGTCTCTCCTACCTCTGAGGATCCTGCTCTTTAGGGTGATTAAAGGGACTTTGGAGGTTATCTAATCCAAGATTGAAGAACTCCAATAATGAAGAACTCATTACTTTCTAAGTAAATCCTTTCCACTTCAGTAAAAGTAATTGTTAGGAAGTTTTTTCTTCATATTTATCAGATTGAAATCTGTGCACCTTCTACACTTGACCTTCTGGTACCAAGTAGATGTTTAGTGTATCTTTCATATAATTATCTCCAGATACTTCATATAACCCTCTAAGATTTTTCTTCTTTAGCCTAAACATTTTCAGTTACTTCTTTTACTCTTGTGAATGGAGTCAAGACTCTTGATCTTGTGAATCACCCACTTAGTAACCCTCGACTGGATGTCACCTAGATTATCAATTTATGTCTTAAAATATGGTACCTGACACAACATAATCCTTCAGATGGGCGTATGACTGCACCAGAGTATAGTAGGCCTATAGGCTACCTTCCATAGTCCTAGATAACTGAAATGGACGGACCAAGAAAAGCACAGGCAAGAATCAATTAAGAAATTTTAAGAGTGTCTTTATTAGCCGGGCTGGTGGCTGTCTCATGGGAAAACCCAGAGGAGGCAGCCCCAAACTAAGGTGTGTGTGTGCATTTGAGCATTTCAGCACTTCCTGGTACAGCCTTGTCATTGCTACGGCAAACATTTCTCACAGAACAGTTCTGACGGGGGGCCCAAGTTGCTGCTAGGCAAAGGGGGACCCAAAAGAAAGTGGTTGCCAGGCAAGGGGGCTCAACAGAAAGTGACTGCTAGGAAAGGGGGGCTCAGCAGAAAGTGGCTGCCAGCAACTCAACAGATATTTTGCAACCCAGAGGGGAATAACATTTTGACAGGGACCCAACAGAAAGCTGCTGCTAGGCAAGGTTACCCAACCTTGCCCAGCAACCTAACAGATATCTCTCAGCCCAGGGGCCCCAGGGAGGAATAATGTTCACTTCAATAACAATAATTCCAAAACATCCAGATGAGAAGTGAAAACTTTGAGCAACTACCTGTATAGTCAAGACAATGATGATGATGATGATGATGACAATATTGATAAAGAATGAATGTAAAGCATTTATTAAGCACTTACTGTATGCCACTTTGTTAAGCACTGTGGTTAGAAATACAAAAGCACAAACAGCCCTTAACTCCAAGGAGCTATATTCTATTAGTGAAGACAATTAGTAGGGTCAAGAGAGGAGTATTTTGGCTAGAAATTTACCAGGATGTTGACTGGAACTGTAAGAGAGTCAGTTGCCACAACTTTTCCAGGAAGAATATTATTGATGACGGCAATGATGATAATGACTCTTTCAATGAACATTTATGGCCCACGAAAGGCACTGAAGAAGCAAAGCAAAAGTGAAATAGTCCAAACCCTGGAGGAGCAATTCCTAAATCACCAGTCTGGATTTTTACCTCAAGTGTCTGGTGGAGGGGAGGGGCACAGAACTGGCTCCAGATGGATCCTAGGCTCTTTCCCTCAATCTTAGGGCTACACACATTCCCCCACCTAACCCATCCTCCTATTGTCCTGTCCCATTTCCTTGTTTCCTCCACTTTTCTGCAGAAATATTTTGCATCACAGTGCTGCTCTGGCACTGACAGCCTTGAACCTGTATCTTGAAGCACTGGAAAGAGAGAGGGGGAACTAAGTGTAGGGTTGGGTTTTATTGAAAGCATGTAGGTTGGATGATAGTTGGGTCAGCTAATGCTGCCTCAGTGATAGCATGGTGGGTGATAGGGCAGGGAATACTGGGTGAACTCAAGATAGGCATCAGTTAATGGGTTCCAAGTGTATTGGATCATGGAAACAACTTAAGTTGAAACAGCTCAATTGTTGCTAGATAATTTGTTTTAGAAAGGTTTAAAGGACAGTATCAGATACATTACCATCTTGTTGGTAACATATACCTAGTGCTAAGCACAGTACTTGGCACATAGTAAGTTCTTAATAATATCACCCTTCTAGAAGTCTTGTCACCTACACATTAGGTGAAAGAATCATGATTAGTGCTCAAGTCCATTTCTATTTTTTACTTCCTTCTCTGAAATCCAAAAAGATATTTGAAAATGTCTGGATGACTGATAGGATTTTTCAGTTTGGCTTCCCATAAAAAAAAAAAAAAAAGCACTCAAGCAATTGTGTCAAAACAATCAGTCATCCAGATACTTCCCCCTCCTTGTTACCAAACAACTGGTTTGATCTCTTTTTTTTTTTTTTCTCCCCGCTAAATTCGGGTAAATTTACTTTATTAAATAACGAGATTCGTGAAGGAGGGACTGTGTTTTATATATTCTCTGCATCTTTTGTATCCTGTAACACAAGTGCTTTGCATACAATGGTCAAGTGTTGGTTGAATAATTGAATGAATGAATTAAATGATAAAGTTTCTACCGCATTTGGGGTAGAAATACAACTTTTCAATTCACCTTTGCATCCAAGTTAAAACATTCTTTCTCTTGTACATCAACAGGTCATCTCACTAGATTCTCTGTGGTACTTTACTTCTCTTAAAGAAAAAGTTCCCAAGAAGACTTGGGACTCAAGAGGTTTCAGTGAAATTCAAAGTAAGCAATTAAAATTGGGATTTGAACTCTAAGAAGCATCTTTGAACCTTGCTCAATCTCTAAACCTCTTAAGGTCACAGGCAAATCGAATATTCATCTCTCTCTGTGTCTTCTCCCAGCCCCCAACTCATTTTCCCTCAGCTCACTTTTAAGACTGACACATCTGCTTTCATTCTGAGGATATCAATCTTCACTTTAGACTGTGTTTCAGAGAGAGTTTCATGCTTTCATACAAGGAAGATTTCACTGGGGATTTACTAAATCATAACCCCACTTGTCTCTCTATCCACTGACATATTTTCAACTTATCAGTTAAATCAGGTAAATGATTTTTTCTTTCCAAAAACTGGATCTAGCCTGAATTTCCCTGCTAATACAGAGCATATTGGTGGGATGCAGGTTACTAAATGACCCACAATGCCTCAGCAGGTTAGAAACCAAAGGAATTAAAATGCAATTATCTGCTTCTCTCCTCCTCTCTCCATCTTTGTTTTGTTGTCACATGAAATATTGTTCATATTTCCCTTCTAATAAGCCTCATTTTTCTCTCAGTGTTGGGGTACAATATTAATAGGAAAGGGTTAGAGCTTAGAATGATTTCCCTGCTCCAGTTTGACTTCTGACCTCCCTGGCTTTCTCTAAATCCCAACTAAAATTCTACTTTCTCTAGGAAGCCTTCCCTAACACTAAATTTTAATGTCTTCTTTCTGTTAATTGTGTAATATAATCCTGTCCATGGTTTGCTTTGTATATATTTGTTTGCATGTTGTTTCCTTCATTAGATGATAAATACCTTGAGGGAAGGGATGATCTTTTTGCCTCTTTTTGTATCTCCAACTTTTAGCAGGGAGCCTGGCATATAGTAGAAGCTCAATATCTGTTTACTGGTTGATTGATTGATTAATGCTATTGACACTGTCTTGAAAAATTTGACTTTTTGGTATAAGTAGGAACTACTTCCTAACAATGAGAACATTATAAAAGTAGTGAGAACTTTCCTGGGAGGAAGTGAATCTCCCACCAATGGAGAGCTTAAAGAATAGTCTGGTTGATTACAGTTTATCAGCATACTACAGAGAGGGTTCCAGTTTAGGTACAGGTCAAACCAAGTGTCTGATCTCCTTCTCAACTCTAAGCACAGTGATTTACCAAAAGTTACATGTCTTTTAGTTCAGATCATCCTCACATCAACCCATTGAAGGAGGCAGGACAGGCATTATTTATTATCACTCTTTTATAGATGAGAAGACTGAGACAGTGAAATTAAGTTATTTCTCCATAGTCACATAACTAATTAATGGCAGACATGGGTCATGAACACAAATCTTCTGTCCTCAAGTCCAGTGGGTTTTCCAGTACACAAATTACTTGATTTTAAGGGGTAGATGAGATTCTCCAAATCATATGGGCTCAAAATGAATCCAATAACAATTTATTTAAATAAAAAAAAAACATAAAGAATGCCTACTTATAATCCAAAGAGGTGTGTGTGTATGTGTGTGTGTGTGTGTGTGTGTGTGTGTTAAACGCAGTTGGTTATTAAGTCTACTGAATGTACATAATTATTATTACTGCGGTATTCTTTCCACGCAGTGACTTTTCACATCTTCTAAATTCAGCAGAACAAACACATCAGAGGTATAAATTATATGTGTTGTAAAATCATATGTATAATATGTACATCCATATCTCTATATTTATATTCTTTAATTGACCAAAATTACATATTGGGGTAGTTTCTCATGCAATGACCTACAAATATTAACTGCCTTTTAACATCCAATCTAATAACAAAATCTCACCATGGTTTTTACTTCTGCAGAGACAGGAGTAAAATTCTAGACAACCTGGGACCTTTCAGCAACTCCATCACTCAAGGGCATCGGTGAGTTGAAGAAGACTAATCAATATTTTCCATTGGCAGATTTAGCTCAAGATGCAGCCTAGGCCCCACACCCTTCTGGAAGATACATCCTTACCACATTTTGCAGACATTCCAGGATTAAGATGGGTCCAATTTGTTTACATATTAGATTTTGTGGTGAGGCAAATTAGTCTTGCCATGGAGTAGAGTAAGATGCGACCCTAACAAGTTAAAGGGGAGAAAGATTATGAAGAAAAGATTTCTTAACAAATCACAATCATCAACTATTTAGAGGATGAGGGAGAATGTGGACATAAACATCTTGTTATCTCTTCTTTCTGCCTCCTCCCCAACCCGTCTCCTCAAGGAAAAAGTCACCAGTCATTTTAAGAAGTTTAGAGATAAGCATATATATTCACAACAAGATACAGATTTTTTTCTCTAAAAACACCCAGCAAATAATATCTAGAAGACTGACTTTCCTGCCCCTTCCAAAAAAGATAGACTCTAGACTTAGAATCAAATGATAACTTACAATGATGAGAAGCCTTGATATCTAATGAGTGCTAAGTGACTTGCTGGTTGGGTTCTGTGCGATGCAGGAAGGTCATGTAGAGGAGAAAAATTAGGACATGTTGCTATGATCAATCACAGTTAATTAAAGTGGGGAGAGACCACAAAGGGTTCCAAAAACTTAGAGACTCTTATGAGGATGGTTTTAAATAATTGCATGCTCAATGTGAGTCAACAGTCAAGTTAAAAAACAATCATTTCTTAATTGATTATTTTGTGCCAGGTATTTTACTAAGGAATGAGGTACAAAGAAAGCTAACTGAACTAACAAAATCTTAAGCCACCTTAATACAGTGCAGTAGTGTTCAGAGTGAGTGAGGTAATACCCCATCGTACTATGCCTTTGACAGAGCACACCTGTGGTATTTTGCTTAATTTTTGGCAGTTTTGATTTATGAGCAGGACTGAAAAACTGGAGCATGTTATAGGAAGGAGACCAGGATGGTAAGAAGATTGGAAACCAGGCTATATAAGAATTGACTGAGATCACTAGAGATATTTAATTGATAGAAGAATATAATTGGGGGAAGGTTTGTAACAAAAATACTATTTTTAACAAAGTATAATAAGTAAAGTTGAAGAGATGGTGGTAATGCAGGTTATGCTGATGATATCTATTTTGCGTGGATCCAAGGTATTATGATACAGTAAGAAAGAGTGCTAAGCTTATTTGACCATGACTTTGTTGCTTGCTATCCGTGTGACCTTGATGTCATTTAACCTCTAGGGGTCTCAGTTTTCTCTTCTATAAAATAAGGACATTGTACTAGATGACCTAACCTCAAGGTTCCCTTCTGATCTATTTTCCTATAAACCAGTGAACCTCTAAGATTTGTGAAACTCTTTTGCCTAGACCAATAGCCATTCAATCCTTTCAACAACAGTGTGAAGTAGGTAGTGTAGAAATCATCATGAATTCATTGAGACTTGAAATTGAAAGGGATCCCCAAGATCATTTAAATAGCCTCCTAGTCCATACAGATATCCCCTCTACAGCACCCTTGATAGGATGTCATCTGGCTTTGTTTAAATACTTTCAGTGATAGTAAACTTACTACCTAATAATTTAGCCCATTCCATCACTGGACAAGTTTAATTGTTCAGAAGTTTCTTTTTTTATTGAGTGGACACCTCCTTTCCTTTAATTTTCATTGAACCAATTCAAGAGAGCTGCCATTCATTGAAAGGGTTAGGGAATACCCTTAAGGTTGACTGATTCTGGTCTTGTGCTCATTCCTCTTTAGGATGCATTCTGAATTTCTTTTAGCATATTTTAGAAACCTCCCCACTCTAGAAGATCACTCCAGCCCTGGAATTCACACACTGGAAGTACCTTCCACCCCTATGGCCTCTCTCTCCAAGTGTATGGTTCTTCTAACAATCTCCATTTAAGGATGATACCCAGGTCAACCAAGACTCATCCTTCCCCAAACTACACTCTGAGTTTTGTCTACCATTCTCCAGACTGGTTACTTTTGCCTCTCCTTCTTCTCATTTTTCAGCTTCTTCTTGTATATTGTCTTCCTTGTTACAATGTAACCCGCTTAAAGCCATGTTCTGTCTTTCTGCTTGTATTTGTATTTCCGGTGCTTAGTGTAATAACATAGTAAACATTTTATAAAAGCTTGCTGACTGCCATAATGCCTAGTTGCATCATAATAATATTGTAAATTTGTGGCCAAACTCAAACGACCAAGGATCATTGTGTTCTGTGATCACCAGGACAGTTTGGCATCTGTCACAAGTCAGAGTGTTAGAACCTTTAAGGATAATGATGGGAGAGAATATTGGGAGACTGAATATGAATCCTATCTTGTATCAGTGTAGCACTTTATACATTTCAACAAACACTACTTCTTTGGAAATCCCCCTCCCATAATTATACTCATTTGAAAGATGAAGAATCTAAGGACTAGTGACTTGTCCAAGACCACAGAGATAGGTGCAAGCCTCATCTAAGGATGAGATCCCAAGTTTCCTTAGTCTTCCCGCTAACCTTGACTGCCAAGGATACTGTGAGGCTCAAAAGAGAAAACTGGAGGCAAAGCACTTTGCAAACCTTAAAATGATATGCAAATGCCAGTTATAATTATCATGGTGATGATGATGATGATGATTGATGATGATGATGGCAAGCCTCCAGTCTGGTGATGAATTCGTTCCCTGGGCCTTCTACTGCTCTTCTGCTGATCTCAAACAATATTTGTTGAGCAATACAGGATTGTGATAGTAAATGTTTCATAGTCAGTCTCTCCAGAAAAAAAATATGCACACACAATGTTAAGTATAATCTTCATTTATTAACACTTTTTAAAGTTTAGACAATCAACCAAGCAATAAATCAAGTCCTGACTTGTAGGGATTTGGGGATTTTGAGGTTTGAATGCTCACACTGATAACTGAAATATCAGTTTTAGCAAGCCTGATAAAATGCCTCAATATAATGAAACTCACAGCTCTGGCATCAGTAGGTCCCTTAAAGGGGACCTAATAATTTAGCCCATTCCATCATTGGACAAGTTTAATTGTTCAGAAGTTCCTTTTTTTATTGTGTGGACACCTCCTTTCCTGTAATTTTCATTGAGCCAATTCAGAGAGCTGCCATTCATTGAAAGGGTTAGGGAATACCCTTAAGGTTGACTGATGCTGGTCTTGTATTAAAGGTATATAAAAACTTGGGAGCCATCTTATCTATTTAGTAGTTGTGTGACCTTGGCCAAATCACTTAACATCTCTGTTAGAACCTTCTCTTTTCAACTATCTGGCATTATTGTAAGGTATTAAATTATGTAGTTACCTTGAAGCTATTTCTAATGGAAACATAGATAATTTCTTATTCTCCCCCTAAGCTTCAGTCAGTATTCAAGGTCTTTGGAAAGAGTGATCCTACACATTCAAGATGACTAAATTGAGGGAGTGGATCTCTATTTATGTACAAGTTAAGACTTTTTTCATTCAAAACCATAATCAACAATACAACGTTTTTCTGTAGGATCATGGATGAAGAAAGCGAAGGGACCTAAAAAGTCATATAGTCCAATATCCTAGAGATGAGTAAGCCAAGACCGTAGGATTTAAGTGATTTGTCAAATCACATACATAGTGTCAGAGGGAGGATCGGAACCCAGTTTCACAGTAGCCAGAAACACTGATCTTTCTCCCATGTAACTCAGGATTGAGGAGATGGGTTTCTGAGATAAATATAGCAGGACCTAGCTAATTCAATAAGCCTTTCATTGAAAAAGTAAGGGCTACTTCCAGTTATTTTGGCATTAGATGGTACCTTTTTGTCATTATGGAGAAGGTACTAAGTAACAGATCTGAGCACTAGCATGTGACTTGAATTAAATCAGAAGCAGTAGGGAGGATTTTAAGACACTAATCATTTGGAATTAAGTGTCTTGGCTTACTCATTTTCTTTTCCATGAGTGGAGCAACAGGTTTCGGCTTTGTTCTCCATTCCTCTCTGATGGCTCTATGGCAGACCTTGTTGGACCTATAATCATTTGCATTCTCTTTTCAGGAATAACCATGTCTCATGTTTCTAGAAATATTACAAATTCTATTTTCACTTTATGAGTCATTTGGGATGTATTTGAATGTTTGTATTGAGACTGGAAATTCCCCCTGACAATCTATGCACTTGATAGTTCTCATTAAAGATGTCTCCTTATTTTTTTGAAAAAATGTGCATTTGTTTATCTTGCTACATGTTCTGGTGACCATGTCTAACAAAGTTCTTTAGGTGAAAAAATATCCTGGCTCTTTAAGAGAACAGAACAGAACAGATAATTGTCAGAAAGGTAAGCATTGAACAGAAAAATTAGGCCAGCTCATTAATGTCCTAGAATCTCAGTTGCCTCAACTGTAAATCAGAATACTCACACTTTTGCTACCTACCTCATCATGTGTGTTATGAGGAAAATTACTTTTAAAGAAACATGAGAACTATAAATGTTTGTAGCTGTGGGTTGGGGGAGTAGAAAGAATCCTGGACTTGACATCAGAAAGTTAGGGGTTCAAATATTGCCTTAGATATTTCTAAATGGTGGTGTCACTTAGCTTCTTTATGGCTCATTTTCCTCACTGTAAAAGGAGCAAATTATACTTAATAATCTTGAAGGTCCTGTATAGCTCTCAACTTAATTTACTATGAGTTGTTATCATTATAAAGACCTTCATAATGGGGTCTTTAGATTGGTAGGTTCTTGGCATAAGGGAACATAGAGGAAGGTAGGGAGTCCATGTATCAGATGATTCATGTTGGATCATTATCACAGCTCTTCCCTTGACAGAACAGGCACACTCTGCCCTTGTTTGATGCCAGCCTATGTTTCTATGCCTGTGAGCAGACAATGATTGCTCTTTGGAGGGTTCTCTATGAGCAGAAGATGTTATACATGAATTTTTCAGATTAAAGGATAGTCATTAGTAGAATAAGACCAGAGGATTGATGTTCCAGCTTTCTAATCCATCAATGAACTGGACATGTCTGTGTATTCTGGGAAGTGTTGGCAATCTATGCAGAGGCATGAAGACATGAGATATACGAATAGTATATTAGTTTGTCTGAAACTTAGAGTGTGTGAAACAGAGTAGAATTAAATGTCTGGAAAGATCATCCAGAACCAGATACATGAAAGATGAAATGTTAAACTGAGGAATTTGCATTGTATACTAGAAGCAATAGGGAGTCACTGAAGATTCTTGAGCAGGAAAGTGACTGTGATATCTGTACTTTAGCACATTTTGACAATTATGTGAAGAATCAATTGGAGAGGGGAGATTCTGGAAACAGGAAGAACAAAGAAAAGGCTCACATTTCCTTGCATCTCCACTAACTTCTAGGACTGTTGTTTCTAAATCAGTAAAATAAGGAATGATCTCTAGGGTTCTGTAGAGTTTGAAGGGATTTTTCTGACACTATGATTCAATTCAAAAACATTCTTGAAGATTACTAAGAGCTATAGAAGTGTGAATTCTTTCTATTACTTATGAGAGAGAGAAAGAGAGAGAGATGGGGGGGAGGGAGGGAGAGAAAGAGAGAGAGAATATGTGGACCTCTCAGCCCATTCTCCTTAGCATGTCTTGGTAAGACCTTTTTGCATTTACAAATCTCTGTTGATTTCAATGGAACTTCTGTCTGAGCAACTGAGGGGAGAATTTAGCTTCTATGTTTGGAATCCATTACAAGTTAATTTGCTCCCCAAAGACAACTCTGAAAAGCAGGAATGTAGGTCTGATGCAGATGGAGTGGATTTTCAGAAAGAATATTTCCTTTGCTCAATTGAAATGGTTCAGAGAAAAGCCTCCAGTGGAGAGAAGTAAATACTTATTTTGCAAACACCACCCCCGGCTAGAAAGCTTTCTAGCATGATCACTGTCTAAAACCAGCTTATAAAGAACCTCCTCAGTCACTGAGCTGTGTTTATTTGCTGCTGATAGAAGGGGGTTAATTTAATTGAGTTTCTATGGGGAGTTGGAGGGAAAGACATACAGAAAACTAAGCTCATTCCTTCATGAAAGTTTAATTTGATTTTGTGGAAAGAGAAAGACTGACATATGGAGTTACTGTGTTTAATATTAAAATAAGGAAGAGAAACCTAGAAAGGGAATGAAGCAAGGCGAGACATTCAAGGCGAGCCAGAAACTGAGAGACCAACACATGGTGGGGAAAGAAAGAAAGACATACAGAAAGAGGCAGAAACAGAGACAGACAGAGAAAAAGTGAAAGGAAGAGGAAAAAAAAACATGGAAGGAGGGGAGAGAGAGAGAGAGAGAGAGAGAGAGAGAGGAGAGAGAGAGAGAGAGAGAGAGAGAGAGAGAGAGAGAGAGAGAGTCTCAATAGTCAGACAGGCATAAAGTTGGGTTGATACAGGAGAGATGGAAATTCAGGCTATATGTTGGATATGGATGGACCATACCAGAACACAACTCCTAGTTGACCCCATGGAAAGTAGCTAGACATACTGCCTTTGGGAGAAGTTACAACAAAGTATTTGATTAGGTCAACTATATTGTACTGTTTTGTGTTATCTAATTTGTATTCTCTAAGTTGAACTATGACTTCACTGCTACATGGCAAATTTTTAATTCTTCCCTAATTGACTCCATTATACTTTCCACAGTAGTTCATCTATTCTTTTGTCATTTCTTCATCACCCCACCCAACCCCCTCAAAGCAGAGAACTTCACCTTCTTCTTTACTGGTAAGAGTGAGGCCATCCATCATGATCTCTTTCTCCTATCCAATTCTGTACCTCAAATCCATTCCATATTATCCCAGTTCTCTTCTTGCCTCAATCTCTGATAAAGAGGTTATCCTCCATTTCAAGGACAACTCCTCTAGTTTGTCTCTTTGATTTCATTCCCTCTTATCTTCTCTAGGATCTTTTTTCTCTTATCATTCTTCATCTCTTTCTCATCTTCAATCTCTAATTAAAAAAAAGAACACCACCTTTCTTGGCTATAAACTTGTCTAGATCACTCTAGTTCTTAAAAAACATGTCTATACTTGACTCTATCATCTCTTCAGGCAGCCAAGTGTCTGATGTTGAACCATTTGGTAGCAAGAACTTTCTTTCTTAGTCTTTGGTAGCTGTGACTGTAGCAGCTACAGCCAGATTGTGGCACGTTTGCTTTCCGAGCTGATGGCTTCCAGCTCTGAGGGAAACATCACTGTTTCCAAGGCTACTGGGTTCGAGATGGTGATCAAGGTGGTGGTAGTGGTTTGACTTTCCTGGAATTCACTGTGTTCTATCTCTCTTACTTTAGCTAGTTTATCTTTACTTCCCCATGAGTGAGAGTTGGTTAACAATTATTTGGAATGATTGGCCCCTAATACACAGGATTTGCTTCACTGGATAATGAGGATGAGTCCGAGGCTGTAAGTAGGACAGGTGGGCAGGGGCTGGGGGGAATAGTTAAGTGTTGTCATTCCTAGCCCTCATGCTTATCTGCCAATAGGTGGTGGTGAGAAAGATGATCTCCTTCCCCCCAATGTTTTCTTCTCTCAGTGATGGCTACAGAGACTGAGATGGAAGCTGGTCAGTTTCACTGACATTGTCCTTTAAACTCTTGGGTTCAATTTCTTTGGCATTCTCCATCCATCTGGGACAAGAAATAGCACCTAATTTACAGAGTTGTCCATCTGATAATAGGTAAAGCTCTTTGCAAACCTTAAAGCACAAAGCACTGTGTAAATGCTAGTTTTTTTCTGTTATCTTTTACTACTATTCATACAAAATGTTGTCTCCTTAAAGACAGAGGCTATGCTCAATTTTTGTTTTTGAATCCATAATGCCTTGCAAATGGGTTCTTCATAAAATGAAAAGTACTTGATAAAGGCTTCATTTCTAAAATATACGGACAATTGAGTCAAACTTACAAGAATCTAAGTCATTCCCCAACTGAAAAATGATCAAAGAATATGAACAGGCAGTTTTTAGAGGAAGGAATTAAAGCTATCTACAGTCATATGAAAAAATGCTCTAAATCACTATTGATTAGAGAGATGCAAATCAAAACAACTCTGAGGTACCACATCGTACCTATCAGATTGGCTAACATGACGAAACAGGAAGATGATAAATGTTGGAGAAGATGTGGGAGAGTTGGAACACTAATTTGTTGTTGGTGGAGCTGTGAGCTGATCCAACCATTCTGGAGAGCAATTTGGAACTATGCCCAAAGGGCTACAAAAATGTGCATACGCTTTGACCCAGCAGTATTACTGTATTGCAAAGAGATCATAAAAAAGGGAAAAGGTCACACATGTATAAAAATATTTAAAGCAGCTTTCTTTGTGGTAGCCAAGAACTGGGATCAAGGGAATGTCCAGTAATTGGAGAATAGCTGAACAAGTTGTGGTATATGAATATAATGGAGTACTGTTGTTCTATAAGAAATGAAGAACTTCAGAAAAACCTGGAAAGACTTATATGAACTGATGCTAGGTGAAATGAGCAGAACCAGGAAAACATTATATACAGTAACATCCACAGTGTATGAAGACTGTTTCTGATAGACTTAGCCTTTCACAGCAATGCAAGGACCTAAAACATTCCCAAAGGGCTCAAGGTAAAATGTGATCCACAACCAGAGGAAAAACCATGACATTAGAATGCAGAATGAAGTAGACTATTTTCTCTTGTGTTATGTTTTGTTTTGGTTTTCCTCATGGTTTCTCCCATTCATTTTAATTTCTTCTGTGCAACATGACTAATGTGAAAATGTGTTTAATAAGAATGTATATGTAGAACCCATATAAGATTGCATACCACCTCAGGGAGGGAGGGGGAGAAATTTAAGACTTATGGAAGTGATTATTGAAAACTGAAAACAAATAAACTGATTAAAAATAAAAATAAAAAAAAAATTTTCTCCTGGAGGAAAAAAAAAAGAACATGGAGTTGTTTGTGTCTAAAATAAATGCATAAAAAATAAATAAAATAAAATGCAAAGTTCTGTAAACACACAAACAAAAATTAAGAATAGCTCATTCCTTTGCATGTTGAATTGGATTGAATTCATCATGGAAATTCCAAAGTCTAGGGAAAATTCCCAAGGCCCTTTACTTCCCAAATGGAAGCATCCAATCTATGAGAATAATAAATCATTAGAACAGGTAGGTGGTGTAGATGCCTGCAGTCAAGAAGACCTGAGTTCATATAAAGTCTCAGAAATTGCTAGCTGTATGACCCTGGGCAAGTCACTTAACTTCTGTTTTCCTCATCCTGTAAAATAGGGATAATAATATCACCTATCTCTCAGGGTTATTGTGAGTTTCAAATAAAATAGTATTTGTAAAAAAAGTTCTGATCAGTGTCTGACATGCCGTAAGTGAAATAAAATACAAAGAATGTAAAAATAGAAGAGAATGTGAAACACCTTATAAGAAAAACAGCTGATCTGAAGAACAGATCAAGGAGAGAAAACATAAGAATAATTGGACTACCTGAAAGCTATAATCAAAAAAGGAATCTTGATACAGTAATAGAAGGAGATAATTAAAGGAAAGTGTCCTGAAGCATTAGAACAAGAGGGGAAAGTAGAAATAGAAAAAAAACCCACTGATCACTACCTGTAAGATCCTATGAGAAAAACCCACAGGGATAGTATAGTTAAATTCAAAAACCCCTAGATCAAGGATAAAATTTTATGAGCAACAAGAAGAAAACCAATTTAGATATGACAGTGCCACAATTAGAATCACGCATGACCTAGCAACAGTGACATTAAGAAACTTCAGGTCTTGAAACACTATATATCAAAGAGCAAAAGACCTGGTTTCCAGCCAAAAGTATCATACCCACCATAATCCTCAATGAAAATAAAGGTGGACATTTAATGAATTTTCAGACTTTTAGTATTTTGTTTAAAACAAAGAAAAGTGAATGTAATAGATTTGGCATACAAGAGTTAAGAGAAATATGAAAGAATTAAGTGAAATACAAGAGTTAAGAGAAATAAGAAAAACATACGAAAGACTAATTACAAGGGACTCAATAGTGATAGATTTTCCTTTTATTTATTTAAATATATTACATAGATGCATATGAATGTATATATGTATATGTGACTATGGTTATTGATATCTAAGTACATGTACATATAAGTAAGTTTATTATGTACAGGTATATATGTGTATATGTATATATGTATATCATTGTGTATATATGTCTCTACATATATATATGTATGAGTATACATGCATGTGTGTGTATGTGTGTATGTATCCGTGCTTAACTGTAGTCTTTGGGAGGAAGAGGGAGAAAAAAGAACAGAGTAAAAACACAAGGCAGAGAACAAAAGAAAACTTCCAAAGAAGCAAGGACGGATAGTTTTGAACACAATGTAGTATTTATTATACAATCTTTCTTGAAATGGAAATTTATTGCTATATATTTTGAATTCTCTCTCTCATTCTGCTGCATACATGACAATATTTTTTCCTATTTTATATTTAAAATTTGTATTTCCATTAAAATTTAAAAAAATGTCAAACATAAGTTTTTGTGGATCAATGCTATGTCTAAGCAATTGTGGGCAGCACTTTTTTCTATAATCATAATACTTTCAAGTAGTATGTTTGGTTTATTCTCAAGGATGTTTGTATTATTCATTTCATACTTCTCATCTTTTTTTTTGAGTTCAGATAAAAATGGTCTGCTACTTTGCTGGGGTTTTTTATATTTACTTTTTATATTTAATATTCTGTAGATTATTTTACAGATGAATAGTATAACCATTTTATTTTATTTTTGTAATTGAATGAAAGTATTGGGATTTAAACTCATCTTTTGTATACCATACCCATGACCTTAGCTGTGTGTGGGTGGAATAGGAGCCCCTCTTCCCATCAAGAGGTCCCAGTTCTGGGGTCATACAGACATGCTTCATGACCCCCAAAGGGAGATCAGGCTCTTCTTCTCTCTGAATCATTATTCCCTTGCCTCAGGGCTCCAGGGAGAGTCTTTTAACAAAGCTTAGGTGGGACTCATAATCTCCCCTAAAAATCAATTAGCAGGATTCCTTTTAGAAAGTTACTCAGTGTGGATTGACATCAAAATATTAGCTGTGAACTATTTAATTTTCCTCTGACACAAAAGAAATACTTAAAATACAAAATGCAGTGATCAAATCACACATTTTCCTGGGATGCTGACACTTAAAATTTGAAACACTTTGTCAGGCTCCTGAACAGATATTTCACTTTCACTCCCAAGAAGGATGGAAATGCATGAAGTTTCTTCCAGTACTCAGATCTCTCAGTAACTCTAGACATCTCCAGCTCATGGGCTAGCCACTAAGCTTGGTCATATTTATCTTCAAATGACTGTTCTTGGTTAGAGGAAGAAATACAATGTACAAGAGGTGAGAAGGGACTTGAGATTCAGTCTTAGGAAAGCCTGTGTAATTACTCTATTTTTGTATGTAGCCATTATATATGCTTGCTACAAATCTGAGAGTTAGAGTCTGAACTTTTCTTTGGTTCCCACTAATTGTGTAATATGGCATTTGTGTTTTTTACAATAACTCCACCTTCCCTCCTGTGGTTTGAAAAGGCTACAAGCCAAGAACAAAGTGAAGGGAGTGCTGGTGCATGATTTTCTGTTTGCTGATGATTGGGCACTCAGTGCAGCCTCTGAAGCTGAGATGCAACAAAGTGTGGATCAATTCTCTGCTGCCTGTGCTAATTTTGGCCTAATAATTAGCACCAGGAAAACACAGGTGATCCATCAACCACCACTGCACCATCTATACATGGAACCATCGGTTACAATAAATGGAGAAGTTTTGAATGCTGTGGGTAAGTTCACTTACTTTGGTAGTATACTTTCCAGGGATGTATATACATTGACAATGAAGCTGATGTATGTATTGCCAGAGCTAGCTCAGTGTTTGGTAGGCTCTGAAGAAAAGTTTGGGAGAGAAGAGTTATGAGACTGACTAGCAAACTGAAGGTCCACAGGGCTGTTGTGCTGATTTCATTGTTGTGTATCTGTGAAACATGGACAGTCCACCAGTTCCATGACAGGAAACTGAACCGCTTCCATTTGAACTGTCTTAGGAAGATTCTGAGGATCACCTGGCAGGATAAGGTACCACTCCTTGCTCGAGCTGAACTGCCAAGCATTCAGACCCTGCTTCAGAGAGTACAACTCCGATGGGCTGGCCACATGGTTTGCATGCAAAATATGCTCTTGCCAAAAAGACTATTTTATGGAGAACTCACATGAGGCAGGCAATAACATAGTCAGAGAAAGCGATACCAGGACACTCTCAAGGTCTCTCTCAAGAACTTTGTATTTGACCGGGCAAAATGGTAGACACTGGCACAGGACTGATCAGCAGGGTATGCCCACCTCAGAAAGGGTGCTGTGCTCTTTGAGCAAAGCATAATTAAGACAGCACAAAGTAAACATAGGATGTGCAAATTGGGAGTATCCATCACAAATATTCACACAGATTATTTATGCCCAACCTGTGGTAGAACATTCAGAGGTCATATTGGTCTGATCAGCCCCAGTTGGACACACTGAAATTTCACTTTATCATGGTGATGTCATTTTGGTTCTCTTCAAGAACAAAGGACAACAACCATCTTATCATAGCAACAACCACTTTAGGTGCTGTTGCGTGCCAGTTTCAAAATGTATCCATCCTTTCGGTCTTGAATTAATTGCTCAGTTTTGCTATAGCTTGTTTGCTGTTTGAATTTGTGCCACCAACTCACAAAATACTTTTTGAAATTCCAGTCTAGCTATGCCTATCTCCTCTTCAAAATTATTTAAGATGTTAGCATCAGGATTTTCTTTGGTTATCCATTTTGTTACTAGAATTGCTAAAAGTATGTGTTAAGTGAAGATGCTCAATGCTCAGTCATTTCAACTTTTGTCCCTTTGGATTTTAGTAGCCCCCCCCAATTTTACCTCATTTAATTTTATCTATACTTAAGCAGCTAGGTGGCTCAATGGATAGAGCACTGGCTTGGAATCAGAAAGACTCATCTTCCTGAGTTCAAATCTGGCCCTAAATACTTACTGGCTATGTGATTCTGGGCAAGTCATTTAACCCTCTTGGAAACAATTCCCTCATCTGTAAAATGACCCAGAGAAGAAAAATAGCAAACCACTCTAGTATCTTTACTACGAAAATTCCAAATAGTGTCATGAAGAGTCAAATATGACTGAAATGACTGAAGAACAAAAACATGAGATTTTGCATGAAAACGTGTTTAAAAAACTTCTTAAGGATTTTTGGATCAATGTTACATCCAGGTAATTGTATGCAACAATTGAGTCAGTGATAACGCTCCATTTTCAGTGCAGTTTACTGGTTATCAAGGATATTTTAAGGTCTATAGTCATTGTATGGGGATTTTTCATTGATCTTGCCATGAATGGCAGTGAGCTTCTAATGTATGCTTTTAACCACCAGGTCATGTCTTGCTAGCTGTTCAGTAGGTGATAAATTTTTATAACCTGCAATGATGTAATGAACAATTTTCACCATTTTCTTGCATTACCTATGCTGATTACTAAGTCTGGACCCCATCAAGATAATCCTTCCCATCACAATGATCTGAGTCAGAATTGCCATCATTAACCCCTCTATTTCCACAAAGAAATCCATAAGACTAAGCTATTTGTTCCATGTTTTTTTGGTGTCATATTATTGTCTGAGATTGTTCTGCTCATGGAGTATCTTTTGTTTCTAATCTTGCAACTTATTTAATGACCTCCATCCAAAGGCAAGTCCTTTTTGGCTACATGTGACAAATCCAGTTAAGTGTACCTGCTATTGGCCTTTAGTTTTGGTTGGTCAACTGATGTCTGCTTGTTCAAAAACCTATTTCTATAACTTTTTTATGTCTTTCTGTTACATTCTAAGAGAGTCTATAAATCAACTTCCTTTAGACAAAAGCATGTTAATCTTTCTACAACTTGTTTAAGTTGATGACCCTTATGCTTTGTGGTATTTTTTTAATTATACCAGTTTCTTTAGGGCACTTTCTAATTTATTAACTTTTATAATTCTGAAGGTATATATTAATGGTGACATCACATAGTTTTTAATTGCTTTGAATATGTTCTACTCATTTGAGACTTTTACCATATTCAGCCATAGATTGAAGTAGAATTGAAATACAGATATTCTGAGGCTCAGTCCAGGGTACTCACTATTATCACTGTGTGACATTTGGCAAGTTGTTTTACTACTCTGGGTCTCAGTTTTCTCATCTATGAAATGTAAAATATAGTAATATAATAGCTGAATTACTAATCTCATAAGGTTATTAGTTGTTAATTCATGCATGGAAATTACCATAAATTACTTTATATATGTAAGGATAGTACTTCATAAACTATAAAGCATTATATACATTATTGACACCATCACTATGCCTTCATGCCTCTATGTGAATCTGAAACCAGATGTATTACATATGAAAAGGTCTGTTAAGACCTACACATAGCCAAAGTAAGTTCTCATCTATGTGCCATAATGTGAGGACCCTGCGGGATACCCCCAAATTATCTTGTAGTCACTATGACTAAAACTCCACCATTAGAGATTTAATACTTCAAAGTTGTCATTTTCCATTCCAGACACCTATTTTACAAATGTAAATACTCAATGGGTCCTACAGTTTCACTAATATATAGCAGCATGAATGAATTTATCAGAATTCTCCTGCAGTGATAGAAAAAGGGATAGAAGGTACTAAGAAACACCAAGTTTTCAGTCTGTGTATAAAATTTATTTATTTTTGATATTCTATATGTGTGATTCATGTTCAATGACCAATGAGAGAACATACTGTTGGAGAAGGTAAATAATATTAATTATATTTTTTGTATTTTTGTTTGTTTTCTGTAAATTAATAGGTCTTAATCTTTTGTGTGTGTGTATGTGTGTGTGTGTATGTGTGTATGTGTGTGTGTGTGTGTGTACCATGTATCTCTTTGGAAGTCTGGTGAAGTCTATGCACCTCTTCTCAGAATGTTTTTAAATATATAAAATAAAATACATAGAAGTACCAAGTAAATTGATTACATCAAAATAATTTTAA
The DNA here is from genome assembly GCA_023548195.1 of Bettongia penicillata ogilbyi. Taxonomy (NCBI): domain Eukaryota; kingdom Metazoa; phylum Chordata; class Mammalia; order Diprotodontia; family Potoroidae; genus Bettongia; species Bettongia penicillata. The sequence continues at coordinate 1,412,752 of JAJHZJ010000426.1, forward strand.
CAAAAGATTATGAACAACCCCTTATACAACCCTTGGTAGAAACAGCTTGGTGGCACAGTGGTTGAGAGTGATGTACCTGAAGTCGAGAAGACCAAACTTCAAATGTAGTTTCAGAAACTTACTAGCTATGCAACCTTGGGAAAGACACTTAACATCTGTCTTCCTTGGGTTGCTCATTTATAAAATGGGGATAATAAAAGCACCTGTCTCACTGAGTTGTTGTGAGGATATAATGGCATATCATTTATAATGTGCCTTACAAACCTAAGAGCACCATATAAATGCTAGGTACTGTCAAAATGGCTATCACCACCACCACCACTACTACCACTATTAGGATGATGACAATGATAATTGCTACTACTACAACCACTATTACAATAAAGCTTTAAGTCAAATCATGCTATGAGCATTTAAAGATGATGATGGGCCAACGATAACGAAGTTTTAAAAGATATATAAAATCTGTAATAGTATTGCAAGCAGTTCCCTAAAATAAACACACATGGACCCTAACATGATAGTTGAAAATGAACTTATAGAGTAGAAATGTCAATAAAGAGAACAAAGACTGGAAAGACAGCCAGTCTTTACAAAGCTAACATAGAAGAGATCTATGCTGGAAATGACATGGTTGTAAGGGTATTGAGGGATTGATATGAAAAGTGCCTGAAGTTGAGGAAGATACTGAAGGCACTGGTGTGTGTGTGTGTGTGTGTGTGTGTGTGTGTGTGTGTGTGTGACTGTTAATGCCACAACAAGATAAATGAGAAACCATCCACAACTGTTGACTTTTATGCCTGAATTCCCATCTATATATAAAACAAATTAAGGGTCATCTATATGTGAATTGAGAACATCCTCACTGGGAATAGTAGGAAGGAAGAAACAACAAGCAGGTTTTTACAAGGGATCTTCAAAAGTTGGATGAAGGGATAAAGAAGAAGATGGACTTGGTATCAGGAAGAATTGAATGCAAGTTTGCATTCAATCTCACCCATTTACTAGTTGTGTGACCCTGGGTAACCTTATCCTTTCTTAGTTTTGGTTTCTTCATCTGTTAAAAAAAAGGGGGGGAGGGAGAGGAATAAAGTTGTGGTAAGGATCACATAAGATAATATGTGTAAAATGTTTTATAAATGTTAAAATGCTATGTAAATGTGAGCTATTATATATATGTATATATACATATGTGAAAATCAAATACTTATATTAGGATCAAATTAAATAAAATATATGAAGTGCTTTGTAATCTAAAAAAGCACTATAAAATGTTATTATTGTTACAATGAACCACATCTTTACCATTTTACAACTGACTGAAAATTAAGTGAATATGAGGTCCCATTGTTTATTGGATTTCTTTTTCTTATGAGAAAGCATGTTTTTGGTAAAACGAAATGCTGACTTAAAGGCTTTTTCCAACAAGTTGTCTCCCACTGATACATTTATATCATTCAAGATCCCTCAAAAAAATTTTTTTAAAAGCAGAAATAACACTATTCAGTGATCCTTTGAACATAAGCCTCAGATGAAATGTAAAACAGGGAGATGTATATTTGCAAAAGGTGCTTATGGGCCACTGTGATGAAGGAGACCCTGCACAGTTCATGTTGAAAAAGTATCCTCCTGATGAGGCCTCTCAGCTGTTACTGTTTATGGGTAACATTGCATCAAGCCCTGGAACACTGTATTGTTTCTTAGATGAGATTTGTAACTACTGAAATCCACACAAAAAATATCAAGTGACTGGCGTATTGTCCATTGCCCACATTATGGCATACCATAATGGAGGCACAATTGATAAAGCTTTTCTTTAGCATGCTTAAGTGAGATAGACAGTGTAGATGGACAATGAATACTACCCTGAATTAAACAGTAAAAGGACAGTCTCAGCTGTCTTAAAGAAATTTTAAATCTCTTATAAAACACCAAAGTTTACCACAGAAACAAAATTTGTTGAAATACTCATATTCTAGTTTTGCTATATGGCAATGAGACATGAAATAGTCTCCAAAGAATCAAAAAAATGAGCATCACATACAAAGCAATGGAGAGTCATATGATAGATGCAAGAAACCTGCAATGTATAGCCGATGATGAAATTTGAAGAAAAATAGGATTATCACCAAGGAAACATCAATAAAGAATGGGCTAATTATGTGGTGAGGGCAAGTGATCACAAGTGAACAACTCAAGTGATGTGTCATAAAGTCAAGAGAAATTGAAGAAGGCTGACATTGACAAGAGTTCTATAAAACGAACAAGTACATCTGTAGAGTTGGAGAGGACCTCCAAATAGATGAGATCATTGATCCTTTACAACTGAGTGAGTTTCCTCCTAAGGTTGCAAGAGGACCATCAGATCATTAGGGAAAGGATCCCAAGATTCAAAGGCATAAGTAGGGGATGGAGTTTGGAAGTCTGGCTACAAAAGGCCAGTCGGGTGTTTAAGCAGGAGTTGCTGGTATATCTCAGCCCTTTCAGCTGTGTGAAGCTTCTTCAGGAATAGAAGAAGCTGGATTACATAAGGAACAGGCAAAGACAAATCTGATAACCATAATTACCTTGAGACAACCAGAAAATTATACTAGAAAAGGGAGCAGGGGGTTGAGATTACCAAGAGTCAAAATCTAGAGGGATGTCAGGGTCAATAAAAAAGAAGCAAGCACAGATCTGGCCAGAACAAAGGGTCAGAGAAGTGACTAATGAAGCTCTCAAAGAAAAATAATGTAAATGCAGTCATTTCTGAAGCTACTAAGAGTTGGACTACCTGAGTCTCTTGACTCCTCCTAGAGGGTCTGGTTGAAACTTTGTCAATTGACCTTCTATGTCTGATGAGTGTGTAGGGAGAGCTAGGTTAGGAGAGAGCTTGTAGGTATATTTGAGTGACATCATGTTCCAGTGAAAAGAATACTAGCCTTAACTATAAGAAGATTCTTTGCTATCTAACCTTGAGCAAGTCAATGTCTCTGAGCCCTGCTTCCCTCATCTATGAAATTAATATTTTAATATTTGAATTCTCTACTTCTTAGAAATGTTGAGATCATAGTACTTTGTAAAAGCTATACAAATGTATGAACCCCAACAGTGCTAACTCTTGGGTGTGTGGGGCATGGGACAAATTAGATGTGTATGTGTTTGAGTGTGTGTGTGTGTGTGTGTGTGTGCACGTCACACACATGCACAAAGGCCCCTATTTATATAAAGCATTTAATTTAAAAATCTATTTAACATTTTTGATCCATGTCAGGTATATGGATGAATAGGTGAAAACTTAGAACAGTAGGTAAATAAAATTTGTTTATTGTCCAGTAGATGCATGTGACAATATTCCTCATTTTACTTCTTGTATTGGCAATGCAAATTAATCAGAAAACAGAATGTCAATACTGTCTTTACATTTCATACCATCCTGTTTTTTTGAAACCTCAGATACAAAAACTTTACTTTTCTTGAAATTAAAATATTAATTTTAGAGGCAGCTAGGTGGCATAATGGATAGAGTACTGGCTCTGGAGTCAGGACAACCTGAGTGCAAATGTGACTTCAGATACTTGACAGGACTAGCTGTGTGATCCTGGGCAAGTCACTTAACCTCAACTGTATTTGTGTATGTGTTTGTATGTGTATATGTATGTCTGTATGTTTATACATACATATGTCTCTCTCTCTCTTTATATATATATATATAGTGTATATATAGATATGTATAGATATGTATATCTCCCAATGTATCTCTTTCCCACCTTCATTTTTTGGGGAGATCATTCCAACGTAATTGACAACCATGCCCACTATCTATGAATACATGCATACATACATACACACATATATACATATATATGTATATATGTGTGTATGTATACAGATATACACACTCAGTTGTGTGTAGAAATGTAAGTTATCCAATAGGAAAATAGGAGAGGAAAGGAATAAGAGAAAGCAGGGTTGTGATAAAGGGAAGAGCAGATTAAGGGAGGTAGTGATTAGAAGCAAAATAGACTTTGGGGGAGGGGAGAGAGAGACAGAGGGAGAGAGAGAGAGAGAGAGAAGATAATGGAATGGAGGGAAATATACAGTAATTGTAACTGGGAATGCGAATGGAATGAGCTCACTCATAAAATGTAAGTAGATAGAATGGATTAGAAACCAGAACCCAACAATATGTTGTTTATAAGAGATGCACTTGAAAAAGAAAGACATACAGAGTTAAAATAAAGATTTGTAGCCTAATTTATTATGCTTCAGCTGAAGTAAAAAATAGGCAGGGGTAGCAATTGTGATCTCAGATAAAGCAAAAGCAAAAAACAGACTCAAAAGAGATAATCAGAGAAACTACACTTTTCTAAAAGGTATAGACAATTAAGAGTCATTCCCCAATTGACAAATGGTCAAAGTATATATGCACAGTCAGTTTTCAGAAGAGGAAATCAGAGATATCTTTAGTCATATGAAAAAATGTTCTAAACCAATATTGATTGGAGAAATGAAAATTAAAACTGGTATCTCACACCTATCAGAAAGGGTAAATGCTGGAGAGGATAAGGGAAAATAGGTATACTAATGAACTAATGAAGGTGGAGTTGTGAACTGGTTGAACCATTCTGGAAAACAATATAGAACTATGCCTAAAGGACTATAAAATTGCACATGTCTTTTGACTCAGCAATACTACTACTTTGTTTGTATCCCAAAGAGACCAAAAAGAAAAGGAAAAGGACATGTGTTTACAAAAGTAGTAATAGCAGCTATTTTTGTGGTGTCAAAGAATTGAAAATCATCAATTGATGAATGGATGAACAAGTTATGACATAAAATTGTGATTAGTACTATTGTGCTTTAAGAAATGAAGAAGATGGTGGTTTCAGAAAAACATGGTGGTTTCAGAAACATGGCAATACCTGTATAAAGTAAAGTAAGAAGAACTGAATGTTGTACATAGTAACAGCTATGTCATAATGATAATCAACTTTGAATACCTAGACTGCTTGGATCAACACAATGATTCAAGACAATTCCAAAGGATTCATCATGAAAAAAGAGAGAACTGATGAATTCTGAGACAAATTGAAGTATAAATTTCCCATTTTATTATTTCTTTTTGCTTTATTGTGATATGGTTAATATGGAAATATGCTTTGCATGATTTTGCATGTGTAATTGATGTCATATTGTTTGCCTTCTCAATGGGTAGGGAAAAATGTGTTGGGCAGGAAGGAAATTTGGACCTCAAAATTTGAAAAGAAAAGAGTGTCAAAAATAAATAAAAAACACACCACATTATATTGTGTATATAGATATGTCGGAATTAAAATGAAAGGAAATGAAATCAATTCATCTCAATTGCTGACACAAACTTATAACAGTATTTTCACATTAAAAGTTACACTGTGCCTTGTTTTTCTTCACTGTTATTTATGACAGTTTAAGTACACATACAAACATGAAATGCACAAAATGGATATATTCCAGTCTGTACACAAACTGTCCGGTCTCTAATGTAATGCTACGTAACAGATGACACCATCTTATACAATAGGAAGAGCTAGCCCACATGCCCAAATTAATAACAATCATCAATCTATACCTTCTTTAGACCAATGAATTTTAAAATTCAAGTTCATTACGATTTTAGTCATAGTATTTATGATTATTATATATTAAAATTTTAAGAGATTATAGCATATTTTGTGAATTATTAAAAATTTAGATAAAGCATCCAGAATTTTTAAGCAGCTAATATGGAACATATTAGAAATTCTAAGAAGCAAATAAAGCACATCCAAAACAGTTAACTGCTCATAACTTAGATTATATTAGTAACATCAATATTCAAAAAGGTTAATATTATAAAATTGCAATGTAATATGGTTTTGTTGTAAACGTAAAATGTATATAAGTTGACAAAAGAAAATCTTTTTATTTAGCAGTGGTGTTTTAATCTTTACTTTAGGTCAGAAAACTAGAATATTATTGCCAATGTTGTCCACCTACATGTTTTTGACTGTGACTCATTGCCAGGATAGCCTTAAAAATCATACTGCATTTCTCTTATAAATTATTATCTTGTAGGTGTATAGGGTGTGTTTAGGGAGGACTGGTGCCTCTGGTGTCATGACTGCCAAGTCCTTTTCAGAGTTACTTTCCACTTTTGGTGTCCACCTGTTCCACATGACTGTCACCTGTGGCTCCAAAAAGCTGTAGCATGCACAGTGCCCACACCTGGGTAAATGGTTTTGGCAGATGAGCTAAACCATGTAATCAAGGGTTCTCAAACCCACTTGTGAGTTAGGCGGTGTGTACCCCAAGCATGTGAAGACTTCCCCTGGTGTAAAGGCCAATGAGAACAATTTGTTCCAATGGCCATGAACGTAGCTGAAGCAGGAATTGTAGAGTGCTTAGAGATTGGTTAGAAATCACAGACACCAAGGTTATCCACTGCATCTTGAGGCATCACCAGTCATCTTGATTCTGTCCTGTCACTGGACCATGTGAGTCTGGAGGAGAGAGTGAGACTGACGACTTTGTACAACTCTGCCTCCATTAAATTCAATTTATCCATGAATCAAAAGACATCACCCATACCATTTTACTATTATACCTCAAAGTCCTATGGCAACAGGCAAGTGATGAGGCAGCAGGTGCAGATACACTGGGAGCTGTAGTCACAACCCTACACATAGGTGGTCCAGGTCATAGGATTGTTTCTTACTGGAAGGAGCAGTGGGATTTGGCAGCCCCCTGGGTGTCTGAGAAGCCTTTTAATGATCGTACTGCTCACCTCCTGGTATGTGGAAGGGGCTATAAAAGTTGCCCTAAAATTGTCTGTTTACCCAAACCTGGCCTGATTACTGTAGTAGGTGGGGAATCCTACTCTGTGGTTGAAACATCTGCAAAGACAATTCCACTCACCATCAGCACATGGAATGTGTACACACTTATGGACAACACAAAATTCAGTAGAACTGAAAGATGAACAGCTCTTGTTGCAAAAGAACTCAACGGGTATCTGTATCAGCAAGGACTCTGGAATACACTGGAGGGGCTACTGTATAGGTTCTTAGATCTGCTTTTCTAAAAGGAAAGCAACTTTTGATGTGTCAACAATCTACTTTAATCAAGTACATGCATCATTCCCTTAGTTCACCGGAAAAAGTCAACACCCTGAACTTCAGAGAAAATACAAACAGAAATTACAAGCAAAAATTACAGATAGAAAGACCAACAGACAGAGCTTCCAATTGTTTCACCATAGACAACATATACATCATTACCAGAGTGAGAAGTACCAACATCTGGGTTTTCAAGGCTGGGAGGGTTCTCAAAATAGCTGCCCAGAGTCTCATCTGGCACATGAATCTTCTTCCAAAAGCAAAATCTTCTTCCAAAGCAAAACCTCACACACACACACACACACACACACACACACACACACACACACATATACATATATACTCTTTTCAGGGCTGGAGGGCACAACCCTTGTGACCCTGTGCCTCATTAGAAATTAACAAAAATTGTCTGTAAATGGGTGGAGAAGATCTTTAACTCTTCCCACCATTAAGCTTATATTAACCTTACAGGATCACATCCAACTAGCAGCCCTGAGTGAAACAAGGCTGGCAAATGAAGGTCAACTTACTGAAGTTGGAGCTGGATACATGTTTTTTATGGAGTGGCTTCAGTGAAGGAGAGTGATATGAAGCTGGTGTAGGTTTTACAATCAAAACTAATCTAGTCATTAAGCTGGCATACCTGCTAAAAGAAGTGAATGACAGGCTCATGACAGTACAATTACCACTTGCAGGAAAATGTCATGCCACCATCATCAGTTCCTGTGCTTCCACCATGACGAACCCTGAAGAGATTGAAGAAAAAATTTTATGAAGACCTAGAGATCTTTATCATCAATGTGCCAAAAGAGGACAAACTTATAATTCTGGGTGACTTTATTGTAGAGTAGGCTCAGACTAGCAGACTTTTCAGGGAGTCCTACAGAGGAATGGAGTTGGAAACAGCAAGAGCAATGGTCACTTCTACTAAAGACTTGTGCATTGCGTGACCTCATCACCAATACTCTCTTACATTTAACTAAATACAATAAAACTTCATGGATGCACCCTCAAAACAAACACTGACATTTAATGGACTATGTGATTGTAAGGAGAAGAGACAGACAAGATGTGAGAGTGACAAAGGCAATGTATGGTGCTAATTTGGAGGGAAAGTTGAGCCAGCACAGGGTTGACAACAGTGGAGCAGAAAAGGAGTGGGCAACTCTCAGAGTGTTTAAAACTGCATTTGCTCATCTGGGTCAGAATACTTGCAAACATCAAGACTGGTTTAATGAAAACGATGGGGAAATTCAGAAGCTGCTAACTGAAAAATGAGAATTCCACAAGATTTACCAGCAGAATAGTTCATCCATCTCTTAGAAGGCAGCATTTAATTAAGCAACAAGCAAAGCTTAGAGAGATGCAGGATTCCTGGCTCAGTAAGAAGGCAGATGAAGTTCAATTTTATACTGATAATAACAATCCAAAGTGCTTTTATGATGCCCTGAAGGCTATTTATGGGCCAAAGACCTTTGATGCTTCTCAACTTCTCAGTGCTGATGGAGCCACACTGATTAGTGATAAGGATGAGAATCTACACTGATGGGTTGAACACTTCCATAGTGTTCTCAGGCTAACATCAATCAATGCTGAGGCCACTGATATTTTATCTCAGGTTGAAGTCAATCCCTCCCTAGCTGATGTTCCAATTGAAGAAGAAGTTTTGAGTGCCTTTGGGCTCCTTTCATGTGGCAAAGCACCTGGTGCTGATTGTATTCCAGCTGAGATTTACAAGGTAGGGGGACCATTGCTCATACAAAAGCTGGCTGAAATTTCAGGAGATCAAGGATGCCTCTATCTCTATAAAATTAGAGGAAATAGATTGTCCTGCGACAATCATGGGGGAGGGGGGAGTCTCTCTCTTAGTCATTGCTGGCAAGATTCTTAGTAGGCTGATCCTTTACCTTAAAGATGGTCATATACCTGAGAGCCAGTGTGACTCCAGAAAGGGTCGAGCAACAGTCAATATGGTGTTTGCTGCCCGACAACTCCAAGAGAAATGCTAGGAGCAGAACAGAGGTCTGTACATGTTTGTAGATCTGATCAAGGCCTTTAATACTGTTAGTCATGAAGGCTTGTGGAAAACTATGTCAAAATTTAGTTGCCCAGAGAAATGTATCAGTATTGCACATCAATTTCATGACAATGCTCTTGTGCATTCCCAGGCACCAAAGGAGTGAAACAGGGATGTGTGCTTGCTTCCATGCTTTTTAGCATGATATTTTCAGTCATGTTGTCAAATGCTTTCAATGACAATGAATACGAGGTCAAGGTCAGTTACTGTACCGATGGTAAATTCTTCAATTTGAAAAAACTTCAAGCCAAGACCAAAGTGGAAGGAGTATTGGTGCATGATTTTCTATTTGTGGATGATTGCATGCTCAATACAGCCTCTGAAGCTCAGATGCAACAAAGTATGGATCAATTCTCTGCTACTTATGCTAATTTTGGCCTACTAATTACCACCAAGAAAACACAGGGGCTCCATCAACCACCACTACACCATTCATTTGTGGACCCTTAGGTTACAGCAAATGGAGAAGTTTTGAATGCTATGAATGAGTTCACTTATCTTGATAGTATACTTTGCAGGGATGTACACATTGATAATGAGGTTGATGCATACACTGCCCAGGGGTAGCTCAGTGTTTGGGAGGCTCTGAAGGGAAGTATTGGAGAGAAGAACTATTAGACTGACTACTAAACTGACTGTCTATGGAGCTATTGTGGTGAACTCGTTGTATGCCTGTGAAACCTGGACAGTATACCAGCATCATGCCAGGAAACTGAATCATTTCCATTTGAATTGTCTTAGAAAGATTCTGAAGATCACCTAGTAGGATAAAGTATAAAATACTGAGGTCCTTACTCAAACTAGCCTGCCAAGCATGCAAAAACTCTGCTTCAAAGAGCACATCTCTGATGGACTGGTCACACTGTTTGAATGTGAAACATACACTTGCCAAAAAGACTATTTTATGGAGGACTCACATGGGGCAGGTGATCATATTGTGGTCAGAGGAAGTGATACAAGGACACTCTCAAGGTCTCTCTCAAGAACTTTTGATTTGACTGGACAACATGAGAGACATTGGCACAGGAGTGCTCAGTATGGCATGCTCACATCAGAAAGGGCGCTATGCTCTATGAGCAAAGCAGAATTGAGACAGTGCAAAGTAAATGTAGGATGCTCAAATTTAGAGTGTCCACCCCAAATGTTCACGAAGACTATTTGTGTCGACCTGTAGTAGATCATTCCAAGTTCGTATTGGTCTGATCAGACACAGTTGAACACATTGAAACAACTCTAGCACAGTGATGTCATTTTGGTCCTCTTCAAGAATGGGTAACAACCAACCAATCATTATCTTTGTAATAATGTGTCATGCTTGCATGTCATTGTTATGCACATTAGTGCCATTTGTTAAATTTGTCATATGTAACCTTGTATTCAGTCAACAGTACAGGTTGTATTTTTAAGTGACTCTTGAGAGTTAACCATGAGAAATATTTGAACATTTAAATGACTCTTTGAAAATTTGGAGTAATCAGAATACTTTATACTTTGTGCAAATACAACATTTTCTGGGACTCATTGAGGAAGAATATTTATCATAAAAGGATCTGGGACTATCTGAATCTTGAAATATCCCATCTAATTCAGGACAATTGATAGGCTAAATTTAAATGTATTTAGATGCTCCCCCATGCCATATGGTATGTTCCATGCAAATAAGACAATTTTGCCTTGATTGTGTAGTTCATTCAGATTACTTTAATTTATTCTACCTATTTCAGTTTTATCTTAATGGTTTTTGTACTTATGATGAGCAGGATTTTCCAAAGTGTGGAGCTCTATGAGATGTGGGATGTGGAATCTAGAACAGCAACTCCTTTCTCCCACCTAAGAGTGGTACTGAGTCACATTTTCCTCTCTTTCTGGCTCCATGATCTGGGATCTATCCCCATGAAACAATTTGATTTCATTTCAACAAAATCCATTGTTTGCTACAATTCCTGGCTTTTTTTAAATTGAATTGGGAAAATTCTTTTGTGCTCATGAGCTTAAAAGACAGAAAGATACCTGGATTCTGTAGCTATTATTAACAACGATGAGCCTTCTGATAGATTCCCCGTGGTTACAGACTCTTCCCTTCCATAGAGCCCCCGTGGACTAGTTAATAGCCTGCCTGCTTTTGAGCTTTATGAAATATTTCTTTCATTCATGTCTTCATAGGTGCCTATAATCAGCTGGAGTACAGAATTGGAATATTCAAGTCTGATTGGCCAACTTCTTACAGTGGAGACCCAGGGGGTATGGAGGGGATCCAAGTGGCCAAGGTCTTCATCTCACAGTAGATTTGAGTTTAAATATGTTTGTTAAAATAGACAAAAAACAAGAGGAAGTCCCCTACAGATCTAGGCATGGTATAAAAGGAACTTTTAATAGCTCTGATACTATTTATTCCATCATCATCATCATCATAGATCATTTGTAGAATGCTTTAAAGCAAGCACTAAAGCAAAGCACATTAAAATGTTTTCTTATTTGATCCTTACAACAACAGTGAGAGGCGAATGTTCTTATTATCCCTCTTGGAGTTGAGAAAACTGAGGCAAAGGCTGAGACTTACCCAAGGTCACACAAAGTAGTAAATATCTGAGATAAAATTTCAATATTAGTTCTCCTGCCTTCAGGCTCAGTGTTCTATACATTATACTACCTAGCTACCACGCACATTTTGATGCAAGCTGTCCGTTTTTTAAGCATGCCCCCTTCCAGTAGACAGGCTATTTAATGAGCTCCAGAGTGACATATGAGATAGAAAGATGAAGTGTAAAAGAAAAATTCCTGGGTTGTAAGTCAGGAGACTTGGATTTGAGTTACAGTTCCATCTGATCACTTGGTGTTTTTCCTGGTCAACTTACTTGACATATACCTTGGTTACATAATTTGTATAAAATAGGGGTCAGACTAGGTGATCCATCTAAGGTTTCCTTTGATTCTAGTATCATGAACTTCCATGATTTCTCATGTTTCTGATTCCCATTTGTGCCTTCTTTAGATTTGGTCCCAGAGAGTATGTTTGAAGCTCATAATTGTTGATCCCATTTCTAAAACCCCTGTTTTAAGGGTTATGAAGAGCATTCCTTAGACTAACTTGGTCGGGTAGATATGTATTGATAATGGATTTTTGTTTATTGTTGATATAACTTTGCTTCTTAATGGGAAGATCTTCCCCACCCATTAATGGACCTGCCCATTAAGGGGAGTTTGATTAGGGGATTTGCAGGAAGGTTCGCACCTTTTGTTAATGAGGCACTGGTTCTTAAGAGTTATGATGCTCTCCGGCTCTGAAAAGTGTATAAATACTCTGAGGTGAAGTTTTATTTTGGGCCTTAGTCATGGAAAGTGCTTGTTTGGCCAGAGGAGACTCCGGAGGGCCACTAAGAAGCCCCCCTGGCTTTGAAAACCCAGATGTTGGTGCTTCTTTCTCTGGTCACTATGTATCTAATGGTCAGACCATTAGATTTGTGTCTTGTTCTGTGATGTATATGTTGCTTATGTCAGGCAGCTGAAAACACTGTTTGTTGATCTGTATTTATCTGTATTTTCTCTGAAGTTCAGGGTCCTGGCTTTTTCCCCTGAACTAAGTGAATAATATATATGTGCTTGATTAAAGTGATTGTTGAGATTATAGAACCAGAGGGCAAAATAAGTATTCAAGGAATCCACTGATCACCTCCTAAAAGAGATCCAAAAAGAGAAACTCCTAGGAACATTGTGGCCAAATTCCAGAATTTCCAGGTCAAGGAGAAAATATTGCAAGCAGCTAGAAAGAAACAATTCAGGTTTTGTGGAAACAAAATCAGGGTAACACAAGATCTAGCAGCTTCTACATTAAGGGATCAATGATATTCCAGAAGTCAAAGGAACTAGGACTAAAACCAAGAATCACCTACTCAGCAAAACTGAGTATACTGCTTCAGGGGAAAAACTGGTCTTTCAATGAAATAGAGAACTTTCAAGCATTCTTGATGAAAAGACCAGGGCTGAAAAGGAAATTTGATTTTCAAACACAAGAATGAAAAGAAGCATGAAAAACAGCAAAGAGAAGTCATAAGGGACTTACTAAAGTTGAACTGTTTACATTCCTACATGGAAAGACAATATTTGTAACTCTTGAAACTTTTCAGTATCTGGGTAGTTGGTGGGATTACACACACACACACACACACACACACACACACACACACAGAGACAGAGAGCACAGAGTGAATTGAATAGGATGGGATCATATCTTAAAAAATGAAGTTAAGTGGTGAGAGAGAAATGTATTGGGAGGAGAGAGGGAGAATTGGAATGAGGAAAATTATCTCTCATAGAAGAGGCAGGCAGGTGACTTTTCAGTGGAGGGAAAAAGAGGGGAGCTGAGAGAAAAATATGAAGTTTACTCTCATCACATTTGACTAAAGGAAGGAATAAAATGCACAGTCATTTTGGTATGAAAACCTATCTTACAATACAGGAAAGTGGGGGAAAAGGGGATAAGCAGGGTGGGGGGGATGATGGAAGGGAGGGCAATGGGAGGAAGGAGCAATTTGAAATCAACACTCTTGGGGAGGACAGGATCAAAAGAGAGAATAGAGGCAATGGGGGGCAGGATAGGAAGGAGGGAAATATAGTCAGTCTTACACAACATGACTCTTACGGAAGTCATTTGCAAAACTACACAGATATGGCCTATATTGAATTGCTTGCCTTCCCAAGGGAAATGGGTGGGGAGGGAGGGATGGGGAGAAGTTGGAACTCAAAGTTTTAGGGACAACTGTTGAGTATTGTTCTTGCTACTAGGAAATAAGAAATACAGGTAATGGGGAATAGAAAGTCAAATGGCCCTACAGGACAAAAGAGAAGATGGGGAGAAGAGAAGGGAAGGATGACAGAAGAGAGGGCAGATTGGTGATAGGGGAAATTAGAATGCTTGGTGTATTGGGGTGGGGGGAGGGGACAAATGGGGAGAAAATTTGGAACCCAAAATTTTGTGAAAATGAGTGTAAAAAGTTAAATAAATAAATTCATTAAAATGTGAAAAAAACCAGTAAGTCACAACAAAAGACAGAATACTAGACGTGTTTACTGAAAAAAATACATAAATTAGTATCTTTCTGTTTATATTTGACACAAAGATTTTTGTTTTGTTGGAGTTTTGCTTGATTTCATTAACAATCTGTACCTTGATTAGGGGCCCTTAATAGTCTTTTAAAAAATAAAAGTATTATGATATATAGAAAAAAAATGTGTTCTGTTCATCAGGTTTTCATCTCTGCTTAGGGAAAAGTGATTTGGGCAATACTACTCCAAGGTTTGGTACATCTCTCTCTGCTTATATCATTCTGTTCTCTCCCTAGTTTCCTTAAGCATCATTTTAGTACTTCTACAGATAGATAACAGAGGCAGCTTGACATTATGCATATAGTGTCAGAAGAATCTGGGCTCAGATTTTACTTCTGACACTTAATAGCTATATAACTCTGGGAAAGTCACAACCCCGGTGTGCCCTAAGTAACTCCTTAGGACTTATCTATTAACAGTGCCATGACAAGAGTGGGGCACCTAGAGATTCGCCTCAGGCAATCATATTTAGAGGGCACTGACTATACTTGCAGTCCTTCAAGGAAGCAAAAACAGTTGAGTTTAGCACCCAGTGAGCAGGAACAATTAGCTAAAATAGGAAGCTACCTGATGGTAGCTAGGGATGAATTTCTCTACCTTTCTCCTTCAATTCCAGCTACTTTAGCCTAGTGTGGTCTATGATACTCATGGGACACAAAACTCCTAGTTATTAATCAGCCTACTAAGTCAATCTGTAACTGACTCCTCCCAATGGAATTGCAGATCCTTTCTACAACCCTACAGAGGTAAACAAAATCCTCATTGTAAAGTATAAATGATGCTGGTCCTGAAAGATTGTTCAGTTGTTTGTGAATTATGTTGGATGCTTTGTGAATCCATTTGGGGTTTTCTTGGAGTGGACTGCTATTTTTTTTATCCCAGTGTAATGCAAGTACTGGAAGATTATATGAATCTAGAAAGGCTGCAAGTTTGATCCTAGTGACCCACTATCTGTCTGTTCTATAAGGACTCACCTAACCAAGAATGAAAGGTTTATCGACAGAGAATTTGCAAAGAAATGACTTTTGAGGGGGGGTGGATTGGAGCTTTGGCAACAATAACTCACAAAGACTGTCTAGTAAGGTGTATGCATTTGGGAGGGGGAGAGTGCCCATACTGACAGAATCACAGTGCCTTAAAGTATTGAATTAAAGGTAAATAGAGCTCTTGTCAATAATGCTGAAAATTCCTGACCTTGTCTTATTCATCAATTTAAAGACACCAAGGAGAAAGAAAAAGGAGGGTGGGGCGGGACCTGACTCTTGGGATTGGCTGTGGGCTTTCATTTGAAGTGATAAACTGCTAAGCTGGTCATATTTAATGACAGACCTGGGAGGGTTAATGAAAGAGTATAAACGCCATTTCACCTTGCATTGTTCCTGCCCTATGACACTGCCTCAGGGCCCTGTAAGTGCTGGCTGCCTCCCTTGAACAGGAATACTAAGAAAGGCAGGCTGCAGTATCTAGAGGGGATACTCAGAGCTTCTCTTCTGATGCCTAACCAGCAGAATCTATCCTGTCATTATTTTTAAAGAAACCAGCTCCTCTTCACAAGGAGCTAAGGACTCTACCCTTTCTTGAATCTTAGCTATAAAGCACTAGTTTCATAAGAGAACATTATGAGAAAAGGCTCATTAATGCCAACAGGATTATTCCTCTCTATCCTGTGCCTCATTACGTTGCTGAGGGAACCCTGGCTTCCTATGGAACCCCATCCTGATAGGTCCTAGAATGGGCTCAGTGATGATGGACTATGGAGTTCTCTCCAAGGACCAGCCTAGCTTAACATAGACAGTGTCATCATTCACCACTAAAGGATGATATGTTGGGACACACTATTGAGATATGTCATCTGTATACCTCTACTGCTGAAATTGGGGTTATTTTGAAATTTTAGAAAATCATTTTTATTTTTCAAGTTCTCAACCTTTTTTCTTACTAGTTTTCTCCCTACCTTGATAACAACTTCTGTCCCACTCTCCTGCACATATATATGTATATATATATATATATATATGTATATATATGTATATTATATATATATATTTTAGCTGACTACCCCTGTCATTTTGTCACCTGCCCTACTGCTGATCCCTTTGTTTATAGTACCTTTCTTAGTAGTACCTAATATGCTGTGCTTCAAGCTACCTGATATTTTGCCTAAGGAAATTTATAGGATGATAGATTTAGGGCTAGAAGGGATATTCTGTCCCTTCTGGGGCAGTTAGGTGGTGAAGAGGACACAGCCCTAGGCCTGGAGCCAGGAGGACCTGAGTTCAAATCCAGCCTCAGACGCTTACTAGCTATGTGCCTCTGGACGAGTCACTTAACCTTTATGGCTTCAGTTTTCTCATCTGTAAAACGAGCTGGAGAAGGCAAACCACTTCACTATCTTTGCCAAGAAAACTGTAGATGGAGTCATAGAGAATTGGACATGATTGAAATGACTCCCAGCAACAACAGAAGGGACCTTGGAAGCCAATGAACACAGCCCCCTCTTTGCATTGATGACTGAATTGAGGTACAGGTTAAATAACTTGCTCAGGATCCCACAGCTAATGTCTTGGGTGGAATTTGAGCCCAGTTTTTCCTGATTCCAAATGCAAAGCACTAAGGACTACATCAGGCTGTTCCTCAGCACTGGAGCTCTGTCCTGGTGCTAAGCAGTTCTGACTGGTGAGTGAGTCAGCCCCAGATCACGTTTAATGTTTCATCCATCTATCCATCCATCCATCCCAAACAACTTGCTAGCTGTTCTATTACCATGGGAGTCTTACTCTTATCTTCCATTCTGTGTTCAGGGAATAATAACTACCAATGCTACTGGAAAAGAAATGATAATTGGTTGTCTTATAGTTCCACTATCTCTCCTTGTACTTCCTAAAACCAAAACTCCCTCTCCTAGCCACCACTCCTCTATAAAGATATCTCCTCCTTTAGAAGCTAAGCTCCCTGTGGGCAGAGACCATTTTACTTTTGTATTTGCAACCCTAAAACTTAGAACGTTTTGAATATTTTAAAAATGATTTTTTTTGTTGTTCATTCTGTCAGTCAACAAGCATTTCTAAAGTACCTACTATGTGCCAGACACTGGAGAAACTAACATAAACAAAGAGAAAGACAGTCCCCACCCTCAAAGAATTGCCCTCAATACGACACATAAAAGGAAGCTGAAAGGAGGAGAGGGAGGAGAAAGAAGATTATCAGTGTAGGGGCTTGATGGAGAGCAACTTTAGGGAGAAATGAAGGGATGGAAATGACTCACCTGGATAATCTCTTTAATGGAAGTTCTAAGAAGAGCCCTCCAGTCCGAGGAAGGGTGCCAGGAACTGAAGATACTTCAGAGGTGTGAATTCCAGGTCTGAGTTCCTTAATTCACACTTTTTTTTAAATAATATTCTGTACTTTATCAACAGCAAGGGTATAATCAAAAAGACATTGGCATGGTCAGAAGATGTGTATTCTACTCCTTGCTCTGTGGTTGAACAGCCTGTAATCATGGACGCTTCACCTCTCAGCCTCAGCTTGTTCAGCTTGAAAATGGAGCTGATGATGCTGCACTATATGCCTCTCATAGAGAAATTCCTTCACCCTCTATAATCTGTGAACTGTTCTTATGACTCCAAGCTTCAGAAGTCATTAGTAATCATGGAGTATAGATCTGATTGGTCAGTTGAGGCTAAGGGCAGGGGAGATCAACACTTTAAATATATTTTTATAGATACATGCTTTGGTCCCCTAATAGTCTTTTCTAACCTGTTTCCTTATATCAAAAGCTTCCCTTTTAGAAGCAAAAGGCTTGTTGATTAATATAGACTGCTAATTGAAAGTCATCCCTTTACATGGAGTCATGGATTAAAAGCTTTCTCCATTCCCCAGGATTCTGGCTCCCACAAATGTCAATTTGATCCTCTCAGTATGCTTATGCTAAATGTATGCCAAGGAAGGGGGTGGGGGGATCACTCCAATCCCAGCGCAAGACCTCTCCTGGTACTCAGCAACAGCTGGGGTCCTGCTGGATTCCTAGAGACTGTCTTCTGTTCCCCTGACATGTGATCAAAGGATTGGCCCATCCATTAAAAAAATCAACTTTAAAACAGTGCTCTTGTCTTGCATTTTCCGGATGCCTGATTAATGATTTGAGTGGGTAATTTACAGCAGGACTCCTTGATTAATTTATCAAACATAGAAGAAGTCTCTCTTTTCCCCTATCAGTCCAATTAACTTGGCATTTTCAATGACAGTTTCCCCTGGAACTCCTCCTTCCATTCCCTATAGAATGCCCTCCCCTTCCCTTCCTTTTCTCTCCAGTTCCTCAGAGACCAAAGCCTATGGATCCAATGCACTAGGCAATTTAAGGCTTAAATCGTGCAGACAAGGTTTTTGCTAAATGCAAGGTAAAAAATCATTAGCATCCCTGATGGCCTAGGGATTTGGGGGGGTACCATACATTAGGACACTTGATAATAGTCAACTGAGTATTAATTGTAGCTGTCTTAGAGAGGGATACAGTGGGAAGAGCCCTAGCAAGACAAAGAGGCGGAAGCCAGTGCTCTCATCTCAGCTTCTTCACTTAGGTGACCTTGGACAATCTCCTGAATACCATCTCCCTGAACCTTGGTGGTCCTAGATTGGTGAAGGATGAAAAACAAGATTGGTGAAATGGTGATTATGGATTTGTAGAGCTAGAAAAGAACCTAAGAGACTATATAGTTCAACTTCCTCAAACTGACCAAAGAAAGGTAAAAATTCACCCACAGTCATGCAGACAGCAAGGAACAGAGATGGGATTTTAACCAAGCTACAAATCCAGCACTCATTCCTCTGTGCTATAATATCCTCTTCAGGAGAAGAGTCAGATAAAATAATAATACCTAGCATGAAGGAATAAATTCCTGGTTGTTTGAGTTTTATAGGTGAATGCGAAGACCATGCATCTGAGGAAAAGATAGAACCATGGAAGATATAAAAGACTGTGTGGGGTCAAGAAACCAGAGAATCAATGAGAAGAAGCACCAAACTGGAAAAAGAAGTGAGAATGACAGCATAAGGAGCGTAGACCTTCCCAGCTAATCCTACAGGTACCAAGAACAGAACCCTTTTTTTGGAAAATTTATGGGACTCTCAAGTTCCCTGTCAGTCAGCTGGTGATAATGCTGTTTTTCTTTGTCCTGATCAGATGTTGCTCCTGCCATATTCTATTCTAGGGGCTACATTTTAGGAAGGACATCAGCTAGGTGGCATAAGGGGATAGAGTACAGGACTTGGAGTTGGGAGATGAGTTCAAATCCATCCTCAGATAATTACTATGTGACCCTAAGCAAGTCACTTAACCTCTGTTAAGTTACAATTTCCTTAACAGTAGAACTATAAAGTGGGATAAAAATAGAAGCCCCCACTTCCCAAGGTTGGTGTTAGAATAAAATAAGAGAATATTTGTGAAGCTTTTTTCAAGCCTTAAAAAGCTACATGAATGCTATTATTGGGATTGATTACATTATACATTATATCATATCATATGTCATGTTATGTTATATATAATAATTTTATACAATGTATAATAATAATAGCAATAAATTAGAGGACATCTAAAGAAAGATGATCAATATTATAAGAGAACCTAAAAATCAGTCCACATGAAGATGAATTGGAGAAGTAGACCCTGAGAATGTATAACTAGGAGTATTTTGTATAAGGTAAAAGGAAACAGATTTTGGTCAGTGAAAGTATAGGGCATGTGTGCTCTGAGGATTCTTATCCCAACTCCTGTTCCCACTAATGAGTCAAGTCCCTCGAGCCTGGATAGCTACTTATTCACTTCAGTATTCTAGGAGTACCCCTGAGGAGTTTGGGGAGGGATGATTCTCTGATGTCATTGGCCCAAGCTCCCACTGTGTACTTCCCTCTAACATCATCAGTTGAGAGTCAGTTACTCAACCAGAAATGCTATTTAGAAAAAGATACTGATTAAGATTATACAATAAGAATCGGTACAAAACATTCCCCCAGAAGTCTATGACACACTCTCTAAAGGGGTAATTTGCATCTCCTAGTGGCCAGAAGTCCTTCTCTCCCAATCATGGGATGATCAAACAGTTTTCCTTAAGCACAATGAATCTATGTCATCTGTCCTGATGCAGACACTGCTGCCAATGAATCCAAAGATATAACTAGGACACTAATAGGAAGATTGGAAATCCAAAGTCTTCTGCATCTCTCTTTGAAAATCACAAGGTTCTATTCTGTCCATAGGGTAAAGGGGATAGGGAATGGGGAGGGAGGGAAGACGTATCCTAGGACAAAACTAGTGCCTCTTCCCACCTATCCCCACTTTTCAGGCTATTCCTTCTCAAAGGAGATCAGCTAAGACTTCATGCTCCTTCCAATTTCTGGAATGAATCCTTCCTCAACTCACTGGATAGAAGTGTTGCCAAATTTCCTTAACTTATCAAAGAACGTGATGCTTGTGCCAAGATCATTTCAGTTTGAAGCCCATTCAGCACTTAATCTAAGACTTAAAGAATGATTGGTTAGTTGAGGAACATTATTACTTAGTTAAGGAATCAAAGATAAAATGGAGCTGGTTTCAACACTATCTTCTAAAAAATGAAGCAAAACAAAATAAAACCAAGTATTTTAACAATTATAACTACCCAATGGTGGAATAAATCACCTTAGCAGAAAAGGATTTCCCATAACCAAAGATTTTCAAGCCCTTGTTAAACACTCCAACCCTTCAAGGGGTAACCCTAGAACTCTAAGGGTAAAGATGTAGCTAGTTATGCTTTGGAGATCTACCGCTAGAGGTGGGGTAGAGCTGTAGAGGGGATTGTTGGTCACCTATCCTATAAATTAAGGACAAGACAAAACTGGTCAAGGGAGCCAAGGAAATTGCAACCAGTGGGGAGCAAATTAACTATTGACACTCTGTGTCTATCTTTACTGCTTTAGAATGTCAACCTCCTCTTAAAGCAAATGTGTTGAGACCTATCTCACCTTCCCTTGCATACCTGATGATGGCAAGCAAAGTAAGGATCTTTTACTGTTTTTTGTTTTAGTATAATCAAGAGCCTCTGATTGAATAATGTGATTAAAGATCTTCCCCACACATTAATAAGCCTGGGAAGATTTGTAGGAAGGCCCACACATTTTGTTAATGAGGCACTGGTTGTCAAAGGTCATGATGCCCTCTGACTCTAAAAAATGTATAAATACTTTGAGTTGAGATTTTACTTTAGGGGCTTAGTTTTTGGAAGAAGATTTGTATGCCAGATGAGACTCTGGGAAGCATAGTCTCTGCTAAGCAGCCCTGTTGGTGCTTCCCTCTCCGGTAACTATGTATGTATGATCAGAAAGTTACATCTGTCTGTTGATTTGTGATGTATGTATTGCTTACTGTTTGGAAGCACTGTCTGTTGATTTAGATTTCCCTGTATTTTCTCTGAAGTTCAAGGTGTTGACTTTTTCCCCTGAACTAAGTAAATGATGTGCTTGATTAAAGTGATTGTTGACCCCTTGGAAGTTGCCTTTCCTTTTATAAATGCAGACCTGTGATAGTAGGTCCCCCTGTGTATACTGGGGTCCTTGCTTTTACATACCCTGGCAATCTTAAAGAGTTATTATGAGGATTGAAAATGCTAACGTTTATATAAGTGCTTTACAAAGTATAAGGAAAGAAAATTTTTGACTGGTCAATCATGGAAGGTTTCGTAGAGGAGGATGCAGTTACAAAATATGAAAGGAATTTAGGAAGAGAGAGAAAGAGAAGTAAGAGGAAAAGGCAGAGGAGGAAATGGAAAAAGCAGAGGAGGAGGAATAGGAAGAGGAGGAGAAGGAGGAAGAAGAATAAGAAAAAGAAAGGAAAGAAAGAGGGAGGAAGGGAGGAAGAAAGGAGGGGAAAGAAGGAAGAGAGGAAGGAAGGAATCACATAGATAACAGTGAGAACAAAGGGGGTTAAGTCTTAAAAGTGTATGTTGTATTAAGTCCAATCTAGCTATAGCATAGACTATGATGATCCATTTTTTTTTTTGTCTTAGGCTTTTAGTGACTTTCCTCGGTGGGCAGAAAATGCCCTCTCTCCACACATGCCTGTTACAGTCCCTCAAGACTCAGTCTAATTGCTTCCTTCTATATAGTTTCCTAATCTCTCTAGCTAGTAGCCCCACACTGCCTCATTCTACTCCTCTATACTCTGTATTTGTTTTAAATATACCTATCTAGTGAGAAACTGTAGACTTACTTTGACAAACCACATGTGTACTAGAAGTTAGCTCTCCACAGCATGGGTAGCTACATCTGTAGATATAGAACTCTTAGAGTTCCAGGGTCACTCCTGAGAGGTTAATGTGTCATTCTAATACAACCAACTTAATTAAGTCTGTACTCCAGTATTTTTCCTTTCTCCCAAAACCTATCTCTATTGATTAGAGCCTCAATCTCATGTGCCAGTTGATTTCTCCTCAATAGCAATTAACAAAATAATATCTATTATTTTATACAAAGGGATATTTACTAAAAAGATTTAGCAAGAGCCAGAATACAAAAAAAAAAAACCAAATTCTCTTAAGTGGGGTACAGTCTCCTGTCTAAACCTCTATATTTGGGCATGCTCAAACTTTTAAGTGGTTGCTGAAACATTACTTAGCCACCAATTTATTCCCAGGCCCATCAAATACCCAAAGAAAACAAGTCTCCCCATTGCTTGAAGGATGTCTGAGCTGCCAGGGTAGGTTGGGTCAATTAGGTTTCTCCTCAGAGTTGCCTCCTTCCTGAGTTTTACCACTTGACCTCTGGTGGCTCTCCCAGCCCTTTTTTGTCTCACAAGAACCTGTATGAAAGGAAAGAAATCCTGTACCACAAACAGGAAGTGGCCCTAATCCAAACACATGTTGATTTATGAGGCCTTTTAATCATGAGTCAGACCAGTGAAGGTAGCTAAGTAGTGCTATGACTAGGTCAGTGAAAAATGAAGATTATTCTGATGGTAGAAAAGAGTAAAGGGGTAAAGATAAGAGATGATTGCCATCATTCAGGCTGTGATATTATGAAATCCATTATTAGAGAGCACTGGGCCTGGAATCAGGAAGACTTATCTTCATGAGTTCAAATCTGGCCTCAGGCACTTAACTAGCTATGTGACCCTGGGCAAGTTATTTAATCCTGTGGGCCTTTGTTCCTCATCCGTATAATGAACTGGAGAAGGAAATGCAAACCATGCCAGTATCTTTACCAAGAAAACATCAAATGAGATCATGAAGAGTCAGACATGACAGAAATGACAAGAGCAAAACAGAGTGCTGATAGAGAGGAAGGGACAGATGCAAGAAGTATTGTGAAGGCAGAATTGATCGACTTGGGGTAACCAATCAGATGTAAAAGGTAATGAAGAAGAAGAGGTGAAAGACCACAAGACACACTTCTGTAAACAAATGGAAGTCATAAGGAAAGGCAAATTTAAGGGAAATATAGTTTACTATAATTAGATTTGGGAGAGTTGGGTTTGAGATGCCAATAAGACATCCAAATGGAAAGATCCAAAAAGAAGGTGGTTAACTCTATATCAGTTTTAAAATCACCACAGGAACTTTACTGTTTCTTAAGGTGACACCAGCGTGATAAAAAAAGCACCAAAGACTTGAAGTTTTCACAAGTCATCACTCTCCAAAGTTCTCCAGAACTTTCCTACACTTTGGTCACAGACCTTTGAGAGGAATTTGCTGAATGTGCCCACTATGCCAACAGCCCTTTGTGATGTTGGGGCTGCCTACCATCTAGTGCCTACAGGTTTTCAGTCTCTGAAGAGTTCTGGTTTCTACAGCCTGCACCACTGCTGTCTATCATGTCATCATCCTAGTTTCCTCCTGCCAGAAAAATGAACTCAGTTCTTGGAAACCTTCAGACGTGAGGTTTTGTCCATCTTGCCAAGGCCCAGTCCTCTGTGCCACTTCCTGGCTGTCCTCTTATCAGCTCCCTGTTCAGGTCATACTCTCTCCGTTTTACTCCTATTAGAATATAAGCTTGGAGGCAAGTAGTATCTTCCTTGTTTTTGCTTGAGTATCCCCAGCACATCTCCTCTCCTCTCGCCTCCTCTCTAGGTACTTTCGAGTATCATTTCCCTCTTCCAGATTCCCTCTGCCTTACTTTGTTGCCTACTCTGATGGCACATCTTCTTGGTGGAGACCAGTTCTTTTAGGACTTAGGTGGATATTTTGTCCTCTTACATCTTCCTCAAGACAGGCACATACAATACCCCTAAAAGTCTCTGCTCCTGACTAATAAAAACCATAGCTACCTATTTAAATTAAGGAAAAACCAACTAGGCATTTTTGCTTTCCCCTTTGACTCCTCTGACCATTTTGTTTTCTATGTTTTAGCCCAAAGTACATGGACTTTATGCTCTATTTGATAAGGCAAAAAAGGGTAAAAATAAAAGTTGAAATCTTAAATTTTCAAAGGATACTTCTCTGTTTTTTGTTGTTCAGTAAGTTTTCAGTCATGTCCAACTCTTTGGACCCTATTTAGGGTTTTCTTGGCAAAGATACTGGAGTGGTTTTCCATTTCCTTTTCCAATTCAGTTTACAGAAGAGGAAACTGAGGCAAAGAGGGTGAAGTGAATTGTCCAGAGTCACACAGTTAAGTCGGTATCTGAGCACAGATTTTAACTCAGGACAATGTCTTCTTAACTTCAGGCTCAGTATTCTATTCACTGTGCCACCTAGTTGCCCCATTCCTCTGGTCACCAGTCCTTAAACTACATTCTTGGCCCTTTATCATCATTTTCAGAACTAGTGAACTATGGTCTAATTGAAAAGGTAGTTTTTTAAACAAGTAAATAGAGCTTAAAATGTTGTTCTGTATTTTATGGGAAAGAAAAGGACATAATTAAAAAAACCCTTTACAAAGTTTACATTTTTATATAATGTTTGGTTGTTAAGTAAAAATAAAATAAATTTAGCTGTTTGTGTCTTTAGTTTGGTAAATAGAAATGTCTCTTATGTTTGCCTATTCAATAAATATTCACCTTTTAAAAGTTTAAAGTTGAAATTCCATGTATGCAACTTAATGAAATGTATTGTGCACATCCGTGGCTTCGACCTGTCCCTGCAATCCCTCCATTGAAACAGGGTGCTAGTAAAATGCCTTGTTGCCCAATGCCCAGTGGCTAGAATCTTTAACAAAAGGATTTGTTTTGTGAAGTTTGGATGCTGTCAAGGGCTGCCTTTGAGGATCTAGAGGGTTACATGTGGCCACATGACCACAGGTTCCCCACTCCTGATCTAGACTAATGTTGGCAGCAACAAGGACACAGGCCCAACCTCAGGCCCTTATTTCCCTTGAAATTTCTTTCTCCTTCAACTTCTTTCGTTTGTATCAAAGAGGCTTCACAAATGACATTAACTCTTCTCACTCTTTCAAGCGAGAATATTAATCTGACTGCTCCCTCCTCCTATATCTGAAAAATGCTCAAAAGGTGAACTTGCCTCCCCAGAGTCTCTTAGGCGGCAAGCATTTAATCAGCCTTGTTCATTAGGATAAATGAATTTGTTAAAAAACAAACACAAACCCAAACTAAAATAATAGTGTAGTCCTTTGTCACTTAATGGTAGCTTCTGGTTCTTATTCCTAGTCAGGTTAGCCTTTCTAGGGGTAAAGAGGTTCATCATTCTGACTTGCTGTGGGCATGTGAACTAACCTAACAGGGAAGGCAAATGAAATTCCCAATTAAGATTTTGGGGGAACAAAAAGGGAAGAGGCAAAGAGAAATGTTGCCAACATTATTCTTTCTCCAAGAGTCAACCTTGTCTTACACACTCCTTGAGCCTTATTAGGGATTTCTCCTTAGCCAGTCATGTTGCAAGGGGCTCCAACAAGACTTTCTTCATTGTCATATTGGCCCTGCCAAGCACAGTTTAATAGCTCCTTGGGCCCCCTGCAAACCAAATGCTTCTATCCTGTGAAATGTACTTCTCCTGTCTTGGCAACACACAGACGTATTTCAGTCCCCAGGGCAAGAGTGTGGTTTTTGCCAAATTTATTTCCCACTCAAAACCATGGGTTCCAAGCTTCCAGCTTGGCTGAAATCTCTTATATTTCTTGTTCCTTTTAGTCTTGGCAATTGACAACTTGCTGAAGTGGGGGGAGGGGGTGTACTTCCAATGATTATTAGACTTCCAGGACCTTTTTGTTCTTAACAAAACAACATTTTGAACAAAACCCAAGTGAATCAAAAGTCTAAGGACTCAGCTTCCTGTGCGAGGCTGATAAAGCAGCATGTGTCATGTTGGTTTTTTCTGCCTCTCCAAGGAGACGTCTCCAAGTCCCTGCTGCCTTCAAAGCTGTCATTTCTTCATTTCCTTTTCCTGATGCTTTCCACCTTGATTTTCATTTTTTTTTATCTTCCTGTTAGCCCACACAATTATGTGCTGATGGCACTTACCACTGACCCCAATGGGAAGCAAGAAGAAAGAAAACATCTTAGAATTTAAGAACATTAGAGATGGAAGAGAATTTGGAGATTTTCTCATGTGGTCCCTGCACTGAGCACAGAAGGAAACTGAGTCTTATGAATTGGAGACTTGCTTAATGTCACATAGACAGGACTAGAGAAAAGGTCTTTCGAGGCTGGTGCACTTTGAAGGAGAATACTTTCCAAGGGTGCCCTCAAATAAGTTTTAAAATCTCTCATATTGAAGTGATAGTATGATTTTCTCATGCATTTGAGTCATGCCATCTCAACTGTAATCCACAGGTATCATACTAAACCCAAGCAATTCTTCATGATGAGATAGGCAGTGGTTTCTCTGACTTCCTTTGAATGACAACTAAAGTTCAACCTTCCAAAGGAAGCCTTTCCTATTCCTCTTAATTCTAATGTCTTCTTTCTATTCTTTATTTCTTTTTTATTCATTGCATGGCTTGTTTCTACATAGTTGTTTGCATGTTGTCTCCCCCATTAAACTGGGAGCTCCCTGAAAACAGGTGTTGCCTTTTGCCTTTCTTTGTATCTTTCATGCTTAGCACAATGCCTAGAACATAGTAGACACTTAATAAAAGTTAATTGAATGAAATAATGAGAAAGTATATTTAGGTGGACCTAAGATCAGAGCTCTGCAGCTCTGCAGCATAATTCCAATTCTATTAATCATTGGTCTTTGGTCATACAACCAATCTGAATCCTCTTAACTGTATGACTCTCTATGTCATATCACTCTACCTCATCCATGAGAGCATTTTAGTGCCTTCCTGAGGTCAAGGTAAATTTTACATTCAGTATTCCTCAATCTACTAGTCCAATAATCCTGTAACAAATGGAAGCAGAGTTGACTTGATTGCTCGTAATAATCATAATCTTTCAAAGGGTTCACAAATTGTCACTTTAATAATAAGTTGGGGAGGGGGTATGTGAGCCAAGATGACAGAGCAAAATCAGAGACTTGCTAGAGCTCTCCCCCCAAGTCCAGCCAAATACCTGTAAAAAATGACTCTAAACAAATTCTGGAGCTGCAGAACCCACAGAATGATGGAGTGAAGAAAATCTCCAGCCTAAGACAGCCTGGGAAGTTTAAAGGAAGCATCTGTCTCACTGGCTAGGAGTAGAACACAGTCCAGTGTGGGCCACACCAGCACAAACAGAACCTGAGCAGGCCTTGGGAGACTGAATCTCTGGCACCTGTGGTGGTTTCCAAACTTCATAATTCCAAAAAGCTGAGGATAAATTGGAAGGTCAGTGGAAAAAAACCTGTCAAAGTATGAGAGAGTACAGTGATCTGACCTCAGCCCCAGAGTGGCAGAGCGGGTGGAAGAGAATGAGGCAGCAGCATCAGGGGAAGAGGCAGCTGCTGTTTCTGGGGTTCTAAGCCCATAGACTGTGGGGGAATTGAGTGTCTGACAGTACACCCTGCCCCCCTCCACTGGAAGCAGAGAACTAACTTGAAAAAGAGCTCAAAAATCAAGTAAATGGCTCGGGAAATGAGCAAAAACTGTAAAAAGAATCAGACTATGGAATCTTTTTTTTGGTGACAAGGAGGACCAAAAAAAAGCAAAAACAAAAACAAAACAAAAAACAAACAAACAAAAAAACAGAAGAAGGCAACAAAGTCAAAGGTCCTAAATCTAAAGCCTCCAAGAAAAATATGAATTTGTCTCAGGCCATGGAAGAGCTCTAAAAGGATTTTGAAAATCAAGTAAGAGAAGTAGAGCAAAAATTGGGAAAAGAAATGAGAGTGATGCAAAAAAAATCATGTAAAATGAGTTGACTGCTTACTATATGGGACCCCAAAAATATTGAAGAAAATAACACTTAAAAAACTCAAAATGTCAAAACAGATCCAAAAGTCAATGAGGAGAAGAATGCCTTAAAAAGGAAAATTGACCAAATGGAAAAGGAGGTCCAAAAGTGCACTGAAGAAAATAATTTCTTAAAAACTAGAATGGAGCTGATGGAAGCTAATGACTTCATGAAAAATCAGGAAATTATAAAACAAAACCAAAAAAATGAAAAACTAGAAGACAATGCGAAATATCTCATTTGAAAATAACTGATCTGAAAAATAGATCCAGGAAAGACAATTTAAAAATTATGGGATTACCTGAAAGTCATGACATAAAAAAAAGTCTAGAAATCTTTCAAGAAATTATCAGAGAAAACTGCCCTGATGCTCTAGAATCAGAGGATAAAATAGAAATAGAAAGAATCCACTGATCAACTCCTGAAATAAATCCCAAAAGGAAAACTCCTGGGAACATTGTAGCCAAATTCCAGCAATCCCAGGTCAAGAAAAGTTGGAACTCAGAGTTTTTAAAAAAACAAATGTTAAAAATTGTTTTTACATGCAATTGGGAAATAAGACATACAGGCAATAGTGTATAGAAATCTAGAGGGAAAGGGAATGAGAGAAGGGAGAGGTATGATAGAAGGGAGGGCAGATTGGGGAAAAGGGTAATTGGAATGCACAATTTCTTGGGGTGAGAGGAAGGGAGAGACAGGGAGAAAATTTTGAACTCAAAATCTTGTGGAAGTGAATGTTAAAAACTAAAATTAATTTTAAAAATAGTTCCCAGATTTTTGCAGGAATTGAAGTCTGACTGATTATAATGGATATGATTTGAAGAATCCATCATTTTTAAAAATGGGGACCACATTTTCCTTGGAGCACCTTTCTCATTCTCCACAAATATTTAAAGAAATCCCACTGTGATTCAGCAACTCAGTCCTCTCTTTTTTTTTCAGTAACCTAACATGGTAGTTCTTTTGAACCTGATGACTTGAACTCATCGAGGACAGTTTTCTATTTTCTTATCTTGGATTTCAATTTACTGTTAACCATTTTTTATTTTAGTGCAAAAAATTTTATTTAGTGCAAAAAATACTCTTTTTCAGTAGAGAAAGCAAAGCAAAAGAGGAGTTGAGTAATTCTGCCCTCTCTCTATTAGTTTGTTTTCATTTCCTCTACTCTCAAGAAGTGGTACTACTATTCATTTGTACAATCTTTCTAGCATAATAGCATAGCACCCTTCATTCCACGCCTCAAAAAGCCTTGTTTGCTGTCATTTGTATTTATTACCCACCTTAACCCATTCTTAGCTCAATAAGTCATGTCATTTTCTTTACAGGTTGTAATACTGTAATGTATTCATCTTTAGTTAATTGTACTTTCTTCTGTCTTTAGTACACACCCTCCTATAATGTAAGTTAATTGATGAATTACTTATGTAGCTCCATAAATTTCTTTTAAACACCTTTCTTCTTTAGAATAATTAAAATTTTTATCGTCAGAATTTCATCCTTGAGAGCATCATCCCTCCTGAAACAAAATTTGTAGATTCTTAAGCTTTCTTTTCATAATTAATGTTTTTCTAAACTCTGAAATCTACGCTTCTAAAACAGGTGCATGTCGAGATTATGCCCAGTATTCCTCACCTTATCTTTAAGTTTAAGAAGTTGCCATCGTCCAAGATTCCCATCATTTAAGCCCAGGCAAACCAGTTTTTTTCCTTAGGGACTCAAGAATGGAGTCTAAAATAGCAGTCTCCACCCCTCCCACCACCCCACTCTCTTATTTGTGTACATGGTAGGTTTCTAAATTAGAATATTTTTTCCTCAACAGCAAGGCCTGTTTTATTTCTATCTCTCTGTCACTGGCAACAGTACAAAACTTTGCACAGGGTCAGCATCAAGTAAAGTTTTGTTGAATTGAAATTATTCCTTTACCTTTTAGAGAACTAAACTATCAGGTCCAATCAACTAGTAATGGAAAGAAGGAAGGAATAAAAGAAAGAAAGAAAAAAGGAAGAAAAGAAGGAAGGAAGGAAGGAAGGAAGGAAGGAAGGAAGGAAGGAAGGAAGGAAGGAAGGAAGGAAGGAAGGAAGGAAGGAAGGAAGGAAGGAGAATGAGAGTGAGACTGAGAGAAAGAAAAGAAATTATTGTGATATTCTGTGTATCTAGAACACTCCAGAAGTCATAAGTTCTAAGAACTTATGAAGGGACCAAACTGATCCATTAGCTGAGTATTTCCATCTATGACAGGTACAATTCTGCTCTTAGAGTCTTTATATTATGTGTTCAGCTCTTTCTCAGTACAGCGTGCAAGGAAAATGAAAAATTCTGCAGGGAAGATCATGCAAGTACCACTGCTATATGAAAGGCCATGTATGAAGGCAGGCTTTGAAACTGGATAATGAAAATGGGGATGTGTGCCTGAGGAGCTCTTAGAAAAAATAACAGTCATAGTAGTTGGCATTTGTATATGCTTTCCAATTTGCAAAGTGCTTTTGCATCCATCATGTTAGCACTGTAATTCCAGAAACCCAGTAAAGCCCCAAGGACAAGTGTACAACATCACAAGCTACAGCACCTCTGGAAGGTGGAATTCAAAGGCAATTGTTGTTTGAAACATTTAAGGAGAAAAGTAAGTGGTTATTGCTAGTGAATTATAAGATTGGCCACAACTCATTTGCCTTTGGGCAGGGTTCATTTATCAGTATAAAAATTAAATTGCCCTGATTGGGTTTTGGGACACAAACAGGGGTTTGCCTTCTACTGTGCACTTGTTTTCTGAGTGTTCCATCAGGAAGATGAAGTGAAATAGGTGTGTGTGTGTGTGTGTGTGTGTGTGTGTGTGTGTGTGTGTGTGTGTGTGTGTGTGTGTGTATTTCTTCCCTCTCTCAATCATCTTGCATGCTGTGCTTATACGTGATACTATCTACCATAAGTGAACTGAATTCTACAGAAAGTTCACTTGGTGATGGTATATTAAGTTATAGCTCAAACTACATTGCTGAGGAAGTCATTATTTCACGATATATCCCATCACTTTACAGCAAGGGTTCATAAACTTTTTGGTGTCATTGATCTCTTTAGAATAATATTTTAAATACATAAAATAAAATACATAAGATTGAAATAAAGATGTATTTTTCCCATCCAAGTTTATAGACACCCTGAAATCTACTCACTGACCCAACTGGTTGATTGGCTCCAAAGGGTCAGCAGATCCAGACAATATACTTCAATTAATCAATCAGTAACATTTATTAAGTGTCTACTATGTGCCAGTCACTGTGATAAGTACTGGGGATATGAAAAGAGGCAAAAGTCAGTCCCTGTCCCCAAGGAATTTATAATTTACAATTGACTGGAGTTGATAGCTCCAGTCAAAGCAATTGATCTTGTTTGAGCCACATAAAATACTGTCAATTAGACCAGCACATATTATTATCCCTGTTTCACAGATAAAGAAATTCAAGGTTAGATGATAAAGTCAAAACTAACCACATAGCAAAGAGGAAAATTCAGACTTTAATCCCTGTTGTAGAAGATGACATTCAGTATTCTGTTTCATCATGTTGAAATATGAGTACTATTTTAATTTGTGGATCTATGATCCAGAGTCAGAACAGCTGACAATCCCACCTTTGTTAATATGGAGAAGTCCCTACAGGAGAAAAATCTTCATTGGTTGCATCATTTGATAAATATTCTAGAATTCTACCAATCCTATAAAAACCATCTGAAGTATTCAATACAATAGAGGTTTGGCAATATTAACATAATATTATGTAGTGTAAGAAATAATGGACTAAGGACATTCCAAAAAACTTGTTTTCTCCTTCTAATTCTGTTAGGAATTTGATGGGTGACCTTGGGCAAGTCATTTAATTTCTTAGAGTCCTAATTTCTTCGTGCACAAAACTGGGATAATATTCCCTGCCTTGCCAACCTCACAGGTCTGTTGTGAGGCATCAGTATGGTAGTATTGAGGATGAAAATACTTTGGAAACTGTAAATGTAAGAGATTATTGTCATTAAAGTTCAGTTCAATCAGCCCCTGAGGTTAAGCACAATTGAGGCTAACTATGTCATCATGAATGGCATGCTGGACTACAAGTCAAGCTGCTTGGTCATTCCGTCATGTTTGAAACTCCATGATCCCATGGACCATAATATACCAATACTACTCATACACCAATACTACTCATTTCTTGGCAAAGATTCTGGAATGAGTGGCTTACCATGGCCTTCTCCACTGGATTAAGGAAAACAGAGATTAAGTTACTTACCCAGGGTTACATAGCTAATAGCTGTCTAGGATTTGAACTCAGATCTAAGTTCAAATACCAGCTTAGAAATTTACTAGGTATATGATCCTGGTGAGTCACTTTCACTCGACGGTATCTCCATTTCTTCCTCTGTAAAATGGGAATAATTATAGCACCAACCTCACAGTGTTGTTATGAAGATGAAATGAGGTAATAAACGTAAAGTGCTTTGCAAACATTACAGAGCTACATAAATATTAGCAATTGTTAGAGTGGTTAGAAGCTTCCCTTGAAGACGGGAAGAACTGTCTCCGGTGCATACTCTCTGTGACAATATGGATAAGTAATTCAACCTCTGACTCTCCCAAGCAACTGTCTATGACTATAATTTGCAAAGCAGGTTATCTTTGCCTGGCAGTGCCTTATGCCAATGAAATCCTATCTGGTCTTCTCAACAATGAACATATATGTGGGCCCTTTCAGGGTGACTCCCCCCTTAACTTCCAGAAAGAGATATACAAAAAAACTGCCCATGGCCATCAAAATGCCACTGAAGAAGCTGATTGACATTTTCTTTGGACATATCATATTTTGAACCCTTCCATTCCAACCTCTGTTTAACTCTGATCTTATTTCTTGGATTTCCCTTTCTTGGATTTATTGTTCAGTTTGGCAAATCTCAATAATGTGGTATGTCAAAATAAAAAGTACTGATTGTGCAGTAATGTGGTATGTCAAAATAAAAAGTACTGATTGTGCAGTCAGAGTATCTGAGTGTCTAACCCAACTAATCACTTACTACCTACATGACCTTATCTAAGTCATTTACACGTCTGGACCTCGATTTCCTTTTTTAAAAATTATGAACCCTGTTCCCAAATCCATTGGCATGAGACTCTTTCCTTTTTGGTGGAGATAAATGACCTGCCCACCAAGGGAGGACAGAGTTGATGAGAGCAAGAGAACCTCATTTTTCTTCCAACTTTTCAGTCTTCTTCAGATCTTTTCAAGCTTTAAGTCACTACTGGCATTTCTGGCTTCCAGTGTCAATAAAAAGCTTGAAGAGACCAGCTCTAGTTTAGGTTACCGAAGTAAAAGACTCTGGGAAGATACAACAGGAGCTAGAAGTCTCTATCATGTCCTTATCTCAGATAGCTCGATCTAGGACTCTCTTCTTTGGTTGAGCTGAGTTTCCTTAATCCCAATAGGAGAGCTCCTTCACTCTGTATTGTCTGGTATATCTTCTCCTATTTATACTTTTTATTATTTCTGAATAGATTTTTTTTTTCCTGCTATGTTCATTGCAGAACTGGTAAGTGGTAGTAAAGGGGTCAAACTTTGGATATAAATCTTGGGGTTCCCTTTCACCTTCCCTTTCATTAATGGGAAACAATGATCAGAATTTATATTGAACCTGATAATATCCCCTAGACAAGGAATGTTTAAGAGAGCATCCTAAGCCAGTATCTTCTCACTCCGAGGAGGAGATCAGAGTGGCCTTTGGCCCTAACTTCCTGTTTCCTCTCCTAGCAAAAATTAGTCTCCATTAAAGATGGGTGGGTGAGAAGAGGGCTAGAGATGTCTATTCTGCCTCCCTTGAACCATGTAAAAACAGCCCTCTTGACACATGGGCCATATATAGGGCTCTCATCACATCATAAATTAAGGATGTTAAACTAAGTAACTACTGCATCCATTTTGATCCTAAATCTGTGATCCTGTCATTAGTCTCCTCGTCTAATGGATTGACTTTACTATTTCCAGAGAAATTTCGTGGCTTCTGCCCATTGGAGAAACTGTGGTAAAGAATTAAAAGGGGCACAAAGAGAGTGTCTCTAACTCTTTATTGAGAGTTTCTGCCCTATGGAGACACTATGGTAATAGTTAAAAGAATACAGGACTTGGAATCAAAGACCTTTTGATTTCCAACTTTGATATCCATTAACTCTATAGTCAAAGATGTCGCTTCTCTCCCCTTCCACCTTCCCCCTGCCCCCGTGTATGTGTGTGTGTGTGTGTGTGTGTGTGTGGTCTCTGAGTCTCAGGTTTTTTTCATTTGTAAAATAAGTGTATTAGATTACATTATTTCCTATTAGATCTATTTCTTCCTGTTCTAATATTTTAGGCTCAACAGGAAGGAAAACTTCTGAACAATTGGAATGATATGGAAGTGTAATGAGCTGCCTAATAAGCAAGTGAGTTCTCCATCTCTCTGGGTATGTAAGTGATATATGAATGACCATGCTTATTTATAGTGATATTATGAAAGTAATTTCTTCTCATGTTCAAGTTATTACTAGATGATCTCCAAAGTCTCTTAAGCTCTGACATTCCGTAGCATTCTGTGGTTCTACTCAGTATTCAGTTCCTCACCCTGTTGCTCCTTTGCTTTCCTCTGCTTCTTGCTCTTTGTGTCCAGGACCTCCCCACACTATCTCATAGCCCCAGGATACAACAGTAAGTTCAACAACTGGGGCAAGCTAAGGCAGTCTGTAATCTCTCAGTTAGAAAGCATTCATGAGTCCCATATTCTCTAATGGACAATGTGTTATATGATCCTGGTGAGTCACTGTCACTCTGTTGTATCTCTATTTTTTCCGTTGTAAAATGGAAATAATAATAGTACCTACCTCAGAGTGTTGTTATGAAGATGAAATGAGGCAATAAAAAATGGAAAGGTCTCTACTCTCAAGAAACATGTTTTATGGGGAAGATCTCCTGGAATAAGCCGTATTTGGCTTCAAAAGATTTGAATTGGAAAGAAATTAGGGATTCTAAGAGATAGAACTGAGGAGGATGTGCATTCCAGCCATGGGGGACAGCCTGTGTAAAGATACAGTGATAGGATGTGTAAATTTACGTGTAATGAACAGATAGGAAGTTAATTTGGCTAAATATAAAAATGTGTAAAGGGAGCTATCATATAATAAGACTGGAAAGACCAAGCTGTGAAGGGTGTTAAATGCTCCCATCAGGAGAGTTTGCACTTGATGCTACAGGTAATGGGGAATCATTGGAATTTTTTGAGTGGGGTTTTCAGAAGAATATAAGGTGTTCAGATTATTTTTATCTTATCTTCTCCAAAGTTCAACAGAAGGCCAGTAGTTCAGCCAACTGGTCACAACCACAAGGTCAATTTTAAATAGTTAAAGGGAGTGCTAAAAGTCAGTAGGATAAAGGGAGCTACATCTAGATCTTAGATTATGGCTCTAGGTAATTCATAATCATGGCAGGTAGATGGTAGAGTGAATAGATTGCCAGGCTTGGAGTCAGTAAGACTTATCTTCCTGAGTTCAAATCTAGCCTCAAACACTTACTAGCTATGTGACCCTGGGAAAGTCACTTAACCCTAATTTCCTCAGTTTCCTTATCTATAAAATGAGATGGAGAAGGAAATGGCCAACCACTCCAATATTTTTGCCAAGAATATCCCAAATAGGTTCATAAAGAGTTGGATACAACTGAAACAAGTAAATAGCAACAAATTAATAATTAATATTAGAGAGGAAAGAATAGACTCTATTCAAAGGCATTTCAAGTGTTCTTTTTTCATAGACATATATATCAAACGGGACAGCTAGGTGGTGCAGTGGATAGAGCACCAGTGCAGGAGTCAAGAGGACCTGAGTTCAAATTTCACCTCAGACACTTGACATTCACTAGCTGTGTGATCTTGGGCAAGTCATAACTCCAACTGCCTCATCCTGGGTCATCTCCAGTCACCCTGATGAATATCTGGTCACTGGATTCAGATGGCTCTGGAGGAGAGGTGAGACTGGTGACCTGCACAGCCCTCCCTCACTCAAAACAAAGTCAAGTGCTTTCAAAGATAAAAATCTGCTCACTTGGTGGAAAGATTTTCTTAGACAGATCAGACAAGCTCACCGTTTGGCTTCTTGGGTGTTTTCTCTAGTGTGTGTGTGTGTGTGTGTGTGTGTTGTAATAGGTAACCTTGGCCTTTCTAAGTGTCTTTTCAGCTATTTGGCTGTAAAAGATCCTTCTCCAAGCCTGTCTCTGTATGGTAAGAGGGAATAAACGAGAGGGGTGACCGGGCTCAGTAGCAGAGAAGACTCCAAGAATGGCTCATTAGAGGGGCAATTCACAGGAGGCTTTAGATCCCAGCTCCCCTTCAACCTGAGAATGTTGAAGCTTCCCAGTGACAAGAAAACCACAGACCCTGGGCTCATCTGAGCTAATGTTGTAGGATCAGAAGAAGCCCATTTCAACCAGCCCCAGTCATGCGTTAAAAGAAAGCTGGATCGGAGGGCAGGAACTTGGAGTTCAAATGCTGGCTGTTCCCCTACCTGGCCATGTGACCCCTGGCAAGTCCTCATAATGAGAGCATCAGTTTCCATATATGCAATATAGGAATGAAGGTATTTTACACCAATTACTTCAGAGAAGTAAGGAAGACTTGGGAAAACTTAAATCACTATATAAATATAGACTATTATTATTGTTGACATTATTTTCATAATAATGGTGACAATTACTAGTCTTTAGTACAGGAGCCATGCTACATAGTGAAAATCAAAGACAAAATAGAGTTTCTTTTTGTCATTTTTTTTCCTTTTGTCTGGATCCTGGTTTATAATAGTCATTCGCCTTTAGAAGACAAAAGAGAAAGAAGGCTAGTAGGACCTCACCCCTGCTCTGTAACACATGCTGAGAACAGTAAAATGCCATTCCTCCTAAGCCTCTAAGTTCCTACACTTGAATATGCTTCTCTGGCATCTGCCACCCTGCTTCCACTTTGACCCTTCCTAGAGTCCTCAGCCCTGTCCTATGTGTTTTGTTTCCTGTTCTGACCTGGGAATGACTTCTGATCTCCATATTGGCTGGCCCTTCGGCATAACCTCTCTCTAAACCCACCTCAGCTTGAGGATAACTTGTCACTTCTGTTGTCCATTTTTCTATCTCTGCCTCTGTTTGGAGGCCCATTTCCTTTAGCTTTATGAACACTGTTACCAAGCTTTATTTTGGGCCAATAATCCTCAATTGACTGTTATCTAAGGGTTGAAATGACTATACATAATAAACACACACATACACACACACACACACACACACACACACACACATAAACCTTGCATATATTTCAGCAATTTATTAGCCAGTAACACATATCCAGGGCTTAGCACAATGCTTGCCACATAGTAGGTATTTAATAATTGCTTATCTACTGACTGACCTAGGGGAGGAAGGAGGGTTCTAGCATGGGACTGGGAACCCATTTACCAGTTGTGAAATCATGGGGAAGTCAAAGAGGAGGTAGGTCCTTTTTCCTTTTTATTTTCTTCTACAAGTAGATAGTAGAGCTTATGACTACAGAAACTCCTCTCAGAGTGTGCTGATGATAATAGATTTCCCATTGTTGATACATCAGATAAACTACCTTTTATTCTAGAGAAAGTATATGAAGCATCCCAAAAGTCTTAGTGCAGTTTTAAGCTTTAGTAGCTTAAAAGAATCAACATTTAAATAGCTTAAAAAGTGCAGTTTTAAGCTTTAGTAGCTTAAAAGAATCAAGATTTTAATAGCTTAAAAGTGCACTAAGACTTTTGGGACACTTGGCATATAAACGGAAATACAAATATGTACCTTTAATTACCACCCAGCCACTCTAACACTTGGAGCCACTCTTCTAGGCTTTGCAGTTAACTGGTGGTGTGACCTAGTAGAAGCAGCCAATCACTTGTCCTCTTTCAAACTGTGCCACAGCGTGACAAAAGACTGGTAGGACAATACAAGTCACAAAGAAGAATGATTTTCTGGATCCTTTCCACTGCTACCATGCTCACCATTTGTGCTGGAACATAGTTTTGGAGAGAGCACAGTGTAGTGAAATGAACTCTGCTCTGAGCCTTAGTTTACCCTTGAGTAAAATAAGAGGATTTTTTTTGTTGTATATTGACATGCAGAGTGCCTTCTGTTGAGGACCAGGGTGGAGTGCAGTTGACAAGATCAGGACAGACCTTCCGGGGAAACTGATCTTTGAGACTGTGCTCATTACCATCCGGAATGGCTCTGTCCCCCAGATGTTGTTGTCTCTGTGAGACAAACAAGAGAATTACAGAAAACAAGGGATATGTAAAATAGATGCTACTAGGCTCATGGTCTGATTTAATCAGAAGACTGATTTAATCATCCTGATTGATTTAATCACTGGGACAGACTAGCAGAATGTCACGTAGACTTGTAGTACCTTGTCTATATAAACCCTAACCCTCTGATCAATAAATGGAACTGGTCTATCTTTTCCTGCCTCCCTTGACTCTTTTCTTTCAACCACATCACGGAGTCCTGTAGGGACACCGGCCATTGGCTACAGTCTTCTAACTAATGATCCTAAGTTCTAGGATGCTGCTATCACCTATTCCTGCTCAACTCATGGTTTGATTGGATGACCTCAGGGGTCCCTTCCAAATCTAAGATTTTGTGATGAATGGAAATAGTAAAATCAGAAGGTGAAATGGTGGTGAGTTTTATTTGAGATATATTTGTTGAGTTTAAATTGCTGGGCAAATATGAGAATAGACATATCTAATAACACAACATTTCTTGAAAGCAGGGTCATAAGATCAAAAAACTTTAATTTTTGTTGTTACAACTTCAGCACTTAGAACAGTGCCTGGAATATAGCAGGAGCATAAAAAAATGCTTTTAAAAAATTCAATGCAATGGAATTCCAGTAAGTAATTGGAAATGTAGGACTGAACTAAGGTCAAAATTGCAGATACATATTTAGAAGCCATCTGTGTAGAGAATGATTGAGATGACAGAGACAACATAGAGAGGGAAGAAAGTAGGGCCAAGACAGAGCCTGGGCAATACCTAGTTTTAGGGGCAGGAGGAGGAAGTCAAAAAAGTCAAAAAGAGAGAAGCTGAATGATGCACACAAGGAAGCATCCCAGAAACCAGGGGACAAAAATCTGTCAAGAAAAAGGGAGGTGGCTGACAATATTAGATGTTGCAGAGAGAATTCAGAAAAAAAGGCAAGGATTTGACAATTAAGGAGTGGTCTTAATCTTACAGGATTTTTAGCTCAAGGGAGATGTGATCCTGTTAGTAATAAAAGGGTAAGAAGTAGAGGGAGAAGGAGACATGGAAGATAAAAGTGAGAGAAGGAACCATTAATAGAACAACTTAGAGTAAGGCCAGAAGGGATAAGATCCGGGGCAAATGTAAGCCTTGGTCAGATGACAGACCATCTCCTCCTCTGAGATAGGAAGGCAGGAGGAGGGAGTGATTGAGGACATAAATGAGTTTACAGGCATAAAGTAAAGCAATTAAAGGGTATCCTAGATCTCGGTAAAGTTTAAGGGTAGATTATCTTCTGAGCTGCAGGGGAATTAAGGGTCAGGTTGAGGGTTTAAGGAAAAAGAAGAAGGTGTGGAACTAACATTGTGGGGTATAGGATAGGGAATTGATGAGAAATCTTGATCGAAAATTACTGTGTCTTTCCTGACAAACACAGCCAGTGTCTTGGTTATTCGAATATGTTTCTCCATAACCCCACCCCCCTTTTAATGAACTGTTTCATAGCTTTCTCTTGAAATGCTTTATTCAAATAATTGATTAATGAAATGATGTCTCCAAATGAGGAGAGGTGGGAACAATTTCATAATGAACCAGTGTTTCAGAATGATGAGAGGTGGGAACAATTCAGAGGCATGAATCTTTTATTAGGCTATTTGTACAAAAATACCTCTTTTCAGGCACCATGGATTACTGTTCCTTTAAGGAATCAAAGATAATAAATTA
Source organism: Bettongia penicillata ogilbyi (assembly GCA_023548195.1). Taxonomy (NCBI): domain Eukaryota; kingdom Metazoa; phylum Chordata; class Mammalia; order Diprotodontia; family Potoroidae; genus Bettongia; species Bettongia penicillata. The sequence goes on from JAJHZJ010000426.1 coordinate 1,453,348, forward strand.
GAGATATTTAATTTGTATTCATGAAACTGCTCCACAGAGCTGGAATCTGTTAAAACAAGCATGCAAATATGATTTTAATCAATTTAAAAAATTGCTCTGGAATTATTTTATCCAAATTGAACTGCACATATCCATTGACCAATCAATTAAATGAGCAGTTTTTAAAGTGCTGCTATTTGCCTGGCAACATGCTATGTATTGAGTATGTAAAGAAAAAAAAATTTCCCCTCAAGAAGCTTATGTTCTATTGGACAGAATGGATAAAGAGCTTGTATAAAGATAAATATACATAAAATATGTTCAAAGTAAATATTAGATGAGGGGAGTGGTGGTGGCAGAGAGGGAAGTAACAACTGGGAAGGATAAAAATGGAGCCATGCTGAAGAATTGTTTCAGCTGATTTTTTTAAAGTTTTAAAATTTATTTTAAACTTAAGTACAAAATAAGAAAAGAAAAAACCAGCATTGCCATGTACACAGCAGAACATGAAGAGGATTCAATATAAAATGATAAATTGCCATTTCAAGAAAAAATTATATAAATAAATGACATTATTTTCACAACAGTCCAGCTTTTCTTTGTTTATTTCTTTTGTTTTCTGCTGTTCATGTTTTACTTTACTTTCCCCTCCCACCCAGAAGGCTACGATTAAGCACAGAGATTTTATATATATGTATATATGTATGTATATATACATATATATGTGTGTGTATGCATATACACATACAATACATACATATATATTATTATGTACATAGATATCTATAAATGTACACATATACACTCAAACATATATGTAAGACCACACTGTACTTATTTCTAATTATCTGTTTCTCTGAAGGTTAGCATCTTCTTTCATAAGTCCAAGTCTTTCCATGTTTTTTCTAAATCAACCAGCTCATCATTTCCTATACTAGAGCAATATTCCAACCCAATCCCATTTTCTCTGAAATATTGAATATTTTTCCCAAAATTTTCTGCATTTCTTTTATTCTTGGCTTGCATAGGTTCTATTTATATGAGAAGAAAATTAATTTAAAATAATAAAAATTATTCATTTTACACATCAACAAATAATGGCAGCTAGGTGTTGCAGTGGATAGAACAGGAGTCAGGAGGACCTGAGTTCAAATCTCGGACACTTGACACTCACTAGCTGTGTGACCTTGGGCAAGTCACTTAACCCCAACTCTCTCATCCTGGGTCATCTCCAGTTATCCTGATGAATGGTCACTGGATTCAGATAGCTCTGGAGGAGAAGTGAGACTGGTGACCTGCACAGCCCTCCCGTCACTCAAAACAAAGTCAAGTGCAAGTCATGTCATCATGTCTCTGATGGCATGGTCTTCTTTGGCAATGAAGGACAAACACATACACAACAGTGCTCTCACCTTATAATATGGTTTAATGTCTGATACTACTGGATCTCTTCCTTTACATCATTTTCCCCTTGTTTCTTTGACCTTTTGTTCTTCTAAATAAACTTTATTACTTTTTCTGACTCAGTAAGATAATTCTTGTAGTAGTTTAATTGGGAATGGCATTACAGAAATAGATTAGTTAGGCAAAATTGTCATTTTTATTATATTGGCTTTACTACCCATGAACAATAAATATTACTTCAATTATTTAGATCTACCTTTGTATAAAAAAGTGTTGTATGTTTATATTCGAATAGTTCCTCTGTCTGTTTTTGCAGGTATGCTCTCAGGTATTTTATGCTGTCTAGTTATTTTAAATGGTCTAAAATAATATTTAATAATATGGCTGACACATATTGTAGTTTCCCTATTTTTCTCTTTTTTACTAAATCTATTTTAACTTCAACTTTGCCTGAAATCATGGTTAATATCCTAACTTTTTATATAATAAATTGTACTTCTGACCTTTATTTTATGCTTCTGTGTATCTCTCATTTTTATGGCATTTCCTGAAAGCAGTATATTGTTGAATTCAAAATTTTAATCTGCTATCAGTTTCCCATTTTATGGATTAATTCATCCCATTCACATTCTAAGCTATAATTACTTATATATTTTTCTCCTTCCTGTTTTCCTCACAATCCTTCTCACCCTATTCCTATCCCTCTTCACTCATTTGCTTTACTTCTTTCTACCTGCTACCTTGCATCCTATTCCTTAATATCCACCCATGTAGAATCCCTCTCTTATTCTCTACCCCCACCATCTCCCCTTGCCCTTTTATTTCATTCTGAATACAGAAAACTTTTATACCCTTCCAGATGGAGATGTTGCGCCCTCTTTAAACCATTGCTGATAAGAGTAAAGTTTTGGCACCACCCTCCCTCCTGTATCAGTTCTGTATCAATTTTTCCATTTTTTGCCTCATTTGTATGAGATAATTGCTCCTTTCTCTCTCTCCCTAAAGAGTCTTATTTTTTTAGACTCACCCCATCATACTCAACTAAGACAAAGTCTTTCTTTTAAATTACCAAATAAAAAATGACAGTCATAATAGAATTGATGTTTTCATATACAATGAGTAAACGATTTGAACTTATGGAGTCCCTTATAATTTGTCCTTAATGTTTAGTTTATATTTCTCCTGGATGTTGTATGTTGAATTTCCCCTTAAGTTCTGCTGTTTTGTCACAAAGACCTGAAAGTCATTTTTTTTTCATATGGTATTATACTTCATTTTACTGGGTAAGTCCCCTTTGGTTGTAGAAGCTACTCTTTTGCTGTAATGAAATATAGTATTCCAAGACCTACAGTCCTTCAACATTATACCTGTTGGGCCTTATCTAATCCTTATTGTAGCTTCAGGATATTTAAATTTTTTTTGTTATTATTTCCAATGTTTTCTCATTAACCTAGGAGCTTTGAAACTTGGCTATGATAGTCCTGTCAGTTTTCCTCCTGTAATCTCTTTCAGGTGGTGATCAGTGGATTTTTTTTTCTATTTCTGCTTTACCTTCTTGTTCTAGAACTTCTATTTTTCTCAATAGAGGGCTATTTTTTCTCAATAATTTCTTGTAATCTTGTATCAAGATTTTTTAATCATAATTTTCAGGCAGTCTAACTATTCTTACATTATTTCTCCTTAATCTGTTCTCTAGATCAATTGGTTTTCTGACGAGATGCTTCATATGTTCTTCCATTTTTAATTCTTTTGATTTTTTAAATTATTTCTTTGTGCCTTAGAACATCATTAGCTTCCCTTTACCCAATTCTAGTTTTCAAGGAATTACTTTCTTCCTTAAGTTTTTGGTTTTTTATTTCAAGTTGGTTGACTTTCTTATATACTTATATAAGAAAGTATAAGAGTATATAAGAAAGTATATATAATATACTTATATATGTTTCCTTCAAATATCTTTAGTTTTAGCAATACCTTATGTATAATTGTGTTGGGTTCTGGTTCCCACATTTTAAGAAGACTATAACAAGGTAGAGAATGTTTATGGAAGGACAGAGAAGATGAAGAAGAGTATACAGATTCCTCCACAAGAAGATTGTATTTTATGTTTTTAATCTTATTTAGCATTTTATTTTTCCCAATTATATGTAAAAAAAACCCATTTTTTTTTCAAATTTCGAGTTCCACATTATCTTCCTCCTTCCCCTTTCTCTCCTCCTCCACCCTACCAAGAAGGCAAACAGTTTTACATAGGTTATACACATGTAGTCATGTAAAATACATTTCCATGAATTTTGTTCTGTTAAAGAAAACACAGACAAAAGAAAACTCAAGAAAAATAAAGAAAACAAAGAAAAAGTTGCTTTGATCTGCTTTCAGGGTCTATCAGTTCTTTCTCTACAGCACCTTTCATCATAAACCCTACAGAATTGTCTTGGATTACTGCTGAGAATAGCTAAGTTTTTCATAGTAGATCATCATACAATATTGCTATTATTATATACAATGTTCTCCTGGTTCTGCTCATTTAACTTTGAATCAGTTCATGTAAGTCTTTACATGATTTCTCTGAGAGCATCCTGCATCCTGCTCTGCATTTCTTAAAGTGCAATATTATTCTATCCTAATCACATTCAAGGGAAGGGGGCACTGTTCCAAGCTTCAGGTACTTTTGTACAGCTCTTTTCAGAGGTAACTCTGGGAACCTGTAAGTTTTTGGCTCTTCCAAGGTTGTATGATCTAGGAAAAGGTGTATTTACTACTCTCCTGTACTGTGCAACAGTTTGTGAATTACTACAAGTACTCTTTCCACCCCTGGAACTGTGACCAGGCTTCCTGATCCCCCGTGGGCACAAGCTCTGCTGTGCTAAAGGTCTTCCTCACAATGGTGGAACTCAGACCTAGGTCTGTGACATAGATCCAACTATAGACAATGCAACAGAATCCTATCCCTGGTGCCAGCAAAGGGACCCTTGTAAATCTTCTTCTGACCCATTGTCCAATCCCCTTACTATTTGTTGGGCTGAGAGGTCTGAAACCTACCACTGCTGTCACTGATTCAGTTACCCCAGGCTTGCCTCTGGTTTGCTGGAGCCTGGTGTGTGCTGGCCTGGCCTGCGCTGGATTAGGCTCGTCTCTCACCCTGGTACAACAGACCTTTCCTGCCTATCTTCTAAATTGTCTTTAGCTGGAAAATTGCTTCCCTCTGTCTTTTTGTGGATTCTGTCACTCTCGAATTTCTTTGGATTCATTATTTAAAGGTATTTGGAAGGCTTTGGGGGAGAACTCAGGCCCTCAAGTCCTTGACTTTATTCTGCTATCTTCATTCCACTCCTCAGGACTAGAATATTTTGCAAATCGGGGAGATTGATGGCTGTCTTAGGGTATTTGAAAGGCTGACTTGTGGAAGATGAATCAAACTTCCCCCAGGCATCATGAGACAAAACTAGGAACAGCAAATGAAAGTTGTAAAGAGACAGACAAACTTGGTGAAAGAAAACAAAACTAAACAAATCTTCCTAAAATGAGATCTATCCCAAAGGAGAAAGAGCTCCCCCAGGAGTTAATATGTTTTCCCTCACTATAGGTCTTCAAGAAAAGACTTGATGGTATTGGGGGAGGGGATAATGAGCATTTATTAAGTGCCTACTATGTGCCAGGCACTGTGCAAAGTGCTTTACAAATATTGCCTCATTTGATCCTCATGACAGCCTTGTGAGGTAGGTGCTAATATAATCCTCATTTTACAGTTGAGGAAATAGAGGCAGAAAAAGTTAAATGACTTGTCCAGGGTCACACAGCTAGTCAGTTTCTGAGGCTGGATTTGACCTCTGATATTCCTGACTCCAGACTCAGCACTCTCTCCACTGATTCACTTAGTTGTTTTCACCTGTCTGATATATTGTACAGGAATTCTTGTCCATGGATGGTTGGAAATAGTCTCTGAATTCACTACCAGTTGTGAGTTTCTGGAATTTGGTGTCAAAGGAAATATTTAATTCTACCAACAGAGATCACAACACCTCTAAAATTCAATAGTTGGTCTTCAAGCATTGCTATGGTATCAGATCTAAAGCAATAATATAAAGTGGCAATCATCAAACATATTTAGTACTGGCTAAGAAATACAGTGGTGGATCGGTGGAATAGATTAGGTATACAAGAAACAGTAGTAAATGACTATAATGATAAACCCAAAGACTCCAGCTTCTGGGATATGAGCTCATTATTTGATAAAGCTGCTGGTAAGACTGGAAAATAATATGGCAAAAATTGGGCATAGACTAATATCTCACATCCTATATCAAGATAAAATTAAAATGGTTACATGATTTAAATATAAAGGGTTATACCGTAAGCAAATTAGGAGAGCAAGGAATAGTTTACCTGTCAGATCTATGGAGAAGGGAAGAATTTACGACTAAACAAGAAATAGAGAACATTATGAAATGCAAAAAGGGAAATTTTGATTACATTAAATTTTAAAAAGTTTTTCACAAACAAAACTAATGCAACCAATATTAGAAGGAAGCAGAAAGCTGAGAAAGAATTTTTACAGCCATTATTTCTGATAAAAGTCATATTTCTCAAATATACAGAGAACTGAATCAAATTTATAAGAATGCAAGTCATTCCCCAACTGATAAATGCTCAAAGAATATGAACAGGTTGTTTTCAGATAAAGAAATTAAAGCTACCTATATAGTCACATGAAAAAATGCTCTAAATTACTATTGATTAGAGAAATGCAAATTAAAACAATTCAGAGACACTGACTCACACCTATCAGACTGGCTAACATGACCAAAAATGAAAATGATAAACACTGGAGAAGATGAAGGAAAACTGGAACAATAATGCATTATTGGTAGAGTGGACTGATCTAACCATTTTAGAGAGCAATTTGGAACTATGCCCAAATGTCTATAAAACTGTGCATACCTTTTGATTTACCAGAACTACTACTAGCTCTATATTCTAAAGAAATCACAAAAAAGAGGAAAAAGCTCACATGTACAGAGCAATTCTTTTTGTGTTGACAAAGAACTGGAAATTGTGCAGACGCCTATCATTTGGGAAATAGTTTAACAAGTATTGTCGTATATGAATGTGAATTCTATTGTTTATAGAAATGATGAGCAGGCAGATTTCAGAAAAGCCTGGAAAAACTTACATGAACTGATACTGAGTGAGTGAAGTGAGCAGAACCAGGAAAACATTGTACACAGTGACAGCAACATTGTACAAAAATCAACTATGATAAACTTCACTCTTCTCAGCAATACAGTAATCTAAGACAATTGCAAAAGACTCATGAGGGAAAATACTAACCATATGCAGAGAGAAAGGATTATGGAATATGAATGCAGATCAAAGCATACTATTTTTACTTTTCTGTTGTTTATTTCTCATCATTTTCTTTCTTGTTATTTCCCCTCTTGTAATGATTCTTCTTTCATGACATGACTAAGGTGGAGATATACATGACATGCATAACCCATATCAGATTGCTTGCCATCTTGGGAAGAGGGAAAGGAAGGGAGGGAGAAAATTTGAACTGAAAATCTTATAAAAATATTAAGAGCTATCTCTACATGTAATTGGAAAGAATACTGTTAAGTGCAAAAAAGGAGTTGCTATGACTAAATAATTCATCATCCTTCAAGCAATTTGATGACTTAGCGTGCTAGCTCTCTAACAACAGCATACAGTCAAAGGATCACACAGAAAAGAGTACGAAGGGACCTTGGAGATCATCTATGTCACCTTCTCATTTTACGTTTGAGGAATCTGAAGTACAGAGAGGTTAAGTGAATTTCCTAAGGTCACACAAGTAGGCGTTAGTTGGTAGCACTGGAATTTGAACCCAGGTCATCTGATTCCAAACTTGTGCTCTTTCCACTCCACTGTCCGATTAATCACTGAGCCCATACTGAAATGCCTTTGTCTTCCAGTAGGACTTTCCGGAACTTGGGACAGTTTCGACAGTTTCTGAGAGCCTGGGGTCACCTCGAGAAAGGACCAGAGGAGGTTTTTAGTGGAGGATTTGTTACCTAAGTTAAAAACCTGAGGCCCATGGAGTACCAGCATAATTCACTTCTTTTTCATTCTTGTTGATTAGTCATGTCCAACTCTCTGCGACTCCTTTTGATGTTTTCTTGGCAGATACCAGAGTGGTTTGCCATTTCCTTCTCCAGCTCATTTTACTGATGAGGAAACGAAGGCAAACGGGTTAAATGACTTGCCCAGTGCACTTACCCAGGCAACTAGTAAGTGTCTGAGTCCAGATTTGAACTCAGGTCCTCCTCACTCCAGGCCTGGTACTCTATCTACTGTACCACCTAGCTGCCCTTAATTCACTCAAGCAAATATTTATTAAGTTTATATTTAAATGTGTTACATGATTGCACATGTATAATCTATACCAGATTGCTTCCTGTCTCAGGGAAAGGGAAGGGGAGGGAGGGATAAAATTTGGAACTCAAGTTTTAAAAAATGTTATATATGGTTTTTATATATAATAGGGAAAATAAAGTATTAGTTCAAAAAAGTATATATTTATAAGACAGCACAAGTAACTATGATATGCAGCATTATATTATCTGTGAGGTTATAGTATATAGTTCACAGTATTATCTGATATTTGGAAACATAAATATACATATTGATGTGTCCTCAAACATGTTGATGTTTCCTCATTTTATCAACTTCTTCAATATCCAAGACAAGTAACTTGGCTCCACCTCAGTCATTCATAGAGGTGGTCATGCCCTTGATCTTATCTTTGCCCACAAATTCTAACTCTATGCACTAGATCTAAAATTTCCTCTATCTGACCACAAATTCCTATCCTTCCATTTCTCCTTGTGCCTGACTCCTCCCAAATCTATTCTCTCTCCTCATTATAACCAGTAATGTCTCTCCCTCCTCTCTGTCTCTCTCCTGTCTCTGTCTTTGTCTCCCTCTCTTCCCACATCATCAAACAAGTTCTGGCCCAACTTTACTTCCTTGGGAATCTCAGTTAACCAATTCTGCTTTGTCTTCTAACCCTTAAATGTTTTGTCTCTTTTTCTTTTTACTACTTGCTACCTGTGTATTTCTCCCACCTTCTGACTTCATGTTTCTTATGTTGCTGAACTCCTCTGGAAGTCACAAAATCATACATATGGAATCTACCACAGTTTATGCTATCTTCTCTCAACTGAACCCTCATTCATCCTTTCTCTCTTTTCTCATTGACTCTCTATTGTACTTCCCACAGCACCTATTCTAAAACTTCTGTTCTCTTCTCAAGACATCTACTCTGTCCTTTCCCATTCCATTTCAGAGAAAGACCTCAACCCATGCATGAAAAAAATGCCATCAATCCTCAGTTTTTTCTCTTCTCCCTAATGCAGTCTCCAATCCTTTCCTCCTTTGCTAGTCTCAGAGGAAGAGATGGTCCTTCCTCCCAAGACCAATCCTTGCACTTGTATCCTTTATCTCCATATTTCACAAAAAAATGCTATTTTGATTAATCTTTCTCTGTCTAGCTCTCTCTTCGCTCTCTCTCTCTCTCTCTCTCTCTCTCTCTCTCTCTCTCTCTCTCTCTCTCTCTCTCTCTCTCTCTCTCTCTCATTTTCAATCTCTTCTTGCGCACTGCTTCCTCTCCAGCTGCCTATAATCATGCTTAGATCTGTCACAGAGTTAAAAACACCCTTGGCTTGACTCAGAAAGTTGTCTACACTTGTTTCCTCCACTTTTTCACCTCCCACTCATTTCTCAATCCCTTTTAAAACTGGATTATGAGCTCACCACTCAGCTGAAACTGCTCTCTTCAAGGTCACCAACTATCTCTTAATTGACAATGCAATGGACTTTTTCAGTTGCAATACCTTTTCACCTCTCCCCAGCATTTATAACTGCTGGCAATCCTCTTCTACATGATTTTCAAGACTCTCATCTTTCCTGATTCTCATGTCTTTCTTTCTGTTCCTACAAGGTCTTTTTTGCAAGTTTATCGTCTAAGTTTCATCATCTATGTAAGAGTTTTCCCATGTCCTCTTTTCCTCAGCTTGCATGGGTTCAATCATCATTTCTTTACAGATGATTCCCTAATCAATCTACATATCCAGCTCTAATTTCTGTAGAAATCCCAAACCCATTATGTTCAGAATAAACTCATTCTCTTCCCCTTGAAGCTCCTCTTCTCAATTTTTCCATAATTTTGTTGTTGAGGTTACGATGATCCTTCCAGTTACCCAAATGTTCAGCTTCAGCAATCAACTCTCCACACTCCCTCAATCCCCTTTTCTAATCAGTTGCCAAGTCTTGTCGAATCGATCTCCACATCTCTCACATTCATTCCCTTCCCAAGTGGTCATCATCTCTCACTTGGGCTACTGCGGGATATTTTTAATTGGTCTCCCTGCCGCAAACCCCTGCCCACCATCTGCCAAATAGGTATTCCTGAAGCATAGAGCTAACTATATACCATGCAAGAAGATTCAGCAATTTTCTATTGCCTTTAAGATAAAATACAAATACTTCTGTTTAGCCTTTAAAGTCTTTCCAGATCAGACTTCTACCTATTTTTCCCGGAACAACTTGTTCTCTCTCCTTCACTATGTGTATGTGTATACCCACATGTATATGTATATATATATATATATATATATATATGTATAATATATATATGTGTGTGTGTGTGTGTGTGTGTGTACACTTACACATACATATGTATGTTCATATACATATGTATTCCAACCACATTTGCTTCCTTCCTCTCCCTTATATATGGCGCTCTCTCTCTCTCCCATCTCTCTATACTTTCATGAGTTATCAGTCATTCTTTAAAATTTCTTCCTCAGCACTTTCCCCTCTTCAGATACCTAGAACATTTCAATGTTTAGCTTAAGTGCTATGACCTACAAGTGGAATTTCCTGATGTGCCAAGCTCTTGATACCTCATTGATAAATATCTTTGTATTTGTTTTATATATTTTTAATATTTATTTGCATACATGCTATCTCTTTCCCCTACCTGAGTAGACCATAATCTCTTTAAGAATAGGACCTGTTATACTTTTGTCTTTCTATCTTTAGCATCTATCCCAGTAACTGGCCCATGGTAGTACATTAATACACTAATCTAGTTCATCTTTTTCATTCTTCATATAACAAAACTGATGCCCATGCCTCATTTCTAACCTGGCTATACTACTTTGGGACTTCTCTGACTAATTTCTCCATCATGCCCTCATATCAGATGCCTTCCTCCCCTACCCCTACCCCCTAATCATTTTTCAACTTTTTTTCTGTGTTGTCTTCCCTGATTAGATTTTAAGTTCAAAGAAAGTAGGACTGTCTTTTTTCATATTTGTATCGCTAGTACTTAGCACAGTGCTAAATCCAGTAAATCAAGGCAACAAGCATTGATTAGGCTTATTCTGTGCCTGGCACTGTGCTGAGCCTTAAGGATACAAAGTAAAGCATAAATAGAGCCTTTTCACAAGGATTTCACATTCTAATGGGAGAGATAACATGTAGATAACTAGGTTCAGATGAGTTGTATACAGAGTAGATGGCAGGTAATCTCAGATGGGAAAACAAAAGAATAAAATAGGCAAGATGCTTTATTGCTTCCAGCACAAGGAAAAGAGCACTAGGTTTGTAATCAAGGGTGCTAGATTTAAAATTCTGCTCTGCCTCTCCCTAGCTGTGCCATCTTAAGCAAGTCACCTCCCCTCTTTGGGCCTCAGTTCCCCATTTGTAAAAGGACTTTCAAGGTCCCTTACAGGTCTAAATCTGAATTTTTTTATGAAAAAATATCAGCTTATATTCAGAACATTAGAGTTAGAAATGACTTTATATGCCACCTAATTTAACTTCTCTGAATAACTTCAGGCAGAGAGATCAAGCAAACTTCTCAGGGTTGCACAGCTAGTTAGTGTTAGAACCAGAACTTGATTTCCTCATCTACATTATATTATCCCTGGTTTACTGTCTTTCCTGTTACAACTTCATGAAAAGCATTGAACTTGAATGCAATCCTACATTATCATGTTTTATTCATGGATTTGTAGCTTTAAGCACTGAGCAAGATGAGACAGTCACCACTAAAAGAGGATGAATTCCAGAAACAGCCTTTGTTGTCAGAGATCCTGCCCCAGAGGAACACATCACTTACAATGAACCAAGTAATAATCAATCAAACATTTAAGTGGCAGATCCATCATGAAGTGCTGGAGATACAAAGACAGAAATGAAACACTTTGTGCCCTTGAGGAAACTGGGGTTTCTAAGAGGTGGAGTTTAGGAGTGACTGCATTCCAGGCATGGGACACAGCCAATGTAAATGTATGGAGACTGGAGATGAAGTACAAGGAGACCAGTTTGACTGGACTGAAGAGCAGAGCACACAAAGGGGCATAATATGCAATAAGACTTGAAGGGTAGGCTAGTTACTCATTATGAAGATACTATACTGCCTTAGTAGAGGGCAGAACCAAGATTCCTACTTAGTAGCTACATGTTCTTAAGAAAATTACTTAGTCACCCCCTTTCTTGCTTGGGTTATCCATAAAAGGGGGGGTATTCCCACCACATAGACTGGTAGAAATGGCAATACTTTGTAATGCGTCAAAATCTTGAACAGTATCAGAATGAGCTATGAGGACTGTGAGAGCTTAACCCTCCCCAACCAGACCCAGATCCTGGCTTGTTGACAAGGAGTCTCCACTATACCTGATACAGCAGGATCACATCTTCTCTTTTTCTACCTTCTCCTCATCCCCTCCCTCTCTTCTTCCCTTCCTTTTCTTTTCCAAATAAATACTATTGAACTAGCTTTGAGGATGTCATTTCCCCCCCCAAAAAAAAAATTACTGTTAATGACAATTTTTTATTTTTATAATGTTTTTGCTCCTCTATGCCATTTCTTAATCAAATGATCAATGAATTAATTTTTTTAACTTCATGTTAGAATGTGAGCTCCTTGAAAGCAGGGACCATATTTTTTAGCTTTTCTTTGTATTCTTGGTGCTGAGCACACTGCCTAGCACATAATAAGTGCTTAACAAATGATCATTGACTGACTCCTTCTGAAAAATCCTTTCTACCAATGAAGATGGTCTTAGAGAATTGGCTTGGGGCGGGAGGGGTGGGGTGGGGGGGTGAAATGACACTGAGCAGCTAAGTGACTTACTCTGCATTACCCAGGGGAAGGACTTGGTATTTTTTTCCTAAGGCCAGCTTTCTATCCACTACTCCACCTTGTCCTTACTATATAAATCTTATTAGTAATATCAAAGAGCTTAAAATTCTATACCACTTTCCATACATGTAAAGTGCTTTCCTTACAACTTTGTTGGGTAAGCATAGGAAGGAGTATTACTTTCATTATATACATTATCTTAAATCCTTGTGCTTTCCCAGTTGTGCTTATATGGCTAAATGGAGGTAAAGGCAACAACCTTCTCCACTCACCTCTCTAGGAATAGATTCAAGTAGTCCTGGCAGGATCTGCAGGCAGAAAGAGAAGAGATAACTGAGAGTAGGTCCTTTAGCTGTCCACTGAGATAGCAGTTCTTCTTGCTCAGTGGACAATGGGAGAGTTATTTTTGTCCTCCCCAAATGGTCCTTGAGCATTGAGTCATATCTGCTGACAAAGATAACATGTAAATAACTATATGCATGTAAAATATGTTGGGTTTATTTTGTCATTGATTCTTCATTTTCAAAGAAGACCAGTGGCATCATGGCATGATGTCTTGACTTGCACATGAATTGGATTTAGGTGAAGCAGAGTTGCTCAGTCATCAGCCTCACTGTCTCTTCTAGAGGCATCAAAGCCCAGTGGTAGGACAGAACTCAGAACAACTGGCGATAACCCAGAATGCAATGGATGGCCCTTACATCTTCAATGTCTGATCAAGCTCTAAGCCCTCTACAATTTCTGCTTCAGCATCCTTTGTGATCATTGGAGCAAATTGTTCTCATCGGCTCATTTTACCAGGGGAAGTCATCACGTGCTTCAGGTAGACATGTCCCTAACTCACCAAGTACCTTCAAGCTGCTTTAACCTGTCTGCCGAGATCATATTACTGGGGTATAGCTGCTGAGCATGTTGCAGCTCCTTGGAGCCAGAGCTGAGAGTTGGGTGACTGACTCCTCCTTGAACAGTGTCAGAATGAGCTATGCAGACTGAGAAGGTGGGCATCGAAGGTGGATAAACAATCCTGCAAAGGGCTCAACAATCTCTCATACCAAAGGTGTGGCTAGAGTACTGGACCTGTACTCAAGAAGACCTGAGTTCAAATCCAGTCTAAAACACTAGCTACGTGACTCAGCAAGTCACTTAACCTCTGCCTCAGTTTCACCATCTGTTAAATGAGAATAATAGCCCAACTCTCAGAGTTATTGTGAGGATAAAATGAAAACATATTTGCAGAGCACTTTGGAAACTTTAAGTGATACATAAATGATAACTATTCTTGTCATCACCCTCTCAGAGGTGAAGGCTCTGTTACACAGGCAAAAAATAGTGTGAAAGATTCTGTCCAGGAAATGAATACCTGGCAAAGCTGATGGACCTCACATTCATAAGAGCTAACAAATGGCTAGCCTGAATCCTACTCTGATACCCATAGAATGTTTGAATTCACAGAAAGGTTTCTGGGGCTTTGAAAAGATGGGAGATGTAATATAGAATATGGTGCATAGAAGCTGAGATTTAGAGTCAAGGACACGTACTCAGATTCTCAGATGATCTCTAGCTGTGTGACCCTAGGCAAGTCACTTGATCTCTGTATACTTCAGTTTCCTCATTTGAAAATGTGAATGATTGCATCAGTGGGGTGTTGTGAAGCTCATACCAGAAAATATGTGTAAAGACTTTTACAAACCTTAAAGTACTATGTGACTATCAGTTATAATTATAATCCTGTACAGAGGATTTATGGGAAGACATGAAGAAGAATCCACCAGCATAAGAAGATATGGAATCATTGTACTCATTCCCATTGGATGGAGAAGTTATAATTTTGAGATGATGGATCAGTTAAACTATTTGCTTTTATGTGGGAAACATCTTCAGTCATCCTGATCTATATCGTGCCACTAGACCCAGATGGCTCCAGAGGAGAAAATGAGGCTGGTGACTGCACAACCCTGCCTCACTTAAATCCGATTCACTTGCAATCATGGCATCATCTTCCTGATGGCATGGTCCTTTTTGAGAATCAAGGACAAACAACAACTTTTATGTGAAGAAACTGAAATTTAGAAAAATAAACTGACTTCCCCATGACCAGATAACTAGTAAGCTGAAATATTAATAATTGACTCTAAGTCTTCTTCTTTCAAGTTCAATGTTCATTATGTTATATCTACTACTCTCACTAATTCAGCTTTCAGTATATGACTCCTGTTCATCACTGTCAAATCAATAGGGTCTTATGGAGAGAGTTCATTGTTTCTAGGCACCTCCTCACCGTCTATGATTCCTTGTAGCCATCTTTATTCCATGCTTTATTTGCTCTCCCTTTCAATCTTCTCCTCTGCCCCACATAGGTGCACATCTACACACACACATACACATACACACATATATACATAACACACACATCTTTTCACTTTTTGTTCTGGTAATAGTAATCCTGTAAATTATTTAAATGGTTATTCCTGTGAATGATGTGCCAATAAAACCCTATAACTCCATTCATTGTTCTTGTGACTTCCTAAACAAATACCCTTCCCCAGCCATCACACCCCTATGTGTGTAGTCTTACCTATTAGAATGTAAGATCCTTAAATTCTAGTGTAAGGTAAGGAACTAGTCTATATTTTGTATCTCTAGCAATTAACACATTGTTAGGTACACAGTAAGCATACCAAATGGCTTTTCATCATTCACTCACTCATACATTCGTTCATTCCTTCATTCCTTTATTCTCCCCCATTCTCTTCTCCTCCCTATTATTATCCTTTCTCCGGTGTCAGGTGGCTCTTCCTCTGGCCTAGGCCAATGAATCGACATAGACTTTTGATCCCTTCTCATCTCTCCTAGGACCCTGACCCTTTCCTTATATCCTCCCTTTTATCTTCAGATTTTCTCATCTGGCTCACCTGCCTACAAACATGTCTCCATCTCCTCTGTGCTTAGAAAGCACTCTTTTTGTGCCATCTCCTGAAACTATCATAATTTATCTCTCTTTCCCTTCAAAGACAAAATGTATATATTTCTGCTTCTACTCCTTCATCTCCCTCTCATTTCTCAACCCTTTACAGTTATGATTTCTGTCACTGCCATTACACTGACACTATATTTTCCAAGACTACTAATGAACTCTTAAGTGCTAAATCTCATGACCTTTATTAGGTTCTCATCTTTCTTGACCTCTTGCAGCTTTTGAACACTGCTAACCACCCACTTCTCCTGGATATTTTCTCTATCACAGGCTTTCTCAAAACTCTTGTCATGTAGTTCACATCCTACTTACTTGATTGGACCATCTTAGTATCTTTTGCTGCATCACCATCCACCTCCTAATCATGGCTCCCCTTCAAGTTTTTGTGTTGAACCTTCTCCTTTTCTCTCTATATCCATTCTCTTAGTGAACTTACCACCATCAGTGAGTTCAATTATTTTCTCTATTCAGAGAACAACTAAATTTACAAATCTAGCCCAATAACAGATTACTATCCAATTCTAAATGAAAGTCCATAAATATCTAAATCACTATATCTCAAGTAGAGACATGTTTTCCCTTTAAGTCCTGTTGGACTCCAGTTGCTAGCAACCTAGCTTTGGACTTTGCAGTTTCTTTCCTGGCTATAGTAAGGGCATCTTCATAGGTCCAATCTTTTCAATCCAATCACTACATAGTTATCAAAATGATCTTCCTAAACCATAGGACTAACTTGGCTCACTATTGCCTCTAGGACAAAATAGAGATCCCTCAGGTTGGCATTTAAAGCCCTTTACCATCTGCTTCCACTCTACCTTTCCCAGACTTAGTTCATATTGTATGTCTTCACAAACACTATGCTCTAGCTAAATTGGCCGCTTTGAGCTTCTCTGACCTTGGCTTTCCACCTCTCATCTCATAGGGCCTTTGCCCTATGCCTAAAGCACTCTCCTTCATTCCTTCTGACTATTAGAATCCTAATCTTCCCTTAAGCCTGGACTGAAATGTCGTTTTCTACAAGAAAGGTTTCCTGATTTGTCTAGCAATTAGTGTTCTCTTCCTCCTCTAATTATCTTATATTTACTTACCTATGTACTGGTTGTGTCTTTCTCCTGGGTCTCCAATAGAGTTTGGGTTTTGCCGTTAGTGTGAAGTATACCATTTTACATATTCCAGGCTCTCAAAATGCTTGCTCAGTTGAATTGAATGTGAATTTTCTGTTATCCTTTTAGATTTCTTTTAAAGAGCATTTTAGGGAAGAGATTAATTCACAAAGTATAGCTCAGAGACCATCCCTGAATTTTAGGATAAGGACTTGCCCAAATCAGGGTAAAGAAGCTGAAAATAGAATTTCCTCTGCACCATCTGTGAATGTTTTGTATCTGTTGACATGGTTTTAGAACATTACCTCTGAGCACTGGCATATAATTCAGGTGGGGATGACATGATCATGGAGAGTCTCTTGGGATTATGTTGGAAACCTTTCTTCTTGATCAAAGCTTGACAAACACCAAAGTATGCACAGAAGTTATTTTTTTTTAGTCGCCATTTTGATTTTGACAAGCTTGGTAACTGAATAGTGCTTTTAGTTTTTCAAAGCATTTTTCCTATATCTTATCTCATTTAATTTTTAAAAAGAAAAAAAGAAAGTCGTATTGAGGTCAATTTTTTAATGCATTCCTAGAAATACTACCACTCTTTACCCTTCACTTCCCCTTTGTTCTACCATTGAACTATCTCTTGGAACAGAGGACAGCAATTAACAAAATCAACCACTCAGTGACCACTTCTGACACAGCGTCCTGCAACCCTCCACCACTCTATGAAGGGAGAGAGAAGCTGCATCATCTGTTCTCCATCAGTGAAATCCATCATTGCAGTCACTGGGAGTTCAGCTTATTTTTAGTGTCCTTTTTTATTTACTTTATGGTCACTGGGCATGCTTTTTCTCCTTATCTGTTATTTATTATTTTGCTTGTATCATTCTGCAACTGCCTCACAGGGTTATGAGGATCAAATAAAAAATATATAAGTACATATATGTATATACATATACATATATGTATATATAACATGTATATATACATATACATATGTATGTATGTATGTGTATATATATGTACACAGCAATAATTTTTTTGAAAAGCGCTTTGTATGATACTTGGCATATAGTAAGCATTCTATAAATTCTTTTTCCTTTCCTCCCTCCCCTTCTACATGAGCTTATTAAAGTTTTCCCACATTTCTCTGAATTTCTCATATTTATCACTCATTATAATACAACAATATGCCATGATTTGCTTGTGCCACAATTAGTTTATCATTTGACAATCAATGAGCAGTCACTTCGTCTCCACTTTCTTACTACTATAAAAAAAGCTGCTGTCAATATTGTGATATACATAGGTTTTTCTTTCTATTATTGATCTCCTTGGGGTCTAGACTCAGTAGCAGGGTCACTACATCAAAGAGTATGAAAAAGGTGATAAATTTTCTCACATAATTCTCCATCGTTTTTTGTAATAAATGGAGCAGTTCATAACTCTACCAAATGTATTACTTTATCTTTCTTTTCATAAATACTCTAACAATAACTATTAATGGTTTGTTTGTTTTTAACTTTGTCATATTTGTAATTTTCAGAGTGGGAGGTATAACTTCTAAATTTTAATTGGTATTTCTTTTATTATTAGAGATTTAGAGCATTTTAAAAATATAGCATTGGATCATTTGCAGTTCTTTGGAGAGCTGTTTATTCATATCCTTTGTTGTTTCATCTACTAGGGAATAGTTCTTGGTTTTCAGCATTTTTGCCCATTCCGTATATAACTTGACTGCTAGTTTTTTATCATAGATTCCCCCCACCAACATCATCTCTCATTCTGTGGCAATTTTGTTTCTGCCAAAGCTTTAAAACATTTTATATGAATGATATTTTAAAATTTTACTTTTTATTTACATTTAAAAATTTTTACTCTTTACCTTCTTTGGTTAAGGATTATCCAGCTTATGATATTCTTTAATGAATTCTTAAGATGACCCTTGCAAGTTTCCTAGGAAAAATAAATTTACTGAGCTACAAGAAAGTATGATTTGCCTAAAGTCATGCCTCTAGTAAATGGTAGAGCAAATATTAGAGCTCACACTGAATCCCCTTCACTGGACATGTTCAATGGGAGTTTGTATATTTTCAGTGATATTATAGAGGCAATTTATACCTCATCTGGGGCTATACCAGATTATCTCTGAGGTCACTACCAATCTTATGACTCTATACTAATGAGTGATGGTATAATTCAATGGTGTAGTATTTTGACTCAGAATAAAGAGAAATCTGGGCTTGCATATTTACTTATCATTTACTAATTATTTGTTACATCATTTACTACATCAATATTTACTATATCATTTACTAATTGTGCGTCCATGAGCAAGGGTAATTAAACTGAAGGTGTTTCCTCACCTGTAAAATAGAGAAAAACAGTAGCTACAGCACCTACCTCCAAAAATAGTTGAGGATCAAATGAGATAATTGCCAAACTTTAAAACACTGCATAAAAGTCAGTTATCATTTCCCAATAGATAAATGGTGAAAGGATGTGAACAAATTATTCTCAATCTGCTCCCCAAAAAGAACACCAAAGAACTTCTAACAACCATATGAAAGAATGGTCCATATCACCAGTAATAAGAGAAATAGAAATCAAAACAATTCTGAGGTTCACTTATGCCCAGAAGATTGGAGAAGAAGATGGGAATAGTCTGCGTTGGAAGGAATGTTGAAAGACAGGCATGCTAATGTGCTGATGGGAGACAGAATTGTTCCAATCTTTTTGGAAAGCAATTTGTAAATTATGCAAAGTGCCTAGAAATGACCATACCCTTTCATCTAACAATGCAGCCTGTAGGCATATAAGTCTAGAGAGTCAACAATTCATAAATGCTATGTATGTATACACACATATTCATCATCATAGACCTTCATTGAAGGAGAGACATATAGTCTCCTTTTGCCCATTCAGATTAAAAATACTTGAATCATTAAAATTATAGGGTAATAAAGTCTGGTTAATCACTGACCTTATAGTAACTGTTGGATGAAAGATGGTAGCAGGGGAATGTGGGGAAGAGAAATGAATGACTTGCCATCTTTGTTTTGCAGCTCACTACTAGATTTTATCTTAGAGTCATTGTTTTCACTGGATACGAATAAACATTTATGACACATAAAAAAGGAGAAAAAACAGCATCCTCCATCCTAGATGGGAGAGCAGGAGTCATCTGATCGACTTTGAGATGGTGGGGTGTACCATAATAAGCATTCTTCTCCATGTGCCTAGTTCTCCCTAGAGAACAGCAGGAGGAAAACAAGGTCTTAGAACTATAGGCAATCTCCCCTTCCTTGCTTCTGCTGCTACACATACAATAGAGGGAAGGGTCCTGGTCCTTTGCAACTACCATTCATTTTCAGGGCCATGCTTACATTTGGTCAAGGATGATAGGAGATAAACCAAGATGGTGGGTAAAAAATGATAACTCTCCCCATCATGGACTGGGAAGCCCTGGATCAAATGGTCTATTTCACTGAGTCCATCGGTGAGACCAATTATTTAAAATGAGAAGCTAACAGGTGACATGTAGGAATAAGCTCCTCCCCAACCTGCTGAGGTTGATGACTCTATATCCCCCCTCTTTTTATCTGAAAAAGCCTTTCTTGCCTTTTCCCCCAGCTGCAAAAATTCCTAGCTCTGGCTAGCTCTGGCACTGACACTAAGTATGTCAGAAAAAGGGCCCTCCACCTTTTGTCTTCATTGGAGAGAGCACGATTAAAGGAGAGAGAATAAACTTCTGCCATTAAACAGACATCCTCTTTATTGATAGTGGGTCAACGAGATCACAGGAGGATTTAGCTATCAGACAGCTAACAGAATTGGGGATGCAGAATACTAAAGCCCAAAGCCAGGCCAATCATTCAATCTATAAGCGGATAAGCAGAGCACATCAGCGAATGCCAAGGCTCCAGGAAAACCTTTCCTAAGTTAAGCAAGTCTGGCATACATATAAGAGACTGAACAGTATAATGGAGCAAGAGCTAGAAGGGAAATCAGAGGGTTTTGGTTTCAGCACAGGCTCTGCCACTATTTATCTGGTTGACCTTGGGCAGAAAGAAATCTACCAAAAACCAGGGCCAAGAAACAGAGAACGGGAGTCTTGTGGGCCATCAAAATACTCCATTGTCAGCCATGTTATCCACAAAAGAAGAAAGAAATCACAAGCCAAGTCATGGTTCTGACATTTACTAGGTGTGCAACTATGGACAGATCCCTTAAATTCTCCAACCCTCAGAAATGATCTGTAAAATGGGTATAATATTTTTTGTCCTAACTACTTCAAAGGCTTATTGCAGAGAAAGTCACGGTATAAATTGCAAAGGCCTTTATCACCATGAGCCATCATTACTGAGATGACTGTGAAATAATGACAAGAATCCTAAATTTGGGAGTACAGGACAGCTTTCTGTTATTTATTCCCTGTGAAATATTGGGCAAGCCACTGCAGGCTTCAGGGTCTTAGGTCTACACTTGCAAAATCAGAGATTTGTAAAAATAAGCGCCGAAGTCATTTCAAGCTTTAAATCTTATCAATTCTGAGCATTGACATTTCTAATATTCTTCTTACAGTAAGTCCTGGGCCATGCTTTTGTACTGATCCTCTGTTATCTAACCTTACTTCTACCTTCTGTACATGTCTTTTTAAGACCAAAGTTGGGTGGTGAATTCTTGGTGTTATCCACATTTCTCTCTTTCAGTAACATTCCCTTTTCTTCCTCATTTAGACTGGTTCTTTTTGTGCTTTCAAAATTTCACTCTCAAAATTTCACTATTCCACTTTCCCCAACTCCAGCTTATGTTTTTTATGTTTTAAGACATATCCTACCTATCCTTTTCTGAACCCTTTGAAATCTCTCTCCAAATCTAGTCATATTCAGGGTATGTTTCAGAGAATTCTTATTTTTTTTTTTATTTTACAGCAAATTCTGATGTGTAATTGTTACTTTTCCCCAAACATCTATCATTTCTACTCCAAGCAATCATCTCTTTCTTGTTGGTGAAAATCATATCTAGAATTTCCATCTTTTGATTCTTTTACCTTTTAAAACATGAAGTTATCATTGTCCAGTCCAAGATTTCATTAGCTGCTCTGGTTTGGGTAGAGTATACAGCAGATAGCAGGCTACAGCAGATAGCAGGCTAATTGAAGTCTTCCATCAGTGCTACTTCATGCATTTGTGACAACTTGAGAACTGTCTCCTGAACTCCTCAGCTAGCTCCTCTTTCTGTACAAGAGCAATGAAATATACTCTAATTATAATATCATTTGTGTTTCCCCTCCTTGAGCTTTATCCAAATACTCTTCACCATGCTATCCTTTACTTTATTCCTAAAAGTCCTTACATGACTATACATTAGTTGTATAAGATTATTATTAATATAACCATTTTTATTACTGTAAATCTCCATTTTAAATATGATATTGAGGCTCAATGAGATGTCCAATGCACATCTCAAAGAGAATTGCTCAAGATCATACTGTAAGTAATGGGACCAAAACTTGAAGAAATAATGAAAAATATTTATTAATTTTTCTAAGGACTCTGCTAAACACTGTGGATAAAATGTCAAAATGAGATAGTCCCTGCCCCCAAGGAGCTTTTATATTCCAATAGTGGAGAAGAACACATATGGGGAATGATGACAGGAAAAGGAAATTTTACTCTGAAAAGTCCAAGGAATGATAATTGAAGTCATTGAGAAACTGACAGAGATTCCTTTCCCCAAAACAATGGTAGCATTGATTTGAGTACAGTTTACAGATTAAGAGGTAGTAGGAAAGGGTATGGTGGGTTGAGGTGGCAGCATCAAGGTGGATGGCAAGATGATGAGTGTAGCTGTCTGGTCTGGAGATCTTCTGATTCAGACGGTTCAGTGACAAGGTAGATGGCAAGGATGCATAACTAGAAGGGGCCCCATGAAATGGTGACAGCATAGAATGACAAGGTTTGTGCCTCATTTTGAGGTTGGCTGGTAAAAAATAAATAAGGTAATTCATTACCCACCTCTGCCTTACCAGAAACTGATCTCTCCAGTTCTTGCTAACTACTAACATGGGTGTGTGTCTACAAGAGTTTATAACTGTGTGACTCAAGAGCAGATAAAGTCTTATGATTGCTAATTTCTTTGAAAATAGGAATGCCATGTCCTGCTTGAGGGCAGAGCTGTTTCATTTTTTGTTTATGTAACATAACATGTTGTTCAGTCATGTCCTACTCTCTGTGACTCTATTTGAGGTGTTCTTAGCAAAGATACTGGAGTGGTTTATCATTTTCTTCTCTAGCTCATTTTACAGATGAGGAAACTGAAGCAAACAGGCGTAAGTGACTTGCCCAGAATCACACAGCTAATAAGTGTCTGAGGTTAGAGTTGAACTCAGGAAGATGATTCTTCCTCTCTTCAGTCCTGGTACTCTATCCACTGTACCATGTAGTTGCCCATGCATAGTGGGTACTTAATAAACACTTGCTGTTTTACTGATTGGATGATAATCTTTCTGAATTGTTCTCTCCCCCAAAGCTTTTGCATGTACAGAAATAAATATCCATAACTGACATTTCAGTTCCATTGATCAATTTCCCACATTCTTTTGTAGGTTTCTCTTTCCTTTGGCATACAATCAATTCAAGCTGTTTTGCTAGGTATAACTTCAGGAGAATATGTAGCAGGGCAGGTTTCGTCAGAAACAGTATTCAAAGTTACTATTCAATCTGTCTCATGGATATTCTTCATTTAGAATTTAGATTGGTTCTTACTGAAGGGCACCTGAAAGTCACTTCATAAGTATGTATACACACATACATTTATATCCCTTATTAAGAAAAAGACAATACAACTCAGTTCAGCTTGTTTAGAATTTAAAAAAAAACAGTCACTTGAAAAAGGCTGGAATCTCATTCCAAGGGTAGCAACTTTTTCTAATAATGTCTTTAGTGCATATACCAATAGAGATATAAAAAGATAAATCACTAGACACAAGATTTAGAAGTCTGTGTTTTCAGTTACAGTAATTACAGCAACATAGGCTTTTCAAACAAGAGTGCCATAGGAGATCTTCATTCTACGGATCCGGAAAAACGATGCGCAGAGCTGAAGCCATTTTGTCCAAGGCTGCACAGCAAATTAGTGTCAGAATTGAGACTAGAACTCAGATCTCCTGACTCGTGGTCCAATGCCCTTTGTGTCATACCACTGGGAAATATAGTTCACATTTGTTTATCATTGAGTGGTTTCAATTGTGTCTGGATCTAAATGGGCCCATTTAGGGTTTTCTTGGCAGAAATACTAGAGTATTTTGCTATTTTCTTCTCCAGTTCATTTTACAGATGAGGAAACTGAGGCAATCAGGGTTCAGTGACTTGTCTTGCAGCTAGTAAGTGTCTCTGGCCAGATCTGAATTCAGGAAGAGTTCTCTATTCACTGTATCCACTGTCTTTCCTAGGTAGCCCCAAAGTTCACATACCAGGACTCATCATGCTTCCTCTCCTCCAACTCCTTTATCTAATTGCATTCCCTTAAAACTAGCAATTTGTGCAATTCCATCCTTATTTAACTTTGGTGATGTGGAAAGGCCAGAGATGTCATATTCTATGAATATTTCTCTGCTCTGGCCGTCAATTGCTTGCTCACGGTTATAAATAAGGGGAGTGTGTTGGATACTGTCTAAGGACCATTTTGCCTTCATACCCTGTGATTCTAACATTCTCTGACAATGAGTCTGAGAGTCAGAGTAGACAGAGTTTGTGATTGATCAAACCTTTGAAAATCAAATCCCTTGGTACTATACTCTTAATTGCTCTCTTGTCTGAAAATCCTCCTAAATCTTAGCATGTAGAAAGTCATAAAATTGTAGAACAATTGAACCACAGTCATGGGATCTTAGAACTGTATAACAAGGAAGCATCAGAATCTTAGAATGTTCAAAGATGTCATTGATCTCTATCTGGTTTGATTCATCCTGGACATAAGAGACCACAATAAGGTTGGAACACAAAGCAGGTACTCCTTTAGTTTTCTTTTCTTTTCTTTCAGCTAATACCAATCCCTTAAGGTTATTTTTAGTACCAGGCTGTTTCTCCCTCCATAGTTACTTATATTTAGCTTAAGCATCCTGTTAATTACAGAGCAGTTACAGACTAATTAGTGACACTAAATATAAATTTGCCGTTTATGTAAATTAGTGAGAGGGAACAAAGAAAAATTATTTTATTTAGTGTAATTGCTGTAAATGAAGGAGAGACAAACAAGGAAACTGAAAGCTATTAAATCAATGAGGAAGCAAAGGCAACAGCCCAGGAAATGACGAACTGAGTGCTTCTAAAGGCGAAGGCAGAGTTGATGATCGACTCTGACCTTTCCCAGGCAGAGGTCCTGATGTGGTTCAGAGAGAGGCAGAAGGCCACAGAGGAACGCAAATGTGAGTTCTAATTCAATTAGAATGAGACAATCGTTGTTGGAAGGAGACATGAGAGGTCATCAAGGGTGGGTGTGGTCCGGAAGCCAAGAAGGGGTAGTGGATTTATTGATATCTCCTGGCACAGGGAGGCATAGACAGCTAGGAGTCTTTTAAAGGAACAGAATAGAGATCATCTACCGATATCAGCAGAAATGGTTACTGGTGAGAGACTGAGCAGCAATTTTCAAGGCATGTTGAGATTTCCCCAAGATTCATGTTCTAACTCTTTTTCACTTAATTACATGACCATTTGTTTCAGCATCTCTCCATCCCAAGACACGCTCAACTTAAAATCAAATTGAAATTAAATGCCTTTTTTTCGTTTTGGTCCTAAGCATTTCTATATGCTAGGGGGGTGAGGGTGGGGGGCATGGAAGACCATCTCTTCTGCAAATATCTCTGCTTGCAGAGTCCCAACTGACTTAGAAAAAAAATATTATAATAGAGGGGGAAATTCAGTTGAACTAAATGTTGCTCCAGGTGAGTCCCTCAGAAGGATGTTATTAGAAGTAAGAGAAAACAAGATACTCTATTATAATTATCTCAATCTAAAATTCTAATGACACTCCAAAAAGAATCCCTAGGTAAGGTAGCATGTTTATGTAGGTCCTCAAAACTGCCCTAAAATTTACCTAGCAATCATAATAGTTCATATTTCCACAATACTTTAGATAGAATCCTTTCTGGAAATTTTTGCACTGAGGATGTGAGAAAACAGATAGGTAGAAAGGGTGATGGAGCTCACCTGGGATGTGGCCTTGGAAGAGAGGAAGCTTTTCTTACACTCTAAAAACTACAGGAAGGGAGAGAGTGGTGTGTCCTGGCGAGTGAGGTATCAGGAAATAGTACTGCCTCAACCAAATATGGCACCAAAAGGTGTGGAGCTTGACTTTCCTGGACCACAGGGAGTGGGAGAGAGAGAGGCAAAAGAAACCCTTTCTCCTTGCCTCTACTTGTCTCCTCTAAATTTCAGAGTCCTAGGGAAAATGTCTAGTCTCCCCCACCCTAAGTAATAGTATCATAAATTTCAAGCTGGAAGTAACCTTAAAGGCCATCCCCTTATTTTATATATGGAGAAACAGAGGCATGAGAAGTGAAGTGATTTGTCTAGCATCACATACAAGTAGTAACAGGGCTGGGAGACAAATATTAGTCCTTTAAATACAAATACAGTTTGGGGCATTGACTTTGGAGAAAAGAAAATAGACTTTTCTAGCAAAACATTCTATTAGGTAAGTAGTACAAAGATTATTAGCAAACTTGGACCAACTGACATTGTCAGACCTAGTATTGAAATTCACATCTCTGAAACACAGTTCGAGTATGGTACTCCCCTTAGCACATTTTGCTGCCTTTCCAGTGGCCTATAGACTTCACAGTTAATCGCTGCTGAGATAGGTAGATCACTGAGAGAGGCTCACCTGTGTAACCCAAGGTCATTTTTCATCGATTAATTCATTCCATTCTTCAGTGACTATTTATTAGGAGTCTATTACATTCAAGGTCTGTGCTAAATATAAAGATATAAACACAGACAAAACAGACCCTGCTCTCAAGGACCTTTCAATCCAATGGAAAGAAAGAAGGAAAGAAAAAGCATTTATTCAGTGCCTACTGTGTGTTAGGCACTGTGCTAATATACCTTACAAATGGATGTAAATTGAAAGAAGGTAAATTTGGGGTCCAAGATCTACTATTGACTCCCTGGCCATCTTCTGATGAGCTACTTTGCCTTTTGGAGTAGATTCGATTCTCTAATGAATTTAACCCTTTCAGCTCTGGAACTCCAACTCTGAAGCCCCTGTTGTCCTGATTGGTGAATGACTCGATTGGTAAATGACTCATGGGACATAATATACTTAGGTCATGCTTCACTTTACTCTGCAGATATATTCTCAGTAGCTTAGCTCCCTTGTCCCTTCATTTTTCCATCCCCCAATACAAAAATCTTTGAAGTTCTGGAACTATGATCAAATTGATACTGCCAGTGCATTGAAAAGATTATGTTAACATATTCCCCCAAGTTCCTCTTACCATTCATATAAATTTCCTTTTAAATATTTAAATATAATATAAATGTATATTTGTATTTAAAATATATTTTATTTCTTTACATCTATATTTAAATATAACCTAAGTGTTTTATGCATATGTATTTATTTGTATATATACATTGTGTATATATGTATGTGTATGTATATATATATATATACATATATATATATATAAAGTGTATTTTTCTCCTCGTATTAGAATAAAAGTTCCTTTTGCTTTTGCAACTCTAATTTCTAGCACTGTGTTTAGCCCATTGTGAGCACTTAGTAAATGCTTGTTTCCCCATTCATTCATGCCTGTGGGACCTTTGATCAGACACTGAACACTTTGGACTTCATTTTCCTCATCCATACCATCATGAGAATTGACTATGAGGTAATTTCAGGGATATCTTCAAACTCTGATTCCATGATCCTGAGATGCAAACACAAATAACTGTAGTAAAAAGGTCAGAGAGGATCTAAGTATCTTTTTCTCATGATACCATAGACCTGAGGCATATGTGAAATACAGAGAAGAAAGTGCTTCTGGGTTTCCATGGAAGTAGAGGAATGGAATCTCTCTTTGGAGGAAGAAGCAATAGGCAGAGAGTGAGTTCTGATGCCTGCCTAGACTAAGCCAGGAGCGGTAAGGAGTCAGCTAGCTATGTGTAGGACTGTGCCGAGAGCTGGTGGCTGTGACCATGAACCAAAATAAAAGTAAAAGATGTTGGAACAAGACGAGTATTTGCCTCTGGACCACCCCTGGGGTGTCTGGGATATCAGTAACCAAAGCAGGGATTTGAGAAGCTGGTACCATGAGTTTTTCCAGGACTGTGGCTGAGTCTGCTAGCTTGTGAGGGAAGAGGAAATGACAACCTCTGGAAGGTGGAATCTTACTATGAGTCAGAGATTCCAACAATTAGAGACTCATAAGATTTAGAGATGAAAGAAACCAGAAAGATCATGTGGTCTAAACCTTATTTTTAACACCTGAGGAAAGTGAGATGTAGAAATAGTAAATAATGTGTCCAAGATCCTACAGGTATGAAGTAGAAGAAATAAGATTTGAACCTAGGTCCTGTGAGACCATAACCATTTACAGTTCCACCGTACTGTACTTCTTCATTCCTTCATTAAGATTCTATTGATTAGTACATTCCATCAACAAACATTAATTAAGTGCTGACTATGTGTAATTTATTATGCAAGGTTCTGAGGTGGCTGTAAATATAAATGTGATACCATCACTATCTACAAGGAATTGAGAATCTAGTAGGGGAAAATAGGACATATACAGGGTGAGGCAAGGGAAGCCAACTGTGTGCTAGGCACTGTAGTAAGTACTTTACAAATACTATCTCATTTGATTCTCACAATAGTCCTGAGAGGCAAGGACTCTTACGATCCTTATTTTAAGGATGAGGAAACGACAGTCCAGGGTCACTCTGACACTGTATTTGAACTCAAATCTTCCTGACTATAGGCCTAGTACTCAATTCACTCCTAGCTGCTCCAGATAATTATATTAATTTGAATATAAGAATAATAATTTGATGGATTATGACATTCTCAATGCAGAAACTCCATTCAGCAATTCAGATCATTATGCAACTATGACTTCTCACCCCTATATGACTCTTGGCTATGTCTTTACATAAATCCTCTACAAAGGACCCACCTATTGTGCTGGGGACCTTCCTCTAACTTTCTTACATTAAATGGATACCAGGGGAGTATTTAGTCTTTTCATCTTTATTTTAGCATACATCTCTCCTGAAATTCTTGGTTGGTTTTCACAAGATAAGATAAAAGAAATAACTCCATTTCAACCTAGCACATTAAGTCTTACCTAGCATTTTGCTCAAAATAATGCTTTTATATGTAAAACAGGTATTATCACCATTCTACAACTGAGGAAAGAGAATCTCTGAGAGGCTAAGCAATCTCTCTGTCATCACACAGCTAAGGAACTGAGTAGAATTTATGTCTTCTGGTTGTCTTGGGAAGTAACAGATTCCTTCTTGTGGGTGATTTTCAAGCAAAGACTTATGACTGCTGGTCAAGTATGTTGTAGTCTCTGCAAAAGCAGAGGTGGAGACAGAATGTTATTGTGGCCAACACCATCTAGGTCAGAGTACATAATGGAAAGTAATATGAAATGAGTTAAGAAAGATAAGTTAGAGACAAGTCTTGAACTATAATTGCTGAACCAAGAAGGTTGGTCTAAGTGTTATCTTAGGGAGTTTATTGAACACAGGAGTATGTTGGACTTGCACTTTAGGATTATCAGTTTGACAAGTAGGTGGAGTGTGGTTTGAAGAAGGAAGAGGCTAGAAGTCCAATTATGAGGTTGCTATGAGAGTTTAAATAGAAAGAGATAAAGTTTTAACCAGGATGGTAGTTATAAGAGTGACTTATGGAGTAATAAGATCTTAAATCTAGAATTGGAGAGACATAAGACTCTCACACCCCCATTTTGGAGATAAGGAAACTGAGCCTCAAAAAAAGTTAGGTAATTTATCCATGGTCACACCAGTAGTAACTGAGGGATCTGGGATTCAAATCTATGTCTACTGGCTCAAAATCCAGTGATTTTCCCACAGTACCACATGAGAAAAGGGTGAGACTAGTCTGGGCGATGATGAGTAATCCAATTTGGCTCTAGAAAGAAAGATTGGAGCCAAGTTGTTGAGGGTTGTGAATTTTGAATGCTAAGCCTTGTAATTTAGAATATAACACTTGTCTGTGTTCAACTGAGGAATTCTACCTTCACATACATGTATAGATAGATGAGCATGAGTAATAATAATGCTGTTTATGATAATAATGAAAATAATTAGCATTTATATAGTATTTTAAGATTTATAAAACACTTTATATATATAATGCCTCAATTTATCACAATGGCAGTGGGAGGTGGATACTACTATTATTCCCATTGTACCGATGAGGAAATTGAGGCTGAAACAAGAGAAATGATTTGCCCAGTGTCAAACAGCTATTAATTGTCTGAGGCGGGTTAACTGTTTTCTTTTCTCTTGAAATTAGAGTACTATTATTAATTCTACCACTTAACTTCTACCTAGGTAGAAAGTATACACATATTTTACATAGAAATGTCAGACACAACAAAGATATGATGTGTGTTCATATGTATGTACACATGTATGCACATAAACACATTTCTTACATGTATCATATGTACAAATACATACATATATGCATGTGTATACATGTATATGTCTTTTACCTATTTGACCATTCTTCTCTATTTCATTTGCTGAATTTTCATTTTTATTACATTCACCTGACTGTGTGTGTCCCCCAAGTCTCTTACCTTGTGTCTCTTTCTCTTGCTGTGCTCTTGGTGGCCTCATTAACGCCTATGGATTTTTTTTTTTTTTGCGTTTTAAGGATATTCATATGAATTCATTGGAACAATTCCCTAGAGGAAAGTTCATTTTCATATTTTGGGGGGAAATTGTACTAAGTTTGAAGTTAGGAACTTCTCATGGAGCAGGGAGTGGACTCTGATCACTTTCTAAGGGATCCCCATTCCCCCAAAGGAATGAACTAAAGGACACATAAAATGGCTAGTTTTGATTTCTCCCTTGATCCCTGTGACCTATGGATAGAAACTGATTATATATATATATATATATATATATATATATATATATATATATATATATATATATATATACGTATATATACATAGAAACTGATTATATATATATATTGTATATATATACATATATATAATTATCCATCCATCTGTCTGTCTATCTATCTATCTATCTATCTATCTATCTATCTATCTATCTATCTATCTATCTATCTATCTATCTAAGCTTCCCCAAATCAGAGTTGTCTAAGAATAGAATGGATTGCATTGGTGGAGGTAGTAGAATCCTTATCATTGGAGAGGGTTAAATGGAGTCCGTCTGTAGGCCCACTTGTTAATGACTGTGTAAGGAGAATTTCTGCTCAGGTAGGTATTAGATATGATGTTCTCTGAGGTCCTTTCTAACTTTGAAATTCTGTTACTTTATCTGTAAAATGAACTGGTTGGACTAGAACTTGAAGGTCTTTCCCAATTCAACAATTTTCTAATATTAGTTTTTGAAATGATGTCCAGGGGTTGGGGGAAGCATAAAAGCTATATTTCCCTTTCATTTCATCACACGAAAAGCCTTCCTTAGGAAACTCATTTATAGGTGTGCCATATACTGTTCCGCTGAACTGATTAGTGATTTTCTTTCTGTTCTCTAGGCCACCATGCCAAAGATAAGAATGCCTTCAGTTATTCTAATGAAAACAAGAGACCCAAGGCACAAAGGGATTTCTAGAGATGCCATATACTATGTTGAATTCGACTTTTTCAATTCAATTCAATTGAAAATTTAAAGTTAATTCAAAATAATTTATCATGTGCCCAAAACACATAAATCACTATGTTAGGGGCTGGGGATACAAGACAGAAAGGAAACAAAGCTTGCCCTCAGGAAATTTACATTCTACTTTGGGAATAAGTGATATACAAAGAAAATTGAGGAAGGAAGAGTGTATTAACAACTCTGAATGTCAAAAATGTTTTCCTAGAATAGGTCTCACCTGAGCTGAACTCTGAAGAAAGGTAAGAGGCAGACGAGAGGAGAGAATGCGCTGGAGGCCTGAAGAGAGCCTCACAGTGGGGCAACAGGAGATGGATGGCCAGGTTGGGGGAATAGGGCTTTCTCCTGTGCCTGATACTCAACAAATTATAGAATCTAAGAGTGGGGAGTGACAGTTGTTGAGGTTGTTAACATCTGAACAAGAATTCCCCCAATATCATCCTTGACAAATGGTCATCCAACTTGAAGACTCCTAGTCAGGGGGAAACTACTCTCTCCTGGCATGAGTCAATCACTTTTAGAAAGCTGTAATTGATATGAATTTTTTTTTGTATTTTGTTTTTGTTTTTTACTCTTTAAATCCTAAACTTGTTTCTTTGTTTCTTTGTAGCTTCTCCAGTTTGTTTCTAGTTCTGTCCTCTGGCGTCAAGTAGAATAAATCTAACCCTTCTTCCAAGTGTTTGCTGTCAAATTTTCAGTCATATCCTACTATTTGTGATCTCATTTGGGAATTTCTTGGCAGAGATACTGGAGTGGTTTGCCATTTCCTTCTTCAGATCACTTTACAGAAAAGGAAAATGAGGGAAACAAGGTGAAGTGACTTGACCAGGGTGACACAGCCATTGTCTGAGGACAGATTTGAATTTAGGATGATGATGAATCTTCCAAATTACAACCATTCAAATACTTGAAGACAGCTCTCATTTTCTTCCCAGGCCTACTCTTGCCTAGGCCAAAAATCTCCTATTCAAATTCAATTTAATTCAACAGAAATTTTTAAAAATTACAGCCTAAATTTGTGCCCTGGGTTTATGTGCTCAAATATTTAGATGAATCTGTGTTGTAGCTCTCAATACATTCACATGAAGTCAAGAACACCTGAGGACTGCCAGTGGTGTGGCCTTGAATAAGTAATTTAATTGCTCTTGGTATCAGTTTCCTCATCAGTAAAGTAGGAATAAAAATGGTGTATGCCCCTTAATGTTGTTGTGAGACTCATAAGTGATAATTATAAATAATTATAATCTAAAATTGTGGTAATTAGAATTATAAATTATAAAGTTCTTTGCAACTTTAAAGTATCGACTATAGATGCCAGTTATATCTGATTATAGTGTATAGATGATCCTTA
Organism: Bettongia penicillata ogilbyi; assembly: GCA_023548195.1. Taxonomy (NCBI): domain Eukaryota; kingdom Metazoa; phylum Chordata; class Mammalia; order Diprotodontia; family Potoroidae; genus Bettongia; species Bettongia penicillata. The sequence goes on from JAJHZJ010000426.1 coordinate 1,486,244, forward strand.
TCCCTATCCAAGAGTTGTAGTAGATAGAACACTGAGCCAGGAGGGTTCTTCACAGGAAGATGTGAGTTCAAATCAGTCTCAGATAAGTATTAGCTGTGTGACCCTTGGCAAGTCACTTAATTTCTGTTTGTCTCAGTTTCCTCAACTATTAAATGGGGGAGTTAATAATTATTATTAATGATAATAAGTAACCCTCTTAGGGTTGCTGAAGATCAAATGAGATAGAAATTGTAAAGTGCTTTGCCCAGTTCCTGATATAGTACAGCATTATTATTATCAATAATATTGTTCTTATTATTAAATCCTACATGCTATCCCAAATTCATAACAGGGAGTCTGCCCCATATGTTAGCAGCTCTCTTCACTCTCTCATGACATTGCGGTGCTGGGGATCATACAGGCTATCCATTGAGTCCTTGCTCTCGATACATTGCCAACCCATATTCTTTTTTTGCTCATTTATTTCTTTGATAAAAACTTTTATTTTTAATTTCCTTCCAAATAGCTTATTTGTGAAATGTTGGATTCTGCCCACATCCACCATACACCTGTCTATTGCCCTTTGAATGATATTATTCTTTTGAAATAGTCACATTCCACAGCTTGTTGTTCTCACTCAGCATTGGTGAGATATCAGAATATAAAGACATTTGCCTTTGTGGCAAGGACAGCTTCCTGTCACTCAAATAGTATTACATTTTCCCAAAGGTAATCCAGTCTACTCAACTGATCTTTATCCATTCTGGTCCCAGTTTGGTATCCATTTGCAGAATCTGTCCAAGATATCTATCTGTTTGGATGAGTTATATAGTTTATCCCTCTAACTATATTTCATAGTCCAGATAACAGGGCATTTTTATCCACTTTGTTTGTCTAGTATACATGGTTAGATCCAACTTTTTTCAGTAGTAACGAGATCTTTTCCAGAGGTCTGTATGTTGTTTTGGAGCAACCTATTCAATGTGATGCACAAATATGATTATGTATAGGGACTTGCTATCCTCTGAATATACAAAGAGAAAAACAAAACAACTCTCATCTATAGCGAACTTCCTGCATTACACCAAGAGGCTGCAATGTATACATAAATAAGTGTCATACGCGATAAACTGAAGAATGAGAGAATGCTAAAAACTGAGAGGATTTAGGGAAAGCTTCATAGAGGAAAAGATTGCTCAACTGAGCCATTAAGAGATACGAGGGTTCTGAGAATAGAGATGAGGAAGGGAAAGAAATTCCATGAAAGCAGAATGGCTCAAACATGGAAACAGAGAATACAGTGTCAACTTCAGAGGAGAGCTAGCATACTTTAGGTTAATTTTAGTTATAATGCAAATGTACACATCTACTAAATTATTCCTTTATAACAAGAATTTTTAGCTCTAATAGGGTCTACCACCAATTCTAACCCATCATCTGCCAACTTTAATGCATCTATTTCCATTTGGAAAAAAATGAGTAGGCCAAGATGGTGCTATTTATCTCAATAGCCCATAAGTGCAGGGGGAAAACAAGCCATTGTGGGAAACACCTTGCCCCCAGGATCTTTGACATTGTTTCAACTTTAGTCTTCTGTCAATCTTGTTTCCCATTTCACTAATTCCCTCAATCTTGGTTTCCTTGTGACTTCTGGATATTGTCCTGTTACTCTGACCTGTTGCATATGTTGAAAAGACAAACCCTTTGCCCCAATCCTTCAGACTTTATTTTGTTAACCTAGGTCTTTCCTCTTTACTATTTTACTATATCTCTGAAAAACCTTTTTATTTTTCCTCTGAATCATCAGGTTAGCCACTAGTCACATGGTCATCCATCCTTATGTTTTGACCTAATAGCTTCTTTGAATCCAATAGAATATAAGCTGCTTGAGGACAGTAGATGTTTTATTTTTGTCTTCATATCCCCTATAATAACTTGTACATTTTGGAGATGTAGATGACTTCCAGAAATGTGACTTCATCAAAGCAGGGGACTTCCCATTGAGTAAATGCCTTCTAACAGTGCATATATGTAACTGCTTAGCCCTTTGTAGTCTTAGATTTCTTGGGATGCTTAGAGATTAAGTGACTTGCCCAGGGTCATAAAACCCTTTGTATGTGACTGGACCAACATCCAACCCATGTAGTCCAAGCTAGTTTTTCTCTGATAATGAAAACATTTTTGAGACTTAATTGGACCAGGCCATTCGGGCTCAAACTGTGGACAAATTCCCAAATGTTTTAGTACAGGATGAATGGTGGATCTTCAGGCTTCACACACTCTGCTAACTGGCATGTCACCATGTCAAATTCAGAGACAGGGAAGATATACCAAAATGACTCAATGCTATACCCTTGCTGATTGGCCTTTCCATGCTGGGAAAAGTAAACTTCTTTTTATTAAATGTTACAACTTAAACTTTTGGGGCCATTACCCTTTGAATATCTGGTGAATTCAACCTCTGCTTCCTTTCTCCAGATCATACTTTTAAATTCATAAAATAAAACAGAGAATTACAAAGGAAACCAATTATATTGAAATCAGATATATTAAATATAAATATAGCATATATGTTATATAATATATGTATATGCATTATATATGTATAATATATGTATATGCATTTTATATATAATGTATCAAATATATTACGTACATAAAAATTCACAGACTCTAAATTAAAAACCTCTATAGGAAGATCTATGGATGTTTCCTTTTGTTCTAACCACCAGTCTTAGCAACTGGAACAGGCCTCGTCCTTACCAATGTTTCTGAGGCACAGTTTGAACCCAGGTTTACCTGACTTACAGGCCATCTTGCTATGCTCTGTCCCACACTGACTAGATATCTAATTAATGCTTTGTTGAGTGAATTAACAAATTCATTCATATTTTCAGCCTTTATTTTGAGTCAATTTTCAAACTAGTGGCTAATGATTGATTATAGGGGTTGACTTTTAGTTTTCTTTCCCTGTTTTGGTGGAAAGAGGCTTCAAGTGCCTTTTAATTTGATTTAGGTTTAACTCTTCTCCAGCTTAATTCAATGAGAAAAGTAATTTGTAGAAGGCTCAGACAACCCTTGAGAGCTTTTCCTTTTAAAGAAAGAATCTGTGTTTTCCAAGAGTGAAATCCTTTGAAGCAAATTTGGTGCCAGACTCGATACCATTAGAGAGAAGTCACAAAGACTTTTTCTGTGCCTCTCCTGCTGTGTTTGAAGGGTTTGGAGCTGGGAGTAAGTCCCTGCAGAGCGCCTGTCCTTTGCTGATTCACCAAACACTCTGTTCCTGCTCCCCACAACCCCCACAACTCCTCCAGCAAGGGATGAAAAAACTTGCAGTGACCTGGTGAGATTCAAAGAGAAATGTTTGGGAAGAGAAACTTCCATGAAAATGTCATGTTTATTGCTGCTGTCTTGGGCTTGTTGCAGTGGCCACCTGAAGTGTTTCAGCAGCATGCATGCTGCTAGGTACCGGTGGAAAGATGTCTTTCTTAGGAGCCTAGAAGATTTTCTATGTGGTGCTTTAAGAGGCTGGGAATTGGAAGCTTTTAAATAATTGTTTCAAGGCTCCTAACCTGCTAAAGAAAATCAGTGTTTGTGGTTCGTTGATCTCACATCCAACCATGTACAGTGGTAAGCAGTATAATAGGTAACGAGGGAGCTAGGATGACAAGAGGCCAAGCTGGGGTCTGTAGCAGGTTCTGCTAGAGATTTTGAGAACACTTTTGGTTCCTTTAGCTCAGCATTCCATGGATCACCAAAATTATCTTACAGAAAAGTTGTCAAGACAAGGAGGTAGATCTTCCATCCCCCTTTTACCTACTATATGTTCCCATCTCTGAGCTTTTGCTCATACCATTTCTCCATGTGTAGAATGGACTCTTTCCCTTGGAGGTAATATTGGGTAAGGGAAAAGAATGCTGGATTTAGAGTTAAAACTCTTGGGTTCAAGTCATGGTTCAGAACATACCTTCTTCATGCATGCCTTCTGAAGTGATAGTAATAGATGGCTTTTTATAGCATTTTAAAGTTTGCAACAGTCTTCACATAATGCTACCTTATTTGTTGCTGATGATTATAAAAATGCAGAAACTGAGGCTCTGGAAGGTTGTATGGCTTTCACAGAGTCACACTATTAGAAAATAGTGGGCAGCTAGATAGCACAGTGGATAGAGTGCCTGGCCTGGAATCAGGAAGACATGGATTCATATTAAACATCAGACACTTAACTGTGTGACCCTGGGCAAGTCACTTAAACCTCTGTTTCCCTCAATTTTCTCATCTGTAAAATAGAGATAATAACATTAGAATCCACCTCGCTAAGTTGTTGTGATTATAAAATGAGATATTTACAAAGCTTTTAGAATAGTGCCGGACAGTAAGATTATGTAAATATTAGCTCTTATTATTAGTAGCTAATATTAAATGTCTGAATTAGGACTCCAAATCAGAGATCCTGCTCTTCCACCATGCTACATACATGTAGTGCTGCTTATTGTAGTCTAGCAGAGTCTAGATTTGCAAGATGATGCGCTTAAGTACCTTATGATGTATGTCCGAGTGCCCCAGGACTTTCCTTTAGTATTAGGAGTGCAGAGAACTGCTAAATGGAGAAGGAGCTGATTTTCAATAGTCTTCTCATATTCCTTCAGGAAATGTGATTGGTACATCATTTTATAGGCTAGCTATAAGGTGCTAAGAAAAGTGTACAGTGGGAAGGGGAAGTATAAGTGTAGGTAAAGAAATGAGCTGAGACTGGACAGTATAGGACAGCAGAAGTACATACAGTATTAGGGCCTGAATGACTCTCCCTCAAAATGATGTCTTTATTGTAATAGATGGAGGTATGTGAGGCAGCTAGGTGGTGCAGTGGTTAGAGCCTGGAGTCAGGAAGATTTCTCTTCCTGAGTTCAAATCCAACCTGTGTAACTCTGGGTAAGTCACTGAAGCCTGTTTATCTCAGTTTCTTAATCTGTAAAATGAGCTGGAGAAGGAAATGGCAAATCACTCTAGTATCTTTGTAATAAAACCCCAAATGGGGTCATGAAGAGTTGGACACAACTGAGCAACCGCAAAACGATAAAGGTATGAATGTATGTCTGTCTGGGCTGATTCATGACTCAGGCTGGTCTAAAGCCCTAGTACAATAAATGTCATCAATGAGCCAAACAATTAATAAGTGTTCATCAAGTGCCTACTATGTGCCAGGCCCTGTGCTGAGCACGGGGGTTGCTCAAATGCTCTGATGGATCAAGGCCTTCCTAATGTGAATGTTCCCTCCAGGAATGCAGACCATAATCCACCATGCTTGTCCATTCCACACAAGTCTTGTCTATGTCCCCCGAAGTTGAACACAAGTGGTTTACCTAGAATTCTAGAAACCTCCCTTGTATTCTTCTGATAGCAAAAGTTTACCTTGCCATGTGACCAGTCCATTTTCTCTTCTTATCATACATTTCCCTAATGGTGTCTTTACTTATGTTCTACCAAGTAGTTCCTTGTTGCATGGTGCATGCTGGATGTACATGTTTCATCATACCCACATCCATCATACACCTCTCCATGGTCCACTCTGTTATGCTCATCCTTAATTCTTTGGAGATTGTTGCATTCTGTGTTTTACTGCTACTCAGCAGCAGCAGGATGATGTTGATAATAAAAAGGTTTAATGGAAATTCTGAAGAAATTAAAGGAAACGTGCCATTTCCAAAAAAAACAACATTCAATTCTGGGACTGATTTGTTATCCAAAAGGCACTAGCATCTGGGAGAACAAAGAAAAACCTCAGTTTTCCTGTATGAAAATTGGGGATAATAATACTTTTTACTAGCTATCTCACAGTATTGTTGCATTATCGAGAAGTTTAAAGTTTCCTAAATTTGCAAATATTATTTCATTTGAGCCCCACAACCATGCTGGGAGGTAGTGCTATTGTTACAAATGAAGAAACTGAAGCAAAAAGGGCTTAAGTGATTTGCCCAGGGTCACACAGTTAATAATAATCTAAGGTTAGATTTGAACTTAGGTCCTCTTAACTACAGGTCCAGTACTCTCTCTACTGTGCCATTTAGGGGCTCCTAGTCAATCAGTCGGTAAACATTTTTTGTGTCTACTCTGTGCTAAGCCCTATGCTGGGATTTTATTTTTCTTTCTTTCTCATTTGGGGAGAGGAGAGTGGAAAAGAGAGGTAGAATTTAATTTAAAATAAAATGAAGGAGTTGGATTAGAATTAAATCATTTTTAAGATCTTTAGAGTTATGACCTTATGATGGACGTCTGCAGGAACTAATAAAAAGAGCCCTTGATTTGTAATCAGGAACCCTCGGTTTGAATCCTAGCTCTAATATGGACTAGCTCTATGATTCTGGGCAATTACTTCTGCTCTCTTGAGTCTCCACTTTTTACCTGTAAAATGGGGATAAAATATTTAGAACTACTTTGTAAGGTAAGAAAAGTGACAAAAGCATCACAAACCTTAAAACAAGAAAGAAATGTGACAATGTGTCTATATATGGAACTGAGTCATATAATTAATGACCAAGATTTTATATTTTAAGGAAGACAACCTTAATGGGGGATACAATGTTAAAACATTTTAACACTTTGTTCCACAAGTAGACTAGATGATAAGCTCCATGAGGACAGCTCTTAAGATCTTAAATTAAGAACCAGCAGGGACCATAGTGGTCGTGTAGTTCAATCCCTCATTTACAAACAAGAATCTGAGATCTAAAGAGCTGATGACTCTCTCAGGATCAGGATCACATAGTTAATAAGAGGGAGAGGAAGGATTTGATCTCAGATCGTCTGACTCAAGATACAGTGTTCTTTCCATGGTATCATGATAAAGCAAGTCTTATCGTAAAATCATACAATTCTGTGTAGGCACTGCAACACTGTGAGGGGCTGAGATTTCATTTCATTAATATCAGTGCACCCTATATACCCTATGGTGATCAGAACCTTTCTGTGCTTTAATAGAAAGTCTTATAGAAAGAGTTTCTGTAGCTGGGGGAGAGGAGAGAAACTATCAAGAAGCAGCCAAACCTCTTGTGATGAGCCTCTCAATATACTATTGTATTATCTAGGAAAAGGAGCAATGATCACAAAGAACTAGCATGGCTTCATAAAGAATAGGTCATGTCAGAATAGCCTTATTTTCTTTTTATGAGCATTGTGAAAGTGACAGATCAGGAAAATGCTTTCTGTATAATTTACCTGGATTGTAGCAAAGTCTTTGAGAAAGTGTATCACACTGGTCTTGTGGAGAAGGTAGAGAGACGTGGGCTAGATGGTAGATGGATTTAGGACTAGTTGCAAAGCAGCATTCAAGATTTCTCATTAAGGGGTCAGTGTAAGTTTAACTGTAGGTCTCCAGAGGAGTATTTCATGGATCTATTGCGCTCCAAGCAGCCACCTATCCCACAGGGCCTTCTTTATCTGTGCTCTTCCAGGGTGTTCTAGGCAGACACCTTTTCTGCTATTCATGACTCCAAAAGACCTGCCCTTCCTCCTATTTGGACACTCTCCATGACCTTCTTTCCCACCACAAAGAGCTACTTCTGTGATGGCCTGGGACAACTCCACTTGAGAACAAACACCTGTGGACAATGGTAGTCTACAAGAACGCATTCCTCGAGGATTAATATACTTCTATTACATCATGCCCATCCCATCTCAGTGGTCATGAAAACTTAGTTACCATTGTTCAAATTGCGTCTTCTAATCCCCATGGGTTGCTTCCTTATTATCATTCCCATCAACCCCCTTTCTCCCACTTCCTTTTCTAAAGCTTCCTGACCTTTCTGTTGGGCCCTCTTGAATGCCTGCTCCATAGGTAACAAACTGAATTTGGTCTTAATTTTTTTTCTTTCTCCCACTATCTTCTTGAGCTCACTAAAATCTGACTTTCTCCTGACCTTACAGCTTTCCTGGCTACACTTACCAGTACTGATTGACTTTTACTTATTCACTCTGACTCGCCGGTCTTGGCAGGGGGTTTATTCCTCATTGTTTCTAAGGTAGGCTCTCCTAGCATAATTGCTCAGTAACCCATTTCCTCCCTTGAGATTCCTTCAGTTTGCATTTATTTGTATTATCCAATCAAGATTCTGGTAGTTGTGTCTTCAGACTACTAGGACACTCTCCTTCCTTCCTCTGTGAATGTAGGGTCTGGCTTATATTCTTCCTCTCCTCTTCAGCACTTGTCCTCCAACAAGAGAACTTCAACATACACATTTATACTCCCTCAAATACCATAACCTCCTAATTTCTTGGCTTATTCATGTCCCATAAATACTTCATCCCATCAAAAAACCAAACATGGAGATGGCCATACCATTGATATTGACATCATCCACAAGTGTTCCACATTTATGTCCATGCATTCTGAAATTCCTCTATTTAATTATTCTACTTCTCCCTCTCCCTTTCAATTATAAACTCTATTTTTTGTCCTCACCATGACCTCTAATCCTTCAATGCCCCAGTTCTTTCCCAGATAATTTCTCCTGTACTAGTTATAATCTCTTCTCTCACCCTCTGGCCCCCTTGGTGAACTAGTTAAACTCTATCCTGTTCTCTTCTCTTGAGTCCCTTTCCTCCTTGTACTATCCAAGATGATACCCTTCCAAACCTCATATTTGCATTCTTTCTTCCATTCTGTGCCTTTGTTCTTGTTCATGCACTGCTAAACAAAGCTGGAGAAAATCATGCAACTCTGAAAACTGGCTTCACTACAAGTTTATATTTTATAATGTTACCCAGGCTCTCACTGTGGAAAGGCAATTATTTTATACTTCCTTGATTGATTCACTATCCTACTGCCCACAGAGGCTTCTCCAAACCTTTTTATCTCTTCTCAAATATCCCATAGTTCTACCTCCCTCTACCCTCTCAGCTGAGATTTTTGTTTCATATTGCACTGAAAAAATGAGTCCATTCACAGAAAATGCCCTCTTCCGCCCTCCTCCACATCTCACATCACTCATATTCCTTTTATGACCATTTCCTTGACCTTTGTTTTACATTCCTTGCCAAACCAAATCCCTTTGTATGCTGAAGTGATCCCATTCCATCCTAGTTTCTCCAGAAGATTGCTCTATCATCATCATTTTCTCATTAATCTTCAATTTTTTCATGTTATTGTCTGTGTCCCTACTGCCTTCAAATATCACTGTCTCTTCTATCCTTGAAAATACTCATTTGATTCATTCATCCCTGGTAGCTATTGTACTATATTTCTCTTCCCTTTTGTGGCTAAACCACTTAAAAATGATGTCTACAATAGGTCCGTCCATTTCCTTTCCTCTCTTTTCTTAACTCTCCACTGTCTTGCTTTTGACCTCATCATTCAACTAAAACTTCTCTTGCCAAAGTTAGGAATGATTTCTTAATTTCCCAATCTATTAACCTTTTGGGCATCTAGGTGGCACAGTGGATAGAGTGCTAGGCCTGGAGTCAGGAAGATTCATCTTCCTCAGTTCCAATCTGGTCTCAGATACTTACTAGCTACGTGACCCTGGACCACTCATTTAACTCCTTTGCTTCAATTTCCTCATCTGTGAAATGAGCTACAGAAGGAAATGGTAAACCACTCCAGTATCTTTGCAATGAAAACCCCAAATGGGGTCATAAAAAGTCAGACATGACTGAAACAACTGAACAAAAATAACCTTTGCTCAATTCTAATCCATTTTAAACTCTCTGTGGCCTTTGACACTGACGACCATCGCTTTCTTGTATTTTGCACTCTCCTGTCTAGATTTTTCATGATACTCTTCTCTTTTGATTCTCTCCCTACCTGCCTGACCACTACTTTTATATTTCCTTTGCTGGATCACCATCTAGGTCATACCCTAAAAATGTAAACTCTGTCCTCGAGTTTCCTCTCTTCTCCCTTTGTGGTATTTCACTTGATGATCTTTTTTGACTCCCATGGATTCAATTATCATTTCTAAAAAGGTGGTTTTCAGCTCTACTTGAATAGCCCTAACCTCTCTCCCAACCTCTAGTCTTACATCTCTACCTCCCTATTGGGACATCTCTAATTAGATAACCCATAGACACCTTAAATTTGACATGATCAAAATTAAATATTTTTTTATCTTTCCTCCCAAACTCTTCCCTCTTCATGACCTCTTTATTACTATTGAATTTATTTCTATGTTCCCAGTCATAAGGGTTGTAACCTAGGTCATCCTCTCTCCTTACCCTCTGTTATCCTCCCCCCATATCTACTCAGTAGTTGTCAGGTTTGTGATAATATCTCTCATATATGCACCTTTTTTATCCTTTTACATTGCCAATCACAGTATGCAGGCTTTCATCACTTCATGACATGACCATTGTAAAACTCACTAGGTTGTCCGTCAGCCTCAAATCTTGCCCCACTCAAGTTCATCTTCTACTCAGCTGTCCAACTGAATTTCTTAAAACAGAGGTCTGACTATATCACCTTTCTGTTCAATAAAATCCAGTGTTTCATGTTGCCTCCAAAATACAATGAAAATCTTTTGTTTGAATTTTAAAACTCTTCCTAACTTGGACCCTTCTTACCTTTCCATTCTTCTTATACAAGATGCTCCTTCTTCCAACAGAGCATTTTTACACTCTGTCCTTCAACTCCCTTCTCACCTCTGCCTCTTAGTTTCCCTGGCTTCTTTCAATTGTCAGCTAAAGTCTTACCTTCTGAAAAGTCTTTCCCAGTCCTCCTTAATCTTAAGACCTTCCCTCTGAAGCTACCTCTAATTTGCCCTGTGTACATTTTATTTGTATATATTTGTTTGCACATTATCTCCTCCATTAGCTGTGAGCTCCTTGAGAGCAGGGACTATTTTTGTTTTTGGCTTGTCTTTTTTTTGTATTCCCATTGCTTAATACTGGGCCTGCCACATAGTAGGCACTGAATAAATTCAAGTTTACTGACTAAGACGTAATTATCCTTCTAATGTTTAACATTTAGTAACTTAGATAAAGATGTAGATGGCATATTTATCAAATTCTCAGATGACACAAAACCAGAAAGGATAGCTAACAGAGTAAATAAATGAGTTAACATAAAAAAAGCAGTAATTTAAAGGCTGGAACATTGGGGCAGATATAATGAGAGAATCTAATAGGGATAGATGTAAAGTCTTATATTTAGGCCTATTAAATTAATTGCACATGCAATATATATACATATATATTTATATACACACACACACATATATATATATGGACATATAATTTATGTGATAAAATCTAGTGAGTTTAGAGTTCTGAAATATCCATATTATTTGACAATTGACAGGAAAGGCTACTGAGGTCTTGGACTACATTAAGAGAGGCATAGCTTCCAGGAATGGAATGTCCTATAGACATTCTTAACTCAACATGTCCAAAATAGAATTCCTTAGTTTTAACCTAGAAAATTTATCTTTCTTCTAAACTTTCTTATACTGTTAAGAATACTACCATCCTTCTGTGTCTCCCAGGTTTGCAAGCTCAGAGTTATCCTCAGCCCCTCACTGTCCATCACTTCACTTACCCAATGGGTTTCCAAGGATTGTCAATTCTACCTCCTCAATATTGGACCCATCTGTTACCTTCTGTAATACTCACATGGCCAGTACTATAGTTCAGGCCCTTGCCATAACTTACGTGGATCACTACAATAGCTTGCTAATTGACTCAGTTTGAGGTGTTATGTTTGAAGCAGTAGGAAGTGTTAAGATAGATGTTCCCTATAAATAATTGGAGGTTCAGACCTAGCACTCAAAAGAAAACTTAAGGTGGGAGACTGACTTGAGAGTCATTTATACAGAGATGGAATTGAAAAGTGAGAAGAGAAGAAGAGGAAGGAAAGGAGAGGAGAGGAGAAGAAAGGGAAAAGGAGAGAGGAGGGTCATAGGCAAACCATTAGTGGTAGCATACCATTAAGAGTTTGGAAAGAATAGGCTGCTGAGAGATAGAGGAATGGTTAGAGAAGTAGTAGAAAACCCACGAGAGTCTGGCAACTCTGAAACTGAGGTAGTAGACTCTTCTATTTGGCATTTACACTCTTCCTTTCATTTGAATAGTGCTTTTTATTACTCCCCAACTTATTGTAAAACTTAACCATCCTGACCTCCACCTCTTCATGTGCAAAGCTCAACCTCCATCTCTGTGCCTTTGCATTGCCTGTTCCTCCTGCATGGAATGTTCTCTCTCCTTAATTTCCCTCCTGAAAATCCTTGGATTCTTTAAAGTCTTAGCATCTCAACATCACCTTCATCACATGGCCTTTCCTGATCTCTCAGCTGTTAGTGCCTTTTTCTTCTAAGGTTACCTTCCATCAGCTGTATATGTATCTAGTACTAAAATAACTTAAAGTTTGCAGAGTGTTATACAAATATTATATCATTTTATCTTTGTGACAACCTTGGTGCTATTATTTTCCTCATTTTAGAGATGATGAAACTTAAGCAGGCAGAGATTAGGTCATACAGCTAAGTGTCTGTGAGATTAGATTTTAACTCAGGTCTTTTTGACTCCAGGTCCAGAAGTCTATCTTTATACAACCTTGTATGTGTGTGAGTGTATATGTGTGTGTATGAAATATGCATGTACATATACACACATATATACATATACACTGAAACATAGAAGTATCTCTGTGTGTATATGCGCATATGCATATAGACTTATACTTGTAGGTACAGGGCAGCTAGGTGGCACAGTGGAGAGAATGTTGATCTTGGACTCAGATTCATCTTCCTGAGTTTAAATCTGACCTCAACCACTTAATAGCAGTGGGAGTTTCTTCATCTGTAAACTGAGCTGGAGAAAGAAATGGCAAACCACTCAGTATCTTTGCCAAGAAAACCCCAAATGGGATCATAAAGTGTTGGACAGTTGAAACAACTAAAGAACAAAAATATATGTATACATGTGTAATACTGTGTATGTATTTGTATGTATATATATATTATATATACATATATTTACAGACATACACACTTATTCTATATGTATGCATGTATATGTGTGTGTGTGTATACTCAGTATATGTACTCATTCTCTATTTCTCATGCATCTTCTATCCCCCGTTGCTGAGTCCTTTCCATCTGCCTATAAGCATGCTTAGAGTAGCTCAAGCCTAAGGATAAGCCCCCCCCCAAAAAAAAATTTCTATTCATATGTATGTACATACATACATATGTGTATGTGTATATATATATATATATATATATATATATAGGTGTATGCTTACATGTGTGTGTATGTACAGACATTCCAGTTCTCAAAATTCTATGACACATCATGGTGTTGAGAAGTTCTGAAAAATGAGAGAAGCTAATTTTAGGAAATATACACTGGATAGCCTTTATGTTTCCTAAAGTGAGTGTGGTTACATAGTGCACTCTAAAAGTTGAGGATAAAGTGAATTTGGGGATGATCCAGAATGGACAGAGAAGACAAAAGTATTTGGAACAGTCACTGAGAGGATAAAATAAAGAATAAATAAGGGTAGAGTAGAAGCATTGTTAAAGTGATGGCAAGAACCAAGGTAAGTTTATGTATTATAAATTTGTAGCATGTAAAAAAAAGTTGATTTCATGATCTTTTCAGTAATATTCAGCAACTCTGGAGCATGAATGGAGAAACTGGATGGTTGAGTTACCATAATAAGGATTTTAAGATGGACAGAATAGAAATTCAGGGGGACAAAGGATTCTTGGGTAATGCAGTAGCTGTTGAAATATTAAAATCCCAAAGTATTAGTTTTGCATATGAAGAAAAGGAATCCTAGAGTGGGAGAGATGAACTGGGACATAGGGATCAGTCAAAGACCATACGGCATGATAAAAATGAAATATGAGAGTAGGAGAGATGAAAAGATGGGAAATTTCAAATGGAAGATAGAAACTTCAAGGTTATGAGTTTTAGAGGTGGTGCAATTCTGAAAGATAGACATGACTATTTAAATGTGTGGCTAATATGAGGCACAGAAAGTCATCAATATTAAGGAATTTGATGAATTGTGAGCTAATATGTCAGAGAAAAGGACAATGTAAATATTGGAGTTCCAAGGATGATTGCAGTATGGAGAAGAAAAGATAAATATTTTTAATATTATTGGCTCGGAGATAATTAGATGATGGCAACAAGTATGGAGAAAGAATGGAATAAGGGATTTGCATAGGATCCAAAAGATCATAGCATCATATTTTGGGCCAGAAAGAATTTAGATACCATCAAGTCCAACCCCTTTTTAGGAGTCAGTGGGGTACAATGGAAAGGGTACAGGTCTGGAGACAGAGGACCTGAGTTCAAAATTCAAATCCTACATCTGATTCTTATTACCAGTGTGATCATGGACAGTCTGTCAATAAGCAAACACTAATTTAGTGTTTATTGTTTTCAGGCAACATGGTGGTACAATGGATAAGATACTCAACTCTAGTGGGTTTCAGTTTTTTCATTTGTAAAATGAAGGGATCAGACTATGACCTCTGAGGTGATAGCTCTCGGTCTGTGATACTATGATCCTATGGATGAAGGAATAATCAATAAACATATTAATCAGGTGCTTATTTTATGGCAGCTAAGCGGTACAGTGGATAGAGTGCTCAGACCAGAGTCAAGAAGACTTGAGTTCAAATGTGACCTCAGACACCTACTATCTGTGTGAGCCTGAGTAAGTCGCTTAACCCTGTTTGCCTGAGTTCCACATTTGTAAAATGAATTGGAGAAGGAAACAGCAAACCATTCTAATATTTTTGCCAAGGAAACCCCAAATTGAGTCATGACGAGTTGCACCTGACACAAAAACAACTTAGCAAAAATTATGCAGCAAGCTCATCTTGGGCAAAGGAGTCATAAAGGTAAAAGCAAAAGCTTCCTGCCCACATTCTAGCTAAGTGAGAGATAACATGTACACATTTATGCAAGGTGACTGGGGTCAGGAAGAACTAGCAGCTGGGGAATCAGGGAAGCCTCCACGTAGGTCGTGATGAGTGTTCAAGGATATGAGGGCTTCTGAAAGACTGAAATGAGGAAGAAGTACATTCCAAACACAGAGATGAAAAGACTTGGATCCAAGAGAGGTGCTGTCATGAAAGAAGGAAGGAAGGACAGAAGAAAAAGGAGGAAGGGAGGAAGGAAGAAAAGGAAAGAAGGAAAAAGGAAGGATTTATTAGACACTACATTGCTGTGTTCATTGCTGGGGATACAAATAGATAAGATAGTCTCTTCTCTAAAAGACTTCACATTTAAATGAGGAAGACAACACATATGGGAGGTTTTAGATACAAGCAAGATAGAAAGACCATTGTCAGGGTACAGAAGCAGAGCAGATAATAATACCTCATCTTTAATGTCATTATCACTGATAAAATCATATCAGCTTCTGATACTAAACCATTTGGCAATGATAAAAACTTGGTTGACAAGAATTTTCATTTCTGGCAGTAAAACCTACAGTAGCAGTTGCCACATAGCCTCTCAATAGGAGTTGCTACCCATTTTTTGTGGACCCTGGCCTGGAAGCATTGCTATCCCCAAGGCTATTGCTTTTGGGGTCCTGGAATGTCTCCATTAGATTCTGAAGAAGGAAAGTGGTGGTTGAATTTTCTAGGCATATGCTACTCCCTTAGGAACGCCCTCTGATTCAGCTAGTCTGATTTGCCTAGCATGTGAGTAGTGGTTGGGTGACATTTGACAGTGTCAAGAGAAGCACACTAAAAAAGTCAATGATTGGATTGTAATGTGCTTTGGGAGATGGTCACTTTCAGAGAGGTTATGGAACTTGTCTACATTCACTTACATTCATCCATTAATGGATTGTGGAATGATTTAGAAGTTGAAATGGAGAACAAGACAAGTACAACCCTACTAGTTAGGAGACTGGAAGGAGAGAGGCAGCTATCAGTGTAGAAATTTATAAGGGACAAGGTGGAGAAAAGCCAAATTTCTTTTAAATTGAGGAGATCTGAGGAATTGTGGTTGACAAGGCTGAAAATATCAGAGAGATTGCCAACAGAACTTCCTGGCCTTCACCATGGCCTCCGACTCTGGCTGCTCCTTTGAATCTTATGAACTCTCTATTTCCACTGGTCATGTTGTTTAAAACGTATGCTTGCCAAAAAGACTATTTTACGGAGAATTCACACAGGGCAAGCGTTCACATGGTGCTTAAAAGAAACAATACAAGGACACTCTCAAGAACTTTGGAATTGATTGTGTGACATGGGACGACACTGGCACAGGATGACTCCGCATGGCATGAGCAAAACAGAATTGAAACAGCTCCAAGGAAATACAGGATGCGCCAATTTAGAGTATTCACCCCAAATGTTCACACAGACTATTTGTTCCTGACCTGTGGTGGAGCATTCTGAGTTCATATCGGTCTGCTCAGCCACAGTCAGACACACTGAAACTTGACTTTAGGAGAGTGATGTCATTTTGGTCCTCAAGAATGGAAGACGACAACCATTCTCTGACTACCTTCACCTGCCAATCCACCCTTGGTTACTGGCCCTTTTGTTCAGCCCCCATTTTGCCCCACTTTCCAGGTCT
Source organism: Bettongia penicillata ogilbyi (assembly GCA_023548195.1). Taxonomy (NCBI): domain Eukaryota; kingdom Metazoa; phylum Chordata; class Mammalia; order Diprotodontia; family Potoroidae; genus Bettongia; species Bettongia penicillata. The sequence continues at coordinate 1,502,765 of JAJHZJ010000426.1, forward strand.
TACAACTCAGTATTTGAGAAGACCTTCCTCTTCCTCTCAACCCAAGCTATAACTGACCTGAGGACTCAGCCTACATTAAATTGAGACCAAAGAGAACTGAGAAACATTGGCTGGAAGACAATTGAGATAGATGCTGTTAGAAAAGGAGCTAATAATTTGGGGTTACAGACATCCCTTTTTTAACATTTGGAAACTTTTAAGTGGATATAGATTTGACCTGTTGGTTCTGGAAGACAGATCCCAAGCTGCCCATGTTTTATTCATATTGTCACTTGTAATGAAATATCATTTAATTTTCCATTTCTAAATGGATTGTGTTTCCTTCTGAGGTCTAGCTCAATCTTGCAGGTTTGCAGCAATTGTTATCACCATGCTCCCAAATACGGCTGAGAGACGGGCCTCATGCACAGAATTAATACTTTCTTTTTCTTTCTTATTTTTGGCAGGTGGCTTTAATTTATTATTTAGTTCCATTTCTCCTGCGATAGCCAAAGAACATGCTTTTTGTGAATGCCACAGTGCACTTAATTCTTGGAGACAATTTACACATTAAAAATAAATTGCGAGCTCCCTGTGGGTTTCTGCATGTTGACACATTTTAGATTAAGGACAGTAATACGAGTACTTCTCAGCCTTTCAATAAGTAAGATGGATAAAAAAAAGAAAAGGAAGGGAGCTTGTTAGCAAGGCTGGGGTCTAAGGAATGGCTGGTGGGAAAAAAAGCTTCACTTACCAAATGAATGGGATTCAATAGAGATTGAGCTATGCCTTCACTTTAACACAGTCCAAACCCACATAGATGCTGGACCATGGTGACCATTCTGCATTTTGGCCAGAGAACTTTGGTATCATATTCTGTCCTAGGCAAGCACTGCTATCTTTTGATTAAGCAAACCTCAGAAGAGGAAAAGGTTAATCCTAGGCATTTTATATACAACTTACTGTTTCTTTCTTTACCTAAACCTGTACCTATACCACAGTGGTAGAGGAGGCATGGAGGTCTTACTGGGAAGCCAGTGAGTACAAACCAAAGGCTAAGCTGGGTTGGGAGTGTCTTCATGACACTGAAATCTAAGGGGTGAGAGAAATGGCAAAAGACCATTACAAAAGCAAAGACTGAGGCCAGAAAGTCAGTACGAGGTCATGGAGCAAAATAAAGGGAGTGTTTGGGAGCTGACTGATCATTTGTCTGGGTCAACCTGACTAGCTCCTCAAAGCATGTCTTTTTATTATGGCTATTTGTGGTCTTTGTCCCAGATCTGTACTGATATGTCATAGATGAAGTATCCACCATGCTGGTTAGCAAGACTTACTAATTGACTCACCCAGGCCCATCAGGCCATGGGCTCCTGGGGTTGGTTGACATAGCTCCTGCCTTAACACACACAAGAAAAGAATACTGAAAATGATTATTATTAATATATGCCAATAATCTTTTATTATTATTTTCAATATTAAAGTAACAATAGCTTACATTTCTATATTGTTTTGCTGTTTTAAAAGCACTTTTTTCCCTCTCTGGGATATAAATTATCCAAATCTTTTTTGTCCCAGTTTGCAGGTGGGAAAATTGAGGCTCAGAAACGTTATACAACTAGTAAATTAGGCCACTAGGATTCAAATCAGGTCTTCGGAGTATCTAAGTCTGAGACTCTTTCTTCTGAGCAAATTCTGCTTTTTTCCCTTCAAGTTGTATTTCAAAGGACCCCCGCCACATTAGCATGGCAAAGGGGAATTGATCACATAAACCTGATTTGACTGTTATACAGTTTTCTTATTCATGACCAAAGAAGTAAAATAAAAGAAATAGCATCAACTATATATTTAAAGCACTGACATACAGACTGTGAGTTGTGGAACACTACAGGATCTGAAAAGCTAAAAATGAATAGAGAATGCAAGGGACAGTGGAGAGGCATGCAATAGGCAAGGGTAGAAAGAAAATAAAAAACATTTATTAACTATACTATATATCAACTATACACCAGTTGTTGTTCAGTCACATCCAACCCTTTGTGACCCCACTTAGGGTTTCCTTGGCAAAGATACTGGAATGATTTGCCATTGCCTTCTCCAGCTCATTTTACAGATGGGGAAACTAAGGCAAACAGGGTTAAGTGACTTGTCCAGAGTCACACAACTAGCATCTGAGGCCAGATTTACACTCAGAAAGATAAGTCTTCTTCGCTGTAGGCCCAATACTCTATCCACTTCCAGCTTTTGTGAGATAAGGAGACCCAGCCATTTTATTTTTTAGAAAAAGAAATTTAGAAAAAAATTAAAAAGCACCTATCTGCCTCACTATATACCAGAACCTGTGCTAAATGCTTTACCATTTACTGTCTCAAAACAATCCTGGGAGGTAAGTACTATTATGATCCCTAATTTATAGATGATGAAATTGAGGCAGACAGAAGTTAGGGGCTTGCCCAGGCTCACACAGTTATTATCATCAGCAATAAAAATAGCTAATATCTGTAAAGCATTTACTATGTGCCAGGACCTGTGTCAAGTGCTTTACAATGATTTATTTCTTTTGATCCTCTCAACAAGCCTGGGAAGTGAGAGCTATGATTAACCTTGTTTTTATAGTTGAGTAAATCAGTAAGAGTCTAAGGCTGGATTTGAATTCAAGTCTTTCTGACTCCTGGCTCAGCATTCTATCCATTGCACCTCCTTACTGCCTGCTTGCCAAGCAGTTGTGAATAAGCCGCATCTCATGCTAAATAAGAACTAGAATATCATCCTGTAAATGCATGCTGAAAAGGAAGATGGGATGGTCATGTGGTTAGAGCAAGGGATAGCAAGTGGGCAGTCCAAGGTCTCCACCAGTTTCCTTGTAACATCAGGAAAAAGTGAAGGAAGCCTCCACCATATTGAGCGGACCCTTGGGGTTGACTTATAGGAAGACATGAATAAGACTCACACAGGATAGGCAAGTATGATGGTTCAGGAGCTTCATCACTACAGGGCATTCCACATTGAAGAACACATACATCCCTTTTCCAGCAAGGACTATAGCCACATCTTTCAAGGACCTAGAAAAGAATATTCTCATTATCAAAATCCTTGGCACTGTCAAATGGTTTCATATCAGAAACTGACCTGATTTTATCAGTGCAAATGGCATTAAAGAAGAGGCATGATCATCTCATGCCCCAACCCCATTAAAGAAGAGGCATGACCATCTCATGCCCCACTCCTATTAAAGAAGAGGTATGACCATCTGCTTTTCTGCTGCACCCGAAGGACCATGGGGTTTTTCCATTGGACTTATGGTTGAAACCTTCCATGTGTATTGTCTTCCCTCATTAGAATGTTAGGGCAGGGCCTGTCTTTTCTATTTGTATCCCCAGTGCTTACTTTCTATGTAATAATATATACTTTAATGAATGCTACAATCATTCATTTCTTCATTTCATTCATTTCCTATTTCCATTTCATTCACTCTTTATGTATTTACTATGTGTCTCACACATATGTACCCTGGGCAGACATAATTCAGGGGCCAAGACTCAGTCTCCCCATTGCAACTGAATGTGAACAAATGTTCCCAATATGGATGAATTCAGGAACCCCAGTGGGCTCAATATCTGGATAAGTGGATGGGGCAGAGGGTGAAAACTGGTGATCTAGTCTGGATAACTTGACTGGTCTCTGGTACTTCATATAACCATCAAAAGACTGGATTCAAGCAATATTCTTCTGACTGATTTTTCTTAGTACTAGGTGTTGCCCTCTGTAGGGAGGCAATGAGCCTGCTCCTTCTCAGAAGCATCACTTCTAGATTATCAGTCTCATCATGGACTGATGGCTGCAAGGGTCAAAAATTATCTCCATGCCAGTGACATCTTGTCTTTGCCCCTCCTTTTGCTCAAAATCAAATTGTTTTTGCTTAGATCCCCTTTCACCTTAGTCCTCTAACATTTTATAAAAAATTATTTTTCTAAAAAATTAAATGGCTGGGTCTTCTCATCTCACTAAAGTTGGAATTATAATGGTTACTTGTCAGATACCATTATGTTTTGCATGGGAGCTTTGACCGACTCTGTCTCTGATTTGGGCAGATTTGCCCTCTTTTGGCAATCTTATGTCCTACTCCCACCCCCAGGGCTCACTACATTAATGTTTAGTTTCATTTAGACCATAAGCTGTAGCAGAATGAAAATTTGGGAGTTCACAGTTTCACTTTCTGATTAGAAGGACAAAAGGTGATGACGAGACATAGTGCCAAGGTTGATGTGATCTTGCAGGACAATAAAGATTTTCCCAAAAATGGGGCATAGTGGAAAAGGCAGAGAAGTCTTACAATAGGGTAGCCAGGTGAAGAATGAGCATATGTCCTGAGCTAGACTTCAAAACCTCCATAAATGGAAGTTTTGAAGCTCATGGCTCCATCCTCCAATCAGAGAGACAGGATGGTGATGACATGGAATGCTAAGGTTGATGGGATAGAAAATACATTTTCCCACAATCTCTCCATGTTAGCAATGTACAGTCTTCCCAAAGCCCTTTGATATGATGCATATCTTGTCTTACTAAAATAACATAAGCCAGAGTTCTTATTCCACACGCCAAGGCCAATCTAGGAGTGACATATATTGAGCCTTGATTTTTAAAAAAATTAACCTTGAATAAAAAAAAAAACTTCTAAATTATTGGAACTGTTCAAAAATATTTGCCTTGAGATGTAGATAAATGAATAAGTTGGACTATATTTATTCTTATTAATTTATTAGTTCTAGTTTTCAACATTCATTTCCACAAGATTTTTAATTCCGAATTCTCTCCCCATCGCTCCCTTTCCCCCCTGCAAGATGTCATGCATTCTGATTACCCCTTTCCCCAGTGTGCTCTCCCTTCCATTACCTGCCCCTTAACTTCTTCCCCCTTACTTTCTTGTAGGGAAAGATAGATTTCTATACCCCATTGCCTACATATCTTATTTCCCAGTTGCATGTTAAAACAGTTTTTAACATTTGTTTTTAAAACTTTGAGTTCCACATCATCTGTCTCCCTTCTTCCCTCCCCATCAACCCTCACTGATAAAGCAAGCAATTCAACACAGGTTATACTTGTGCAGTTATACAAAACATTTCCATAATAGTCAACTTGTGAAAACTAGCTATATGTTCCTCTACCCTATCCTGCCCTCCCCCAGTTACTCTATTTTCTCTTTTGTCCCTGTCCCTTTTGAAAAGTGTTTGCTTCTGACTACCCTCTTCCCCAATCTACTCTCCCTTTTATCATCCCCCCTTACCTTTTCCCTTTTGCTTTCCCATAGGGTAAAATACCCAACTGAGTGTGTGTTATTCCCTCCTTAAACCAAATGTAATGAGAGTAAGGTTCACTCATTCCCTATCATTCCACCTCTTCCCCCAACTGTAAAACCTTTATCTTGCCTCTTTTATGTGAGATAATTTACCTCCATTCTATCTCTCACTATCTCCTTCTCCCAATATATTCCTCTTCCACCCTTAATTTTATTTTTTAGGTATCAGTCCTTCATATTGAACTCAGCCTGTGCCATCTATCTATCTGTCTGTCTATCTATCTATCTATCTATCTATCTATCTATCTATCTATCTATCATCTATCTATCTATTTCCTCCAACTACCCTAACACTACGAAAGGTCTCCTGAGTTACAAATATCATCTTTGCATGTAGGAGTGTAAACAGTTCAACTTTATTAAGTCGCTTATGATTTTTCCTTCCTGTTTACCTGTTCATGCTTCCCTTGAATCTTGTATTTGAAACTCAAATTTTCTCTTCAGTTCTGGTCTTTTCAACCATCAAGAATGCTTGAAAGTCCTTTATTTCATTGAATATCCATTTTTCTCCCTGAAGTATTATACTCAGTTTTACTGGGTAGGAGATTCTTCATTTTAGCTCCTCTGGTATCTGGAATATCATGGTCCAAGTCCTTTGATCCCTTAATGTAGAAGCTGCTAGATGTTCTGTTATTCTGATTGTTTTTACACAATATTTGAATTGTTTCTTTCTGACTGTTTGTAATATTTTTTCCTTTACCTGAGAACTCTGGAATTTGGCTGCAACAATCCTAGGAGTTTTCCTTTTGGGATCTCTTTCAAGAAATGATCAATGAATTCTTTCCATTTCTATTTTACACTCTAGTTCTAGAATATCAAGGCAGTTTTCCTTGATAATACCTTGAAAGATGATGTCTAGGTTCTTCTTTTGATTATGACTTTCAGATAGTTCAACAATTTTAAAATTATCTCCAGGTCAGTGGTTTTTCCAATGAGATATTTCATACTGTCAGTCATTTTTTCAATCTTTTCATTCGGTTTCGTAGTTTCTTGATTTCTCATAAAGTCATTAACTTCAATTTGCTCCATTCTAATTTTGAAGGAATTATTTTCTTCTGTGAGCTTTTCAACCTCCATTTCCATATCAAGGGCTTTTTGGACCTTTTTGCCTTTAGGTTAGTCTATTTTTTAAAGTTTTTTCTTCAGTATTTTTTGGTGTCTCCTTTAGTAAGCTGTTGACTCATTTTTCATGATTTTCTTGTATCACTGACTTCTCTTCCCATTTTTTTCTCTACTTCTCTTACCTTATTTTCAAAATTCTTTTAGAGTTCTTCCATGGCCTGTGACAAATTAATAATTTTCTAAGAGGCTTTGGATATAGGAGCTTTGACTTTGTTGTCTTCTTCTGGTCATATATTTTGATCTTCTTTGTCACCAAAGTAAAATTCTATAGTCTGTTTGTTTTTTTTTTTTTTACACTGTCTGCTCATCTTCTGAGCCAAGTACTTGCTTGACTTTTTAACTCTTTGTCAAGGTAGAACTCTACTTCCAGTGGGGGTGGTGGTGGGAGTGGGTGTACTGTTGAGACTTCAGAGATATTGTATCAGCCACTTAATCCTCCAACATCTCCAGAGCTCCAAAAGCAGCTATTGCTGTTACTGCTGCTGCTATTACAACTGCCACCACAGCCACCTTTTCCCCTGCCCCAGAGCTGGGGCCAAACCTCAGCCATTCCAGTGCTCCTTTTTCACCCAGGTCCCATAGACCTTTTGCACTAAACTCTATCCTGTATTTGGCATTTCTGAGTTGAGAAGTCTGGACACTGCCACAACTGCCAGCAATTCAGTCCCCTGAGGCCTGTTCTGACCTGGTCTTTTCCAGCATGGCCCATACCGAATTGCACTCCACTCTCGGCCCAATGTGATATAACATTCCTGTCAACCATCTAGGTTGTCTTGGGCTGGAGATTTGCTTCAGTCTGTCATTTTGAGTAGCTCTAGAATTTGTTTAATTTTTTACAGGCATTTGGAGGGGTTTTGGGGGGAGAACTCAAGCAAGTCCTTGCTTTTACTCTGCCATCTTGGCTCTGCCCCCCCCCTTTTTAAAGGATAGGTTGGGCTAGATGACTACTGACATCCTGTTCAGTGCTCTAATGGAAAATGAGAAGCTTCATGATCATATAGTCTTGTGAAATCATTCATGAAATGTCTCCACTTTTTCATTCTCTGAAACAGATGCTGTTACAAAAACTTCAATTATCTGCATGGTTGTGTATTTGCTTATGAGTATCTTAGAACTACAAGTTGAGATGATCAATTATTCTGTGAATTAATATTGCCTGTGACCTTTGGGTATATGATGAAATCTACTCCACAAATGTTTCATTTTCCTGAGGATAATCTCTCAGCCATGCTACCATCTGTCTGAAAATGCTTGATGTCTTCTGGTTTCATTCGTAGTTAGAATGTCAATATAGGTATGGTTCAGTTCCTCTAATTGCTGTTGGACAGAGATAGCATAGTGAAAATACAGATAAATTAGTGTTATTAGATGATCTAAAATCTTAGCTATTCTATCTCAATATTTGAAAATGTATAAAGTCAAGAGACCTAGGTAGTAGTCCTGGCTTTTCTATTAACCAGCTATGTAACCTCCACATAGTTGATAAACTGCTGGATTTGGACTTATGAAGACCTGGGCTCTAATCCTGCCTCTGACACTTTGTCATTATGTGACCCCAAATAAATCACCTCTCGGAGCTTCAATTTCCTCTTCTGTGAAATGGGGTTGGGAAGTTGTCCTAAAAGGTCTTTAAAGTTATTTTTAGCTCTAAATCTTTGATCTTATGATTCCCCCCTGGGTCTCAGTTTTATCATCTGTAAAGTAAGGGTGCCAGAAAAAAAAAAGTTCTCTTAAGATTTCTTCTACTTCTAACGATCTATGATCACATTCAAACATTCTATGTTCTGTATTTTAACATTCTATGTTCTAAAGTCACCTTCAACTCCAAGAATTCTGTAGTTTTCCTTTCTTCTATAATGCAAATGATATCAGTTGGTAATGGTGTGGTGCGGAAGGTGTTGATTTACCTCAATTTAAATCAGCAAGCATTTATTTTATTAAATGCCTACTGTATATCACGCATACATATATCAGGATACAAAGATAAAAGTGAAAGAAACCACCTTGTCCTCAAGGAGCTGGCATTCTACTTTCTAGCTATTCGTTCTCCATTTAATTGAACTTCCCTCCCCCTCAAAAAATTAAATGATAAGATAAAATTGTGTTGTGTTTGTTACTTGCCAAATAGGTATGAAGGGCCAAAATCTACAGGGAGGAAGACACACTCTTTGTCTCACCCAAACCAGAGTCACATTTGTTATTTATGTATTTGGTTTTTTGAAAGAAATTTGGATTAAGTAACTTGCCTAGGGTCACATATCTAGTAAGTATCTGAGATTGGATTTGAATTCAGGTCCTCCTGACTCCAGGGTCAGTGTTCTATTCACTATGCCACCTAAACGCTCCCCACAGTCACTTTCAGCAAAGCCAGGTTCTCTGCCTTTTTCTGAGTAACCTTTGTTTTTCGTGGTCCATGGTGGAAATCAAGATTCAGACACTGTTTTAATTCTCAGAGTCAAGACAAACATGTTGTCTCTGAGGGATGTGCTTGATTGTTCCAGTGAAATACTACAGTCTTGGTTTCAGCGAGAGTCGGTTAGTAAAACAAAGTCTTGTTTAACAATATCTGTCTTTTCTGAGAAAAACTGAAACATATGATTGCCTTACTGGATTTTGGGATTGTTTTAAAAAAAGACCTCCTCTCTTCAACAAAGTAAAAGTCATTAAGAAATTGAGGCTGGATTCTTCAAAGTAATTTGGAACTATGCCTAAAGGGCTATAAGGCCACGCATACATTTTCATAGAGTAATACCACTACTAGGACTCTGCCTAAAAGAGATAAAGAGGGGGGAAGGGAAGAACCTATTTGTTTGAAAATATTTATAACAGTTTTTCTGTGGTGGCTAAGAATTGGAAATTGAGGGAATGTCCCCAACTGGGGAATAACTGAACAAGTAGTGGTATATGGTTGTAATGGAATATTATTGTGCTGTAAGAAATGACAAGCAGGGTAATTTCAGAAAGAATTGAAAAGACTTATATGAATTGCATATGAACTGACATAAAATGTAGTAAGCAGAGCCAGTAGAACATTGTACACAATAAGAGTAATATTGTAAGAGGAAGAACTGTGAATCACTTAGCTATTCTCAGCAAGACATTGATCCATGGCAATCCCAAAGGACTATGATGAAAAATGTTATCCACCTTCAGAGACAGAACTGATGTCATTGGAATATTACTTATGCAAACTATGTTCACTTTCTTCTTTTGTTTGAGTTTTCTTGCATAAAATGACTAATACAAAAATGTTTCAGATGATTGCACATGTATAACCTATTTCAGATTGCTTACTGTCTCAGGTAGTGGAGAGAGAAGGAAGGGAAGGATAAAATTTGGAACTCAAAGCAAACATAACAAAAAAACAACAAAGGTTAAAAAATGTGTTTACATGCAATTGGAGAAAAATAAAACATTATTAAATGAAAGAAATTGGATTTGGGGTTACAGTTAAAACACTGGAAATAATTCCTTAGTCAATGGGTGGCCAGTGTTTGTCCAGTGTAGGAAAGAAATGGTTATAAAACATTCCTGGTTATGATTATTTTCTATGATTGCAATAATGACACCCCTCATCTCTCTCCGCTGTGCTATACTCTTCTTCTAACTCATAACTGATTTTTTTAATCCATACTCCCCATGCCTTGTAAAAGAAAGAAGGTATTAGATCCATTTTATAAAGGTGAAAACTCAATCTCAGAAAGAATAAGCAATGGACCCAAGTCTGCATAGTGAGTTCAGGGCAAAGGTCAAATGTAAAAACCTGGGCATCTTTAAAATCAGGTGTTTATCCAACTGCACTTTGTCTCTAATTCAACCTCCAAAGTCCAACTGTCCCCTGTTTGGTACTATGTGACTATAGGAAGGATCTGTGATTCTATCAGAATAGAGAACTCCCAGGTTAAGTGAACTGCCCAGAGTTACATAGCTATTGTGCATCAGAGGTGAGTTCTTGAATTCAAATTTACATGATTCTGGTATCCCATAAATTATCCTTCATGTGATGTCTCAGTTATATACTCCTTTTTCACTTGAAAAAGTGCTTCCTTTTTGCCTTATTATCTCTTTTATCCTCACAACAATCCTAATAATTAGATTAGAAAGATATTATCATCCTCTTTTTCTAGAGAAGAGAAGCCAGGTTCAGAGGCATCAAAAGATGTGTCTATGCTAACAAAATGATTCAGTGTCTCAGTTGTAACTCAGATAGGGTCTGATTTTCAGTCCCATACTCATGCTTTTAACACTAGCTATCTCTGTTTCCCTTTAAGAAGTTCCACCTTTGAACTTCAGAAAAACCTAGGAAGAATTACATAGATTGATGCTTAGTAAAATGAGCAGAACCAGGAGAACGCTGTAAATGATAACAGCAATGTTGTGTGATGACCCGCTTTGATAAACAACTTCTCAGCAGTACAAGGCTTTAAGACAATTCTAAGACTCATGATGGAAAATACTATCCACATCCTGAGAAAGAACTATGGAGTCTGAATGTGACAGAAGCATGCTGGTTTTCTCTCTCTCTTTTTTCTCTTCTTCGACTTTCTTCTTCTTTTTCTTCTTCTTCTTCTTCTTCTTTCTTTTTTCTTCTGGTTTTTCCCTTTCGTTCTAATTCTTCTTTACAACATGACTAATGTGGAAATATGTTTAATATGATTGTATACGTATAGCCCATATCAGATTGCATACTATCTTGTGGAGGTGAGAGAAACAGAGGGAGGGGAAGAAGATTTAGAACTCAAGATATTATACAAGTGAATGTTGAAAACTAAAATGAATAAAATTTTTAAAAACTTTCAACCCGCCAAACATGAAGCAGATAAAACAAGATGGAAAATCGCACTATGTCTTGCTTCTAGTGTTAAAGTATTGTTTAGGGTGTAAACTATCAGCACTCTTCATTTCAGTTGGGCCTCTGTCTCTAAGAGCCAACAGTGGCTGATGTGGGATGACTTGCATGTGACCTGCTAGCAAGATTTTGTTCTAATGAAACTACTAGGTGCTGTTAATTTATAGTTTTCTTTCTCTAACACCTTGGTCATTATTTATTAAATTTATATTGTGAAATAAAACTTTAATTAAAAAAGGAAACTCCTTTAGCCTCTTCTCTCCTCCTCCTGACAAATTTTGCAGAGTAAGAAATGATAAAACCAGTCTTCTCTAATCAGTACGAAAACACTGAAGTTCCCTGACTGCTCAAAGGGAGCATGGTACAATGTAGGTGAAGAAGGTATATATTGAGTCAGAAGATACTGGTAAACAGTAGATGAAGAAAGTACATATGTGTGTGTGTGTGTGTGTGTGTGTGTGTTGGGTCAGAAGATACTTCTATAGTATGTTGCCAAGCCTGACACCATCTTAATTTACTTCTTCTGGGACCTTCCAGCTTATCAATATCACTCCTAAGTTGTGGTTTCCAGAATAGAATATGGGTCCCTCCCCCACCTTTCTCCTTTATTTCAACTTTGAGTTGTCTCATCAATGCTGACCAAGAGTAACAACCTCAAAATGTTTTTTGAGGGAGTTTGGTAGTGGGTAAAGGAAGACTGGGAGATCATTGCTCTCCACTTTTCCATGCTAAGACTAGATAACTATTCCTCTTTTCCAAGTGTTCCTATTCTCCCCTAATCTCTATTGGTGCTGATAATATCAAACAGCCACAGAGATTAGCAGATGCTATTTTATTTATATAACAGCGGAAATAACTTGTTGTGAGGAAATGAAAAGAAAGAGGGAGAGGAGATAAGGAGTCAGTGCCTAGTGCTTCTACTGTACTGGGACTCCAGCTGCTTAGAAGCCTTCCTCCCCAGGGAAATATTTATCATAAAATTCCAGGGAATAAGTAATAGTAGCTGCTTCCTAACCCCCAATTTGATGTCACTGTCATGAGAAAAGAATTATCATCTTTGAAGGAAATCTAAGGTGGACTGTTTTTGTTTGAATGCTTATATAGTTTTCTTAATTTTACATTTTGCATTTCTTTATTACTCCCTTCCTATCCTGATTAGGGGGAGTCATTTCAATCTTGCCAGCCTCAGGCCTCCAATTAAACTTTACATGTCCATTTTACTGCATGCTCCTGCAACTATATTCACCCTCCCTACCTCCCACACTGCTTTCCATGAATTAAAGGAGCAATTCTTAACCAGGATAGAAGAATATAGGCTGGAATCCAACTGAACTCTCCCAATATTCCCCTCCAAACAACTTTAAAATAATACCTCAGGTCAATTTTTAGAGCAACAGGGCCAACAAAAGGTCAGAGGAAGACATGTTTCCAGTCAAAGACTACTTAGGAGGTCCACAGAAACAATATTGAGGTGAATGCAGGATGGAACTACAGAAGGACTATCAGCTGTGGAGGCATTGGAGGAAATCAACAGGGACATCAGCAGCAGGAATTTTGGGAGCTCTCAGTCCCGAGCTGGTAAGAGGGTCAGACAGCTGGTCAGAAAGAGATTACAGAAGACCCTTTGTTGACACTGGGTACAACTAATACTGATCGACAACTCTATTGCACATTAGTAATTCTGAGTCACAGTTCCATGGCAGAGAGGAACACCCTGTAGTAGGTCACAAGTAAGCAAGTCTGAGTCAGAGTTCCAGAGCTAAGAGGAGACCTAGTCCATGTAACTGTAGGACAACAGTAGGCCTGGTCACAGTGCCAGGGCTAATACTTGCAGCTACACTGGAGCAGGGACCCTTCTTGTGTAAAGTTCAGAGGGCAGATCAGAACAGCACCTTTTCTAGGATAATACTCCCTTGAAATAAACAAAAACTTGCAGGCCCCACCCTCACCCCCCAAAAAAAAACTAACTCTGAAAACAGCATCACAAAAAATGTGAAGTTGGCACAACTTGAACATAAAGTTCAGAGTGAGGAAATAGGCTGAAAAATGAGCAAACAGCAACAACAAAACCTTGATCATAAAAAGTTACTATGATGAGAGGAAAGACCAAGATATAAACTTAGAAGACAATATTGTGTAAACAGCTATAAGAAAAGGCACAAAGAAAAAGACTAATTGGACCCAGGGTCAGCAGAAATTCCCGAATGAATTTAAGAAAGAGATAAGAGTGGTTGAGGGGGAGAAATGGGAAAAGAAAGGAGAGTGATACAATGAAATAATGAAAAGAGTATTAAACAGTGGTTAAAAAAAGGGCACAAAAGTAACTGAAGAAAATAACAGCATTGGTCTAATAGTAAAAGAGGTACAAAAATTCACTGAAGAAAAGAACTTTAAAAAAAAAGAATAATTGACTTAGTGGAAAAAGATATACAAAAACTTACTGGAAAAAAAATTTCTCAAAAATAAGAAGTTGGCACATGAAAGCTAGTGATGTCATGAGACATCAAGAAACAGTAAGACAACCCACCTCAGAAAAACAATGAAAGATCCTGAACTCCAGCATGGCAGAGCAGGCAAACAGCTCAAAAATGAACTTATAATCATATATGAGAGGTAGAAGAAAAATTGAGAGAAGAAATGAGAGTGATGAATTATGAATTATGAAAAAAAATTCATCAGACTGGAAAACTGCTTAAAAAGTAGAACAGGCCAAATGGAAAAGGAGACACAAAAATTCACAAGGCATTAAAGAATGAAATTGGGGTGGAGTAAAGATGGCAGAATAGAAGCAGGGACCTGCTTGAACTCTCCCCCCAAACCCCTAAAAATACCTGTAAAAATGACTCTAAACAAATTCTAGAGCATCAGAAGCCACAAAATGACAGAGTGAAAAGATTTCCAGTCTAAGACAATCTGGAAGGCCAATAGGAAGAATGTATTGCACCAGACTCTGAGCAGAGTACAGCCCAGAGTGGGCCATGTTTGCATAGGTGGAACTGGAATGGTCCTCAGAGCACTGAATCAGTCAGCAGCTGTGGTTTCCAGACTTCTCAACTCACAAATGTCAAACACAGCTTCAAAGGTCAATGACAGATTGCTCTCACCTGGGTGAGAGGATAGCATGGAACAGCTCCAGCCCCAGCACTAACCCCCGGGTGGCGGCAGCCATTGCAGCAGTGCTGGCTGCTTCTGGAGCTCTCAGTCTGCAGATGGTGGGGAAATTGAGCTGCTGATCTGGGTCTTAATCCTGAGTGGTGATACTAGAGCAAAAAGGAATAGTGATGTGGAGGAGCTGGTGGTGTCTTTGAAGAGTGAACCCTACTTGCAGTTCCAGGACAGAAAAGAGTGTCTGTGGTTGCTCACAAAACAGAGCACAGGCCAAGAGAGGAGTAAAAGCCTCTCCCTTGATTATACCACTTTGGAAGAACTGAGAATTTGCTGGTCCCTAGAGATATTTGTGAAAAAATTGCATAAAACCTCTGAAACTTGGGGTAGTATGCCCTCCACTTAACAAAGAGCTCAAAAGTCAAATACTTACTATCCAAAAAGATCAAAAAAGTAAGAGTATAGAAGCTTACTTACTTGGTGAAAAGGTATTTTCTTTCATCCTTTTGCATGAGGAAGATCAAAGCATACAACCAGAGGAAAATCAAAACATACAACCAGAGGAAGATAGCAAAGTCAAAGCAACTACATCTAAAGCCTCCAAAAAATATGAAATGGTCTCAGACCATGGAAGAACTCAAAATGGATTTTGCAAATCAAGTAAGAGAAGTGGAGGAAAAATTGGGAAGAAAAAATTATAACTTAAAAATTAGAATGGAACAAATGGAAGCTAATGACTTACCCAAAATGGAAGTAAATAAAATAGGAGTGGGGCTGACAGAAGGGAGGGCAGATCAGGAGATATGGTAGACAGATGCAAAACATTGGTGGTGTGGGAATGAGTAGAGATAACAAACAGGAGGAAGAATAGGATGGAAGGTAAATGCATAGGTTGTAATCAAAGCTGTAAATGTGAATGGGATGATCTCTCCCATAAAACATAAGCAGATAGCCAAGTGGATCAAAAACCAGAATCCCACAAAATGTTACTTTTAAGAAACACATGTGAAGCAGAGAAACACACACACACAGAGTAAAGGTAAGGGATGAAGCAAAATAAGGAAAAAAAATACATCTTTCTAAAAAGGTAACATAGACAATGAAGCAATCAAATTTGAAGAGCAAGAAATAGTCAATCTGTCATGGGGAGAGGAGAAATTCATGACCAAACAAGAGAAAGAGAGCATTAAAATATAGAATATATAATTTTGATCATATTAAATTGAAAAGCTTTTGCACAAATTAAATCAATGCAACCAGGATTAGAAGGAGAGCAGAAAGATGGGAAACAATCTTGATAGCAAATTTCTCTGATAAAGGTCTTATTTCACAAATATATAGAGAAATGATTCAAATGAGAATACAAGCCATTTCCCAATTTATAAATACTCAAAGGATATGGACAGCCAGTTTTCAGATCAAGAAATCAGAGAGATTCATGGGCATAGAAAGAAGTGCTCTAGATCACTTTTGATTAGATAAATCCAGATACCAATTCATCCCAACTAGATTGGCTAATATGGCAAAAGAAAGGAAAATGATAAATGTTGGAGAGGATGTGGGAAAATTGGGACACTAATGTACTGTTGATAAAGTTATGCACTGAGCCAAGCATTCTGGAAAGCAATTTGTAATTATGTCCAAAGGACAACCAAACTGTGCATAACCCTTGAACCAGCAATATGCCTTTTTTGGTCTGTATCACAAAGAGATCATAAAAAATGGAAAAGGATGTACATATGCAAAAATATTTATAGCAGCCTTATTGATGGTGGCAAAATGTTGGAAACTGAAGGGATGCCCATCAACTGGGGAATGGCTGCACAAGATGTAGAATAGGAATATAATGGAATATTATTGTTCAATAAGAAATGATCAGCAGGCCACTTCAGAAAAACCTAGAAAGACTTGTACAAACTGATGAAAAGTAAAATGCACAGCACCAGGAAGACCTTGTACACATTATCAGCAACATTATGTGATGAAAATCTATGAATGATTCAGCTCTTTTTAGCAACACAATGATCCAAGACACTTGTATTGGATCCAAGACAGACAAAGGATTCATGAAGCAAAATGTTATCCATATCCAGATAAAGAACTCATGGATTCTGGATGCAGATTGAAGTATATTTTTTTCACATACTTCATTCTTTCTCATGTTTTTTTTTCTTTTGATATATTTCTTCTTCCACAACTGCGACAAATATGGAAATACGTTTTGCATGATAGTATAAACTACACCAAACTGCCTTCCACTAAGAATAGAGGGAAAAGGAGGTAGGTAGGAAAAGGAATTTGGAACTCAAATTTTGTAAAAATGAATGCTAAAAATTTCCTTGATATATATAATTGAGGGAAAATAAAATGCTATTTAAAGCAATTTTTTAAAAGATTCCTTTGCTTTCTAGGTGACCAACCTTCTCAACTCCCATGAGCTGCACTTTATGAGTGTGCTGGACCCATCTTACAACTGGCTGATTGTTAAATTTTCATTAAACCCAGAAATTGACCAAAGCTACTAAATAAAGCATTACATATTGTTTTACTTATTATCTAGGATTAAGAAGCAAATGGAAAAATATTAATAATTCAGAATAAACTTAAAAGTCTTTTGTGCAAAATAAAAGAAATTGAAGTAAAAAATAAGAAGTGGAAGAAAATGTAAAATATCTCATTGGGAAAACAATTGACCTGAAAAATAGATTGAAGAAAGTTTAAGAATCATTGGACTACCAGAAAGCCATAATCATAAAAAAACCATAGACATCATATTTCATGAAACTGTCAAGGAAAACTGCCCCGATATCATAGATCTAGAGAGTAAAATAGAAATTGAAAGGCTCTGTCAATCACCTCCTGAAAGATACCCCAAAATGAAATCTCTAAGAAATATTATAGTCAAACTCCTGAGCTTTCAGTTCAAGGAGAAAATATTGCAGAAGCCAGAATGAAACGATTCAAATACTATGGAGCCATAGTCAAGATCTTGCATGACTTAGCAGCTTCTACATTAAAGGAGAGAAGTGTTTGGAACATAGCATTCCAGAGGTCAGGGAAGCTAGGATTGCAACCAGAATCACTTCCCCAGCAAAACTGAATATAATCCCTCAGGGGAAAATGAATATTTAATAAAATAGAGGGTTTTCAAGCATTCCTGTTGAAAACAATAGAGCTAAATAGAAAACTTGACATTTAAACTGAAGACTCAAGAAAAGCATAAAAAGGTAAAATACAAAAGAGTAATTGTAAGGGACTCGGTGGAGTCAAATTGTTTATATTTCTTTATGGGAAGGTGATATATGCAATTCCTAAGAATTTTATCATTATTAGGGCGGTTAGAAGGAGTCTGAATAGACAAAGGTCATTATTGTCAGTCAATTATGTTGGGGTAATTTCCAAAACAAGGAAGGGGCGAGAAAAAAGGATGTACTGTGAGAAGGGGGATGGGAGAGGTAGAATGGGGCAAATTTTCTCACATAAGAGATGGGCAAGGAATAGATTTTATAGTAGAGAGGAAAATGGGAGGAGTAGAAAGTGCTTGAATGTCATTCTCATTAGAAATGATGCAAAGAGGGAAGAAATATATATATATGTATATAATGTGTGTGTGCATTGTATGTGTGTATGTATATATATATGTGTGTGTGTGTGTGTGTGCATACCTACTCAGTGTCATTTATGTCATTCACAAAAACACAGGAAGACCTATATGAACTGATGCAAAGTGAAGTGAGAACTGTGAGATGATTGTACATAGTAACTGCAATATTGTAATGATTATCAATTGTGAAAGACTTGACTATTATAATCAATACAGTGATCCAAGACAATTCCAAAGGATTCAGGATGTAAAAATGCTGTCCACCTCCAGAGAGGGAGCTGATGAACTCTGAGTGCAAATTAAAGTATAATTTTATCACTTTGCTTTTGTTAATGAAACGGCTAATATGGACACATGTTTTGCATGATTTCACATGTATAAATGATATAATTTTTGCTGGTGGGTAGGAGAGGGGTGGGAGGGAGAAAGAAATTCTGGAACTCAAAATTAAAAAAATAAAGTTAAATATATATTACAAAAAGGGAGCACTAGAATTGCTACTGAATGTATCAGTTAACTAACTTATGACGCACCATCTCTGAATTCTTTCACCAAAACACTTTTCCCTAGTCACCACTGATGCCTATGAGTTTTCTCATGCTTTTGTGATATGAACTCCTTGTATTATTGTCCCTATTTTATAATTGCACCCATAGAACTTTGTACATAATGCTTAATAAATGTTTTTATTATTATTCATTCAGTTATTCAAAGTTCATTAGCTATATGGCCTTGGATAAATCATTTCCTCTTTATAGCTCACATTTTATAACATCATCTGTCTTGAGCCAGCAGGGACCTTAGAGGACATTTTTCCCACCATTTATCTCCCTCCCCTTTTTGCTAACAAATGAAGAAATTGAAGACCAAAGAGTTTAAGTGATAGCCTAAAGTCATATAGGTAATATGTAACAGAGCTATGATCTGAAAGCAGTTCTGCTGATTCCAAATCCAACATTATTTCCATTGTACCATGTTGCTTTTCAAGACTCTCATGGACAAACTAATGGAGTTACTTCCCTAAGGTTGCTTCAAACTCAAAATCCCAGCATCTAAAAACTTCAGTTAATACCCAACTGAATCTTTGAGGTCTGACAGCTGGGGATGCCAAAAGACAGGATTTATTTCCTTGGCTCTTGGTAAAGTAAATTTGAGTGTGAGACCAACTTTTCTATTGCCACCCAACATAGCTTAGTATACACTCAGGGAAGGAAGACTAATTTGAGTGAGGCACAACTAGAGAGCCAAATCTACATTCAACAAGAGGTCATGTGATGAGTTCCAATGTTGAATCACTGTTTTGGGATTGTGTCTGCTCTTTGAATTTTCCTTGCTGTTGTTCACTCAATAACAACTCTTCCGACAGTTGGCCTGTGTAGGCACAAACGTGCATATACTACCATTTCATTTCTTACAGTATTTGCTATATATGGAGATAAACAAATCTGATTAGAGGAACCACCCCCCATCCTCTGCTATTTCAAATTAATGAAGTTTTGCACATCCAGCAGTTATGTTCCCAGTGCACCTAATGAGGCTCACAGATGTCTCACAGAACATTCCAGATTATGTCAAAGGAGTCAAATGCTCCAGGAAATTGAAATGTAGAGAGCTATATCTGTCTTCATATGGTTGTTCCATGCCTCCAGTACCTATACTTATCTTGGAAAAACCCCAAGCATAGAATTCCTCAGTCTTCATGTATACTATATACCATCTGTTACCTAGCAGGTGTTAAATCTCAACCATAAGGTAAGAGATTATAAAGGGGCAATCTTGACTGTAACTGCCACATGGACCAGAAGAGGGCAGCCAAGTCTAGGCTGACATGACATCACTACAAGGTTCCAGTTCAGGAAGAGTAGTGTTGGCAGGACTGAACCAAGTGTTAGCACAATCAGTGAGTCAGGGGAATCAAGCAGGAAGATATCAGCTACTTCAGGAAGTCCTCATGAGAACATTGACCTCTCTTAGGAGTTTTCTGTAGGCAGTCTATAAAAGCAGGGAAAGCCCAAGTCTCTGGACTGGTCCTCTACCATCTTTCTTATAGTGGTTATGGAGTTAAGCATGTTGGAGAAAAGCACAAATGAACCATGTGTGATGTCTACACAGCAGAGCAAAGTAGATCTGGAGATTCGGGTTATCTGAGTAACTTTTCCCTATGCCAGGAATATATATGTTCCTGGGAAGAGCCCCATTTATCAGGTTAGGCCTAAGATACTAGCAAAAAATCATATTTTTGAAAGTACATCCAAAGAACTGATAGCTGATGACAGACACCATCACAAGAGCAGGAACAGCTGTTTCCTCACCAATGCCTCCTGAGCCCTCCCTCTCCCTTTAGATATGTCTCTGTCAGAGATTTCAAGGCCCTGGTAATCAGGGGTCTTGGGACCATGCCACTAAGATCACTACTATATATCAATATCATGGGATTGGCCAAGTGCCCCAGGGGATCAAAAGTATAAAAGCCATGAAACCAGAAAAATATAGTCAATTAAAAATAGACTCAAGTCATGAAAGTTGAGTGATTTACTCCAACTTCTTATCTGAATTGTGAATTCTCCCTACAACATTTTCAGCCAAATAACTCAAAGTCTGATACAATTTCATTGTAAGGATATGAAGAAAATATGCCTAAGGTGATCTAGATAGAAGAAAGAGAAAACCAAGATCCAAAAGTCATAATAATAATTAGTAGTATTAATGATAATTCTAGTTATCATTAATGATAATAATGACATGTTTACACAATGTTTTATGTAGGCACAGTTAGTCATTTCTATCCATCTCCTCACCATGGACCCACACTCCAACAATCTCTACTCTACCAGAAACTTGGATTCTACCACTGGGTCTGACAGATGAGATTTTGACTTGCCTAAATGGAATCTAGGTCTCCATAGAGGTCTTGATCACCTCCTCAGCATGCCTCCATGTGAGTACCTTACCTTTCCTGAGTATCTTCCCCATTCCCTGCCCTTCTTTCTAGCTGCCATTTATATATTGTCTTCCCTCCGTTATGATGCATTAAAAAGAGTGCTGAGCGCAAGTCTGGAAGATCTGAGTTCAAATCCAACTTCAAGACACTTGCTAGGTAGGTACTCCTGGGCGAACCACTTAAACTCTATCAAACTCAGTTTCCTTACCATTTAGGGCTGTTTTGAGGATCAAATGAAATAATAGTGGTAAAGTGCTTAGTACATTGTCTGGCACACAAGAGGTGTTCAATAATTGTTTATTCCCCTTTGATCTAGCGATACCACTAAGTCTTTATCTCAAAGAGATTTTTTAAAAAAAACAAAAATGAACTACTTGTACAAAAAAAAATTGTAGCAGGTCTTTTGGTGGCTAAGAATTAGAAATTGAAGAAATGTTCATCAGTGGGGGAATGGCTGAATAAGTTGTGGTACTTAATAATAATGGAATATTATTGTGCTATAAGAAATGACAAATGGGGATTTCAGAAAAACCTGGAAAGACTTACATGAACTGATGCAAATTGACCTGAGCAGAACCAGGAGAACATTTTATACAGTAACAGCAATATTGTACAATGAAGAATTATGAATGGCAACTATTTTCAGCAATACAATGATCCAAGACAGTCCCAAAGGACTCATGATGAAAAATGCTGCCTCCAGAGAAAGAACTGATATCTGAATACAGACTGAAACAACTATTTTTCTCTTTTTCTTTCTTTTCCTTCTTCCTTCCTTCCTTCGTCTTTCTTCCTTCCTTTGTCTTTCTTCCTTCCTTTGTCTTTCTTCCTTCCTTCGTCTTCCTTCCTTCTTTTGTCTTCTTTCCCTCCTTTTTCTTTCTTTCTATCTTTCTCTCTTTTTTCTTCCTTTCTTCTTTCCTTGCTTCCTTTCTTTTTCTTTCTTGCATAAAATGACTAATATGGAAATGTTTTACATGATTGCATGTGTATACCCTGTATCAGACTGCTTATTTTTGCAGGGAGGGGGGAAGGGAGGAAGTGGAGGATAAAATTCGAACTGAAAACTTTAAAAAAATGTTCCAGTTGTTTTTACATTAAAGAAAAAAAAATTGCTTGATCCCTTCCCACATGCACATTAGCACATCACTGAGCACATACTTAATAGATTACCTATCTACTTATCAAACAACCTACCTATCCTGTCATCTCTATCTAGCTGTCTATTCCTCTATCTACCTTCTATCTATCCATCACAAAGATTTATGGGAATTTTGAGAATGGGTTCCAGCCTGGATGAATTGTAGACCAATAGGCTCAAATAGGAGGCAGCCTTTGCCTTAGTCCTAACCCATTCTGGAATCTTCAAGAACCAATAGCTCTATAATATTGAATCCTGATAACTGGGTTCTGAACCCCTCCTTTTCCAGTCATACAGCTCTGTGATACTCGCTTTAACACTGCTTCCAGAATACATTTCTTTGTATGTAACATGCTGTAGCATGTTTTTTTGTCTCTACATTGCCCTTTGAGTGACTGGAACTAGAGCTATTAGGGAGTGAATGGGGCACCAGCATTCAGAGAGCTCAGTTCAAGGAGGCACGCTTCTCTTCTTCCCCTTGGTGACTGCCAACCCCATACCTCAGTTCATGATTCACCCTAGGCATAGGGTGCAACTACTTCTATGGGACACTGAGGGATGAATCACCCTTCCAAGAGTCACTTTACCCACACTAGACTATCTTCTATCTTCTGCAACATTCTCTCCTTTCTCCCCCCCGCCCCCAATCAATTGCACATAGTTTGGGCTAGTTGTGACTCTGGATGACTCACAATTTTGATGTATTGGAAATTGTAGCATTTCATGCTCCATAACCATCATAACATTCCAGAATTACTAGAAAAAATGTATGTCAAAAAGTCAACTTTTATTTCTGGGAGAAGTTTGAGGTTGTTGGAAATGTAGCATACTTTGTCAAAAGCAAATAAATCTGCACTTTTCTTCCTATTCAGTTCAGTTCAAAACGGATGCCTGTCCAAAATAAATGTAACCATGAAACAAAGAGATGAGAGTATAAGACAACCTGTGGCAAGTGCCAATAAGAATTATACAAAGAGTGTGTTAGATGAATTTAGAGAGGGGAAGACTTATTAGGGTTTGGATGGATTGGGAATGTTTCCTGGAGAATAGAAAAAGTTTAGGGCCAGGAATTAGTAGACTACCAATCTACTCAGATTTGCTATAGGACTGTAGGAAAGTCGTCTTCTTTTTCTGGACCTGTCTTCTGTTTGGGAAAACACAGAGAATGGAGTAGTTTCTAAGGTCCCATCAAATGCTGACATTCTATTTTCTATTTGTCGATACGTACAAATCCATGGTAATTGAATACCCTGGTCAGGAAACCGTCTGCTAAAGCAGCTTTGACTGGGTAATCTATGCAGTGCTATAATTACCTGTGGGTTTTTTTTTTTTACTTTCTGTATAGTTTTAATTAGGGTCTAAGTTCCTTAACTAGCATAATCTTCTTCCTGTCTAAACTTACCTCCCTTCCCTTCTCCCTCAGTACTTAGTACTGTGCTCTACACATAGTAAATGCTGATTAATGACACAGTGAATTATAGAGGCTAACATTTTTAGCAACAGTGCAGTTTGGGATTATCTGCAACTATCTGAAGAATGAAAGGGTTGCAATATGTGACAGTCAGTGGCATTCAGTGATCTAACATTATTTAATTCTACTTCATGAGATTTTGCACAATCAGAATAAGAAGACTTTTTCATGGTTCTTTCATACTCATCTAGCTTTCCAAAGCAAGAATAATGAATTATGAGTTTAGATTAAACCTGCAAAACACCAAAAAATATTCTTTCAATGAGATTTTTCTAATCTATGTGTTGGGGATTCTTATATGAAGAGAATAATCTAGGCAAGAACGTAGGATAAAGGTCACCAGTTTTACCTTATTCCACTAATGTTACTAGGTGAAGGATCAGGATAATTTTCATGGCCCTGACAATAATTACTAGGGGCATAATGGGAGTTAAAAATAATTTACTCACCCGTCTCAACCAAATATCAAGTGTGTCTGAGTAAGTGCCCAAGGAGGCACTTCTCCAGCAGAATTAGTCAAAAAGACAAACTTGATTTGAAGGCTTTGGGGGTACTGGTTGGCTATGGTTGAGAATCTGACTCATAAGAAAGTTGTAAATCATACCCTGCAGGAAAGAGCTACCTAGTAGGCATAACTCAGCAAAAATAAATAAAAGAGAGAGCACAATAGCAGGTCAGTGGAAAAGCAGCTTGTGAAAGCTCAGCAAAGAAAGCAGTCCAGCAGATGACATCAGCAGGTCATTGCTCAATGGTACAGACAAGAGTCAGGAATCCTTGCTGGAGATAGCAAGAGACCATACTGGAGAGGATACATTGGAGACATAATCATAAAAGTCATAGAAGCAAAACAGAGTTTTGTTTGTCACCCATGGCATGGGAAAGTGTGTTTCCAATGGTGGCATTGGGAGCTGGTAGGAATTTCCTTTTCTCATTAGTCTATATACCTGAATTCTATGCTTTGGGTTAATATGTCCTATAGTATAGTCTAGTAAAAGGGAAGCATCATAAACTATTGTTAATAGATTCTTAGAGGGAAAGCAGAGAACGTCAGGCTGCAGTTGGAATAATAATAATCCCATACATTTTTAAAAAATACTTTGTAATCTAAAATGCCTTTTTGAACATATTGTCTTGTGATCTCATATGATCCTGTATTTAAAGCTAGGAGTAACCTTAGTGGTTAACTAGTCTAATTGTCCCTTTATACAGGTGAGAAAACTGAGTTCCAGAGAGGTATAGATTCTATAATAATGTGCTCAAGATTGAAACCCAGGCCCCCAGACTCTTAATATTATGCTCTTTCTGCTATGCCATAATGTTAACTAATGACATTTCTGTGAAGGACACAAGAGGGTAATATCATGCCCATTTGACAGCTACTGAAACTGAAGTCCATAGAAGGGAAATGACTTGCTTAACATCCTCAGGACTATATAGTAACCAAACCAGGAGTCATCAGACACCCAGTCTAGCATGCTCTGCACTCCCCTGACTCTCTCCTTACCCAGTGACCCCAAGAAGATACGTGTGCAATTTATATAAGTAACTCTGACATCTCTGTTTGAATCTCTATAAGGACTGCCAAGTCTGCTCACAAATATTTTTCAAGTTAAAATTTTCAAATGATTAACGCCAGGTTGTAATTTCTTGTTTTTCCCCTCTGTTCTATCTCACTGCCTCCTTATCCACCCACTCTTGGTGACCCAGATCCTCTACATCAGGAGTGTCTAACAGTGAGTGGGAAGTCTTACCAAGAAGGGGAACACATGGTTGGGGGGAAGGAAGGGAGAGGATCAGAAAGGTCTCCAGAAATATTCCCTGGATCACAGAGGGTCCCTGGTTCACAGTTTGGAAAACATTATAGTAGACAAATTATTTGAGGAGGGAGTTGTCCTTAAAATCCCTTCCCTGAGCTGCTCTGTATTAATGGGAGAGAAACAATCAGTTGCCCCTTCCAAGTTTTTTCATGGTGCTATGGAATCATAAAATGCTAGAGATAGAAGAAAGAACCCATAAACTCATCTAATCCTACTTCATTATTTTATTGATGAAGAAACTGAGGTCTAGAGAAGAAAAAAGACATGTGCAAAGACCCCAGTTGGTCATTGGTGGAGGCAGAGGTAGCCTGGTGCCATCTTGTGAACTTCTGGTCCAGTGTTCTTTTTTACTGAACCATACTGCTTAACTCCTTAGACAATTGTGGGAAGAGATCATGTCTCACATCCTATATGATGTATATATGTGTGTGTGCTTTTGTATAATTAGGTATATTGGAAAGGTCAAACAGGTACTTTTTAAATGCATAAATTAATGATGGAATAAATGCATGAAATTACTATCCGTTTATGTACATTTGAGGCAGGAAGGTGGCACAGTGGATAGAGCACCAGGCCTTGAATCTGGAAGACTCACCTTCCTTAGTTCAAATCTGACCTCAGACACTTACTAGTGCTGTGACCCTGGATAAGTCACTTACCCCTGTTTGCCTCAATTCTTCATCTGTAAAATGAGCTGGAGAAGAAAATGAGAAATTGCTCTGGTATCTTTGCTAAGAAAACCCCATGTGGGAATCATAGAGAATCAGATACAGCTGAAATAACTCAAAAACAAAATAAAAAGAAGTATTTATTAAACATTTAGTATGTGCTAGACATAGTGAGCATGTACCAACTTCTGAGACACACAGGTAAAAACACTCTATCCTCTGGGACCTCATATTCTAATGTGGGAAACAACATGTAAAAATGTATGTAAATCTTCTTATTAAATTTATGAAAATTATGAAACACCTAAAGGTGTAATGTGCTTTTTGTTCAAGAAATGCCAAAAATTAGTGTTCCAACTCTCCCACATCCTCTCCAGCATTTATCATTTTCTTGTTCTGTCATGTTTGCCAATCTTACAGGTGTGATGTGGTACCGCAGAGTTGTTTTGATTTGCATCTCTCTAATCAATAGTGATTTAGAGCACTTTTTCATATGATTATAGATATTTTTGATTTCTTCCCCTGAAAATTGCTTGTTCATATCCTTTGACCATTTATCAATTGGGGAATGACTTGGATGGTTATATATTTGAGTCAGTTCTCTATATATTCTAGAAATGAGGCCTTTATCCCCGAGCTTAGCTGTAAAAATTTTTTCCCAATTTACTACATCCCTCCGAATTTTGGTTGCATTGGGTTTGGTTGTGCAAAAACTTTTCAGTTTAAAGTAATCAAAATTATCCATCTTGCATTTCATAATGCTTTCTATCGTTTCTTTAGAAAAAAATTCTTCCCCTCTCCATAAATCTGATAAATACACTATACCTTGCTTCTCCAGTTTATTCATGGTATCAATCTTTATACCTAAATCATGTACCCATTTGGACTTTATTCTTGTGTACGGTGTCAGGCATGGGTCTATGCCTAATTTCCGCCACACAGTTAACCAGTTTTCCCAGCAATTTTTGTCGAACAATGAGTTCTTATCCCAGAAGCTGGGATCTTTGGGTTTGTCAAACAGGAGGTTGCTATATTTCTTGCCAACTGTGTCTTGAGTGCCAAGCCTATTCCATTTGTCAACCCCTCTGTTTCTTAGCCAATACCAAGTGGTTTTGATAATTGCTGCTTTATAATACAATTTGAGGTCTGGTAGCGCTAGGCCACCTTCCCAAGCATTTCTTTTCATTAGTCCCTTTGATATTCTGGACCTTTTGTTTTTTCAAATGAATTTTGATATTATTTTATCCAGCTCTAGAAAATAATTATCTGATAGTTTAATTGGTATGGCACTAAATAAGTAGATTAATTTAGGTAGAATTGTCATTTTTATTATATTAGCTCGGCCTACCCATGAACAACTGATGTTTTTCCACTTACTTAAATCTGACTTTATTTGTGCAAAAAGTGTCTTGTAATTGTGTTCATATAATCCCTGGGTTTGTTTTGGCAGGTAAACTCCTAAGTATTTTATAGTGTCTACTCTAGCTTTAAATGGGATTTCTCTTTCTATCTCTTGGGGTTGGACTTTGTTGCTAATATATAGGAATGCAGAAGATTTGTGTGGGTTTATTTTGTAACCTGCAACTTTGCCAAAGTTGTTTATTATTTCAAGTAGCTTTTTACTTGAATCTCTGGGATTCTCTAAATATATCATCATATCATCTGCAAAGAGTGATAACTTAGTTTCTTCTTTGGCTATTTTTATTCCTTCAATTTCTTTATCTTGTCTAATTGCTACCGCTAACATTTCTAGTACCATATTGAATAATAATGGTGATAATGGGCATCCTTGTTTCACCCCTGACCTTATTGGAAATGCCTCTAGCTTGTCTCCATTGCATATAATGCTTGCTGAAGGTTTTAGGTAGATACTGCTTATTATTTTATGGAAGGTTCCCTTTATTCCTATGTTCTCCAGTGTTTTTAATAGGAATGGGTGTTGTATTTTGTCAAAAGCTTTTTCTGCATCAATTGAGATAATCATGTGGTTTTTGTTGGTTTTCTTGTTGATATGATTGATAATGCTAATAGTTTTCCTAATATTGAACCAGCCCTGCATTCCTGGTATGAAACCTACCTGATCATAATGTATTATTCTCTTGATAAGATGCTGTATTGTTGGTGGAGCTGTGAGATCATCCAACCCTTCTGGAGAACGGTTTGGAACTATGCCCAAAGGGCTACAAAAATGTGCATACCCTTTGACCCAGAAATATCACTACTAGGATTGTATCCCCAAGAGATTATAAAAACGGGAAAGGGTCCCACGTGTACAAAAATATTTATAGCAGCACTCTTTGTGGTAGCCAAAAACTGGAAGTCAAGGGGATGCCCATCAATTGGGGAATGGCTGAATAAATTATGGTATATGAATGTAATGGAGTACTATTGCGCCATAAGAAATGAGGAACAAGAAGACTTCAGGGAGGCCTGGAAGGACTTATATGATCTGATGCTGAGCGAAAGGAGCAGAACCAGGAGAACTTTGTGCACAGCAACGACCACAGTGTGCGAGAGTTTCTTCTGGTAGACTTGGAACTTTGTAATAACACAAGAACTTACTGAGGAAAAAAAAAAATCCTAATGTCGGTCTTCAAAGGCAAAACGCCTTCCACACTCAGAGAAAGAAATGTGGAAGCCACTTGCAGAATGTAGCAGATCATGTTTGTGTGTGTGTGGGTTTCAGTGTAATATGTGTTGATTTGTTATATGATTTCTTCCATTTATTTTAGTTCGACTACATAGCATGAATATAGTGAAAATGTGCTCAATAGGAAAGTATATGTAGAACCTAAACAGAATTGTATGCTGTCATGGGGAGGGAGGGGGGTATTGAGGGAAGGGTGGGGGGAATAAAATCTTAACTTTAAGGAAATGATTGTAAAACATTAAAAAAAATAAAATTAAAAAAAAAAAAAAAAAAAAAAAAAAAAGAAATGCCAAAAATGATGCATTAAATCCTGTCCAGTATCTCTCTGAAAGATGGTTATCCAGTCTTTTACTGGATATCTATAGTAATGGGAAGAGTACAATCACACCAAGCACCTCAATTCATTTAGGGTGAGCTCTTCTAGTTACGAAGTCATTATGGTAAGATGTATAATGTTCACATTCAGAGACTCAGATCAAATCCAGCTCTGTGCGTTGCTCCTTCTGTGATCTTGGAAAAGTAATTTAAGCTTTGTGGACCTCAGTTAACTCATCTGTAAAAGCAACAATTCATTGTTTTCTGTAAAGAATTGTCCTCTCCCTACAGAACTGTCAACTGGAGAGTCCAATTAAGTCAACTGGACCAAACCAGCCTCTAACCTGTGGGTGGTTGGAACTAAACAGAACAGGCTAGAGACAGGAGAGTCAAGAATCAAAAGAAGTTTAATTTCTTTTCTTTTTTTAATGTTAATTTTTTTATTTTATAAAATAGTACTTAATTTTTTCCAATTACACATAAAGATAGTCCTGAACATTCATTTTAGTAAGAGCTTGAAATTTTTCTCCCCTCTTTCCTTCTCTCCTCCCTTCCCAAGACAATAAGCAATCTGATAGTAGCTATACATGTACAATCATCTTAAATATGTTTCCACATTAGTCATGTTGTAAAAGAAGAATCAGAACAAAAGGGAAAAAAAAACAGGAAAAAGAAAAAATAAAACAAAAAGTAAAAATAAAATGCTTTGATCTGCATTCAGACTCCATAGTTCTGTCTCTGGATGTGGATAGCATTTTCCATCATGAATCTTTTAGAACTGTCTTGGATCATTGTATTGCTGAGAAGAGCTAAGTCTATCATAGTTGATCATCAAACAATGTTAGTGAAGTTCTGTTCACTTCACTAAGCATCAGTACGTGTAGGTCTTTCCAGGTTTTTCTGAAATTCACCTGTTCATCATTTCTTATAGAATAATAGTATTTCATTTCATATGCCACAACTTGTTCAGCCATTCCGCAACTGATAGGCATCCCTTCAATTTCTAATTCTTTGCCACCATAAAAAGAGCTGCCATAAATATTTTTGTACATGTGGGTCCTTTTCCCTTTCTTATGATCTCTTTGGGATATAGAAGTAGTAGTGGTATTGCTGGATCAAAGGGTATGCCCAGTTTGGATATCCTTTGGGCATAGTTCCAAATTGCTCTCTAGAATGGTTGGATCAGCTCACAACTCCACCAACAATGCATTAGTGTTCCAATTTTCCCACTTCTCCAACATTTATCATTTTCCTTTTTTGTCATATTAACCAATCAGAAAGGCATGAGGCAATGCCACAAAATTGTCTTAATTTGCATTTCTTTAATTAATAGTGATTCAGAGCATTTTTTCATATGGATATAGATAGCTTTAATTTAAAAGTTTAATTTCAAAGTGAGGGCAATGGCTTACAGGCAAGAACACATGTGCTACGGTCCTGTCCCTAGTGAAGGGACAAGCTTAATGTAGGCAGATCTCAATACTTTTAACTCTGTGCAGTGAGCTGTAGTTCTGAAAATGAGGGCTAATAGTAACAATGAGACAAGTTTGGTTCTTATAGGGTTTCTTAACTAGAAAATGTGTACTTATCCAAGCTTATCTGGTACTTTTCTGAGTTCAGAGAACATTTGGTGCTGGTCAAAGCAATACAATAATTATATGATTTTACCAGAGGGTGAGATCATCCAGAAGGTGAGCACAAAGGATTGTTATGTCAAGCTCCAGGCACAGCTTGCTTGCTGGTCCTTAGCTCTGGAAAACTGGGTGTCTCCTAATATCTGACATTTCCCCCTTTTGATCCAAGAGAGGGGTTCTGAGAGAACCCCTACCCTTTTAGCCAATAAAGTAGAGTCAGGCATAAGCCATGATGTCACAAGAGGCTAGTTGGGCCAGGATAAGATGTTACCCAGGGTGTTAGTTCATTGAGGGGACCTATCAGGATGTATATCCCAGGTATTATTGCTAGCCATTGTTTGCTATAAGCAGAAAAGAGAGAGGGGCCAAGAATGTAGGGGGAGAAAATTGCAACACACACAATCAGGGCCTTGGTGGTTGGGCACATAACAAAGGATTGGAACATAATAAAGAAAAACAGCTGTCTCATCTGAGTGTTGGCTACTTCTGGGTCTATACTAGATGAACCTTGAGGTTCCTGGAGGATTCTGCTGTCCACTCAGGAGCAAAGGCTTTCTTCAGATGATCCCGGAACCCACACCCACAAGTTTGACAGCTGTGGGAGTAGTCAGAAGAGTAAGGACCCTTAGAAAACAAATGGGCTGACAATTATGAGAAAACTCATATCTCTTCTTTGGAACTGAGTTTCTGGTCAGCATAATATAGGCCCTTCATTAAGGAGTCTATAAACAACACATAGAAATAATCCAGTTTCCTAGCCACACAGGTCTAGGTTCAAACAATGCAATGAAGTTTTTCTCACAATTCCCACAATTGCATAATTACATTAAGTCAGATGCAGATCAACCTACTTAGAGGGCTCACAATGGAATAGTTTTGAGAAGGGAGATTTACATGTTGCCAAGGTAACCAAGACAACAAACACAACTAAAAATCAAGTCTCCTTGTATTCTAGTGACCCATTCTCAATATCCATTTAACCAGCGCATTTTGAGTCCCAGATGTCTCAGGTAGTCATCTGGTCCCTAAATATATTTTAGACAATAGGCTTTATTATCAGGGCAGCTCTAAAGGGGACTCTGCTTCCTGTTCTGAATCTACAGGTTCTAACATAATTCTGAAACCAGAAAATTTCAGTTTATATACCATTTTCTGTTTCTATCCTTACTTAAATCCTGTACCTGATATAATAATCTTTTAAAAATTTGTGAGGGTCCTAATGTAAAATGAACTTTTCTGCCCTTTAAGATTATCAGAGAGATACTTTAATTAATAAGTAAAATAATTTCACTTCCTTTACCATTATCCATGCTATTTATGTGCAAATTCGTTAATCCAGTTTTGAGAATTGATTACCAAAACATGTTCAAAGACAATTTCTGTGAGAGATAAATTTTGGAAGCCAATCATATACATCTGTATATAGTTTTTAGAGAAAACAGTGTAACCCTGTTGCTTTTCTCAAAATTTAAAATTCCATTTAATTAGAAAACTTTCACATTACATTTTTGTCTTATTGCTTTATTTAATCGTTTCCCTCTTAGGAGAATATCATCCCTGTATTATAGTTTAACCACAAATATAGGTTAAAATTGCAAGATGTTCATACTTGCATCCTATTAAAGTAACTCAGAGATATTCCAGTATCAATCTATTATTTAATAAATGTGGTATTGTACTTACAAAACCTTGATTATAGAAATTTGTTATAAAAGGAAAAGGAGGGACATGGTTATAGCAATGTCACATATCATAACAGAGGGGAAAACTCCCTTAGTTCTGTTTGATGCTAGGCATGAATCATATCTGATGGACAATCATGTAATCACAGGTTGCTAAAAGCAAGGTTCATGATTAACCAGATGAGGAAACTTCCTTTTCAGAAAGGAGATAACACAATCGAGAAATAAAGTCAAGAGGATCCTACATAAGTCATCCCCCAAATTTTTCCCAGGTATAGACATCTACTGTTAGCAATTCTCAGACTGCAGCATATCTCATTTTCTACTATTCATGACAAATTCAGACAACTATCCCTGTAATCAAGACTTAAAACAATGGTAAATTACAGTCCCAGGAATTTTTACCTTAAATAGCAAAATTTCACTAACCACAAATTAGGGCTTGAATATCTTTCCTGCTATTTTCCTAACAGTTAACATTTCATTTATCCTTTACTTATAAATTAAAACTACCTGTATTCTGGGATTTCAGACACACAGTGAATACCTGATAGCTGACTAATCATTAATATGTTGAAGCTACATCTTTAAACCAACACATATGCTTTCATAATTAAATGAAAATTCTCTATTATAATCAATTTGTATACCTTATAACAAAATATGCCTCATTACTTTACAATTTTCAAATATCTATTTTTATCACATCCTTTTAAAAGCCTAGTTCATGTGTAATACCATCCAGATTATCAAATTGTTTTCTCTAACAGCATTTCTGTTACAAAGGTCTCTCAAATTTCACAATATAAGAAAATTTAGAAATAAAATAATACAAACAGTACCATGAATTTAAAACATGAAACAAAACTTTAGTTGATATAATTGCATTTCCAAATGATCATATATAAAAATCATTGATCTTACTATCTTTCACATTTTAAAACCACTTCAGAATTATCAGCTATGGAACAATTACATTCAATTAAAGAAACAATGTAATGCTTAACATATGCCAGTCATTATGTTAAACACTTTAAAATCATTGTATTATTTTGATCTCCACAATAACCCTGGGAGGTGGGCATCATTATTATTTTTCTCTTTACAAATAAGGAAACTGGAGCAAACAGATAACTTGCCCACAATTACAAAGTTAAAAAATTTCTGCAACCAAAACATAATTCATTTTTCCAGGATTTTTTCAACACCTGGATTTGGGAATCTGATCTGATGTAAGAAAGGTTAACAGGGAGAGGGTCAGAGACCCCTGGGGAAGTCACAGCTAGTCTACTTGGTTTAAACAATTTTCTCTCTTTTGATGGTCAGAAATGTCAAGGAAGGGTTAACAAGAGGTTGCTATGAAGTACAAACCATTTACCGATTTTTTTTTTCCTTTCTTCGCTCTGGGATTACTTCCAAACTAGTTGTCTTTTTTCGTTGTCCTAGAACAATGAAGCTACTGATCTTCCCATTTACTTTTAAAACCTTCAGAATTTAATTCTTATTTTTCTGCATTTCTATTCTATTCATATAGATTCTACAGTTCTACATAGTGATACCTAAAAACTTAGTCAGATATTTCAGAAAGGAGTAAGTTCCTGCAATTACTCCAAGGTCCCAGGAGTTCTCCCCTGCAATCTTATATGATTAATTTTCAAACTCCTTAATATGCTAAGATATTTTTAGCAATTCTTCAAACTTTAATTACCTATTTCTGTAATTCCAACATTGCCAAAGCTGAAATGACAAGGAAAAATGTGTCTTACAGGTTTTCTCTCTTTTTTTATAACCTAAACTCCTGTAGAAAGCCTAAAGTGGGAGCTAGTCCTGCTTCCTGGGAAAATTGCTTCAACTATGAAAGTTGATTAATCTTTACCAGTGTTCTAAACTCTCTGACTAAAGCAAGTGCTTTAAGTTTGTTTTTGTTTTTTTTTTCTGGCTGACTACATTTTAAATCTTTCAAGGTAACAGAATCTAGAAACAACACAAATACGACATATGCAAACACAGACAAAATAACAGGACAGAGACAGGCACAAACTGTTCTAACAAAATGCACAGTCACAGTCCATACCTGGGAAAGAGTTTAAGGGTTTAAAATAGCAGGGAGCTAACAGAACCCTCCCTTATCCTGCAGAGATGGTAGTGGTGGAGAACAAAGTGAAAACAGAACAGGTAAGAGCCTTCTGGTCTACAGAAGCTAGAGCCAAACAGAACAGACAGAAAGAGTTGTTTAGGATAACAGAGTGTGCAGAAAAGATATCCTTACCAGAGAGACCTGAGGCTAATTGGGTCACAGGAGGACCTCAGAGTTTTCCTCACAAAGAACAGTGAGCTCAATCAAGGCAGGTGCTCAAAGACTGGAACAAGAACAAGGGCACAGGACTCACCAGGTGAGGGGTGGTTTGAACTTCAGAGAAATAAATCTCCAGTGATGCATGGTCTGCTCCTGATAGTACTGCAGGATCTAGTGGCCCAGTTCCATGTTCAATCTCACTTAATTAACTTCAACAGGAGAGTCCAATTAATGTCAGCCAGACTGAACACATCTAACCTGTGGGTAGATGGTGCTAAATAGAGCAGGCTAGAGACAGGAGAGTCAGGAATCAACCAGAAGTTTAATTTCAAAGTGAGGGAAATGGTTTGTAAGCACAGACACATGTGCTGCTATCCTTCTCCTAGGAAGGGGACCAGCTTTAATGTAAGCTGATCTCAATACTTATACCTATGGCTATTCAGTAGCCTCTAACCTTGAAAATGAGGGGTAACAGCAACAATGAGACAAGTTTGATTCCTATCAGGACTTCATGACTGGAACATGGGTACTTGTCCAAGTTTGTCCAGTGCTTGTCTGAGCTCAGAGAACACCTGGAGTTGGTCAAAGCACTACAATAATTATATGATTTTGTCAGAGGGTGAAATCATCCAGAGGGTAAGCACAAAGGATTGTTGTTATGCCAAGCTCAGGGCACAGCTTGCTTGCTAGGGGAAGTC
The DNA here is from genome assembly GCA_023548195.1 of Bettongia penicillata ogilbyi. Classification (NCBI taxonomy): domain Eukaryota; kingdom Metazoa; phylum Chordata; class Mammalia; order Diprotodontia; family Potoroidae; genus Bettongia; species Bettongia penicillata. The sequence continues at coordinate 1,538,087 of JAJHZJ010000426.1, forward strand.
TCCTATACCTTGACAGTATATAGTTTTAACTTACTAGGACATATGCCTGTTGTTTTCCACCCCCAGAATAAAAACTCTTTGAGGATAACATTGTTCCCCCCCCCACTTTTTTGTATTTATAGCCCTGGGGAAGTTTCTAGCATATAATAATAGCTAGCATTTATATAAACTTTAAATTTGCAAAGTGCTTTACAAAAATTACCTTAATTGATTCTCACAACAACCCAGGGAGTAAATGCTATATATATATATATATATATATATATATATATATATATATATATAAAATTATTATATACCTTTTAAAGATGAGGAAACTGAGGCAAGTAGAAGTTAAAAGGTTCAAATTACATAGTCAGTAAATATCTGAGGCTGGAAACTGAACTTAGCTTTTAACTTCAGGTCCAGTGCTACCTAGCTACTTCATAAAAGGGACTTTAAAAAGGTTCATTGAATTATTAATACTGTCCTGTTTTAAAAAGATGAAAATTCCTCTGGTATTGAGAGTGGATTGTCCAAATGAGTTTTTAAGACTTTAGATCAAATAAGTTTATTTACCCTAAATAAGTTTATTACTTCTTCTCTTAGACAGGAGCACTGGCAATAACTCAATTGGAGGCACAGTGAAGAGAATGAGATCTATTTTACCATAATTAATGACAAGTCCATAGTACTTTGAAGCAAGTACACAAAGTATTTTTCTCATGGCCAGTGACATAGGCAGCACAAGAGATATTATGTCTATTCATTACAAATCTTCTGTTGGAAATCTTCCAAGCCCCTGAAGCCTCACCTTTTGATTAGCTGGTTCCTCCAGAAGCTTCTAACAGAAGAAAGAGGCTCAGGCAAAAGACATCCTCCTCCCTCTCCAGGCTTTACTGTTGACTCATTTCCCCAGGACTTTCTCTATCGTGACCCTCTGGCTGTTTGGTACCAGCTCCCTGCCTCCTTTTCAGCTTCCTCTTATGTGTTGCTGTCTTTCCCCATTAGAATGTAAACCTCTTGGGGACAGAGACTATCTTTCTGCTTGTATTTGTACTTTCCAAGGTAGCACAGTGCCTGGTACACAATAAAAACTTCCTAAATGCTTAACTGATTATAGGCATTTAGTAAATTATCAAATTCAAAGAATTATGATAATAACGCACATATATAATATATATATATAATGCTTGATGATTTGTGGAGTTTTTAATATGTTGTCTCATTTGATATGACAGTCCTTCTACATCTATTTTTATATGAAGAAACCGAGGCAGACAGAGGTTAAGTGACTTACCCAGGATCATACAACTAATGAGGATCAGAAGCAGGAAAGTCCAGTTTTCCTGGCTCCAAGTTTGGCACTCTATCCACTGTACCACCTACCTATTAGAACTAGGCTAAAATAGACTATCTACTGTCTTTCCTGGGGACACTAAGCCTTAGCCAGTTAAAGTGACTTGTCCAGGATCACACAGCTAGCGTCAGAGACAGGATCCACACCCAGGTCTCCTGCATTCTTTCTCCTACATCACAGTATACAAGGATTTATGCTGTGGTAAGATCATTGTCATAGAAGCCACATCTCTTTCATTTGTGGCTGCTGCTTTTTTCTTGCTGCTTCCCCCAGTTCCAAAGGATGTAATTTTTTAGAAATAAGGGCTGGAACTCATTTAAAGCCTGGAGAGCAGAGGGCTTAAGAGATCCATCTTCAAATATTTCAACTGTTGATATGGAGAAGTGGGATTAAACTCATTTTCCTTGGCCCCCAAGTGCAAAACTAGGGTCAGAGGGTGGAATTCAGAAGAAGTAAAGTTTTCTATTCAGCATAAGAAAGACAGTCCTAACAATCACAGCTGCCTCAAAGGAGAATGGGCTGTTTCAGAATCTCAGATCTCCAAGGGTTTTCATATAATATCAAGAATCATAGGATCATTGTAGGATTGTAGGATTATAGGTGTAGAGCTGGAATGGACTTCAGAAGGCATTGATTCTAACCCCTTCATTTTACAGATGAGGAAACTGAGGCACAGAGATGTTACGTGATTTGTTCAGTGTCTCATAGGAAGTGCCTAAGAAAGAATTTGAACTCATGTCTTCTTCTAGTGTTTATCACTTTCAATCCCTTGATTTTACAAATGAGAACAAGAGAAGTAAAAGGTCTTACCCAAGTAGTAAGTTCTAAAGTTCACACTCCAGTGGCTCCAAGTTTAGTATTACCAGTTTGACTATACCAAGTAATTAATTCTTTCACTTAACAGATGTGGAAACTAAGCTCTAGGGAGAGAAATATATATAGAAGTTCCTGAAAAAATTAGCTTATTATGAAAGAGATGGTTGATGAACATATAAAAAGGGATGTGGTGACTTCAAAGAGCCACCATGGCTTCATCATCAATAACTGGTCATGCCAGGATAACCTCATTTCCTTTATGGATAGGGTATTTATTTTGTTGGGATACTAAACTGGTAGATGAGGGAAGGAGGAGTCTTGTTTGTTTAAAATTTTACCTAGGTTTTAGCAAAATTTTTGTTATTATATTTGATACTATTCTTGTGGAAAAGGAGTGGTGTAGGTTAGATGATAATTCTATCTAAGGGATTCAGAAACATATACCTAGACTGAAAAAGTCACTATTAATGGTTCAACAACCTGGTGACAGGTCTCCAATGGTATGTCCCGGGTTCTATACTTTAACTTGGGCTGGTTAACATTTTTTTTTAAATCAATGACTTGAAGAAAGGCAGAGATGGCACATTCCTCAAATTACAGATGATATAAAACTGGAGAAGAGAGCTAATACATTAGATGACAGTCAGTATCCAAAAGAGTTTGACATCCTAGAACGACTGAATCTAATCAGATTAAAATTGATAGAGTTCAATGTAAATTCTCTCATTTTGGGTGCAATAAATCAACTTCACTAGTGCAGGATGAGAGAGGCATGGTTAGACAGAGAGAAGAGTATCCAAAAAAAGAGTTCAAAATTTAGTGAATTACAAGGTTGATGATACAACAATATAGGTGACAGTCAAAAAAAAAAAGCTAATGTGATCTCAGACCGTTTAAGAGAAATGTAACTTACAGGAAGAAAGAGGTGATGCCCCTACTGTACCCCATCCACGTTGGACCTAATCTGGAGTAATGCATTCAATTCCTGGGATCATGATTTTCAGGCAGACATACAGAAGCTGTAGAGCATACAGAGAAATGTAATCATTATTTTGAACAGTCTTGAACCCATGTCACATCAAAATCAATTGGAGGAAAAGGGGATGGTTAGCTTGGAGAAAAGAAGACTAGGAAAGGACTCAAAAATGGTCTCCAATTGTTTGAGGAGTTGTTATGGGGAAGAGGAATCTTGTTTGATCTACTTGGTCCTATGGGTAGAAATTGCAAAGCAGTCATTATGGACTGGATTCCATGGGGGAAAAACACAAGCTTTCTAACAAGTATTACTGGGCAAGAATGGAATTGTGTGCCTCATGAGGTAGGACATCCCCTTTCCTGGAAGTGTTTAAGCAGAGACTAAAGGACCACTTGTTGGCAAGTTATAGTGGAGATCCTATTTGGGGGATGGGTTAAGTCTAGGTCCTGATTTTGTAGTTCTTGGGTTCTAAGACCCTGTAACTCTATGAAATTTGCATCTACAAGATTATCCTGAGAAGTCCCAGAATGAGATCCTATTGAGAATTCTAGCTATCTCCAAAGTAAGACAGAAGGGCAGGACATAAAAAGGGACAGCCAAATGTGATCCTCATGATTGAGAAGTATTTCTAGCAGGAAAGATTTTCCATTATCTCAAAACAAAAATAAAAGTCAGTGTGCTATTTATCCTCCCTGCCCAACAGGATACATCTCTGAAGACATCTTTCAAGTGGAACACTCTAAAAAGGTCACTAACCTTTCAAAGCCTTTGGGAGAATAAGAATTGTTTTTTAAACTTTCAAATTAAATTAAACATTCTCTCCATGCTGCATAATTACTTGACCTGTTAAAATGCAACTGGGTCTCTTAGCAATGTGAAAACTATTCACTCATCTTTTCTGCCATCGTCTTGTATACAGCCCATTTACTGGAGTGCTAATGAAATCATGGCTTTATACTGAAGCCATGATAAAAGTGTTGGGTGCCACATCTGGACACTGAATCCATCCCAGCTGGATCTATGGGAACATTGAAAATTAAGCTTCAGAAAAATGGTGGTGCTTAAGATTATATTTGGAAAAGGGAGACTCCTATCTAGTTGAAATCAGTCCTGTCCATCATGTTCCTTGGTTAATAGGGAGACATCATCTATGAACTAGCAATTCTAGAACCAAATTTTATTTAAGATTAATCTTATATTAGTAACAGCAATATTGTAATAATATTTAGCTGTGAAAGATGTAGCTACTCTGATCAAGGCAAGGATTAATGTAATTCCAAAGGATCCATGATGAAAAATGCTATCCACCTCCAAGAGAAGGAATTCATGAATTCTGAGTGCGGATTAAAGCATACTTTTTAAAAACATTTTAATTTTTTCTTTGTGTGTATGTGTTTTGCAACATGGATAATATGGAAATATATTTGTCATGATTTTACATGCACAGTCAGTATCATTATTTGCCTTCTCAAGGGATGGAGGAAGGAGGAAGAGAATTTGGAACTTAATCTTTTCAATAAATTTTTAAAATATTTTAAAACATAATTGGAAAGTATTGAACAAAATAAATAAAATATATCAAGATCTTTAAAAAAAAGTTTCATAGTGTATTAAAAGAAATTGAGCCCAGAAGAACTGTGCAAAATTGGTCGGCAATTACAATTCCTAGTTGTGACAGAATAAAATCTAGGTCCAATAGTTTTTCTTCTTCACCCACAGTCCCCTCATGCTTTCAGTGAATGGTATAGCCTGTGAAGTAGATATCTAAATGTTTTCTTATGATCTCTTGTACAGCCAGACAAGTTACATATGTAGAGAAGAAATAGACATTTGCAAGACCAGATGAAAGAAAAATAGATATGCTAGAATAAATAACATTTTTTTACAACCCTACTGTAAGAAGTTTTTAAAAATCAACATGGAGAATAAAGACCTTCTTCCCCCTCCCCTTTTCTTTTTCTCAAACTCCATCCTATTCTTCTTTCCCTCTCCCCATCCCAACCCTGCTTCTTGCTTTAGGAAGGATGATTTTGTGTATTCTGGGACAGACAGCTAAAAATTACATTGAATGACTGAAATCAGATCCCAAACAGCTTGACATCCCAGAAAACTGGAATGAATTTAATTGGATTAAATTCAATAGGGATAAATATGAAGTCTTATACTTAAAGCAAGTTTCTCTCATTTTCTTTCATTTCTCTAAAATGTTTTGGAAAGAAATTCATAGGATATTCTCTGGCACTGCCCTGCCCTCCTTATATTTCTAAAGGGTAAATAAGATCTTTTTATTCTTAATGTGAATCTCCAATGGGACTCTGCTAAAGGGAATTATTGCTATGTCTTATCTTCCTAAAGATTCTTTAGAAATGTTAAGTTGTGGCCTCCTGTCTGAGCCCAGTATTCTGTATTGATATTTTCTCTTTTCATGAACCTGTTATGCCTGTTCATGTCCTTTCTGTGAAAATATCTCCTTTGACTTGGATCAAGTAAAATTTCTAAAACAAAACAGTTATTTGATCTGGATAATTCTTATTTTGATGAATAATGATTTATATATTTTCTAGGAGCTTTAATTTTGCCAAAATGATCGATGTATATATTTATTTTGTACGCTTAATAAATTTTTACCCCAGGGTGCACATACTTCTGGGTTCAAATGCTGTAAGGGTATAATAAGGTGATAAGTTAAGCGATCCATCTTTCTGGAAAGAATATAGTTAATTTCTCCTTACTCAAGCCATGTGAAGGGACAAGTCCATCAGTCAAGCAGAAATTGTGAATGGAGAAGATTAGCCCATCTATGTTGGGAAGTAGAGAGTGGGTCCAAGTATTGTAGTGGATTCTGAGTTGCCTCCCTCAAGAGTGAGGATGGGATGTAAGCATCCAGCCAGGAATGAGAGAAGAGAAGAGAGCCTAAGAAATTCTACCTTCTATATCTATTCCTTCTAGGCCTCTGGAAATTGGGCAGAGCAGGGGTGGGAGGGTGGCAATGGGGGATGGATCATGCTGGCCACTTGCTTCCTTCCTGGCCTGCCTATCAGTTGGACCCTTTCTATAATCATAGTTGTATTACCTATCTCACATCGTTGTCTTACAGGAGAGAATATATGCCATGTGTTTAGAAAATGTAAAATACTAGGCTAATGTGAGCTGGTATTATTATCTTGTGAGGCCCGGCAAAACCTTTTTCCCTTTCAAAACATATTTAATTCACAAAAATCAGTTAAATAATTTTGAATTGTTGTTTTAATACAGTAAAACCTCATTAGTTGGGCCCTCACTAATATAGAATTTGCAGGATTTTGGACAGAGCTGGGCTGAAATTGACTTTTGCACTATTTATGAAAGAATGTTTTGCTAAACAAATTAATTGTGGTAAATATGTCCCCAGTGGGAAAGTTAAATCAGCTAAGAAAAAATATCTTTAAAGTTAAATAGACTAGCATGGAGAAAATGAAATCGCACCACATTTCACAAACCCAGATGCATGTTCAAATTCTATATCTGGAGCTTTCTAACTGTGTGACCATAAGCTAGTCATCTCACTGCTATTTGTGATTTTTGTTGTTTTCTCCATAAAACAAAAATAATAATCCTCTCTGTATCTAGGCAACTCTTAAGACCATAGATTACAGATTTAGACCTAGAAGGTATCCATCAGGTCACCTAATAAAATTGTCTTATTTTAGAAATAAGGCCATGAGAGGTTAAACAATTTCCCCCAAGTCTTTTGGACAGTAGAGCTCAGATTCAAACCCAGCTCTTTGGATTTCAAAGTCTAAGCGCTTTCTCTGAACCACAGTGCTTTCCACTGGCTATTTATCAGATGTAGATTTCTTTTAAAATGCTTTGCCGTGGCGACTCTATTTTTCTTTCTTATCCAACAAATTATAATGGTAGGATAGAAAACCTCCTATGAGGCAGTTCATTAGAGTGAGAAAAAACAAGGTCAAATGCCATTTTTGTCACTTTCTAGCTGTATAAAACTGGACAAGTCATTCTCCCCACTCTGTTCCTTCATCATTAAAGTGGAGATAATAACATTTGAAATATGTACTCCACAGGGCTAGCTTGAGAGTCAAAGAAAAATAATGAAAGCCCTTTATAAACTGTAAGGAGCTATCCTTAATAATTTATAATTATTCTTATTTATCCTTTTCCCCACATATTCTAACTCTGAGGGTCCATCAAGGCTGCTTGGTCCTCTCTTCTCTATACTCTATACTCCCATTACTTTGTTACCTCTCTGCAAATAACTCCGCAATATAAATTTATACAATCTTTTCATACCTAGTTTGTACCTTTTATTGGATGACTGACTGATTCAATCAGGAAGTCTAGGCTTTCTATGTATACATTAATTGAGATCAAAGTTCTTGTTTATCTCATTCTTGTTTATGTTTTATTCATTTTATTAGATCATTTCTTGTGGGCAAACATACTGTCTTATTCTGTGCATGCGATTCCCAAATCTACATATCTATCCCTCATCTCTTTTCTGACCTCCAGTCCCACATCATTAATTACTTGCTGAACATCTCTACCTTGTTTCTCCATCGACAATTAAATTCAGCATATTGAAAACAGAACTCATTATCTTTGTCCTAAAACATCCCCTGTACCTTTTCCACTTCTATCCAAAGCATCAATCTCCATCCAGTAACTCAAGTTAAAAACTTAGGAATGGGTCTCCATTGCCTCTCTTTTATGTTCCACATCTCCTCAATTGTCAAATCTTAACAGCTCTTGAACCTGCTGCCATCTCTCCCTTTACACCATCCCCATTTTAATTCAGTTCCTTATTATCTCTTGCATGAACCATTACATTTGCCTCTTAATTGTTGTCCCTGCATCCAGTGTCTCCTTTCCCTAATCTGTCCTCTAACTAGCCACCAAAATGATACTCTTAAAATACAGGTCTGACAATGTCATTTTTCTGCTCTAGAAGTTGTAGTGACTCCTTATTGTTCTTGAGGATAAGATATAAACTTGTCTTTTTGACATTTAAAATCTTCTATAGTATGGTTCCAATCAACCTTTGAAGGTTGATTTCACATTACTCTCAATTATTCAATTTATTTTGTATTTATTTTATTTTTAATTTATGGAATAAAACATTCCCAAAACATAGTACAACAAAAGATGATTGCACATGAAACTGAAAAATCTACTATGTACAAGTTGCTATTCCTTTGAAATACATAAAATAGTCATATAAATCCCCACACACACTCTAGGGATGGCCATTATTTGACACAAATTGGGATAAATATGCAAAATTATATATATATATATATATATACACACACTTCTATTATCAATTCTTTCTCGATGCAGATAGCATCTTTGTTCATAGGTCCTTTCTAGCTTATTTGGGTGTTTGTAATAGTCAAAATAACTTATTTGCTCAAAATCCTTCTTAAAACAATCTTGTTATTGTATACAATGTTGCTTTGGTTATGCTCATTTGGCTGTTCATCATTTCACACAAGTCTTTCCATGTTTTTCTAAGATCATTGGGCTCAATAGTATTCCATTACAACTATACAGCACACTCAATTTATTTTGCAGAAAAACTGTGCAATTTGCTATTTCTAATATAGATCATTCCACTCCTTTGTACAGGTTATCCACCATCCCTGGAATGTTTCCTTATTCATCTCCATCTCTTGCAAACCTTGGCTCCCTTCAAGACTCAGCACATATGCCACATCCTACATAAGACATTTTCTGATTCCCCAAATTGTTGCAATATCACACCTGTTTATATTACATATACACATACATACACATACACACACACATATATATGCATATATTTTATATATATATATATATATATATATATATATGTATTTTCTTATTGGTCCTCATCTTGTACCTTCCATTAGAATATAAACTCCCTGAGAACAGTGACAGTCATTTGTACCTTTGTATCACTACAGCCTATCACGGTGCTTGTAACATATTAGACAATTAAAAAATTCTGATTGAATTGAATTTTTAAAATATATATTTTAAAAAGATTTCTTTTATTTTTGTGTCATTGTAGTTTACCCTAGAATTCTTTCCTTTCTCCTCCAGAGAGCTATTTCGTATAACAAAGTGTTTTAAATATGAAAAGATTAAAAAACGAAAAAATAGCCATTATCAATCAATACATTTCGAAAGACTGAAAATATGTGCAATGTGAAACATTTTTGAACCACTCACCTTTGCAAAGAGGTTGGGTTGGATGGGAGTGTCTTCTCATAACTCTTCTTTCAGGCTATGCTTATTCTTTTCCCCCTCAATTACATGCAAACACAATTCTGACATGCTTTTTTTTTTTTAATTCTGAGTTCCAAATTCTCTCCTTTCCTCCCTAGCTTGAGAAGACAAACAATTTACTCTAGATTATACATGTTCAGTTATGCAACATTTATTTCCATATCAACCGTGTTGTAAAAGAAAACAGACAAAAAAATCCCAAGAAAAATAAAGTTTAAAAATGTATGCTTTGATTTGCATTCATTCTCCATCAGTTTGTTCTCTGGAGGTGTGTAGCATTTTTTTCTCATAAGTCTCTTAGAACTATGATATTCCTGTTCTTTACAATCTTGCAACATTCATTTTTTATTTTTTATATGACATGTTCTTTCCATTCACACAGTTGTAGTCATTGTGTATATTGTTTTCTTGATTCTACTGACTTATGGGATTTAATTCATCTTTCCATCTCTTGTGTTCAGCATAAAATCTTGCACATATAAAATAATTAAGAAATGTTTGTGGAATTATTAAAATGTAGAGAATCCTAGAATCTTAGAATTGGGAAGAACATCTAATGTTATCTCCTCCAAACTATACCTAGAATGTGAATCTACAACATCTTTAATAAGTAGTCATACAATTTGAAAACCTTCAGTGGTAAGGAACTCAGTTTTGACCAAAGCAATTGATTCAACTTCCGAACAACTCTACAATTAGGAAAGCAGTCTTTATAATTGAGATGACATTTGCAACTCTATAACTCTTTCCATTGATCTCTAATTTTGAAGTCAAGCAGAGTAAATCTAATCTATTTTCTACCTGAAAAACCTTCAAGTTTTTATATATATATCAAGCCCATCTTCTCTAAGTCTTTGATAAACTCACCATTGATAGTCCTCTCAACCACATTTTCTCCAATTGACCAATCCTCTCACCATCCTGATCACCTTCTCCTGTCCATGCTTTAGCTTGTCAATGATTCTCCTAAATTGTGATGCTCAGAAATTGGCATAATACTCTAGTTTGACCAGGAAAGAGTTTATTGGACCACCTTCATTGTAGACACTATGTCCCTTGATGAAGAATAGCATATGAAAACAACTAGATGACATAGTAGATAGAGTCAAGAAGATAGGCACCAAGAGCCTCAAGAGCCATCCTAGCTGTTTGACTGGGCAAGTCATCTAACCTGTCTGCCTCAGTTTTTTAATTGTAAAATAGAGACAAGAGTTATGACATTTAAAAAGTTCAAGAGACGATTTCTATGTAATTAGTTATTTTATTAATAATGCTAACATTTTGATAAAAGAGGTCAGTGGTACTCTCAAATGACAAAGATCCTCATGGCAATAGGTTCATGGCTTATAAGCCCTTGGAAAAGTGTGTTTTCCAGAGGATGACAATAAAATATGATTGGTTAACAACTAATGAGAGAATGAATATTGCGATGAGAAGTGGGCTCACTCCAAAGTGGGACTGAGAGTGACATCATGTCACTCTTGGACAAAGAGACTAACTCTACAATCAAGACCAACCCTAGCTTTGGGTAATATCATCGAAGTATCTATCCCCCTTGAAACCTGAGTAGAACCCAAAGGCTTCCCTACCTTAGATTAAATTCTTTGTAAGACTGGGTAAGGTTTCTCCAAGATTGAGGAAAATTAACTAAATCTCATTATTAGTAATATCTTTCAAGTGAAGGAATTTTGAAATGAGGACTATAGAAAAAGGAGGAACTTAGGATATTTCCAAATCATTGATTATTAATAATCATTTCCCTCAGAACATATACTTTCCAGAATTGTTATAAGGATCCAAAGAGATAATTGTTATAAAGCACCTAGCACAGACATTTAAAAATTCTTGTTCTGTTCCCCCTTCCCATTAGTTTTTCTGGCTTTCATGTCACATTGTTAGTTCCATGGTCTTCCATGGTCTTGCAGTCCACTCAGTGCCCCAGATATTTTAGTTGCTGACTAGTCACAATTCCACCATTCTGAACTTAAATGACTGGCTATCTTTTTGAATTTGGGTTGGATTAGATAGTCACTGAAGTTCCTTCCAGCTTTCAAATTATATGACTCTGTGAATATAAATATAATGACGGGGTCTAGACCTGTGATGTAATTGGCATGGGGCTTTACATTTCCCCTAATGGAACTGCATCTGCCTTAAGTCCTTCCTTCTATTATTCACTAAGTTCATGTCATTCAGTATGTCACTATCCCATCCCACTTTATATTATTTCAATTCAGCTATTTGTTGTTTACTTGTTTTGTGGTGTCCAACTCTTTGTGACCTCATGGACCATAGCACTCCAAATTTTTCTGTCTTTGACTAACTCCTGAAGTCTGTTCAAGTTCATGTTCATTGTTTCCATGACACTATCTATCCCAGTCTCCTCTGTCCCCTTTTCATTTTTCCATCAATCTTTCCCAGCATCATTCACATCACTACATGTCTGAGTAGAGGGACATATTACCACTTTTCATAAAGACCTTCAGTGATGGGAATTTGCTACATTTCAAAGGAGTCCTTTCTGCCAGTGGATGATTTGAATGTTTGGAAAGAGTATTGGAGTCAGTCTATTCTGACTTACTGAGGCTATCTCTTTATAGGGATTCTTCTACTCAAATATTTTTGTCAAGACTTTCTGGAGAAAATTACTTAACACAGTGCTTGGTGTCCATTTAATGCTTCTTGATGTACTTTGTCTTGACAAGCAGATGTATAGATTCTGGTTGTATGTCTCCCTCATTCAAAGTGTGAATGTGATATACATTGTATAGTTATCATTAATATTATTTTCCTGGAATCTCCAGCTTCTCTAAAATGCTCATATTCATCATTTCTTACCATGCAGTAATATTTCATTGCATTCACATACTGAAATTTGTTTAGGCAGCCTCCCCACCAAATGGTCACTGACTTTGTTTCCAGGTCTTTGCTACTATAAAAAAAATGTGGCTATAAATATTCTAATATATATTTGTTCTTTCTATTTTTGGCCTTCTTGAGACAAAGATGGGATTTCTCAGTCAAAGCATATAGACATTTCATTCAGTCTCATAGAATTATTCCAGGACACTTCATACAGTCCTCTAGCATCTTGATATTAAATATTTCCTTCACAAATTTCTGAGGTATACAGAGCAAGGGTTAGAGCAAGAGTTAGAGGTTCCTCCACTCCAAATTCAGAACCTTTTCCACTGTACTAAGTTAATTCCAGTTACAGACATTATAAGTGGTAACACTAAGCACTGAGAGACATTGGTACATATGCATTGGGCTGGCCTGGGACCTTGAATCCAACAATCTGAGTGCCCTGCTAGTGGGAGCATCTGGGCTTTCTATTTTCTCTACACCCTCACTCTCTCTTCCCAAAGCAGAGTAAGGGAGCCAACAGCTGGAGGACACCATTATCAGCCCTTAATCTCTGAGTGTTTCTCAGCAAGTTTATGAAACAGCACAATAAGGAAGTCCCTGAGGCCCTATTAACAGAAACCAAAATTGGATTATGTAGGAATTACATTAAATAAAAAGCCACTGTGCCCAGTTAATTGAAAGGCAAACTTCCATATTATAAGATCATTCTCTTCTGAAGGCAGGAGAGTCTATCAGACTGAAACCTCTTGGGACAATTGCCTGAAACAGTTTCTAAGCAAAGTAATTTCCTACTTCTCCTAATTCATCCCCCTGCCCAAAGGAGTTCAAGACCCAGAACCAGTAACCAAATGACTGTAATTCCTTATAGAGTTCCTCTTTTTCTTGAGGATGACAAGGTTCACCTTTTCTGCCTTGAAATTTCTCCTAAATGCCTTGACCTATGAACATCCCATTCTCTTTTCCTAAATCCATTCTTTTATTAGATGCTTTTAGTTGCTGGTATTTAAAAAACAACCCTGTGATATACCTCCCAGAATATATAAAGTAGCAAGATTTGTTAATTCTTTGGCGTAGGAACCTTTTAACTATGGAAATTCCCCAATGGATACAGGTCATTTTTTGCTGGAATTTCTAGGCTAAGAGTAATAAGAAATTAAGTAACTTACATGTGTTCACTCAAGCATGGCATAGAGGATATTTGAATTAAGTGCTCATGGCTGGTTCTCTCCCTTCAGGCTGTTTCTCCAAGTGACACCAACTCTGTAACTTCTATAATTGAGATTAATTTCAATTTAAAGATAAAAATAAAGAGGAATCTTAGAGATATTCTACTTTAGGGATGAGATGGGACCAAAGTTGTGATTTATTTGGTATAGGGAACTCTTTATGAGGAAATTCCCTAACTACCAATGAAGATTGGCATTTCCTTTACAACTTGTCTTAAAGAGTTGCCTGATTCCCTGAAAGGTTAAGAGAGTTGCTCAGGCTGACATAGTCAATATGTAACAGAGTTTGTATTTGATCCCCAGTCTGAGAAATTATACCATACTGCCTCTCTGGTCTCATTTCACTGCTGAGGAAACTGGACTTGAGGAATGAGAAGTTGAAGCCTTTGGTGAGGAGTAATCATTGGCAATCAGGGGACAGAATTCCACAACTGGGCATCTGTCAAAGGGGGAAGCAACAAGAAGAGGGGAATGAAGATTAGCAACTACAAAAGAAAAAAGCAGATGGGTAAGAGTGAGAAAGAAATCTAGCTTTGGAAGAGAATCTGAAGATCACCTATAGCATGTGCACACAGTGCTTGTTAAATTACATTTATATAGCATGCTTTATATAATTTTTATGAAATTATAGAAACATAGAGATAGAAGGGACCTCAGAGGATATCTAATCCAACACTCTCATTTTACAGAAGAAAAAATCGATTCTCTAAGTGATTAAGCAACTCACTCAGGGCTTAACAGATGGAGTCAGAGAGGGATAGAGATCTCCTGATTCCAAGTCAAATGGTCAGTCAGTCAGTCAATAGATATTTATTAAGAATCTACTATTTGCCAGACAGTGTACTAAGTACTTGCTTAGTCTGCTTGACACTGCATATTGGATTTGATTCCAATCTAATACAAAACACTTGAATCTCTTTCAGATGAGAAAACTAAAACCTGAAGAAATTGTGACCTGCCTGAGTTTATACCATCAAGGAAGGCTGGGGCCAGAATCCATATTGCCTAGCTCAAAGACCAATGTTCTTCCCCTATCCTCATAGTACCCATAGGAGGAACACACAAACTTACTTGGTAGTCATGAGTAGATTTTAATAATTGAACCAAAAGAATTAAAGAAAAAAAAGATTAAAAATACACCAGAAATAGAGTCATCCCAAAGGAATGAAATAAATTGGACTTCCCTCCTCCTCCCAGGTCACCTTTTCTCCTCCATTATAGAAAAGTTCTGGCAAAATCAGGATAATGACCTCTTACTGATGCTCTGGAGGATGTTACTGTGCTAGGCCAGAAGTTGAATTAGGCAGCATCTATGATCCCTTTGAAAGTTAAGATTTTTGTGGCATTTGAGTTTGGCTTTAAAACTGGCAAAAGTGGAACTGGTGGAGCTGACAGGGTAGGGCAATATGGCATTCCAGATATCCTGACTAGTGCATTGTACTCAATATTTTGTATGCTTGTTATGCATAATGTTCTACAAGTACTGAATTAGATGTCAGAACACAAGTTCTCCCAATAAATCTTGGCTCCTTCACTGTTTACAATAAGTACCCATCCAAAGGCATAGAAAAGGAGGGTATTGGACTTGGTGTGAGTTGTCTCTACCACCAACCTTTCTCATGTCTTTCTTCTCTCCTTGGCACCTTTTCCTCCCTCCCTTTCACCCAATCCCTCCCAAAGTTTTTGTTTTGCTTTCTAGATTCCAAGACCTCCCATTGCAGAGATTCAAACCTTTTCCACTAAACTTGAGTTCCTTACTAGTAAAATGAAGGGAAGGATGCAAATGGTCTAGATCAGATATATGGAACCTGTGTCCTTGAGGCCACAAGTAGCTTTCTAGATCCTTGGGTACAGCCTTTTGATTGAGTCCTAATTTTACAGAACAAATACTTTTGTTAAGGAGATTTGTTCTGTGAAGTTTGGATTCAGTCAAAGGGCTGCACTTCAGGACCTAGAGGCCTTGAGACTGCAGGTTCCTCACCCCTGATCTAGATGTTCTCTAAAGAGCCTTTCAGCTTGGACATTCTAATCTAATTTCAACTATTAGTGATAGAAACGATGAATCCTTCGGTGTAATTTCAGGATTTTTATCCGAAGTCCATTTCCTGCTCTAATACTCAATGTTCCAACACTTTATGTTCCAAGATCCCTTCCAGCTCTGACAATTAACACTCTAAGATCCATTGCAGCTCTTACAGTTCATACTTAAATAGTCTCTATTTTAAGATCTTTTCCAGATCTATTATTCTCCTCATGTTCTATCATTTTATGTTCTATGGTCTCTTCCAAGAAGCTTTGACAATCTGTGTTCTAGCATTTTGTATTCCAGAGTCCCTTCCAGCTCTGACATTCTATCTTCTGACATTCTGTGTTCAAAGTTTCTTCAAGATCTGTTTTACTGTTCTGTATTCTAGGAACCCCTACTAGTAGCTCTGAAACGTTATATCCTAACATTATCTCCCTTCTTGCTCTGAGATTCTATATTCTAGCATTCTGTGTTCTAGGGTCCTTTCTGGTTCTGACAATCTATGTTCTAAGAACCCTTCCACCTCAAACAACCCATGTTCTAATGTCCCTTACACTATTTAACATCCTATAAACCTATAAAATAATATAGCTTAGAATGACTGCTTTCTTTTGTTTAAGAGCCACACTATAGTTTTGCCTTATACAAAATTTTATACACAACTTAAACATTTTAACTTGTAGCAAAATATGGGGGAATTTAAATTATTTAGCTTACTATTTTCCTAACGGGGAGTTAATAGTCATCCATCACCATGAAGGCTATGTAGAATAAGTATTCCTATAGTGTTCCTTCTTCCTAGTTCCTCTTTCTAACAAGGAATATAGTCTTGTTCCACCTCCTGCAGAAAAAAGGATGTAATTCCATTTCCTTGACTCTTGGGCCAATGATAATGAGTAATATATTTTTTAAAAGGAGCATGTTATTCTCCTGGACTCTAGGGATCTTATCATAGAGTGTTAATAGATATCTCCAAGTGATTTTACAGCTCACAAACAGGATTCTTTAAGAATAATAGTAACCACAATATTTTTATATAATTTTATATATTAAAAGTACTGCCGTCACAACATTCCTATTAAATATGCAGGGCAAATGTTGTTACCCAATTGTTCTGAACGAGAAAACTTAGTTACAGAATGATCACACTATTTGTACATGTTCACACTCCAAGTGACAAAGATCCTTTGTGGCCAACAACGTAATGATGCTCTAGAGACACTGTACAAAATAAATGCCATCCTAATAGTAAGAGAGCCAGAAATCTGGGCTATTTATTGTTCAGTTGTTTCAGTTATGTTTGAATCTTCATGACCCTATTTGGGTTTTCTTGGCAAAAATAATAGAGTGGTTTTCCATTTCCTTCTACAGCTCATTTTACAGATGAAATAGATTAAGGCAAACAGGAGTAAGTAACTTACCCAGGGACACACTGGCAGTAAGGGTCTAAGACAAGATTTAAACTCAGGAAGATGAGTCTTACTGACCCCAAGTCTAACATTCTATCTATTCTATTGTACACAAGGCCAAAAGAAATCTTCCTCATGTTTCCCTGCAACTACCATACAATTATTCCTGATTCTGTCTTCCTGGGTGGAGTAGGACACATCTTTCCACTGACTTAATAAGTCTTCTCTGGACATGCCCCAGTTTGTCAATGTCCTTTCTAAAATATGGTGCCCAGAGCTATATTCCATACTCCTGTTCCACCCGCCTCATAGAGTCATTGTAAAAAGTCAATCAATAAACATTTATTAGGTCCCTACTATGTGCCAAGTACTATGCAGATGAGAGAACAGATGAGAATACATGAGGGAATAAGTGAAAATACTTTGTAACCATTAAATCAATAGGCAACTACTAACATCATTATGAAGCTGGGTGGTAAAATGGATGGAGCATTGGACCTGGAGTCAAGGAGACCTGAATTTGAATTTTACCTCACATTGGCACACACATATCGAGATTCCAGACAAGTTACTCAGACACTTTCAGCATCAATTTCTTCATCTCTAAAGTAGAGATGATAAAAATACCTGTCTCAAAGGGTTGTAGTGAGGAATAAAGAAATAATATTTCTAAAGAGTTTTGTAAGCCTCATGCAATTGTCATATAAAAGCAAATTATCATTGATGTTGTTGTTATGGTTACTGCATGACCTTAGACAAGTCTCTTTACCTCTTTTGTCCGAAGTATCTTCCTCAGTAAAATGAGAGGTCTGGACCAGGTGCCCTTACTTCCCATCCTGCTCTAAATACTAGGATGTTATTATTACTTTCCCAAATAAAAACCCAGCATCCACCTAAAATAGAGTGTGGATTTCTTGGTCAGTCTAATTACTTGGCTTCTAAATAGTGTTCCTGAAATGTTTTCTGAAAAATAATGTTTCTCATGCTGAGTCACTGGTCGGAGGATATTGTATGGGCTTGTTTCAGGGGGAAGCTGTCAGGGCTCAAGCATGCTGTTTCTTGAGTAATGAAACAAGCAAAATTAATCAGCTTACTGTTCTCAGCTGTTTAGGGGCTTTTTCCTCAGCAGTACATGACTCAATAAAGGGCTCTTTCTCTGCTCTGGGTCATGTAGGTAGTCAGCTCTCAGATTTGGTCAAGGGAAACAAATCCAAAACAGGGTCTAGATGTCAAAAGTTAGTAAGTTTGAAAAATGCCAGCTGCCAGCTAGGGACCCTAGCTCAGGGAGAGAAACCCATTCTCAAACTAGGAATATATTGAAGAGAAAAGAAGTCTAGCCTTGGATTCAAAGACACCTAACTTGAGGAAAATCTTGCAAGTGTCTAAAGAATGACAGCTAGGATGGACAAGGACACTGGGTTTATACCATAGAAAATTGGTTGAAGGAACTGGGAGTGTTTAGCCTCGATAAGAAAAGGCTGAGAGTATAGGGCTTTCTTCCAGTATTTAAAGAGATAGTATCTGGAAGACAGATCAGACTTTTTTTTTTCATACATGATCTCAAAAGGTAGAACTAGGAGTAATATGTGGAAGTTTCTTTTTCAGCTCTCAAGGAGTATGTGTGTATGTGTATGTTTTAATAGTATTTTTTTTCAATTACATGTAAGGACAATTTTTTGCATTCATTTCTATAAAATTTTGAGTTGCAAATTTTTCCTCCCCTCTTCATTTCCTAAGACAATACGTATCTTGATTTAGGTTATATATGTGCAATCATGTAAAAAAAATTTCCATATTAGAACAAAAAAATTATGAAAAAATAAAGTGAAAACAGTATGCTTCAATCTGCATTCAAAATGTCAGTTCTTTCTCTAGATGTTGCTAGCATTTTCCATCATGAGTCTTTTGGACTTGCCTTGGATCATTGTATTGCTGAGAAGAGCTAAGTCTGTCATAGTTTATCATCACACAAGTTTCTGATATTGCATGCAGTGTTCTCCTGCTTCTGTTTATTTCACTTTGGATCAAGGCATGTAAGTCTTGTAGAAGTTTCAAAGACAGAAATTCAGGTTTGACGTGAGGAAAGCCTTCCTAGCAATCAAAAATATCTAAATAAAAAATATCTAAAGGTGGAATGAACTGTCTCCAGAGCTGGGAGGTCACTTGTCCTTTGTGGTCTTTAATGATAGCAGTTAATATTTATATAGTGATTTAAGATTTGCAAAGTGCTGGTCACACATAATCTTATTCAATCCTGACAATTAACCTTGCGAGGTATGCCCTGTTATTCCCATTTTAGGAATGAGAGATTTGTCAATGGGTCACAAGGCTAATAAGTGACTGAGGCAGAATTTGAACTCAGGTCTCCTTATTCCAGCATTGAATCTACTGGGCCATCTAGCTACAAGGAAAGGCTGGATAACCATTCATCAGGTTTGTTGAATGTTGAATTATTGTTCTTCATTTATTGGTTGATCACTGAAGTCTCTTCCTGTTCTCTAATTCTGTGTTTGTGGGGAATGATTAGCTTGAAGACATTCAATCTAAAAACTAATAATATTAAAGGTATTGGACATGCTGACCAATAAAGAGATTATGCTAATTGTTTGTCTTCTTTTTCCCCCAGCTACCACATCACACTGTTAACATTTAGAGAAACTGTGGTCTACTAAACCCGCCCCCCCCAGGTCTTTTTTCCTGCTACCATTGTCTAATAATGTTTATTACCTCTTCTTATACTTGAGTTAAATTTTTGAAGCTATGTACAGGATTTCATCCTTTTCTTTATTAGATTTCATTTTACTAGATTCTTCTCATTGTTCTAGAATTTCATAATTTTGGGGATCCTGGATCTGTCCCCCAAAATGACAGATTTGCATTATCTGCAAATTGGATGGATAAGCATGTCATCCATGCCTTAATCCAATATATTTAACAGTGTAAACCCAAGGGCAGACGACTCCACCTACCTTCCTCCTAATGGACTTTGAATTATACAATGATTTCTGCTTGGGTCTAGTTTTCCACAGTTTCAATTCCACTTAATTGTACTATCATCTAGCCCATATCTTTCCAACATGATCTCCCACAATGCCAAGGGCACTGTCCTACACTGAGTGAGAGCTCAGTAAGTACATATTGAATCAATGCCTACCATTTTTAGAGATCTATGTGGCTTCCAAAGTGTTTTCTCTCCAATAACTAAGATGGAGGAGATACCTTTATCTTCCAACATCCCTACCTAGAACTTTGGCCACCCAGATCCTACCATAATTTTCAATAATGTATTCTAAGGACCTCTGGGTCTTGTTATCTGACCTCTAATTGAGCACTAAAAACCACCATGTCGGGGCGGAGCCAAGATGGCGGAGTAGAAGGACGCACATTTACGAGCTCCGAGCCCACAACCCATGGAATTGAGGTAAAAGGAGATCCCCATAAATTCTGAATCTCTGCAGGGGGTGCATAAACATAGGGGAAGAGATTTCCGTTCCACTGAACCCTGGAAAGCCGTCCCCGGGGTCCCTCGCACCCCGGAAAGCGGACCCCACCCCCACCCCTGGCCGCGACCCAGAGAAGCTGACCTGAGCAGACTTCAGAGAGGAAAGCTCCGGGGGAAGCTCCGGCAGCCGGGAAAGTCCCTCCGCTCACAGAAGCTACAGGTCAGTGAAAAAGAAAGCTGGGCTGAAGGAGAGGGGAAGCGGGGCGTCTCCGTGACTCGGGCCCCCTTGGGAGGAAGCGGCGGCAGCAGAGACGGAGGCAGGAAGCGGCGGAGGCAGAGGCGTGGGCGGGCGGCTGAGGCGGCAACGGCCCGGGACTCAGGAATCCCCCAGCAGCAGGTAGGATCTTCAATACTGAAGGTCTTTCCAACCTGAGGGAGCCGAGCAGGGGAGACAGCCCTGCCCCCACCCTGCTCTACTGCTGAACGCCTCTGAATAAAACCCCCAAGGGAGCTGAGTACAGCAGGCGGGGCCCCCCACCCCGCCCCCACCCATTCCGTTCCTGAAAGTCTCTGCAGGAAGCCCCTGAGGGCCCAAGCTTAGGAGGCGGCCCTGCCCCCACCCCTGCGCCAGAACTAAAGCTTGCCGCGGGAAAGCGCATTTGAATCTCAGAGGCCAAGCACTAGCTGGGCGGATCCAGGTGGGGGGTGGAAAGGAATCTCAGAAGTCAAGTAACTGGCTGGGAAAATGCCTAGAAAGGGGAAGAAAAATAAGACTTTAGAGAGTTTTTTCCAACAAATGCAAATGATCCCGACCTTCGGATCTGATGGGGAGGACGAGAACGTATTTTTCCCATCAGGGAAAGATGTGGAGGGCGGGGCCCTCAGTACCCCAGACACCCCAGGGGGGTGTTGGGTGGGCTCAGGCCTTGGAAGAGCTTAAAAAGGATTTTGAAAAGCAAGTTAGACAGGTGGAGGAAAGACTGGGAAGAGAAATGACAAAGATGCAAGAAGAGTATGAAAAAAAGGTCAATATCTTGGTAAAGGAGACCCAAAAAAATGCTGAGGAAATTAACACCTTGAAAAATAGGATCACTCAATTGGCAAAAGAGGTTCAAAAAGCCAATGAGGAGAAGAATGCATTCAAAAGCAGAATGAGCCAAATGGAAAAAGAGGCTCAAAAGCTCACTGAAGAAAATAATAGTTCTCTCAAAAGGAGAATGGAACAGATGGAGTCTAATGACTTTATGAGAAACCAAGAAATCACCAAACAAAACCAAAAGAACGATAAAATGGAAGAGAATGTGAAATATCTCATGGGAAAAACAACTGACCTGGAAAATAGATCAAGGAGAGACAACTTAAAAATTATGGGACTACCTGAAAGCCATGATCAAAAAAAGAGCCTAGACATCATCTTCCATGAAATTATCAAGGAAAACTGCCCTGACATTCTAGGACCAGAGGGCAAAATAAGTATTGAAAGAATCCATCGATCACCACCTGAAAGAGATCCAAAAAGAGAAACTCCTAGGAACATTGTGGCCAAATTCCAGAACTCCCAGGTCAAGGAAAAAATCTTGCAAGCAGCTAGAAAGAAACAATTCCAGTACTGTGGAAATACAATCAGGATAACCCAAGATCTAGCAGCTTCTACATTAAGGGATCAAAGGGCGTGGAATAGGATATTCCAGAAGGCAAAGGAACTAGGACTCAAACCAAGAATCACCTACCCAGCTAAACTGAGTATAATACTTCAAGGGAAAATATGGTCTTTCAATGAAACAGAGGACTTTCAATCATTCTTAATGAAAAGACCAGAGCTGAAAAGAAAATTTGACTTTCAAACACAAGAATGAGAGGAAGCATGCAAAAGTAAACAGCAAGGAGAAGTATTAAGGGACTTACCAGAAATGAACTGTTTGCATTCATACAGGGAAGGACAATATTTCTAACTCTTAAAACTTTTCAGTATCTGGGTGGTTGGTGGGACCACACATACACATGTACACGCATGCACACACATACACACATGCATTCACATGCAGAGACAGAGAGCACAGATTGAACTGAATAGGATGGGACCATACCTTAAAAGAAATTAAGGTAATTGTGAGAGAGAAATGTAGTGAGAGGAAAGAGGGGGAAATGGAAGGGGGTAACTATATGTCATTTAAGAGGCAAGTAGGAGATGTTTTTAGTGGAGGGAAAAAGAGGAGAGCTGAGGAAAAAAACAAACAAACAAACAAAAGTTTACCCTCATCACATTTGACTAAACGAAGGAGTGAAATGCACACTCATTTTGGTATGAAAACCTATCTTACAGTATAAGAAAGTGGGGGAGAAGGAGATATTGGGGGGGGGGGGATGATGGAAGGGAGGGCAAAGGGAGGAGGGAGCAATTGAAAGTCAACACTTGGGGAGGGACAGGATCAAAGGACAGAAGAGAAACAATGAGGGGCAGGTTAGGAGGGATGGCAATTCAGTTAGTCTTACACAACACAACTATCAGGAAGGTCATTTGCAAAGCTACACAGATATGGCCTATAATGAATTGCCTGCCGTACCAAAGGGAATAGGTGGGGAGGGAGGGATGGGGAGAATTTGGAACTCAAATTTTTAGGAACAATTGTTTAGTATTGTTGTAGCAACTAGGAAAGAAGACATACAGTTAATGAGGAATAGAAAGTCATCTGGCCCTACAGGAGAAAAGAGAAGATAGAGACAAGGGAAGGGAGGGATGACAGAAGAGAGGACAGATTGGAGATAGGGAAAATTAGATTGCTTGGGGTATTTGGTGGGGGGAGGGGAGAAAAGGGGAGAAAATTTGGAACCCAAAAATTTGTGAAAATGAATGTAAAAAGCTAAATAAATAAATAAATAGATAGATAAATAAAAAAAAAATTAAAAAAAAATTAAAAAAAAATTTAAAAAAAAAAAAAAAATAAAAACCACCATGTCTTTCTAATTCCCCTGAACCTAAACCCCATTTAACATCTGGTCATCCAAAACAAAAATTCACATGAAATATTTTTAAATTTCATCTTCATTAATATTTTCTCCAATACTTTTTAAGTCTGGATAATCAATAAAAGAACAAATCAATCACTGTTTTGCAATATTTGTCTATTTCTGAGTTGTACATGCTCATAATGAAAATTTAACAACCAGTTTTCTCAAACCAATTCAATCTGACACCAGCACACCTTTAAAAATAACCCACCTACATATGTGATCTGCCACAGTTGCAATGTAAGCTCATCCCAATGCTTAGCATTATGCTTGATACAGTAAGTGCATAATAAATACTTTTCCATTCCATAGTGTAAGTATTGTTATCTCCATTTTACAGCTAAGTAAACCCAGACTTGGAGAGTATGTCAAGGTGGCTTTGAGGTTACCTAGAAGTAAATGCTCAGGCTAGGTCTTGAGCCTAGACTTTTGGTTTCAGCTGTTCTTTTCCCTAAAAGGAAAAAATATGTCATTTTTCAATTCCAATTTTACTAACTAGTTTGTAGGAAATTATATAACTTGTGACATCCTGAGTCACCTTTGCTTTGGTCCTTAGTGCTTTTTCTCTCTTCCATTTTTCCCATCATGCTTTTCTGTCAGATGTCAACTTTATTATCAGTAGTCACCTCCTGCCATTAGATTTTCCCCAAGTACCACATTCCAAACTTCAAGTTTATTTCTTCTTTTAAGACCTTTATTGTTTTTCTCTTTTTAGTTGAAAATTGGTCTCTAGCATCATTTTTTCCAGCTGTGTTCAGTTACATAAGGTGCCATTGGCAACAAAATGATTTTAACCCTTGATTCCCATAAGCAGTAAAGAAAAGAGCAAAGAATATAGCCAAGAGAGTTAGATCTAATCCCTCTTTACAATGAATTTCCTGTGTAAATTTAGATAAATCACTTCCTATCTTCAATCTTGTTTGGTTATCTATAAAATGAGATGTCAGGACTAGGCAATCACTAAAGTCATGAGCATCTCTAAGTTTCCAAAATCCCTTGCAGATCCTATACAATCTGGTACTGGAAGGAATCTTCACAAATGAAGAAACCAAGTTTCCAAGGGAAATCTGGTATTAATTAGCAATCAGTTAATGAACCCAAATTGACTCTGAATCCAAATCCAATGCTCTTTCCACACTACCCTGAAAAATTTCTATATTCTCTCCTTTAATATCCTGCATTCTAACATTGCTTTCAGCTCTAATATACTGTGTGATTCCATGAGTATTTGGGAGAAGGAAGAGTTGGAAGACCTGGATAGAGGAAAAAGAATCAAACCAATCCCCTCCTTCCTCTTCTCCCCTCTAACCCCCAAAACACCCTATGAAATATGGTGACCACCATCTCAACTTTGACAAGCAATCTCCTATTTCTTCTTGTTAGTTTGATGTTAAAGATCTTGAATTTCAAAATAAAGTCTGCCACTCTCTCCAGATTGGCTCCTGTTTTCTCAGAGCTACGTAGCAATATGTCAGTGGGAATTTTCTAAAGATTAGCTAATAGCCCCAGAGGTCCAGTCAATTCTGAAGTTGGCTTCTGTTCCTAGAATCCCAGGAAGTCATCCTGAGAAAAGTTGTGTGTGGGATGGAGCCCTGCATTTAGAGTCAGGAAACCTGAGCTTATGTCCCATGTCTGCCACCTAGTACTTACATGCCCGTGAGGAATCTAAAACTTTCTATAGCCTCAGTTTCCTCATTTGTAAAATGTGTGTACCCAGACCTACACTGATCACATTGTGTGACTATGGTAAGAAAAAGACTTTTAAAAATTGTGAACATTGGTTGAAATGGGAGCTGATAGGTGTTGTGGCATCATGGAAACATTGGGCTAATGGTCATGAAACCTCACTTCAAATACTGTTTTTATCACCTAGTAGCTGAGTGATCTTGGTAAGTCACTTTTCCTCTCTTGATCTGTTTTCTCATCTGTCCAACAGGGTTGATAACACCTTCCCTGCATACTTTACAAGGTTGTAATGAGAATAAAATGGGATCATAGGATCACAGATCTCCATTTTAAGATGAGGAATCTAAGATCTAGGAGGTTTTCTCAAATCATGGGTCATAAGCATCAGAAGTAGGATCTGAACCCAGGCCCTTTAATTTAAGTGACAAGACTCTTTCCACTGAACCACACTGCTTCCTTTGAGTATATGGAAATGCTTTGGAAAATATGAAGAGGAAAAGACAACTTCTGGCCCGAAGATAGAGGAGGGTTTTATGGTGAAGGTAGCACTTTATTCCCTCTTTTATTCCCCTTCCTTCAGTCAGTCATTCATCATTATAGAGCTGTGCTAGAGGGACTAGGAGGTACCCTTGAAGCCAGCCTCAGTCACTGATCATCTGACTCCAGATGAAAGACATCTACTACACACAGTGTAGAATGCCACAGCAGTTTGGCTCATGCTGGATCATTCTAATTTAATATATTCCTCTGAGAGCTCTATACAACACCTACTGCTTGGATTTCTGAATGACTTGGGCTAGAGTGATACATTACATTACCTGGCAGTTCATCACTGATTTTACCATGTGGTACTGAGGGGAAAAAAGGCAACCTGGTGACTAGAGGCCCCCAGAATGAGACTGCGGAAGAAATTCGGCAATCACTTAATTTCTTTATGGAAAGCCCTTGCTGGAGCCTGGATGGAGGCATATTCAGTCCATTAGGCCTCCTTATGAGTCACTCAGCAACCTGACATTAGAGACATTATTCCCACAGTGAATCCCAATTGATGTGTTCCTAGGATGATGTTCAAATAGGGTAGTGTTCTTAAAATTAGAGATTTCAGATTTGGAAGGGTCCTCTTAGGATATGAAATACAGAATGGCAGAGGTGGAAGGTCCATTAAGGAATAGGATGTTACAATGCACAACATGGAATATTAGAAATGGAAATGACCCTAAGTGAACTCCTAGTCCTAACTTCTCTCATTGTATACAGAGAAATAGAGGTACAGATAAAATTAAGTGACACAGAACTCTTTAGCACAAGATCCAGGACTAATACACAAAAGCTTTTTGTAATTTAAAGGTCATCGAATTCAAATTCTATCTTTGTAGAGATGAGGAAATTGAGGCTGAGAGGAAGTGACCTGCTCAAGGTTCTACAGGTAGCAAGTAGCAGATCTGGAATAGAACTCAAGTTCTTTGAGTCCAAAGCCTTTGCTCTTTCAACTACATTATACTGACTCTTTTGGAAGATCTTCCAGTAGTACTGGAAGGTGGTGATGACCAAACTCATCTTCTGGGCTCTAGGCTCTTCCTAGAGGCTTCATAGACAGAGCTCTGTGGGTCTTTGGTGGATGAGAGAGGTTAGAACACAACCAACTGGTCATATCTGCCTCAAAGAAGGTCAGAATCCACTCTCCAAGCCAGTTCTGGCAGAGTTTGTTGTTTTGGAAAACTAATGTCATCACAAATGAGTGATATCTTAATTCATGGGTGAATTGGATTTAAGTGAGGCAGAGTTGCTAACTTCACTCTTTCTTCCGGAGTCATCAAGGTCCAGTGGAAAGACCAAAGGCAGGACAACTCCCAATGACCTGGGATGCAGTGGATGACCTTGGGTGTCTGATCAAGCTCTAAGCACTCCACAGCATCTGCTTAACTATTTGTTCTCAGATGCCTGTTCCATCAGGGAAATCTTCACATGCTTGGGCTAGAGGCCTAGAGGTTACCCTCAACTTGATTTAGCCCATCTGCCAAGATATTTTACTGGGGTATAGCTGGTTCACATGTTATAGTTTCTTGTTGTTACTGGTGAGAGTTGGTTGGGTAGACTCAAAAGTGGAAGACAGAGTTTGGAACCTATGTGAAAGTGAGAATTCTTCATGGGCATAGCAAAATTCTTTGGATGGCTATTGGGTTGCAAGTAGGACTACTGCCAACTTTTCCTTGGAGATCCATACTTGAGGGGATTGTGGTATGTGCATGCAAAGAACACTAGATACAGATACAGGTTTAGCCTCTACAGCTCCATTTGGACCACCTGCATATTAAGGGGTTGTGCGTGTGTGGAGGGAAATAAGAACCACAGTTATTTGGTAACATCTTAAGTAGATTAACAATGGAGAAATCTCTCAAGCATCTTGTGACCTAATATTAGAAAGTTTCCAATCCTTATAAAAGTATACAGTGAAGCAAATGGTCTCCTCCACTTCTATAACAACTACTTGATGACCTTGGATAAGAGAACCTATAATTTTGCCTAAAAGAACTTCTTTCACAATTGTAAAGGTATTTGATCTCTATCTCTTGTCTCCTACCCTTGAGCAAGGAATGATTTCTTATTCTGATAATAAATTCTTCCACTTGCATTCCAAATACTCCTCTTTTCTCTCTTGATTGATTCCTCTCTCTTTCTAGACCTCCCTCTCCTGTGGAATGCTTCACATACTATCCCAAGTTGCCACAACGTGCTGCTGATTGACTGTGTACTTAACTGGGCCTAAAATCCACATGAGTACACCAGGGATCTGAATTTGTTATCAGCCAAAACATGCAAATAAATCTCTCTGCTTTCAGTTTGCCTTCCTATCTTTGACCCACAATCACTGGACCCTCACCAGCTCTAATGGTGATAGACCTTCTAAGAGGTCAAAAGAATTCCTCCACATGAGCAAATGCCTTCATAATAATGAAAGGGCTGGATAAATTTGAATACTTATGGCTCCTATGGCATAGTGGATAGAGGTTAGCATTGAAGCCAGGAAGATTTCCCTTCAAGAACTATTTGTGTGATCCCAGGTAAATCACTTTACTTCTTAGTGGTCTAGGTACTCAAAAGACTATAAATTGCAGAGGAAAAATAATTTGCATTGGTAGAGGGAAAGAGAATGGAATGTAAGGGAATAAACATTTCTGTAATAGCTACAATGTACCAGACACTGTGCTAAGTGCATTTACAAATATTGCCTAACCCTGCAAGGCAGGTATTATTATTAAACTCATTTCACAGTTGAGGAACCTGAGGGAGGCAGAGGCTAAGTGATTTGCCCAGGGTCAAATCTTCAGTAAATTATTTGAATTCAGGTCTTCTTGTCTTGGGGCAGCTAGGTGGTGTGGGGAATAGAGCACTTGGTTTGGAAATAGGAAGACTCTTCTTCATGGGTTCAAATCTGACCTCAGACACTACCTGTGTGACCCTAGGCAAGTCATTAACTCTGTTTATCCCAGTTTCCTTAACTGTAAAATGAGCTCAAGAAGGAACTGGCAAACCACTCCAGTACCTTTGCCAAGATAACCCCAAATAGGATCACAAAGGGTCAGATATGACTGACAAAATTCTCGATAACAACAAAGGTTCTTGATTCTAGACCCAGTGATCCACTATGCCACCAGCTGACTTACCTGGAAAGGAGTTTCCTAAACTAAAACCTCCATATGTCAATAAAATCACTGATGCAATCCTTATATCCCTATGGTCATTAAGAGGGTTATTTCCCAAATAGTTTTTCTCCTTCTTTTTAAAAATACATGGCATTTGAAGGCAAAATTTCCCCCTCAGTTGCTTGAATTTGCATCACCAATGTTGGCAATCCAAAAATAGGATAGAGAAGGAGGAAAGGACTGACTAAGAGTACATTTAAAGCACTTTATCAAGATCCATTACCTCCTACTGCCTTCTAACACTCACTCTCCAGCCCAGCCAAGCTAGACTCCATCATTCATTTAGTTGGCAAACATTTATCAAGTTCTTTCTAAGTTCAAAGGCCTGGTACTAAGTACCCAGTTAAAGAAGACCTGGACCTCAAAGTTAAGATCAAAATGTAGTAGGGGTGATTAGAAATACTTCAGTCCCTTGATTTTGTCCATGTGGGTGATCTCACCACCAATGCAGGTCATAACTCATCTATAACTTGACTTAATACAGCAGTGTCGGTCATAAACATTCTATAACTTAATTTAAGAGGCATCTTGATGGGTTACTCTGATCAAGAATAAAATCCATCCACTGTTGGCCAAGCTTCTGAAAATGGGCCTTTGCACACATAACTAAACTGGTCTTCAGATAACATTCTTATGCTCTGTCACTAGGTCTAAAGGCCTTATAAGTTGATAGGATCTATTAAAAATTGTATTTCATTGGTTGTGCCTTTCAGCACCCAGGGTCACCTCTATTCCATTATAGGTTATCAGAGGAGGTCTTTAGCAAAGATTAAATCAGTGCACAACTAAATATATGTCACAGATTAATTGTATAATGAGGGCATCTGAAGAGGACAAGATGGTTTTTAGCATAAAGCTGAAATGCAGAGTCATTAACATACAAAATTACTGGTATTGAAGTCAGAATATTCTGTATTCCAATCTTACCTTTGAAAACTGTGTGACTATAAGCTTCATCAGTTACTCAAATTCAATCCATGCACAAGTCAACACACTGCCCTCATGATATCACTGGTCCTCTATGACAGCACTTCTTAAAATATGGGTTGTGACCTGGGTTATGAAAAAATTTGGCAAGAGTAGATGGTTTCTGAATATTCAATGACCAAAAATTAATTAAAAATCAATTGAGTAATGAATCTGAGGTATTTCTGCCAAAACTTACCCATGCTGCATCCTGCAACTTCACTGCAGCCTTGGTTCTGAATATAAAGCATGTATAGTTTGTATTGGCTATGCCCTCAGGCCATGCAACACCAAGGAATATTACCAAAATGGGAAAAGGGATCCTAAGTGGAAAAAATGTGAAAAGCCCTACTCTGAGAAGGAAGGACAAACAACAGCTTATATCAAGCCAAAATCTGCTTCTCTGAAAAGTCAATCCAATTCTAGCTAACATTTGTTAAGTACCAACTGCTAGAGGTATAAAGGTAAAAATGAAAAAGTCCCTGCTGTAGGATCTTACAATCCACCAATGTGTTACATGTGTATGAGTGATATTACATGTATTACACGATATGACATCATGATGTGACATGATATGGTATAGTAATAAAACATACAGTAATGTGATATTATATATAGTAATATTAGGAGGAGGAAGCTCTAACACCTGAAGAAAGAGGTCAGGTATGACCTTAGGTGAGAGATAGAAGATCTCCTAAGCCTTGAAAAGAATTACAGATTCTAGTCAAAAGAGGTGAAGTAGGAGAGGCTTCTAAGCATGGGAAAAGGGGAGTTAAAGGCATACACAAATGTCCAGAGAAAGCAAAGGAAATGTCACATACAGAGAATAGCAACTAGCAAGCTTGGATCAGTCTGGAAAATAGGTTAGGGTCAAACTGTGAAGGGTTTAAAAATCCAAACAGAGAAGTTTTCATTTTACTCTGCAGGCAATAGGGCTCTGAAGCTTTTCGAGAGGGTGACACTGTCAGTGTGACATTGTCACATTGATGCTTTAGGACTCTCACCCATTTCTTCTAGTTTGCCCCCTGGATCCAAACAAAGCAAGACTAATTCCTCTTCCACGTGAAAGCCCTATAAATATTTGAGGAAAAAAAGCTATGACATTGAAGTGTCCATTTCTTTTAAATGATGCCCATATGATATGATTTTCCTTCTCACCAGTCCAAATTGCCTCTTCTGAGAATATTCTAATGCTGGGGATTCAAAGAAAAGTCAAAATAAAGTCCCTGGCTCTCAAGAACTTTACACTCAAGGGGGTGGAGCCAAGACAGTGGAGTAGAAAGATGTACATACTCTAGCTCTTCCCCCACAGCCCATGAAACATCTGTAAAGAATAACTCTCAACAAATTCTAGAGTAGCAGAAGCCATAGAACAACAGAGTTTAGGAGATTCTGAGCCCAGGATGACCTGGAAGGCCTACAGGAAAGGTCTGTAGCACCAGACATGAAGTGGAGCACAGCCTAGCCTTGACTATGAGGTGCTGGGGAGGAGCAGGAGCAGGACTGGAGCAGGTCTTGGGGGCTGAATCCCAGGCAACAGCAGCAGTTCTCAGATCCCTCAACCCACAGGCACCAAAGGTGGTTTCAAAGGTCAGTGAGAAGACTTTTTCACCTCCTTGACAAGGGAGCAGGGTCCTCCTCTACCTCCTAGCCCCAGGCAGTGGAGGCAATGGCAGCAGCAGCAGTAGCAGGTGGAGCAGCAGTGACTGCAGTGGCAATTGCTATGGCGGACAGGAGCCAGCACCCATTGTTGGGGCCTCAGATTAAAGCCCCTGGGAGAATTGAGCAACTGATCTGAATCTCAGCCCTGAGCATAGTCCTGGGGTAAGGAGGAGTGCTGGCATGGTGGAGCTAGAGGCCGTTGAGGAGTAAACTCCTCTCCCTTGACTGTGTCACCTTGGATAAACTGGGAATTTACAAGTTCCTAGAGTATGCCCTACTCTTGACAAAGGACCCAAAAGTCAAGTAACTGGTGGGGAAATGCCAAAAAAATGGAAAAAAACCCAAAACTATAGAAGATTACTTTCTTGGTGAACAGGTATTTTCTCCCATCCTTTCAGATGAGGAAGAACAATGTGTACCATCAGGGGAAGACAAAACATCAAGGCTCCTGTGGCCAAAACCTCTGAAATAAATATACAACAGTCCCAGGCCACAGAAGAGCTCAAAAAGGATTTTGAAAATCAAGTAAGAGAGGTGGAGGAAAAATTGGGAAGATAAATGAGCAAAATGCAAGAAAATCATGAAAAACAAGTCAACAACTTGTTAAAAAAAATACCCCCAAAAATTCTGAAGAAAATAACACCTTTAAAAATAGGCTAACTCAATTGGCAAAAGAGGTCTAAAAAGCCAATGAGGAGAAGAATGCTTCAAGTAGAATAGGCCACATGGAAAAGGTGGTTCAGAGGTTCACTGAAGAAAATAGTTCTTTAAAAATTAGAATGGAACAGATGGAAGCTAATGACTTTATGAGAAACCAGGAAATTACAAAACAAAACCAAAAGAACAAAAAAAATAATGGAAGATAATGTGAAATATCTAATTGGAAAAAAAACTGACCTGGAAAATAGATCCAGGAGAGACAATTTAAAAATTATGGGATTACCTGAAAGCCATGATCAAAAAAAGAGACTAGACATCATCTTTCATGAAATTATCAAGGAAAACTGCCCTGATATTCTGGAAGCAGAGGGCAAAATAAATATTGAAAGAATTCACTGATTACCTCCTGAAAGAGATCCAAAAAAAGAAACTCCTAGGAATATTATAACCAAATTCCAGAGTTCCCAGGTCAAGGGGAAAATATTGCAAACAACTGGAAAGAAACAATTTGAGTATTTTGGAAATACAATCAGGATAACACAGGATCTGGCAGCTTCTACATTAAGGGATCAAAGGGCTTGGAATATGGTATTCCAGACATCAAAGGAACTAGGACTAAAACTAAGAATCACCTATCCAGCAAAACTGAGTATATCACTTCAGGGGAAAAAAAATGGTCATTCAATGAAATAAGAGGACATACAAGCATTCTTCATGAAAAGATCAGAGCTGAGAAGAAAATTTGACTTTGAAACACAAGAATCAAAAGAAGCATGAAAAGGTAAACAGGAAAGAGAAATCACAAGGGACTTACTAAAGTTGAACTGTTTACCATCCTACATGGAAAGATAATATTTGTAACTCTTGAAATTTTTCTCATTATCTGGATAATTGGAGGGATTACACACACACACGTATGTACGTATGTATGTATA
This sequence comes from Bettongia penicillata ogilbyi, assembly GCA_023548195.1. NCBI lineage: Eukaryota > Metazoa > Chordata > Mammalia > Diprotodontia > Potoroidae > Bettongia > Bettongia penicillata. The sequence continues at coordinate 1,571,081 of JAJHZJ010000426.1, forward strand.
TATATATATATATATATATATATATATATATAGAGAGAGAGAGAGAGAGAGAGAGAGAGAGAGAGAGACAGACAGACAGACAGACAGACAGAGAGCACAGGGTGAGTTGAACAGGAAGAGATCATATCTAAAAAAAAAAAAATTAAGACATCCACAGAGGAATATATTGGGAGGAGAAAGGGACAGGTGGAGTGGGGTAAACTATCTCTCATAGAAGAGGCAAGAAAAAACTTTTCCAATGGAAGGGAAAAGGGGGGAGGTGAGAGGGGAAAAGTGAAGCTTACTCTCATCACATTTGACTCAAGGAAGGAGTAACATGCACACTCAATTTGGTATGAAAATCTATGTTACACTACAGGAAAGTAGGAGAGAAGGGGATAAGCAAGATGCGGGGAATGATGAAAGGAAGGGTAAATGGGAGGAAGGAGCAATTAGAAGTAAACACTCTTGGGGAGGGACAAGGTCAAAACAGAGAATAGAAGAAATGGGGGGCAGGATAGGATGAAGGGAAATATAGTCTTATACAATATGACTCTTATGGAAATCTTTTGCAAACTACACATATATAGCGTATGTTGAATTTCTTGCCTTCTCAGTGAGGATGGGTGGGGAGGGAGGAAGGGAGAAAAGTTGGAACTCAATGTTTTAGGAATGTTGAGAATTGTTTTTGCATACAACTTGGAAATAAGAAATATAGGTAATGGGGTGTGGAAATTTATCTTGCCCTATAGGACAAGAGAGAAGATGGGGATAAGGGAAGGGGGGTGTTAGAAGGGAGGGCACATTGATGGAAGAGGCAATCAGAATGCAAGGCGTTTTAGGGTGGGGGAGGGGAGAGATGGGGAGAAAATTTGGAATTTAAAATTTTGTGGAAATGAAAGTTGAAAACTTAAATAAATAAATGAATAAATAAATAAGAAAGAAAAGGATAAAAAAGAAGCTTACATTCAAACGGGTGGGTAAATACATACCATAATTACAGAATTTGGGAGTTGGAATAGACGTCAGCAGTCATCAAGTACAACCCTCCCACTAAAGAATCTCAACCTTAACATACTCAAGTAATTGTTCAGCCTCTACTGAAGACCTATATTGTAGGAGAAACCATATATAAAGCTATGTATGAAATACATAAAAAGTACCTTCAAGGTAACCTCACTGGCAAAGGCACTAACTACTGGAGGGACTGAGAAAGGAATTGTTGCAAAATGTGGCATTTGAGCTGAATTTTGAAATAAGCCATGGATTCTACAAGACCAAGATAATGCATTATAGGCATAGTAGATAGCCCACATGAAGGCTGATAGGAGATGGAAAATGGAGCAGCATGTGAGAATGACACCAAGTAGACTAGCATGGTTGGACAGTAGGGTGCATGAAAGGAAGTAATATGTAAAAATTTACAGAATCATAGAATTTAGAAATTGGAAGGAATCTCAGTGGCCATCTATTCCGGTTCATGCACTAAAGAAACTCTACTAATATATATGCAGAAAAGTCTAGTCTGTGCTTAAACACCTCCAAAGAGGGGAAATCTATAAATGCAGTATATATATATATATATATATATATATATATATATATACATATATATATGTATATATATATATATATATATATATATATATATATATGTATGTGTGTGGTATATGGGTGTGTATATGTGTGCACATATATGTATGTACAGACATGTAATGTTGTAGCAACAAGTACTCTGACCCATCCAGGATGGCCTGCTAGCACAGGTTCTTAGATCTGCTTTTCTAAAAGGAAAGCAACTTTTGAGGGGTCAACAATCTTCTTTAATCATGTATACCAACAGAGAAAATACAAGCAAAGAAATAAAAAAAAAAAAGACAGGGCTTCTAATTGTCTGACCATAAGCATTAATATACAGTATAGATAAACAGATAGATCCAACTGTCTGACCATTATATACATACATAGTTACCAGAGAGAAAAGTGACAACATCTAGGTTTTCAAAATTGGGGTGGCTTCTTAACAGCTACCCAGAGTCTCATCTGGCACATGAACCTTCTTCTGAAGAGTAAGCCCTCAAAGCAAAACCTCACCTCAGAGTATATATACACTTTTCAAAGATAGAGATCATCACAACCCTTATCATCCAGTGCCTCATTAGAAATTAACAAAAGGTGTGGGCTGTCCTACAAAACAAGCCTCCCTAATCAAACTTCCCTTAATGCGCTTCTATTAGGTCTATTAATGGGCAGGGGAAGATCTTTAACTTGCATTACACATGTGTATGTTTACATAAAAATAGCAAAGAGGGAACTTTATTAGAAAAGACTGGGAGTACAGGAAAATTTCAGGTTGTAAAAACCTTTTTATTTTTTAAGTGAGTATTGTTATTTTTTGTTTTTATACATCACCATAGTTTCCCCCTAGTATCTTTCCCTTATCCCTCCCAGGCAATCATTCCATATTAAGAATATATACTATTAGAGAGCCAAAAAAAGAGGTGAAATGAGTATAACATTGAAAAAGTCTGAAAATCTGTCCAATGTTCAATAGTAATGAAATTCCAAACTCTGAAAAAGAATGGGATGAGTCCTTTCCTATCTCTTGTTCTGAGTCTTCTTATTTGTAGTTTTGCAACATTCACTTTTACCTTTTTCTGGTAATTCTATCCATTTACATTACATTTACATTATAGTAATCATCTGGATATTGTTGTCTTGGCTCTGCGTACTTCACTCTGAATCAATTCATATAGATATTTCTGTGTTTCTCTTTCTTCATCATATTTGTAATTTCTTATGGTACTGTAATATTCCATTCCATTCATGAGTGATAATTTGTTTAGCTATTCATAAATTGATAGCAATCTTCTTTCTTTGTAATTTTTTGCTAGTACAAAAAGTGCTCCAACAAATATTTTGTTGTATATGAAGACTTTCTTCTTTACTTTGGTGGCCTCCTTGGGGTATAAAACTCTTACTGTAATCTCAAGATCAAAGAGTATAGGCATTTTAGTTACTATATTTGTTTGTAAACTGTTTTCCAAAATGATTATACTGACTCAAAACTCTACCCACAATGAACAAGTATGTCTATCTTTCTGTAACCTTTCCAATATTTACTATTCCCATCTTTTATCACTAAACTCAGTTTTCAGGGTGTGAGGTAAAACCTCAGATATGCTTTGATTTTCATTTCTCTTATTATGAATAATTTGGAGCATTCTTTTGTGTGGTTATTAAAAGTTTGCAAATTTTTATTTTGACAACTCTTTGCATGTGTCATTGGACCAGTTTGTCTGTTGGTGAATGATTTTTGCTTTCCTAAGTATCTTGGATAGTAAGTCCTTATCAGAGAAATTTGATACCAAGTTTGTTCCCCCATTTGACCACTTCCCTTATCTATCCAAGGCATATTCATATTATTTGTTCAGAAGTTTTTTTAATTATTATAATCAAGGTTATCTATTTTATCTTCTGGAATTGCATTTATCCTTTATAAGGAGAGAGAGAGAGAGAGAGAGAGTGAGAGAGAGAGAGACTGAGTTAGGTATAGAAACACATTTTACTTAACAGGGAAATAGTAGGGAAAGGAAAAAGGGGGAAAGAATTAGATGGATGATAGAATAAGGGATGGGTTAGTGCTAAGCAAAATAAACTCGAATTAAGGACATATAAAAATACTTTAATTGGCAAGGAGTAGGAATTTAAGGGGGTGCGCATAAATTGGAGAATGGCCGAAAAAGTTATAATTCATAAATATCATTTGTTTGTAATACTATTTATACTACTATTATGCTGAAAGAAATTATGGAGATCATTTCAGAGAAGCCTGAGAAGACTTATATGAATTGATGCAAAGTGAAGTGAAGAGTACCAAAAGAATAATGTATATAATGACAGCAATATGATAAAGGCCAATAACTTTAATAGAATTAGGAACTCTTATGAGTGTAATGACCAACCACAATTCCAAGGGGTTAGTGATGAGACATGTGACTGAGCTCTTGACAAAAAAGTAGAGAACTCAGTGTACAGAATTAGAGTTGTTGTGCCTTTGGGGGATGGGGGTAGGATGGGTGAGTAGAAAGAGAAGGCATGGCCCATGTGGAAATGTGGAAATTTTGTTTGATTGACAATATGTTTGCAATTGAATTTTAAAATTTTCTCATTGGAATAAGGGGCAGAGAATAAGAAAACAGATGTTTTTATTATCTAAATATATATGTATATATACAAGTACATATATACATATACATGTATATATGTATATATATAGTATATATATATATATATATATAATTTACAAAAGAATTCATCTCTTACTCAAAACAGTGAAAGGTATATAATCTACATTTCCTCTGAATTTTTTTTTAGCATGATTTTTAGCATTCGGGCCACCTATCCATTTCAGCTCTGTATGGTGTAACCTGTTGGTCTAAACCAAATTTCTGCCAGCCTTTTTTTTACAGTTTTCTCAGTAGTTTTTATCAAATAAAAGATTCTTTTCTAAATAATTTACATTTTGCAGCTTGTTGAACTGTTGTTCATTGAGTTCTATTGTTTTTCTATTTTTCACCAATACCAAATAATTCTGATGACTGATACTTTTAGAGAAGTTCTATTTGCTCTTCATGTATACCTTTTTTTCATTATTTTCTTTGGTAATATAGATCTTTTTAAAATGAATTCTCATTATTTTATCAATTTATCTAAAATATCCTTCAAATAATATGATTGAAATACCATGAAAACTGGAAATTAACTTTGGTAGTGCTGTCATTTTGATCATATTGGAATAGCCCAGTCATGAGTACTGAATATTCCTCTAAATTTAAGTTGTTCTTTATTTCTTTAAGGAACACTTTGCAATTTAATCTATATACTTTTTTAAAAGATTGATCCTTATTTCTGTGTTTTATACTTTCACCTGAATAGAATCAGCACTCAGTCCATTATACCAACGAAGGACGTGATTGGTTGGGCCCTTTTCAACTAATTAGTTCTTTCCCTAAGGCATTTTAGTTGGGACTCCAAGGGACCCCTGCGAAGGGCTCCTGGACTCCCCTAGCTTTACAGTGATTGTCAATAGTAACTGTTGCTGTCTCCTGCCCAGCCTGATGTCTTTGGTTTCTTGACCTCATTAAAGGGGACATGCCCTGGCTATTTCTTAAGCAGGCCTATTCAATGAATGGGCATTGGCTCACCCTAAGTGAGTACCTGCAAAGACCTTGACCTAAAGGGCCCAAGGTTTACCAGTGCATCCTGGGCCATCTCCAGTCATCCTGAGGAATATCTGGTCACTGGATTCAGATGGCTCTGGAGGAGAAGTGAGGCTGGTGACCTGCACAGCCCTCCGTCACTCAAAACAAAGTCAAGTGCAAGTCATATCATCATTTCTCTGATGGTATTGTCTTCGACAATGAAGGACAAACACGAGTTTCACTAGAGGGAAAACATCTCAGATGCACACTATTAGATCCTAGCTAAAGTGTGGTGGGAGTATTTGAATGAAGAGCCAGATAAAGTTGAGGGCCAAATTGAGTTGGGACCCCCAAAGAAGCTAGCATAAGACAAAGATATTAGTGAGAGGGCAGGAAATTGAGTGGGGATTCAGAGAAGATGGTCAGGTCCTGTAGCTCTATGATAGATGAGGGGTCAGCATTTTGCCCTAGTTTTTGAAATGTTAGTTACTGCTCCAAGTTGGAAGTAGTGGGTGCTACTCTTGTACCCTTTCTTTGCTGCTCTAGGCCTTAGTAGGGAAAGATTCAGAATATGTGAAGCGAACAGCTGCCACCCACATAGGACTATCATCACCTAAATCCTTGACCTGACCTTCTGGACTCTTCTGTGGACATATATAACACAAAAAAATACAGAAGTACACATGAAAATCATCTAGGAATATCAGATAGTTACCTGCAGCCTAGTCTATCTAGACTAGGTCTCTGTCTCAGTTTCTCTGTCTCTTCCTCCCTTCCTTCCTCCCTTCCTTCCCTCCTTCCTTCCTCCCTCCCTCTCTTCCTTCCTTCGATTAGCCCTTCATGCATAGTAAATTCACCCAGTCAATCTCACACTAGCCTAAATGTTTCGCCTCTCCCTGGTCCTATTTTTATTTTTTGCCTCAGATGTTAAGTCTTAGCTTACTGGATTACGACTCCTTTAAGATGCTAGATTGAATGTGGCAGGACTGAATGTGGACGCTGAAACCCCTAACCAAGCAATAAGGGGGGTTGGGTGGTTGGACAATATGTCTCATCACTCTATGACATATTTGAATCTCAGGGTGAGGGAGAGGCTAGTGTACATGTCTTTTTGAGTTTCCTATGTTAACAAAAGACCATAAATATCTGAACCAGCAAAGGTAAAGGTGGAAAGCCATTATAAAGCTACTCAACCATATTTAGTTGCTGAGAAAAGAAGACCAAAGCCAACATAAGAAACAAAGAAAACTAGAATGGAAAAATCTTCATCAAGAACACAGAAAAGTTAAATGGAAGCCCATGAAGCAAGGTCACTGTGGAGATAATTTTTGGAGCGATGAAGTAATTTGGTCCAAAGTCTGTTTTTGATGGCATACTTTGGTGTATTGACAACCCAGTATTTTCAAAGAGGCACACCATGGGAACGCAGGGTTCTGACCTATATTCTACTGAAAAAAAAATTACTGGGGGAGGAAGGAGAGAAATCTCACCAATATAATTAAAGGATTGTGAGCATAAAGCTCAGGGCAGCAGTCTGGTACTTCCTGAGAGACAGTATAATTAAAGCCCAGTAGATTAAAATTCCTTAAAGGAATGAATAATACAAAGATTAAGGAACATCTGATATAACTTTATGAAAGACTGCTCAAAGATTTATAAGCAAAGGATAAATCTGTCCTGGAAAGAGAGAAGAGGAAAACATAGTTTTGTCAGTCACATCTTGCAAGGAAAAGTAAAGGCAGTAAAAATGTAGAGCTAGCTATAATCACACAGTGCACCAGAATGATTTTTTACAAATACATTAGGGGAGAAGAAAGAGAAAATCAGCTTTGAGTAAGTAAGGGAGGTTTGACTGCTTGTGAGGTGTCTAGGGGACTTTGGAAGTCGAATTTCTTCCCTCAGCTGGTTTTTATCACAGACAAAAATGAACAAAGAAACTCAGCGTAATTAGGAAGTAATGAAGAAGTCAGGAGAAGCTATTGACCAAAGAGCAGACAAGGGAATAGATTAAAAAATTTAAACAAAACTAAATGAGCAGATCTGAATGCCCCATATCTCTTGGTCTTAAGGGAATCTCCCACTACACTTAATGAACTCGTTATTACTAGAAAATGTGTCAACAAGATTCTGTCCCAGAAGACTAAGGAAAAAGGAAATGGAACTAGTATCTGAGAAGGTAAGAAGAGGGAACATGGGAACAGACATGCTGCAACTGTGATAGAAATTACTGGACAGAGGTCAGTTGGCAAAGGTCAGTTAGACCTTGTCTAGGTGACCAGCAAGAAATTCAACAAACATTTATTAAATACTTACTGTGTGTAGAACACTGTGCTAGTCAACTTAAGAAAAGACAGTCTTGACCCTATAGAGAGGGTGATAATATATATATATAAAATAACAACACAAAGTTATACAATTACCACAGTGCAAAAGTGCAAAGTAACTGCTCACAAAGGTCCAAAGAGATTTTTCTTGTTTCTGAGAATCAGAGAAATCTTCCTGAAGAGGTTCTATTTGAGAGTAGCTTTAAAGAATGGGTAGAAATTCCAAACAGGTAACTATATGACTTTATGTGATTGTACAGGATAAGGAAAGCAGATAGTATGGTTGAAGAGTAGAAGGTGGAATCCAGTTTGACTGGAACTTAGAGTTCCCTAGAGGGGAGCACTGTGAAGGCGATCCACTAAGAAGTATCTATTAAGTGCCTACAATGTGCCAGACATTTTCCTGGATAGTGAGATATGACTTAAAAGGTAGTATATGACCATCTCAGGACATTTATTCATTCCTTTGTTCATCTAATAAGTAAACATTGAGAATTACCCATCTATATACCTTGTAGGGAGAATCAAAATTAATTTGTTCTCTGCCTTCAAAAACACATAGTATCAAACCTCTGATGACTGGGGACAAAGTCAAGATGGTGGAGTAGAAAGACGCACATACGCTAGCTCTTGCCCCACAGCCCATAAAATACCTGTAAAAAAGAACTCTCAACAAATTCTAGAGCAGCAGAAGCCACAGAACAACAGAGTGGAGGAGATTTCTAGCCCAGAATGACCTGAAAGACTGATGGGAAAGGTCTGTCACACCAGACGCAGAGCAGAGCCCAGCCCGGACTTGACCATACAGCAGGCTTCAGAGGGACAAAATCTCCAGTGGCAGAGCAGATCCCTCAACCCACAGGCACCAAAGGTCAGTGAGAGGGTCTTTTTGGCTGGCCAAGAAGGGAGGAGGGTGTCCCCATAACTCGGGCCTCCTCAAGTGGCAGCAGTAGAGACAGCAGCAGACTGGAGCTCTCAAAGCAGGCAGTAGTCCTCATCCATTGTTGAAAGTCTCATTGTAAACTCCCTGAGGGAACTGAGCCCTGTGTGGCAGGTCTGCCCCCTCCTGAGTAGCTGATCTTAATCTCACACTGAATAGCAGCCCTGCCCCTGCCTAAAGCCCCTGAGGCTTTAGAGCAGCTCATCTGAATCTCAGCCCCCAGTGCTGACTTGGCAGAACTGAAGGCAAAGTGGTTGTGGAGAGGAAACTCAGAAGTAACTGACTGGGAAAATGCCCAAAAAAGAGAAAAAAATAAGACCACAGAAAGTTACTTTCTTGGGGGACAGGTGTCTCCCTCCATCCTTTTGGATGAGGAAGAACAATGCATACTGTCAGAAGAAGTCAAGGTCTCTGCCTCCAGGGCTTCCAAGGGGAACTTAAATTGGGCTCAGGCAAGAGAAGATCTTAAAACACAAGTTAGCAGCTCACTAAAGGAGAACCAAAAAAATGCTGAGGAAAATAACAGCTTTAAAAAGAGGCTAACTCAATTGGAAAAGGAGATCTAAAAAGCCAATGAGAAGAAGGAGGTTTTAAAAAGCATACTTAGCCAAATGGAGGAAAAGTTTCAAAAGCTCACTGAACAAAATAATTTGTTGAAAGAGAGAATAGAATTCAGGGAAATAAATGACTATGAGTTAAACCAAGCAGTTAGTAAACAAAACCAAAAATTTGAAAAAAATAGAAGATAATGTGAAACATCTCATTGGAAAAACAACTGACCTGGAAAAGAGATCCAGGAGAGACAATTTAAAAATTTTGGGACTACCTGAAAGTCATGATCAAAAAAAGAGCCTATACATTCTCTTCCATGAAATTATCAAGGAAAACTGCCCTGATATTCTAGAACCTGAGGGCAAAATAAATATTGAAAGAATCCACTGATCACCTCCTGAAAGACAGCTGAACAGAGAAACTCTTAGGAATATTGTGGCCAAATTTCTGAGTTCCCAGATCAAGGAGAAAATATTGCAAGCAGTTAGAAAGAAACAATTTGAGTACTGTGGAAATACAATCAGGATAACACAGGATTTGGCAGCTTCAACATTAAGAGATCAAAGGGCTTGGAATGGGATATTTCAGAAGTCAAAGGAACTGGGATTGAAACCAAGAATCACCTACCCATCAAATCTGAGTATAATACTTCAAGGGAATAAATGGTCATTCAGTGATATAGAGGACTTTCAATCATTCATATTGAGGAAAAGACCAGATCTGTATAGAAAATTTGAATTCCCAAGACAAGAATCAAGAGAAGCATGAAAAGGTAAACATGATAGAAAAATCATAAAAGACCCTCTAAAATTGAATTGTTTACATTACTACATGGAAAGAAAATATTTAAAGTTCTTGAACTTTTCTCAGTATTTGGGTAGATGGAGAGATTGTACATACACACACATACACTTACACATATATAGATAGAGAGTACAGGGTATGTGGAATCAGAAGAGATGCTTTCCACACACACACAAACACACACAAATAAAATAAAATAGAATAAAAATTAAAGGGTGAAGGAGAAAAATACTGGGAAGAGAAAGGGAGAAATGGAACAGGGCGTGCTATAACTCACAAAAGAGATAAGAAAAATCCTGTTCAATGGAGGAGAAAAGGGAGAAGGGGAGAAGGGAAAAACGAAGCTACTCTATCCACATGTGACTGAAGGAGGGAATAACATGCTCACTAAATTTGATATGAAAATTTATATCACACCACAGGAAAGTAGGGACAGGATGCGACAAGTGGGGTGAGGGGAAAGTTAGAAGGGTGGACAAATGGGAGAAGAGAGTCACTAGAAATAAACACTTTCAAGAAGGGACAAGGTTAACGGTGGGAGAAAAATAAAGGGGGATAAATTAGGACAGAGGGCAATATAATTAGTATTATAAAACATGATTATTATGGAAGTCTTTTGCAAAATGACACATATTTAGTCTGTAGTGAATTGCTTGCCTTCTCAGTGGTGCTGGGGAGGGAGGGGGGAGGGAGAGAAGTTGGAATTCAAAGTATTAGCAAGGAATGTTGAGAATTTTTATTGCATATAATCAGGAAATAAGAAATACATGGAATGGGGTATAGAAATTTATCTTGCCCTACAAGAAAAGAGAGAAGATGGGGATAAAAAAAGGGTGGGGTATGATAGAAGGGAGGGTACATTGAGGGAAGGGGTAATCAGAACACAAGGTATTAGAAAGTGGGGAGAAGGGAGAGATGGGGAAAAATGGACATGTTACAAAGTGAAGTAAAAGCAATTAGTATCAAAACAATTGACTGAATTAATTTCTGAGAATAAATCAATGACATCTTTAGTTTGGGGAAAAGAATTTTAGTCTAAATTTCCTAGAGAAAAGTAGCCTCAGGTAAAATTTGGCATTGATGGAAAAGTTAAGGTTTGAGTGTTAAATTTTATTTTATGATTGATATTTAATCAGGAACTAGAACATGTATGAAAAGGCATGTAAGCCACTGAAGACTTCCCTCAAAAAATGTTCCTTAGCCGAAGTGAAACTATAATCATATTTGAAACCTGGTTATTGGAACTTGCCATTTTAGATGCTATGGGACTATTAAGTGACTGTTCTTCTGAGTATGGGAAGCAAGAAAGGTGATCTGAGCCTCCAATCCATGATGCCAGCAAGCCTGTGAGATGCTGGTATGAAGTGCAAAAGGTGGTCTCAAGGGAAGGGTGGGAGAGTGGCTGTTCAGCCTGGGCTGAGGTAGAATTCTCCTGACTCAATTTCCCCACTTTGGAATCCCCAAATTCCCCAGACTTTAAGCCTCACTGAATGCAAGTGGACTATCTAATCCTGCGTGGAATTGACATGAAGTTGGGGATACTGTATACCTGCATCGTCGCTACTCTTGGTGGCAATTTCCTATAGTCAAAAGGTTTGTAAGTTTAATACCAGATCTATTAAATTATAGATTATTGATAGGGGAACATCCGAGGTTGTCTAAAATTAAGCTATTAGGCACAGTACTGTGGACCAACAACATTATGTTAGGGTCCTTTAATTCTTAGTAATTCTGTGGAGACTTAGGTCAAGAGCTTGTGAAGTTAGCAACATAAATATTATTTGTGTCTCAGTCGGTTAATGTTTAAAAAAAAATCCTTTTGTGGTCCATATTGTAAATGCTTTAAAAAGAAGTATCACCTGACCAAAGTTTGAATTGTTTTATCTGTTATAAACTGTGTTAAAAATGAAAAATAAAATTTAAAAAAGCATCTGATGATCATGATGACTATAAGCACAACTGAATATAAATTCATCAAGAGCAGAGACTGTTTCACATTTGTTCTATTATCCCAAGCACCTGGTATAGTGCCTGGCACATAGTAGGCACTTGATAAATGCTTGTTAATTCTTCAATTGATTAGTTCATTGATGTCTTATTTTACACCCACCCACCCACACACACACACACACACACACACACACACACACACACACCCTTTCTCAGAAGCCCTCTTTCTTCTCCAATCCCATTTCAGAAGTCTCCCCTTGGCAATCTATTCTACAGTGTTTTCATACTCCTCTGAATACTGATATTATCATTACCCAAACTATGTTCTATGGGATTCTGGTGAATTTCAAGACACAAATAGCATTTTTTCAAAAGCATTTTGGTTCTAGAAATATTTTTTCCTTCTAAAATATGGTTATACCCTCACAGATGAAATTCAGATGCCTCAAATTTCTTAATTAAAATATTAACTATGAAATCATTCATATTCAAAAATTCCTGCTATCCATGGCAATTTTCTCATGTGAAAATAGGCAGGCCTAACTCCCTCAATTTTGCTCCATTTGCTCCCATTTCCCCTAATACTGATATCCCCAAAGAAATATTTGTGAGCTCCTTAAATAGATATAAAGCTACAAAATATTCCCTAGCTACTATTGTTAATCTCTTTGTGTGTGTTATGGACCCTGATGGCAGTCTGGTGAAATCTATTTATCTTTCTCAGAATATTTTTAAATGTATAAATTATAAAGGATAACAAAGAGGAGCTAATTAAATTGATATGCATACATGTTCATATACACATGTATATTGTGTTGTGTATCTATATATGTGTGCATATATACACATATATCACACATATAATGCATATCATATGGACATACTTTGTGCATACATATTGATGGGATTCAGGTTAAGATCTCCTACCTTAAAAGCAGACTAGTTTATCTGACAGAATGCTGGACTTAGAGACAGTGAAGTCTAGACAAGTTTTTTTATGTTTACTAGCTGGGTGACCCTGGGCAAGTCATTTAACTTCTATTAATTCCAATTTTTCTGATTTGTAAGACAGAGCATAAAAATATCTGAAATACCTGTCTCAAAGGGCTGCTTTGAAGCTCAAATGAAATAATGTATGTAAATTCCTTGATACTTTGTTACGCTATATAAATGATGTTTGTTGTTCCTTGAACATTTCAGTTTGGGAAACACTGACCACTGGAGCTTGCACTACTCATTTGATGCTTGGCAAATGTATTCTAATTGAGAAAACTTCCAAATCTAATCTTTTACAGCTCTCTAAGTTTTCAGTTATCATCTGGCTGTCAGTGCAGAGGTCTTAGAGCACATAACTGGAGAATACTATCACAGATCCGAATGCAGGATCAAAGAATTTCTAGCTGAGATCGCAGAATTCAGTTCTCTCATTTTACAGATCAGGAAAAAAGAAGCAAGGTGAATTACCTGCCATTGCTTAAGGGCCTACAGGTAATACAGGTAGATCTTGATTAGGGCAAACAATGGATCTGGTGAATTCTCACTCCATTGTTTCACTGGACTGGAAGTAGTTACTGTATTTTACACACTTGTAACTTTAAATAATGTGATCAAACATGAACTTCAGTTGCTGTTGTTTCTGTTTAGTCATCTCTAACTCATAGCTAATCAGCTGGTTCATGGGTTTTTCCTGGCAAAAATACTAGAGTGATTTGCCATTTCCTTCTCCAGTTTTATGTAGGCAGGGGTTATGTGACTTGCCCAGGGTCACACAGCTAGTAAATGTCTTAGATCAGATTTGAAGTCAGGTTTTTCTGACTCTACATTATGGAGACGTAATATGAGAATTCTCATTTCCATTTTACCAATGGGCAAAATATGCATTGCTCAGTATTCCACAAAGGGGAAGTGGCAGAAATGGGCCTGGAACCTAGGCCTCCTGATTTTAGGTCCAAAGTTCCTTATATGACACCTCCACAGAAGCCTCTCCACAGCCAACCTATAAAAGGTTCCAAAGAATTCATTATTGAATTGATTCTGCTCATATACAAGATTTTTTTTTAATATAAGTCCTCCACATTCATAATGATCAATTCTCCCATTAGAGGGGCAAAGTCGGTTTTTATTGGTTTGTTTTGTTTTTTGTTTATTTTGGGGTTTTTTGTTTGATTCTCTTATTATCCTTGAAGTCTCACCTCACAACAAGCATCAAAACTGGCACAGGTGATCACTTCTATGTGTACTCGAAAGAGATCAATACTTTATGGAACCTTGTAATTCTCCTGGGGAATCAGTTCTTATCCCTGGATACAACCAGCTACTTCACCATAATTAGAATTCATTCAGTGTTCTTGGACCATCCGAGAAGGAATTGGGAGTGGGAAAGGACCCATTGCTAAATTGAAGGAGGAAATCTGGTAACCACCCCAGGCTTCCACTGTTTACCCTAACACTTTTCAAACATTTGTTTATTCTAATTGGGAGGAGTTAGCTGCCTGAAGGAATTTCAGACGTAGTCATCCTTTCACAGAGGAGCTGCAAAATCAGAAGTTAACCATCCCAGGATCCTGGATGGGTAATAGCTGGGCTACTGAGGAGCCTGCTTCTGGGACAATTATGACAATATATAATTGAAGTGGTTCAAGACTTTGGAGCATTCTGTAACTGCATCTGGTCAGCTCACCATATAACAAGCAGGAGTCTCTTAGATTGGCAACAGATACACAGTCAGAATTGCTAGTGGTGGGAGAATTAAAAAGTACATTTCACATAGTCCCTGTTTTTTGTTTTGATAGAATCTGTTATGTATATGGGAGGCTAGGTGACACAGTGGATAGTGGCACACTGTGTACCTGGCAGCAAGGTGCCAGACCTGGAGTCAGGAAGATCCACCTTCCTGAGTTCAGATCCAACCTCAGAAACTAGCCGTATGACCCTAGGCAAGTCACTTAATCCTGTTTGCCTGTTTTCTCATCTGTAAAATAGAAGGAAATAACAAACCACTCTAGTATCTTTGCAAAGAAAGTTCCAAAAATGGGGTCATGAATAGTCAGTAATCTGAAAAGAGAGAAAAATAGAAATATATATATACATGTATGGATATATGTATGTATGTATATATATGTGTGTATATATATAATATCTATATATATATATATATTCTCGGATTTGCTAGTCTAGTAAAGCTTATTTTTTAAATGAAATGTCTAGTCTAGCATGAGCTGCTGATGTGATTTGAAGCCATCTGAGTGATGGCCAATTCTATAATTTCTCATAAATTCTTCAAGCTCCTTTGCCAGGCTATCAAGGTCGCTTACACTCTAGCGCCTGCCTGCCTTTTAGCTTTATCTCACTCTCTGCAACTTGATCTACTCTAATGTCAGCCAAATTAGGTCACTTCCCTCCTCCATATATGTCCCACCTTCATACTTTTGCTGAGGCAGTGTGGTATAGTGGTCAAGAGGGCTGAATATGGGCTCAGATCCAGGCTCCGCCATCTCTGAATAGTGAACTTGCATGTATATATATATATATATATCCATATATGTATATATACATATTCACATATGTATATACATATGCATATATGTATATACATATGTGTATGTGTGTATGTGTGTGTGTATATATGTGTATATATATATATAGTGCTTTACATGGCATTTCATTTGATCCTCACAAGTACACTGTGAGCTAAGTGCTAGTACCTTCATTTTACAAATAAGGAAAGTGAAGCCAAGAAAGATTAAATTATTTGCCCTGTGTCACATAGATAAGTATCTTAGTTAGGATTTGAACTCAGGTCTTCCTGACTCTTAAGTATTCCAACTCTAGTGTTATATTTACTAGTCATTTAAATTCTGTTTTTTAGTTTCCTCATCTGCAACATTAGACTAAATGACCTCTGGGAGCCCTGCAAGGTCTAAACTGATGATCTTCTTTTCCCTGTGATATCTTCCTATTTCCATGTGTTCCCATGCCTTCCTCTCTCTTCTCCGTTGCTATTTAGTCATTTGCAGTCATATCCAATTCTTTGTGACCCTATTTAGGACTTTCTTGTCAGAGATACTAAAGAGATTTGTTATTTCCTTCTCCAGTTCATTTTACCAATGAGAAAACTGAGGCAAACAGAGCTAAGTGACTTGCCCAGGGTTACATAGCTAATAACTGTCTAAGGCCAGGTTTGAACTTAGGAAGATGAGTCTTCCTGACTCCAGGCCTAGCACTCTATCCACTGTGTTACCTGGCTGCCCACTTCTTTACTACTGAATTCGTTGCCCATCCTTTAAAGCCCAACTCACAGCCTGTCTCCTTACCCCTTAGCCCTACAGTTATGTCAGCCAAAAAAATGAATGTCGTCTTAAGTTGCATTCAATTCAGTTAGACAAGCATGCATTAAGTACCAATAATGCAAATGTATTGTACTATTTGACTGGGACAAAAATTCAAAATGATCCTTACCCTCAAAAAGTTTACGTTCTGTTGAAAGATGCATTATATAAGCAGATAATTTAAGGAGAGATTACCAACATCTAAGGGGTGAATTTTTTAAAAAAGCAACAATTTCTCAGAGGGTGTGGTCCATGTCCTGGACCTTCAAGAGCCTAAGAACTGTAGGAGGCAAAAGTGAAGAAGAAACACATTTCAGATATGGGGGCAGGGTTGGAAGGAGAAGCCTTCAATTGGAAGGTATAGAAGCAGGAAATGGTGTGCCAACTGTGGAGATGAACCATTTTAGTTGGACTATAGAGTATATGATAAATCTGGGAAAATAGGATAGAATTAGATTGTAAATAGCTTTAAACACTAAGGGATTTATTTTTTTTCCCTAGTGGCAATGAGGAGTCACTGACCCCCCCCCCCCACTCCTCTCCTCTATCATTTATCTATGTGATGGGAGGATTGACTAATGAGGTCTTTCCCCAGAGCATGATGCCTGATGACAGCCCATATGGAAAAGGCTGGGAAATCTACTTTGGGGAAGTAGTGATGATATATAATGGAAGAATATGTGTAAATAATCTGCTTATTTATGGTCCTTTTACCTAACAGTGAAGAGTGGCCTTTTGAATTGACTACTGAACATGAATTTGGAGGCAGGCAAAAGATGCTCACAGGCACAACTCACCTCTCTTTCCTTCTTGACTGTGATTGATGGAAGACGTGCTGCAAGCCTCTGGTAGAGAGAGGGAGGACCAGCCTTAGTCTCCCTACCAGGGCCCAGATGTGGCTGTGAATACAGGTCTCTACTGTTTTCTTCTTTAATTTGTTCTTTTCTGGTTTTAAGGAAAAGACTTTTTCAGACTAGGCTATAATATGTGACCTTCAAAAGGTTGAGAGAGTAAGCTGGCAGAGGTCTGAGAGCTGGGGTCCATATTTGGGGTCCAGACATCCCAATATTATGTGGAAAGAAGTACCAATAGCCATCATAGCAAGAACTAGGGTGAAAATACTGCCAGCTGGTCATCTATTACCTATGAAACATTTGGAAGTAAACTTGGTGGAGAGAATGCTTTGAAGTATTTGGCTTTAATTTTGAGCCCATTATCCCCACAGGTGGTGGTCTAGGGAAAATATGCCTCCACATTTTGGTAAGAAATCAGATGTGGGGAAGAAATTTTGTACTCCTTACTATATTTTCATAGCAGATATTCCTCTGCTGTTAATTGGTCAAATGATAACTAAAGCACTGATGATTGGTGGTTGAAATTAGGAAAGGGAAAATGACACAACACATCAGAATAGGGGCTCAAGCCAGTAATAGAGAAAACCCCACCGTCCTTTAGGTATATTCCTAGAATCCCCTAGAAGGGGATTAGGATTCCAAGAATTTATAAAGAAGATATATAGATACACACATATGCATAAATATATGCAAACATATATATATATAGATACATATTTATGCATGTATATATATCATGTATAATTTATAGGAGAGAGAGAATGAAAGCAACATAGACTGAGACAGAGAATGGTAGTGATATGGTCAAACTTGTGCTTTTAAGATTATTTTGGCAAGTCTGTGAAAGCTAGGTGGAAGAAAGGAGAAACTAGTAGCAGGGGAAACAAACTAGGAGGCTATTGTAATAGTCTGGATTGGAAGTGATGACATCTGTTTTGTAAGGACTAGCCTACTTCAATAGTTTGAGATTCATTATTAGAAGAGTGGTCATTTGGTGATGAATTCTTTGACTATAATAGTCCCATAAAAACATACTATTTCCAATGCAAAACCTTCTGAAGCATACTTGGGTTAAAACCAAATGACCAAGTTAAAAGGGAGGATTTTCCAGATCTATATATGGAGGTTTGAGATTTCAAGCCTAGTATATAGTACAGAAACTGGCTGTTAAGCCCAGTGGCCCAGTATAGTAGATTTATCCCTGGTGTCTTCTGGCTGCTATAGCTTAGGTCCCTAGGTGGCTCTGATATTTCTCTACTAATGGGTTTGTTGGAGTGATAATGAGGAGTGTGGATGGAATGCCAAGACAAGCCCTCGTGGAAACACTTGTTCTGTTAAAACTTCTGCTGTACTGTCAAGGCTATTTAGCATTCCAGGCAGCATAATAGGAGTGGAAGCACCAGAAAAAAATGTCAGTCACTCCTCCCGCTTCAGGCAGCTGTCCAGGCATCACCAGGAATGAGAGCAGGCTTTGAGAGGCTTATCACCTACCTAGGAAATAGTGGAGATATCATTACAACTCTTCTGAATATACTTATTTTATTTTAGAAAATCCCTCAGTATCAAGTAAGAGGAAAGAACTGGGGATCAAGAAACTTGGATTCCAGTCCTGGTTCTGTAGTTCTGTAGCCTTGTGGTCAATATGTGCCTCCTGTGCCCTCATATTTCCCATCTGTGAAATGAGAGTGTTGGATCAAAGTCCCTTCTGACTCTAGCATTCTGTGTTCTGAGGGAACTGTCCAACCTTAAGGTTCTACTCTCTTCTAAAGTCTTTTCTAGCTCTCACAGAGTATGTTCCAAGGTCTCTTCCACCTGACATTTCAGTATGAATAACAAAAGTTCCAAATTTGACCCTAACTTGTAGGGCAACAATATTGGTTTCCATTGGCGCAAAAGAATGAAATGATTTTTTTTTTTTGGCCAATAATAGGGTAATAGGATTGGGAGAGAGAAGGAACCAGAGAGATCAAGAGTTTCAACCCCCTCATTGTACATATCAGGAAACTAGGGCCTAGAGCTAACAGTACTTACCAAAAGTATCTCCTTGAAAGTAGCTAGGTGACACAATGGATAGAGCACAGGACCTAGAATCAAGAAACACAAGTTCAAATCGTATTTGAGGCACTTACTATCTGTGTGACCATGGGCAAGTTATTTAACCTCCATCAGCCTCAGTTTCTCTAACTATAAGATGGTGATAATCATAGCACCAGTCTCACAGCCTTGCTGTGAGGATGAAATGAGTTAATATTTATAGAGCGCTTAAAACCTAGTGCTTGGTAGTTGATGAATAAATACTAGTTTCCTTCCTTCCTTCATCCTTTTCCTTCCCTTCCTCCCTTCTTACATCCTCCTTCCCTCCCTCCCTCCTTTCCTTTTTCCAAGGTGAAATACAGCCAAGGAGAGCCAGGAGTAGAACTCTAAGTCCTCTGATTACAGATTCCATGTTCTCTCTGCTTCCCTATCCTCCTTCTTAGTAAAATTTATGTATCTTCTTTATGTTGCACTTAACCTCATCTTAATAAGGGCTACTTATCCATTATCTTATTTGATCCCAAACACAATCCCATGAAGTAGGTTCTGAGAACATTATTATTCTTATTTTATGAATAAGGAAACTGAGGCTCAGAGGAATTAAGTGATTTGTCCACAACAAGTAAGTAATGGATTAAAGACTAAATTCAGATCTTTCAACTCCAAATTTCATGTTTTTCTTGCTTTGTAAGTAATCAATTTGCCTCACACTTCCAAAGATCCCTCATCCCCACCCTAACTTTAAAATCACATGGTCAGGGTAAAACTAAAATATGACTCATTCTGAATTAGTGATGTAAAGTCTTAGGATGGTAGAATGTTAGGGATCAGACAGTTCTTATAGATAATTTAACCAACTGTCTATTTTTGTAGATGAAGAATCAGATGCCCAGAGAAATGATGTGATTTGTCTAAGCTTTCTGGATGGCTTTCATTTTTTATGCCACAGTCATTAGGAGTAAGTCATCAAGCTAAGACTAGAGAACCAACCTCTCCTGCCCCCCTGGCTGGTACTGAGCAATAAGGACTAAAAGATTCTTCTACCTCTGAAGTCATGCCTTTATCAGGATGGTTTACCTGTCTTTACTCTTTAAAGAGGGCTGTTCTGTTGGGACTCAGTAACTCTCAACAAATATCAGCAGACAGGAATTCTGCTAAACATCTAACTTTGTAAATAGTGTCTCCTGTGCAAGGAATGGTGAACCCACACTAATACTAACTGCAAAAAACTATATGTTTTCAAGAATTCTCAAAGATTTCAAGGATATTTATCATATTTCCTGCCATGAACTCTACAAATGACTAGTGGTGGTCATCATCACTTTATATTTTGCTACCAAAATTGTTCCTTTAAGAGAAAAGGTGAATGAGAGGCACTAAGGATTTCATTCCATTCTTAATGGGGCCATTATGTCAGTAGGAGGGAGGGAAAAAAGATTGCTGGTAACATCACAGAGGTCCCTCCTCCATTCCCCAAAAAAGAGAAATCAGGAAACTATTCTCTCTGAGGAACCGAGCCCAGATGAATCCTGTTTTATATATCCTTTCCAATATCAATTTCCTCATGTGAAAAAAGTAAGACATTGGACTAGATGACCTCTAAGATCCCTTCCAGCTCTGACAATCTGAGAGTAAATGACTCAGTGGTCTCTAAAGTCCTTTCTAGCCCTATATTGATTACTCAGTGACTCTCTGACACAAAGTCACATATATACTTGGCTTTAAAATATTTCTAATTTTCAGTAATTGAATGAGGCAAAAAGTTGATGTGCTTCCCTAAACTAAGTAGTAACTAAAGGTAGTTCAGTTGTTTCAGTTGTGTCCAAACCCTTCATGACACCATTTGGGATTTTCTTGGTGGAGATACTAGAGTAGATTTCCATTTTCTTCTCCAGCTCATTTTATAGACGAATAAACTGAGGTAGACAGGGTTAAGTGACATAGCTAGTAAGTGTCTGAGGCCAGATTTGAACTCACAAAGAGGAGTCTTCCTGACTCCAGGACTGGAACCTAGCTGCTAGGTGACACAGTGGATAGAATGCCAGGTCTGAAGTTAGGACAACTCATTTTCCTAAGTCGTCTCACATGCAGCAGAATCACATATACACTTCAGATCTGGACTCTGAATCTGTTGGCTTCTTTCTAGGTACTCTCTTTTCCAATGTGAAGAGTACACATATGCTGAGGATTAGGACTTGTACTAATAAGATATTTTTATTTGCCAGAGCTTTCTATTGGTTTTTTTCTAAAACCTGTTGTTGCAATGTGGTAGGGTACCAGGATACAAATATAAATATGGCCTTATGATTGATGTATAAGAAAATTACTCCAGCCTTCACTAATCCCTCTAACCATTCTTTCCATGCTCTTCAAAGGCTCCAAACTATTGGATTTCAGTTGGACCAATCCTCATTCTTATATTATATACAATGTACCAGATGATGGTGGTGGGGAAGCGATAATAACTAATATTTATGTCACATGTTGAGGTTTGCAAAGCTAATATACATATATATGCATATAAATAATTGTATGTAAGTATGCATCTACATATATATTCATATATGTGCATATATATATATACCCACATACATACACCTATACAGATAATTTGATTTTCACAACCCTGGAGAATAGTTATTCTGATTATATTAATTTTACAAGTGAAGAAATTAAGGCTAAGAAAGCTTAGCTGATTTACCCAGGGTTATACAACTAGCATTTGAGCCAATATTGAAATTCAGGTCTTCCTGATTCCAAGTCCAGTATTCTACTAGGCCACCTTCCTAGATCCTTCTCATTCATCTTATTTCTCTTTTATTCTTGCTCTCTCACTCTTTTTGTCTCTTTTTCTCCGTGTCTATCTCTGTCTCTCTCTCTCTCTCTCTCTCCCCCTTTGCTTCTCTATGTCTCTGTCTCTCTCTTTGTCTCTGTCTCTGTCTCTGTCTCTGTCTCTCTTTCTCTCTCTCTCTCTGTCTCTCTCTGTCTCTCTCTCTCTCTCTCCCTCTCTCACACACACACACACACACAGCATGCACAAAAGAATTTGAAAACATAAAAAACCATCTTATTTTCTCTGTGTCTCTGTCTCTCCAGGTGTTTATCTCTCCTCCTCTTTCTATTTCTCCTTGTCTCTATTTCTCTCTGACTCTGTCTCTGTCTCTGTCTCTCTCTCTCTCTCTCTCTCTCACACACACACACACACACACACACACACACACAGAGACACACACCATGCTGAAAAAACTTTGAAAACACGTAAAACAGTCTCTATCTTCAGCATCCAGGTAATCTACCTCAGTGTTTAAGGCTTTAATAGCAGGGGTGGGCACAGGATTTGGGTCTCCTAAATCTTAGTCTAGGACTCTTTCCTTTCCATGAAGCTGCCTCTATGTATGTATAAAATCAACCTGTCTGGAGCTATCAAGGGGTTCCTGAAGCCAGCTACCCATCCCAGAATATTTGCATATCCAAGTACACCTCTGACCTGGGGTCAGAATGTCTGAGAGTTCTGATGCCTCTGAAGAATTGCTTTTGAGAACAAAGTCAGGCAAAAGGACGACTGTCTAAAAGATGAAATCTCAGCTCCTTTTACAACAAAAATGCTTTTAATTGGCTTTTTTTTCCCCGAGAGTGCTGCCTTAGTAGTATCTCCAGGAATCTTCTTGCACAGCACCCTTGGGTGAAGGGCATTTCACAAGTATAAGGGCTAATTATCCTCTGGAGGAAGAGAAAAAGGATTTGGGACAGAAGCAAATTCTGTAATCTAGGTCAACCGTCCAATTTCATCTTTTGTGCTTTCATTTTCCTCTATCTTATTATCAAGGAGAGATGAGAAGAGCTGAGATCCAACTATGCCATCTCTCCCACATCTCTGCTCTGGCTTTTGTCAAATCAGTACCCTTATTAGGACCTTAGTGTCCTCATCTGTAGAATTAAGGATTTGGTCTAGGTTTTGCTCTAAAGTCCTTTCAGTTCTTTGTTTAAAAAATGTTTTATGAATGTAATTTTGTTACCATTATTTCTGTATAACACTTTCTACCCCCTCATACCTCCCCTTCTACATGCTTCCTCTTCCTACTCTGAAATTTAACCCTCCTGTAGCAAAGAAATCATCTTCAATTTTTTTTATGATTCTTTAATCTGATAAACAAAATTTTCCATTGATTATTATTTTCCAACTAAAATTCTTTCAGAAAATCATGGGAAAATGATTGCCTATCATTCTACAATCCTTCCAGCATTGATTTGCTCTTTTTGCCAATTTTCAAGTTCATAGTAGGTATTTAATAAATGTTTTTTGATTGATATAATCACAGACTTTTAGGGCTGGAAGGGATTTGGGCAGAAAATATTGGGCAGAAAAACAAGGGAACAGGGATCACAGAATTTCAGTCTGGAAGGAACTGCAGAGGTCATCTTTTTTATTTGAGTGATAAGGTCACTCAAGTTTAGAAAAAGGAGTGAGTGATTGGAGCTGGGACTTAAACCTTTGTCTTTGACTCATATGTGGCCTAGTTCATTGTCTGGTTGTAATGCTTGTCCCAGATATATAAACTGATGGACCAGGATATGACTTAGCCATAGGATGGTATAGAATAGTCTGGACATTAGAGAGTCTTCATCTATTGATTTGTCTTTGTGTGTGGATAGTTAGAGCAAGCTCTTTTGGGGATTACGATGATCATATCGAAAACTCTGTAATTTTCCTTTCAGGGCTTTATGAGCTGTCAGCCTCAAGCAGTAATAATTAGAACACTTCATTGTCTATAGATAACCTCCCTTTTCTCTGGACTCTGTTCTTGATATCCTCCATGACAGAAACAAATTCTTGTGGATAGATAGAGATGCCTCCCTTAATATTAATAATCAGAAGGTTCTTAAAAAATTAAATCTGTTATACTATCTTGCAAAAAATCTTATGTGATTTTGACTTATTAATGGGAAACGCCTTGCTGACAAAAACCTTTGTAGTGGGGCTTTGTTCAATCTAATCCAATGGCTTGTTGTTTTTTTGTAGTCAACATCTATCAGATTGGCTAACATGTCAAAACAGGAAAATGATAAATGTTGGAGAAGATGTGGGAAAGTTGGAATACTCGTTCATTGTTCATGAAGTTGTGAGCTGATCCAACCATTATGGAGAACAATTTGGAACCATGCCAAAGTGCTATAAAAATGTGCATACCCTTTGAGACAGCAATACCGACCACTTTTAGCATGTTCCCAAAGAGATCATAAAAATGGGAAAAAGACCCCCATGTCCAAACACATTTATAGCAGCTCTTTTAATGGTGGCCAAGAACTGGAAATTGAGGGGATGCCCATCAATTGGGGAATGGCTGAACAAGTTGTGGTATATGAATGCAAAGGAATACTATTGCGTTAAAAGAAATGATAAGCAGGCAGACTTCAGAAAAACCTGGAAAGACATAACTGATGCTGAGTTAAGTGAGCAGAACCAGGAGAACATTGTACGCAGTTGCCACAATGTATGTTGACTGACCTCAGCAATGCAAGTACCTAAAACAGTTTCAAAGGACTCATGATGGAAAATGCCATCCACATGCAGAAAAAGAGCTATGGAGTCTGAATACAGAGGGAGCACACTATTTTTTGTTTTGCTTCTCATGGTTTCTCTCATTTGTTCTAATTCTTCTATACAACATGACTAATGTGAAAAATACGTTTAATAGGAATGCATATGTAGAACCCATATCAGATTGCATGCCACCTTGCAGAGGAAGGAGGGGGAGAGAAAATTTAAAACTTATGGAAGTGAATATTGAAAACTAAAAATAAATAAATTAACTTTTAAAAAGCACAAAAAATTAAATAAAATTGAATTATGAGAAAACAATGGTGCTTCCTCCAAAATGGACTCCCTCTGTATATTCAGTTTAGTCATTACACGTTTCTCATCAACTTTACCTTCAATGGCATTCCCATTCCTAATGCATTGTTTGGGTTGGTGATGCTATGGTTAAAATATCTGCCATTATTGATGGTTCATTTTCTGTTAATTGATAGTCCTTCTATTTTCATATTTAAATAATACCTTTGGGATGAATTTGTTTGCCTGGTCTTTAAACCAGATTGATATCTACCATTAATGATTTCTCTTTGAGTGTAGTCATTCAATTAATTCTAAGTCCATATGTGTCCTCATTTGGCCCAAACTTGTGACACTTTTTCCCACAAAAATAGAATGAGAAACTATTGTGTTTTATTAAAATTTAAGGAAGCCATATATATTGTTGGTGTTCAGTTGTTTCAGTTGTGTCCAACTCTCTGTGACCCCATTTGGGGTTTTCTTGGCAAAGATACTGGAGTGGTTTGCCATTTCTTTCTCTGGAAAGCAAACAGGGTTAAGTGACTTGCCCAAGATCACATTGCAGGTAAATGTCTGTGGTCAGATTTGAACTTTCAAACATATGACTATGGATTAGATTCTGGACTTGATTCTGGACTAGAATCTGTATTTCCTGACAGTTCAGTGTTTTCCCCACCATATCATAGTGTGTCTCTGCCCCAAGGGTTAGGTAAACACTTCTCCCTTAGTCACTGCATTATTCCATGCCAAATTTGGGTGCAAATATTCCAGTCCATGGATAGCAAGAAGACAGACATTTTATGCTGTGATACAAGGTGCAATATAGCAGGTGGCATTCACTCCTTCTATATAAATGCTTTTGGTGCTTAGTGGGGATCCAAGAGGATGCTTATGTAGAGCTGCTGTCCTTAAAGTTATAACAAGAAAATAAATCTCATGAGAGATGCTATGAAATAAATATTTTTGAGATAACACATTTCTTCACTTTGCATAAATTTAACACCATGCTCCCTGCACAATATGTGATCTTTCTGCTAACTCCCCATAGACAGAAATAGCTCCGATTCGATGTGAAAAAAGACAAGCAGCAGAAGGGAAGGGAGACACTGCACACTTGAGAACAGGATCTTAATGTGGATTCTTCTGCTATATAACTTTGTTTGGAGGTGGGTGTTTATTTATTTATTCTGTTGTCCTAGTCATTGAACCCTTCCTTGAAATTCTACAAACAAGGGCTTACATGGGCTTCAGAGATTACTGACCTAATTTACTGACCCAGTGACAACTGTGGAGTAGAAAGAGTCCTGGATTTGGAGCGAAAGAGCCTAAGTTCAAATCCTGGCTTCAGAATTTACTAGCTACATGTGGCCGTGGGAAATCTGCTTTCCTACTCTGGGCCTCTGGATCCATAAATTAGAGGGTTGGGCTCCACGCTCTTTAAGGTTGCTTCTGGCTTTAAAGCTTATTATGAGAAATCTTGGTTCAAACATCTTCCCTGAAGATTTCCCTGATTGTACTGTTCTCAAGATCATGCCACTAGTTCTCATACATTTATCATATCCTCATCATATTTTTGGTATATGGTAGGGGGCACAGGTCTAGAAGTCAGGAGTCTGGATTTCACTCTTAACTCTAACAATTATTTATTAAACGACCTTATTGTCCCTACTATCTCTGTTATATCTGTTCTTGCTTTTCAGTCAAAGAGTATTGGAAACAGTGTGACTTTGTTAGCTTCAAAAGGTCAAAATTATGAACAATTAGAAGTCTGGAGTCAGAAACCAGGCTATGTTTTGCAGGCAGACAACCCAATATTCAGGTCCTGAATAGTACCCATCCCAGTGGTAACTAAGGCAAGAATTCATCCCATAGCTATGTTGCCTTAAGAAATGAATTTTGTGGGATCCATGTTATGTAGAAATTGCTTTGAGTTCATTCTCTCTCCCTATCCATTGATATAGAGAAGTGTGTGTCCCCAGCTATTAAAAGATAGTATTCATACTTATATTTTTGCTATATATCCTTAGGAAATAACATTTTGTAAAAGTTAATTGGCTACGTAAAACTGAAGCATTTATTACTGGCAGTTAATGGGGAGTGTAAACCGATAGCATTAGAAAAAGATATCCCTAGGAACCTCCCAGAAGTACCCTAGAAATTTAAGAGGAGAGATAGATGACCCTGCTCTGGAAAACCAAGTCTCACCATATGTATATATCTTCTTTTAATTGTCTATTAAATGTAGCCTCCCCTAAATGGAATGCAACCTTCTGGGGGCAGAGACTGTGTACTTATAGTGTCTAGTATGGCATTTCATAAGTGCTTCTTGATTGATAAGTTGATTGACCAAAAGTCACTGAGTTGCAAAGCATTCAGATTTAGTATTATAGACAAAGGAAGGCAAACTGGGCTGGTTCCCCAGAAGCCAAGTAGTAGCATAAGTGTTAGTAAATACAATTAATGGAGCCACATTAAGCTAAGGATAGACACAACCCTGCTAGCAATGAAGGGTTAGCTACTGCCAGTTTATAAGCAGAATCATATAGCAGTCAAACATAGACATAACCTCTCATCAATAGGACACTTGCCTTTGTTAAGAGCAGAGAAGCATGTTTCATCAAAACTAAGTGTGATAGCATCTTCAAGATGGAGTGGCCCTCAGAAGTCATCTAAGCCAACCCTTACCTAAATATAGCAATCCTAAATAGAACATTTTCAACAATTGACCATGCAGTCATTATATTAAGAGCCAGGAAGCCTGCATGTGAGTCCTATCTGGATCATACAATAACTTCCTGACTTTGGGGAAAACATTTAACTTTGTTGAATCTTTATTTCCTAATCTGTAAAATGGTAACAATCTCTTTTCTGCCTACCTCACAAAGATGCTATGAGGAACAAATGATATAACATACGGAAGTGTTTTGTCGGCTCTAAATCACTATTCAAATGAAAGAGACTATTATTACTTGTCTGTCTGCTTGCAACTAATGAGGGACTGGTGGGAGGAATAAGAAAAGGACGCAACGCATTGAGGCAATATGGTACATTGGGAAAGAGCATCAGCTTAGGAGGCAGAGGACATGGGTTCAAATACTGCCTATGTCACTTACTACTTGTATAACCTTGAAAAAGTTAATTAATCTCTCTGGTGTTTAGGTTCCTCGTATGTAAAATCAGGAATCTGATCGACTGGATGTCCCTTAATTCCCTCTAGGTGAAAATCTATAATCATATTACCTGCCCACACATTCGTGCAAATTATCTTAGGGTAACGATAAAATTTAATTCTTTCTCTCAAAGAATTTACTATGTAGCCAGGAGCAGAAGGTATATAGAGACATAAGAAAAACACCTAACAAATAAGGGACAATACTTGATACATGTGAAATGAGTAGTACACATAACAATAATAATAAGAGCAGCTAATGTTTATATAGTTCTAGGTGCCAGGCACTGTGTTAAGTACTTTATAATCATTTGATCCTTACAACAACCCTGAGAGGTAAGGTACAATTTTGTCCACATTTTAGTTGAGGAAACTAAGTCAAGCAGAGGTTAAATGACTTGCCCAGGGTCATATAGCTAGAAAGCATCTGAATCAAATTTCAACTCAAGTCTTCCTGATTCTACATCCAGGGTTCTATTCATTGAAGCACTTCACTACCCAATAAGTTAAAAAGACATTGAGAGGAGAGTTTTAGAAATGAAGGCTTCATGGAAGAAGAAGGATTTGAATTCAGTTAAACACTGCATTAGATGACCTCTGAGTTCTCATCTAACTTGGCAGTTCTGTGATTCTGTGTCTGAGTTGATTCTTGAGTGATGGGTAGAATTTCAATACCAGAAATAAAGAAGTGAAAAAAGGGATTGGCTGGTCTATCTCAGTGAAAGATCCAACCCATTTCAAATCATAATCTGAATAATAGGCATTTTCATCTATTTGGTTTTTCATATAAAGATTTTTAGGCTGATCTCTTTTGAGTAATCATGATTCTTATTAAGGAGGCATCACAATGCTTTGTATCTTAATCCAGTTAGCACAATGCTATCCCTGAATGGAAGAATCTGGACAAACTCACCAATGATGGGGAATCCCTCTTCCATTGGCACTTTAAGCAGGGAATCTTCTACAACACTGACAAACATCCTCAGCAAGTGTGTGTCCCTGTACTATGCATTAGCTGGGATTAATGGTGAAAAGGTCAATATAATTATTCTGAAGGTTTTATCATAAAATTGAGTATGATTTTAACATAGGTATGAGAGGCTACTTTTTGGAGGAAAAAGATTAAAGAGATATTTTGCTACTCTGTCGAGTGCTTTTGTTTTCCATTTTAATAATCAACAAACAAGAAGAACTAATTTATCTTGTATTTTCTATATTTCTTTAGCCCATTATGTTGCTGTAAGGTATGATCTGTTGTAACTACTAGCTTTTATATAGCCCTTTAAGGTTTCCAAAGGACTTTATGTATATTACCTCATTTTATCTTCACCACAATCCTGGGAGGCAGGTGCTATTCATTGCTGTCATTTTACAGATGAAGAAACTGAAACAGACAGAGGTTAAGTGAGTTGTCTAGAATCACAAAGCTAGTAAATGTCTGAGGCAAAATTTTGTGGTAGGGGAAAGATGAAATGACTGAAGAAACAAAGGTTCGCTTTCCTGAGCACATCAATTTATTAAAGCAATGCACGCCAATTGCCTAACAAATAGGGACTAGGTCCCTTTCCCAGTTTAGATCTGGACCCCAAATCCAGGGAAAGACAAATTTTTAAACATTAAAAACAATCAAATAAGGCCAATTAATTAAAAGGAAACAGTACAACATTAGGTCATTTGATTCCTAATTGGATGAAAGATTAGAGACTTTCCAAGTTTAGAGCAGGAGATGCAATTCCTTGAATTCAGAAAAATAGATGCCCTGCTCCCCCCAAGTGTCTGTAAGCAATCAAATGAACATAGAAACAATAACTGAGCAGTACAGGACCAATTTTCAGGGTAAGATACATGGGCTGCTTGAGATGTACAATTGTGAGAAAATTCCTTGCATTGATCTTCGGAGTTGATTGGGTTTCTGGTCAGCATAACCTGTGTCCTTGGTTAAGAGTTTCTAAGCAGCAGAGAGAGGTGGTCCAGTTTCTTAGCTATGCAGAGCTACATTCAAATAATACAATAAGCTTTTTCTCAATTCCCACAACTGAATAAACTTCTCACAGGACAGAATTTGACTAGAACCATAAGTGAGTAGAACAGGAACTTAACTAACTCCCAAACTGAATAACAAGATGGAGTCAGTTGTGAATCACTAAATTTCACAACTAGCCACTTGCTGTCCTAATCCCTTCAATTTCCTCAATTTGAGTTTGGGTCTTCCAGTCTCCAAATCCAATACTGCTTTCATTGTAACCCTTAGCTACCCAACTGTAGAAAAGGAAAATGTCTGCAATAGTGGTTTCCAAATTACTTTTATATGTATTTTTTCAAGGCCGGTCAATCAACATACATTTATTAAGGGCCCACTGTATACTAGGCACTGCACTAAACCCTGGGGATATAAAGAACAACTGAAGGCAATTCTTGGTCTTAAAGAGCTCACATTCATATGTGAGAGATAGAATAAAAACGAGAAATCATCAATGGAGGGCAAGCACTATCACTATGGTAAATCTATGAGAAAGGCTTCTCATAGAAGATGAAATTTTAGCTATAACTTGAAGGAATCCAGGATATCTAAGAAGCAGAGGTGAAGAGAGAGAGAATTCCAGGCAGGGAGCAACAGAGAAAACACTTGGAGTCAAGAATTATAGTGTCTTATTCAAGGAAAAGCCAGGAGATCAGTGTTACTGGAGGGAAGAGTGTGTGTGTGTGGGAGTGCAAGGTTTAAAAAGACTGGAAAGGGTATGAAGGATTTTGGATGCCAAAGAGAGTATTTTCTACTTGATTCTGGAGGTAACAGGGAGACACTTGAGTTTATTGAATGGGCAATGAAGTGGTCAGAAGATCTATCTGCTGGATGAATGGAGAATGGACTGGAGTGAAGAGAAATTTGTGGCAAGGAGACCAATCAGCAGGCTATTGCAATCATCTGAGCATGAGATGATGAGAACTGGATTCTGTATCAAAAGAAAGAAGAGGGTGGATACAAGAGATGGTATGAAGATATGAAGATAAAATCAATAGACTTGATCAGACCATTCTTATAAGAATGAGAAAGTAGACAGAGTTATAAATATATTTCTATGTTTGGGAGATATTCATGGATGTGTGATTTCTCCCTCTTGAAAGTCAGTGGAACACAAAAGTCAGAACAACTGGTGATCCCAGGATGCAGTGGATGGCCTTGGCATCATAGATGTCTGACCAAACTCTAAGGGCTACACAGATACCTTTATGGCACTTTGGTATCTACCCCATCCTGAGTTGTTCCGTGAACTTATTTTTTTTTTTAATTTTTATTTATTTAACTTTTTATATTCATTTTCACAAAATTTTGGGTTCCAATTTTTTCTCCCCTTTTTCTCCCCTCCCCCCCAATACACCTAGCAATCTAATTTTCCCTATCTCCAATCTGCCCTCTCTTCTGTCATCCCTCCCTTCTCTTGTCCCCATCTTCTCTTTTGTCCTGTAGGGCCAGATGACTTTCTATTCCTCATTAACTGTATGTCTTATTTCCCAGTAGCAACAACAATACTAAACAGTTGTTCCTAAAACTTGAGTTCCAAATTTTCCCCATCCCTCCCTCCCCACCCATTCCCTTTGGGAAGGCAGGCAATTCAATATAGGCCCTATTTGTGCAGTTTTGCAAGTGACTTCCATAATAGTCATGTTGTGTAAGACTAACTGAATTACCCTCCATCCTATCCTGCCCCTCATTGTTTCTATTCTGTCTTTTGATCCTGTCCCTCCCTGAGTGTTGACTTCAAATTGCTCCTTTCTCCCATTGCCCGCCCCTCCATCATCCCCCCCCTTGCTTATCTCCTTCTCCCCCACTTTCCTGTACTGTAAGATAGGTTTTCATACCAAAATGAATGTGCATTTTATTCCTTCCTTTAGTCAAATGTGATGAGGGTAATCTTCTTGGTTTTTTTTTCTCAGCTCTCCTCTTGTTCCCTCCACTAAAAGGTCTCCTGCTTGCCTCTTAAATTTACCCCATATAATTTACCCCATTTCATTTCACCCTCTTTCCTCCCCCTACCTTTCTCTCTCACCATTTACCTTAATTTCTTTTAAGATATGGTCCCATCCTATTCAATTCACTCTGTGCTCTCTGTCTCTGTATTTGCATGCGTGTGTGTATGTGTGTGTGCGTGCATGCATGTACATGTGTGTGTGTGATCCCACCAACTACCCAGATACTGAAAAGTTTTAAGAGTTACTAATATTGTCTTTCCATGTAGGAATGTAAACAGTTCACTTTTGATAAGTCCCTTATGACTTCTCTTTGTTGTTTACTTTTACATGCTTCTTCTCATTCTTGTGTTTGAAAGTTAAATTTTCTTTTCAGCTCTGGTCTTTTCATCAAGAATGATTGAAAGTCCTCTGTTTCATTGAAAGACCCTATTTTCCCCTGAAGCATTATACTCAGTTTTGCTGGGTAGGTGATTCTTGGTTTGAGTTCTAGTTCCTTTGACTTCTGGAATATCCTATTCCATGCCCTTCTATCCCTTCATGTAGAAGCTGCTAGATCTTGAGTTATCCTGATTGTATTTCCACAGTACTGGAATTCTTTCTTTCTAGCTGCTTGCAAGATTTTCTCCTTGAGCTGGGAATTCTGGAATTTAGCCACAATGATCTCTTTCAGGTGGTGATCGATGGATTCTTTCAATACTTATTTTGCCCTCTGTTTGCAGAATGTCAGGGCAGTTTTCCTCGATAATTTCATGGAAGATGATATCTAGGCTCTTTTTTTGATCATGACTTTCATGTAGTCCCATAATCTTTAAGTTGTCTCTCCTGGATCTATTTTCCAGGTCAGTTGTTTTTCCCATGAGATATTTCACATTCTCTTCCATTTTTTCATTCTTTTGGTTTTGTTTGGTGATTTCTTAGTTTCTCATAAAGTCATTAGATTCCATCTGTTCCATTCTAATTTTGAGAGAACTATTCTCTTCAGTGAGCTTTTGAACCTCTTTTTCCATTTGGGTAATTCTGCTTTTGAAAGCATTCTTCTCCTCATTGGCTTTTTGAACCTCTTTTGCCAATTGAGTGAGCCTACTTTTCATGGTGTTATTTTCTTCAGCATTTTTTGGGGTCTCCTTTACCAAGGTATTGAGCTGTTTTTCATGCTTTTTTTGCATCTCTCTCATTTGTCTTCCCAGTTTTTCCTCCACCTGTCTAACTTGATTTTCAAAATCCTTTTTGAGCTCTTCCAAGGCCTGAGCCCACCTGACATCCCCCTGGGATGTCTGGGGTACTGAGGCCCCGCCCTCCATGTCTTTCCCTGATGGCAAGAATATGTCCTCGTCTTCGTCAGATCCGAAAGTCGGAATCATTTGCATCTGTTCAAAAAAACTCTCTATAGTCTTATTTTTCTTCCCTTTTCTAGGCATTTTCCCAGCCAGTTACTTGACTTCTGAGATTCCTGTCCACCTCCGCCTAGATCCGCCCAGCTAGTGGTTGGGGTCTGAGATTCAAATGAGTTTTCCGTGGCAGACGCGGCTGCTATTCAATGTGAGCTTTAGTTCTGGTGCTGGGATGGGGGCAGAGCCTCCTCCCAATCTCAGTTCCCTCAGGGGCTTTATGCAGAGACTTTCAGTAATGGAGCAGGTGGGGCAGGGCCTCCTCCCAGGCTCAGTTCCCTCAGGGGCTTTATGCAGAGACCTTCAGTAATGGAGCGGGTGGGGCAGGGCCGGCTCCCAGGCTCAGCTCGTTCAGGTGGTTTATGCAGAGACTTTCAGTAATGCAGATCCTGCCTGCTTGGGGATTCCCGGGGGCCGCTGCTGCTACCTCTGCCTCCACCGCTTCCTGCCTCTGCCTCTGCCTCCGCCGCTTCCTCCCGAGGGGGCCGAGCCATGGAGACACCCCGCTCTCTTCTCGGCCAGCCCAGACGTGTCTCTCACTGACCTGTAGCTTCTGTGGGCAGAGTGACCTTCCCGGCCGCCGGAGGTTCCGTCCCTGAAGCCTGCTCAGATCTGCTCCTCTGGGGCTGCGGCCAGGGCAGCGCTGGGATGGGGTCCGCTTTCCGGGGTGTGACGGACCCTGGGGACCGCTCTCTAGGGCTCTCTGGAATGGAAATCTCTTCCACTGTGTTTCTGCACACCCTGCAGTGATCCAGAACTTGTGGGGTACTCTTCTTACATTAAATGCATGGGTTGTGGGTTCAGAGCTAGCATACAGTGAATCTTTCTACTCCGCCATCTTGGCTCCGCCCCCGCTCCGTGAACTTATTGACGCCTCAATGATTTTTGTTATTTGTCCTTCTTGAAAATGAAGGACAAACAATGACTGGGGTGTATGGGTTAGGGAAGTCTAGCACCTCTAGTGTTAGAGTTTGGTGAGCCTTTTTCAGGGCTGCTCATCTACCTCTGGTGCCCACCTACTACCAAACTCTCACCTGTGGCTCCCAGAAGTTGTAGTATGTACAACAACCAGACCCTGATAAATCTTCTTGACAGATGGACTAAACCAGGTTGAGTATAACCAAACCTGTTGGTGAGTTAGTGGGGGTGTCCTCCTCATTCTCAAGTGGGACAGGTGGATGAGAACACATTGTTCCAACAGCCATGCATGTGGCTATGGGGCACTTAGAGCTTGATTAGACCTCAAAGATGCCAAGCTCATCCACTGCATTCTGGGTCATCACCAGTCATCCTGACTATAATGTGCCACTGGTTTTCCATGACTGGAAGAGAGAGTGAGGCTGAGAACTCTGTACAGTCCTGCCTCACTTGAATCCAGTTCGCACATGAATGCCCTGTGATGTCATTGTTCCTCTTTGAAAATGAAGAACAAACATCCTCAATGATTGTGATGTTGTGTTGTCTCAAGAACAGGTTTTCTCACTATATATTTAACCTGGTCCAGGGGCTCTTCCTACCTTCATTCTTTAAAGCGCCATCTGTACTTCTTTTTTCAGAACATCAGAAAATGTCAGAGTACAAATGTGGTTATTTCACTTTTTTGATATTGAAAATAGATTATTTTGACTTCATGAAAACATTTGTTCCACTCTATGTCTATTGTCCTCCTCCAGATTCATGTATGAATGCTCTTTGTAAGATGGATCTTGATTAGGTTCCATACCAAGTTTTATTCAGACTTTTTATTCTCTGCTGCTTTTTTTTTTTTTGGTTTTATAACAAACATTTACTCAAGTCTCATCCTTAGTACATATATTGATATTGCTCAGAATTGTCTTCTACCATCTTCTCTGGCAATGTTTTACAAATAAATTTTAGTATTATAATCCATTGTTTCCATCTCTTTCCACTTAATAAGAAAATCCAGTGTTTTTTGGCTAAGAAAATCCAAGCTTCTTTGGGTCACTGTTGTAATTATATTTCTTTTGTCAAATGTGGCATAGTTATGACAATCATGGCCAACATCTTTTATCTTTTTTTCATTTCCCATCTTATGGCATGGAGGACTTTTTAGAATAGGATAGGTTGAAGTGATTGCAGTTGTTCATTTTGCCTTCTTTATATTATCATTTTTTTTCTGATTTCATATTGATTTGACTATTGTTCTAATTAGTTGATGGTCTCCCTGAAAACAAATAACTGATTGTAAAATTACTGCACATCAGTAGCCAATCATTTCCTGCCTGTAAAGACATAGGCAATTTTATATTTTGTGCTATTGTGCATTGCTTACTGCTCTAGTAATGTCCAACTCTTGTCTTAAATATATTATTCATGAAGTTCCTGAGGAGTCTACAGATCTTTGGTGTCTTTCTTAAATCTGAACCAACATTTGTATAGAAGATATCAAGCGTCTAAGGAACTTTTGACTTGGTCTGGAGGGTATGGAAAAGTTTTTTTTTTTTAATTTATTTGTTTTCAGTTTTCAACAATTACTTCCATATGTTTTAAATTTTCTCTCCTCCCTTCCCGCTCCCTCCCCAAGACAGCATGCAATTATGTGAGTTCTACATGCACATTCTTATTAAACACATTTTCACATTAGTCATGTTGCATAGAAGAATTAAAATGAATGGGAGAAATCATGAGAAAAACCAAACCAAAACAAAACATAATAAAAGAGAAAATAGTCTGCTTTATTCTGCATTCTGATTCTATAGCTCTTTTTCTGGATGTGTACAGCATTTTTCATCTAGTCCTTTGGAAATGTTTTAGGTCCTTGCATTGCTGTGAAGTGCTAAGTCTATCAGAAACAGTCTTTGCATGTTGTGGCTGTTACTGTGTAAAATGTTCTCCTGGTTCACTCAGCATCAGTTCATATGAGCCTTTCCAGGTTTTTCTGAAGTCTGCCTGTTCATCATTTCTTATGGCCCAATAGCATTTGTATCAGTAAGCACCCCAACATACAGAGCAGGGCGTGCTATCACAGGTTCTTAGATCAGCATTTATAAAAGGAAAGGCAACTTTTGAGGGGTTAACAATCACTTTAATCAAGCACATATATCATTCACCTATTTTAGGGCAGTCAGCACCCCAAACTTCAAAGAAAATACAAAGAAATTAAAGATCAACAAATATAGCTTCCTCTGCCTGAATTCAGCAGACAGTTGGACTCCAACTATCTGACCACAGTTACCAGAGAGGGAAGCAGGACATCTGGGTTCTCAAAGTCAGGGGCCTCCTTAGCAGCTTCCCAGAGTCCTCAACTGGCCAAAAAACACTTCCAGTTGGTAAGTCCCTTGAAAAAGTTCTTAATCAGAATTCCCCGTCTTTTTATCCTCTGTAATAGATGGCATAAAATCTGTACTTGTCTCTAAGTAAATCTTTTTTGTTTATACAGGCATGTCTTGGATGTATTGTGGGTTTTGTTCCAGATAACTGCAATAAAGTTACACAAATTTTTGGTTTCATATAAATATATCTATAAAGAGGTATATTTATATTGTACTATATATAGTATAATTATACTCTAGTTTTATCAGTGTGTAACAGTATTATATCTAAAAATGTACATACCGTAATTAAATTGTTGCTAAAAATGCTTGCCATCATCTGAGGAAATCATGATCTTTTGCCTGGCGGAGGGTTTTGCCTTGATGTTGGTTTCTGATGATTGATCAAGGTAGTGGTTGCTAAATGCTGGGGTGACTATGGCAATTTCTTAAAATAAGACAATGGTGAAATTTGACACATCAATTGACTCTTCCTTTCATGAAAGATTTCTCTTTAGTATGTGATGGTGCATACAGTAGGACTTTCAAAATTGGAGTCAATCATCTCAAATCCTGCCACTGCTTTATCACTTAAGTTTATGCAATATTCTTCAATATTATCATGTCTCAGAGAATAGGGAGGCCCAAGGAGAGAGAGGAAGATGGGAAAACAGTTGGTCCACGGAGCAGTCAGAACATGTACGACATTTATCAATTATGTTCAGTGTCTTATATGAGCGTGGTTCATGGTGCCCCAAAACAATTACAATAATAACATCAGAGATCACTGATCACACATTACCATAACAGACATAATGAAAAAATTTGAAATATTATGAGAACTACTACTGTAACACAGAGATAAGATATGAGCATAGGCTGTTGGCAAAATGTCACCAATAGACTTGTCTGACATAGGGTTGCCACAAACTTTTAACACTAAAACTAACCACCTATTTTTGCCTCTAGAAAGAGAATCAGTATAGCATTTAGCTATGTTCCTTTTTTTCTTCTAATTTCATTGATTAATCAATTTTAGTATAGTTCAGCTTTCCTAATAGTATGCCATTGAACAAAAATCTCATTTTTAGAGTGTTATCAATTATTCCAGTAGTCACACATAGTCAAAGAACTGTATGATTCATTCTAGTCTCTGCCTCCTTTTCCACTGCTTTGCCATTTTGATTTCAAATTTCTTGAAGGCAGGGTCTTTTTTCAGTTTTGTCTTTGCATCCTGGTCACCAAAGACAGTGCCCTGCATATAGTACATCTTCAATAAACCCGTGTTGGATTTAAGTAGATTAAATTGTAATGTTGTTGTGGAGTACTGAGAGCCATTTAATTTTTCTCCTTTGTTTTGTGTTTCACCATGATCATTTGTCACCTAGAAGAAGGCTTTCTGATGATGAGACACTTTCTATTTAGCTAGTTTGGTCCGCAGGAATCATTTAGTCTATGAGAAGGATTATATTCATAATAAGATATTCATAATAAGACAAGCAGTCTGCCTGAAAAATTTCAGAGTTGGATGGAACTAGATTAAAATGAAATTGGGGAATGTTTAACAAAATAAATAAAAATCCAACAAAATATAAAAAATTGTAATTTGTAGTTTTCTAAATATGAAACCTATCATTTCTATTTGAGTTTGACACCACTGTAAGACTGTTGGACTTGAAATCAAAATACCTGCCTTCAGGTCTTCCCTCAGGTACTATCTATGTGTAACCATAGGTAAGCCACTTAATTTCCCATAGACTTGATTTCATCATTTGTAAAAGGAAAAAAGAGAGGAAGAAGAATACGCACAGCACCTGTTCCATGTTGTTGCAGTCAAATAATTTATAAGATTGCCTTAGAACCCTTACATTGCTATGTAAATATCATTGGGGCAGCTGGGTTGTGCAGTGGATAGAGCACCAGTACAGGAGTCAGGAGGACCTGAATTCAAATCTCACCTCACACACTTGACACTCACTAGCTGTGTGAGCTTGGACAAGTCACTTAACCCCAATTGCCTCATCGTGGGTCATCTCCAGTCATCCTGATGAATATCTGCTCACTGGATTCAGATGGCTCTGGAGGAGAAGTGAGGCTGGTGACCTTGCACAGCCCTCCCTCATTCAAAACAAAGTCAAGTGCAAGTCATGTCATTATTTCTCTGATGGCATGGTCTTTTTCAGCAACCAAGGATGAACATACATATAAATATCATATTTTTGATGTTATTATCTTGCTTTTCCAATGCCTTTTATTCTGTAATCTTTAGATGGAATCTTGTGACAAATCACCATTCTACTATTATTCTTTTATATTTAATGTCCTATATTTAATGTCCAGTTGGATAATAATTGCTTTTTTAATTGAATGAAGATATTAGGATATAAACTTATCCCCTAGGCTTAC
Source organism: Bettongia penicillata ogilbyi (assembly GCA_023548195.1). Lineage (NCBI taxonomy): Eukaryota > Metazoa > Chordata > Mammalia > Diprotodontia > Potoroidae > Bettongia > Bettongia penicillata. The sequence goes on from JAJHZJ010000426.1 coordinate 1,610,087, forward strand.
TGAAAACTTCCTAATACAGCTCAAGAACCAAACAGAACAATAGGAATGCTTTGTAATTTTTTCTGTTCCAAACTGATGTTGCTCTCTTTTGAAAAGTCTCTATATTTCAAAAGCTTTTCATTTTATGCAGTTTGGAGATTTTTGGAAAGTATTTGACATGGTGAGATCTACCAAAAAATTGTTGTAAAAATGTTATAGATAGTGTTATGGTCAGGTGCTTGAGGGAAACAAGATTAGAAAAAGAAAGAAGGAGCACTTTATTAAGTGCCTTTATTGTGTCAAGACTGAGCTAAGAACTTTACAAATATCTCATTTAAGGGGGCGGAGCCAAGATGGCGGAGTAGAAGGACGCACATTTATGAGCTCCGAGCCCACAACCCATGGAATTGAGGTAAAAGGAGATCCCCATAAATTCTGAATCTCTGCAGGGGGTGCATAAACATAGGGGAAGAGATTTCCGTTCCACTGAACCCTGGAGAGCCGTCCCCGGGGTCCATCGCACCCTGGAAAGTGGACCCCACCCCCACCCCTGGCCGCGACCCAGAGAAGCTGACCCGAGCAGACTTCAGAGAGGAAAGCTCCGGGGGAAGCTCCCGCAGCCGGGAAAGTCCCTCCGCCCACAGAAGCTACAGGTCAGTAAGAAAGAAGGCTGCGATAGGGGAGGGGAGCGGAGCATCTCCGTGACTTGGGCCCCCTCAGGAGGAAGCGGCTGCGGCAGAGACGGGGGCAGGAAGCGGCGGAGGCAGAGGCGTGGGCGGGTGGCTGAGGTGGCAACAAATATCTCATTTAATCCTCACAACAATCCAAGGAGGTAGATGCTATTATTAATACCATTTTATACTTGAGAAAACTGAGGCAGACAAAAGGTAAGTGACTTGCCTAGGGTTACACATCTAGGAAGAGTCTAAAGCTAGATTTGAAATCAGATCTTCCTGATTCCAAACTTAGCACTCCACCTACTGTGCCATCTAATTTTCTATAGTTTGACCGATAAAATTTGGCCTGTAATAATGGTCCAATTATAGTACAGTTTATAGGTTGAACTCTATAGGATATTTTTAGACCTTTATTTTTAAAATGGTGATTTGTCATCTCTGTTCATGAAAGATAGCAAACTTCTGATGTAAAATTCTAGACTGAGTCATACATGTCTTTCCAGGTATTCAGTAACAGCTAAATTTTTATAGTCCACAGTAATAAGTTGCACAATTTCTACCATTTCCTTGCATAATTTACATGAGAAATAAGTCTGGACTCTGTACGCACAATAATTCTGTAGATTTTTGAGGCAATGATCTGGTCTTAAATCTCTATCATAGTTCATTCTGTTTTCAAAAACCAATCAGCGTGATTTCATCATTTGCTCAGTATTTATTAATACTGTTGGCAGAAGTGGAACATCAGAATCACTTTAATTTGTGTTTCTCTAATTAGAAGAGATTTCATGCATTTTTTTCTTCATGGCTGAGTTCTATGGTCTTCTAATGCTATTATTGACTCAAAGTCATTTCATAGTCTCTATTCAGAAGAAAAGTAAAATCTAACTTTTGTTGACGAGCACTCTAATGTCATGAATCTTTGATCTTGTGTTTCTTTAATTTTGCATCGTTTGGGGGGAAAGTATTTTCCAAATCTTTCATGGTTCATTTTGTAGTTCTGAAAATGTACATTAATATTGTTATTACATAATGATTAATTCTTTTAAATGTGTTCTTCCCATTCAGCTTTGATTTGAGAATCTCGACCAGTCACAAGCCTTCTCATTAATAGTTTTATATGTCTTTCTTGGAGGGGATCATGCCACTTTGAGGGGAGAGGTGGGCTTCAGCCATCTAGAACCTTAGCAGATTGTTAAATTTTCAGTATGAATATTTACCAGCAAATGCTACAAATCAGAGCTTGATTTATTGTTTTGTTGGTCGTCTATACTTAAAGTGATGAAGAACATGTTAATAATCCAAGTTAAAGTTAATATTTTGTGTACTTTATTCCCATTGAACTGATTGGTAAACATTTACCTGCATACTTCCTCTTGTAGGTTTCACCTTTGACCACTGGGTCTCAATGTGATTCTAAGTATAAAGCTTTTTTGTCATAGACATAAACGTAGAAGAAACAGATTTGGTCAGAATATGTACTGAGACAAAAGACATGCCCTAGACCTCTGGAATCTTGGGACAAATCACCATTCTACTATTATTCTTTTATATTTAATGTCCTATATTTAATGTCCAGTTGGATAATAATTGCTTTTTAATTGAATGAAGATATTAGGATATAAACTCATCCCCAAACTGATGTTGCTCTCTTTTGAAAAGTCTCTATATTTCTTTTCCTTTCAATTGACAAGTGTCAATTGTTTTTAATTCCTTGTTTTTCACAATTTACAGTAAATTCTTTGTCTCAGTTTTTTGATCACTTTTTATCTATTTAGCCCTGAAGCAAATATGTGTGTGTGTATGTGTGCGTGTGTGTGTGAGTGCATGTGTATGCGTGCTTGCGTACACACATATGCACAGGAAAATTCTGATTATTTTTTTAATTTCCCATGAAGGAGAATCCAAACATAACAAACAGATTTTTAAAAGGTAGTGTTTATTTACTTGCAATTGCAAAAGGACTTCCAAAGAAGTCCTTGGAACCCTCAGATCCCTGAAGCCTGTTTGAAGGATTTGTGTTTGTACTTGATTTACAAACATTTTAATTTGCCTAGAACTTCTCAGGAATCCATTGATTGTAAAGTGAAGTACACTAGAATATAACCAGTTTTAATATTCCATAACAATGGCAGCAATTACAGTGGTTTTCTACCAAGTAGTCCTGCTTGAAGTAAGCAGTTCTATGCACTAGTTTCTTTCCCCCATGACCCCTAATCCTTCCAGTCCTTTCCTACAGCTCTCTCTCCTCCTAATTAAGTAAAACGACTATTTTAGAGCATTTGATAGAATGTAGTTTCTAAAGAAATTTCATTGCTGTCCTATAAATACTGAAAAAGTCTGACTGGAGAGCTAATTTTGTTTTCCTTCCCTATCATTAATACAATATCTTGGACTAACTCTTCAGAAGTAGCATTGGGGATGTATCGATTTGTTGGTTATTAAAAAATGGGCAATTACCAAGATATGTCTGTCTTCTATTCCCTAACTGTAATGTCATTTTCATCAAGTAAAAAAAAAAGCACAACAAAAAACACTTTTCCCATTTCTTTGGGGCATGTTTACTTCATTTAGCTGTGGACTATGTTGTGAAGTGCTAATAATAAATTCAGAGCATAGTTTGCCCCATCTCCAGATTGAATTTTGTTATGGATGAGACTCAGTATTTTATTTCCCAACTGAGGCTGGTCAATACAGCTTGACTCAGCTGAGAACAATTCCAGACCTGATTGGCTTTCTTTCTGGGTCTTTCCTGTAGGAAATATTTGACTGTGGCTTGTCAAACTGCCAGGTAAGTATTCACTGAAATCAAGGTCAGTTCTATCCTATGCCTTGAAGCTGCCATGTATGAGATGTTTTCAATTCAGAACACATTTATTAAGTTATTACTTATAATTATTTTAACAATAACAATAACTCACATTTACAGAGCTCTTTAAGGTCTCTATTTTACATATATTGCTTTATTTGACTTTCACAAAATCCTGTAAGGTAGGTACTATTATGACTCCCCTTTTTTCAGATGATGAAACTGAGATTCAGAGACATGAAGTGATTTGCCCAGGATCATATAACAAGTAAGTGTCCAAGTCAGAATTCGAAGTCAGATCTGTCCTGATTCCAAATACAGAGCTCTTTTTCCGTTGCCTCATGCTTTACTTTGAAAGGTTTGTAAACTTATTGAGGTGATTTTTTTCTTCCATTGACTCAGATTACAACACTGCCATGCCCTTAGAAGGCATAAAATTCCTTCATAAAATTCCTGACTCTTAAAGAGGCTAAGAGACATGACCCAGGTCACACACAGTGAGTGGCACAGCTGAGCCTCAAAGCCAAGTTCAAGCCTTGTATTATTCCCATAATGCTCTGAAGCCACAGGGTCAGTGACAGAAAAAAGAAAGATGGAGATGGCAGCATTAAGGGAGCCCTCTTTAAATGGTGAGAAGGAATACATTTGCCAAGGTGGGGGGAAGAAGGACATTTCAGGTAAGACAAAGAAGTAGAATTCCACCAAATCACAGTCAGAGGGATTTGAACCAAAACTTCATTATCAGGTAAGAGTACAGAGCATTAGGCAAAGTGGGTGCCCTAGAGGGGGCCATTTTCCTCTACCAAGACATGAAAGCATCCCCTTTCTCCCATAGGGAGCCAGCATAGAAGGCAAGAAAGACCCATCAACCATGAAGACAGAGACTGAGAAGCAGGATGCTACAGTAAAGGTACAGAAGCGGTCCACCAACCACTAGCCACAGTTATCCTGATCACTCTTTAGTGATAGTCATTAGCAATTAGGCTATTTAAGGGAACATCAGATCAGGTTGTGGCTATTACATTAGCTTTCTTCAAGATTCGGCTAAGATGCCACCGCATACATAACTTTTCCCTGATTGCCCATTTCTCAGGACAGTGAAATTTCTTTGGATTGTCCTGTTTTGTAATAGGACTAACATATCTATATCTATATCTATCCATCTATCCATCTATCTATCTATGTATATATATATATATACATATATATATATATATATATATATATATATATATATATATATATATATATATATATGTTAGACCTCCCTCCAATAGACTTGTAAGCTCCCTGAGGGCAGGGACTGCTTTATTTTTGGCTTTGTAGTCCTACCATCTATGAAAGTGCTTTATTGCTTTTTTTTCCTTACTGGGGGTTTGTGGGAGGACTCCAGATTTGCAAATTAACTGTGCAGGAAATCCCCAGTATAGAAGTTCCTTCCAGTGAGACAATTCCAGCTTACAACTGTCTGAAATTTATGGTCTTAGAGACATGTCTGATTTTTCATGGTCCATAGCCAGTATGTGTCAGAGGTCTGATGTCCAGGCCAGCTCTCTTCACTATGCCATGCTGTCTTTGTACACAGTGAACACTTAATAAATGTTTGTTTAATTTGCTTGAGTAGCATTAGGCCATTGAATAAATAAACATCTATTTAGCATTCACTATGTACCATTCAAAAGTAGGGGGAAAAAGAGTCCCTCTCTCAAGGAGCTCATAATCTAATGGAGACAATATGCAAAAAAAATATATACAGAATAAGCCACATACAGGGTAAATAGGAAATAGTTAACAGAGAGGAAGTACTAAAATGTAGAGGGTTTGAGAATGACTTCCTCTAAAAGTTGGCATTTTAGCTGAGACTTAAGTGAAATCAATAGATTGAGCTGAAGGAGAGAATTCAAGATATAAGAGACAGTGAAAGAAAATTCCCAGAGCTGAGAGATGTCACCAAAGTCACATCTCAATAAATCAGAATAGCCTCATGGATCCAAGAGAACTCTTGTACTCGTCATTGTCCTGGAACTCCATCCCTTCCATTTTTATGTATGAATTGCTCAAAATTCCCTAGATTTTTCTTCTATAATGTTTGCAACCCAGTGAGGTTGTCCAGTGGATTTTTTTCTCGAGAAATCATGGATCCCTTGGTGAGGATCTATTTTTCTTCTGTGATTTAGGAAAACATGCTAAGTTAGAAAACAGCCTTCTCATACCACCAAAAGAACTAGATTCTCATGCAAATTGCCCTGGACTCTCCTAATTCTACGTGCCACTAGAAACAGTTGCAATATTTGGAGAAATAAGGGTCAAGAAAGGTAATATTTGCTAGGGAAAGAGAAGGTGAGGCTTGAGCTGGGAAAATAATGTATGCAAACCAAAGGTCACTCCATGTTATCTCAATACCTGCAGGAGGTTAATGTTTCAGAGGTTAAGGCCAACGTCAGTGTTTATTGCTGGTCAGAGTTTAATAGACAAGAAAATCTGCCAAAACTCAGACTATCAACATCCAAAGAACCCAGAGAGATCACCTTTTGTCCAAATTCAAAATCCTCATTGGAAGGCTAAGTAGTGGTGTGTGTTTGCCCCACCTGGGTAGGTCCCAGTGCCTTAGAATGTACCCTACTGCATGCCAGACCCTTAAACTAATCTATCAGTGCTCTTTCTTTTCTGTTTGTATTTGCTTCTCTAGTTCTTGGCATAGTGCTTGGCACCTTGTTGGTGGATTGCTGTCCTTCTTTCTTAAAGAGGATCAAAATGACATCTTTATGCTGGGGATAAGCTACAGTGAGTCTGTGTGGCTGATCAAACCAACATGAGTTTGGAAGGTTCTACCACAGGTGGGGGACAAATAGTCATAAATGCTTAATGAATGCTTACTGCTTTATTTTTCATTGCCTTACCTAGTCTGTTCATCTTTGATTTTCTCTACTGTCACTTTAAGGGATAATATTGAGCTGAGAAGAATATGGTCAGCCATAGGAACAATAAGGAGCTGCCTAAAGAGGTTTTCCAGTGAGAGGACATGAAAAACACTTTCCCACCTTACCCTCAAACATCTCCCCTGCTGGACACTTCCCCATGCCTAATCCCCACTATTAGTCACTTCTTTAGGTTAAGGCACTGAAAGCATAGGAAACCATAAATGCCCATTAATATACAGCATTGATAAGGATTGGTGTATCAGATCATCTTGGAAAACAGAGAGCTTGGCCCTTAAGGGAAAGAACCAAGAACTGATAACTTCAGATGAGAAGTAAAGTCAACATGGCAGAATAGAGGGTAGCAATGAAGCTGAACTCTGATCCATAGCTCCTCCAAACAGGTCTACAAAATGCACCAAACCAAATTCTGATAGAGAAATACAGAATATGGCACAGTGATTCCTTTGTTGAGTCCCAGTCATCATAAAGAGACAAAAAGAGGTAGATGGATACTGAGAACAGGATTGGGGCAGGAGTATGAGGCATGCAGAGCACTGTAGCACAAAAGGAGGTCCCAGATACATAGTGCAGCACCCCTGGACCCACATCTTAGCACTACATTAGAGACAGTGCCATGTGAGAACTCTGTCACTCACTATTCAGTTTCCAGTTATAGATCCAAGGTGGAGTGATAAGGACTCCTGTGCATATCATAGGGAGTCTCAAGAAGGTGTACCAAGAAAGAAGGCAGTTTTGAAGTCAGCAGCAGTGACAGGAGCATGGGTCAGACCTCAAATGCAAAGCAGGGTCTTACTTCCAGTATCTAGGCTAGTCTGCAGAGCGATAACCTAACTAAGAAAACCAGAACAAAGGAGAACCTGTAATTCTGCTACTTTGAACCAACAGAGCTTTCCAGCTGGCTGACAGAAGTGGAAACCAACAACATTCTATTCTGGCAGCAACCCAAATCCAGGTCAGGAAATCATAGAACTCAGGTCAGAAGAGCAGCAATCATCATTCTTTGTACTGGATCAGACCATTATGGAAGCAGTGAAAGTTTACCAGTCCCTGGCCTGTCCCTAAAATCCTAGAATGGCACATCCCTCAATACCCCAAGGAAGCAGGAACAAGGCCAATCCAGATCTTCTTTCCATAAATGTGTCAGTGCTCAGTCCTGATATCCTGATATCAAGTCTGAGGAGGTGCAAACAACAAAAGAACCCCACTACAATGAGCTACTTTGATAGCAGGAACACTCAAAATACAAACAGAAGAGAGTGACTCCAAAATGTCTACAAGCAGTGCCTCAGAGGAAAGTATAGATTAGGCACACACTCAGCAAGAATTCTTGGAAAAGATGAAGCAAGAGATTTTAAAGTTAAAACTTTTTTTAATAAATTGCATGAGAGTACTCAAGGAAAAAACTGGAAAACAGATGAGAGCTGTGGAAGAAAAAAAACTTGTGATGGGATTAGCAGCTTGGACCAAGAGATATTGACCTCACCCAAGCACAAATTCCCTAGAAATCTGAATGGATCAAATAGGAGCAAAACACTGATTGTAAAACAAGAAATGTTAAAATTAAATTAAAAGACTAAAAATTGGAAGCAAATATAAAGTATATGATAGCAAAAACAATTGATTTGGAAAACATCAAGGAGGAAAACATAAGAACCATTTGGATTATCAGACCACTAGGACTGAGAAAAGATCCTAAATAATCCTATTTCAAGAAATCTTATAAGAAAAAAATGAGAAATAGAAAGAATCCATATGGTACCAAGTTGGGATTGGGCTGTATGCTTCTTCAGTGGGACAGGAGGCAGGTGGAGGATGTGAGATTCAGAGAACAGTAATGGGAAAAATGCACAGAACCTCAAATGGCAGCACCCTTGGTCTTTCTTCCCCCCAACACATACACAAACTATAATACTTCTCTCCAACAGCTCATCTCCTACTCAAGCACAGACTAAGAGCACACAACTTGGACATAATGTCAGTACGTTGCTGCCTGGGGAATCTTGGTACATGGAGAAGCACCCAATGTCAGCAGTGATGGTCATGTACACCAATCCTGGAACATCCTAAATTCGATCCCTTCTCCTCACCTCCATGACTTCCTGGTCTACTGAACTTGGCCTAGATGCTAGAATTCTCACTTATAGTCTTGCTGAGCAATAGTTTTCCATTCACCTAAATAAAATCCTCTAGGCTTTCCATCTGTTGACTAAAGTAATTTGACAAAGACCATTCAGTTAATTAGAGGCATAAAGCAGGAATTAAATCCAGGCATCCTGCTCTTAAGCCAGTGTTCTCCCAACCCAAGCGAAACAAAATAAAACATTGCCATTTATTCAATCAATCGGCAAGCTAGCTAATTATCATGTTTAATTAGTTTAAAAGGGAATAGTGAACCCTAGATTTGGAGTCAGAAGACAATCACTCATCATATTGTTCTTTCATTTTTATAAAGGACCGGTGATATCACAGGGTATATGTGCATGAACTGGATTTAAGTGAGGCAGAATTGCACAGTCATCAGCCTCACTCTCTTTTCCACAGTCATCAAAGTCCAGTGATAAGAGAAAAGTCAAGGTGACTGGCAATGGCCCAGGTTACAGTGGGTGAACTTCGCATCTTTGATGCCTGACCAAGCTCTAAGCACTCCACAGCTTCTGCTTTAGATACCTTCATGGGCCTTGGAACAAGTTGCTCTCATCTGCCCATTCTGCTGGGAGATGTCTTAAGATGTTTGGGATAGAAACCGCTCTCCAACACACCAGTGGGCCCACTAGTTACCTTCAGCCTAGTTTCATCTGTCTGCCAAGGTGGTTTTACCAGCGTGTGATTTCTGTGCATGCAACAACTTCTTGGAGCCACAAGTGAGAATTGGGTGAAATGTGGACACCAAAAGTGGATGAACAGCCCTGAAAAGGATTCTGCAACCCCTGAACCAGAGGTGTGAGTCCTCCCGCAGCACCTCATATACTCCATATTACTTCCTTTTAAAATCTGTGTGACCTTAGACAAGTCACTTCCATCTCTAGTGCTCACTTTCTTCTGTAAAATGAGGGGGTTTGGACTAAATAATTTCAAAGTGCCCCTTCCTGTAAATCCTGTAATACTTTGGAACTAGAACTCAGGTCCTGCCCAGTATCCTCAACACTAATCTTAATCCAAATACCAAAACAGAGTTACCAAATGACTTCAGGTGCAAATCGACAATACTAGGACACATCTTATCCTTTTAGTTAATGGTGATAGGTAACTTTTTAATTAATGATGATAGATAACTTTTTAGTTAGTGGTGATAGATAACATTTTAGATAATGGTGATAGATAACTATTTAGTGGATGGTGACAACTTTTTTTTGGCCAATATTCTGATGGTATCTCCATACTCTGTGGATCTCTCCCGTAAAACATGATCTGATGTGTTCTGATGTTTCTGATGAGGGCAAACAAGCAGCAGGAAGTAAATAATCCAAGGTAAATTTGTGGTCCTCTTCTTACTTTGGCTTTGGGGGTGGGGGAGAGCTGAATATATCTCCAGCTTGAGCATCAAGGAGGACATTGATTGGATGGCTTGCTGCCTAGATGAGGGGTTCTGGCCTACCTCCATGGCAGACACAGAAGGTAATGCGTCATTACCTGAACTAATGATTCTCTGAGCTTGCTTCCAGTCAAAGAGCTTGTAAACAAGCCCTGATTTATGGCCCAGCACTAACAGCAGCAGTGAGGGAAGTGAGATTATGTACAGAAAGAGGCAGCTAGATTTATTAAGCCCAGGATGGTAGGCATGTTTCTGGATGCTTACAACTAATAAATTGCCTGATTAATAATCCCTTACATGTGCATAGTCACTTAGCTTCTCACATCCATTATCTTGTTTGATCCTTGTGAAGTGCAGCAGCTAGGGTGGGTGTTTTAATCCCCATTTTACAGATGAGAAAGCTAAAACTGAAAGAGGTTAAAAATTTGTTCAAATTCCCACAATCTGCCTATAGCAGAGGCAAAACTAGAAACCAAGTTAGTTTAGCTGGATTATCGGAAGATCTCCAAACACATTCTATTGTTTCCTGCGTCCCTCCTTTTCCACCACTTTACCTTTGCTGATAATAGGTTTTGTGCATGGAATGTCAGCCTTTATGTGCACTTAACCCTAAACATCTCTACCTATTGCCATTCCACCAATATATCTCAGGCATGTTCAGGGAGGTATTATTGATAAAGGGACTAGAGGTTCTTAAAGGCAACTAGGAAGTACAACGAATAGAGTCTGGCTTCCATTCAGGAAGAATTGAATTCAAACTTAGCCTTAGATATTTTCTAGCTTCTGTATGACCCTGGTCAAGTCACTTAACCCTATTTCCCTCAATTTCCTCATCTGAAAAATGAGCTGGACAAGGAAATGGGAAATCTTTCCAGTATTTGCCAAGAAAGCTTGAAATGGGGTCACAATTACAAAAACAACTGAACAAAAGTTTTTCTTCAATTTTCATCAATAGTTTATACTCCAATATTTGAATGAATCTGTAATCTCAGTGCACATTGTAACCCATCCATGCTTACTCATCCAGCGTGACTCTTGGTTATGACCTTCCATATAAGTACAACCCTCTGCGTCCACCCAATATGTTGATATAGTAATACTCATAACAATAAAAAAATTGAGAATATTTTAAAGTTTTTAAAGCATTTTAAATGGGTTATTTCATTTGATCCTCACTCCTATCTTTTTAGGTAAATACTACAGGTATTATCATTCCTATCTTGTAGATGAGGAAATTGAAGTTCAGAGAGGTTATGTGATTTGCCCGAGATCACACAACTAGTTTAGAAGTCAGATTCTATCTAAATTTCACTTAATATAGATCCAAAGCTCTTCCTCTTCTATCTTCTTGGATAGATGTCAGAGAAGATAAATGAACTAGGTCCATGTATTTTAGGATATTCTAATATACAAGAATGAAACGTACATTGTCTCTGAAGATACTCACTTTCCCCAGATTCTTCACCACTACCTTCTCCTTCCATGCTGGGTAGTTTGTGTAGTTTGTCGAAAAACTTTCTTGAGAATTTTTTCCACCTAAAAATTTTGTTTCACTTTACTTATATTAATCTAAGTACAAAGTTGAAACAGGTAGCTTTCAAAATCTACCTTAAAATCAGAGTCAAACACAACTGAAATGATCCAATAGCAATATATGTGTGTATCCATGTTTGCATATGTATATGTATACATATGTTATGTACACATAGGACAGATAGATGATACAGTAGAAAGAGCACTGGGTCTGGAATCAAGAAGACCCAAGTTCAAATCTGGTCTGAGATGCTTACTCTCTGCGTGACTCACAGCAAGTCATTTAACCCTTCTTGCCTAAGTTTCCTCATCTATAAAATGAGCTGGACAAGAAAATGGCAAGCCAATCATTGGATAAGATCTCTGAGATATTAATCTTTTCCAAGAAAACTCCAAATGAGGTCATGAAAAACTGAAAATGACTAAACAACAGCAACTATATATGTATACGCACACAGATATGCATACATATATGCGTACACATACATGCACAAACATGTACACATGTACATATGCATATACATGCATACATATACATATATGCATACACTTATACCAATACATGACTATAGGTATATTAATACAGATGCATATGTATATATATGCCTGTGTATATACGTATCTGTATTCTGCCCAATCATCGACATGCACACACACACACCCCTAGGGACCAGGTCACCTAGACCTCTGATTTCATCCATGTTGACACAGAACAGTAACCACTATACAACTCCCAGCCTTCAAGAGCTGCCTGAGGCACTAAGAATCTAATGTCATCTTCATGATTCTGAGAGACTCCTGAGATGACTCAATCCACTAAACCTGTGCCTTTTCATGGCCTCTAATGCCTGGCATGGAGGGTAACTTTAATTAAATGCTTGTTGAATTGAATCAATTTGTATTGAATAGAATTACTACCTATTCATTTTGGCCTTTTCAAATGTTTGTGGCTCCAAGGAGAAAATCTGAAATCACAAGTTCATTGCAATGTGGAGTTACAAAGCCAAAGATGGAAGGATGCTCGTTGCCTAGTCCAAGTTGCATTGAATTGACCTGTACAGATGAGAAACTATTTTCTAATTGTCTTAGAAGCCAAAGCAAAGCAGAATAGCTCATCACTTCATTAGCCAACCCTCGGAGAGGTCAGGTGTTCCCTTCTCATCTTGAAGTCTCTTACTTGCAGTGGGGTCTGGGGTGGTCTGGAGTGAAGGTGAATGATCTGTACACAAATGCCTAGTGATCTTATTAATAACCATTTGTAAATGGTCATTTCAGCTCCATGGCATGTGGGAGTGGGAACTTTGATAGGGATGTGGGAACAATTAACCACTTCATCCCCAGGCCAACCTCCCTCCCTTCCTTCACAATACCTACCAAGGGATCCTTTGTTCTTGGTTTCACTTTGTTTTTTTTCCTCTTTGAGTAAGAATGTTTTCTCTTCTACTATGCTTTTGTGTTTACTGTCAGTGTGCATCTGATCTTGGATCAAGTATTATATCTGACACATTCATTTCAAGTTGGCTTCAGCATACATCTGCTTCCAGTTGTAGATCGATTTATGATACTAAACGTAGCTAGCATCTATGAAGTGCATTAATGTTTGTAAAGTGCTTATAAGTATTGTCTTATTTTATCCTCAAAACAACCCTGTGAGAAGGGTACCATTCTCCTCATTTTACTGATGAGGAAACTGAGGGTTAGAGACAGTGAGTTGACCAGGTTTACACAGCAAGAAGTTTATAAGGCCATAATTATCAATGTAGGCAGGTATAGATGGTTTTGTTGGCAGAATGCTAGATTTAGAATCAGGAGGACTTTTGTTTGAGTCCTTCCACAGATACTCCCTAGTTGTTTGACCCTGGGAAAGTCACTTTACCTCTCACACTTTAGTTTCCTCATCTGTAAAATGGAAGTAATAATAGCATGTCCCTCGCAGAGTTTTTATGAGAATCAAATGTGACGATATATGTAAATAAATATACTAAGAAATGTACTTTTTCTCAGCGGAGGAAGTTATATGCCAGTAAAAACACCACACAAACAAAACAATAAATTGAAGATGGAGGGGAAGAAAGGAAGTTGTAATAGCTTTTGCTCCTAGCATTTTAGAGGTTGATTGGTGGAGTAAAGAGCAATGAACTGGGGGTCAGCAAATTCTACAGGTTTCCTTTTTTACTCTGGCTCTTCCTAGTCATGGGTAAGCTACTTGTCTCCTTTCTCTGAACCTTAGTTTTGTTCTCTGTAAATTGGAAATAAAAATATCTGCACTAACCCACACATAGGCAAAGATGCCCAAAATGGCAGTAATCAAAGATGATGGAGTTGAAGCATGACAGACATGTAAATGCATTGTTATTGGAGCTATGAATTGCTACAACCATTCTGGAAAACAATTTGGAATTATACCAGTAGTCACTAACCCCTTCATACCCTTTAACCCAGAGATTTTATCACTGAGCTTATACCTCCAAGGAAGTCATTGATAAAAAGGAAGTTCCCATATATTTGAAAAGCAGTACTTTTTTATAGAATAGAAAAAGTAGATGGCATATTGGTACATGAATTAGTGGGATATTACTGTGCTGTAAGAAACGATATATGTAATGAATATAGAGAATCATCAAAATATCTGTACAAGCTGATGTAGAGTGAAGAAACAATGTACATAGCAACTCATTAATGTAACTGGAAAGAAAGATGACACACCAAAAAAAATCAAAATTAAATGTAACAAAATTATAAAGATCATGTGGGACATGAATGCAGAGACATGAAACCATATTCCCAATATATCCCTTCATGTCTGTGGGACAACCACAGGTGTTGCACATTGTACATGTTTTTGGACTCTCAATGTATCATTCAGTTGTGCTGACTTTTTTTCTGTCTTAAGAAATATTATTTGTCATATGGGATGGCTCTTGGAGAGGGGGAGAAGGAGAGATACATGGTATACTATGGATATGTAAGAAACAGAAAACATTAATAAAATTATTTTTTAAAACACCATTCATTATTTGGGATAGCTCTTTGACAAAGGAATGAGGAGGGAGAAAATATGATGGTGTAAAAAAAAAATCAACAAAATGCATTTAAAGTAAGATCTGCAATATATGTCTCCAAGAATTTCTTAAAGGCTCCACTGAGATGGATCATAGTGTCTAAGTACCCTCCTAATTCTCAAATTGTATGAAAGCACTGTAGAAAATATAAAGACAATTGAAAAGAATATATATTATAATTATTAGCTCTTTATCCTACACAGTAATAACTGATTTGAGGAACTTCAGCTTTCAAGGCATCAGTGAAGCTACAAAACTGAGACTAGGTGAAAAGGGATTTCAAGAGGGAAGTGAAACTGGACCAGGTCTGGGAAAAGGCTTGAATGGTATAACTACCCTTGTTAGAGTTTTCCAGGCAAAGGTTATGACAAAGACCTGAAGAATAAACAGAAGTAATTTGGTGCTTCACCAGAAAAAAAGGGAAGGGGGAAAAAGTAATTGGGTGTCACACACTGAGAGGCAAGCATGCAAACTCAGGATCAAAATTTAGAATTGTATAGAAAGGTCATGGCAGATTTTTGTGTGCAGTCATGGCAAATTAAAAAAGCCATATATAGGGATATTGGGCAAAGTAAGCTAGGAGAGTTCATTAAGATGGAGTTGTGCATCTTATACCATTGGAGCAGTCTAGGGTAGCACATGTGTCCTGTTCCCACAGCTTCCTCAGGATTTTGAGTCCACAGTAGGAGCAGGTAAGCAACTACTTAAAGACAACTTGCCAATCTTACGTAAAAATAAGTAATCACTTAGAAGTCTGGTAGATAAACTGAGTTGATAAAGAAATAAATGCCAGTTGACTGGGCAAAGTTGGGGAGTAAAAAGGTAGAATGAAGTTCATGCTTTACATAGTAATTGAGCCACATGACCTTTGCAATTCTTTCAATATCTTAAGATCCTATGATTCTCTGCCTCCATGATATTACAACCCTAATTCTTTGCGATGCTATAGAGGTGACCTTGGGCTCTTGGCAGGAGAAAAAAATGATTTTCTTGTGACCTTATCTTGGGGTCCTTTTTAAAATGAATGTTTGGGTTCTAAGTAAGCATAGATTTCCTTGGAAAACCAAGTTTGAGGCATCAAGGAATGATGGGGTCGTTAAAAAGTTTAGTATTAGGATCTGAAAAGGTTAGGATTAGGTTTATCAAAAATTAGATGATAGATATAGAGCTGGCAGAGGCCCAAGAGTTTATATGGTACAATCTCCTTACTGTACAGATGAGAAACCACCTACCTGTTCTGTTCTTTCCAAACCCTCTTTAGACAAAAGGTTAAACACAATCCGCCCGACTTTAATTTTCATGCTTATTAAAACCCATAGAATGCTTCTAATTTGTAGAAACCTCTAGAATCCATGCCTGAGTCATAAGGAATCAGACAGAAAGTGTGATTACATCACATTTTCCTGTGAATATGCCTAGAACAGCTCCTCTAAGCCTTGCCAAGGTGCAGAAGCTCCCAGCAATGAATTACGACTTTAGCAACATCTGGGGCTCCTTTTCAGGAGAAGGTAAATCCTTGATGACCATATTGTTTTAGCCACAGTAACTCATAAAGACTACCTACTCTGACATGAAAGGATTATACAATGTGCCCATAGAAGGGCAATTTGCACCCATGAGATCATTGCTCTTATGAAGCTCTAAAGGCTAAGAAAAAGGGTGATTTCTAATCCTGATTCTGACACTAGGTGAGTGATGTTGGGCAAATCACATATCCTCCTCAAGTTATAATTACTTCATCTATGGCTATATGTGTGTATACATACATATAGAAACATACACATATGTGTGTGCTCATTGAGTTGGGGGAGTTATGGAAGGAGGGAACAAGCATTTAAGTGTCTACTATGTGCCAGGCGCTGTGCTAAACTCATTACAAATACTATCTTATTTCATATCACTATGCTTCCTGTGTAAGTTATATATGTCCACATAGATGTGTCTAGATATAACTCACATAGAGGAGGCATGAATAATATCTCTAGAGTCTCCCAAGGGCAGCTAGGTACCACAGTGGATAGAATGCTGATGAAGGCTCATCTTCTTGAGTTCAAATTTGGCCTAAGACACTAACTAGCTGTGTGACCCTGAGCAAGTCACTTAACCCTGTTTGCCTCAGTTCCCCATTTGTGAAATGAGCTGAAAAAAGAAATGACAAATCATTTCAGTATCTTTGCCACGAAAATTCCAAATGAGGTTACAAAGAGTCAGACATGACTGAAACAACTGAATAACAACAAAAGAGTCTCATTCACCCACTCTTCCCTAAGGGAGATTGATTGCTACCAAGAGGGGAAGCAGGAGATTGGCACCAGAAGCCAGCCACTCTCCTCTCCTCAAAGAAAAGTTAACAGGCCAGAATTAAATCTATCTGTCCCCCCCCCAAATATTGTTAGTCCAGGGAAGAAACTTTTTAAATTTAATCTACGCTTCTCATGGCATAGTGAGGAAGGAGTGCTCCAAGGCTTACATACTTGACTCGCTCCCCAATAAATGCCAGTTTCACAAAGAACACATTTAGCAGTTAGCAAATAAACTCATTTGTTGAAGCTGATGGTAAACAGAAATCAGAGACAATATAGGTGAGAATATACATGCAGAATCAAAGAGCTCTCTTCCACTAAGAGTGAAATATCTCAGCTCAAACAAGAGAGATTGTCTCAGAGCTCACTCCGAAGTCTGCAGTGTAGAATGGGAAAAGGGACTTGATTAAGTGGCTGGCCCTTCTAAATGTTGTCTTTTTCTCGGATTCTTTATCTTCTTTCAGGGACCTCCCCCTAAAGAGAATCTGGAGATATATGGCTGCTTTCTTGACTGTAAACCTTAAGACCAATCTCTGTCTTCTCTCAACCTCTTTCCAACTCTGCACTTCATGAAGGCACCTCCATGCCTGGATTGAATGATCATCCTCCAATCATAAGGAGAGTCTTATGTAGTGTTTGACCTGAGGGATACATACAAATATATGACCATGCTACTTTCACTGCTTACCTCAATTCATTTTCATTCAATTCAGTAAGCATTTATTGAGTGCCTTTTTTGTCCAGACATTATGCTAGGTTCTGTGTTACTATTAGAGATAAAAACTAAACAATTCCTGACCTCAGGGAGCTTACATTCTACTAAAGGAAAACAGCATGTAAACATGTTAGCATATACAAAATATATACATAATGAGTACCAAGTAAATTTAGGAGTCGGAAGACCAGTAACAATGAGGGGACCAGAAGGACATTCTGTAGGCGGTAGTACTTGAATTGTGTTTTAAAGAAGGTAGATTTCTGTGAGATAATAATGAGAAAGAAAAGCATTTCAGGCACAAGGGGCAGCTGATTCAAAGGCACAAAATGAGAGATGGAAAGTCACATATGAAGTGTAGTAAGTAGGTCAATCTGACTGTCAGGAAGAGAGTGATGGGGGGGCGGGAAATGTGTTATCCACCTGGAAAGACAGGTTAGAAACAAATTGTAAAGGGTTTTAAATTCCAGACAAAGGATTTGTGAAGAAAACAATTTGTGAACCTTAAGATGTTTCCAAAGGAAAAATTATTATTATAGTTGCTCCTGCTTTTGTCTCCAGCTATTATTTTCTTTGACTTTAGGCACCAGAGAAGAAATATAAGTAGTTATTTTATTTAGCTCCACGCTCAGATGTCTTGAAGGATAGCTGTCAGAATCACCATAGGTCACAAGCTCTGGTGGGATTTTCAAAAGGACAATACAATGCTTGGCATCTTTCTGTCAGACATTCTCACTCTTATGGGGGTTGAGCTTGCAGCATGTATTCTGCCAATGGTTGCCCTTTCAGTTTGACTGATGATGACACTGAAAAAAATGTCAAGAAAGCACCTGACCCGATGGGTACCCAGGTCCCTAGACACCAACATGTGAAGGTATCAAGCAGCAGATTTGCCATCCATAGCAGCCACAAGTTTAAGTGGTACTGTGGAAACAGATGTTGGGATCTGTAACAGGAGGCACCATAGCACACATCCAGGATGACTTGCTGGCACAGGTTCTTAGATCTACTTTTCTAAAAGGCAAGAAACTTTTGAGGGTCAGCAATCTTCTTTAAGCACATATACCAACAGAGAAAATACAAGCAGAGAAATAAAGACCAACAGACAGGGCTTCTAACTGTCTGACTATAAGCAATACATACAGACAGATCAACAGACAGATTCAACTGTTTGACAATTACATACATACATAGTTACCAGAGAGAAAAGTGTCAACATCTGGGTTTTCAAAGCTGGGGAGGCACAAGGGGCTCCTTAATGGCTACCCAGAGTCTCATCTGACACAGGAACCTTCTTCCAAAGAGTAAGCCCCTAAGTAAAACCTCAGGTCAGAGTATATATAGACTTTTCAGACCCAGAAGGCATCTCAACCTCTTGTTTCAATGCCTAGTTAATAAAAGATTATGAAAACCTTCAAGCAAGCAAACCTCCCCATAAGTAAACTTTTCCTTTAAACAAGTTCCTCCCCCATTGGGCTCCACATGAGGCCTATTAATGGGATAGGAAGATCTTTAACTTTCATTAACATAAATCCCATTAACATTGCAGGATGTCAGAGGTAATAAAATGCTTTCCTCTCTTCCCTTGTAATTTTGATAACAAAAATGCTTGGTTTCAGAAACAAAAACAGACCTTTATGCATATCTTCCAAAATGGATTCTGAAGACAGTGTGGAAGGAGTCAAAAATACAATCCTTACCAGGAGTGGCAGGATCACTGTTTTGGTTGAAAACTATTATTACTTTTAACTTAGTGTTAGTAGAAAATTCTGAGCAGAAGATACATTGAGAAGGGAACACAAGGCCAGAGAGCTGAGGGGGAAGGTACTCATGAGTCAGGCATGCTATGCACTATTATACTATGCAATATCCTTCCCCCTACACTTTTGGATTCACACAGACAGCATTAGAAGGTTACGGCAAGAGAGGGGTAGGTGTTACTAGGTCTTACTTGTGCATGCACAAAGAAAGTGAGCATGTGTAGAACGTTAACATCACCACCTGATGGTTTACATAGATACAGCACCCTGAGTGGTGCTAGTGGTGGTGGTGGTGGTGGTGGTTTTCCTACCTTCTCTAAAACTATCCCCTCTAAACCCCTGACCCTCACCCAGTACAAGAGAGGGCTAGAGAGAGGAGAAAGCACTTTACCATTAGTGACATATGATTTGTTATCAAGCTCAAGTAATAGAGCAGTCGTAATAATATGCAAGAAAGACTTTCAAGGCAGTTTTTCCAAATAATCATGAAAATGAATGATGATAATAGTTGACATTTATATAGCGCCTACTATATGCCAACCATGATGTTAAGTGTTTCCCAAATGTTATCTTATTTGATCCTGGCAACAATCCTGGTAGGTAGACACTCTTATTAACCTCACTTTACAACTGAGGAAACTAAGGCAGATAAGTTAAGTGAGGCCAGATTTTAACTCCTTCCTGACTCCAGACCTAGTGCTCTATCTACTATGCCACCTAGTTGTCTCAGAATGAAGGAAACAAAGGAATGTAGCTTCCTGATTTCATCTTACCAGTAGCACGTCCAACCTATTTCTTATCACTACCTAATTCTTCCTCATGATCTAACTCAATAAAAGCCAGCCTGATGATTTCAGGCCAAGAAAACTATTTCTATCTACATTTCCAGGCCTGTTCTGCCTATGATACCGTGGCACCTGAATCACCCTCTCTGCCCAAGTCCCCATTGAGGCTTTCAAACAGCACCATTTTGCTGGTTTACAAAGAGTGTACCTATTAGAAATGAAGGCATTTGCCCCCTCACATTTCTAGACTTTTAATATCTGCTTTATGAATGTTACTTCTCTGTGTAATCCTGCAGAAATGGGCCATCAAGCCAGACAGACACATGTGCTTCCCTGCGGAATCTGCCTGGGCTATAAAAGAACTATCAAGACTGAATTAAAGGTTTTTCTGGGCTTGGGAGTCAAGCTATTTTCTACACAGTTGCAATCTGTTAGGATCATAACAATCCTAACAAGTAACTAGACAGTGCATTGCAGGGAACAATTTTGAAATCGAGAACAGCACAGAATGGCTGTCTAGCTAAATGTTCTCCGTCCCTGTTATCTCTACACTGTTTTTGCCAAGTCTCAGCAGATCTATCTATTCAATATCCATTACCAGCAGGGCCCTTTCTAGGGGTATTTCTAACTACTCTTTCTTTCTTTTCTCTTCTCCTTACTCTTCATTCTCTCCCTATGTGAGTACTACAGCATGAATTGTGAGACAAGTACTTTTTAAAAAATGTTTTCTTTCTCATTTTAGTTGACTAAAAAAAGTCACATTTCCTACCTCCACACATTTACTCATCCTGACTCTAAAACTCCCCACTTCTTTTTCTGCCTTTTGAAATAACTTCAGAATTCAAATACTTCAAGATCCATGTCCAATGCCATTATGATGAAGCTCCTTCTGATGTCCCAAATTGAGGCATTTTTTTTCCCTTCTAGTCTCAAAAAATTCAAGATACCTATTATTTTCTAATTGGTGATATGTCTCTGTAAAGAGAGGATTTGCCAAGGGGATCCCCTTAGATCCTTTTGAATATCTCTCCCCGTATTGTATATGGTCATATGCATTGGCATTTTGTTAAGAATATAATGAAAATTCCTGTTTGATTTCTAGTGAGTGGGGCTCTCCTTGATTTCCAGGACTGAGACTCAAGCAGATTAACTCTTTGATTAGGGGTTGCTATTTTGTCTTGTCCTGTCACTATAAAGGAAGGTCACTGATTTGAGGTCTGTTTTGGGGGCTTCCCTTTAACTTTTCCCTGTTCAGAAGACTGAGAAATTCACAGAAGAAATGATCTAAAGGGGTCATGGAAGAGAGAAGGTAAAGCCTGAGAATATGGACTACCTCCTTCCTCCTCTTCCCCTAACAAGATGTAGTAATGGCTACATTGGTTCAGGAGCACTTGGGAATTACATGCATTTAACACACTGAGCATTCTAAGCACAGGTCAGTAATGAGAGGATGGACCTTTCTAACACAAGAGATGGCAGTAGATTAGAGGAGTAGTTCTGTTCTAGACATGTTGAGTTTAAGGTATATACATACATACATACATACATATATATGTATATATATACATATATATGTATATATATATATATATATATATATATATATATAGCTTGAGATACCCATGGGCAAGTGGAGATGCAAAACTGGAGGTGAACACAGAGGTTAGGGGTAAATAACAAGATTTGAGAATTGTGAGTGTAGAGGTAATTGAAACCATGGGAAATGATGAGACTATGAAGTAAAAGAGTATAGAAAAGATGAAGGTCCAAGACAGAGCACTGGGGGACCCTTACATTGATTGGGTATGACTTGGATGAAGATCCAGCAAAAGGTACTGAGGAGTGGTCATCTAGGTAAAAGGAGAACAAAGAGATAGCAGTACCAGAAAAACCTAGAGAAGAAAATTTCTGGAAGAGGTTGATCAATAATGTCAAAGACTACAGAAGAGTCAAGAAGGATGAGAATTCAGAAAAGGACATTAGGGTAGTTATTTTTCATACAATTTTCATCGTACAAGCGTATTAGATTCTAGTGCCTTGAGGGCAAGCATTGAACAATACTTTCATCTTTGTATTGTCAATGTTAAGCATAATTCCCTACACATAGATTCTTTAATAAAGGTTTACCAAATTGAATTGACTCAAGAGATTACATTAGTGGAAGCAGTTAAGAATAGTGAATAGAGAGCAGGGCTTGATTTTAGGATAACATTTATGTTTAAAACCCACATCAGAGACCTACCAGCTGAGTTTTAATCACAAACTGTAAGGCATTTAGCCTCAGTTTCCTTATCTCTGAAATGAGACAGTCCCTTCACTAGATACCTCACATGGGTCATTATGTAGAAACCACTTTGCAAACTGTCATATGACAGACATATTTGACCTGGATTTATAATTTCATCAAGATAGGGTGCTCCCCCATTGAAGAAACTCACTTTACCTATGTAGACTGGTACTTGCCAGTCAGAATTAGTTAGATAATAGGCAGACAATTTTCTGGGGGCTCTGAGAGGCTTAGAGAAATATTCAGGGTCACAAAGTATGTATGGGTCAGGGATGGGACTTGAACTCAGGTCTTTCTAATTAAGACTGTGCTGATTCAGTGCTATCTTGGAAGTGAAAATGGTTGTTGTTGTCATTAATAAAATTATGCTCTCAAAGGCTATTAAAGGATTCAGTATTATTTATTGCTATACCAAAATGTCTCACACTACTACCCCTTTCTGACAGGTGTATCTTATCTCTCCCTAACCATGAACATCTTCCTTCACCATCAATCACTTCCCTCTTCCCTCCCCCCTCCCTTTCCCCATCACTGCTTCTTATGCCCACTGTCCTTTCTGTGGTTCCACTCTTTTCATCTCTTCCCTCCATTTTTTTCTCCTTTCTTCTCACCTCTTCCTCTTCCATGCTTCCAGTTGTGGGGTTTGTAGAGCTTAACAAGTCACTTTTTTTCCTTAATCCTCAGTTCTCTCATCTGCAAAATGGCAACAATATCTGTATTTACTTTCTTCACTTAGTTGTTATGAGAAAAGTGTTTTAACTATATATACAAAATTGAAAAGATATAACTTGCTGTTAGTGGCAATATCTCATCCTTGTAGAATGTATCTTCTCCAAGAGCATACAGTGCACTCATGATACCTGGAGGCCATCCTCCACTCCTTCTATCCAGATCTTCCCTCTCTAAGCAAGGCTTTCTGCTACGTGCCTCCCTATCCCATCAAAAAATCACTTGTCTTGGGTTCCATTGACTTACAGCCTCTTCTGCACAAGGTGAAACCTGTATAGAGGACGTAGTCTAAGATGAACTAATGGGGGAAGGTGCTACCAACGACTGCAAACAAGACCACTCTCATTCCAATGGTTTTCACCCTTACTTATGATAAAGTACTTTCAGCCCTTCCTCTACTCTCCACCTTCCACGTCCAGCTCATCTCCAGCTGTTGGCATTCTACCCATCTTTCAAAACCTGAAACAAAGACCGGTATCTTCATAAAACCATTCCTGAATTCTTCAGCTGGACGTGATCTCTCCTCTTTCATCTGATGTCATAGTGTTTTGTATTTCTCTTACACACGTCTCAATTTGTAATTAATAATATCAAGTTTATTGGTACACATGCTTGATCACCTTCCTTCTGCCTCCCACCCCTTCCCTCACACACCTACTTGTGCTCTGAGCCCCTTAAGGCAAGAGGTTGTTTTTTCTTCATCTTTTTAATCCCTAGATACCTAGTACATTGATTCTGATTTAGCCACAGTTAATTGCTTGGTTGAATGAATGAAATTAAATTTGAACACGGGGATTTCTGTTTCAGCCCTAAGCAACCAGAAAATCAATTCTTTAGAACCCTCCATTTCCTATTTCCTCCATTGTTAATCAAGATTTTCCAGTATTCATTTTTCTTAAGTCTCTTCTCTCCCTCCGGTTCTTATCTCCTTTCATGTGCAGAACTAAAATTCAGGAAAAAAAACCACAAAGGAATATTTGTTTAAAATTTATTGGTTATGTGTAAATAAAGACTGAAATAATTGTTTCAGTATCAGAAGGCCATCTTCCAGGGTTTCCTTGCTGGTGATCTTGTCTTGTTAATGAAAAATGCAACTATGGTAGAATCACATAATTTCTGAGCTGAAGGGACTTCAGAACACAGACTGTTCAAGCTAGAAGAGAGCTTGGAGTAATTGTTAGGACACATATTCTTAGAGATGGAAAGCAAGAACAGTAAAGTGGAAAGAATGCTAGATTTGGAATCAGAAGGCATGGGAAATGATCTCAAATCGGCTACTTACCACCTCTCTGATCTTGGACAAGCGATTTCACCTCTTTTGTCCTCAACTTCTCATGTATGAACAAAGGAGACTGAACTAGGCAAACTTAGCTCTAAATCTATGATCCTATGTTTTCAGATGTTAAAGTGCTGGAGTTGGAAGGGAACTTGTGACGTAGAATATTAGAATATTGGACACAGAATTGTATGTTTGGAAAGATCAGTAATCATCTGGTTCAAATTTCTACTTTCCCAGACACAGAAACTAAGATATAAAAGAGATGTCCTCAAGTCCTTACTCCTTCCCCCTCATATCCAATCTCTCACCAAGACCTGACAATTTTAGTTTCCTAAATTCCCACATCCAACTTCCCTACCCCTCAATAAGTTCACCACCCTGATGTAAGCCCTCATCACTTCATTCCTGGAAAATTGCAATAGTCTACTGGTTGGTCTCCCTCTTTCCAGTCTCTTCCTTTTTTTGGTCCATCTTCCATCTAGTCATCTAATTAATATTTCTAAAGTGAAGATCTTGCTATGTCATCTCCCTATTCAATAAACTCCAGCTATTCTATATCAAGTCTAAAATCAACTATAAAATTTTCTGATTCTATTCAAAGCCCTTCACAGTCTGGCCTCCTCTTTTCCAGTCTTCTTACACTTTGCTCATTCAGACATACCCTAAAATCCAATGACACCGACTTCCACCTGTTTTTCCCAGAAGATCCTCCCTCTTCACATTCTAGGCATTTTCACTGGCTGTTCCCCTGGCCTAAAATACTCTCTCTCCTCATCTCTGCCACCTAGTTTCCCTGACTTCCTTCAAATCTGAGCTAAAAATCCCATCTTTTATGAGAAGACTTTCCTGATCCCCTTTAATGCTATTAACTCCTCTCCATCCATTTCCTCCAATTTATCTTACATATAGCTTGTTTGCCCATTGTTGTTTGTATATAGAAATCCCCATTAGACTGTGAAAGCAGGGACCCTCTTTTGTCTATTTGTTTTATTCATCCTGGCACTTAGCACAGTACATGACACACAGTAGGTGCTCATTAAATGCTTATTGACTGACCGACTTGCCCATATTCACCTAGGCAGTCAAATAATCCATAGCTAGAAGCCATTTCCTGATCCCATCTAGTGTTCCTTCCCTTATACCAATTGAACTTGCCTTTAATATGGTCATTTATTGGATTTAGCCATTGCCGGTATATCTGGTATAAGAGTAGGGAACCACCCACCCTCATTAAACATAGATTCTTGATGGAATCATTATCAAGCAAAAATATAAATGAGGCACAAACAAGCCCTATTAAATTTGGCAAATGAATTGCTTTGATCTTTGTATATATTAGGATTGACTGAAAGAATAAGATACATCTCTGAGGAGGGAGAGAAAGAGACAGACACATAGAACAAGTAATCGCTCTCCACTCTATATAAATATTGATTTTGTTAAATATTACAAATACTATATACATATATGGATATTTATATGTGCATTATATGTTATGTACCTATACATATGTGTGTATACAGAAAGACAGTTTGAATTGAGCTTTTTAGGAAGAGTTGTACCAACTAAACCAGGGATGGGGAACCATGTGGCCCTCTAGGTCCTCAACTGTGGTCTTTTGCAAAAGACCTAGAGGGCCATATGTGGTCCCAAGGCCACAAGTTCACCACTCCTGGCAGTCAAAAGAATTGCCAAGGGGCAGAGGAAAGGATTGAGTCTGTCCCCTCTCCCTAATACCACTTTCCAGGTGACCATGTTGTGAATTTCAAAATGTTATCACATCTGGAGTTCTGATTGTTATCAGTCAAAATGTTCCCTAAAAATCATAGCAATCTCTCCCAGCATCAGCAACTGACATCCATAACAGCGTCTCCATCTCCAGCTGAGAAATATGAGGACAAACTACATACATTGAGGATAGACATCTTCTGGAATCTACAAGAGCGATTAAACTCAAAACCCAACATAGAGCTGCACTGACAACAATTTCATGAGAACTCTAAAAGGGGAGTCAAAAGACTTTCAGTAGCCAGGAGCTGTGGCTTTACCCTAAGCTTAAGCCCACGTTCCCCAAAAAGCTTCCTTGTGTTTAAATGTGAATGATTTTTGTCCCAGACTTTTTCAGGGAGTGCTTTTTGCATCAAACTATTCTTACTACATATTTGTAATCATCCCTTTACAAAACCTCATTTTCTGATAATAAATGGGGTGTGCACTAGATAGGAGGTCATGAACAAGAGTGCTGGTAACCCCCACAGCTTCTCTGGGTTATCTCTACAATCTAAGAGGAGAAGGAGCTAGCCATCCTCTAGAAACCTGGCCTATGAATGGGAATAGGTGTTGGGTACTGAAGAGAGTACTGCAATAGTTTCCATGTACTCTTTCTCTATCTCTTCTTTTTTGTTGCTTTTGTTTTGTAAAGGCAATTGGGCTAAGGTGACTTTCCCAGGGTCACACAACCAGTGAGTGTCAGAGGCTGGATTTGAAACCAGGTACTCCTGATTCCAGGTTTGGTGCTCTCTCTACAGTACCACCTAGCCACCCCTCTGTCTCCCCTTCTGCTCTCCATATTCTCTCCCTCCTTCCTCTCCCTCTGACCTCTTTTCTCTCATCATAAATGCTGCAAATATGGATATCACTCTAATATATTTCAGAGAGAAAATGGGATTTTTAAGGCATTACAGACAGGAAACAGGATTAAAGAAGCATTACGAAAGAATCTCATTTTAAACACTAGAACTAGATGAGGAGCATACAATGAGTCCTCAGTAACTAGACTGATTGCTTAACTCCCAGATCTGCAGTCTTGAATCCCAGCCTCAGGAATCAGGGCTACCTTAATCAAAGGCCAAGGGACAGGTTAACCAGATAAAGCAGAAACTTCCTAAAGGAAACTAGAAAGGCTGAGCAGAATTAAACTGAGTGGGAAACGGATTTCCCTTCTTGGTGGCAGATTTGGCAGCTTTGGCCTTCTACAGATGGATCAGCAGTTGCAAACACAGTTCTGCATATCTGACACATACGTGTTTGGTTGAGTATTTGTCTTCAAGCCAACAGCAGACAGATTTGGGAAAGGAGGGGAATAGCAGGGCCTTAGAGAGAAGAAGAGCATGCTGTCCCAAGTCTTGGGTGACAACAGGCTCTGTTCTTGAGGCGCAGCCAAAACACTTGTTTCTCGCTAAATCTGAGTCATTTTCAAAACAAGATCAGAGCCAGAATGGAAACTTTCTTACCAAACTTTCCTTTCCAGACATAAAATCTGGTAAGCTCCACACTGGCTAAGATATTCCTTGCTTGAATATAGGACCACAAGATGATGACACAACCTCAAATAAGCAGAATCCAGTTAACCAGAGCTCCCAATTAGCAGGAGGTTGTGCTGTGCTGTGCTTTGAATAGAAAGAAATGAATGCAAAAAGAAGGTGAAAAATAAATGTTTCTTAATCGAAATTGAATCAAAGTAAAGTGCACTCAGACTATGTTAGGCCATGTCCTCCATGAAACCTTTCCTGAGCCTGTTCCAACCCCCTCCAATGAGTACTTTAGAGTTATCCCCACAGCTCCAAGAGAAGTGCTAAGCACTTTACAATTCTCTTATTTTATACTCATAGGAGGTAGGTGCTACTATTATTCCCATTTTTACAGAGAAGAAAACTGAAGTGAAATGACTTACCTAGGACCACCACTTCATAAGTGTCTGAGACTGTATTTGAACTCAATCTTCCTGACTTCACTTTGCCACCTAACTCCCTCTGATTTTTCCTTTCTCCAACCTCACCATGGTTTTTGGCTCTATAAATAGCATGATATTTATCTGTGAACATATTGGATCACCACCCCTACACACACACACACACACACACACACTAGATGGTAAGCTGTATGGGAGTAGCAACACAGTTTTATTCCTTTATAAATTTTCTTTTCCCTCTCACTTAGGACTTACTAGAATATATTACACACAGAATAGTAACAAGGACTAGATCTATGATTTGCTTGTATTGTGTGTTTGTCCTTCATTCTCAAAGAGGACCATGACATCAGGGAGATGATGACATGACTTGCAGTTGACTTTGATTTGAGTGAGGGAGGGCTGTGCAAGGTCACCAGCTTCACGTTCTCCTCCAGAGCGATCTGGTACCAAATATGCATCGGGACAACTGAAGATGACCTACGATGCAGTAGGAGACCCTGGCCCTTTTAGACAAAGGTCTTTTCAGGTTCTCACTTTGGGTGAGGTAACCCCCATTTGATGAATGTGAGACAAGGAAATGAGTCAAGGAGTGGCTCCTTTAATTAAAAATAAAGCAAAGAAAATCAAACTGGAAGGGGAAGACCCTTAGGGTTGGTTGTAGGCCAAAAGAGAAAAGTCACTATTTACTGTTCACTCTGAGCCAGGAATTTGCTTGTATAGGGAAATCCTGGATGAGAAAATTCCCTCTACAAATAGTTTGACACCTTTCTTCAAAGTACAGTCAGAGAGAGGTGTCTAGAGCTCTTAGGCTAAGTGACTTACCCAGGGTCACATAGCCAGTATGTGTCAGAGGTAGAAGTTAAACCTAGATCTTCCTGTCTAAAGCCAGTTTTCTATCCACGATGCCATACTGCCTCTTAACCTGAGCACTGTAGGTTTTTAAAATGGTTGGTTGAAGAAATCTCATGTGTACGTGGTATTTCAGGGCTTGTAAAGGAGTCATGATAAGTTTATGAGGAAGATCTTCGAGTATCCCCATTTTATAGGTGAAGGAAAATGAAATTTCAGAAAGGCAGTGTAACTCCCACAGGCATGTTCTAGTAAGTGTCAGTACAGGGTTTCAAACCCATCCCTCTTCTGATTCTCAGTCTGTACCTTTTCAGACTGGGGAAGAATCAAAAGAGGTTCTGCGGCCAATGAAGATGGAGAACCATTGTAGAGTGTTTTCAAAGGAGCACCAGTCATGAGGTCAGAACACTTGCATGAAACTTCTTGGAGCTCTCCAGAGAGGGATAATTCCAAGGAAATCCCTATCCTTTTTGGACAGCAATAACTATTTGAACAATTTTCATTAAAGTGAGCGTAAAATAAAAAGGTTTCAGCCTTTAGAAAGACTCTAAAGGTTCATCAACGAATTGGATAAAGGGAATAGGTGGCCTGGACCCTTAACTTCTTCATCAAAATTTCCCTGGCCATTACCAGACTTCAGGTGTAGGATCAGAATTACCATGTTTGTAGATGACACTAGTGGGAGAAATAGTTAACATATGAAAACAAAGTTCATAAACAAAAACTGCTTACCAGTCTGGAAAAATGAGCTCAATATAGTAAGATAAGATTGAAATGAACAGAAGGAAGGGAGGAAAGAAGGGAGGAAGCAAGAAAGGAAGGAAAGCAGGGAGGGAGGGAAGGAGCAAGGAAGAAAGGAGGAAATGAGGGGAGGAAGAAAAGAAGGAAGGGAGAAAGGGAGAAAGATGAAGAAAGGAAGGGAAAGAGGAAGGAAGGGAAGAAAAAAGGAAGAAAAGCATTTATTATTCAAATAATAGATTCAAAAATTATATGCTTATGTGAAGATTCACTGGGCATGACTAAAAAAGAATTTATTGAAAAATACTTGGAAGTTTCAGTGGATGGCAATCTCACTATAAGTTAACAACATGACAGCTTTAAAAAAGAAGCAGCTAGTGGCATCCTAGTTGAGAGGCATAATTCTCAGAACTACTAAAGAGATCCTAATTCTTCTATGCTTTGTCCAAGTGAGATAATATAAATTTGGGGCCGCTCGTTTTAGGAAGGGCATTGAAAAACTGGAGTACTTTCAGAGAGGGACAACAGGGAGGGAGAGGAGATTAGAAGCTGGACCACTCAAAGCATAGTTAAGGGAATCAATGACCAAGGCTCCAATTAGACCACATATAGAGTATTATGTTCAATTCTTGGTGCTGGGACAGTGAAACATCAGAGACACAGATGGTGGAATGCATGACATACAATAGATGATGATTCATAGTAGAAAAATAAATTGACTAAAGGAAGAAGACAATTATTTTAGAGACAAAGTGGCTTACTTACTGCATCATGTACAGGATTTTTCACTCTCCTCCATGCTTAGAATATTCTTCGTCCTCTCAATTCTGCCTCTTGGAATTCGTAGAGAAGTTAGAACTTAGCTTAAATATTACCTCACATATGAGACTTTTTCTGATGCCTCAATTACACTTGTTTGCTTTGTTTTGTTTATATTTAATCTTTCTTCAGAGTTCAGGACTTGCTCACCCTCTTTGCCTGCGGCAGGTGGCCCGTGGGCTCCATGCTCAGAGACAGTGTGTCCCACTAGTAAGAGGACAGTTATCCATCTCTTCTTTCATTTTTAATGGGAAACTCACAGGATGAGCAGGAATGAATAGATTGGAACAGATAATAGATGTCATTGCCTTATTTCTTCCTCACTTTCCAAACTCATCTGTATGTATTCCAAACTTCTCAAATACTGTTGAGAACACCATCATCCAGTTATTTTTTGCAACTTAATTGTGATTCTCAGCTCCTCACTCTCCTTTCACCCCCCATTTCTAATTAGTTGCCAAAAATTGTGATTTCTAACTCTACAGCATTTCTCAAAAGTCTTCCCCTTTCTACACATATGAACACCACCCTAGCTTAAGCCAATGTCACCCAGACTATTACAATAGCCTCTTATTTGTTTTTTCATCTTCAAATCCTTTCTTTTTCTGCCCATCCTCCCAATAGTGGCCAAAGTAATCTTACTAATGCAAAAAATCAGTGTCACTTGCCTACTCAATAAACTCTGGTTGTTTTCTATTGATTTTAGAATTAAATAGCATTTTATCTTCATCTCATAATTTTTTTAAAAAATTCTTCACATTTTATAATTATATGTAAATATTAGTGTAATTTATATCTAAATAAGCATATACATACTAGGAATGCATGCCCACTTTTTTTAACTGAGAGGAGTGCACAATAAATAAAAGGTTGGAAACCATTGTTGAAGACTGATAGCTCTTCATTGAAGACCCTGAGACCTAGAATCCACATATAATTATAGATTCTCAGACATAACCCCTGAACCACTCATAAGTACTCCTAATCTCCAAGTTCCCTCAAAGCAAAGCTCCCACACAAACTACAATCTCCAGTCTTTGAGTCTTGCTGTCTTCTTTGCATAGGGTTTCCCCTTGGGCTCCATGCTCCCAAACGTACGTATTCATTCTCCCTCATCTATCTACAATCACTATTACTCAAATCCATCTCTCTGACTCATAGGTACATCTTCTTCTTTTCTCTTTCACTTTCACTTATTTCACAAACTCAGATCTAGTCTCTACCACAAGGGCTAGTCTTTGTCACCATGATTGCTCTGTCACCAAGACAGAGAGAATGTCTTGATGTCTTCAAGAACACCTAGAGAATTATTGACAGCTAAGAACAAACAGGCACTTACATTTCCTTAGATTCACAGCTGTTCTCTCTTTGCTAGTGTAACACAGTGGATTTTTTATGAAGGAGGAATATTTGCTTCAAAAAGTAATCACAAGTTTACTTCCCCTAATACATGAGAGGCATACCTCTCCTTCCTCTGCACCGCCTCAGTCTCTGGGTTGGGAAAAGGGCATTAGGTTTACAATTTAGCTCAGCTCCCAAAGACCAGGTCCAAATTCAAAACCCCTCTCAGGCTCAAGTCCCAGGCAAATTGTCTTCTCAGGACTTTCATGCTGGGCTCACTGGCTGTTGTACCAGACCACTTGCAATCCTAACTCCAAAGTCACCATGGCTCAAACTCAAGATCAGATAGATATCACCTCTGAGACCTAAAATTTAAGATAACTAACACAGAACAGAAACAAACACTTCCAGGCCCTTTCTTGATGCTAAAATAAAAGACAATTCTGTTCACGACATCCATAACGGGCTGGGCACAGCAGCTAGGAGTACAGTCACAAAAAGCCTAAGTAGAGCAAACAGCTTGGTTGGGCTACTTTTAAAGATGCAGGCAAGTCATTCAAGGAAGCTACCCCATCTCATATGTTAGGGATAGAGTAGGCTCTGTATTATGCAAGGGAGGCATACTCAAAAGCCGAGTTGCATTGGCATGTCCACTATATAAGGCTACCAAGCAGGAAACATTTTAATTAAGAGGTATAAGGAGTGCGCTGAATGGTGAACCTGTCTATTGATTACCAGTCTAGCTAAACTTGTAGACACTTATTCTCAGACAGGTGACCACAGATGACTATATTTGTCCTAGAGTAACTCATGACACACAGTGTGGTTGTAATCTACTATAAGGAACATAGTAGCACACTGTTCCTGGAAGTACTAAAGAAGAGTTTTCCAAAGTGTGGGAAATGCAGATCTAATGTTTTTGAGTATAACTCCCACATAAACACAATTAATTTTTTCAATGAAAACAATGTTCAAATCAAATCCAGCAACAGAGTAACTAGGCAAATTTGTTCCAATTGATAGAGAAGACAGGATGACAATTATTTAGTACACTGTGCAATTGAGATTATAGAAGCACAAATTTAGATCTTGAAGTAACCTTAGAGGTCACTGAGTTCAGGTTTCTCATTTTACAAAGTTGAGAAAACGGAGACTCCTGGAGGTTGGATGGTTGCCCAGGATCACATAGCTAGGAAATGGCAGAGATGGGATTGGAATTCAGGTCTTCCTGACTCCAAACTCACCAAATTAGTTAAATCTTAAAGAACAAGGAAACGTATTTATTAAGGGCTTGTCTTGGACCAAGCTCTATGCTAAGTGCTGGAGATACAAATGCAGGTAAAAGGATAATTCCTGCGCTCAAGAAGTTTACCTTTTATTGGGGGAAAACAATACACAGAAGGGAGTTAAGGAGGGAAAAGGGGAAAGGTACTTCCAGAAAAAGTGGGTGGCAGGGAGATGGAGAGGCCAGCCTGGACCCCTTCAAAAAATGGAGGCTCTAGGAGGAACTCATGCATGGGAGAAGAGGGAAGACCTTGTAGAGACATATCCTAAGGTTAGCAGACCACACCAGTGGTAGAATGTTCCAGAATAAGGAGGCTTGAGTCACTGAGGGAAACTCCAAGGTGAGACAACAGAAGCAACATGAGAATAACTTAATTCAGAAGTAATCTTTCATGGTTATGATCAGTTGGCATATATATATATATATATATATATATATATATATATATATATATATTTTCACAACAGTAATACGAAGTAAAAATACCCAAATCCAGAAAATACAATATTCCATATCATGAGATTCACAAGTACTTTTACTGATAAAAAGGATAGATGGTTTGCTGGTAAGAGTGCTTTAACTACAAAGAACATGAAATGTAATAAAGAGAAATGATACTGAAAGTCTACATTGACAAAATAAGATTATTTTTCTGGAGCACATGAGGTGTTTTTAGTAAATTAAAACTTTTTTTTGCAAAAACTATGTGATATCAAAATGATTGCTTGTATCATATGAGGGGACTTCAGAATTGCTAACTCTAAAACATCATTTCGTGAAAGAAATGTTGGTGTTACCTACAGCTATCAATACAATCAAAATTATGTTTGGTGAATCATATACAAAGAAGCTTTGACTGTATCCAACCTCACCTAATACATTGGGAAAGAGAACTGTCCATATGTGTGAAGACCCTTTTTGATCAATTAATTGAGGAACTCACATCTTCCTCTTTCACATTAAAGTAGATGAAGGCAAAGATATAAAGATACTCCTTTGATTATATATTTAAGATATGCTGTTGAAACTAGTGTTAGATAAGACTTGTTACTTTGCAAACTTTATCATGACAGTGGCAAATCAAGAGTGAATTTCAATTCCACAATTGGTGGAACTGTTAATAAAAATGACATAATGAGAGAAAATAGTATTGTTCCACGAACTAACAGAATTCAGGTGATATCGGGATGAAATAGCAAATCTATAGCTAAAAATATGGTCTTTTTTGCAGGTTTGCATATTTCGTGCTTCACAGACCACTTATATTAATATAAGAGAGAAATTACATATAGTTTGCATCATTACAAACACAAAAAATCTTATTTTTTAAATGTCCATTAAAAGAAAATCTTTGTGAAAGTTCACTAAAAGGTTCTTTACAAAATATCATGATTATAGCAGCCAGAAGACAGGTACTTCTATACTATTGGAAAACACTGTGGCTTTCTCATAACAAAGAACTTCAGAGTATAAATACTATTTTTCTTAATGATGAGAAGTTAAACAAAATCATTTTATTTTTCAAAATGTCATTTTGACACTGGCATAGTTGCTGGATGTTTCTGAAAAATTAAATACTATAAATTCAAGATCCTCAAATTTATATTCTGATCCATATTGAAGAAATGACTACATTTGTGGAAAAGTTAGAACTGTAGAAAATATATCTATAAGGTTATATTCTATATGTTCCCTTTCCTGCAAATAAAATAGCAAAAAATAAAGACCCATATAGTAATCATTTCATCACTCTACAGAAGCAATTTTCATTTTATTCTATAAGATCTTGATATTTCTAAATATAAACGACTTAGGAACTCTTTTACCATAGACAAATATGATATGTTTAAAATTAGTCTAGCTGAACAAATGATTAATGGATTTGCCTTATGATAGTATGTTAAAAACAAGTGTTTGAAGCTCAAAATCTTATGTCTTTTCCATGATTAAAAGAAAGAGTATTCTGGTTTATAAAAAATGCTACTAATTTCACTACCATTTACTATTGCTACCATACTTTAGTTGTGTGAAAAGATGTTTTTGACTGTAGTGATGTCATCAGCCATACCACATATCAAGAAATTTCCCTTCCCCTTTCCTTCACCAATCATATTACTGTTATTATTTATAAATATGAAGAGTGTAAGTTTAGCAGATATATTATACCATCTTATGCAGGATTTGTGTGATATAACTGTAACATTTTAAATTTCATTGGAATAAAATATGAACTAAGAAAATTATTCACATAAATTCTCTTATGAAGTTGGTGTGTAACAATATTTTATATTGTTATAAGAGGAGATATTGATGCATAAAGATCTCAAACAATTTATTTTTAAGGAATTCTTATTTTTAATAGACAGAGAATAGCCTACCTAGTGTTCCCACTCAGGTTTTGGAGGAGAATTGTCCTATTTAGGAACTATTCTGGCTTGGCCTGTGATTGGAGGGAAAGAGACACTGCTAATTCTTCAAGACCTTAGCCCATTAGTGTTTATTGACATAGCCAAGACAAGACAGCAGTGAAAGGATACAAAGGGGAAATACACATATTTCACAGGGAGCAAACCCCAGTCTCAGCCTTTTAAATTGATTCTGGAGTTATCCCTATGATCTCTGGAAACCGGATAATTGCCTTGGACTACAGAGTGTCCCATAGACATTGGGATCTCTATTTCATTATAGCTGAGAGCAAAGCATATTAGTCTAAGGTAAACAAAGTTCCTTCCTTATAACAATGACAAACACTTATATTTGACTTACATTTATATTGCAGTGGTTTCAAGTTTGGAACACACTTTTTTCCCAACAATCCACTGAGATGTGTTGCACTACTGTATATGAAGTATCATGTGTATATTATGTTTCTGAAGTATTATTCCCAGTTAGCAGATGCATAAAGTGAGGTGAAGTGACTCATCCATGGTTTCATAAATGTCTAAGGAGTTTTCCTTGGGTCTCAACCCACATTCTTTTCACTCTACCAACCTACATACATGAATTTGTGGGCTATAAGTGAGCTAGGCAATAGTGAATGTCTGAGCTGGTACAATTCCTTTAGTACTTCTAGCTATGCTTCATGAATCTTATCTGACTATTTCTGTCAACATGTCTGCATGTCATCACTTCCACTTTTAAGAGGAGAGACCTAAACTCTTTCAGACACACTTTTGCACAAAACCAGGCTCCTCTCCAGTTACTTGATGGTGAAGACAGCAAGCAACATCCTGAAGAGGCCATTTTGTTTCATTTGCCAACATGCTTTGCATCAGTGCTTGCCCCAAATCTTCTTGTTGTATTAAATAAGTGGAAGAGAAGATAAACCTGCCCAATATCCTCATACATTCCTTCATTCCTATTATTTGTTGGCAGAACTATTAATCAGCATCAGACTATGTAATAGTAATGTCATAAACAATTCAAACTTTGCCTGGTTGGTCTAGTGCTGGTTGATTGCTCAACCATTGAGTGAAATTTATGGAAAAGTAGTGTGGGATGGAGAGGAAAGGGGGAGAAATATCTTGCCCTCATAGTTTTATATGCCTAGTATTAACCCCTATGCATACCTTTGAACCTATTCAAGAACCCTGCCTGTTAAAAGACCATATCCATTGCATCCAGGAAATTCGTCAGAAAATGAAACTGGGACAAGCTGTATAAAATGTATCTTCCCATCATTCTTTAAAAGCAGTTTTGTTGAGGAGATGGTGAGATACCAAGGAGAGCAAGAACCTATGGAATGAAAGTGTAGGAATATATAAGATCATTGCTGGTGTAGTTGCGTCAGGGCATGATGGAAATCATCTGGTTGTTCCTATTGAATTTGAGAGAAGCAATGGAGGGGGAATCTTACTTTCTGGTAGCTTCACATTTTAGCAAATTATTCTTGCTAAGGAGGTATGAAATTAGTTATTTATTTGCTGCTAAAAGAGGATGAGTACTGTGAATACCCACTATATTTCATTGCTCTGGGACAAAGCCCTGGTTGCTGTATCCTAGTGATATCTCTGTCCCTCTTTCACCAATGGGAGGACTACAGTGAAAATTGAGGGGTTCTTAAGGCATTGTCTTGCCTGAAATAACTCTTCCATGGGTCAGCTTCCTTTTCCTATTACAGAGGTTTCAATAGACATTTTGGAAGAAAGTATGGAACAGTTCAGATGACTAACCATATTCATAATCATACATTCTGTGTCTAAGCTGTAGTATGTGGTATACTGGACCTGGAATCAGGAGACCTGGTAAATATTATCTCCATTTTACAAAGAAGGAAACTAAGCCCAGACTTGCTTTAGGTCTGGCTCTAAACCCAGACTACTTCCACTTTACAATGTGCTGCCTCCTCTACCATAAAAATGCCTCAAATATGTATGGGCCTTCTTAATTTATGAAACACTTTCATCTTATTAGGGGCAGCTAGGTGGAGCAGTGGAGAAAGCACTGGCCTTGAAATCAGGAAGACCCATCTTCATGAGTTCAACTCTGGCCTTGGGCAATTACTAGCTGTGTGACACTGGCCAAATCCCTTAACCTCAGTTTCCTCAGCTATAAAATTAGCCAGAAAAGGAAACAGAAAACCACTCCAGTATCTTTGCCCAAAAATTCCATAAAGGGTCATGAAGAGTTGGACATGACTGAAATGATGATGACTATGACTTCATATATATTATTCAATGGTAGATCAGTAAGAGTGCTTGGGGAGGAGTCAGTAAATCAGATACTTACTCCTTGTGTGTTTCATTATGGATTTTTTTATACCTCTAAGCATGATCTATAGAATAGAGGGAAAAACAAAACTTGTTCCCCTTAACTTGCAGGGTCATTATGAGGGACGCATGTTGTAAACTGCAATGTGCCATAGAAATGTAAGCTCTGTTTTAAAATTACATTTTCTCTATTATCTCCCTTTTTGAGATGAAGAAGCCAAGGTAACAGAGTGTATAAGTCACTTATCTAATGTTACTCTGAAGTTGGGCAATTAAGCTATGACCTCCATTAGAGCACTTCAGGGCAGAGAATGACTTCAGAAGTATATTCTGCAGGCAGAACATACTCCAAATGCTTTCTCTCAGTTCCTCCAGAAGGGAAAGAACAGGGTCAAATTTAGAGCCTCTTGAGTTTTGGGACAAGGCTGGGCATATAACAGAATGTTTCAAACAGGGCCCTTAACTGTGACAGGTGTGGTTGAGAGAGATACCAGCTGGCCAAAGCTGACACAAGGCAGGAGAGAGGAAGCAGGAAGCAGTGGGTGGCTGCTGTTTTTATGACATTTTCTTCATGGAGTTTGGCTTAAATAGTCTGATTTTACTTCCCTGCATTCCAGCTTGGAGTTAGCTTTTGTCACTGCTGGGGATGTTATATGCCACGCACTAGCTTATCCCTGATGAGCTCATGCAGACAGACTTTTCCTCTGTGTGGGGTGTGCGTGAGTGAGTGTGAGTGTGTGTGTGTGTGTGTGTGTGTGTGTGTGTGTGATCATGCTATATCTATTTTACATAGTGGAGAGAACACTATACTTTGAATCAGACAAGGGTTGAATCCTGGATCTGATATGTCCCTATTGTCCTTCCCTAGTAAGGTCATATCACCTCTCTGGGACTCGGTTCCTTTATCTATTTAGTGGGGATAATAATATCCACATAATATCTGCTGGGCTGTTACAAGAAAAGTTCTTTGTAATGCTTAAAGGAACAGGGAGTGGGACTGTGATTTTATTGGTATAGGGCACTCTCAAATGAGGGAACTTCCTCCTCTATTGCAGTGTAGCAATTTCTCAGAACCTTTTACTCTTAAAGACTTTCCTTGGGAGAGGTTAATTGACTTGTCCAAGGTCATATGGCCAATATGTGTTAGTGAGGATTTGAGTCTAGGTCTCCCTAACTCCAAAGCCCTCTCTTTATTCACTACACCATACTGTCTCTTACTTAAAACACTAATGTAAGTTGTTAATATAATTTGCTAATTAATATAAGCTATTAACACTAATGCCATTTGTTAGGGATGCCATGGAGTGGATTCTTTTTCTGGTCTAGGTTAGACTTGATGGCATCTAAGGTGAGAATCTATGTTTATCATATATAAATGTCTGTGTGTCAATATGTGACAAAATGGATTTCTCTTCATGTTTCTCAAACCTGTTTATCTTCCTTACATTCCAGTTTCTATTGATAGCATAGCCATCCTCATTTATTCCCACTTCAGGTCTCAATCTGCTTTGACTCACCTCTCTCTCATGGCCCCACATTCTTGACAAGGGCTTTTGATTCTACGCACAATTGATTTTATTTTCAGAATAGACAGTATCCTTGAGCCATCGATCATATCTGTTCCTTCCTTAATATCTACTACCTGATATTTCTAATTATTTTTATGTCATTACCTTTTAGAAACTTGATGAGATTCAACCATACAAAGACCCTTTTACCTTCAAAAGCAGCAATGCAGAGATGGGGATTATTGTGTGAAGTGACACAGTGAATAACGTATTGGGCCTGGAATCAGGAAGACTCATCTTCTTGAGTTTGAATCTGGCCTCAGACACTTCTTAGTGAGTGATTGACTCTGGGCAAGTCACTTCATTCTATTTCCTCAGTTTCCTTATCTGTAAAATGAGCTGGAGAATAAAATGGCAAACTATTCTGGTATCTTTTCCAAGAAAATTATAAATGAGATCCCAAAGAGTTGGAGTCAACTGAAAAAACAACAAAACATTAGATAAAACAATTATTAAGCGCTTACTATGTGATGGATTAAGCTCTAGAAATACAACTAAAAGCAAAGAGAAAGGCAATCCCTACCTTCAAGGAACTTCCCCTCAAAGAGGCAAAGACCACACATAAAAAAGCTGAAAAGCAAGAGAGAACCGATGCAAAATACTCACCACCTCCAGAGAAAGAACTGATGAACTGAGTACAAATTGAAGCATTTTTTCCATTTTATTTTTCTTGCTTTGTTTTTTTTCAACATGACTAATATGGAAATGGATTTTGCATGACTTTACATGCATAATGGGCATGATTATGCAAGCATTAGCTTGCCTTCTCAGTGAATGAGGTAAAGGCATGAGGCGGGGAGAGAAACTGAACTCAAAATTTTAAAAAATAATTGTACAGATAAAGAAAGGAGAAAGGGAGCAAAGTGGAAAAGTCCTGACAAAGGTTAGACTGAGGCAAGCTAGTAGTGAGCATGGTGGACACAGGCATTTCCTCAAATGGAAGTTCTGAGAAAAATGATTATTAAATAACAAATTATTGGGGAGATCTCTGACTTTGTTAAAAAATTTACCCAAACTAGATATTCTTATCTAGGTAGAATTCTTGCCTCAACCAATTAGAAAAAAATCTTACAAAGAGATTCTAATCTGATGAAATCAGCCCATTCTGCTTTTAGTCGACCATGTTTGATTAGAGGTAGACCCCCTTTGTCTAGATTTCCCTAGCCAAAGGTAGTCTAGATAAAAGATAAATCTTTGTCCAAGACTGAGTGAACAGTCACATTCCCCACTCCCCTCATTAAAATAGATCCATTTCTCATTATAATATTCATTCTTCTCATTAATTGTTAAATGATCAGAGTTATTTTCCACCTTCAAGGCTATCTACTCTTCCAAAGGCATATAAAAGTTGATTGAGTTTCATGAGAGATCTTTGGTATTTAAGAGTATCACTGACCCCTTTTATTAACTATAAACTAGAATAATTAATAAAATTATTAATTACCCAGAAATTATGTCTCTTAATGTTTTTATATATCACAGTTCCAAAGAGGAGTTCATAACTAGAGAAGAAGCCTCGGGGTTGAAGGTGTTTTCAGTGGGAGAAGAAGACTGTTGGGGTAAGAATAGTAAAGAGTTGAAGATAATTCCTAGGTTGCAAATGAGAGACTGGAAGGATTACTTTATAGTAAAAGGAAAGCTAGGAGGGGGAAAGGGCTCAGAAGGAAAAATGAGTTCTGTTTTAGACACGTTGAGCTTAAAATGTCTACTGGACATCCATTTTGACATACCTCAAAGGCAGTTAGAGATTCAAGACTGGAGGTCAACAGAGAAGCTAGAGCAGGATAGGTCGATTTGAGACTCTTATAGAGAATAATAGATTATAGAAATAGTAATTAAATCTGTAAGAGCTGATGAGAACACAAAGGAAGCAGTATAGAGGGAGAAGAGGGTCCAGGATAGGACACCGTGGGACAAAGAGTAATCTGGATAAAGTATCCAGTAAAGGAGAGTGAGGAGAGACCAGATATGTAGGAGGAAAATCAGGAGAAAGTGGTATCCCCAAAACCTAGAGACACAAAAGTACCAAGGAAGAAAGAATGGTCAAGTACCAAAGGTTGCAGAGAGGCCAAAGAAAATGAGGATTGAGACTTTGGATTGGGCAACTACGAGATCATTGTTAAGGTTGGAGCAAGTAATTTTGGTAGAATGGTAAAATCAGAAGCCAGACTGTAAGGGATTAAGAAGAGAGTGAAAGAGAAGGTATCTATCCCAGACTTTGAGGAACTTCGATAGCTACTAAGAGCAGAAAAGATATAATATGATAATTGGTGACAATGTAAGGTTTATGTAAGGGTTTTTTCAGAATGGGAAAGAG
The DNA here is from genome assembly GCA_023548195.1 of Bettongia penicillata ogilbyi. Taxonomy (NCBI): domain Eukaryota; kingdom Metazoa; phylum Chordata; class Mammalia; order Diprotodontia; family Potoroidae; genus Bettongia; species Bettongia penicillata. The sequence continues at coordinate 1,651,799 of JAJHZJ010000426.1, forward strand.
ATGGTCATGTTTGTAGGCAATAGAAAATGAGCCAGCAGACAGGGAAAGAATGAAAATAAGTCAAAGAGTAGAGATGACAAGAGGGGGCAATCTGCTGACAGGGATCAGATGGAACGGGATTGCTTAAATAAGTAGAGGATTTATCTTATACTATTTCCATCTATATACTTTATTCTCCACCTAATCTGGCCTATTTACCATTCCGTGAACATTTCTCTCCTCCACATCTTTGACTATGTTGCTTTATCTACCTATTTTCAACAGTGAGAGAAAACTTACCATCTTTTAAATCTTCAAAGATCTCTTCCAAATCTGAGGTTTAAAGCTTCTATTAAATGTTCTCCATGAAGCTTTTCCATGATCCTCACCTTTCCTCTTAGCTTGCATAATCTCTTTCCATTTAACTCCCGTGACACTTTGTAACTATTCTATGGCCTCCCATTAGCTCTGGGGATGCCTCCACACTGTGGCCCATTCTCCTAACTGATAAGTCCAAAACTCAGACCCTTATTTCATAATGGATCCAGGCCAGCTCACTTCATTTCTTGTACCACTAAGTCTCCACACTTCTTTACATTCTTGCCAGCAGCCTTGCCTCTATGAGCATATTTTCTCCATCACATCTCCTCCTCTTTTCTCTTTATATGTGGCCTTCAAATATAGCATTGAAAACTCAGGCCTCGGTAAGGCACAGTGGAATTCAAATCAAGCTACTCCATCATACCTTATACCCAAATCACTCTAGCTCTCACTGATTAGGCAACAACAGATCTCAGCCCTAGCCTCACTTGGTCATTGTTGGGTTTCTATGGCTCAGAGTGAGTGTAAATAGAAATTATTTCTGTTTTGGCCAGAAATCCTAAGCATCTTCCCTTGCCAGATTATTATTTTTTTAAGTAGGTAAAAGAGATCATTCTTTGCCTCATTTCTTACCTAGCCTTAATCACTGAATGGGTATTGCCTCAGACAAAGTAAGACCTGGGGAAGACCTTAGCTTAAAAAAACCAAGGTCTCCCACTGCATCCAGGTCAATTTCCAGTCCTCATGACTGATATTTTGCCATTGGGCCCAGATGACAGCAGAGGAGAAAATGAGAGTGGTGACTTTGCACAGCCCTGCTTCACTTGAATTCAATTCACTTACAGGTCAAGACACCACCTTCCTGATTCTATTGGTCCTCTTCAAGAACGAAGGGCAAACAGCAACATTCTTTCCTCATTTAAATAGAATTTTCTTCAGGTAGGGATTGTCTTGTTTGTTCGTTTTTCTATTTTCATTACTAATCACAGTGCTTGGCACATAGGGTTAAATAAAAGTTCTTCCTATCTAGTTTGCTATCCTATGTTATGTAATTATCTATGAGCATGTATTATCTCCTTCATTAGATTGTAAATTCTTTTGTCCATTGGTGCGTTGCTCCCCAAATCTCCACTATGAATACAGGCTCAAGGCATCCATCCATCCTTTCTCTCCTGCCACTGCTTCTGATTCCAGACTTTATCACAATTCCCTATCTGCCTTCTTACCCTGGAACATCTCTCCACCCATATCCTCCCTTTTTCTCACTGGTAAATTCTTCCTGGAGCCTTCCTTTTGAAGAAGGTCACAAGTTAGCAAACTTTCCTTCCTTTCTTAGATTCTGACTTCTTCTTAGACTCTTAGGCTTCTGACACTCCCAACACACTTTTTCAGCTCTCTTTTATGCATGTCTTCCCCCAATAGTAAGCTCTTTGAGAGCTTGTCTTTCCTTTTGTTTATTATATCTCCAGTTAGTTAGATCTCTCTGTGTTTGTGTTAGGTGTTTTATAATTCTGTTAATTCTTATGTGTGTCTTGATAAGTAGACTCCCAAGTATGAAATACTTCTTGTTATTTTGTCTGCATTTATTTTAAGTGGCATTTCTCTTCCTGTCTCTTTCCACAGGGTTTTATTGATAATGTGTAGAAATGCTGATGATTTGTGTGGCTTTATTTTACATTTTACAGCTTTGCTAAGCTGTTATTTCAATATACTTTTTTAGTTGACTTTCTAGAGTTCTCTAAGTAAACCACTATAGTATTTGTGAAGAGATAGTTTTGGTTTCTCATTTTTAAAAAAAAATTTGTAATGGTAATTCAGTTTTCTTCTTTATTTTTTAATAAATAAAAAATAGTCAATCGTTTATATACTTTATATTTTTCTTCAAAAATGCTCCCACTTTTATTTATTAGTCTAAATTTTTTTAATTTTTATTTTGTATCTCCTTTGATTTTCAGTATTTATATTTTGCTGTTTAATTAGAGATTTTTAATTTGTTGGTTTTCTAATATTTTAGCTACATTCTTTTTTTTTTCATTTTTCATAGTTATTTTAAGTATGAAAATATATTCAAGGTAAAATAATTCACTATAACTATTGGGTCCAGACATTCAAAGATGAATAATTACATTACTCCCAAAATTCAGTTATGTACAATATCAATACAATAAAAGAATTCTAACAAGCTAACCATACTTTACTCTATTTCTAAGAGCTTTTCAAGCACAGAATTGTCTTAAAACTCAGGTGAAACTGTAACATCTACTCCATACTTCACTTCAGGCTACAAGAACAATACAGCACTTCAAATGTACTGTAATATCAAATGATGATGAAGATAAATGTGTATGCAAAGCAAGACTTGAAACTCATGAACTTTGAAGAAACTCAACGCTTGGTTGGGTGGATACAGGTAGATACGGGAGCAGTGGAACACACTAAAATATTAAATGTTAGATTCAAATACCCATTATCTGCCAAATCTAGTAACTTGTACAGACTAAACTTGACTTCCCTCCCTCTGCACCCTTCCAATGGACAATGAATGTGTACATGTACCCAGACACGTTCAAACCATGTTCTTTTCAACCACTGTCTGAAGTCCCCAGTTTTCTAAAGTCACTTAAATCGATCCCAGCTTCTAAAGCTTTCATAGCAATTCTGAAAAGTATTTTTGGTGAAACCCTACTTCTTGCTGAATATGCAAACCATGCAGATAGCTCTTGTTTTGTGATGTCAAGACAATTGCACTGTACAGTTGAAAAGGAGGATTTGATCACATTTGTTAGAAGGAAGTCGACAAAGTGTCACAAAGCAATTCGCACAAATGCAACATAGTCCAGACAAACAGAATCACACACAAAAGATGAAGAGCTCCCTTTTATTAATGTAAGCATTTAGAGGTACCATTTTCCCTTCCTCCTCCCAGGGGTTAAGGACACAGTGCTCCTATGATCTGGAAAATCCATGTAAAACTTTTTGTCCCCCACTTTCATACCAGAGAGGTTGGATTATTTTTTTCTTTTGTAGGGTGTTTACAGTATATATTTTGTAAAATTTGGGTTAAGTATTTGGTTATAGGCTCTGTGTGGTCTGCTGGTCTTCACATGTCATCTGCAGCTTCCACAAAACTCCCCCAAATTCCCATTTAATTTCTCATGCCAACCCATGATGTATCAAAAGTCACAATGTGGAAGGGATAATTGTGTATATACATATATATGTGTATATCTATCTATCTATATATGTGTGTGTATGTATGTATGTATAAAATGTCTCATCATTGTCATCTTTAATCAAATTACTGTTTCCATAATGTGTTCTTCGGTCCACTCATTGTCTAGCATTAAGTTGTTTAGCTTCAAAATAATTTTGATCTATGCTTTAAAGGCACTTTATTCAATGCAATGTGTATTTCACTAGAGTCAGGAAATGGGGCAGTTAATATTTCTGCTTTCTCACATTTGTTTGTGAGATTTTTATGTCCTGATACATGTCAGTTTTTGTGAAGGTGCTGTGCACAGATGAGAAATAGGTATACTCTTTTCTATTCCTAGTCACCGTTATCCAGACATCTGACTTTTCTAAAATTCTGTTCCTCTCCCTAACTTCTTTCTTGTTTATTTTATCATTAAATTTACCTAGATATGAAAGAACTAGATTGCTATTAAGATTTTATAATCTATTTCCTTCTATAACTTATTTAAGTTTTTCTTTCAGAATTTAGATAATATGCCATTTGGTGTATATATGATCGCTACTGATGCTATCATCTACAGTATTTATTTTAGTAAAACAGTGTCATATTTATCTCTTTTAATTATGTCTATTTTCACATTCTTCTTTGATATCATGGTTTTGACCCTTGCCTTTTTTACTTCAGTTGAAGTATAATAGATTCTGTCCCATCTTCTTATTTTAACTCTCTATGTATTTTATTTTCTTTGTTTCAAATGTGTTTCTTGTAAACAACATATTGTTGGGTTCTGATTTCTAATCTATTCTGATATTCTCTTCTGTTTTATGGATAAGTTCATTCTATTCACATTCACAGTTATGACTGATAATTCTATATTTCTCTCCATCCTATTCTCTTACATTTACCCATCTTTTTTTTTTTTTTTTACTCAGTTCTGTCTTTAAGAAACTGTTTAACTTTTGGTCACTGCCTCCCTTAATGTACCCTCTCTGTTATCACCTTCTTCTCCCACTGTTTTCTCTTAACAACTTTCCCTCCAGCTTCCCTGTTGGATAAGATAAATTTCTCTACCAAACTATGTTTGTATATGTAATCTCTTTTTGAACAAATTGAGATGAGTGAAATTCAAACATTTCCCACTTCCCACCCCCAACTCCTTCATTGTATAAACTCTTCCTTAAGCATTTTATTTATATAAAATGGCTTTCCCTATTTTTCCTCTCCCATGCTTCTCAAGTGCATTCATCTTCTCAAGCCTTCCATGCTTCTCTTTGGATGATCCAAACATAATAGATTCACACTTAGGCTCTTTGAAAAATTAGACTCCCTTTAAGATCCCTGGTGATGATAAAGTTTTAAAAACATATATATATATATATATATATATATGTATATATATACACATATATATACATATATATATATATCATTTCCCCAATAATAATCTCTTATTCTCTTGTGATTTCTCACTCATATTTTCTTTTTATACTTTTCTTGAGTCCTCTTTGTGAATGTCAATTTTTCTATTCAGCTCTGGTCTTTTCATCAGAAATACTTGAAACTCTTATATTTCATTAAAAATCCATTTTCTTCTCATAGGATTTTAGTTAGTTTTTCTAGGTAGGTTATTCTTGGTAATAATCCTATGTTTTTTGCCTTCTGGGATATCATATTCAAAGCCCTCCAGTCCTTTATGGTGGCTGCTAAATCTTATGTGATTCTGACTGTAGCTCATAGTCATTGAATTCTTTCTTTCTAGCTTTCTGTAGTATTTTTTTCTTAACCTAGGAGTTCTGGGATGGCTGACATATTCCTGAGATTTTTCATTTTAGCATCACTTTCAGGAGATAACAAGTGTGTATTCTTTCAATTTTTACTTTGTCCTCTGATTCTAAAATAATTGGACAGTTTTCCTTTATAATTGCTTGAAATATGATATCTAGTTCAATTTTTTTTTATTAATGGCAACTCAATGATTATTAAATTAATTCTCTTGGATTTATTTTCCAGGCTAGTTATTTTTTGTTGTAAATATTTCATTTTTTCTTTTTTTAGTCTTAACTTATTTATCATATCTTGATGTCTCATGAAGTCTTTAGCTTCCATGTGTCCAATTATAGTTTTCTTTTTAAATTATTAAATATTGTTTTTATTTTCAGTTCCCAATTCCTTCCCTCCCTCCACTCCCTTCATCCACTGAGAAGGCAAGAATTAAAATATCAGTTATACATATGAAATCCTGTGGAGCATATTTTTATATTAGCTATGTAAAAAAAAAAGAAAGAAATGGAAAAAATATTCAATCTGCAACCAATTTTAATATCAAGGAGCTATTTTCTTCTGGAAGGTATTATATCTCTTTTACCAAGCTGCTAATTCTTTTTTCATAACTTTCACTTCTTTTCCCATTGTTTTCTCTATTGTTCTTACTTGTTTTGAATTTTTTTTCACTCTCTTAAAATCTCTTTTGCTCTTGATTTAATTCTTATAGGAATTTTTGGTGGGCTTGTGTTCAATATGTATTTTTCTTTGAAGCTTTGCTTGTAGATGTTATCAAGTCATTGTCTACTTCCATGTTTATGTCATTCATTTCCTGCCATTTTAGTAGTTCTTTGTGGTCAGAGTTTTTTTATTTGCTCATTCTTCCAGCCTACTTCTAGATTTTGGCCTTTATGTTAATATTGAGGTATGCTCACTTCTGAGGGTGAGAATATTTGGCTTGAGTTGATGCTGCTTTCCCAGAGTTCTCTCCTAGGATTTGCAAGTTTTAAGGGCTTTCAAAGTATGTAATCCTGGTCTAGGCTGTTAGTTCCTGGCCTAGGTTTGGTTCTGTTGCCTTGTGTACAGTTGAGTTTCATTTTGTGTGTTTTCATCCTTCTTTGACAAAGAAGACCTTACCATTAGAGAAATGATCACAAGACTTATTATTTGACTTTGTTTTGAGTGAGGGAGGGCTATGCAGATCACCAGCCTCACTTCTCTTCCAGAGCCATCTGAATTCAGTGACCAGATATTCATCAGGATGACTAGAGATGACCCAGGATAAGGCAATTGGGATTAAATGATTTGCCGAAGGTTATATAGCTAGTGAGTGTCCAGTGTCTGAGGTAAGATTTGAACTCAGGTCCTCCTTACTCCTGCACTGGTGCTCTATCCACTGCACCACCTTGCTGCCTCCTGGGTTTCAGCAGACTTTTGCTGGTCTCAGTAACTTTTAGCTCACTGGAAGTTTCTGCCAACTCAGAGAAGCTGATGTTGACTCCCCTTTGGTCTTGGTCTCCAGACCTGTTTTTTTTTCTATTTCAATCTTACATACTAGGCAAAAGATTAGAACTGGGAGGCACTACTCTGCTGTTGTACTTAGAGCCACACAGCTAAATTTATGAAATTATTTTAGTGTTCCATACCATTATCCCTTCTACATCATCACTTTCTCCATGGAGATTTCAAGATATCATGAATCAGCTTAAGAAACTAATTGAGAATTTTTTTAGGAGTTTTGCAGAAGTGGTTGACAACATGCAAAGGCCAGCAAATTACACAGAAAAAGTTTAGAGACTCAGAAATGCACAAAAATATATAGTATTAGATAATATCAACTTAAATTTTACAACAAAGTGATGTAAGCAACATAAAAGAAAAAGGAAAAAAAATCAGGCATCTTCTGAATTACAAAGAGAGGATCAAAAAAATTTATGTGGATTTGCTGGATCATGGGGGTATCCATGCTCCTAACTTCTGAGTCATGGAAGGGATAACTGTACTCAGATAACACCCTGAATTCAATCACAACTGATCCCCTCTGCCCTGGATCTGTGACCTAGAACTGCCAATGGGTGACAAAGCTGTCAGATGGCACCTTTCCTGCTTCCAGTGCTAGTTCCAGAGTCTCCCTGGGATCTCTTTTTGCCCTGGTGGTTCCTATCCTGGTGATCTATTTCTATTCCCTTTCCAACCCTGGGCACTGGAATGCTCTAGATGTGCCATTGTCATTGTGCTTTTGGTCAGCACAAAGCCCAGTGTCTATAAATTATTTTGTATTCTTAAGCTGCCCTGGGCTGGAAACATGATTCACAGTGACCTTTTTTTTATCATTCTCATTTTATAGATTGTTGTAGAGGAAGTATGTTGGGAGAGTTGAGCAAAAAATGTTTTCAATTATTCTGCCATCTTTATTCTATTTTGGTCTATTTCTTATTCTTCAATTTTAGTAATAATAGTTTAATGTAAACAGGAGGCAAAGTAAAGAGTCAGTATCAAATCCATGAAGCCCTGCATTCTCTGATATAGACTAACTTTAAGACCATAGGTAAGTCACTTAAACACTTGAGCTATTAATAAAACTCTCATTTTATAAATTGAGGATTAAATGTTGACCTTCTTGGATAGATCAAGTTAATTCATCTATACAAATGAAATTATAGGTCCAGTACCAGTCTCTTTATATATTTAGCCTACTTGAGTCTCACAATAACCTTATGAGATAGTTACTAAAATTATCATTAGCTCCACTTCATAGATAAGGAATTGTACCGAAAAAAATGTCTCATCTAAATTCCCAGATGTGGTAAGGAAGAGAGAAAGGACTGGACTGACTAAGCTGAAGGTGGTGTCCACTACAGCATGCCACTTCTCAACTCCTGATTCAATCTAGCCAAAGGCTTTATGTCTTGTAAGTTCTTAATAAATATTTGCTGAATTAAGTTGTGTGTGTGTGTGATAATTGAAGCCTAACTGTAGCATTAGAATATAGCCAACCTGAGCTTTGTTCTATACATGAAAGGAGGATAAACTTAGGAAAGTAATGGAAAATGGAAGGAAGATAGCTCTTGTGAGTGTATGTGCATACACACATGTATAGTATAGGTTTCACTTTTTACAATGGAATGATGGATTAATTTCAGCATTCTCTGTTGCCATGGTATCTGTTGCTTTATTTATAACTGCCATTGTGCAGTCACATTCATGTAATTAGGAAGTTTTTTCTATGTGAATTATGAAGCTTTTCCCAGAGACAGAAACCCACTGAGCAAGGGTTATGACTCATTTTTCTCATTCTCCTCCAAGAAATTCCAAACCCTAGGGCCATTAAACCTCCCAAACTCAGCTCTTTCTCATCTTTTTTTCCTTCTCCTCCCATTCCTTTTCTTCCTCCTCCTCTTTCTTCTCACAAACAGCCTCTGATGCAACAAGACTAGTTTTACTGGCCTCCCCATCCCCCAATTCTCCTTTCAGATCCTACACTCCAGGGTCATTCTCACTTCAAAATTTTGCTTATGCTTCTTTCTCTTCCATTTCTTGTCTATTCATATCCTAGACTTTCTTCAAAGCCTGCTCAAATTCTATCTTCTCTAAGAAGCTTTCTGCAAGATTGTCATCAATGCCAATATCTTCCCATTCTGAATTCTTGACAACACTTGGGATCCATTAACCACAATTTAGCAATGGATTCTATACTATCCTAAAAAATTGGGTCTCTCAAGCAGGATGGCAAATTCCTCAGTAAGTAGCAGCTAGGTAAGGTAATGGAGAGAGTGATGGACTTGAAGTCAGGAGTTCAAATCTTGCCTCAAATACTTAATAGTTATGTGACCCTAGGTAGATCACTTAGTTTTTCTCAATCTCAGTTTCCTCATCTGTAAAGTTGAAATAATGACAATACCTACCTCACAAGGTCGTTGTAAAGATCAAATGAGATGACATATATAAAGAGTTATAAATGCTATACAAATATCTATGTAATTTATATTTAAATATGTCAATTTATAAATATATTTATATAAGCTTACATAAATATAAAAGTGTTATAGGATATTTCTATAAAGATAAATATGTTTATAAGTATAAAAGCTTGAATGCAAAATACATAAATCTAAATGTGGGCTATTGTGTTAAGGCTGAGGATTGTGATTTTTTTTCCCTTAATACCTCACAGTACTGAGTCAAGTATTCTATGCACACATGTAGTAGGTGTTATTAAAAGTACTTTCTGATTGAATGGTTGATTAATAATTTTACTCTTAAAGCACTCAAAATGTGATAGTTGCTTATACTATGAACTGGAAAGTGTCATTCAGGATTATTGGATTTAGAACTGGAAGGAGCCAAAAAAATTACTGGACACAACATTCTCATCTAACAGATGAGGAGACTGAGTCCCAGAATAGTTGTAAAGAGCACCTGACTCACTGACAGAGATTGACTGGGTTCACAACACAGCTAAGATAATTAGCTGTGTTGCCTTGGGAAAATTACTTAGTGTCTCTGAAGCTCAGTTCCCTCATTTCTGAAATGGAGATAAGAATATTTAGGTAAATGACCACAAAGAATTAACCAGAAAAAAATGTGTTATAATCCTGAAATCACCATATAAATATGAGTTGCTTTGATTATTTAGGAGTGAATAAAATCAACATGCAATTATATATTAAGTAATACTCTTAGTGAATCTTCAGGAAAGGTTTCCTCCAGAAGTCTTTCTTTTGAAGTCCATCTCATTTCCCCCCTTTAATAACAGTTGAAAACATATGTTTTCATAATAGCCCATACAGGAAATATCTCCCTAACTGTGTACCTCATAGTCTGGATAAGAGTCATTCATTCATTTGGTTTTTCTTTTTTAAGAGGTTTTTTTTTTTAAATTCTCTGGTTTATAGCTGATTGAGGAGTCCCTATAGTATTCTTGGATTTAATGCAATTGGTATTTACTGGAGAATATCAGCAACCAAAAAGGGTATCTTCCATTTGAATAGTGTAAAGGACTTCTTACATGATAGTGATGGATACTTCGAGTGAACATATATAGGGGAAGCCTAGGTAACACAGTGAATAGTGTCAGACCTGAAATCAGAAACACTTCAGTTCCAATCTCTCCTTAGATATATGCTAACCCTAACCTTAAATGCTACGTGATACTGGGCAAGTCATTTATCATCTATCTACTTCCATTTCTTCATCTACAAAATGAAGATAATAAGAGCACCTATGTTCCAGGTTGGGAAGATAAAATGAGAAAAATTTTGTAAAGCACTTTGCAAACTTTAAAATATTAAATTCAAACTATTATTCTTAAAAATAATATGTTTCTGTATTATAATTCATTTAATAGTTATTGGAGATTTGCTAAACAATACTTCATAGTTAGTACTTAATAAATGCTCATTGGCTATTGACCACAACCATCACAGTTGCATCTTTGACTAGAATTATGTATTAGTATGGGCATTGGAGACATCTTATTGAAGTCAGTCACAATCAATAATGATCTAGGAACATAAAAAAAGCAGAAAACAGCCTTTAACTTCAAGGAGACTACATTCCACGAAGAGAGACAATATAGGAATAAATTACTACTACACGATGAATAGAGAGTAAATGGAGGGCAAGCATAGAGAAGCAAGCACTAGTATCTTGGAGAACAGGGCAAAGCCTCCAGAAGAGGCAGTAATTGAGCTGAATAATGAAGAAAGTCAGGGTTTCTAAGAGGCAGAAATTGAGGCTATGTTTTGTTCTATCAAGTCACGTTTTTTAAAAAAATGTCCAACAAATATTAAAGCCAATGACATCGTATATTTCCTAACACATATCAGTCCATTATATGATGGTGAATATACACTCTTCTGGAGAAAGTCATTAGCAAATGCAGCTTATTCTCTTCTCATATTGTGATCAATTATACCCTTCATACATGTGTAGATCTTCCTCATAAAGGTTTTATAGAAGATTCACCTGATTGGAAAGATTACAGAGTACCTATGAAACTGAAAGAACTCAGAAAAGGAATTATGTGCCATATATAAAATAACTGATACTCAAGTCATGAGGCATTCAGATCCTGGCAACAAGAGCCTCATGGAGATTTTATCCAATCAGGACAGTTAACAAGCACTGTGCTAAATCTACTGTGTTCCAGGCACTGTGCTAAGCATTGGAGACACAAAGGAAGCACAAAAAAAGCCCTTTTCTCAAGCAGTTCCATAGTCAAATGGAGGAGAAAATAAGCAGATAACTATATACAAGTGTGTACATATGTTATTATATATATAATATAGATACTTGCAAATAAGTAAATATGTATATATATGTACACATTTGTACATAGTTATTTGCATCTTGATGTACATTTGTATGTGTGTTTATATATACATATGCATATATCATATAATATATAATGGGGCAGCTTGGCAGTGAAATGAATAGATTGCTGGACTTGGATTCAGGAATAAGTGAGTTCAAATCCAGCCTCAGACATTGACTAGTTTTATGATCTCTTTGCTTCAGTTTTCTCATATGTAAAATGAGCTGGAGAAGAAAATGGCACACCATTCCCATATCTTTGCCAAGAAAACCCCATGGGGCCATGAAGAGTAACCACAGGGCCACAGCTGAACAAATGATCAACAATAGCAATAATAACAACACAAACAACCAATACATACGTACATACATACATACACACACATATGCACACATATGTATGTATAGTATACATGTATTTGTATATATAGTGTGTATGTCATAGTATATCTACCACATATATAGTATATGTGCATTCATAAACAAAGGATAAATTGGAAATAAATTCGGAGAAAAAGCACTAAAAAGTAAAGGATTTGGAAAAGGGTTCTTGCAGATGGTGGGAGTTTAGTTGAGACTTGAAGGGAGCTGGGGAAGCCAGGAGATAGAGAGGAGACAGAATGTTCCCTGAGTTCAGCAGCAGGGATATCTTTGAACTTGGATTTCTGAGACCATGTTTTAGAAAACTCTGGAGGAGCTAGGAGGGTTTATACACAATCTTAGAGTCATGCAGGCAGGAGAATACACCTAGTCCATTCTCTCTGTTTCTGAGACTATGATTGGCTGCAGCTGGTATGAGCAATCACAATAAATGCTTTTGAACTTATTGAGGTGTTATCGAGAATATTATACACTGAGAACAATGGTTGGCGAGACTACGCCAATATCGCCCCTAGACATCACCCTTTTCCCTCCCCCCTTCCTCTATGTTGGAGGAGGGAGAAACTCCTATTTATCCACTAAATTTTCTGGATTTAGTCTCTCCTTCCTTTCCATAAGGGCAAGAGGCAAAATGGGGAAATTGATTCTGCCAACCAGCTATCTTCCACACTGGATTCCCTGCCCCCATGTATTTTTCAAGTCAGGCACAGGCTGTGTAGGCAAGTTTGTAGCCTTGTCATTTGCCTATGGATGTTCCTGGCTGTTTTTCTTCCCAATCTTAGTTACTAATTCTTTTTCTACCTTGTGATTCTGCTAAGCAACTCAAAAGAAAGGTAGACTGACTAGTATTAGGGATTGGGGGAAGAGTTAGAGCAGCACAGACATAGCTGGTCAGAAAGGAAAGACCATTTGCGCTAAGGGAAAAGGGACTAGAAAATCAGCTGGGGATAATTATTGCCTCTCACTTTGAGTTTACTCTGAGCAGCAAGCTGGGCTTTGGGGGCCTACAACCCTCTCACCCAGGCTTGGAGGTCTGTGTCATCATGGAAATGGAAGGACATCAAATGTGAGGGGAGAAACCAGAAAGAAGTAACTGGGAATACACGAGAAAAGATTTAAAAGTCAGAATAAAAAAAGTTGGGCACAGAGAAACCAACAGAGTAATTCATGCAGAGAGAAGGAAGAAAAAATGAAAACTCAGCCCAAAATACTATGAACAAATTGTAGACTATGAATGAAAATTACACAGAATTACCCTATGAAATAAAAAATCCTGTGGATGTCTCAGAGATCACACGAAAACAGAAATACACACACTCACACACACACACATGCACACATATGTCTAGAATAGTTCTAAAGAGAAAGAAAAAAAATTAAAGTAAATAGGATTAAATCAAGTCAGAAATCAGAGCTCTCAATGCAGAATTTGAAACACAAAGAATACAGTGCAAAAGAGAAAAATTGGCAAAAGAGAGGCAAAATGTAACAACTTTAGAAGAATATGTTAATTCTATACAAAACAAAGCCACTTATTTTGGCTGAGGTTGGCTAACAATGAAAACAGAATTCACTGAAATAAGTTAAGCATTATAGATTTCCAAAGAGAATATGACAAATATTTTTGTTGGTGCTGTGTAGTCATTCAGTTATACAGAGATCTTTGTGATCCCATAGACTATGGCAAGTGAGGCCCTTCTATCCTCCACTATCTCCCAAAGTCTGTCCAAGCTTATGTTCATTGCTTCCATGACACCATCTCTCCATCTCATCCTCTGTCATCCATTTATCTTTTTGCCTTCAATATTTCCCTACATCAGCATACTTTTTCAATGTATTTTCATTATGTAGCCAAAGTAATTAAGCTTCAGCTTCAGTATTTGACCTGCCAATGAATTGTCTGAACTGATTTCTTTAATACAGTACAGGAAACTCTTAAAAGTCTTCTCCGGCAGCACAATTCGAAAGCACCAATATTCGTTATAGTCCTATTCTCAAAGCCTTACATTGCTATTGGAAAAACTGTAATTTGTTGTTGTTGACTTTTAATACATTCTGCTATCCATCTTCATTTTATGGAAGAGTTCATTCCATTCATATTTCCAGCTATGATTACAATCTGTCTTTCCCTCCATCCTCTTTCCCATCATTTATGCTTTTAGTTCTTCTATCTCCCATCCTCTCTTCACTAGAGTTTTCACTTTTGACCATGGCCTCCCACAGTCTTCACTTCCTTCTTTCAGCCCCCCTCCCTTTTCCTCCTCTTTACTCTTACTACTTCTTCCCCTGCTTTTAGCTTCCCCTCCCCTTTCTTACCTCTTCCCCTTCTACTATCTCTAGAGCTAGATTTATGTACTTAATTAAGTTTATTGTTCCCTCCTTGAACCAAATCAGATGAAAGGATCTCTCAAAAAATGCTCCTCTGGGGAGGAGCCAAGATGACAGAGTAGAAAGATTCACATATGCTAGCTCTGAACCCACAGCCCATAAAATACCTGTAAAGAAGAACTCCCAACAAATTCTGGAGCAGTGGAAGCTGCACAACAACAGAGTGGAGAAGATTTCTGTTCCAGAGAGTCCTGAAAAACCAACACCAAAGGTCCATCACACACCAGACCCGGAGCAGAGCCCAGCCCTGCCTTGGCCATGCGGCACTGAGAGGACCAGATCCAAGCAGGCTTCAGGGACGAAATCTCAAGGGGCCTTGCAGGTCCATCCACCCACACACACCAAAGGTTAGTGAGAGAGCCTGTTTGGCTCACCAAGAGGGGAGCGTGGGGGTGCCCATAACTCAGGCCCCCTCGGGAGGCATCAGTGGAGGCAGCAGCAGACAGGAGTTCCCAAAGGAAGCAAGGACTCAGATACATTGTTGAAGGTATCCACATAAACCCCCTGAGGGAACTGAGCCCTGTGAGGCGGCCCCGCCCCCACCCAAGCAGCTGAACTTAATCTCACACCAAATAGCAGCCCTGCCCCCGCCAAAAGCCCTGAGGGTGGGAAGTGGCATTTGAATCTCAGACTCCAAGCACTAGCTGGGCGGATCTAGGCAGGGGTGTAGAGGAATCTCGGAAGCCAAGTAACTGGCTGGGAAAATGCCCAGAAAAGGGAAAAAAAATAAGACCATAGAAGGTTACTTTCTTGGGGAACAGATGTTCCCACCTTTCATTTGAGATGACGAGGAACAATGCTTACCATCAGGGAAAGACATAGAAGTCAAGGCCTCTGTACCCCAAACATCCGAAACAGATATTCAATGGGCTCAGGCCATGGAAGAGCTCAAAAAGGATTTTGAAAAGCAAGTTAGACAGGTGGAGGAAAAACTAGGAAGAGAAATGAGAGAGATGCAAGAAAAGCATGAAAAACAGGTCAATACCTTGCTAAAGGAGACCCAAAAAAATACTGAAGAAAATAACACCTTGAAAAATAGGCTAACTCAATTGGCAAAAGAGGTTCAAAAAGCCAATGAGGAGAAGAATGCTTTCAAAAGCAGAATTAGCCAAATGGAAAAAGAGGTTCAAAAGCTCACTGAAGAAAATAGTTCTCTCAAAATGAGAATGGAACAGATGGAGGCTAATGACTTTCTGAGAAACCAAGAAATCATAAAACAAAAACAAAAGAATGAAAAAATGGAAGAGAATGCGAAATATCTCATGGGAAAAACAATTGACCTGGAAAATAGATCCAGGAGAGACAATTTAAAAATTATGGGACTACCTGAAAGCCATGATCAAAAAAAGAGCCTAGACATCATCTTCCATGAAATTATCGAGGAAAACTACCCTGAGATTCTAGAACCAGAGGGCAAAATAAGTATTGAAGGAATCCATCGATCACCACCTGAAAGAGATCCAAAAAGAGAAACTCCTAGGAACATTGTGGCCAAATTCAAAGAATTCCCAGGTCAAGGAGAAAATATTGCAAGCAACTAGAAAGAAACAATTCCAGTACTGTGGAAATAAAATCAGGATAACACAAGATCTAGCAGCTTCTACATTAAGGGATCGAAGGGCATGGAATAGGATATTCCAGAAGTCAAAGGAACTAGGACTCAAACCAAGAATCACCTACCCAGCAAAACTGAGTATAACACTTCAGGGGAAAATATGGTCTTTCAATGAAATCGAGGGCTTTCAAGCATTCTTGATGAAAAGACCAGAGCTGAAAAGAAAATTTAACTTTCAAACATAAGAATGAGAAGCATGAAAAGGTAAACAGCAAAGAGAAGTCATAAGGGACTTACCAAAGGTGAACTGTTTACATTCCTATATGGAAAGACAATATTTGTAACTCTTAAAACTTTTCAATATCTGGGTAGTGTGACACACACACATACACACACATGTACACATACACACATGCACACACATACAGAGACAGAGAGCACAGAGTGATTTGAATAGGATGGGACCATATCTTAAAAGAAATTAAGGTAAATGGTGAGAGAGAAATGTAGTGGGAGGAGAGAGGGTGACATGGAATGGGGTAAATTATATCTCATTCAAGAGGCAAGCAGGAGACTTTTTAGTGAAGGGAAAAACAGGAGAGCTGAGAAAAAAAAAACATGAAGTTTACCTTCATCATATTCGACTAAAGGAAGGAATAAAATACACACTCATTTTGGTATGAAAACCTATCTTACAATATAGGAAAGTGGGGGAGAAGGAGATAAGCAGGGTGGGGGGGATGATGGAAGGGATGGCAATGGGAGGAGGGAGCAATTTGAAGTCAACACTCTTGGGGAGGGACAGGATCAAAAGACAGAATAGAAACAATGGGGGGGCAGGATAGGATGGAGGGAAATATAGTTAGTCTTACATACAACTATTATCGAAGTCATTTGCAAAACTACACAGATATGGCCTATGTTGAATTGCCTGCCTTCCCAAAGGGAATGGGTGGGGAGGAAGGGATGGGGAGAATTTGGAACTCAAAATTTTAGGAACAACGTTTAGTATTGTTCTTGCTATTAAGAAATAAGAAATACAGTTAATGAGGAATAGAAAGTCATCTGGCCCTACAGGACAAAAGAGAAGATGGGGACAAGAGAAGGGAGGGATGATAGAAGAGAGGGCAGAATGGTGATAGGGGAAATTAGAATGCTCGGTATATTGGGGTTGGGGGAGGTGATAAATGGGGAGAAAATTTGGAACCCAAAATTTTGTGAAAATGAATGTAAAAAGTTAAATAAAGAAATTTATATTAAAAAAATAAAAAAAAAGAGGGCAAAAAAAAGTGCTCCTCTCCCTCCCCTCTTTCCCTCTACTGTACAATATAATTTTGTACTTCTTCCTGTGATGTAATTTATCATATTCTGCTTTCTCCTTTTTACATCTCCTGTTATAATCCTCTCATGCTTAAACCAAGTTTTTATTATCACATTTACTTCATACCCATTCCCCTATCTATGTATATAACTTTTATATTTCATGATAAATGTACAGTTCTCATGATTAAAACGTCATCTTCCCTTATAGGAATGTAAACAGTTTGCCCAAATTAAGTAACAAGGTTTTCTTTTCTCCTGTTTACCTTTTTATTCCTCTCTTGAGACCTCGTTTGAAGATCAAATTTTCTGTTGAGTTCTGGTCTTTTTGTCAGCATGTCTGGAAATGCCCAATTTCATTGTCCATCTCCTTGTCTGAAATGTTATACTGAACTCTGCTGGGTAATTTATCCTTGGTTGTAGTCCCAGCTCCTTTGCCTTATGGAATATCAGATTTGAATTCCTTCAGTCTTTTAATGTAGAAGCTGCAAGGTCCTTTGTGGTCCTGACTGACTCCTCGATATTTGAATGGTTTCTTTCTTGCTCTCTGTAGTATTTTTTTTCCTTCACTTGATAGTTCTGGAATTTGGCAACGATATTTCTTGGTGTTTATAGTTTGGGATCCCTTTCAGGAGGTGAACAGTGGATTCTTTCAACGACCACTTTGCCCTCTAGATCTAGCACTTCAGAGCAGTTTTCCTTGATGATTTCTTGGAAGACATTGTCCAGACTCTTTTTTTCATCATCACTTTCTGGTAGGCCAATGATTCTTAAATTTTCTCTCCTGGATCTGTTTTCCAGGTCAGTTGTTTTTCTTTTCATTCTTTAGATTTTTTTTGACTGATTCTTGATATCTCATAGAGTCATTAGCTTCTACTTGTTCAATTCTAATTTTCATCAAATTATTTTCTTCAGTTAACTTTTTCATCTCTTTTTCCATCTGTCCAATTATTCCTTTTAAGGAATTATTTTCTCCAGTAAGTTTTTGTACTTCCTTTTCCATTTCTCCAATTTTCCCAGTTAGGTTTTGTGCTTCCTTTTCCATTTGTTCAATTTTCCTTTACAGAGGTGTTCTCTTCAGAGAATTATTTTTGCATATTTTTAAAATCATTGGCCAGTTTTTCCTCTATTTCCTTCTTCAACTGTTCCAGGAGAGCTGTTTGTGCAAGGAGCAGTTCATAGTCCTTTCTGAAGTTTTATATGGGTGTACATTCTCAATACTGATCTCTTTGGTAATCACGTTTTTGTCCTTGACCCCATAGAAAGATTCTATGGTCTTTTCCTTCCTCCTTTGCTTCTTGCTCATGATGGTGAGACTTTGTGTGTGGTGGCCTCTGGTTCTTTCAGTTAGAAACTGGAGAATCTGTTGTTGAGGTTCTGGTGTGGGGAATCTAAGGGCAGGTGCCTTTATTTTTCCTTTTGCTTTGTGTTTCCCGGCTTAGTCCTGGGGCTAGCTTGTTAAGTGTGGGAGAGGAGTGATCTGGTCACTGGAGATCTCCTCCTGAGCTAGAGCAAAGGCAGACTCAGCCTGGGTCCTAGTGCAAATTTCCACCCCCTCTGCGGCTCCTCTCCTAGGGCTGCATCATGCCTGGGTCCTAGTGGGAGTTTCCACCCCCTCTGGGACTCCTCTCCTTCCTATTAACTTCTGTCACAATAAAGGAATCCCCCTTAGCTATTTTCCTAGCCTCAGGTGCTATGAGACTATTTGCCCCTTCAGCTGTTTCCACTGATCCAGGATTTTTCTGGGGAAATGTATTATGGCTCTTTTAAGGTCAGTAAGGGGAAAGGGAGAGAGCATTTACTGGATCACTCCACCATTTTGGCTCCTGGAAGATCAAGTAGATGACTTACAGATGTTTCATCTGAGGGTTGAAAGTCTCGGAAGTGGCTGCAGCTGATACCTGGGGCTCAGCGGCTGTCACGCACTCAGCTCCACTGGTCTCTTGCCCTGGCTCCACTGCCACTCTGCTTTTCTATCATGCTGCTCCTGCCTGTGACTGCTCTGGAGTTTTCTCACTCAGTCACCTTACTGCACCCTGGAAGAACAGATCCTTCCCCTCAACCTTCCAGTCTGTCCTGGTCTGTGCATCTGCCACAGTCTGTCGCCTATTGGATTCTACACCTCCAAAATTTGGTCAGATTCTCTTTTTAGAGGTATCTGAGGGAGTTTGTCTAAGACCTTAGGTGAGTAGTTGATCTCAGTCTGCCATTTTGGCTCCCCTCAAAACCATAGCCTTTTTCTGGTCTTTTGTTGGCAAACTGGTGTTTCTGCTGTTCAGATTTGTAATAGCTTTCCTTCTAAGGAATAAAATTTGTCCTTCCTGACAAGACAAAATAAAACAAAACAAAATAGAGATGAATAGACTATTTGACTTATAAGTACCCTCTAAATAAGAAAAACACAAAAAAGTTAATTATGAGGAAATTATGAAGAATTTCCATGTCTTTTAATTTCATGGCTGCTGTCACCATATGTAATGATCATTGAACCCAAGAATATAATATTTGATGTTGCTCCTCTTTCTTCTCCTTCTATTTGTCAGGAGGTAATGAGACCTGTTGCCAAGATCTTAACTTTTTTGATGTTAAGATTCAAGCCGGGTTTAACATTCTCTTCTTTCACCTTCATCAAGAAGTTTCTTAAGTCCTGTTCACTTTCTTCCTTCAGAGTGGTAATCATCTGCATATCTAAGATTATTAATATTTCTTCTGGCAACCTCAATTCCAGCTTTTGATTCATCCAGCCTGGAATTTTGCATGATGTACCCTGTATGTAAGTTAAATAATGTAAAAATATACATTGTTGTTATACCTCTTTTCCAACCTTCAACCTATCAGTTGTTCCATGTTCGGTTATAATTGTTGCTCCTTGGCCTGAATATGGGTTCCTTAGGAAACAAGTAAGATGATCTGGTACTCCTATCTCTTTGAGGACTTACCACATTTTGTTTTGATCCACAAAGTGAAAGGATTTACTATGGTCAATGAAGCAGAAGTAGATTTTTTTTTTCTGGAATTCCCCTTACTTTCTCCATAATACAACGAACATTCGCAATTTGGTCTCTGGTTCCTCTGCCTCTTTGAAAATCAGCCTGTACTTCTAATTCTTAGTTCACATATTGCTGACACATAACTTACAGAATCTAAAGTATAACCTTTCTGGCATGTAAAATGACAGATATAAAATATGTGAAAAATATAATATAGGAAATAGCATTAAAAAATTACCCACTCATCTCCCAATCTTTTGAATACATAGAACAAGAATAATTTAATCAAATACACAAATTACCAACAAGAAAAAACCCTCAGATCTGAAATGTCAAGGCATATTGTCATTATTTATCAAGGCTTTATTTTTAAAATGAAATATTGAAAGTAATGAGAAGAAAGAACCAGGATTACTTTGTAGCCATGGGAACTCAAAGAACAGAATGAACTTATATACATTCCAAAAGATAAGCATATTGTAAAATCTATCATCACATATCCTTTAAAGTTGAGTCTAATTATCAAAAGTATGGACTTTCAATTAAAATAAATCATTTAAGGAATTCCTGACAAAACAAAACAAAATAGAAATGAACAGGCTATTTGACTTATAAGTACTCTCCAAATGAGAAAACACAAAAAAGTTAATTATGAGGAAATTATAAAGAACTTCCACATTGTATATCTTAATATATAATATATCAACATAATATACATATGTATAATATGTTATATAATCATACATAATATATTATATGATTATGAGGGGAAAATCTAGGTAATCTATTTCCACTGTTTATATAGAGAAAAAGAAATTTAACTGAAAGTCAAATATGTTTAATAAATATTATTGATTGGGGGAAACCAGGTTGGTGGAGTAAGCAGTAAATTTTGGTAACTCTCCCATATTCACCTCCAAACAACCATAAAATGGCATTCTAAAACAAATCTTGGAACAAGAGAACCAGCAAAAAGACAGGGTAAAACCATCTTTTAGTCCAAGAAACTTGGAAGATCATCAAGAAAAGTTTATCACTCAGGTAAAAGGGGTGTGCAACCCAGAACAGGAAGAATCCAAGCAAGGCCCACCTCAGCTCACCAGTAGGAGATCCTGAGCCCCATTGTGGCACAGTATGGAAACACCAAAATCAAGATCCCCCATGTGCCTCAGCATAGCCAGGGGAATGAGCAGATTCCAACTTCAAGAACCACCACATGCCTAAGTGTAACTG
This sequence comes from Bettongia penicillata ogilbyi, assembly GCA_023548195.1. NCBI lineage: Eukaryota > Metazoa > Chordata > Mammalia > Diprotodontia > Potoroidae > Bettongia > Bettongia penicillata. Next base: position 1,673,238 of record JAJHZJ010000426.1, read on the forward strand.
GGCAAACAGGTAACCTTCAGTGGCCAAAATACCACGTGCTTCCATGTAGCCCCAGGGAAACACAGAAACATCCCACCACCTTCAGTATATGCCAGACATCAACACTAGGATCCCAGATCAGCATCAGGTAAGCTGCCAGACCCCTATAGTCTCCAGTAGATCCAACCATCCCACACTGAACCCCTTTAGTACAGAGTCAGGAAGAGGATGCCCCATGGGTCTCAGGACAACATCAGATTAACAGTCAGGGCTTATATCCATGGGATGTAAGGCACAGGAAACCTGGGGCAGTGCCTCATTCTACTCTATGAACAAAGTTCAAATTTTAAAAAAAAAGAGAAAAGGCTGAAAAAGATGAGTAAAAAAACAAACAAAAAAGAATCTGACCACAGATAGTCATTATGATGACAGGGAAGACCAAGGCACAAATGTAGAAGAGGACAACAATGTCAAAACACCCATGGGAAAAACCCCAAAGTAAAATGGGAAGTCATCTCAAGCCTAGAAAGAACTCATGGAAGAGCTCAAGAAGAAGACTAAAAATCACATGACCGGTAGAAGAAAATACGGGGGAAAGAAGTGAGTGGTGCATGAAAATTATGAAAAAAAAAAAGACAACAGTTTGAAGAAAGAAAATACTTAAAAATAGAATGGAAAAGAAAGTACAAAAGCTAACTGAGGAAACAACTCCTTAAAAGTGAGAACTGGGCAAGTGGAAGCTAATGATTCTATAAGATATCAAGAATCTATCGAATTCAAAAGAAGAAAAATGCAAACTACCTTGTTGGAAAAAACAACTGAGCTGGAAAATAGATCTAGGAGAGGCAACATCAAAATCACTGGACTACCTGAAGGCCATAAGTAAAAAAGGAGAACTTGGATGGCATCTTTCAAGAAACTATCAAAGAAAACTGCCCTATATCTTGGAACCATAGGCAAAATAGGCATTGAAAGAATCCATTGATTCCCCCAGGAAAGAGATTCCCAAATAAAACTACACAAACATTATATTTAAATTATAGAATTACCAGGTCAAGGAAAAAAATGCTGTTAAGTAGCCAGAAAGAAACAAACAATTCACATATTGGGGAGCTAAAATCAGGATTACACAGGACCTAGCATCTGCAATATTAAAAACAAAACAAAACAAAACAAAAAACTAAGGTCATGGAACATGATATTCCAGAGGGCAAAAGATTTAGGACTACAATCAAGAATCAAAATTCCTAAAGGTTTACCTCTAAAGATTCACTATATTTTAGGTAATTAATTAGCAAGTAGAGTGCTTTAAAGTTTATAAAGCACTCTAAAATATTATCTCATCTTATCCTCGTAAGAATCCTAGGAGGTAAGTGCTATTTTTAACATCCCCATTTTACAGATTAGGAAACTGAGGTAAGCAAAGTTTTTTGCTGTTGCTGTTGTTTTTAAGTGACTTGTCCAGGATCATATACTTAGGAAGTCTCTGAGTTTAGATTTGAATCAATCTTCCTTATTCCAGGACCAGTACACTGGGTCACCTATATGACTCAAAGCAATAAAGCAACATGACTCAATATATGTCTGCAAAGAGCATCTAGGTGGTGCAGTGGATAGAGTGCTGACCCTGGAGACAGTAGAGCCTAGTTCAAATCTGACCTCAAACAATTACTAGCTGTATGATCCTGGGCAAGTCACTTTACCCTGTTTGCCTCACTCGGTTCCTCTTATGCAAAAAGAATGGAAGAAGGAAATAGCAAACCACTCCATTATCTTCCAAGAAAACTCTAAATAGAGTCATGAAAAATCAGATAAGACTGAAATGACTGAGTAGCAACATATGATCAGAATAATTCTACCATCTCAGGGTATTCTCTAAGTTGAACTAATTAGGACCTACCTCTACTTCCACCTCTTAGAATCCCTAGTTTCCTTTAAGACTTGGCTCAAGTTCCATTTTATATATGAAGCTTTTCCTGATCCCCATAGTTTCTAATTGTTCCTTCCTCCAATTAACTTGTGTCTATTTTGTACATATTTCTAATAGACATGTCAATATTGTCTCTCTTGACAGAATTTTAACTCTCTGAGGGCAGGGATTCTTTCACTTTTACCTAGTACCTCACATTACCTGGCACATTGTATACACTTAATCCTTGACTGATGATTGAAGAAGAGTCTGGAGAACGTGACAAGTACCAAATAGCATCACACACCCCCACACACACACACACACATGTAAATGAAACCATTTTATCAGACTGGAAATGAAAGGTTACCAGTGTTGGAGTTATTTCTGAATCATCTATCCTTGAGTGGGAAGGGAGAGGGAGAAGGCTATGTTGGGGTGGTAGGACTTAGTTCATTCAGAGGACCAGAGGTATAAAAAAATCAAGGCCATTTGAAGTCAGACCTACAGTGATTTGACAGAGTTTCTGCTACCTTGCTAAATATTTTTTTCTGTCTCAATGTTTTTGGCTGCAAATATTGAGGTAGAGGATAAGTCTGTTTTTAATAATGATAATGATAGTAAATAATAGCTAGCATTTACATAGAGTTTTAAGTTTTGCAAAATGCTTTACAAGCATTATCTTATTTTTTCCGCATAACAACTTTGAGAAGCAAGTGCTATTATTATCCCCATTTAACAAATGAAATTGATATAGTACAGAATTTAAATGACTTGACCAGAGTCACATAGCTAAAAAGCATTAGATACTAGGTTTGAACTCAGACCTTCCTAACTTCCTATCTCCAGGTCCAGGATTGCCATCTTTATTGTAAGTAAAGTTATTTTTGTTGCATATTATAGTCCACAAATATTTTGTTACTGAACCCAAATCACTGAACTAGTCTAAGTTAAGTCTTGACCTAGGATAATGGAGAATTAAAAATGACATCAAAAACAAAAGATAAATAAAAACTTTAAAAAAAAAAATAAAGAATCTTAGAACTGGAAGGAAATTTTAAATCAACTAATTCAACCCCTACATTTTAGAAAGATAGAAGCTGCAGCGCATCAGAGGGAAATGTCACCTAAGGCAATGCTTACTGGAGAACAGAGTCTTAAACTTACATCTCTTTATCCTAAACTCTTTCTACCGTAACTTTCCTCACCTACCCCAAGCTATGCTCTATTTTCTTCTATTTTTTCCCTTTTTCATTATAAAACCCTGACAAAATATCCATGAGGCAACCACTTACTTCCATAACAGTTTGATGAGTACATAATGAAAGCTGCTTATCAGATAAATTTGCTGCAATTAGCTTTCAAATCACACAATACCATCTGTGTTTTTTTAAACACCCAAATGTCATTAACGTCTGCAAGAGGAACATACTCATTGAAGGGGGTACAGAAAGCAATGAAATGACACAAGAGTTGGATTATGGTTTGGAGGGAAAGGGTTGGAATTCCTTCATAGAAAAGTATAGAGTCAAGGTCTTAACAAAAGTAGGAGGTCACCTAAGGGCCAAATCCTTTCTAGGAGCTGAAAGGAAACTGTCTCTTTGGCTGTTCAGAAAAAAGTTGGATAGCATTTCTGTGGGTTTCTTTAATCACTTTGTTGATTGTTCCATGGAGGGAATGATTCCTTTTTGTTAGAACAATCTCAGAACCTGACTCCTGCTTGATAGTAGTAGTAGACCTTCAGAACCTCAAGACATTCTATTTAGGGTTTTTCTGAATATTATTATACTAAGGATCAGAATCACTGTATTTTTTTTTCTTTTTTATATGGGGAAATTTGACTTCATTTCTTCTTTCTGTGTCCATTGAGCTCAGTTTTGCAATTGGAGAATTAACATCATCTGACAGGTCATAGCAAACTTGTCTGTCCTTAAGAGTTCCCCTACTCCTGCCACTCCTTATGTGCATTTTCTCTTCTCTGGTCACTCTACAATTAGCATTACCATAGCCCTAGTTCCAGGCTTTCTGCACTTATCCTCGTACTATTGAAATAAGTTCCTAATAGTCTTCCCGATTTCAGTCTTTTCCCCCTTCAATTCACATTGTTGCCAGAGTAATTATCCCAGCATTTAGCTGTGACCACATCACTCCCCTGCTCAAAAATCTTCACTGACTCCCCTTTTTCTACTGAATAAGGTTCAAACATCCAAAGAAATTGGATAAAACCAATTTCTCTAGCCTTAACTCATACTATTTTCCCTCACATATTCCATGCTCTAGCCAAACTGAACTATTTCCTTAAATCATCTCTCTTTATCTTACCTCTCAGGCTTTCCTCAGTTATCTACCCCTAGAAGGCCCTACCCTTGATGTTTACTGGTTAATCTCCTTACTGTCCTTTAAAGTTCCACTCAGTAATTACTTTCTCTATGAAATTTCCTTAAATTCTCACAAGTTGAAATAATTTCTTCTTCATCTAACCTCATAATAAATCTGCCTCTTATTTTCATCCAACCTCCTCAGTGCCTTTGTTTATGCCATCCCCTATGCCCAAAACAGACATGAATTGATTACATTCAGCAAATATTTATTAGATACTCAGTAAATACAATGCTCCAAAGAATATCAAGTGCTAGGTATACAAAGACAGGAAGGAAACACTCCTTGAAGACATTTTGAATATCTACTTGCCATCTTTCATGCTGAGGATCCCTCTAAACCAAGGCTTCTTAAACTTTCTACTTCTGAGATTTTTTCCACAACATTCATTGGTTTTCTATGGCCTCAGGGCATGTGCAGTGCAAAGTGTGCATGCTTTGTGTTCAGAACCAAGGCTACAGTGAAGTTGCATGATGCAACATGGGCAAGCAGTTCCAGAAACACCTTCAATTCATTACATGTTTCATTTTTGATAATTTTTGGTCATTGTGCCATTTTACCATTGCCAAATTTTACATATGGAGTCACAACCTACAGCTTAAGAAGTATTGCTCTAAATCACCAATCTCCAGAAATTATAGCTTAATCCACTAAGCTTTAAATCTACCATGCTGGGGCCATGCTGTCCTAATTGGTAAGTCAACAAACACAATCTCTCTATTTGACCTTGGACCCTATACCATGCTTTTGTATCATCCAACTGTCTTGACCATCTCTTTGCCATCTGCTATGGCTATACAATAATATGACCATCCTACCCTCCTTACTCCAGGCATATTCAATCCAACAATACTCTCATTGCTTCTGAAAAGGCAGGTGAATGAACTCTTCCATAGCTCCACTTAGTATCCTTATGACATCCCAAGCCAAAACATCTTTTCCAGACCATTACTCCAGCATGTAGGTGGTCTTCCCTTACTAGAATGCAAACTCCTTGAGGACAGAGTCTCTTTTGCTTTTGTATTAATATCCTCAGCTGTTAGTACTGTATCTGGTACAAAGTGCTTAGCCAGTGCTTTTCATTTTATTCATTCATTTATTTTAAAAACTTGCATTATTCTAAGAGTTAGAACTTATTCACAGATATGTGGCTATTTGAGGCAGAAGACAATACTAGGAATTCAGGGAATTATATATGTTCTTCAAGGCTCAGCTTGAGTGCCACCTTTTCTAGAAAACCTTTCCTGGCATTCTGCTCCCATCAATTGAAAGTCATTTCCTCTTCCACAAATTTCTCAGCATTTTGCCTTTACCTTTCTGATGCACTCATTACATTTTTATCTGTATCACTTTTATTCAAATAAATGTCTCTCTCTCTCTTGAAGGCTGGGTCTATGTCATATCAATCTATTACGTATGAAACAGTGGGCCATGCTACAGTGGGTATAGACAATCTGTGCACTGGACATTATTTGCACAAAATAGCTACTCATAATCATGAAACTTTTAGTTTTTAATCATAACTGTTTACTCAGCAATAATGCCAAAGAAATAATGACACTATCATAGGTTCTTATATATTCAGCAAGTAGGGGGAGGAGCCAAGATGGCGGAGTAGAAAGACTCATGTATGCTAGCTCCGAACCCACAGCCCATATATTTACTGCAAAAAGAACTCCCCACAAATTCTGGAGCACTGCAAGGCGCGCAGAAACACAGTGGAAAAGATTTCCGTTCCAGAGAGTCCTGGAGAGCCATCACCAGGGGTCCATTGCGCTGCAGACAGCAGAGTCCATCCCTGAGCTGCCCAGGCCCCGAGGCCCCAGAGGAGCAGATCCGAGCAGGCTTCAGGGACGGAATCTCCGGTGGCCACAAAGGTCCCTCCACCCACAGGTGCTACAGGTCACTGAGAGAGACGCCTGGGCTGGCCGAGAGGGGAGTGGGGTATCTCCGTGACTCGGGCCCCCTCAGGAGGCAGCAGCAGAGGCAGCAGCAGAGGTAATGGCAGAGGCAGCGGCAGCAGCCTGAGACTCCTGGAGCAGCAGGCAGAAGTTCAGGGCCATTAGCAAAGGTCTCTGCATAAACCCCCTGAGGGAACTGAGCCTGGGAGATGGCCCTGCCCCCACCTGCTGCATTACTGAAGGTCTCTGCATAAAGCCCCTGAGGGAACTGAGCCTGGGAGGTGGCCCTGCCCCCACCTGAGCACCAGAACTTAAGCTCACATTGAATAGTAGCTGCGCCTGCCACGGAAAGCCCATTTGAATCTCAGATCCCAAGCACTAGCTGGGCAGATCTAGGTGGGGGTGGACAGGAATCTCAGAAGTCAAGTAACTGGCTGGGAAAATGCCCAGAAAAGGGAAGAAAAATAAGACTATAGAAAGCTACTTTGATGGGGTACAGATGTTCCCGCCTTTAAATTCCGATGACGAGGAACAATTCTTACCATCAGGGAAAGAAGTGGAGGGCGGGGCCTCTGTATCCCAGACATCCCAGGTGGATGTCCGGTGGGCTCAGGCCATGGAAGAGCTCAAAAAGGATTTTGAAAGTCAAGTTAGACAGGTGGAAGAAAAACTGGGAAGAGAAATGAAAGAGATGCAAGAAAAGCATGAAAAACAGGTCAATACCCTGCTAAAGGAGACCCAAAAAAATGCTGAAAGAAATAACACCTTGAAAAATAGGCTAACTCAATTGGCAAAAGAGGTTCAAAAAGCCAATGAGGAGAAGAATGCTTTCAAAAGCAGAATTAGCCAAATGGAAAAAGAGGTTCAAAAGCTCACTGAAGAAAATAGTGCTCTCAAAATTAGAGTGGAACAGATGGAGACTAATGACTTTCTGAGAAACCAAGAAATCATAAAACAAAACCAAAAGCATGAAAAAATGGAAGAGAATGTGAAATATCTCATTGGAAAAACAACTGACCTGGAAAATAGATCCAGGAGAGACAATTTAAAAATTATGGGATTACCTGAAAGTCATGATCAAAAAAAGAGCCTAGACATCATCTTCCATGAAATTATCGAGGAAAACTGCCCTGATATTCTGGAACCAGAGGGCAAAATAAGTATTGAAAGAATCCATTGATCACCACCTGAAAGAGATCCAAAAAGAGAAACTCCTAGGAACATTGTGGCCAAATTGCAGAATTCCCAGGTCAAGGAGAAAATATTGCAAGCAACTAGAAAGAAACAATTCCAGTATTGTGGAAATACAATCAGGATAACACAAGATCTAGCAGCTTCTACATCAAGGGATCAAAGGGCATGGAATAGGATATTCCAGAAGTCTAAGGAATTAGGACTCCTAGAGTCACCTACCCAGCAAAACTGAGTATAATATTTCAGGGGAAAATATGGTCTTTCAATGAAACAGAGGACTTTCAAGCATTCTTGATGAAAAGACCAGAGTTGAAAAGAAAATTTGACTTTCAAACACAAGAATGAGAAGAAGCATGAAAAAGTAAACAGCAAAGAGAAGTCATAAGGGACTTACCAAAGGTGAACTGTTTACATTCCTACATGGAAAGACATTATTTGTAACTCTTAAAACTTTTCAATATCTGGGTAGTTGGTGGGACCACACACACACATACACACACACATGTACACACGTGCACACATGCACACATGCACACATGCACGCACATACAGAGACAGAGAGCACAGAGTGAATTGAATAGGATGGGACCATATCTTAAAAGAAATTAAGGTAAGTGGTGAGAGAGAAATGTAGTGGGAGGAAAGAGGGTGAAATGGAATGGGGTAACTTATATCCCATTCAAGAGGCAAGCAGGAGACTTTTAGTGAAGGGAAAAAGAGGAGAGCTGAGAAAAAAACCAAGAAGTTTACCCTCATGACATTCGACTAAAGGAAGGAATAAAATGCACACTCATTTTGGTATGAAAACCTATCTTACAATACGGGAAAGTGGGGGAGAAGGAGATAAGCAGGGTGGGGGGATGATGGAAGGGAGGGCAATGAGAGGAGGGAGCAATTTGAAGTCAACACTCTTGGGGAGGGACAGGATCAAAAGACAGAATAGAAACAATGGGGGGCAGGATAGGATGGAGGGAAATACAGTTAGTCTTACACAACACGACTATTATGGAAGTCATTTTCAAAACTACACAGATAGGGCCTATGTTGAATTGCCTGCCTTCCCAAAGGGAATGGGTGGGGAGGGAGGGATGAGGAGAAGTTGGAACTCAAAGTTTTAGGAACAACTGTTTAGTATTGTTCTTGCTACTAGGAAATAAGAAATACAGTCAATGGGGAATAGAAAGTTATCTGGCCCTACAGGACAAAAGAGAAGATGGGGACAAGAGAAGGGAGGGATGATAGAAGAGAGGGCAGATTGGTGATAGGGAAAATTAGATTGCTCGGTGTATTGGGGTGGGGGGAGGGGATGAAAGGGGAGAAAATTTGGAACCCAAAATTTTGTGAAAATGAATGTAATAAGTTAAATAAATAAATTTATATTAAAAAAAGAAATAAATATTCAGCAAGTGCAAGATTTACATATATTATATATGTAATAGAAACATAAATGTAATTTATGCATGTAAGTACATATATTACAATACATACCTAATCCTGGCTTATATATTCTGTCATCAATTCACTCTATCTCTAAGAGGGAGAATGAATATACACATACAGGAACACATCAGGGAAACACGAAAAAGAGGAAGACTCATTTTCCTAGAGTAGCTATTAACTCACCTGCAGGCTTTGATGCCACTGGTCTATTTAGAATTAATTGTATCGTATAAAATAATTTCTCTGCTAACTGACTGGCTATTGATCCTTACCACCACCAGCTGAGCAAATTAGAAAGCATTACCTCTTGAGGTATGCATAATAAATCCCTTTATTCCAGAAAACTGCAAAACTCATCAGACTGACCATCGCTGAGCTATACAGATCATCACTTACCAGGAACCTACATTGTCCATTTAGAAAAGATCTTACAACAAATAGCTCAGTTTGACTTCATGGACAAAACAAACTAGACCAGCCAGTTCTTATACAGCAAAGCTGCAGTAGTATGTGTCTTACCCCTTTCTGTCATCCCTTCTCAAACCAAAAAGAACATAAAAGACCAAAAGGTGCTTCTGGAAAGTTTCACCTCTCAACATCTAGGTGATAACAGAAATTTGCAAAAATTCTTTTCTTCACTCAGCCAGTTAGGAGCTAGCAATCAAACCTTCTCATCAGTTGACTACTCTTGCTGTTATTCCATTTAAACAACTTGAAAACATTGGTCTTGATCTCCTAGATTTTCTTCAACCTTTAATCTGTTTCTTCTATCCTGTCCCTCTCCTATCCTATACCTTGTAATGGCTTAAATCAGAGGTTCCTGACTATTCAAAAGGTAACAACTCAACCAATTTCTTCTATAAAAACATTAGACTTTATTCACACACAGTTTCCAATGTTAAGTACTCTCTCTTTCTCTCCCTCCCTCCCTCCCTCTCTCTCTCTCTCTCTCTCCTCTCTCTCTCTCTCTCTCTCTCTCTCTCTCTCTCTCTCTCTCTCTCACACACACACACACACACACACACACACACACACATTCTTTGTCTTTGATAGTTTCATTGAATTTTGTTTACCCTATTTTTAATAAACAAAAAAATTCTTTCTTTTTTATACTACCCAATTTTTAACATTTATATGGGGGCATCATCCTGTATCTTTATGCCACAATTCATATTCTTTCTTAGACTGCTCCAATATCATCCAAAAGTTATGTTTCTTAATATTCATACTTTAGCAATTTTTATTAAACTAAGTTATTTTCTTGCTCCTTTAAATCATCAAAATATTAATCTATAATAGTAGTAAGTAGTAAGTAAGAGCTTGCATCTTTTACCTATTGATTTAACTCTTTTTCTTTATACAAAAATATGAGCTTTTCTTCTTTTTATATCTCAGCTACTCCAAATGAAATGAGACTTAATGGGACAGTACTTTATACACAATACTTTACAGACCTTAGGTATCCAATTAATGTTTGTTGAATTCAATTGAACCATTCTTTGCATTCTCTCTAAACACTTTTTTGAGGTGGGCACTAATCTGTGATTTTATAGGTGTATGAAACTCAGTAGAGAAATGGCTTCTATCAATGCCAGTTAACAATTGTTCTATGGCTTACTGTAACAGCAAGCAAAGTAGGATCTTTGCTGTTTTTCTGGACTGAGTTTTAACCAATCACATGTGTGCATGTGGGCTTTAGAAAATCAAATACATACATACAAATACATACAGCCAATCAGATACTGAGTAGGACTGTATAGAAAAAGAGAACCAGTATTGAGAAAGCAGATGTGAAGTGAGTCACCATTGAAAAGAAGAGATCTGGGAGGAGACCTCTGGGCAGAGAGGGGAGACCTCCCTCTCTCAACAAGGGCAGAGATTTGTTGAAGGAGCCTCCAAACTTTGAAAGACAATAGAGTTGTAGGGCAGAAATACCCATGATGCTAAGCCCCTTTTGAGAGCTGTTGAAGTGAACTGAGCTGTTAGCACAGAGCCTCTGGACTTTGGGGGTGAATTGAGATGAGGGTGCTAGTGGTATGTATCAGTATTGTCATTGCCCTGTTGAGCTTTATTTTCCCAGAGGCAGAAGCTGTGGAGTGGAGCAGTCCCCCTGAGCAGAGATACGGAACAGGAGTGGACATCTGCCTATGTGTGAATCCAGGCAAGAGTCGGGAGTGGTCAGCCCACAGAGGAAGAGTCATGGGACTTGGAAGTCAACCTGGAGTTAAGATGAAAGAGGACTTTACTTGGACACTTGGTATTGATTAAGAAGATTTTTCTTACTGTGACCTAGGGAGTAGATGGAGTGAACTTTATGTGGATACTTGATATTGATTGGGGATGTTGCTATGAATGTTATGCTTTACTCCATTGAACAATGTTTAATTTACTGTCGAATAAATAGACAGTTCAACATGCTATGCAATTAGACCTTTAAATTATTCATAGTAGCAGTGTTCATGTGTGTAAAGGGAGGTTAAGTGCCTTATCCAGGGTCACATAACAAATATGAGTCAGACCAAAGTGAAACTTGAACTCAGGTCATCTCAATAAGTAGGCTTGCTACTCCTGACACCAGGCTTAGTGTTCTATCCACTGTGCCATCCAGTTGTCCACTATGCATTTTTGCATATTATAATTTGCATAATCTTTTCTTATATCTCAATATGTTTATTATTTTTCTTATATCTTAATATAATGTATCTATTAGTTTTTCTCATATCTTAAGTTATCTTAATTTTTTATATCTTAGTCATCTCTCCTGCTGGACTATAAGCTTCTTGAAGGCAAAAATTGTCTTAATCATCTTTGTATTTCCCAATTTCTAAGGGCACATTAGGTGAATCCCCCACTTCCACCAGGAATTTCTTATATTAATGAATAGTATGCATTAAAGAAAAGCTTATTAAGTGAACAAATACTCTTTCCAAGAAATACAAGGAAGTAAATGAATGGTATATTCTATTATAGGATATAAGTAGGAAATATAATCTATGAATTCTCAGTAGCATTTACCATACAATTGACAGAAGGTAGGGTTGTAAGGAAATGGAACACAAGACAAAGAGACAAGAATAAAGGTAGGAGAAAAGAAAAGATCCTGAGGATGGGGTCCTACTTAAGCAATTGTAGAACTGTATGTGTTGCCTGGGAAGGAAGGGACCATGAGAAGCCATGTGCTGTGATGGGTGCCATGGTGCAATGAAATGGATGGGAAATCAGGAGAGCCACTTACAACCTGTGCAAATGAAGGTGGAAGGGAATGCTCTTCTGTAAATGGAGGCAGTCAACAAAACTACCCACCTCACCATGTTGGTGTAAAAAAGTGCTTTCTCCCCTGACTGCCCAAGGGGTTGATGACATTGAAAAGGTTAAGAACTTGTGCACCAGAGAGTTTTCCTGCTTTGGGTATGGGTTGGGACTAGATGGCATTGCAAAGTCCCTTCCAACTATGATTCTAAGACTAAATTCCATGATATGATAAACCCCAGGCTGGGGATGTTCTAGACAGTCGTGAAGCCCTATGGGTAACCTGCTGGAGACAGGGCATCCCTCCCAGATGAGTGTCCAGTCTCCTAGCCACAGCTATGCTAGGCTGGGGTAATGAGTGGTGCCTCAAGAGATGGCAGAAAGGCTGCCCCGGGCACTGTATATGAAAAATACAACCGGGTGGTGGACTGGTTCAAGGATTCTCGAGCTGGACAGTAGCAAAGGGTTTTATCCTTAGCTGACCGGCCTGGAAGCCAGGAAGGACTGTATTCAAATCCCTCCTCAGACACCAGCTAGGCGACTCTGGATTTCCTACGAGTCTCTGGTCTCCAAGGACTGTAGACTCACCCCTCCTCACTCCCTAACCTCATACCTTTGCCCTCAGCATGGCAGTGTCTTTGACTGGTGAACTGGGACCCCAGGAAAAGCTGTACCCCGAGGAGAGTCTCCGGAGCAACTCTGCCCATGTAGCTGGCTACTACACTCCTCTCCAGCCCCACAGTCTGTATGGGGATAGCCTGACCAGTTCGCGCCTGGGGTAGCTCTTCCCTGAGCAGTCCCCCAGAGTTTTTCCATCAGCTCAAGACTTTGGGAAGACCAGTGATAAACTCCATGGTGCTGTCCCACTTTGACTTCAACGCGATGCCCACTTTCCTGAACCACGGTGCGGCCCTGCCTAGAGAACCTTTCTATAACTTGCCTCCAGGATCCTTGCCCTTCTTTGGCAGGTGTCCCCAGAGGAAGGCCATCCGGCTTTTCCCAAGGAGGGTCTGCTCACTGTGGACAGCAGCGGCATCGGCGGTGGCGGTGACAGTGGCAGTTGCAAAGATTGTAAGAACAGCAGCCGCAGCCTCAGCCTCATCCTTCCTCTGGAGGACACCTCGGTCCTCTAGCCAACCAAGATCTCCTCACCCAGGATATCTCCCCAGTGGCTTCCTGGCCCCACTCCCAACCGGTTCTTTCCCTACTCCCCCCGAAAAAGGCACTCTCTAGATGCAGGTCCTCCTACCTCCCAGAGCGCAAAGCCGGAGGCCTTGTGGCGGTAACATTTTACCGAGAAGGAGTTGCGCTTAGTCTTTTGTATGGCGCTGTCCGTCCACTCTCCGCAGCAGACCACTAGATTGCACTGTGCTATCTCCGGGCTCCGGGTACCAGAGGACATCTCAGGGTCAGAATCAGTGATTGTCTCTGGATAAAGACTCCCTGACGCTACCTGAAGGTCTGTGTGTATTGGAGACCATATGTGGTGACATCCCTCAGCTTGGTGTATTCTGCAGCAACCTTGTTCCCAAGGGGGTTGGATTCGGTCCCCTTCTAGGTAAAGTGGTCAATGCAAGTGAGATCAAGACTTATGGTGACAATTCCCTGATGTGGGAGATCTTTGGAGATGGCCATTTGAGTCACTTCATAGATGGAAAAGGAGCCAGTGGGAATTGGTTGTCTTTAATCAACTGTGCCTGTTTTCCAGAGGAACAGAACCTACCAGCAGTCCAGTGTCAAGGCCAAATATTTTATGAAAACTACAGAGAAATCCTCCCCAATCAGGAGCTGCTGGTGTGGTATGGAGACTGCTACTAACAGTTCTTAGGTACCCTTGTGAATCTGAAAATTGTGGACAAAGGGAAACAACACCTGAGCCTCCAGAAGAATATGGAGAAAGTCACAAATGTGAAAGGTGTGGTAAAGTGTTTGCCTACAAATATTATAGAGACAAGCACCTCAAGCACACTCGGTGTGTGGACCAAGGCGACAGTAAATTCCCCTGTAACCTGTGCAGTTGATCCTTTGAGAAGCAGGACTGGCTCCGAATTCACATCCTACATGTCCATGAGAAACATAGACCCCACAAGTGCTTCATGTGTGGAAAGAGCTTCTCACAGTCCTCTAGCCTCAATAAGCACTTATGAGGGTCCACTCTGGAGAGAAGCCATACAAGTATTTACTGTAACGAGGCCTTCACCACCTCCAGCATTCTTTGAACTCATATCCGGCAGCATTCTGGGGAGAAACCCTTCAAGTACAAATACTATGGCAAAGCTTTTGCCTCCCATGCTGCCCATGACAGCCATGTCCAGCACTCTCACAACAAGGAAGGAGGGGGCTGCTGCTATGGAATCTGTGGAAAAATTTTCATGGAGCAGGAGAAATTCCACCGTCATATGAAGTTTCGTGGCATCCTCTAGCCCCTGGAGTAAGGACATCAATCTCTTCTAGCCCAGGAACTGAGTTTCTCTTCTATATCTGTTCCCACATTTTCTTCCATGACTGCGTACGGGATAATGCATGTCTGGAAATGCAGTAGTATGGGTGGTACCAGTGGGTGGTGGGCTGAACTAGGTAACTGCCTGTTTTTAGTATGGACCTACATGCCTTATTTGCTTAGCAGAAGCATTGGGAGCTATTTACATTGTAATTAACAAAGGCACTGTAGGTGTTGAAGCATCTTTCCAAGATGTTGTTTATGTTGTAATTAGCAAAGTAAAGAGGCCTTTTCTAAGATATTTGTCTTTGAACCCAGAACTGAATTTGCTTCAGCTGTTATATTTTCCTGTTCATCTCAGAAGGAAGTTTAAACTTCTCAGAATTTGCAAATCCACTTAGGATATATATACAATAGAGGATTAACAACTAGGAGAACTAGTTTTGTAAGCCATATCTATCATTCCAATGCAAGCTTAAGGCCTCATCCTCATTTAGATGCATTTAGTAGTCATAGGTGGTTGTATTTTGGGGTTTTCACACATATGAGGTTATTTGTAACTTATTTGGATTAAAAGAGTCAAATCAAATGACTTTGGAAGAAGTTACCTGTCTAGCACTGGTCCATCCACCAATTGAGGGGGAATATGTTAACAGATCAAAGAATTCTAAGGATTATCCTCAAGCTTCTTGCTCGGCTTTTCATGTAAAATGAATTCATTTTTGATGAACAGATAAGCGAGTGTCTCCTGTACTACATAGCTTCTGGTACAGAACTATGGAGAAAATGAGTTTACACCTGAAAAAAAAGCACTTTGAAACAAAAAGAATGGAACAACAGCTTGGAGTAGTGTTGGACCTGGACAAGTCACTTAGCCTTGAGTAGTATTGGCCCTGGACAAGTCACTTAGCCTTGGGGGGCCCAAAGCAAACTCTCTTTACCATGTTAAAGAAAAAGTGGCAGATCTGCCTTGAAAGAGGGATGCTTTTTACTGGTTGTTCTCCATACAAGTAACTTCACAGGTCTGCATCCCTCCAAAAGTAGAGCACACTGCATGACTACACAGTACCTTAAAACACAGATGGGTGTTTTTTAATTCTTGTCTTCGATAATTTTATCTGTGACTTGGGTGAAGGGCATAGATGACATAGATTATACATTTGTATCTGAGAAAGATGGTAATTATTTTGGCTTTGGGATTCCAGATCTTAAGAAATGGAAATTTAATAGGGCTATGTTTATCAAGACATGCACTGGGTTAAAATATGACCAAATTGCACAAGTACATGTTAAATAATCCATGTTTCTATAGGGCTTTTAAGATTGCAAAGCTTTTCATAAGAGCAAAATGAATGTCAACTTATTTCACTTTCGAGGATCCATGACTGGAATGGTTCCACCCTCTACCAACATAGATGCTAACCCTTTTCCTCAATTCAGTAAATTGTTTTCTAGTGTTAAAAAAGTGCTTTTCAAATGCCAAATTTTACATTTTGATACTTCAAGGATCAATGATTTCATGGGGGTGATAGGGGACTCCCTCCACTCAGATTCCAGCCCTTTCTTCAGCTTTTCTTTGCCTTAAGTAGATGGTCTTCATTTGTGACAATAGCTAGAGAAAAAAAAGTCTTCTTCAGATCATAAATCTAGACTTGGAAGTAACTTCAAAGATCATCTAGTACAATCCCTTCATTTTACACTAGTGGAAACTGAGGTCCAGGGAGAGCATAGATCACATATTTTGTTAAGTGTTAGAAGGAGGACATGAATCCAGGTCTTCTGACTCCACAACTGGGGCTCTTGTCACTGTTCATTAGTATCCTAATGCATCCACTAGTGATAGGTCTCTCCTCACTCTGTTAGGATGGTCCCTGTGTGATTCAATCTCAGGCCCTTACTCAAAGCATTTTCAGTTTGATAGGATCTGCCAAATCTTGTGCCAGTGTGGTGCTAGTCTATAATGAGCACTTGTGGAGTACTTGATAAGAACAGCAACAAAAGACAATTATAATACAAATAATAATTAGTATGGTGTTTTAAAGTTTCTAAAGTATCTCTTTTTTGGAAGAAAATGCTACATATATGAATTATGATGTAATAATATGTACGTATGTAGATAGACAGATGGACAGACAGACAGATAGATAGTGGATGATGGATGGGTGGATGGATGGATGGATACTACTATGTGTTAGGTTCTGTGCTAAATGCTTTACAAATATCTCATTTGCTTTTCACAACATGCCTGCAAGGTAAATGCTATTATTTGTTCCTATTCTACAGTTGAGGAAACTGGGGCAAAGAGAGGTTAAGTGACTTACCCAAGGTCACACAGTTGGTAAGTGTCAACAGTCAGACTTGAATCCAGATCTTCCTGATTCCAGGTCCAACTCTATCAATTACTTCAATGAAAACAACTTTCACTTGTCATAGTTTACCTTGAGCAGGTATGTCTTGTCATATGTAGAAGGTAAACATTTCACCCTCTTTCTTTGTATATTTAGTGCTCTGCACTTGCTAAGTATTTAACAACTCATATTTATACAGTGCTTTATCATTTGCAAGGTGTTGTACATATTCTGTCTCATTTATTTCTCACAAAACCGCTGTGATACAGGTGCTGATATCTCCCCATTTTACAAATGAGGAAACTATCACTGAGGAAATTTGATCAGTTACACAAGTATCTGAAACAGGATTCAAACTCAATTCTTTCTGACTCCAGGTCCAATATTTCATACCACCTGTCTGCCATAATTAATAAATGTCACTTAAAATATTTTTGAAAAAAGATGATTGACTTTGATATTAAGATGTTCTGCTTCCCAAGCAAGTGGCCTTTTGAAAGCATAGAATCTTAACATCAATGACAGACTGAGAGTGGAAATTTCTGACCCCATTACAGGGTAGCAGGTGTGATATATGGGGTCACTGAGGTGCATGGACTGGTTTCTGCACTCCCCAAATCAGAGCTTCTGGGTGACTGCCTCCTGTACCTCTAGACCAAGAGACTGTAGTGATCAGGCAGCCTGCCAGTAGTCCGGATGTCAGGCCCAGTAGCTTTAAAGAATCACAGAATTGTGAAGGATGGAGCTCTCTAGACCCAACCACAGCAGAAGAATTAGCTCTACAACACATATAACAGGTGGTCCTCACATCTTTGTTTGAAGACCTCCCCTGCCTCCCAAGCCCATTCCACTCTGAGATACCTCTGATGGGAAAGAGTGTTGGATATCTCCAATTGGTTTCTGGCACAAAACCTAAATTTACCTCTTTGCAACTCCTACCCATTTCTCCCGTTCCAAGAACAAATAGAATCTCTCTTTCCCATGACGGCCTCCTTGAGGATTCTCTTTTCCAGGCTAAATAGCCCTAATTCTTTCAACCAAACTTATATGGAATGATTTCGAAGTTCTTTATCCTAGTTGCCCTCCTTTGGACACCTTCCAAGTTATTACTGTCCTTTCTAAAATGTGCTACCCAGAAATGAATAATGGTATTCCAGATGTCTGATCAGGATAACTCAAATAATTCAGCAAAACTCTGTTTTCAATACTCAGGACCCATTTTCCTTGGTCTAAGCAAAGCACATCTTCATTCAATTCTATTAGAATCAATCATCTTTCATCAGTACTGTAAGCTTTTATTCAGAGTCTTTGTCTCAGGTAGTTGAGACACCAGTGAATTTCAAAAATTATCTGGCTGAGCATCCAATGAGTCCAACATTCTCATTTTACAAGTGAAGAAACTGAGGCACACATTGGCTAAGTGTCTTGCTAAGTAAGTGTCATACAAGTTTGATGGTTAGAGGGGCCAATCTCTTAAACTTCTATCTAAATTTCAACATTTAAGTTTCACCTTTACCTACTACAAGAAGAAACAGGATGGATGAGAAAGCATTCATCACTAAGGATGATATAATGGAAATCTAATTCACTTGGTACTCAGGAGATCTGAATTCAAATCTGAGGTCTATCACTAACTTACCAGTATGACCTTGGGCAAGCCATCTCCCTCCCTGAGCCTAGGTTTCTTCCTCTAAAAAAATGAAGGTGGTGGCTATATGGCCTTAAAAATTACATCCTGTTATAGCATTCTCAGTTTAAAACTTCCAATAATTAGAGTTTAAGCCAAATGGAATTAGCTTTTCAGAAGATAATAAAATTCTTCAGGTTAAGCCTGGATGATCATTATTAGGGGTCTTGTAAGAGTAGTCAAGTACAGGTTGTGCACATAACCCAACTCTGAAGCTGGCCTCTCAAATCCCTTCCAATCCTAAAATTCTATGACTGAATTTCAGGATATAAAACAAGGAGATAGTCTTCCAAATTACATAAGATTCAGAAGCAAATTATCTTCACAGAATTATATTTAATGAACCCTAATTACTGGGCTAATGATTCACAATTCCACAAAAAACTACTGGGAAAATTGAAAATAAATCAGGTAGAAATTAGGTGTGAACCAACATCTCACACCAAATGCCCCTATTAGTTATAAATAGATACAGAACCTAGATACAAAAGGTCACTTAATTTAAAAGGAACAAAAAGGTAAATCCCAGATGTGCTAAAGACTTGTTTTAAGTTTGTGTAACAAAGATATCATGTCATAATCTCATTGACTAATTCAACAAAATAGAAAAATCATTCTCTATCCTGACATCACCAACTATTGAATGAAGAACGAACTGTCAACCTACACTGAGGTGAAAAGAAACTAAGAAGTAATGCATCCATGTCATTAACTTAGGAAATGAATTCTGAGCTCAAAGCTCGGTGACTATTTGTTGGTGAAGAGAGGGCTGGCTTTATATTGACATGGAGGCTTTAGGAGCAGGGGAAACCTCAGAACCTCTAATTCTTTGGAGACTCTGTTCTCCATCATGACTGAGGCATCATCAATGTCCCAGCACTGCTGAGAAAAGATCCAGTGATGACTCAGAGACATCAGTTCTTTCAGGTATACTTCAAAGACCTCCTTCCCTCCATGTCAGAGATAATCCTTTTCCTCTGAGGAACGGGTGCTAAGTTTCCCCATGGGGCAGTATGGTACAGTGGAAATAGTATTGACCCTGAGGTTAAATTCTTCTGCCTCTTACTACCTGAATGACCTTTAGAAAATTACCTCAGCTCTCTGAGACTGTTTTCTCATCTTTAAAACACAGACAGTAATACTTGAACTATCTACTTCATAGAGCTATTGTGAAGAAAGGACATTGTCCATAATTCCGCACTATACAAATATGAACTATTATACTTTTTTATTACTATTCATCATCGTGCCTCCTAACCTCCTCTAGAAGGCACATGCAAAGTTATGATTAGTCCCCAGCTGACTTCCTAGAGTAACTCTACTTCTGGGGCCTCATCAGAAGGCAGAGGGTAACAGAAGTTCAATTGCTTCTGCAGTGTGTCTCTAAGACAGTAGGGTATTATGTCTCAGAATCACAGTATCATAAAATATTCTGGTTGGAAACAGAGGCAGTGTGGTACAATGGAAAGAACATTGAAACTCTGGATTCCAAAGGCCTAGATTCAAATTTCATTTCTCATGACTCTTACTTACCTTAGGCAAGTTGATCAAATTTCCTGAACCATAGTTTCTTCAACAGTAACATGAGGAAGTTGATCTAAATGACCTCTGATGTTCCCTCTAGAGCATAGCTTAAATTATTTCTTTTATAGGTGAAGAAACAAAGTCCCAAGGAAGTCCATGACTTGTTTCAAACCCTTCTGATTGATTTTGAACCTAGATTAAAATATTGTGGAAAGGACACTATATTTGAAATCAGAGAACTTGGGTTCAGATACTGACTATGTGACCTTGGGCAAGTGATGTATGTTTTCAACACTCACATTTGTCATCTATAAAATAAGAGGATTAGGCTAGTTGATCTCTAAGGCTCTTTTCAGCCTAGATCTTTTGCTTTTATAATTCTTAGGAAAAGTTTTAACCCAGTTCTAAATACTCTGTGAATCTTAGTTTTGACTCCAACCCTCCCCAGCTGAGTGCTTCAGTGGGTTCCTATCACTTAGCTGGACCTCCTAGTTTCCAGTTTCTTTTTTCATGCCCCAACAACCAGGTCTCAGTTCCATATATCACCAAGGATCCTTTGTTGAGTAATTACTGAGCACAATGCTAAAAAATGGGAAATATCTTTCATTCTCCTGGTATGAACCTTTCCCAAGGTGGGATGGAAGAAAGATGTAGAAACTCTTAGAAAGATAAATTCCTAGGATCTTTCTTAATTAATAACCTAAATATTGAGTTAGCCTAAATCTTCTCTTTTCATTTAGAAGTCATAAACCTCTTTAAAAAATATGTCCCATGCATGTGCCAAAATTATACAATAATCTCTGAAAGATATATCAGCAGAGATAACCTTGGGACAAAACAAAGAAATGTGCACTCTCCAAAGATGTTCACCACTAGGCAACTAGTTGGGCTTTTAGATGGCACAGTGAAAGGAGAGTTGGGTCTGGTATTCAAATCTAACCTCAGACACTTGCTAGCTGTGTGGCCCTGTTCAAATCACTTAAACTCTGTCTGCTTTAATTTCCTTGAGTGTAACATTAGATGATGATAATAATAGCACATGCTTCACCTGGTTATTGTGAGGACCGAATGAGATATTTGCAAAGTGTTTGTCACATAGTAGGAGTTTTAAATAAATGCTTGTTTCCTTCCCCCACAGTCATGGAGGAGATCTAGGATAGTCAAATTGAATGAGGATTCTCTATGAATGGAGAGGTCCTCCAGATGCTTCTCTTTGCAGAAGACATCATACTGATTGCATTAAGCATGGAGACAATGAGAAAAATATTAAATGAGATCCATATTAATTCACAAATTTGGCTGTACTATATACTTAGGAAGAAAGAAGTGGATGAAGAGTACCTATTATCAAGATTATGACATGCAATTAGATGAACAACTTATTGATCAATAAGCACTTATGAAGCATCTGACATGTGTCAGACACTTTGCTAAACACCAACGATACAAAAAAGAATCAAAAGGCAGCCTTTGCCCTCAAGGAGCTTACCGTCTAATAGAGAAAATAACATGCTAACAAATATATACAAAGCAAGTTATGCACATGATAAATAAAACTTATCAAGCTCAACAATCAGTGTGTATGTATGTACCAGAGTAGATAGATATAGCTATAGATCTGGATGATATAGAGATAGATAGTACAGACATAACCATTTCAGATACATACTCCAAATGAACAATGAATGAGATGCAGAACTGATAAAGAGAGGGAGAATGGATGGATTGGATTGTCTTTGGAAAACTGAAAAGCTCTTTCAATTTCTCTATGTTTCACTCTGCAACTAGGGCACATCTTTATAATATCAATATCCTTTTGGTCATGTTTTATGACTATGGTGTCTGAAGAATTAAAGTTGAGTACAGTGAGCAGTGATGACTTCAGAAGACAGATGATCAAGTAGATCTCATTTCTCTTCGGCAGAAGGGTGATGGACTAGAGGTGCAGAAGGAGATGGGCATTTTCAGATATGTCCAAAATGATGATTTGTTTTTCTTGAAAATACTTATTTGTTTCAAGGGAGGGCTTCTAATCAGGGAGGGGAAGAATTAGTAATAAAAGTCCAAAAAGAGAGAAGTAAAAGAGCACCAATATAATATTTTAAATACACAAAAGAAACAAAAATAAGTTCTGAGGAGGAAACATAAAGTTTGCTGCTTTTGTGCAAAATTTAATGTATACTTTAAAAAATTTAATAAGTACTTTTAAAAATGAATTGGACATAATAGAAATTACCAGTTTTAAAATTAATTCTATTCTTTTGTTTTTAATTGTGCATTGAAAGTCCAAGTTTGTTGAATATTGCTAAGTTCATAATTTAATAATTAAAATTGCACATCTCCTAAAAGGCAATAAAGAGGCACATGGTTATGATAATTAAGTTGTAACATTTAAAAACAAGGAATTATACCAGAGAAGTATAAAAGACATCATCAAAGAAACACATGATTACAACAGAAAATTAGGCAGTCATATAGTGAAAGCAAGAAACAATAACCAATAAAGAGCCCATATATTCCACATGCACACTTGCCATAGGCAGGGGAAAAATCATTTATTAAGCACTTAGTATATGCCAGACAGTGAGCTAAGCACTTTACCAATATGACCTCATGTGATCTTCACAATTGGTTTGTCGTTAATCTTCATTCTCAAAGAGGATAAAAATGACATCACTATGCTAGAGTGTCCGACCGTCACTGATCAGACCAACGCAAGCTCGGAAAATTCTATCAGAGTTTGGGCACAAATAGTACATGTGAACATTTGGAGTGAATACTCTAAATTTTTGTAATTCTGTGTTTCTTTTGAGCTTCACAATAAGCCTGGGAGGTAGGTGCGGATCTAATTTCCATTTTTCTTTTTGTATCTCATTTAATATTTTCCCCAAAATACATGTAAGAACAATTTTAACATTTTTTTTTTCAAATTTTGGATTCCAAAGTCTCTCCCTCTTTCTCCTTCCCCACATTGAGAAGGCAATCAATTTGACATAGGTTATACATGTGTAGTCATCAAAAACACATTTCCATGTGAGTGATTCTATGAAAGAAACACAGAAGCAAAACACAAAAAATAAAATAAAGAAAAAGAATCCTTGATCTGCATTCAGGCTCTATAAGTTCTTTCTCTGGAGATGGATATATATATAAGTCCTACAGAATTGTTTTTGATCATTGTAATGCTGAGAATTGCTAAGTTTTTCATAGTAGATCATAATACAATATTGCTGTCACTGGGTACATACAGTGTTTTCCTGACTCTGCTCAGTTCACGTTGCATCAGTTCATGAAAGTCTTTCCATATTTTTCTGAAAATACTCTCCTCATCATTTCTTAAAGCACAATAGTATTCCATCACAATAATATACAGCACAACTTCTCCAGGCATTATCCAATCCATAGCTATCCCCTCAATCTTCAATTCTTTGCTACCATTAAAAGAGGCGCTATAAATGTTTTTGTACACATAGATCTTTTCCCTTTTTGTTTTTTATCTCTTTGGGATATCGATCTAGTAGTTGTATTGCTTTGTCAAAGTGTATGGATGGTTTTATGGCCCTTGGAACATAGTTCCAAATTGTTCTCCAGAACAATTGAATCAGTACACAACTTCACCAATAGTACATGAATGTTTTAATTTTCCTACATCTCCTCCACTATTTGTTGTTTCCCTTTTTTGTCATATTAGCAAATTGACAGGTGTGAGGTACTAGCTCTGAATTGTTTTGATTTTTATTTCTCTCATCAATAATGATTTAGACAATTTCTTTTCATAAGACTACAGATAACTTTGATTGCTTTGTCTGAAAATTGTCTGTTCATATCCTTTAACCCTTTATCAATTCAATAATGACTCATTTCTATGAATTTGAAGCATTTTTCTATATCTTTGTAAAATGAAGCCTCTCTGAAAATCTTTTCCCATTATTGATTACCATCTATGTATTTCTCTCCATCCCTTTTCTCCCTGTTTATCTTACTCTCTCTGTCTCTCTTACTCTCTCTGTCTCCATTTCTGTCTCTGTCTCTCTGTCTCTCTCTCTCTCCGTCTCTCTCTCTCTCCCCCTCTCCCCTGTCCATTCTCAAAATGCTTTGCTTCTCAAAAAAGCTTTTGCTTCTGACTTATATTTCCCCCAAATATCCCTCCCTTCTATCAGCTATTCCCTCTTCTCTTATGCCCTTTCCTTCCTACTTTCCTGTATGGTAAAATAGATTTCTACACCCAACGAAGTATGTATATTATTCCTTCTTTGAGTCCTTTCCAATGAGAATAAGGTTCATGTGCTCCTCTCCCCATTTCTCCCATTTCCCTCTCCACTGTAAAATCTCTTTCAGGTCTCTTTTATGTCAGCTAATTTATCTCATTCTTCTCCCTTTCCCCTTCTAGTGCATTTTTCTTTCTCA
The DNA here is from genome assembly GCA_023548195.1 of Bettongia penicillata ogilbyi. Classification (NCBI taxonomy): domain Eukaryota; kingdom Metazoa; phylum Chordata; class Mammalia; order Diprotodontia; family Potoroidae; genus Bettongia; species Bettongia penicillata. The sequence goes on from JAJHZJ010000426.1 coordinate 1,697,695, forward strand.
TCTCTTACTTTTTTTTGATAATCATACAATCACATTCAACTCACACTTCTGCTTTCTGTCTGTATATACTTCTAACAGCCTTAATAATGAAAAAAGTTTTTAGGAGTTATAAATATCTTTTTTCCATGTCAGAATATAAACAGCTTAACCTTATCAAATCTCTTATGAGTTCTCTTTTCTGTTTACCATTTTATGTTTCTTTTGCACCTTGTACTTGAAAATCAAAATTTCTATTCAGTTCTGGTCTTTCCATCATAAGTTCTTGAAAGTCCTCTATTTCACTGAATATTTTCTTTCCCAGTACTGATTACCAACTATGTATTTCCCTCTATCCTATTTTCTCCTTGTTTATCCTACTTTCTCTTTTTTTACCCTATCTGTTCTTGAAGTGTTTTGCTTCTAACTTTTATCTCCTCCAAATATATTCAGTTTTGCTTTTCAGTTTTAGCTATTCATACTTTGTTGTTATCCTAGCTCATATAGTATTGTAAGCCCTCTGAACCTTTGATGTAGAAGCTGGTAAATCTTGTGTTATCCTGACTGTGGCTCCGTAATATTTGAATTGCTTCTTTATGTCTACTTGCACTATATTCTTGATCTGGGAGATCTGGAGTTTGGCTATAATATTCCTTGAAATTTTCATTTTCGGATCTCTTTCAGGAGGTGATCAGTGGATACTTTCAATTTTACCATCTAGATTCTAGAATATCTGGGCAGTTTTCTTTTATAATTTCTTGAAAGATGATGTCTAAGCACTTTTTTCAATCATGATTTTTAGATAGTTCAATAACTTTTAAATTATCTCTCCCAGATCTATTTTCTAGGTCACTTGTTTTTTCCAGTGAGATATTTAAATTGTCTTCTATTTTTTCATTCGATTTTGGTTGAGTGTTTCTTGATGTCTCATAAAGCTTCCACTTGCCCAATTCTAACTTTTAAGGAATTAATTTCTTCACTGAGTTTTTGTACCTCCTTTTCCAATTGACCAATTCTACTTTTCAAAGTATTCTTCTCTTCATTGGATTTTTGTGCTTCTTTTTACCATGTGGTCTATTCTATTTTTGAAGGTGTTTTCTTCAGTATTTTTTGTGCCTCCTTTACCAAGCTGTTGACCTTTTTCATGATTTTCTTGCATTACTCTCATTTCTCTACTCAATTTATCCTCTACCTCTCTTGATTTTTAAAATCCTTTTTGAGCTCTTCCATGGCCTGAGACCAAGTCATATTTTTCTTTGAGGCTTTGGAGGAGGGAATTTTGACTGTGTGGTCTTCTGAGTGTGTGTTTTGATCTTCCTTGTGACTTTATTAACTTTCTCTGCTCAGTATGACTTTCTGTTGTTTGCTCATTTTCTAGTCTATTTCTTGACTTTTAACTGTGCTAAAATAGGATTCTGTCTCCCAAGTAGAGGGGTCATTGCCCCAAGCTTCAGGATTTTTTGTAGCTGTTTCAGAGGTAACACTGGGATCTGTAAGGTTTTGGCTCTTCTAAGGTGGTATGGTCTAGGGATCGGCTTGTTTACCACTCTCCTGTACTATGCACTGTTTTTGAATGATCGCAGGCACTTGTTTCAACCCTGCAACTGTGACTAGGAACCTACTCCCCTGTGACTTCAAGTTCTGTTCTGCTAGCGTTTCTTCTCACACTGGGACTAAGACCCAGATCAAGTATAGACAATGCAGCAGAGTCCTGACCTTGGAACCAGTAAATGGATCCCTGTAAATTTCTTTCTGAACCATTATCCAATCCCCGTACCATCTATGGGCTGAGAAGTCTGGAAACCATACTGATGCCACTGCTTTAGTCCCCTCAGGCCTGCTTCTGGTTTGTCCTGTTATGTGCTGGTACAACCTGCACTAGACTGAGTTCTCCTCTCACCCTCATGGAACAGACCTTTTCTTCCCACCTTCTAAGTTGTCTTGGTCTGGAAAATTGTTTCACCCCATCTTTTTGTGGATTCTGTCACTCTAGAATTTGTTTAGAATTTTTTTTAAAGGTATTTGGAGTGAGAGTTCAGGCTTTATTTTAATTTTTTGTTTTATTTTATTTTAATTGACTCTGTCTTCTTGGCTCTGCCTCTAGCCACATTTTTTATATGAGGAAACTAAAGAAAACAGAAATGAACTAATTTGCTCAAGGTCACACAACTCGTAAGAGCATAAGGTCAGATTTGAACTCAGATTTTCCTGACTCAAAGTCTTGCTCTCTATCCACTGTGCCACTGAACCACATCAATACCAATGGAAAGTCACAAAGATTCTTCTAAGGTTATTTGTATCCCATGCCTCAATGTGATGGGTGAGTATGAACAAGAGCTACATAGGATGGGCAGGCACAGGCAGGTTGCTACATTTTGGAGAAAATACCGACAAGGATGAACATTTTTCACAAGTGTAATGAGATCAAGAAGACCTGTGATCTGCTGGACTGGGTTACTCCACATGAAATGGGACAGGTGTTTCCACTCTTTATTGCATACCCTTAGCATAGTGACTGCATGCAGTAGGTGTTTAATAAATACTTATTGATGGATTGATTAGTTTACTGAATGACATAAGATCATAGATTTAAAACTGGGAGGGCCCTTAAGATCTACTGCATCCAGACTTCATCCCTACTCCACCCCCATTTTATAGTCATGAAAATTGTGAACTGTAGAGGTGAAATGATAGGTGTTTTGCTGGGATTACTCTTATTACATCAACTCTTAATTGGTTTTCAGCTATTTGGAGTAGTCTCAAAGGTGATTGCTGACTGACAGTCTGGGGAAGGCTGCCTAGATCTTGGAGGTCTATGGAAATGGTTTTGCCTTTTCTTTGGTGATCTTTTTATTTTTTAATTCTTTGCCACTTCTTTCTCTTCCTTAAACTTCCAGTAAAGTGTGTGTGTGTGTGTGTGTGTGTGTGTGTGTGTTTGTGCTTTGGGGAAGGGAACAAGGGAAGGGATTGTGGCAGCCATATAAAAAAATATGTGATGGCAAGAATAAATATTTGTCTAAAAGAGATTGAGTCTCTGTCCTCCTTCTTCTACTTTCTTTTTCCTCCCTTGAACACTGGCCAGTGACTAGTGATCCTGAAAAATGGACATTTCCAGTCTCAGTCGCTAACTCAAGAGCTCCTAAGTCAGGTATTATCTGATTTCCTTTACAGAACAGCACTTTTCAGGGGAGATAACCAATGCCAGATCATCTGGTAGCTGAAGGACAAAAGAAAGTCATGTCCCAAGTGATGAGAAGCTGTGGAGTTACTCATGCAGTGTAGGTCTGAAATAAATGTGAAATATTTGGTCGGCAGTCCCACAAAATTGTCTTTACTTTCCAAGGGAAGTATAATGAGCAAAATGTGCTTTTAAGTTGTTTTATGTTTTCTATATTTCTTTGTGTGTATGCCTATGAGTCTTTTACGGCTTTTGTATTTTCTGCGGTGGAGGAAAAAAGCAGCTGTTTCATATCTGACACCCACATTGTATATTTAACACCTTTTCAACAAGGAGCCTCAGATTCAGGGCAGGGGAGAAACTAGATATTAGACATACCTAAGGGTTGTTTTTAGAGGCAGATAGATGGTTCAGTGAATAGAGTGCTAGGTTTAGGGTTAGGAAAGCCTAAGTCAGAGGTGGGGAATTTTTATTACTATTTATTTTTATTTTTTGGTGTTCTACAATCACTTCCTTAAAATTAAGATTTTATCCCCCCCCCGCATCCCTACCTTCCCCCCACTACCACCCTCCCTCCCCATGACAGCATACAATTCTGTATAGGTTCTACATATACTTTCCTGTTGAGCACATTTTCACAATAGTCATGTTATGTAGTCGAACTAAAATAAATGGAAGAAATCATATAGCAAATCAAAACATAATACACTAAAACCCACACACATACAAACATGATCTGCTACGTTCTGCGAATGACTTCCATATTTCTTTCTCTGAGCGTGGAAGACATTTTATGTTAGAATACTACCATTGGGATTTTGGAACCTGTGGCCTTAAGGCCATGCGTGGCCCTCTAGTTCCACAAATGCAGCCCTTTGACTGAATCCAACCTTCATAGAGCAAATTCCCTTAACAAAAGGATTTGTTCCATAAAACTTGGACTCAGTCAAAAGGCAGCACCCAAGGATCTAGCAGGGCACATGTGGCTTCGAGGCCACAGTTCCTCACCCCTGACTTAAGTTAACAACGAGTTGTTTTAGAAATTTTTCCCAAAATTTTGCTCTAGTTTGGTGTCAGGCCTGATGCCCATCTTTGTAGTCAACACCTCCATGCCTAGGATGAATCTGGGACCATATGAGCACAGAGCAGAGGTCCATCTGGGCCACAGGATACACTGGTATTATCTGTCAGGGATATTGTTAAAGATATTTATTACCACACTGGATAGGGTTATTGAATCAACGGATCTGTGAAGTCTTTCAGCTCCAAGACTTTAAAACTTTATGATTCCAAATCTGATGATACATTATCATATCTGATCAAAATATCTTTATTAAACATTCCGAGGCCACTTTTTTATCCCTAAGTAAGCATTGCATTCAATACTCATCACTTCTTATCCATTTTTATCCCCAGGTCTTTTTCTGCCTCACTGTTTTCCAAGACACTGGCTCCTATTTTATATTTATGCTGATTATGATTTCCCCCCAGGGTGGATTGTCTTACATTAATCTATATTAAATCACTAACTTCCAAACACTCTAATTCTTCCTTGTTGCTCTAGCCTCTCTAGAACTTATTATTTTCCAAAAGTTCAAATCATCTGAAAATCTAACCAGCTCAGAGTTTGCATTTTCTTCTAAATCAGTGTTTTGTCTTTTTTTTAATAGAGGGAATTCCTGAAAACAGTATACATTAACCCAAAAGAAGAATCTGATATCAGAGACTCTAGTTTTATGTTAGGATGGGAGGAAATTTCTTTTTTATCTTTTTTTGAGAGAGGGAAGGAGGGTATTAATGCAATGAAATGCAGTACATTAGCTCTGTGTTAGATCTTAAAGAATCAGCTCAAAAGCACAAAAAGTATGCCTACTATTTAAATCTAATTTTATAGGATTTATTGATAATAAACAATCAATTGCACATGTATAAAACATACAAAGATACATATGCTAATCAACTCTGCTAGCCAACCAGTTTCTCAACTATGTATTCTGGTCTCCAAGACAAAGCTATATGGTTTGTCCAGGCAATCCTGCCCCTAAACAAGAGCTACACTGTAGGTCCAAGAGCTATTTGTTGTTAGGCATATTTTTCTGTACTCAAAAGAGCAAATGAAAATGGAACCTTTTTCAGTCATGTAGAGAGTCTCCAGATATCTGATTACACTAATCATGGGTCAACCAGGTGAGAAAATACGTGAAGGCTGGCAAAATAGAGTTCCTAGGTAGAATACATACTCCTATATGTACAAAATGTTGTAGCTATTTCTATCTACATGCCCTCTCCAGGGAAAGTAACACAGTCTGGTCATTCAGGAATGAAATATAATTCATTAGTACAAATATTTATTAAAGCATCTACTAGGTTCAGGACACTGTTCTAAGATAGAAGAAATATAGTATTTGAATAAGATATAATCCCTTTGAGTGATACAGTGCTGTGAGGTCACCACTCACCTTGGCTCTGAGGACCAATTCCAGCAGACTCTACCTTGAGCTCATTGTGCAGCTATCTTAAACTGGGAATGTGAACCCAACAGAAGTCCAAACAGGAAGGACATAAAGATGAGACCACCCATGAATCTGTTTGATCTCTGAAATATATGAATGCACAGGATTAGTTTGATGAAAAATTTTAGTAAATTTAGTTCTGCTGACAAAAGTATTGATAAAACATTTAGGGAAATACTGATCCAAGGGTTCACTGCATCTTGCTGCTACTGACTCCCAAAAGACAATAATTAAATTTTTAGTGAGAGCATTTACACTTTTGAAATAGGAAATAGGTAAATGCTAAAATCAAGTCTTGATTTATTGCTTTGCTGATTATCTAGACTTGAGACAGTAATATTTTAATGATATAAATTTAACTTAAAAGTATCTTTTGCATGTACCTTTTTTTTGGAGAGACGGTTGTTAAATATTTACCAGCACACTGGGTCCCACATCAACAGACATGTAAGTTGCAAGTGTACTTTAATGTAAACAAACTGATTCCCAAAAGTTTGCACTGTACCTGGGGCACTCCTCAAATGTAGACTCCTAGAAAGGCTAACCCAGATTTAATGAAGTCACTCAAAACCATAGCTTCATCAGCCCTCGCTGATATTTTTAATTTTATCAGCTAGTCAAAAAGTATATTAGTTTTTTTGAAGACATTTATTCAATAAGCACAGTAAATTTTAGAAAGCAATTTAAAAATTCCCTTCATGAATACACTGGGTACTTTCTAGCACACATTATCATGCCACCAGTAAAGGAAGGAACAAGTACAGAGAATACATCTGACTAGGAAAGATGCATGGAGGGGATATAAGAAAGGAACATGTGTGGTCAGGGAATATTATGAAGAGATACACACCAAGAATCCCTATGGCTAATTCACATGTATGGCTAGGGTAACTTGTACTTCTGATGTGACTTGGCTACCAGTATCATCTGATGATATCATCACACAGCTTTCTACCGTGTGAGAGATGCTGAACATCACACCTCTCATCTCTGTTAGGTGTGTTGGGCATCCCATTTCTGCTGATTTTGTGTTTGCCAAACTTCTTTATTCTATCATCTATGTTTCAGGACCTGTCAAAGTCTTTGGCAAGCCTCTTGGTTCACATCTGCTAAAGTTCACTTTCTAACAATCTTCTCCCTGATAAGGATAGTCTAGCAGCTTTCTCTCATTTGAATCAACAACTTATCTTACCTAACTAAATGAAACTTACAAAAGTGATCCAGAATATTTTGGGCTAAGATTAAGCCCAATCTGTTGACTGCCTACGTATGGTACTGATCCAAAGGTCTTAGTTCTAGACTATCTGATTTAAGGCTATACATTTTGTAACTCCCATTACCTCCTTAGGTGAATATTTTACTCCTAACACCTAAATTGAGGACTACCTAAAAAAATCTATAGGTGGTAAGTGGAAGCTGGGGCTACAAAACCCATTTTGATTCATTTTGATGAGTTTCTTACTCATCACTGACATACCAATGAAAGTAAGTAAATAAAGCTTAGCAAAGGACACTAAGTGATTGCCCCACCCCACCAATCCTCCTGGCCCATTTTGCTACCTTTACTATCATTATAAGGAAGTAACAAAACCTTTGACTCTTACCATAGTCTGATCCACTCAAAATCTCACTGTCTCCCTACAAAATGCACAAGTAAAAGATGATTTGTTTTTCTAAAGGATAATTTCCGTTACAAAGAAAGAGATGAGGAAAGATTCCTTTTATTGGGCAGTACAGAGATGACACTGGGTGACCTCTATGACTTTTTCCTATTCTGTGGTCCTGTTAGTCCAAAGTTTTCCAACATGAACTTTTAGCAAGCATAGAGAATTATTCTCAAGGGTTCACAAATCTATGTCCAAATGAAGCACTGTCATATTGATCTTGACTTAACTCAAGCAAATATCTATTGCAAGTCAGTATAATAAATCTAATTGAACAAATTTATAAATATAATATCTTGCTGATTATTACTATTATATATGTACACATATATATAGGTACTCAGGATAATAAAATACAAATTCACTTAAACTCATTCAATTATAATTCTGTTTTCTCAGCTGATGTTCACTGTCACAACTCCTATTGCTTGAGATCTATTTTGAGTTAAAAACTACTGAAAAAAGTTGCAAACACTGTACTAATACATTAAATATGTGATTTGATTTGTAAAGGTTCTAGCTATACCCAGATACAAAAGAGCATATGTTTTCTTAAATGACATCGATCTATGTTCTCCCAGGAAGCAAACATATCAGAAGCCCCTCTCCGACTAGGTTTACTTAAAGTTCCCTCAGGCAAAAGAAAGCTTTGTACATTGAGACAAATCTTTGCAGGCCCCTGAAGAATCTTGTGCACAGAGGGCTACCATACCAGTGGATAAAGGCCACACAGAATGATTTAAAAGTTTTTGACAAAACTCCTAGGACATCTTCCACTGTACTGCCACAGAATCTATACTTTCATCATCACAGCTTTATTTGGTAGCAAAGAAAGTAACCAGTATAGCTGAACAGGTTGGTTGTTTGTAATGGGAAATTTATCTAGCATTCCTATGCCTATACAAGATAACTTAAATCATATTTTTAGGTGAGACAAAGTGTGAGACAGTTCTTTACAATGAAATAGAGGTATAGCAAATATTTGAAATCAGAAGGGAAGTAGGACTCATATCTACCAGGGATCCCCTGGCCCTTCTGCCACAATAGGAATTACTTTTCCCTAAAAGGCAGCAAAGCTGTCCCCTGGACCCAACTGACTGTTGCCTTACGTGGCACATCATCTTGGTCACCAAAACGCATAAAACATCCCAGAGAAGTAGAGATGGGAAATTTTTCTGACTTGGTGAATATCTGAAAACCATGGAGATCACCACCCCTGCCATGCTGACCAGACACGTTTTCATAAAAGATAAGGGGTAAGGGGAGATGGAAGGGTTGGTGACACATCTCTAGAAGCTAAGGGCCACTATATTCCTGCTGCAAATCCTTACTGTGTTAGATTTAAGTGAATATCCTTTTGTTAACTACTGAATAATTGTGAATGTCACAGAATCAAATGTGACCTAATGGTCCCTTCCCTTACAAAAGACATCAATTCCCACCCCTCATTTTACAGATGAGGGAACAGTGGCACAGGGACGTTAAATAATTTGATTAGGCTCATTCTCAGTAGTAAATATTTGAGCTTCAGTTTGAACTCAAATCTACCTAATCCCAATCCAGTGCCCTTCTACTATCCCATGCTACATTTTAGGGGTACATTTAATAGTTGCTTTCAATTATTTGAAAGATATTCTTTCTACAAAGGTAGGTAGGAAACCCCAAAGAATTTAGGCTTGGAGATCAGGAAAAACCTAGAGATATCCAAGTGGAGGAATGGGCTATTTTGGAGGGCAGTGAATTTGCCATTAGTAGAGGTAGTTATCAAGCAAAAACTGAATAACCACTGGTTGTGTTTTGGTTTGTCTAGACACCTCCAAATTCCCTACAACTTTGAGGTTCTATATTTCTATGAAATAGTCTGGCTGTGCTTGTTCAGCTCACCAAGCACATTTCTTCACAGATGTGAATTATTGTGCTTTGTTAAGACACTTTCTTCCAAGAATGGAAATCTTCAGTCTCTGTCCAATCTATAGTCCCTGGGTCAGACTCCATTGCGGTTGCCGCATGTTGAAGCAGTCCAGAGGTCCAAACTATCTTAGAAAACTGCTTCTCTGGTAATGTCTCAGATCACTCTTTTTCCCTTGAAGCATGGTAATGTCAGAGATTAAGCTTTCCCAGAGAGTAAGAAAGCATATTCTCACTATATGAATTAATATTTCTCCAGTATATAGAAAACACTAAACTTTTAGTAAGAAAGCACTAAGCTTTCTACCCAGATGAGATCTGGGTAGCAGCAATGAAATTTCCAGCTATCCAAGGGTATATAGCAAGCTTCTCTGTGCTTACAATAGTCCTTTACTTGGTCCTAAAGCTTTTCATTTTTTGAGCTTCACAACAACCCTTTCAAGTAGTTGCTGTAATTTCTATTTTATGCAAGAGGAACATGGTGGAGAAGCAACATAAGAGAATGTCAGAACTAGATGGGCCTCAAAAACCATTGAGTTCAACTCCCTCACTTTTCAAAGAAGGAAACTGAGACTCAGGTGATTTGGCTAAGATGATTCAAATAGTAAATGACCCCACAATGGTAAAACATTGGGATAGAGAAGAGATAGAGATAAAAATAGAGACAGAGATAGGGATAGAGACAGAAATAGACAAACAGACAAAGAAATGGAAACTGGACCTTTCATTTCATTGGCATAGAGAACTCTTAGATGAGGAAAATCCTTGCATTAATGCAGAGCAGCACCTTCTCTGCAATTTACAGTCTTACAGAAATGTTCATGGCACTGAGAAGTTGACGGCTATGACCAAGGCCACACAGCCAGTATATAAGCAGAGTGGGACTTGAAGACAGTTCAGGGGAGTTCTATCCACTCTACAACATGGTCTCTGTACAGAGAATTATGTCCTAAATCTGAAGAGCTTTTTTAATCTTGTAAAGCACTTCCATGTCCATCCAATCTTCGCAGTAGCCTGCCCCCTTCCCCATTCTCCCAGGAAGACAAAGAATTTCTTATCCCTAATTAGAGATAGATAAACTGAAATCCAAAAAAACTCTGTCAAATTCATACAGAAAATTAATGGTGGAACCAGTATTAATCATCATCTTTGATAATTCTGTAGCATTTCATATGATGCTTGCATAGATGGTGAAGGTGAGAGCTAGAAAGATTAACTGTGTGTCCCAGAGCACATATTTAATACGTATTAGAACAGGGTCTTCAGACTCCTTTTCTTCCATAATGTAGCATTCCTAACCCTGGGATTACATGGATTATTTCATACATCCTGCCTTCTCCCGGAAGCCACCAATAGCGTAGCAGTTTGGGCCAAACAAAACTCTGCAACTGTGGGTGCTGTCCTGGGCTAATAAGAGTGTTTCCAGACAGTGAGTCTCTGGGTCCAGGAGAGATTCCCTGAATAATGTGGAATCCTGGAGAGTTTTGGGACCTAGACTTCTAATGAAAGAGGAAAAGCCCAGACACTGTCAGCATTGGGATTGACTCTCTTGCAAGATAAGCCAACAAGAATGACTTGGGAAGCTGCCCTCAAAAATGAGCCCTCCCTGAATAAGCCCTGATTTCAGGATGCCAGACCAGAAAACAGCTCTTACTCCAGTGCTGCTTCTACTATGTCATGCTGCTCAAGCATTCCATTCTTCCAACTGCTGCTCTGGAGGCACAACTGGGTGACAGAGCAAGGATGAGATAACTGTTTTATAGTATTAGAAGATTTCCCACTTGAAAGATGGATCAGATTGTTGTGACTGACATTATGAGGACAAATGGGTGGAAGTCACAAAAAAAGCAAACTAAGTCTTACTATAAGGAAAAGACCTCCTAACAAGTAGAATTTTCCATAAATGGGTTTTAGGATCACAGATCTAGAGCTAGGAGGGACCTAGAGTGTCATATCATCCAAGTCTGTCATTTTGTAGATGTGGAAACTGAGAACTACAGAAGGTAAGTGATATATGGTGTATTCTACAACTGGCAAATGCCTGAGGAAGGTTTTCAACCCAGGCCTTCTTCATATGAAATACAATTCTCTATCCATTCAGCTAGGCTATGCCTCACAAAGGGTTCTTAGATCCTGGATAGAGTTCAGAGGGTTAGTGAGCTTTTAAATAGATTTTAATAACTATACTTTAATGTAATTGGTTGCCTTTGTAATCTTCTGCATTTTACTTTATGCATTTCAAAATAATTATTCTGAGAGTGGGTTCTATAGATTTCTCCAGATTGCCAAAGGCTCTGTGTTACGTGAAAAGGTCAAGAAGGCCTGCTTTGATAGAATGGACTGCTTCAGGGTCATAGTTGGAAGTCTTCGAATGGAGCCTATGGGACTACTTGTTGGGGAGGTGGTAGAGGGAATTTTTTTTCACAGGTTGATTGGATTATGTGTCCTCTGAGAATCCTTATGACTCTTAAGAAGTGGGATGCTGAGATAATCTAGTGTTCACTACAACATCGTAAGTCCTACTTAGATTCAAAAGCCTTGTTCTCCAGAAGTCAGTCTACTATGACAGATAATTAGTTCAGTCTGAATACATTCAGTTTAAAGAAGAAAAAAATGCACGTATTCAGGTTTATCCAAGTCTGTACCTCAAATCTTACCAAGAACAGTTGTAACTAGGAGTAGGAAGATAACTAGTTTTCCATATGTTGCCTTTGTAACTTGATCTGCTAAAACTACAATAGCAAGTGAATATAGTTTATTTGGTGACATTATGCCTTTTCCAGTTCATAGGGCAAAAACGACCAAGTTAAATCCAAATTAGATGAAGCCAATATTATTTCCTTTGTGAGGAGGGCTCTATTTTGAGAACCAATCAGGATGGCTACCTGGGTCATCTAAACAGCTGCTACACAATCACTTGGTCACATTACACAATTTGATCTTTCTCTTATAGAGACATGTCCATTTGAGAATCAATGCAGTAATCTTCTCATTGACAAAAGAATAATCCACAAGTTCACAGGACCAAGTAAAGTCATTCAAAATCACCTATAGTGTCAGAGGCCCTTGAGGGATGGCTATTGTTAAAACAAATATGAAACTATTTCTTATTTTAATCAGGGAGGACAAAACAATGTACCATTTAAGCAAGTACAATCTCTGAAAATTTTATTGTGATGGCTTTTAAGGGCAATGAAAACTAGTAAGATAAGTTGCATGTAAGCATTAGAAGTCTGGTTATTCTCATGCAGATCTGTTCAATTATACAAAATAAAAATTAACATTTATCAATCATTTACCATATTCAAAGCACTGATTTTCTTATTGGGAAAAAACAAAGTTCCTGTCTTCAAGTGAATCAAGAACTCACAACCAAACAGGGATGTCACTAAATACAAATAGCAGTAATATACAATATTACATATGTGATTCAGAGGCCTATAAAACCAATTGTTCTATCCAGTCTCAGAGGGAAGAAATTCTTAAGTGGGTACCACTTTGTCATTCAATAATTAATATATATTATAATAAATAGGTAAGTTTCTTCATTTTGGCCCTAACCTAGGCAACACTAAAGGGCAAAGTCATTCTTAGAGTTTCAAGAAAGAAATATATTTCTTCACTACCTTGTCACAGTTTTCTACTCTTTTGCTTTCTTTTTAATGTGCTCACCACCACTACTACCTGTCTCCCACTTCATCCCCTTCCCTTATTCAAAACTCATTCACAAGACTGTATTTTCTATTACTCATTTATACCTTAGTATAAATCAGCAAGCATTATTAAGGGCTTAGTATGTGCCAGCTACTGTGTTAAGTGATGAGGTTATAAAGACAAAAACCAAAATATTTCTTTATCTTAAAGAGCTTCCTTTCTATTGGGAGGAACAGAATGTATGTTTCTAAGGAAATACAAAACATAGGTATTGCTTTTGCTTGAAATTGCAATTCTATTTGTATAGGGAATTACTGATGAGGTGCTGCTCTACCGATGTAGAGTAGACCTGCTTTGAATTTATAGTCTTGTAGATGTCTAAGTAGCATTGTGATTCGTGATTTAGGGAAGATGTGTAAAACACACAACCCAAGTAAACTTTTTCATTCATTCATTGGTTTGTTCATTCATTCAAAGCTGATCACACATGCACATGTACATGTGTGTTGGAGGGGAGGGTGAGGATGTGTGTAGCTACACGTGCATCTGTTTGAGCAACTGAAAAGTGAATGGAAAATCCCAGAAGTCCTAACAATCAATCAGTGTGTGGATGAACTAGAGTCCTTAGGGCATATCAATGAATCATATGACAAGGCCCAGGCATCGAGGGATAGATCAACCAAACAGGGTAAATGGTTAAACAGATCTTCCAACTTACTGGAAGGACTCTATTTGGTGACTTCTTAATCATCTATACTGATTAGAATAAATAATGGCTAAGGTGAAGGAAAAGAGGAGGAAGTTTCTGTCTTTAATAGGGCTGCTGCTATCCTGTAACTTAATGGACTCATTAGGAGGTAGAGCTAGCACAGGGAGGAGAGTAGTTGGGTCCGAATAAGGAAGAGTTTCCCTTTCCAAGGTCTAGACATTTGATAGATCTGACCTTTCAGCAACTTCTTAAATAGCTAGTTTATTCTCATTCTGACTAGGAAAAGATGTTCTGATTTTCCAAGATCAGCATTCAATTTCTAACATGCATCCAATATATTTGTGTGAAGAGAGGTACTTTTTTTCACTAGTATTTGTGTGAATCTGAACTGGTTGTGTTTCATTTTAGCAAATATAAATTGCTTTATCTATTATTGCACTTTCAACCTTTAGGGAGAAATTGCTATATTATTTTTTTTCTTCAAAATGCTGCTATATTAATCTGGAATTCAATAACTTCACCTATAAATAACTTAACAGTCCTATTCTCTCTCTTAAGAATGAAATTTTCACCCCCAAACATTTTTATCTATAAACCTCCATGAAAGTTCTACATCAAAATTTCATTGTGATATGGAAGTGATCATGGGGTCAGAAAGTTGGCAAATAAGAATTTATTAAGGACTTACTATGTACCAGGTCCTGGCTCTCAAAGGATGTCCCCACAGAACATGAGTTCCGACAGTTTCTAACTAGGTGGAAAGACTGATTTTTTTTTTTAGTCATTTCCAATCATGTCCAAACCATTCTAGGTTTTCTTGACAAAGATACTGAAGTGATTTGTCATTTCCTTCTGTAGTTCATTTTATAGAGGAGGAAACTGAGGCAAATAGTTAAATGACTTAGCCTGGGTTACATAGCTAGTAAGTGTCTGAGACTGGATTTGAACTCAGATTTTCCTGACTCCAGGCTTATTATTACTTTATCCACTGCACTACCTAGCTGCCCTAAGATTTTGAAGAATTGTGGATGTCTCATCAGAGGACCATTCTAAATGTGGAGAAGTTCATCACCAGAAGACCAGCACTGAGGTAATCCATTATTTCTGTCTTAGCAACTCATATACATACATACATACAGAGAGAGACAGACAAAGAGAAGAGAGAGAGAGAGAGGAGAGAGAGAGAGAGAGATTATATTCTTTTGCAAAGAGGGGTTGCATTTTGCACCAGTGGGAGAGCGCTTAAAACAATGAAACCATAAGTACTTCAAGCATTAAAGTTGGGACTATGAAAAATTAAACTTCTTCATCTCTAAAATCCTTTCCACCTCTAACTTTCTATGATCTAAGATCTATTGATAGATAATCCCTTGCAGTTAAGCACTGTATCACCCTACATCATTCTCATAGTCTCAAAAGGTACAGAGCTAACCCTTTAATGAGAGAAGGGGATGGGGAAGAAGATGTGTATTTATTACTCAATATTTCATTATCTGCATGTGTTCAGTGGTTCATGTGGAAACCAGCCAAGTTTGCAAAACAGCATACCTATCTAGTCAAATGCAGAAAACTGTTAAAAACTGTTCAAACTCCAACACTTTGAAAGTGAGCTATTAGCTATGCAAATGTTAAATTTAAATCACAGTCTGTTAAAGCTAGAAAAAATGCGGAGATTATCTAGCCCAAACCTTTCATCTTCTTTGAAAAATAAAGGAACTGAATTAGATGAAGTCCTTCTCCCTTTAAAATTCTATGCTCTATGTTTTACCTTTATTGCAAGATCCCATCTAACCCTACAATTCCATATTTTAACATTTCATATTCTAATTTTCCAAGTTCCAAGGTTCTTCTCTCTCTAATATTCTTTATTCCAAGGTCTCTTCAAATATTAATATTCATTAATTAATATACTGCCCTTTTCTCTGTTTCTCTAATACTCACAATAGCCAGGTGCTTCCTCATATGACCAATTATGGAACCTCAGCCTTATTGAGGACTGTCTTCCTCCTTACTCAATCAATCAGTTAGTCAGTTAGCAAGTTTTTATTAAGCTAAACATTACTTACTATATGCCTGGCACTGCGCTAGGCACAAAGGATACAAACACAATGAATGAAAGGAAAAAAAAAACATTATTTAATTTCCCTAACTGGAAGCGATCTCTCCTGCTTCTGAATTCCTATTATGCTTTCTCTATGCCACTAAAATCCTACTCTAGTGCATCACCAACTCGTGGAGGTGGCCCTAGGTTCTTGGAGACCATGTTAGTGCAATACAAAATGTGATAAGTCTCACTAAGTTTAAAAAGTCAGGCCACGGACTAGGTAGAGGGATAGATGTATCTCTCTATACAATGTGGTTGTGTAGATATGAACAAATGCCTCTCTATATGGGTACAAATACATATACAGGTGCCCATGCATATGCATAGGTATGTATATACATACACACATATCTGTATATACATTTTGTATACACATATATTCAAGGTCAGTATCCTTGGGTATCATCTTTTGATTTATCTTTATTAGTATTCTACTCCAACTTTCAGCCCTAGATCTTCAGGTGAAATCTCTTCCCTGGACCTGGAACCCTCCCAAAATATCTATATCTAAATTCTTATCTCTCTGTCTATCTTTCTACATATACATATACACATACCACATCCATTTGTGTTTGTTTAGACACATGTATATAGTATATACGTATATACACACATACTTATAGAGACCACTATACTTACAGAGATATCTATAGGTAGAAATTTGTCTATATGGGCATATATGTGTATTTCTTAAACATTTATTTATTGAACATTTATTAAACATCTGTATGTAGATAGATGGATAGATAGCAGCTGTAAACAGGATAGTAGCTATAGATGATGCAGAGACAGAGATAATCTCCCTATATTTATATCGCACAGAGAAACAGCTAGTTATGTAGTGGAGAGATTGCTGGAAGTGAAGTTCGGAATGATGTTCCTGAATGTTTGAAGATTACCGTTTTTTCACTCGTTCTTTTGGCTACACTGGTAACTTCTTGAACTTTTTCATTTGTGATTTAATATCTTCACAAAGTGGTTTTTCAGAAGTTGCTGCAATAAAAAGCAAGAACCATATAAAAATCATTTTAGAACAGGAAACAAGGGTGGTGGTGTCCAGTATGATTCCAAAGTCTGAGAAAACATGCAGCATCCCCAGCGAATGCATCTCATTGGTAAATGTGGTTATTTAATAAGATGTAAAAATATTTTTTTCTTTCAACTTATGCAGTATTTTTCAAATGACCATTAAGTTATTAGAACATAAATCCTTATTGAATTTTTTGGATCTAACTAAATGAAACTTTTAGGTGTTTCTTTTCTAGGGGTGAAGTGAAAAATATTAGTGAGAAATTAAGGACATCATGAATGGATAAAATTTAGGAACCTCTATCTTAAGCAATGTGACCCAGAACAAAGCACTTATTTGTTCTCAATCTCATTTTTCTTATTTGTAAAATGGAGATCCTAGTAACAACCAGCTCAAAAGGTTGTATCACAGGATTAAATAAAATAGTATATGTAAAGTACTTTGCAAATATTTAAGTGGTATATAAAGATGAACTCTTATTTTTATATATGTCAATAATCCAAGCACCAGCTTAGCTAAGTATAAAGAGACTCCCTAGAAGAGGATCAGCAACTCCTGGAAATATTTACTTTCCATTGTAGCTTTTCCACATTTATCTATTCTCTTCCCAGTTAGTCTGTAACCTCCTTTAAAGCAGATGTGTCTTATTCATTTTTGTATCCCTAGTACCATATCTTGCACAAATAGGAGCCCAATAAATATTTATGGAATGAATGAAGGCAGTGAATAATTAACAGTATCCATCTTGAGGTCACTCTCCTTTCTTGTCAGTTCCTCCCACCTATTCCCTTACTTGCTTTGCCCTTTACCTTCACCAACGGCAGACTTCCCAGTCCCTCACTGTTCTTACTGGATGTTGGCCCCTTTGACCTGCTATGCGCTCCGCTATTTGTCCTTCTGCTTTCTGTTTGCCCATCTACCTACTGATATTCTGCCACCCTGGACCTTCTTCTTCCATTACTTTGCCTATCTCTGACTTACCTACTTGATTCTCTCTCTCTCTTTTCCTAAGACTTAATTTCTGATTCATCTCTTAAGACCTGTTTCTGTTGTCCCAGACCAATTAACAGTCCTAGAGCCTTGTCTCCATCTGCCCATGCTCAGTATGACTCTTCTTTCTATCTTTGTCCTTTTTCTGTCACTAATATATTCATTGTAAAATTTCATGTTCCTTTGTTAATCTGGTTCTTATGAATTTTTGTCCTAACTTCATCATCAGTGTGTTTCATAAATGACTATTCGTGGTTTCCAAATCCAAATACATCTTCTCTAAGCAGGACATACCTATCCGATCCTTTTGCCTTGCTCATTTGCTTTTTCTGTTCTCTCTGTCTCTCCCTCTCTCTCCCTCTGTCTCTCTCTCTCTCTCTCTCTCTCTATATATATATATATATATATATATATATATATATATGCATACATATTTACATACTTTTTTTTACACTCTGCCTCCTCAATTACAGTGTAACCTTGAAAGCAAGAACTTTTTTTCAATCAATAAATAACATTTATTAAGCCCCAACTATGTGCCAAACCCTGTGCTAAGCTCTGATGTGACAAATAAAAGACAAAAGACAGTCCCTACCCTCAAGGAGCTTACAGTCTAATGGGAGACACAATGTGTAAACAAATATATCTGAAGCAATCTTTCCTCAGCATTTAGCACGGTAAGAGTTTAACAAATGCTTATTGATTGATTGCAGTTAACTGAACATTTACTACAAAAGATAAGACAGTCTAGTGGGAAAAGGGAAAGACTCTACTGTAAAAACCAGGGTTTGGCACAGATGATTTAATTCAAATCTTTGCTCTGTCACTCATTGAGAGGCTGTATGACCTTGACATCCAGGTAAATCATTTAAGTTCCCTGGGCCTTTTCCTACTCTCTAAAATCAAGGAATTGGACTAAATCATCTCTTAGGTTCCTTCTAGCACTCGTTTTATGATTCTGTGAAAAGCATTAGGAGCTCTGCAGCAAAAGATAACTTAGGGGATACTAGAGAGCAAGGCTTGGCCATGCGATGTGATACATGAGTCAACAGACTTGTGAGTACAAAAAACTAGACTTCTCTTGATCTGGCTCAATATCATTGCTCATGTAACACCAAACTCTTGGTTCTTGAAGGCTCAGTTACTTCTACTAAATCCCTGAAACTTTTTCGGATCCAAATTTTGACCCAAATTCTTCTGACATTTCTATTACCTCTTGTCCATTTTGTATCATAATCTATAAACCCAGATACTGAGTTTAGTTTCCTTTGCAGAGATGCTACCACCTAACTCTTTCACTTCCAAGGCCTGAATCCTTGGGCACCATCCTTTACCTGGGCATATTGGGATCCTAGTCCCACCCTCAGCCTGTGACCTGGACCAGAACATACCAGCTGAAATCTTTCCCTTGTACCTCCAACAAAGTAAAACTTTACTCAGAACCATAGAACCTTTCCAGACACAGGTCTCTGGTCTCAGCCTGGAGTATAACAACACAAATGCAACCCCCCACTTCATTGTTAACCACATTTTTTCTCACCAGAATCACACAGAATCTTAAAATAGGAAGGGGTCTCAGAGGTCATCTACCTATTATATCTGAATAGCAAATGTCTCTACCACATTCCCAATATATGGTCATCTAGTTTCACTTGGAAATATCCATGGGAAGGCAAACTATTACCTTTCCAAGTGACTGGTATTGATTTGGGGCAGTCTTAATTGTTAGAGTTTCTCTTTGTATCCAACTTATATGTATGCCTCTCTGAAATGTTCACTGTTTGCTCTTTGGCACTAAGGTTTGATAGCAGCAATTATGGTACTCTCCCACACCAAGTCTTCTCTTCTCTAGACAGAACATCCTTAGTTCCTCCAGACCATCCCCACATGGCCTCACCTCAAGGATCCTCACTATCATGACCATCCTCTTTTGGACATTCTTCAGCTTAGTGATGTATTTCCTTAAGTATAGTGTAAAGAATTAAACACAGTCCTCTAGATGTGACCTGACTGTAGCAGAGTATAGTGAGATTATCTTCCACATTTTAAACATTGTGCCTCTCAATACAACCTAAATTTGTTTTGCTTTTTGGCTGCTGTTCCACTATTGAGTCATAGTGAGCTTTCAGTTCACTAAAATTCACAGATCTCTTTCAGATGAACTGCCATCTAGTTATATCTCTCTCATTTTGTGTTTATGAAACTGATTGTTTTTTTAACCCAAGTGCAGTACTTCACATTTCTTCCTATTACATTTATCCATTTTATAATCATCTATCATATTAACCTTTTGAGGTCCTGATTTTATCATCCAAATGTCTTAACTATCCTTTCTGGTATAGGGTCATCCACAAATCTGATGAGCACACCATCTATGACTTCATCCTGATCATTGAAAAAAAATGTTAAACAGGACAGGACCATGAATGGTCCACTGCCAATGTTGTACTATTGATCTCTTCCCAAATTGACATTGGAGACAGGGCTTGGCCTGTACCTCTATTGTCTCCAATTCCCACAACTGAATCTTTGAGTCTAGTCAAGCCCCACATACCTAATTCTTCTATCATCCAGCCCACATGGCAAAAAAAGTGTGAGATAACTTGAGAAAATTTATTTTATTTTTCTAGATAAGCAATATCTGCAGCACTCCTCTTATCAACCAGTCTAGTAGACTCATCATAAAAGGAAATAAGATTAATCTGGCATGACCTCTTTTTGATGAACCCATACTGGCTTTCTGAGATCACTGCTTCCTTTTCTAGCTATTCACACTCCATCTCTTTAACAATATAGCATAAAATGTTGATAAGAATTAGAGTCAAAACTCCACTCCTGTCTTTTAAAAACCAGAACATTCTCTCTTCTTCATTTCTGCAGTTTCCTTTCCATTCTTTCCAATCTTTCATATATCACTGACAATGATCCAGTGAAGATATGAATGAACTCTTTCATTACCCTGGGATATAATTCGTATGGACCAGTTGATTCAAACTTTTGAGAGACATCTAAATATTATCTTGTTATCCCTTTATTTATCTTAGGTTAAATTCACAACTTACTATTTTTGTTTGGTCCTTCCCACTCCAGTGATTATTCTCCTTTACTGAGGAAACAGGAGCTTAATTTGAAATCACAGAAAAGATGTTTCTAAAGGAATGGAAAATATCACGAAGAACATTAACCCCAAGGAAAAGGCGACTAAAAAGACATTAAGAATCACCAACCCCAAACCAATGGAGGAAACCTAAATGGATGAAGAACACAGAATCTAAGCCAATGGAAGAAATAGTCCCAAAGATGGAACAAATTGTTCAGCATAATACAAAGAGTACAGAGGATTTTGAATGAGATTAGTTTGGGTTTTGTTTTTATTTCTGATCTTTACTAGCTATTCTGTTCAAGATTTGTTTACAGTGATTGTGTGTACTTATTTATGCCTTCCAAGAAACAAACAATATAACAAAGAATTCCCTTCTTCAAAAACAAGCAAAAAACACTCTCCCAGAAAGCACTGCAGTTGGGTTCTTAACCAGTATATAATAAATAAATTGAAACTACATAGTATGATAAAAACCAGAGTCCTACTCTTCAAAAAAAGTCAACAATCCCTATGTTTGCTTTCTCATTTCTGCAAAATCTTCTAGAGAATTTGCATACATAGTGTATATAATCAATTCTCAACTTTCCATGTGGTCTCTGCCCTCAAGAAATTCATACTCTAATAGGAAAGACAGAATATAACAACTATGTATATAGAATATACAAGCACAAACATATACACACACTCATACACACAATAGGTCTCCTTCACAATCATTTTAATGGCTGATTTTTTAAAATGGATTTGTTTGGCCAGAGAGTCAATCAAGTCACCTCAAGTGGAAAAAGTGTTAAGTACTGTGATCACTGCTGTTGAATATACACATTCCTAATGAGACATAATCCCTGAACTCACCTAAAGTCTAATCATGAGAAAAAATAGATATACCTGAGCAATAACAATGCAGGCAATTTCATGATAAGGTCAAAGTGAGAGGAAGGGGCAAATATCATTCATAAACTGGTTGGGGATCAGTCAAGGTTTCCTGGAAAAGGTGTCATCTGATTGGTCCTTTAAAGGATGCATAGAAATTGTACAGGATGAAAGAGACAAAAGGAAGTATACATCAGACATGGGAAATCTTGTGAGCAAAACATGGCTTCAGAAAAGCTCAGAATGTGTCTTGAGAAAAGGCAAACTTTTTTGAATCATAGAGTGTGTAGAAAGGAATGGTAGAAGGGAGCAAACATTTATTAAGCACCCACTATATGCCAGGCATTATGCTACATGTTTTAGCTATATTATCTCATTTGATACTCAAAACAATTCCGTGAGGTAGATGCTATTATTATATACATTTTACAGTGCAGATAGATATCAATTGAGTAACTTGACCAGGATCACACAATTAGTAACTGTCAGAGACTGGATTGAACTTGGGTTTTACTCAACCCAAGACCAACGCTGTAGCCATAGGGCACACAGCTGTTGTAAATTTAAATGGGATAATAGGTGACAGATTGCAGAGGTCCTAAACGTTTGATTTGTAGCTTACAAGGATAGAATGATTTTTGAGTAAAGTGATGCTATAATTAAAGCTGACAGAAAGAAGGAAGATTAATCCAGCAACAGTATGGAGGGTAGACTGGAAATGGGATGGGAAATGGGTAGGTAGAGGACTTGCTTCAAAGCCAGGTTAGGCAAATGGCAAGAAGGGCTTTTACTAGGTATTGGCAGTGGGAATTAAGGGGAGGGAATGCATTCAAGAGATATTGCAGAGGTAGAATCAACAGGACTTGGTAACAGATTGGATATGAAAAGTGAGGGGAAAGGATGAGTCAAAAGATAACACCACATACCAAACATGGGCGAACCAGTGAATCATGATGCCAATGACAGAAATAGAGAATTTAGAAGGAGGAACAGATTTGGAGGGAAATATAATGATTTTGGGCATATTGGACATTGTATTTCTTATGACACTTAGAAAAGGCACCCAGATTGTTAGAGATATGTTTCTAGAGAGGTCAGGGCTAGAGATCTAGATTTGGTAATTGTCTGCATAGAGATGGTTGTTAAAACTTTCAAGAGTGAAGGGTTTAGCCAAGAGAGAAAATGTAGAGGGAAGACAAGAATGCTAAGGACAGACATTTGTGCAACACCCACTTGAAGACTTTGGGAAGAGAGCAAAGAAACTATAAAGAGAGGAGTGATTAGAAAGGTAGAGAACCAAAAGAATACTATGTCTCTGAAAGCAAGGAAGGAGAGATCATCAAGAACATAGAAGTGATCAGATATGTAAAAATTTCAAAAAATCAATTATGATAAAAACTTTTATAGCTATTGAGTTTGGGATTAAGAAGTCACTAGTGTCCTAGTGAGAAAAAAATTTCAGGAGAGAAATGGGTAGAGTCAGAAGCTTTATTGACAGTCTTTAAAGAGAGCATGGTTAGGAAAAGAAAGTGTCAAGTTTAAAAAACTTTCCCTACAAGTCTGGCAGTGAAGTTGAAGAAAGAAATATGATTAATATTTAGGTGGACGAGAAAGTTAAGGGAAAAGTCTTATTATTGTTGGAACTATTGCTACTGTTGATGTTTTAATCAAAGAGAGCTATACATTTTTTGGTAGGGATTGTGAAAGGAGCAGAAATTGAAGATGCATGAGAGAGAATAGGTGAAAGCCACAGCAAGGTACTGGAGGAAGTAGGAGCTGATAGGATCACGGGCAAAATGATGCTTCTTCAACACGGTGGGGATGGAGAAAATAGGTGATGGTTTTGAGATCTTTTCAGTGGTTCAGGAGGGGAACTGAGGGAGCTTCCATCATATTGCCTCAATCTTTTCAGGGATGTAGGAGACTAAGTCATCTGCTATAAATCCATTAAAATCTTTAGATGTTTCTCACATAAATAATGCTATTTAGTGCCACTTCATCTATCTTGTACATGCATTTGATGTTTTTGGCCCAAGTTGAGAACTTTATGTTCATTCTGGCTGCATTTTGTCTTACAAAATTTGTCCTATCATTCATTCTAGCTTATTAATTTTTTTGCATCATCATTTGCTTACCCAGGTTATCTCTCCTTCCAGCTTCCTGTTACCTATACATTTCCTAACCATGATTTCCAAGCTTTTCTGTAATGATCTAAATGTCAAACAAAAAAAAAAGATCAAAAGATATTTCCTTAGGGCACTTCAGTAAATCCTTTCCTCCAGGTTAATAGTAATCCTTTAATCACTACTCTTTAAGTCTGATCTTTCTACTGGTCCCAAATTGGAATAGCAGTTTTATTTTCAAGCTCACAGCCCTCCTCTAGTCCACAAAGCAGCATACAATATTTGGGTATATTATTTCTATAGCATTCCCCAGTCTTGTGTTCTTCATTCTGTAATCACTATGGAGATGTCCAAGGTATGAGGAAGACAATGTGAGGTTGAAATGGAGAGGAGAATGATGACAAGACCACAGAGTGAAACCTAGAAGGAACGTAATGAATTATATGTAGATTTGGAGCTGGGATGATCCTTGGAAGCCATCTAGTCCAGCTCCTTCATTTTAAAAGTAAGGAAACTAAAGCAGAGTTAAGTGACTTGTCCAGCATCACATAAATCCGAGACCAGATTTGAATTCAGATTTTCCTGACTCTAGGCCCAGCATTTCATCTATTGCATCTCCAGATGCCTCTGCTTAAAAGACATCAGAGAGAGAAGAAAAGGTTACATATATATATACACACACACACACACACACACACACATATATATATATTTATGTGTGTCTACATACACACACTCATACACACATACATACAAAATATTTATAGCAGCACTTTTTTGTGGTGGTTAAAAATAAAGCAGGAACTTAAATAGATTAGAGGATGGCTGAACAAATTGCAGTATAAAAATATAATGGAATACTAATGTGCTGTAAGAAACGAAGAAAGATGATTTAAAGATACCTGGAAAAACTTGTAGGAACTGATGCAGAATGAAGTGAACAGACCTAGAAGAACAACTTATGCTATGGAATCAATATTACAAAAAAAATTTGAAGACTTGCAAAAATTAATGAAGAATGAAATAAACAGAACCTGAACAATTTATACAACAACACTATAAAAATGACTGACAAAACTTAAGAAGTCTGATAAAGGTAATAATCATCCTTGATTCCACAGGTCTTATGTTGAAACATGCTATTCAGCTTCTTAGAGAGAAATAGTCAATCCACTCTCCAAATGAAACATGTCTCTTGGAACAGAGCCAATGAGAGAATTTGTTTTACTAGACTATACATGCTTATTACAATAAATGTATTTGTATTTTCTTTTAATAGGGTGAATGTTAAAGAGAATAGATTTCTGTTAATTAAACTACCCTGTATTTGTCTTATATACATTTTACACTTGTTTATTATATACATGGTATCTTCCCCTGATGTGCTCCTTGTGAGTATAGATTGTTCATTTCATTTTTCATAGTGCCTGACACATAGTAAGTATTTAATAAATGCTTGTGGGTTAATTGCTTGAGGAGATAAGAAATGCCTATGTGCAATTAGAGGTAGCAGGGACAAGAGAAAGAACAGTGGACTTGACTGACATCAGAAGATACGGCTTTCAATCTTCTGATACAACATCTAAGCCTCAGTTTCCTCCACTGTCATTTTCATGTAACATTTTCTTGCATTTTTCTTATGTTGTCCTCATGGATCACGTTCTCATCCTCAGCAAATGTTCTGTTGGCATCTTGGTATTAAGACAAGCTGACTCACAATCTCTGGATATAAAATGCCCTGGAAAACTTGCCACATGATTGATTTAAAAATAATAAACCAGTTAAAAAGCAATGTGGGCAGCCAGAGGGCACAGGGGATAGAATGCCAAGCCTGGAGTGAGAAAGACTCATCTTTATGAGTTCAAATCTGGCTTCAGATACTTACTAGTTGTGTGACCCTGGGCAAGTCACTCAGTCATGTTTGCCTCAGTTTCCGTATCTGAAAAATGAGTTAAGGAAGGAAATGTCTACTCACTGTGATATCTCTGTCAAGAAAAATTCAATGGGGTCACAAAGAATCTGATACAACTGAAACAAAATAACATAAAAAGCAGTATGAGAAAGTACAAAGATTATTGGACTAGAGGTTAAGAGACTTGAAGTCTATTTCCAATGTTGTGTTTTTCCACCTATTTGAGCTTGAGCAAGTCATTTCCCATTTCTGGAACTTAATTTCAACATCTATAAAAGAGGAATTGAATGGACCAGTCTCTACAGGTACTTCTAGCTTTGTGGCTCCCTGGTTGCTATTGCTCCAAAAACTAGTAGTGTTTTGTTGATAATCACAAATAAAAACCCCCATTCGTCTGACTTGTAATGGTTCCAAAGCACTTCGGATACATCACTGACGTCAAGACTCTTACTAGATGTGTGACTCTAGAAAAGTCCTTCAGTCTTTGCCTCAGTTTCCTCATCTGTAAAATAAAGATAATAATAGCACCTTCCTCCCGGGGTTGTTGTGTGGATCAAATGAGATAATAAATATGAAAAGATCATCAGTCCCTGGAACATCATAAGTGCTATATAAAGGTAACTTGTTGCTCCTGCTGTTGCTGCTGCTGTTAAACTCATTTGGTCTTCATACTAGTGGAAGCACATATGATACTATCTCACAGTTTTATATTACAGTTGAAGAAACTAAGAAAGGGATTTGCCCAGAATGGTATAGCTCAAAAACAATAGAATTAGAATTCAGATCTGCTGCCAAGCCCAGCACCCTTCCCACTACATTTTAAGATCTCAACAAAGAATCGCCTAACAATCACCTACTTTTTAATGCTACAGTAAAATCCTGAGGACATCTCACTCTGAAATAAAATCCAACCAAACATTCTGAAACCATAGCTGGATGTATGCTTTAGGAGGAGATCAATGCACGGAGGGATCAATTTCGGAGATGTAGCACATGAAAACACCAGGTTCAAGGGAGCGGTTATGGTGACTTTGGCAGGAGCCACAAGGCCTCCTGCATCGTATACGAGAAACAACACTGAACTAGGAATCAGAAGAAATGAGTTTTAGTCTCAGCCCTGCCACTTATGAGCATTCTGATGTCTTCTATTTATTGGGACTCAATCATTACATCTACTAAATGGGAATAACAATTTATATACTATCTTCCTTAGACGGTTGTTATGAGAAAAGAAGAAACATCAGACTTTGCTTATCATTCCGGAGTGAGAAAGCCATCTTCACAAATAAGTTCAGTGCCTGATACACATATTGGTAGAACAATCACTTTCAGAACAGGACTTTCCAGGAGGCAGAAAACTCCAGCACCCCACCAAAGTGCAAGTAATTGATTTCTTGTTTCAGCCTATAAATAAGACAGATAAGCCTTAGCAATACCCGAAAGAAAAGGGGCCGTTTAGAACGAAGTTGGAAGGGGCGCAATGCAGGGTCGGAAGACAAGGGCTTGACCCATGTCCCAAAAATTACAATGTTTTTGTAATTCTTTGACCTTCGCCACCATGCCTTCCTGCCCCAGGAAACTCATCACTGGGAAATCTAATTATCCTGCAATATTGAATCAGCCTTGGTACTCATATCTCATCAGAATCCTATGTCCTTCTGATTGGATTTTCTGACTGACATGGGCTCCAAAAATCTCCACTTAAGGAGGAGGTTGACACAGTCTTCTCCCTATTTCTCACCAGTTACTATTTTGGGATTTCCCTGGACTTCTCCATCATATTCCCATACTAGGTACCTTCTTTCCCCTCCCCCTTCTTAGCTTCTTTTTGTCTGTTGTCTTTTTCTCATTAGATTTCAAGCTGCTTGAGGGCAGGGACTTCTCATTTGTATTTCTATCCCCAGTGCCTCACACAGTGACTGGTGCATAGTAGATGTTTTGTAAGTGTTTATTGACCGACTAACTGAAAGCTCCTAGGCCCACGGACAACAAGTAGAAGAATTTGCTAAGAGTGGAGAGTGGGTAAAGTTTGTAGATAAAGAGTGACAACTAATGTCTGGGATTCCAGTTCTCTGAACTACGGACCACAAGAGCAGGACAGAGAAGAACTAAGGCAGTGATTTCAAACTGAATCCATTAACTAGAAATCGGTTTGGGAATTCCTACTTCAGGAATGGATGCAACACGAAGGTCTCTGAGGACATTTTAAACTGTGAGAAGCAATGGTTGTATGACCCTAGAAACACAGGACTGGACCCTTAAAGGCCTGGATTTCAGGTTTTACTTTCTCAGGATGTCATATGATTCATTCTGGTTATTTTGAGAATTTTATTTGCCAAGCTATGCCATAGAAAATCAAATAAAGAATCATTATTTTATATACTATAAATATAAATTATAAATGACAGCTGAGTTAAAGAGAGAAGCAAAGAAGTGTAAGCAATTCAATTGAACTAATATTCATCAAATGCCTTCCATGTGCTAAGACCCCAAAGATACAAAAATGAAAATGACGCAGTTCTTGCGTTCATGGAGGTTACAAACTACTAGGAAGGACACATCATGTAACATCAATTAACACATTAATTCAGTAAGGAATGAATAATACATTGAAAAACTAAAATGGTGCGTTAAATTTATGATAGTCCAAAAACATTATGGATGTTAAAAAAGGATAATGCAAGATATGGTGGAGGTATAAAGGATAAGGAAATGATCCAGACCACATAGTGACAGAACTTTGAGGAGAGACAGAGAGAACATGTTGAGCCTGGGAGAATTCAACAAGAGTTTATCAAACAATTACTATGTACATGCCACTGGTGATGTAAAGGTGAACATCCATTTGGAGAAAAGAACCAGAACAGCCATCTTTCTTTCTCTAACATCACCACACTGCCCCAGGTGCCTCCTCCCTCTACCCTCCCAGCTTCCTTCCCGTTTGGTTAGTTCCTCCTGGAAACTCCATTTGAGAATAGACCCAGAACAGTTATCCTTCCTCATTTGGACTTTCCTCTTCCCCTCTTTTATGTTTAAAATGGAATGTAAGCTTAGTAAGAGCAGGTACTACTGTTCTGTTTATATTTATATTCCTAGCACTTAGCACAGTGCCTGATGCACAGTAAATTTTAATTCAGTCCTTTAATTCAAGGAGCTTACTGTCTACTAGAGAGACCCTATGAAAGTTTTCATAAGAATGATGAAACCTAAGCTATTTCCTTAAGGAACAGAAGAATCCAGACAAGTAAAGATGAGAAAGGACAACAGTATCTACTGGATGAGCAATAAAGGTAGGAGGAGCACTTAATAGTCTTTTTTAGCAATGTGATACTTTCTGTTTGACAATTCATTCCTGAAGTTGCCAGGTAATGCACAGTAGTAATACACTGTATAGTATAGCTGTGTGTTACAGTCTAATTTTCCTACTAGCCTGTAAATAACGTGAGGGAAGGAATGGTGTCTTAGCTAAACTTTATATCTCCCCCAACACTTACTACAATTTTCCATATATAGTAGGAACTTAATAAAGGCTATTCTTACATTGGATTTTGTCAAATATCAGTTCTGCAACTCACTAGCTTTGTACTGTCTGCACCTTAGTTTCTTTGTCTGTAAGACAAAGAAAGTGGATTGCCAATGTAAAGGGAAGTCTCTGATGGAGTGCTCTAATGATTCATCCTTAGCCCTGTGCTGGACATAATGTATTTTTCTTTAGTGACTGACTTGGATGCAGACCTTAACAACATACCGAATTTTTCAAAGGCATGAAGCTAGCAGGGCTAGCTAAGTCATCAATTAACAGAGTAAAAGCTGAATAATATATTAACAAACTAAAACAGTGCATTAGATTTATGATGGTCCAAAAACATTACAGCAGGCTAAATAATAACAATAGTAATGTTTACATAGCCCCTACTATGTGCAAGGAATTGTACTAAGTACTTTTCGAAAATTTTACCTCATTTGATCCTCACAGCAACCCTGAGAAATAGATGCTATAATTATCTCCATTTGACAGTTGAGCAAACTGAGGCAGGCAAGGGTTAAGTGATTTCTCCAGGGCCACACAGCTAGTAAATGTGAGAGGCTGGATTTGAACTCAGGTCTTCCTGATTTCAAGGCCAGGACTCCATCTTTCTCAATTAGTTGTCCCTTTATAAAGAAGATGAAGAGCTCAGACAATTCACACACCAATGAGAAATGAAGAGTGGAAATAAAAGGAGTGGAACATCAGTGACTCTCCTACCCCTGTCCCTCTTTCTGCCATAGACTAAAATCCAGTACAGTTAAGTCCATGGTAACTAAGCTCATTTGTGAAACACCTCTGTGAACTGAGACCTGGTAATATCCTCTGACAAAAATACCTCTTATTTCCCCTGTTCTCTCCTGCCTTCCAAGGTGTTTCGATTGTCTCACCCACCTTCCAACTTTTGTGAATTAATACACACCATTATAAAGGTTCACTTCTTTATATCTTATTTTATACCTTATTGGTTTATCTGAAAGTCCCATGCCTTTTGATCTGAGGTAGGACAATTTAGCCAGTTGAAATGTATTACAGATGTTAATGTGTATATACCTTACACTTGGATTTTAAAAATCAACTTCACGATGTAGGATGGACAATGTATTTAGGCATCCATTCAAGAGAAAAATATGTTAGAATTTTGGTGTACTAGAGTTTCAATATGATTCAATGGTGTACTTTGGCAGTTCAAAACATAAGACAATCATAGACTTCATTACCAGAGACTCCAGTACAAGAGAGTGCTTAAGTCCCACTGTCCTCTCTTCTGGTCAGACCACATTTGGAGTATTATATTCAGTTTTGAATGCCAGAATTTAGTAGGAACATTTTTGTCAAGCTGGAGAACTCTCCAAAGAAAGTAAGAGATATGGTGAAAGACCTTGGGATGATAAAGGAGGAATGAGAGTCAAATGAAGAACTATGGTTGTGTAGCCTTGAGAAGAGGAAACTTAGGAAAGGTGATGAAGGATGTCAAAACATTTGAAGGACTCTCAAGTGGAAGAGGAATTTGACTTATACTGACTCTGGAAAACAGATATATAAGTAATGAAAATTGATACAAGTTACAGAGACAAACTTTAAAGGGAGAAAAAATATTAAGAATGAATTATCCAAAAGAGGAATAAGCTACCTTAGGACTTAATGAATAGTTCCCTCCTCCCAGATATCTGCAAGCAAAGCCTGGGTGACCATTCGTTAGGGATTTTGTTGATTCATGCATTAATATGGGTTGAAAGCTATGGAGTCATTTCTAACTCTAAGATTCTAATATTTTGTGATTTTGTGATTGAATAATTGTGAAATCTCCTTACAGAGCTAATATTCTATTAAATAAAACCTTTCTTTCCATCTGCACCTCTGTAGTTATTATGTTTTCTCACCTTTTCACTCCACTTATTCTAGCACTATTCACCCTTCGTGGTGCAGTTCAAGTTCCATCCCTCTACAAAGACTTCTCCAAATACTCTTCTATTCTCCCCTTCTTAATATTGCTGTTTGCACGCGCAACATAATACAGATGCAGCAATTCAAGCAGCACAAATAAAGGCAAATGGAAATTCCTGAGCAATCACATTTTTCAATTTTATGACTATAACTTTATTGAAGGTTTATACTTATATTAGGCATCGGGACTCACTTATTTAGGTAGGATCAGTGCATTTACTTCGCAGACTCTTCTTCATGATCTTCTGACACTTGCTTTGTTGCTCACATCAACCTTTAGACAATGTTAACATCCCAGTATATCTTTTTGGCACCTGTTAATGAATGGCTAGGATCAAATTTGGACTAATTGCTAAGGACGCTTTCCCTCAAAAAACTGCGGTGATCTCTTATCATGGGAGGTCTGTCTGCTTATGCATTTAATGTAGCAGCATAGTAATTAGTGATTCACACCCTGTTGCATTTTAGCAGTTTGGAAAGGTGTCATTAAGGAGGGGAGTATTATATTCCCAGGGCACTCTCAGCCACCCAATCTCTTACCAGTGTGGGCCAGAGTGGAGAGATGAACAGTTTCTGGAGAAGGCAGGAAAATGACCTTCATTTCAAATACTTAACAGATTCCTTCTGGCTTTCATTTGGCCTTAGTAAGCTTAAATTGTACTGTGAAATAAGCTGAACTTGGTTTCAGACATCTAACCTTAGAAACAAATATCTGACTCTCAGTTTCTTTATCACTACCAGCTGATTTGAGAGGTGAAGTGATGAGGGTCCTGGACTTGATGAGGGTCTGGAAGTCATTCTGAGATGATAGTGACACATCTGACTAAAGAGGGACCAAGACAGGAATGGACTGTGAATGCTCATCAAGTCGATTCCATGCTTGTTCAGTTAGATATTTGTCTGAACGCTGGTGATGAGGATTGGCCAGGATCAGTCAGGATAATCATTAGACAAGTGTGGATCCAAGAAACATTGCAATACAGTGGGTCTTGTGTAGATTGTGCCGCCATAGGACAATTTTGGTCACTCAAACGGTGCTATGAGGTCTTTTCAAGACCTCCCCTACCCCACGCCATTCACGCCCCTCCCCCAAGAGAAAACTGGTCTACCACTAAGAGTCAAGCACTGACTCCTCAGTTGTCAGAAGAAACTCAAATGTTGAGCAAGCCATAGAACATCAAGTGTTCTCCCTAAGGTGAACCTACTAAAAATTGTGAAAAAAATAAAATAAAACAGGAACATATGTTGGGAATTTTCTTTCTTCCCTGACAATGGCAACCCTACATCCATACTAGGAGTAACATTCTGTGCTTGTCTCTCTAGCAGGAAATTGGGCAGGTGGTTTGTGGGGGTGTCAGAGACAGAGAGAGAGAGACAGATAGACAGACAGATAGACAGAGGGGGACAGAGAGACAGAGACACACAGAGAGAGACACTGAGAGACAAAGAGAAAGACAGAGAGACAAAGAGAGACAGAGAGACACAGAGAGACAGACAGAGACAGAAAGAGATAGAGGCAGAGACAGAGAACCACCAGCTTTTACTTTCTCAGTAATGAAATTGAGATTCAACAAATTTGATTAAAAGGTTGACCTAATATTTCTCCAAAATATTCGTCAGGTTATAGATGTGTATGGTTATTTGTTAAATAGATGTGTTTAATATAAAACAAATATTTATTTGATAGACATTGTATCCTAAACATCAGGGAAGGTTCAAAATTTAAATGACACATGATTCCTACTCTTATAAATATCTAATCCAGGAAAATGTTAAAATAAAAGCACAGAAAATTATAATGCACCATATCACATGATAAGTACATGAGAGAGATGTAGGGGTAAATACTGTCTGTGGTAGGAGCTATTCTTTTTTATTGACCTCCAAAGGGAAGCCACCAGATTCTTCCCTTCCTCTGTTTCTGTCCAATAATACTTCTTTTTTTTCATTTCAGTGGACTTAGCCTGGGACCAAGGTTCTTTGGGTGGAGTTCCTCCAAATATAGACACCCAGTAACCATCTATAGCTATCTTGGATCATAGTACATAGGAACCATATACTCTGAGCCACATGGCAGTGGTTAAAAGGAGTGCCTAATGACAAAATGCCCAAAGATGGAAGCTTCTTTGTCCAGGAAATGGCAATAAATAGGAAAGTAGTGAATTATCAAAAGTTCATGGTGCCTCCAATAGATAAATGATCAAAAGATGTGAACAGTTTTCAGATGAAGTAATCAAAGCTATCTATAACCATAAGAAAACATGCTCTAACTCACTATTGATTGAAGAATTGCAAATTAAAACAGTTCTGAGGTACTACCTCATACCTATAAGGACAGAAAAGGAAAATGGTCAATGCTGGAGGGGATATGAAAAAATGAGACATTAATGCACCATTGGTGGAGTTATGAACTGATTCAACCATTCTGTGAAGCAATTTAGAACTGTGACCAAAGGGCTATAAAATTATGCCTACACTTTAACCTAGCAATACCACTACTAAGTCTGTATCCCAAAAGAGATATTAAAAAATAAATGGACCTATGTGTATAAAAATATTTATAATCACTCTTTTCTTATGGCAAAGAATTGGAAATTGATGCCCATCAATTGGGGAATGACTGAACAAAATACGGTATATGTTTATGACAGAATGCTACCGGGCTATAAGAAATGATGACCAGGATGCTCTCAGAAAACCCTGGAAAGACTTACATGAGTTGATACAAAGTGAAATACACTATATACAAAGCAACAACATTATAAGATGATCAACTGATTTAGCTATCATCAGCAATACAATGAAGCAAGAGGACTCGGAAGGACTTATGATGAAAAATGCTATCCATCTCCAGAGAAAGAACTGGTGTTGTCTGAGTACAGATTGAAGCACACTTTTTCTTTTTCACTTTCTTTATTTTCCTTGACACTTTTTATTTGTTTATGTTTTCTTTCACATCATGACTATTATGGAAACATTTTGCACGACTACACATGTATAGCCTAAATCAAAACGTTTGTCTTCTCAGTGGGAAGAAGGGGAAGGGAGAAAATTTGGAACTTATTGTTTTGTTTTGTTTTTTTTACAACAGCAGTATGTATGATCTTATTGTACACATAACTAACTATTGCTCTATTTTGTTTTCTAATTTTCTAGTAATTCCTTTGCAATGAAGCTTGGAATTCCTGATCTCTGACTCTTCACTTTTAATTGGCGCTCTATATTCCTCCTTACCTAAAGAATTTTATTTTATTTTTTAAAATTTATTTTTAACAGTTTATAACAGATAAAACCATTTAAACTTTTGGTCAGGTGATACATCTTTTTAAAGCATTTACAATATGGAACACAAAAGAATTTTTTTTTAAAACATTAACCCACCGAGACACAGATAATATTTATGTTGCTAACTTCACAAGCTCTTGATCTAATTGTCTCCACAGTATTACTAAGAATTAAAGGACCCTAACTTAATGTTGTTGGTCTAAAGTCCTGTGCCTAATAGCTCAATTTTAGACAACCTCGGATGTTCCCCTACCCATAATCTGTAATTGAATAGATCTGGTATTAAGCTTACAAACCTTTTGACTATAGGAAATTGCCACCAATAGTAAGGACATTGCAGGGATACAATATCTCCCCAACTTCATGTCAATTCCAGGCAGGATTAGATTATCCAGTTGTATTCAGTTAGGCTTAAAGTCGGCCAGGTGTCTGTGGGGAAATTGAGTCAGGAGAATCCCACCTTAGCCCATGCTGAACAGCCACTCTCCCACCCTTTCCTTGAGATCACCTGTGCAGTTCATACTAGCATCACATCAGCTACTGGCATCATGTGTTGGAGGCTTAGATCGCCTTTCTTGCTACCCATACCTGGAGTTAGACTCAGAAGAAGGGTCACTTAATAGTCCCATAGCATCTAAAAATGGCAAGTTCCAATAACCATGTTTCAAATATGATTATAGTTTCACTTTGGCTAAGGAACATCTTTTGAGGCAAGTCTTAAGTGGCTTACATGCCTTTCTATACATGTTCCAGTTCCTGATTAAATGGCAATCATAAAATCAAATTTACCATTAAAACCTTGACTTTTCCATCAATACCAAATTTTACCTGAGGTTACCTTCCTCTAGGAAATTGATTGAATTTCTTTTCTCCAAACTAAAGATGTCATTGATTTATTTTCAGTAATTAATTCAGTCTATTGTTTTAATATTAATTGCTTTTACCTCACTTTGTAACATGTCCAATTTTTCTCCCCATCACTCCCCTCCCTTCACTTCCTAATACCCTGCATTCTGATTACTCCTTCCCTCAATGTACCCTCCCCTCCATCATACCCCACCCCTCTCCTATCTCCATCTTCTCTCTTTTCCTGAAGGGCAAGATAAATTTCCATACCCCTATTTCCTGACTATATGCAATAAAAATTCTCAACATTCATTTCTAATACTTTGAATTCCAACTACTCTCCCTCCCACCCCAGCCCCACTGAGATGGGAAGCAATTCAATACAGACTAAATATGTGTTGTTTTGCAAAAGACTTCCACAGCAATCATGTTGTGTAATACTAATTATATTACCCTCTGACCTACCCTATCCCCCCTTATTCTTCCCCCCTACAATTGACCTTGTCCCTTCTCGAAAGTGTTTATTTCTAGTGACTCCCTTCTCCCATTTGCCCTCCCTTCTAACATTCCCCTCACTCCACTTGTCACCTCTTCTCCTATTTTCCTGTGGTGTATATAATTTTTCATATCAAATTTAGTGAGCATGTTATTCCCTCCTTCAGTCACACGTGGGGAGAGAAGCTTTATTTCCCACCCCCTCTCCCCTTCTCCCTTATCTCCTCCATTGAATAAGATTTTTCTTATCTCTTTTATGAGTTACAGCCTGCCCTATTCCATTTCTCCCTTTCTATTCCCAGAATTTTCCTCCTTCACCCCTTAATTTTTATTTTATTTTATTTTGTGTGTGTATGTGGATATCATCTCTTCTAATATAACACACGCTGTACTCTTTTTCTATCTATGTGTATGTGTGTATATGTACAATCTCTCCAACTACCCAAATACTGAGAAAAGATTCAAGAGTTAAAAATATTTTCTTTCCATGTAGCAATGTAAACAGTTCAGCTTTAGAGAGTCTTTCATGATTTTTCATTTCTGTTTACCTTTTCATGCTTCTTTTGATTCTAGTCTTGGGAAGTCAAATTTTTAAATACAGATCCGGTCTTTTCCTTGACATGAAATCTTGAAAGTTGTCTATATCACTGAATGACCCTTTTTTCCCTTGAAGTATTATATTCACTTTTGCTGGGTAGGTGATTCTTGGTTTCAATCCCAGTTCCTTTGACTTCTGAAATATCTAACTCCAAGCCCTTTGATTGCTTAATGTTGAAGCTGCCAGATCCTGTGTTATCCTGATTGTATTTCCACAGTACTTAAATTGTTTCTTTCTAGTTGCTTGCAGCATAATGGTTTTTTTCATTTTTTTATTATTGGAACTTAATGTTTTAAAAACAAATGTTAAAAATTGTTTTTTCATGTAACTGGGGGAAAATAAAATAGTAAAGCTCCAGTCTTAAAGAAAATATTGGAACTCTATCATATTACAGCCATGGAGACGGAAACCATATTATCTAAATAGAGATAGTTCGCTAACCCTAGCTCCTAGAAGAATATCAAGAACTCCTCCTTAGAGGTTGCTTCTTCAATGATCCCAAGCTGGAGAGTTCTAGAATGATTATTTCTATAAAAGACAGGAAAGTTCCTGAGCAGTGCATACCTTAGGATTTTCTCTCTAGGAAATGAACTTCAAGAAATCAGGTATTTAGGCTTTTGTCAAAATAAAATGAGTGCATTGAGCATCGTGCCTCTTAGTAAGAGAAGGGGACCATGCATGTGACCCTTATGCTGGAGGGAGCAGGGCCGCCAAGGAATTAAAAACCGATACTGGAGAGAAAAAGAATTGAATTTTGTTTCTGATATTAGAATGACTTATTGAGACAATGTGGTTCCAAGAAGAATGGGACTGCCCTGTTAGCAATCTTCTGTTTGCTTGGCTCCCAGAGGATAACCAAGTACTCACAATAAAGTCCTAATAGTAAATGCCCATATTGTGCCACTGTTGGATAAAAAATGAAAAAGGTACTTAATAGTATACCATGGGGCTAACCCACTAGCGGTCCCTTTTGTTAAATGAAATCTAAAAAATAGAGTAATGATCCGAGACAAAAGAAATAAAAGATACTAGAGGAAAAGTGAAACTCACAAAAAACAAGACAAACATGTTAATTGTTTATAGACTATTGTGAATGTTTTCATGCCTTCTGCCTTATTTATTGCTTTCTGTGTTAGAGAATGAAGCTTGTCTTGTATCCTGAGAGGATAATGTCACTATGAATCCTTATATGGTGACTGGAGGATCCTTCTACTCACATCTAGGGAGACATAGACACAACATATATTAGGAGATTCCTCAGAGTAACTCTGAGTGAGGACATAAAAAGTCAAAATAATTTTTAGGGGCTATGGTTAAGACTAGACCTGTTCTATGTAAGCCTAAAGGCCTCAGGCACTGTGCCAGCGGTAGTATAAGAAGATTGCAGTATAGTAGCAACAGTGACTTGAGCCTGAGCAGTAGCAAAAACAAACAAACAGATATGTCAAGAACCAAGTATTATCTTGAAATATAACTAGGCAATATCACTTTTTGATTCTCAGTTTTCTCACCTGTAAAACGAGGATGATAATTCTTGTGAGGTATAAATCTGTTCTTTGCTGAACACATTTAGAGTAGGTGATTTAACCTTTGTATTCATTGGAGGAGCTGAAGTATGAACTCACCCCCTCCCCAACTTCTCAGTATCATCTTCCTTCCCTTTAGTCACTGAAGAGATATCCCTATTCCCCTTAAGACTAAAACCTTAAAGCCATCTCACTCTGAAGCTCCAATATTTTGGGCCCTTCTGGCATAAAGTGAATGTTGATGCTAACTATTTCTCTATGGAACAGCAACCTTGAGTTTCTTCCCTTCTCCGCTTGATGTGTTTTATTTTTTTCCTAACTGAAGGGGTCATCCCTGGACTCACTTCTTAAAGAAGCCTCTTCACTGAATGGGCATTAATTTATTGAAAATGAGAACCTGAAAAGTCCTTAGCCTAAAAGGGTCAGGGTCTCCCATTGCATCCTGGGCCATCTCCAGTCTTCCTGATGAATATCTGGCCACTGGACCCAGATGGCTCTGGAAGGGAAAGTAAGGCTGGTGACCTTGCTCAATCCTCCCTCACTCAAATCAAAGTCAACTGTAAGTCACGTCACCATTTCCCTGATGTCATGGTCCTCTTTGAAAATGAAGCACAAACAGAATCCACCACATGCCCTCCAGTTGGGGAATGACTGAACAAGTTACAATATATGATTGTCATAGGATGTCATTGTGCTGTAAGAAATGACAAGCAGAATGGCTTCAGAAAAACCTTGGAAGTCTTCTGTGAACTGATGCACAACGAAGCAAGTAGAAGCAGGAAAACATTGTACATAGTAACAATTGCAACAATGATGAACTGCAGAAGACTCAGCTACTCTGTATGATGATCCAAGACACTTCTGAAAGACCCTCGATGAAAAATACTATCTACTTCTAGAGGAAAGAACTGATGAATTCTAAGTGCAGACTGAAACTTACTTTCTTAAAACTTTGTTTATTCTTCTTGTTTGTGTGTGTGTGTGTTTTCTTTTGCAACATAGATAACAGGGGAATATGTTTTGCATGACTTCACATGTAAAATTAATGTATTGCCTGCCTTCTCAAAGGGAGGAGTGGGAGGAAGGAAGTAAATTTGAAACTCAATTTTTAAAAAAAATAAGTGTTAAATTTTTACATGTAATTAAGAAATATTTAACAAAATAAATGAAAATACATTTTAAAAAGACTAATCTGCCTACAAGCATCTCTGAGTCTGTTCCCTCATGACTTCTACAGAATCTTATTACTGCAATCATATAGACATATAGTTATATGGATACGCATATACGCATATATTCTGTGTCCAATGGTTCTTTTCCATTTATTTACAAAGAATTCCAGATTTCCCCAAACTTGACACATCATCTGAATTCTTCCCTTCACCATTAATAACCATAAACTGGCATTTGTGCTTTAAGTATATTATTTTGTTTTATTCTCACAACAACCCTCTAGAGTTAATACTACTGGTGTTGTAATCCCTATTTAAAAGGTGGAAAAACTGAGGTTTAGAAGGTGTGATTCACCAGCAGTCTAGAAGTGGAATTTGAACTTACGCCTCTCTTTTTTCCAAGACTAACACTCTTTCTTTCCAGCATTTCATGCTCACTCTCTCTATCTCTCTCTGTCTTTGTCTCTCTGTCTCTGTCTCTCTGTCTCTGTCTCTTTCTCTCTCTTTTTCTCTTTCTGACAGATTTTGTCTTCTATCTCATTCAAATACAGTTGTAACCATCACTCTCTGAGAGGCAGTATGCTTTATTAGATGAATGCTGAACTTGAAGTCAGGAAGACCTAAATTCAAATCCCACCTCAGATATTTGCAAGTTACGTGAATCTGGGTAAATCTCTTAACCACTCTGAGTTTCAGTTTCCTCAATCATAAAATAAAGGAGTTGGACATAATGACTTCTAATTTCCCTCCCAGGCCTAAATCTATGATCTCTCCCTTCTTCTAAATCAGAATTTATGTTAACCTTAACCCTTTCTCTTCTCTGCTTAAACCTCTTGAAAAAGTTGTTTATCCTTGATTAATCCACTTTGTCAACATCTTTCACTCTTATAGCCTTTACAATCTGCCTTCTACTTCCATGCCTCTACTAAAACTAACTCAAAAATCACCTCCTAATTGCCAAATTCAAAGTCTTTTTAAATGTCTTCATACTGGTGACCATTCCTTCTTGCTTACCTGGACTTCAAGATATCCTGTATTTTTCTGGTTGCTGCCTCTGCTCCCAAAGATTTTTTAAATCCCTGTCTTCTTTGGCTCTTCTTTATATTTAGAGGCAATAACTATTGACCTGCTTTTCTTCTCTGACTACGCTCTCTCCATCAGAAATCTCATTGACTGCCACAGTAAACTACTACCTTTATGGGGAAACTAACATCTGTGCAGATGACTTCACAATGGGTTTGAGGGGAAAATATTTTGTCAAATATTAAAAGCTATATACATATCATTATTGTATTATAGCATAATAATAGTAAATATTTATATAGCACATATGTGACAGATATTTTGCCAAACACATTTACAAATATCGCATCATCTAATCCTCACAATAACCCTAAACGTAAGTGCTACTATTTTCCCCATTTTACAGATGAGGAAAGTGATGCTCAGGGTGGAACAGCTAGGAGGCATCTGACTTCAGATTTGAACTCAGGTTTTTCTGACTGTGTCTCAGCAGAATGCACCACTAGCTGTCTTATTTGGGATTTTAGTCACAGATCTAATCTGTATCCATGCCTGGAATTCTTTCCTTCATCTCTGCTTCCTGACTTCCCTGGTTTCCGTCAAGTCTCAGCTAAAATCTTTTCTTTCCCTGTATTTAGTAAACAGTATTTTTTTCAATTGCATGTAAAGATAGTTTTCAACATTCTTTATTTATAAGACTTTGAATTCCAAATTTTCTGCCTCTCTTTTCTTCCTCCCTTCTATCCCTCCCCTCCATAGCAATCTGATATAGTTTATACATGTGCAATCATGTTAAACATTTTAAATATTGTGAAAGAAGAAACAGAACAAGAGGAAAAAACCAAGAAACACAAGAAAAGTGAAAATAGCATGCTCCAATCTGCATCCAGACTCCATAGTTTTCTCTGGATATGGATAGCATTTGCTTTTGGAATTGTCTTGGATCATTGTATTGCTGGGAAGAGTTAAGTCAGTCATAGTTGATCATCACACAATGTTGCTGTTACTGTGAACAATGTTCTACTGATACAGATCACTTTACTCAGCATCAATTCACATAAACATTTCCGGGTTTCTTCTGAAATATGCCTGCTCATCATAAAAACCTACTTTCTACAGGAACTCTTCTCAATTCCCTTTAATTTGGCTACCTCCTCTCTGTTAATTATCTCCAATTTGCTTGCATATAGTTGTTTGTATGTCATATTCCCCATTAGACTGTGAGCTCCTTGAAAGCTGGGATTGTCTTTTGCCTTTCTTATATCCTCAGAGCTTACCACAGTACCTGGCACATCATAGGCACTTAGTAAATGATTTGGGGGAGGGGGTGTTTTGATGTCTTTTGATTCCTGGGTAAATTGGATTTAAGTGAAGCACAGTTGCATGAACTCACTGATCTCACTCTCTCTTCTAGTCATCACAGTTCATCACAGACAGCATCAAGACAACTAGTGATAGCTCAAGGTATAGGGTGTGTTCAGGGAAGACTAGTACCTCTGGTGTGAGGGCTGCCAAGACCTTTTCAGGGTGGTTTTCCACCTTTGGTGTCCACGTGATCCATATAACTCTATCCTGTGACTTCAAGAAGCTGTAGAGGCTACACCCAGTAAACCTTTTCAGCAAACAGGTCAAACCAGTTAGAGGGTAGCCAAGGGGCCTCAAACCCATTAGTGAGTTGGAGGGATCTCTACCCAAGTATGTGAAGACTTCCCCTGGTGGAATAGGTAGATGAGAACAATTTGTTCTAATGGCCACAAAGGCAGTTGAAGCAGACTCTGTGGAGCACTTAAAGCTTGGTTTGACATCGAAGAAGTCAAAGGTCATCCGCTGCATCTAGCAAATGATTATTGACTGACCAGATGATTGACTGAAATAGAAGTTTTGGTAACACTTAGAGAAAAGATTCCTTCCTTTCTCTCTATCACCCCCTCTCTTTTAGCACTGAATTTAGTTTAGAAAACTAATCTAAAGGAAATAAACCATGAGCAATGAAAGTCTAGCATGATGGAGTCAAATTCATTGTGGGAAATGATTATGGGGGTAGAGGAAACAAGTAACATCTAAAGGAACAGGACAGTCTAATTAATGAAAACAAGTTATGGGTTATTTATTCAGGTGGTCAATACAGCCTATCTAGTGGAACAGTGAGCAAATTTGCCCATTGAGAGTTCATGTATTTATATTGTATGACATTTGGTCACAGAGTTCTCTTCTTGCTTATATTATGTCCATATATCCTTCAGCAGAACCCAGCATCACTGTAACCTTAATAGATTGCAAAAGCTATCTCGTTAGGAGTATGTTGGCAAATGTTTTACCACAGGCTTCTTTTTTTTGGGGGGGGGATGTACCCAGAGCAGAGTTTTTAAGGCTAA
Source organism: Bettongia penicillata ogilbyi (assembly GCA_023548195.1). NCBI lineage: Eukaryota > Metazoa > Chordata > Mammalia > Diprotodontia > Potoroidae > Bettongia > Bettongia penicillata. The sequence goes on from JAJHZJ010000426.1 coordinate 1,740,225, forward strand.
TCTGTGTTATAAACATGTTTTTATCCCTTTCTTAAGTCTAGAAAATCAACAAAACAATAAATCTCTCTTTTGTAGTGTTTGATAATTTCAGAGGTGTAAATAAACTCATGCTAAAAGTCTTATAATCAACTCTCAGTCAATACGAACTGTCTTGCACACTCTGGAGTTATCCTAAACTCCTAGATTATCAGTGCTAGAAGACACCTTGAACCACAGACTAACAGAGATAGAAGGGACCTTAGACAGTGGAATGTTAACAGCTGTAAGAAAACTTAAAGCACAAAATATTAGAACAAGGAACATAGAATGTTAGAGCTGGAAGGAACTTTAGGATATAAAATGTCAGAGCTGGAAGGAAACAGCACATAGAAAATAAATGTTAGAATGATGAACCTAGAGTGTTCAAGTTGGAAGGAAGCTTAGAATATAAAATGTCACAAATATAAGGAAACTTAGAGAATAGAATGTCAAATGTTAGAATGATGAATTTAGATTGAAAGGAACTTAGAATGCAGAATTTCAAAGCTAGAAGAAAGTTTTTAAAAGTAGAATATTAGAACAAGAAGGAATTAAGAGTACATATAGTCCATTTTCTCTCCATTGGATCCCCTAGCATGAATCCCTGGTAATGCGTCACCTTTGAGATTCTTAGAATTTGCTGTTGGTTGCATATTTGGACCTGATAGCACTGTAAAACTTGTGAAAACATTGTCTTGTCCTTGACCCCAACTTGTGCACCTCATCATTAGCCTGGGACAGACCCACCACCACTTAGTGACAGCAGGACAAGGCACTATTACACAGAGGAATCTTCTTCTGCCCATCTTTCCTCAGTCAGGTTGGTTGGTCATATTTTGTACAGATTTGGTATTAAGTTATTAAAAAGAAATGTATAAGGCTTTAAGTCAGAGCAAGAAGGTGTCTTAAGCATGGATTACCAGACCTACAAGGACATCTAGTCCATTTCTCCTGCTTTTGGCTTCGAGCTTCTCTGATTTTGTTGCTGCCTGCATATTTGGTTTCTAGTCACCAGATTATATTCTTGCTCCCAAGCCACTTGATAATTTACTATAAAGGTTGAGTAAACCTTTCCCCTGTCCTTGGCCCTGATCTCCATAGCTCATTAGAAAGCCTGAATTACCCAGGAGTGGGATATAACAGTACTACAGAGAACACCCTTCCATGTTTGTTTTAAAACTATGTTAATTTGATGTGTATCTTAGTACTGTATTAGAGATATTTGATTAAAAATTCCTCCCCACCCAGGCAAACATTTACTTTCTAATCCTAGTTGAATTAATTATATTCATACAAAAGCTCATCAATTTCATGTAATCAAATGATCTATTTTATCTTTTGTAATTGCCTCTTTCTCATTCCTCCCAGCTGCTAGTGCCTTCCCTTCTAAGGTGACCTTCCATCTAGTCTGAAATATATCTTATGTTTAAATATACAGATATATACATATATAATCATATATAATATATGTGTATATATACATGTATATATGTAAATATCTATGTGTATATCTAGATAGACAGATAGATAGATGGATGGATAGATAGATACATAGATACATAGATAGATAGATAGTCTCCATTTAGAATGAAAACTCCTAGAAGGAAAGGGCTGTCTTCACTTTTTCTTTGTATTCTTGGCACTTAGGAAATGCTTAAATACTATGCGCTTGGCATGTGGCAAATGCTTAATACATGATTGCTAATTGATTGGTTGATCGATTGGCTTCACTGCTATCAAACCATCCTACCTTGGCTAAGTTAGAATCATATAATCTCTGAACTGACAAGACTCTCAAAGGTCCTTCGGTCCTTCCCCTCCCCTAAAGTAGTTGCACTTTCTACAATACTGCCAAGAATTGGTCACCCAGTCTTAACCTCAAATCCTCTAGTTATTGACATCAGTGTGTTAGACCCCCTCATTTGAAAGAATAATACTTCCTGAAGATGAAACACTTTGAGCTTTCCTAAGAAACCTATATTTTAAGTTCAAGGTATTATTATTGAGCTGATAGGAAACAAATATTCTCTTAATAACCCCAATTACACTGTCAAAACTGCCTAAAATATTCACCCTGCCATGACTGTGGAAATGTAGGGGAGCTTTCTGACTAGGAAATTGGAACATTATCATGAAATTAAAGGAAAAAAAGTCACATTATCAAGCAAGTCATTGGAATGATTTGATATTTTCAAGGATAACCAGCGAGCACACTCAGGAACATGTAATTATTTTTTCATTTGGTATTTTTATGATGCATTAGTCATTCTGTGCTTGACGGTGCCTTGTAAAATAGGGGAATAACTAATGACAAGTGATTATTGTATCACAGAGAAGGTCCTAGAGAGGAAGCAGAGCTTGGGATTGCTTGATCCAACATTGTTTGCATTGGGAAATCTGCAGAAGAAAGACCTGCCTGGACTTCTGTTCTAGTTAAACCAAGCTCCTCTCTAGCTCCTCTTGCCATTTCTCCAAAGCCATGTTCATTCCTGCTTTGGAGCTTTAGTATAGCTTTAGTTCATACTGTCTATCTATCTACCTTGCTACTTTCTTTCTTTATCCTGATACAAATGTTACATGCTCTTCAAGGTCCAACAACTCCAGTCCATATTTTTCTTTCCTTTTTCTGAATTCCCATAGGGATCATCATAAGATTATAAGATTTAGGCCTGGAAGGGACATTAGAAGTTATTTAGATCAATGTCTCAATTTCTAAGAAAAGTGAAGTATGCCACATAAGATTGCATATTGAGGGAGGGAGAGAAAATTTAAAATTTATGAAAGTCATTGTTGAAAGCTGAAAACAAATAAATTAATTATAAAAAAGAAAAGTGAGATATGGTGAGGTGACACAATTTTCCCAAGGTCCTGTGGGTAGTAAGCAACAGAGCTGGGATTGAAACCTAGGCTATCTGGATCTCCAAATCAAGTGTTCTTCCCACTATATCTTGTTTTCTTTTTGCCACAGTTTGCAATTTTTCTTGATTTGTGGAATCACAAAACCTAAAGGACTTCAGGAAAACATCTGATCCACCATATAGAAAATCTTGCCTAGAACTTTCCTAAGAATGTCCTCCAGATGAAGATCTCCACTGATATGGAACTCCCATCCTCCCAGACCATGTGCAGTCATCTTTAATTGATAGAGTTTTTCCTTACTTAAAAACAAATTCTACTTCTATATTCTCTTGGTTTGCTCTCTCATTCATATTTCTTCTTTTGCTCATTGATTCAAATTATTCCATTTATCTGGAATTCTCATCTTTTTTCTCTGTCCCATTCTTTTTATTATTTATGATAATAGCTGATTTTTATAGATAATTTTAAGGTTTGAAAGAAAAAGTCACTCATTTAATCATTCAATCAAATACTCATTAAGTAGAGAAACTATGTGGCAGAGTAGATAGAGTGCCAGGCCTGCAGTCAGGCAGAACCGAATTCAAATCTTGTCTCAGACAAAAGCTATATGAGCCTTGGCAAGTCACTTAACCCTCTCTGCCCAGTTTCCCCATCTGTAACATGAGTTGGAGAGAGAAATGGAAAATGACTCCTGTATTTTTGCCAATAAAACCCCAAATGTCGGTCATGACTGAAACAGCTCCTTATGCATTTACTATGTGCTAGACACTGTGCTTAGGTCTAGGCATACAAAAACAAAAATGAAATAGCCCCTGCCATCAAAAAATCTGTAGCTAGAAAGGACCTCTGAGGTCATCTGATCGAACTACCTTATTTTGCAGATGAAGAAACTGAGGCCAAGAGGAGATTCAGTGACTTGCTTGAGATTATAGGTAAAAAGTGGCAAAGACAGGATTTGAAACCCAGGTCCTCTGATTTTGGAGTCAAAATTCTTTCTCCTATAACACAAAGGGCCACTATAATCCTGGTTATGTCAAGCTCTTCAGGCCTCAATTCCCTTTTCTTCAAAATGGAAATAACCTCTTCATGTCCGTGTGAGGATCAAATGAGATAATGCATGTAAAGCAGTTTGCAAAATTTAAAACAGTATGAGAACATGTTATCATTAGTACCTCTAAAGTATCAGGAATTACGACCTTCCCAAGATCAGGGCTTCAGTTTACCATAATAGCAGAGCAATCATCAATGGGATGAAAATGGGATGAAAGTATGCCTGATGACGAGACTAGCAGGCAACTGCTCTCCAGAAAAGATGTCAGCTCCACATGAAGCTAGTCATATTCTAATAGGAAGAAAGCTAGAATTTCATTAAGTTTGTACTGGTGGTTTTAATGACCAGCCTAAGAGTATCTTAAGCTAAAATCTCTAGCCCCTTTAATTAAATGATTCTGTCCTCTGAGTTCAGATTATCTGATGTTTTATATTTTTAAACACTTTTAATTCTTTAAAACAATTTTTTTAGAGGCAGCTGGTGGCACTGTGGATAGAGCACTGTGTCTGGAATCAGAAAGAATTGAGTTTGCAGCTAGTCTGACACACTTGCTAGCTGTGTGTGTAGCCAGTCATTTAACCTCTGTTTGCTTCAGTTTCTCCAACTGTAAAATAGGAACAACAGTGGCACCTACCTCACAGGGTAGTTTTGAGGATAAAATGAGATATTTGGGGTTTTCTTAAGTTATTAGTAGGCACTATATAAATGTTTATTTCCTTTCCCTTTTTTAGCCCTCTTCCCCTTGCTCATAAAATCTTTTAAAACATCCTCTTCTGGATTTGTCTGTTTCAAGGATAAGAAAGGAGATAGCATAGCACATAGGGTATGGCTCTGTGCCAGTGTTAAAAGTCAGAAGAAGAAACTTTCACCCCTGTATCTTGCAACTTTCTATTATGTAACATGGATTCAATTAGCACCATGGGTCCCATCTCTGGTAACTTGACACACTCAGAAGCCTTTCTCCCCAGCCCTGCACAGATGTACAGAGGCAAGCAGATGCCCATGAGGAAAGTCCATTACCAGAACACAAAAAAGCACACGGAATCTTGTAGCAGAGTCACACAGACAGACCTGCAACATGAGAATTTCTAAGTGCAACTCCCAGAATAAGGGCTGGGTATTTTGTTGTTGGTTTTTTTTTTTCCTGGGGAAGGAGGAGAGGTGGGAATGCAGTGTTTTTAAGCACAAACTCCAAGACAATGCTAAAGGTATTACCTTGAGAAAGTCTCACCAGCAGAACTGGAAGATAGCCAGTGCAGGAAAAAGCAACAAGACTGGGTTTTTCAGTGAGTTTCTGCAGATGGCCATGCAGGGATATTACCAGAAGGCAAGACTCCAGTGAAGTCAATTATTCACAGCTCCTATACAGAGGAAAGGGCATTCCAAAAATACAGGTATTATTAACCACCTGCACAGTAGCATTCTAATGCTGAAGAATTTGAGACTACAGTGTCTAATTCCAATAAATACTGCCAAGAAGAAGAATAGAAACATCAAGGAGTTGAAATTCTAGTCTGTCCTCTATCTTTGAAAAGTGGCAGTCATTTAATTATATTCCCAATGCTCTTCTGTTGCTCCCTAGAACCAAAGAAATACAGATACCAGTGCTAGAAGATGCCTTAGAACACTTGATGTGAGGAGATGAAGGGGAATAAGTGATACACTCATCCCAAGGCCTTGACTGAACATTGAAGTGATAGTGATTTCTATAGCCTTTCAAAAAGAGGGGTATGAGAGGGAGGGCTACTGGATAATGGTACAGAGGATGCAGAAGGGAGGGGAATAGAATGGGAAAGAAGTATTTGCCTATGATGGGAGACCACTCATTTGTGTATTGAGAAGTCATCTTCTCTATGTGTTATCCCTCCATGGAAGACATCCCACCCCATGAGAAAGGATGTAAATGTCTAGAGATAGCTGTCATGAAGAGTAGTCATTGCCGACACAAAGACAAAGGGGAACAAAGATTGTATGACCTATGGAAAGGAGACTAATGTTAATAAAGGAAGGATAAGAGCCAGACCTCTCAAAAGAGGATAGAGAATAACTCCTTCCATACATGATAATCCTTCTATGAATTGATATTTCAAAGAGTGATATGCAGCAGGAAAAAAGCGAGGATGGCATAAGAGCTACAGAAACAATAACATAAACAGGAAAGAAGATGGAGCTCAAAACTGGAAATTCAAAAGATTTTAACCCAGGAGAATCATAAATTATAAAAAAGAAAAGAGAGTAGAATATATGAATCAGAAAACAAAAATCAAAATAGGCTGGAAAGAAAGAGAAATACTGAGAATAAAACAAAGTAAAACTTCTTAGTAAAGGCTGCAGTAATGAAGAATTGCTATAAAGGAGAAGTTAGAGGGAAGAAGAGGGAGGAGGATTTTGAACTTATTGTATAACCAGCCAGGGGAAATAAAGAGCAAAAAAGGAGTAGAAATGGATAGCTAAATTAACAAAAGAAAGGTAATTCATTGAGAAAATTTTTTAAAAACAGGTTAGAGTAGATAAATTATTTAGGCAGGGGGAGGAAAGTGTGAGGAAATAAGTTTTAAATTAATGTAATGTAGTGTAATGTAAAACATGGGAAATACAATTTAAAAGCTGAAGAAAGAAAGGAATGCAAAAGAAATATAGGAAAAATAGAAAGTTAACAACAAAAATTTAAAACGTGAAAAACAATCCTATGAAATAAAAGATAATAGAATAATTGAAAATAAAATACAAAAATATCTAAAAAGTTAAGACTCAGAAATTATGAAGAATTTAACCTGAAGATCTGAATAGAATATTTAGAAAAATTAAAGATGATTTACCTCTAGTAACTAATGGATAGAAATGATATGTGTATATGTGTATAGGTATTTCTAGGTTATGCATGGCATATCTTAAGAATAGAAGAATAAAGACCTTAAAGAATAAAAACCTCACTAATACCAGAAAGTAGAAATATTATATGTATTCTTTACAGATAACAACCTACACACAAAAAATTAAAGGGCTGACGAAATAGTAGTAAAAATCAATTGAGGGAAAAAAAAGCTTTTGACAAACTACAATAAAGATTTCTATTTGTTTTTTTTAAGAACTAGAATACAAAAGTAGATGGGCCTTTCCTTAAAAATGATAAATAGTAAATATGTAAAACAAAGCTATCACCCATATCAGTAAGCACCCCAACATACAAAGGGAATCCTGCTATCACAGATTCTTAGCTCTGCATTCATAAAAGGAAAGACAACTTTTGAAGAGTTAACAATCACTTTAATCAAACACATGTATCAATCCTTTAACCAAGGACATATGTCATTCACCTATTTCAGGAGAGTTAGCACCCCAAACTTCAAAGAAAATGCAGAGAAATTAAAGATCAACAAACATGGCTTCCTCTGCCTGAATTCAATGGTCAATCACACCCTATTATCTGACCACAGTTACCAGAGAGAGAAGCACAATATCTGGGTTCTCAAAGCTGAAGGGCTCCTTAGCAGTTTCCCAGAGTCCTCATCTGGTCAAACACTCTTACAAAAACTAAGCCTCAAACTAAAACCTTGTCATCAGAGTCCTTATATCCTCTTTAGAGTCAGAGGTCATCACATCTCTTGAGAACCAGTGCCTCATTAACAAAAGGCATGAACCTTCTTATCAATCTTCCCAGGCCTGACAACAGGTGGGAAAGATCCTCTTCAGTCACATTCAAATAGAGGCATTATACCTATATAGATTATACAAAAACAGCAAAAGATTCTATTTTACTTGCCATTACTCCATCATGTATAATGAAACTAGAATCTTTTCCAATAAAATCAGAAGTAAAGAAGAAAAATGTTCTTTATAAACACTTCCATTTGATATAGTACTAGAAATGCTGGGTATAGTAATAAGAAAAGAGACATTGAAGGAATAAGAATGGAAAAAAATTATCACTTTTGTAGATGATATGATGATATAGTTAAAGAATTAATTAAATTATTTAATACAATAATTTCAGCAAATTTGTTGGCTAGAAAATAAATGCTCACAAATTTAATTAACTTATTTTTTTCAGTTTTCAACAATCACTTCCATAAGTCTTAAGCTTTCTCTCCCTCCCTCTCTCTTCCCTCCCTGAAGATGGCATGAAATCTTATATGAGTTGTACACATATATTCTTATTAAACATTTTTACATTAGTCATGTTGCATAGAAGAATTAAAATGAAAGGGAGAAACCATGACAAAAGCAAAACAAAACATAACCTAACACGAGAAAAGAGACTGCTTCATTCCCCCTTCCAGTTCTATAGTTCATTCTCTGGATGTGGATGACATTTTGCCTCAGGAGTCCTTTGGTAATGTTTTAGGTCCTTGCATTGCTGTGAAGGGCTAAGTCTATTAGAAACAGTCCTCACACTCTGTGGCTGTTACTGTATATAATATTCTCTTTGTTCTGCTCATTTCACTCAGCATCAGTTCATATAAGTCTTTCCAGGTTTTTCTGAAGTCCTACTGTTCATCATGGTGCAATAGTATTCCATTAAATTCATATACTACAACTTGTTCAGCCATTCCCCAAATGATGGGCATTCCCTCAATTTCCAGTTCTTGGATACCACAAAAAGAGCTGCTATAAATATTTTCCCATTTTTATGATCTCTTTGGGATACCACACTAGAAGCAATATTGCTGGGTCAAATGGTAGGCACATTTTTGCAGCCCTTTGGGCATAGTTCCAAATTGCTCTCCAGAATAGGTGGATCAGCTCACAGCTCCACCAATGATGAATTAGTGTTCCAACTCTCTCACATCTTCTCCAACATTTATCATTTTCCTTTTTTTCATGATAACCAATCTGATAGGTGTGATGTGGTACCTCAGAGTTGTTTTGATTTGTATCTCTCTAATCAATAGGGATTTAGAACATTTTTTCATATGACTATAAATAGCTTTAATTTCTTCCTCTGAGAACTGCCTGTTCCTATCCTTTGACCATTTGTCAACTGGGGAATGACTTGTATTCTTATAAATTTGACTCAGTTTTCTATATATTTTAAAAATAAGGCCTTTATCACAGACACTAGTTGTAAAAATTCTTTCCCAGTTTTCTGCTTTCCTCCTAATCTTGGTTGCATTGAGTTTGTTATGCAAAAACTTTTCAATTTAATGTAATCAAAATTATCCATTTCACACTCTTTAATGTTCTCTATCTCTTGTTTGGTCATAAATTTTTCCAATCTCCATAAATATGACAAATACACTATCCCTTGCTCTCCTAATTTGTTTATAGTATCGGTCTTTATATTTAGATCACAGACGAATTTGGATTTTGTTTTTGTGTATTGGTCTATGGTCAGTTTCCACCACACTATTATCCAGTTTTCCCAGCAGATTTTGCCAGTGAGTTTTTATCCCAGAAGCTGGGGTCCTTGGGTTGATCAAACAGTAGACTGTTACATTCATTGACTACTATGTCTTGAGTACCTAACCTATTCCACTGATCTAATCCTCTATTTCTTAGCCAGTACCAAGTGGTTTTAAAGATTGCAACTTTGGAAGACAATTCAAAGTCTAAGATGGCTAGGCCACCTTCTCTAGCATTTCTTTTCATTAATTGACTTGATATTCTTGGCATTTATTCTTTCACACGAATTTTGACATTATTTTATCTCCTTTTAGAAAATAATTTTCTGGTAGTTTGGTGTGGTATTGAATGAGTAAATTAATTTAGGTAGAATTGTCATTTTTATTATATTAACTCATCCTACCCATGAACAACTGATGTTTTTCCACTTACTTAGATCTGACTTAATTGTGCAAAAAGTGTTTAGTAATTGTGCTCATAGAGTTCTTAGGTTTGATTTGGTAGGTAGATTCCCAGATATTTTATAGTGTCTACCATAACTTTATTTATTTTTATTTTTATTTTTTTATTTAACTTTTTACATTCATTTTCACAAAATTTTGGGTTCCAAATTTTCTCCCCATTTATCCCCTCCCCCCACCCCAATACACCGAGCAATCTAATTTTCCCTATCACCAATCTGCCCTCTCTTCTATCATCCCTCCCTTCTCTTCTCCCCATCTTCTCTTTTGTCCTGTAGGGCCACATGACTTTCTATTCCCCATTAACTGTATGTCTTCTTTCCTAGCAGCAAGAACAATACTAAACAGTTGTTCCTAAAACTTTGAGTTCCAAATTCTCCCCATTCCTCCCTCCCCACCCGTTCCCTTTGGGAAGGCAGGCAATTCAATATAGCCCATACATGTGTAGTTTTACAAATGACTTCGATAATAGTCGTGTTGTGTAAGACTAACTGTATTTCCCTCCATCCTATCCTGCCCCCCATTGTTTCTATTCTGTCTTTTGATCCTGTCCCTCCCCAAGAGTGTTGACTTCAAATTGCTCCCTCCTCCCACTTCCCTCCCTACCATCATCCCCCACCCTCTTGCTTATCTCCTTCTCCCCCACTTTCCTGTATTGTAAGATAGGTTTTCATACCAAAATGAGTGTGCATTTTATTCCTTCCTTTAGTCGAATGTGATGAGGGTAAACTTCTTGGTTTTTTTTTCTCAGCTCTCCTCTTTTTCCCTTCACTAAAAAGTCTCCTGCTTGCCTCTTGAATGAGATATAGTTTACCCCATTCCATTTCACCCTCTTTCCTCCCACTACATTTCTCTCTCACCATTTACCTTAATTTCTTTTAAGATATGGTCCCATCCTATTCAATTCACTCTCTGCTTTCTGTCTCTGTATGTGCATATGTGTGTGTGCATGCACGCGTGTACATGTGTTTATGTAGGTGTGTGTGTATAATGCCACCAACTACCCAGATACTGAAAAGTTTTAAGAGTTACAAATATTGTCTTTCCATGTAGGAATGTAAACAGTTCACCTTTGGTAAGTCCCTTAAGACTTCTCTTTGCTGTTTACTTTTTCATGCTTCCTCTCATTCTTGTGTTTGAAAGTCAAATTTTCTTTTCAGCTCTGGTCTTTTCATCAAGAATGCTTGAAAGTCCTCTATTTAATTGAAAGACAATTTTTTCCCCTGAAATATTATACTCAGTTTTGCTGGGTAGGTGATTCTTGGTTTGAGTCCTAATTCCTTTGACTTCTGGAATATCCTATTCCATGCCCTTTGATCCCTTTATGTAGAAGCTGCTAGATCTTGTGTTATCCTGATTTTATTCTCACAATACTGGAATTGTTTCTTTATAGCTGCTTGTAATATTTTCTCCTTGACCTGGGAATTCTGGAATTTGGCCACAATGTTCCTTGGAGTTTCTCTTTTTGGATCTCTTTCAGGCAGTGATTGATGGATTCCTTCAATACTTATTTTGCCCTCTGGTTCTAGAATCTCAGGGCAGTTTTCCTTGATAATTTTATGAAAGATGATGTCCAGGCTCTTTTTTGATCATGGCTTTCAGGTAGTCCCATAATTTTTAAATTTTCTCTCCTGGATCTATTTTCCAGGTCAGTTGTTTTTCCCATGAGATATTTCACATTCTCTTCCATTTTTTCATTCTCTTGGTTTTGTTCTGTGATTTCTTGGTTTCTCAGAAAGTCATTAGACTCCATCTGTTCCATTCTAATTTTGAGAGAACTATTCTCTTCAGTGAACTTTTGAACCTCTTTTTCCATTTGGCTTACTCTGCTTTTGAAAGCATTCTTCTCCTCATTGGCTTTTTGAACCTCTTTTCCAACTGAGTGAGCCTATTTTTCAAGGTGTTATTTTCTTCAGCATTTTTTTGGGTCTCCTTTACCAAGGTATTGACCTGTTTTTCATGCTTTTCTTGCATCTCTCTCATTTCTCTTCCCAGTTTTTCCTCCACCTGTCTAACTTGATTTTCAAAATCCTTTTTAAGCTCTTCCATGGCCTGAGCCCACCGGACATCCACCTGGGATGTCTGGGATACAGAGGCCCTGACCTCCACGTCTTTCCCTGATGGTAAGAACTGTTCCTCATCATCAGAATTGAAAGGCGGGAACATCTGTACCCCATCAAAGTAGCTTTCTCTAGTCTTATTTTTCTTCCCTTTTCTGGGCATTTTCCCAGCCAGTTACTTGACTTCTGAGATTCCTGTCCACCCCCTCCTAGATCCGCCCAGCTAGTGCTTGCAGTCTGAGAATCAAATGGGCTTTCCGTGGCAGGCGCAGCTGCTATTCAATGTGAGCTTAAGTTCTGGTGGTCAAGTGGGGGCAGGGCCGCCTCCCAGGCTCAGTTCCCTCAGGGGCTTTACGCAGAGACCTTCAGTAATGGGAGCTTCTGCCTGCTCGGGGAGTCCCGGGCCGCCACTGCTGCCTCTGCCTTTGCCTCTGCCACTCCCTCCGCAGCTGCCTCCCGAGGGGGCCCAAGCCATGAAGATACCCCGCTCCCCTCTCGGCCACCCCAGACGTCTCTCTCACTGACCTGCAGCATCTGTGGGTGGAGGGACCTTTGCGGCTGCTGGAGATTCCATCCCTGAAGCCTTCTCGGATCTGCTCCTCTTGGCCACGTGGCCAGGGCAGCTCATGGGTGGGCTCCGCTTTCCGGGGCTCGATGGACCTTTGGGGTCAGCTCTCCAGGGCTCTCTGGAATGGAAATCTTTTCCACTGTGTTTCTGCGCACCTTGCAGTGCTCCAGAATTCGTGGGGAGTTCTTCTTGCAGGAAATATATGGGCTGTGGGTTTGGAGCTAGCATACGTGAGTCTTTCTACTTCACCATCTTGGCTCCCTACCATAACTTTAAATGAGATTTCTCTTTCTATCTCTTGCTATTGGGCTTTGTTAGTCACACATAAAAATGAAGATGATTTATGTGGGTTTACTTTGTAATCTGCAACTTTGCCAAAGTTGTTTATTATTTCAAGTATTTTTTTTACTTGATTCTATAAGATTCTCTAAGTATACAGAATCTTATCTGCAAAGAGTGATAACAGTTTCTCCTCTGCCTATTCTAATTCCTTCATTTTCTTTTTCTTCTCTTATTACTATAGCTCACATGTCTAATAACATATTTAATAAGTGTTGATAATGGACATCCTTGTTTCACCCCAGGTCCTACTGGAAATGGATCTAGCTTGTCCCCATTCTGTGTAATGCTTACTTTTAGGTAGATACTACTTATTATTTTAAAGAAGATTCTATTTCTTCCTTTGCTCTCCAGTGTTTTCAATAGGAATGGGTATGGTGTTTTGTCAAAAGCTTTTCCTACATCTATTGAGATAATCATATAGTTTCTGTTAGTTTTGCTGTTAATATCAATAATGCTGATAGTTTTCCTAATATTGAACCAACCCTGCATTCCTGGTATAAATCCTACCTGGTCATACTGTATTTGTCTTATGATAAGTTCCTATAATCTTTTTGCAAATATCTTGCATAAAATTTTTCCATCTATATTCATTAGGGAAATTGGTATATAATTTTCTTTCTCTGTTTCGGCTCTTCCTCGTTTAGGTATCAGAACCATATTAGTATCATAAAAAGAATTGGGTAGAAAGTCTTCTTCACCAATTTTCCAAATAGTCTATATAGTATTGGAATTTGCTGTTCTTCAAATGTTTGATAGAATTCATTTGCAAATCCATCTGTCCCCGGAGATTTTTTCCTAGGGAATTCGTTGATGCCTTGTTAAATTTCTTTTTCTGAGATGAATATTTAAGTATTTAACCTCCACTTCTGTTATTCTGGGCAATTTACATTTTTTTAAATGCTCATACATTTCACTTATATGTCAAATTTATAGACATACAGTTGGGCAAAATATTTTCTAATTATTGTATTAATTTCCTCCTCAGTGGAGGTGACTTCACCCCTTTCATTTTTTATATTGGTAATTCTGTTTTCTTCTTTTTTTAATAAAATTGACCAAGTGTTTATCAATTTTATTGGTTTTTCCTTAAAATCAACTCTTAGTTTTATGTATTAGTTCAATAGTTTTCCTAATTTCAATTCTATTAATTGTTCCTTTGCTTTTCAGTATTTCTAATTTGGTATTTAATTAGGGATTATCAGTGTTCTTTTTTTCTAAAACAGTTGGAAGAGATAGAAATTTTCATTTAAAAATACTACAAAATGAATAAAATATTTGAGAGTTTACTTACCAAGATAGAGACAAGAACTATATCAATACAACTATATACTTCTATTTAAAGAACTATAGAACTAAGTGGTTGGGGGGAAATATTAATTTCTCATTCAGCGGGCTGGGTTAATATAATGAAAATAATTTCTATCAACTGAATTAATTTACTTATTCAATGTAATATCAATCAAGCTACCAGAAGTTTATTTCATAGAATAAAAAAAATATAAGGAATTTCATATGGATATAAAAGTGTCAAGAATCTCAAAAGCAATAATTGAAAGAAGTGGAAATGAAGTGGGTCTACTAGTACTAGATCTCAAACTCCATGACAAAGCAATAATTTTCAGAGCAATTTGATTTTGATTTGAAAAGTAAATTGATAATAAGACAGAATATATATGTACACACCATATAGAAGCAAATGTATCTAGTGCCCTACTATCCAATAAATGAATAAACTTCAAGGACTTGGATAAGAACTCACTGTTTGGGAGTTGGGGGAAAATGGTATCCCTATGACTTCAGGTAGGAGAAAGTCACTTTTTCTATGTTTTAGCTTCATTACCATGTTCTGAAATAACTTGGGAACTCTGATTCCAAATGACATTAAAATCTAATCCTCATATCTAGAGACACTGATATAATAGCTGGGGATAGATAGTCACAATGCATTAGCAGAGCAAAGCTTAACATTACTCTCCTTCTCATGCTCTGTGGTCTAGTCATACTTGTCTTCCTTCTGCTCTTCACCCAGGATATGCCCACATCTATGCTTTGGCACTGGCCAGTTTCCAATTGTGAAATTCCCTCCTTTATCACATCTGATTCATAGAATTCTTCTATTCTTTCAAGACACAGCTCAAGCACCAACTTTCCTGTTATCTCTCATTTCAAGCACTCTATCTCCCTATCTTACTTCTATCACCCTAACTCTTCATTTTGTAGTTATCTTATATAAATATCTATCCCAATGGAAAGTAAACTCCTTGAGAGTAGTTTTTTTATTCTTTGTATTTCTGTGCCAGAGCCCAGTACAGAGGTCAAGCAGGGTGGGGAATTTGGCACCAAAAATGACTAGTCTCTGCAGTTTTTCTCAGGGTTGAGGGTTAGAAGGTAGATCTTTGCAGCATGATCTCATTTCCAAGATATACAGAGTGCCCCAAAAGTCTCAGTAAAATTTTAAGTAATCACTGTAAACTTTTATCTTAAGACTTTTGAAACATCCTGCATAAGGACCTGATTCAAATGTATAAGGATAAGAGCCATTTCCCAAAGGGTGAATGTTCTAAAGATATGAGCAGACAGTACTCAAGGGAAGAAAAGCAGGCTATTTATAACCATATGAATATATGTTCCAGATCATTACTAATTAGAAAAAATTAAAGTTAAAATTAATATCATATCCATTAGACCTGCAGAGATAATTTTTAAAGAGAAAAAATTATAAATGTTAGGAGGATTGTGGGGAAATAGATACATGATAGACTTCTAAAATGGGTACAAACCTTCTGGAAAATAAGAAGTTATTAATAGGATGCTTTTTGACCATTGCTACACCTACAACCTAAAAAGAGCAAAAAAAAGTAGGAAAAGTTTCTATGTATATAAAAAATTTGTAACAGCTCTTTTTGTAGTGATAAAAAAACAAAAACTTAGAAATGAAAAGGATGCCTATCAGTTGGCTCAGTAAGTTGAATTATATGAAAATGATGAAAAACTAATTTGCTGTAGAAATTAAATAAGTAGATGATTTCAGAAAAGACTAGTATGAATTGATACAAAGTGAAGAGAACAGAACCAGAAGAAAAAAATATGTAATCAATATTAGTATTGAATACTTTCACAAACTAATGAAAAATGAAATGAGCAGAATCAATTTATTATATAAATCACACTTGATACAGTAAGAGCAACATTATAAAACAAGTAATTTTGAAAGCTATAAGAATTATGATCCATACAATAACCATTCCCAGAGGACTGATGATAAAACAGTGTATCAACCACCTCCCAGAGGGGAGACAATTAGAATGCAGGATAAGATACGCATATTTTTGTGTACAGCCCCCGAAGGAATTTGTTTTGCTTAACTAGCCTTATTTGTTACAGGGAATTTAAGCTTATAATTCTTAATTTCAATTAAAATTTGAGTTTGAATTGGCTTCTGATTTTATTGGTTATATGACTATGGACCAATTACTGAAAATGAGGATAGTATTATCTGCTCTGCTGACTTCATTGAAGATATTGTGAGTAAAGAGTTTTACAAACTCTAATTCATGATCACTTCAGCTACCTGTAATCCTCATTAGAAGGCTCCCTTCTTAGAATGTATGCTCTTTGAGAACAAGACTGTCTGTCTTGGTTGTATGTGTATTCCTAGTTCTTAGAACAATGCCTGACAAATAGGGAACACTTTTTAAAAAAATATTTGAGCTAGCTAGCAAATTACCTACCTAGCTAGGTAGCTGACAACAGCCCTGAGAGGCAGAGCAAGAAAAAGAAATTCCATTTTATAAAGTAACCGATGTGAAATGAGACTAAGGGACTACTCAAGGTCACAGAGCTCGTAAGTGGCAAAATCAGGATTCTAATGCAAATTTTCTGACTTTAAGCCCAAGGCTCATTACAGCGCACAGGGCTTTCAGCTCTTCTGAAACCTGTACATTCAGCAACGTGCTTTCTTCTCACTCCTGCTTGTCTTTGTTGGACAAATGAGAAAACTTTAGGCAGCTCCTCTATTCTCCTATCTGGATCCCCACTCCCTGGCTAGAACATTTGCATTTAGTAACCTAGTCTGCTGCTTCATTCTCTGAACTGACAGTCAGAGGTGAAACTGGCAACCCGTGAATTCTTATAAGCAAAACAGATACATGACTGGGACACTTGATGAATAATTATGAATCCAACTTTCTTCATCTTTCCTACTTGCTTTAGAATTTACTGCCCTGCACAGATATCTAATTCTGAAGGGCTAGAGACTCCCACCTCTTCTTTGTTTTTGCCTCTTAGTGCTTCTAGGTCTCTTGGAGACATCCAGCCTCGATTTTCTCTTCCAATTGAGTTAGGTTCATCAAAGGCATCCCTCTAGCCAGTGAGTATACCTAATTCAGTTTAGTCAATTTAATCCACTCCAGTGAGTTTGCTCCTACTGCTGAGGCTTGGCACCTGAGGTAGCTTGACA
Organism: Bettongia penicillata ogilbyi; assembly: GCA_023548195.1. Classification (NCBI taxonomy): domain Eukaryota; kingdom Metazoa; phylum Chordata; class Mammalia; order Diprotodontia; family Potoroidae; genus Bettongia; species Bettongia penicillata. The sequence goes on from JAJHZJ010000426.1 coordinate 1,757,386, forward strand.
CTGGAGCAACAGTGTTGAAAATTTAATCGAGATATATGGACTATGAAGGAATATCCAGTACCGATCCATGTGCATACCGATAACAGTGCCGCAGGCATCAATCATTTCTGAGGACTTGCCAACAAGATAAAATGACCAGATGTCTTATTTTCACAACTTTGTAATTCTCTTTGAAGAACAGAAAATAATGGGCTTTATCCAGAAAATACATTTCTCTTCTAATAGATGTCACATCCAACTTCAACAATCTATGGAACAAAATACATTAGGTGCCCTCTGCAGCTCTTTACTTTCAGATCAGTTTAAGAACCAAATATTGTGGCTGCTAAGAATGGAAATAGAGGACCTACGGTATCATGATTTATGAATAACATAAGTAACACCTTTCTAAAAAAAATATAGGAACTAGAATTTTATAACATGAAACAGTTAAACTTCAATTCTACAACGCATCATCACATCTCTGAACTCTAACTAATGATTTGTGCTTTTCTAATGACTGAAAGGAATGAGAGATGGAATGAAGGACAGAAGACACGTAAGACAATGTGTAACAAAGGACTGAGGGAAAAGGCCATTTTTTTCTGAATGTGTTGAAGCATACATTTTTCATTTATTCATTCTTGGTTTCATCCTCGAGCCTGAAAATTATGACAAGTTTTTGGATGTGTATAACATTAGTGGATTACTAGTATGTGTTACTTGCATGAACTGACTAAAACAAAGGGGCTAATAATAATATTTTACATAAAATCCCCTTCTCTCCTTTCACACAGTCACCACTCAGCTGCCAAAGTCATTTTCTAAAGCATTGGTCTGACCATGTCATACTTCCCCTCTCAATAAGCTTGAGTGACCCTCTATTACCTCCAGGTTGAAATATAATGTCAGTCAATCACCAAATGGTGCTTTATTATGTGCCAGGCTAAGTACTAAGGATACAAAGAAAAGAATTTATTTTTTTTGTCCTGAAGGAGCTCACATTGTAAAGTGGGCAGGGGCGGGGGGACATTGCCCAAATAGCTATGTACATACAAAATACATAGAGTAGATCTAAGATTAGATTATCTTAGAGAGAATTCACTAACAACTGGAAACAGAAGATGGAAAAATCATAAAAGATGTTTTGCAGAAGGTGAGATTTGAAACCAGTCTTAAAGGAAGCCAGGAGACAAGAGAGGAATAATGAGGACATTCTAAGTAAGGGAGACAACTAGTAAAAAAAAAAAAAAAAAAAAGGCACAGGGGAAAAGATGGGGTATTGTGTGCAAGGAACAGCAAGAAGGCTCACCCATGCTACTGAATTGTGTGTTCGTCCTTCATTGATGAAGAAGACCACGCCATTAGAGAAATAATGACATAACTTGCACTTAACTTTGTTTGCAGTGAGGGAGGGCTGTGCAGGTCATCAGACTCACTTCTCCTCCAGAGCCTTCTGAATACAGTGACCAGATAATCATCAGGGTAACTGGAGATGACCCAGGATGAGGCAATTGGGGTTAAGTGACTTGCCCAAGGTCACACAGCTAATGAGTGTCAAGTGTCAGGTGAGATTTGAACTCAGGTCCTCCTAATTCCAGCACTAGTGCTCTATCCACTGCACCACCTAGCTGCTACAAATTATAGGTTGGAGAGAAGTATGGTATGAATTTTATATTTAACTCTGGAGATAATAAGGAGCAATTATAGCTTGTTGAGTAAGAGAGTGATATAGTGAGATGTGCACTTTAGCAAGATCACTTGGGCAGGTGGTTAGAAAATGGAATGAATAGAAACATGAGACAGTGAGACCAATCAAAAGTTTATTGCAATAGTCCAGGCATAAGGGGATGAGCACCTTTACCAGTGTGGCAGATGCGTGGGTTGGGAGAAGGTGGTGTATAAGAAAAATGTAGTCAGAAAAGACAAGATGTGGTGACACATTAGATAAATGGGATACATGCGAGTGAGGAGTCAAAGATATTCCTAAATTGTGAGCCTGGGTAAATGAGATGGTATTACTCTCACAGGTAACATGGAAATTTACAGGAAAGGAGGTTTGGGGTATAGAGGAATGGGGGGAAGATAAATTATTTTTTAGACATTTTGAGTCTGGAATGCTTATGTGACATCCTGTTTGAGATAGTCAAGAGACAGTTGGTGAAGTAAATCTGGAGATCAGGATATAAATTATCATCTCTCTACTCTGTATATATCTTTTATGTGCACAGTTAGCTATCTATGTGCAGTCTCTCCCATTACATTATAAGCTCCTTGGCAGGGAACAAATTTGGTTTTTTTTTTATTTGTTACCCCAAACAGTAAGTGCTTAATAAATGTTTACTGTGTGATTTACTGAACTGGATAGTCAGCCTTAGGCTTGAGTTAAGAGTTTCCTAACAATTAGAGTTACTCCAAAAGTGAATGGTTTACTTATGATTTTGTGGGTTCCTCTCACTGTATGTTTTCAAGCAAAAGCTTATTGATCCTTTGCTCAGTATGATGAAGAAGGGATCACTGTTCATATTAGTCTAGGTGATATCTGGAGTCCTTTAAACTCTGAATTGCATATGATTCTTGGTCATTGCATGATGTTGTCTGATTCATATCCATTAGGCATTACCCGAAGAATGTTGCTTTTGTTGCTTTTAAAGATAAGGGCTCGTGTGCTTGTGATCATTGAAACTATTGCAGAATTTCCCAATGTGATCCAATCTGATCTCTTCCAATTTGGTCCAAATGCAATCCAAGTCAATCTCTTTCTGTTACCATCATTCTGGGAACCTATCTAAGATATTCATGTTGGTGGATGCAAATTGTACTTTGTTTTGACAGGGTAGATAGAAAAAAATATGAGTAACTCTTATCTGTGGGTGACTTATATTTACTCTGTTTTTTTTTTTAAATAAACTAACCCAAGCAGAACAAAATTATACCATCTGGGAAAAAAGAAGTTGCAGTTGAAGCTACCTTTTGAAACCTCAAAACACTATCTAGAGGGGGCCTGGAATCCAATGTGTCAACAGATTACAAAACCCTCAAACATCTACAAGCTACCCATCAAGTACACCACTGGCACATGGTAGGTGGGGAGGCATTCTTTTCATTTGATTTCACGTTTCACTATGTTACAGGGCATGAAAACCAAGAGTCTGAATACTTTCTCCTACAAAATAGAATATGGACTTTCTTCTGAATAGCTAACACCTTTGTCTCGCTTATTGACAACAAACTTTGCAACTATTCTGTCTCACCTCCTATACTTTACCTCTAATTAGCAAGTTAGAGATGCCTACAGTCAGAGGGTGCTGAAAACCAATACATTACCTTCACCCAAAGGGAAATGTGTTTCAAATACACTTCTGTATATCCATTGCCAGCTCCATGTGTCTATGAAAGGGGCTAGTAATAGCTATAATAATAATAATAATAATTGCTAGTATTTGCATAGCATTTTATGGTTTGTAAAGCCTTTGTGAACATCTTTTTTAATTTTCACAGCAATCCTGGAAGATTAGGTGCTGTTATTGTTTCCATTTCATAGATGAAGCCACTGAGACAGCCTTTAAGAATTTAGGTGACTTGCCACAGGTAAGTACCCAAAGCTATTAGTTCTTTCCAAGTTCAGATCCAACACTCTATCCATAGAACCATTAAGCTGCCCCTAGAAGGGGGATGCTGGACACTTTGTCATGGTCACAGATCATAGCACACTATATTTGAAACATTTGCCTGGGACTTCAGATGATCCCAGTTCAGGAATAAAGTCAATTTCTATATAAGATTATGTGACGTATCGATTCAGGATATTGGAAGAAAACTGGTGCAATCCCTTTCTCATGCAGTCCCTTCCCATGACCTTGGAAGACATGGTCAATAGAATCCCTGGGGTAACATACCAAACCAGAGCCTAAAGCAGTGGTTAACACACTGATAGAGTTAGAACACCTTATCTTTTACAGAGGTCCACTCAATAGTTTAAACACAAATCCCTATTTACGGGAAATATTAAGATCATAGACCAATATCTGAAAGGGAGCTGGTCCAACCCTTCCAGTTTACAGATGGGGAAACTGAGGCCCTTGGAGGTTAATTATCTCACCTAAAGTCACACAAGCAGATAACTCCAGAGCCCATGTTCTTTATAGTTCTTTATCCCATGTAACTCTTGTCCACATATTTAACTGAATCTTTCATAAACTATCCATTTCATATAATGAAGGTTTTCCTGTAGAATTTTTAGAATTATGTGATAATCAAATTGTCAAAGATTATAGAAGTCAGACAGAGTCAAAGCTGGAGGGGCTGTGAGAAGACAAACACAATAACATACTGTTGTTAGAGTTGTGAATTACAACAATCTTTTTGGGGAAAAAGAACTTGAAAATGAGATAGAAAAGCATCTAAATTATTTGTACATTTGACACAGCAATACCCCTAGCAGGCATTTGACTCAAAAAGGCCGTATAGATAAAGAAAGGAACCCTATACACTAAAACATTTTTACTTGCAGTCCTTTCTAGCAGCAAAAAATCTCGAAACAAAGTTGTATCTATTTATTGATGAATAAGCAAATTGTGGTAGATGAATGTAATGAAATATTGTGTGACAAAGAAAGCAATAAAAAGGAAGAATTTTTAGAAAATGGGAGAAGAATGGTTTAAGCTGATGCAAAATGAAGTAAATGGAACCAAAAGCATAATAGAAACAATAATATAAAGCAGGGAAATACTAATCAGATCAATGTAGGCTACCATCTTGACAAGAAGATAGATGATGAAATATACCTCCTTCTTTGTAAAGAGGTAACGGATTGTAGTTATGGATTGAGGCATATGTTGCTTGGCATATTCAATGTATCATCTTGTTTTGCTTAACTGTACTTTTTTGTGAGACAGGATTCTGTGATAGGAAAGCAATTATTGGGAAGTGACAAAAATATTAAAAGGCATAAGAAACCATTTAATTAATTTATGATGTTTGAATACTATCCTAGTGCTCAGGCTGACCATCTGTTACCCTTTATTCTCAATATATGACTGGCCAACTTCCTTTACCAATCATATACTTGTTGGATGATATCTTTTAAGCCAATTCCTGAGTACAAGTCCTTGTTAGAAATATGTTGCCACCAATTTTCACCTGACATGTCTATGTTACAGGGTCACATGTAATTTGTTTCTACAGAGATTGTAGTGTTTGAACAAGCCATTTTGGCACTGTTATCATTGCAGGTCACATCATCTACTCATTCTTTATTTGTTCTCCTGGGTTGACCCTTCCCCTAAATCATCCTTACTATGTCTTACTGAACACAGACATCCCATTCTAAAATGATTCCCCAAAACAGTATCAAGTTATTTTCTGTCTATAAAAATAGTCAATTTAATTTTTTGTGTTGCTGCTCAGTACTCAGCATATGCAGTCCATCCCAATTCTTTTCTTGAGAAAGATATTCATGATATATACATATGAAGACATATACATGTGAAATAGTCAACTTGATCCATATTAAATATTGTTTTTCCATCCTCTCCTATTGCATTGCAGAGACCAGGTATTAAGATGTATGTTGATTCTGTTTGGAAGAACTTATTGAACTCTTCTAGGCAACTAGGTGGTGCTGCAGATGGAATGTAGGGCCAGCATTCAAGAAGACATTTTGAGTTCAAATCTGGCTTCAGATACTTGCTAGCCATGTGATCCTATACAAGTCACTTAATCCTGTTGCCCTCAGTTTCCTCATCTGTAAAATGAGCAAACCACTCCAGTTTCTTTGCCAAGAACACCCCAAATGGGGTCATAAAGAGTCAAATATGACTGGAAAAATGAGTAACCAACAATGAATTGAGTCCCTTATTAAATTTATTTACCTCTTCAACAGATGTAGGCAGATATTCTATAATTATGGTGCTTATTATATATCCATCTTGTCCATAGGACCTTATTTCAACCGGTATATAAAAAATTAACATTTAAATACCATACCAACACTCTACTCAATGACCATTGATTTGAAAGAAGAATTTGTTGATGAGATAATTCTGAAATCCTAAAGTTTCCAGGACCACTTTAAGTACCTCACTTATTACAGATGTTTGCTCTAGTATTAGTCAAAGTTAATACCATCCCTATCAAACCAAGACCAGGGACTGATGAAACATATTCAAAGAATTTCAGAGTCAACCAAGAACAACAAAGACTTAGGGTAGGGAAGATAAGCACGTCCACGCTTTCATTGTCATCCCAACTTATTAAAAATGGATGCTGCAACTGCACTGAAGGTGTTATGCCAACCTGATATTTTGTGCTTTAAAATCTGTCTCTTATTTTGAAATATTTGATAAGTATGGCTGTGAGTATTTCAAAATATCAATAAAAGAAAAAGAAATATCACCTTTATCCTATGAAAAAGGGAGTAGGATTATCTTCTCTGTCTGTAGTGTCCCATTCCATTCTAGTCAAATCTCCTGTAATGACTCCTCCTGCCTAGCTACTGATCCTCACTTCTATATTTGTTGTGATTATATTTGCCTTTCTGCGGTCTACAACCCTAGAGGCAAACCTCTGCCTACTTTTAACAAGACGGTCTTAGCTAAAATAGTGACCTTAATGAAAATACATGCTTCAGCCCACCTCTTATAACTAGTCTTGGTCCTGTGGTCCAGACTGAGCAATTTATCTCACTACATTGAATCTTAGCTATGTCACCTGAAAATCAGGTAATGTATAACAATGCTTGTATTTCCTAACTTTGAAAGAGATGGTAAGGAAAATACTTTGTAAATCTTGAATTTCTTTATAAATATCATTGTGGGTGATTGATGTTAATATTAGTATAGTACAACTCACATATGGGGTGCAGAGATGTGTGTATGGAGTAGTGACAACTATGGCAAGGTACCTAATCAGGAACAAGTTTTAGCAGTATCGGCCCATAACCAACTCAGCCCTTTTATCTTGTCTGGGGGAAGTCAGACCAGGGAATTTGGTGGAATAACTAGCTACATTCACATGGACATGTGAAGAAAGAAAGGCTATCAGTGTTTCAATGGAAATATGTCAAAAATCAAATTCACTAGGAAGAAAAAAGAAAATGGATGAACAAGCTCTCAGAAGTAATTGATCAATTTTTAAAACCTGAACTGGCCATTTAGTTCAGATAAAGTAATCAGATTGGCTTATGTGAATATATAACTTACCAAATGGAAATTTTGTGTTAATTGCATTTGGCTTAACTGAAGCACATTCCCTCTTTCTTCAGAGATATTAAACTTGGATAAATTAAAAGAATATTTTTGCTTTGACAAAATCAACGAGGTTACAAAATACTAGGAAGGAGTCTATTAATAAGAAGTCTTCCAACTGTTATCATGACAGCAGTCTTGAAAGGAGATTTTCATAGCTATAACAAGTGTTCTCTGATCCTCTATTCTAGATCTAGCCCTCTACAGATTCACTTCATTGTCTTAGGGAATACCCTGAGAGTCAGGGTGTCTTCTCTAATGTCATCAGCTAGAGTATAAAAAAGGTGTCTGTCTTTCAAGTTATAGAAATCATGGAGGTACAAATATTTTCCTCCAACACCTCAGAGGCAAACTCTCCCTTAAATTACCTCGGCCTCTAGGAAGAGTAGCCTAAAATTTAGTTCAGTTTTTATGAGGCACCAATATTACCAAATCCATGTCCAAAGGCAGTATCACTCACTGCTAGATGAAGCCTGTTCTCAGCTACTGTGAGGTTAAGTCTCTGTTTTGACTGAAAAACTTGGTCTCATAATGCTAGTCTCCAAGGTACCCTCTTGACCTTTTGAAACTCACAAAATTGAAGGCTTCACCTAGAAGGTGACTAAGTTCATTTCACATAACCCCATTGCCTCAGATAAGAGAAGATCCCAAGACTTTTCTCATTTTTACCATTACAACTCACAGAGCACTGTGAGTAATGGAATCTAAAAGATCTACCAAAACCCAGGTGCACAGAATAAGGCAAGAAAAATGGTAGAAACTGACCAAAGTATTTTGAACATCTCAGACAATTAAAGAGACTCCCCTTAACCCTTGTGTTTAGCTGACCAAAACTATGGTATGTTACAGAATGTCCATAGGTGCTCCAATATCTCTGCAAGGTACTTTCATTATACAATACCATCACTTTTCTAGAAATAGAATCCCCTGTAGAAAGATATCACCCAAAATGCTCAAGGCATGCTCTAGTCCCTGTTACATCATAATAAGTCATGTTAAGACAAAACTTTAAGGTTTACAAAGTACTTTCATTGAAATAAATAACTATGATGTAAGGTATTAACATCTTTCTACAGAAAAAGAAACTGAGGCTCAATGAAAATAAATGACTTGCCCAAGATTTCATAACTAGCCATAGGCAAGGCTGGGATTCAAATCCGGGTATTTCAGAGGCTAAGTTCAGTTTAGCCTTATTTATAATCCACTCTATTACAGTTATGTCAGTTATTCCAATTTCCTTTATCTTTTACACATCAATTCCAAAAGCATCTTTTATAATCAATAGTCAATATCTTCCTCAAGAATATATGAAAAACAATTAGGTACTTCTATCTGTGTTCAAATTCCTAAATCTAGATTGCATGCAAAGTTCAGGCTATCTAACTCTGAAAATACAGAATAAACAAAGTAATGTCTTGATAAGTATTCTCAGGAAATGGGGAATATGATTTTCTTATCATCTTGAGGTTGATCCCAAATCTTTTTTTGTGGGGGGGTGAGGGGGAGACTAAGGTCTTCGTATCTCAATCAACCTGGAAGTACCACAGCTGCTCAGAAACCCAATCTCAATACTAATATGCATAGAAGCTTTAACCTGCTCTGTTTTTTCATTTTGGGTCAATTCACTGCTCACCATGACGCTGGAATTAGTATGGACACCTGTTAGGCTTTAGAACTCCTAATCCCAAGCAATCCATCAGCATCAGCCTCCTCAATAGTAGGGACTACAATTATGCATCACTGTGCTTGACTGCTTTCTCATCTATTTACAGAATCACAAAATGTCAGAGTCAAGCATGACTTCAGAACTTGAACAGGAATCCACACTTTAATATTCCAATCTCCACAGACAAAAAAACCAAAAAACAAAAAAAACCTCATTACCCTAAAGTATTATGTTTTAGTTCTATAGAGATCTCATTCTCCTTGCGTATAGTCTTCCTAAGTCTCCAAGAGTCTTCCTCAGACCTGTGTCTCAATCAATCAATCCATAGGCATTTATTAAATACTGTTTTATGGGCCAGGCACTCTGCTAAGCACTGGAGTTACAAAAAGAGGCAAAAGATAATCTCTACCTTACAGTAGTTTACAATACAATGGGAGGGACAACATACAAACAAAATATATATATATATATATATATATTATATATATAATATATATATATATATACAAAAAAGTTATATACAGGAAAAGTAGTAAATATTTAACAGAGAAGGCACTAGAATTAAGTGGTGCTGGGGAAGGCTCCAGTAAAAGATGGGATTTTAGTTGAGACTTAAAGCAAGTCAGGGAGATCAGCAATAGGAGAAGAGGAGGGAGAGCATTACAGGCATGGAGGACAGCCAGAGAAAATGCTGTGAGCTGAGAGGTAGAGAGTCTTGTTTGGGGAATAGCCAGGAGGCCTGTGTCACTGGATCTGAAGAGTACATGGCAGGAAGTAAGGTATAAGAAGACTGGAAAGTCAGGAGAAGATTAGGTTGTGAAGGACTGTGAATGCCAAACAGAGCATTTTGTATTTGACTTAGAGGCAATAGTATTGAAATGTATGCTGACTCAATGCCAGTGACCCCACTTTTCTACTCTTGGTTGTCTTAGGTGTTAATCAGTCCGTTGGGAGAGGGATCTGCCACTCTGCAGCATGGATTTTGATTCCATGCTTTGTCTTTTACATTACCAGCTAGCCAGCAGGTAACAGGTCACACCCCTTGCCTCTAATCTCATTTTCCCATGCAGCAATGGGAAGGAGCTGAGATGAGATGGCCCATCCCTTTTTGTAAGTATTTTCTGTCAGGATTGTCTTCTCTTATTACAAATTTCACCTTTAAGAGCAGAGAGTGGTTTAAATTAGGGACCTTTGTCTCATTCAGTGTTTTTTGTTTATTTTTTTCCTTTATGATACAATAAACTCCTTTTAATTTTAATTTTGTCTACCTGCATTTCCTTCATTTTGGGGAACTAAGCCCCCCCTTTTCTTTCTTTTAATAATTTGAAGCCTCTAGAATGTATTGAGTGTGGGGACAGGGAGGGGAGATGATCAGACCTACTCTTTAAGAAAATCACTTTAGTGGTTGAATAGCAGATGGATTGGAGTAGGGAGAGACTTGAGACAGACCCACCAGTAGGTTATTGTAGTAATCAAGGTCTTGAGGTGATGAGTGCTTGCTCCACAGGGGAGGCAGTGTCAGGGAGGAAAAGGGGCATATTCAAGACATATTGCAAAAGTGAAATCAAAAAGCTTTGACAACAATTTTGATATGAGGGGATTTAAGGGGTAGGACTGAGAGGTAGTGAAGAATTGAGAAATTCAGGATGACTCTGGTTGTGAGCATGAGCGATCAGGAGGATATTGTTGTTTTCTATCGTAATAGAACAGGTAGGAGGGGGAGAGTATAGGAGTAGAAATAATGAGTTCGGTTTGGGACATTTTGAGTTTAAAACGTCATCTGGACATCTAGTTTAAAACATCTGAAAGGCAATTAGAGATGTGAGATTGGAGGGCAGAAAAGAGATTAGGGTGGAAGAGGTAGATTTAAGAATCATCAGCATAAAAACAGTAATTAAATCTATAGGAGCTGATGAGATCATCAAATGAAGTGGTACAGAGAAGACCCAGCCCAGAACCCTGATGGACACCTACAGTTAAAGGCATGACCTTGAAGAGCTTTCATCAAAGAAGACTGAAAAGGATGGGTCAAAAAAGTGGAAAGAGAACCACCAGGAGAGAGTGTTGGCCTAAAAACCCAGATAGGAGAGTGTATCAAGGAGGAAAGAGCGGTTAGCAGTGTTGAAGGTGGCAGAGAAGTCAAGAAGAATGATTGAGAAAGATTGAGAAAAGGATATTGGATCTGGCAACTAGCAGATCATTAGTAACTTTGGAGAAAGAAATTTCTGATAAGATCAGATTGTCAGGAGCTAGTAAGAGTGTGAGAGGAGAGAGTTTAACTGCAAAGGTTCAAAGACCACTGAAAGCTACTGATCCCTCACATCCACTAGTCTTGAGCTCACTTAGGGCAGATAAGTTCCCATTGATATAGACTGAGTTTCTCAGCACTTTTCTGTTACAAAGCACTTGAATGGATATTCTCTCCTTTGATCTTCACAGAAGTCCTTTGAATTACGGAAGCTAAGTGCTACCGTACTTATAACATAAATGAAGAAACTGAAGATCAAAGATAAAGTGTCTTGTAGTAAGGCTGGAGTTTGAACCCAGGTCTTCCATCACTACATTCAGTTTTCTTTTTCCATTTCATCACCCTCTCTCATTGATTAGTCATCTGTCTGGTGGCTAACTTATACTGTAAAATCTTGATAGTCGAAACTTTTCCAAGCTGACTTAATAAAACACTCTTGAAATTTTTTTGAAAGAGTCCCTAAAACATTCTCAAAAGATAACATTTGGTGGGGAAGGACATCTTTTGAACAATTATTGAAATTGATTTCATTATAGCCTCTATTTCCTTATTGGAAAATTCCCCCAAAAGTCTGTTTAATTGAATGTTCTGGTTGCTTAGGCTGGATTAAGTAGTGATGTCCACTTTATGGTCCATTCGTTGGTCTATGATTTTCCTTTTCATGAGACCTAATAAAGTGGTTTTACCAGAAAAGATAAACTTTTGTGTTAAGAAATGTTAATTTTTGTCCCTCTAATTATTATACAGACAATATTGTAATTCAGTCACAGAAGGCTTTAGCTGGCAGGGAACTCAGAGAAAGGAAACTGAGGTGCAAAGAGATGAAGTAAGTGAATTGACCAAGTTTACATGACTGAGATTAGAATTCAGGTTTCCTGATTCTCAACTCACCAATAATACACTCATTATTAATGAAGCCACTGGGGAAAATGTTTCTCAAATTATTTTTCATGAACCATAATGAAATCAAATTTGCTTTGAAACAACCTCCTGAAACCAAATAGTAAATAACTAAAATGACAAACATAGCCCAGAGAAACATGAAATAATGTACTTCCTTCCTGTCTTTGAAGACGTAGAGAGCCATGGATAAGGAATACTGAATACTGCCAGATTCTATTGATGTGTTGGTTAGTTTTGTCAAAATATTTGCTATATTATTATTCCCCCCTCTTAAAAATAACTCTCTATTATAAGAGGTGGCTCACTACATGGGAGACAGAGAGGAACATGTTTAGAAGTTGAGGTGATATGCTAGCACTGGATGCAGGGCAAGATTCTGTTTGGCGACTCCATTGCTTATAACCACTGCTGGGTTCAAGGGCAGAAAGGAGCATTTTTGGTCAAGAGGGGGAGTGGCAATTCTGAGGGATGACTATGGCAATTCCATTGCCTATACCCACTCCTGAGTCATAATTCAAGGGTGAAGAGGAGCATTTTCATTCAAAAGGGAGAGGAACCCTGAGGGGTAGTATCACTTCCAGCTGAAGAAATCAGGAATTCTGAGGCACAGTATCATTTCTAGTACCAAAAAGAGGAGGGGCTCTATGGGGTAGTATCTAGTGTAACTCCAAGGGATCAGGGGCCCTTCCTGAATAAGGACCAGAGCTAAGAACAATACAGTGGTGATCATACCTCTCCCCAGATTACATCACCTAGGAAGCACAAAAAGCTTCCACAACCCAGAACCAGCTCTGAAAATATTAGTGTAAAGAAGCCTTAAGCTTGAGATAGAGCCCCTCCCCATCTTTCTGGGGACATAGTCCAAAGTTAACATAGAGTTCCAAATCAAGAAATGGGGTGGAAAATTATTTTAAAACATCTTACTATAAAAATTTATTATAGTGACAGGGAAGATCAAGACACAAATTCAGAATAAGATGACAAAGACAAACCTCAAACAAAAAATGTGACTTGGCTTAGCCAGAATTCCTGGAAGATATTAAAACAAATGATATTCAAAATCAAATATGAATGGTAGAGGAAAAATAGGTAAAGAAATGAAAGCAAAGAAAGAAAATTATGAAAATACAGTTAGTAGCATGGTAAAAGAGACAAAAGCTACTGAAGAAAATAACACCTAAAAATAGGTCAAATAGAAAAAGAGTTACAAAAATTCATTGATGAACATAACTTCTTAAAAAGCAGGATTGGCCAAATTGAAAAGGAAGTATAATAGCTCAACAAAGAAAATAACCCCTTAAAAATGATAATTAGGCATCTGCAAGCTAACAATTCCAAGAGACATCAAGAAAGAACAAAACAAAGTCAAAAGAATGAAAAAAGGGAGAAAATGTGAAATGCCTCATTAGAAAAACAAATAACCTGGAAAATAGATTGATGAGAGATAATTTAAGAATTATTGGATTACGTGAAAGACATAGTCAAAAACAAAGCCTAGATACTGTATTTCAAGCAAATATCAAGGAAAACTCCCACAATAGCCCAGAACCAGAAGGCAAAATAGAAACAAAAAGACTCAACAAATCAACTCTAGAAAGAATCCACAAAATATATCCAAATTCCAGAGCCGCTAGGTCAACGAGAAAATATTTTAAGTAGCAAGAAAGAAACCATTCAACTACCATAGAGTAAGACACACATAAAATTTAGCAGCTACTACATTAAAGGAATTGGTTCAGGTTGGTTCAAAAAGGGAAAAATACATACACATGAAAATTGTAATAGAACTCTATCTTGCCTAACAGGTAAGTAAGAGGGAAAGAAGATAAAAAAGAAGGAAGGTGGTATAAAAAGGGAAACCGATAATAGAAGACAGTGGTCAGATACAAAACAGACTTTAGAAGAGGGATAAATTAAAAAGAGAAAGAAGGATTAACAGAAGAAAATAGGATGGAGGAAAATGCATAGTTAATAATTGTAATTGTGGATGTGAATAGGATGTACTCACCCATAAAGGAAAAAGCAGATAATTGAATGATTTAAAAACGATATTCTGAAAATATGTTATTTAGAAGAAAACACCCTTAAAATAGAGACAGACACACACAGAGAATTCAAATAAAGGGCTGGAGCAGAATCCTTAGCTGAAGTAAAAAACAAAACAAAACAAAACAAAAAAAAACAGGGTAGCAATCATGTTCTCAGTCAAAGCAAAAGCAAGAGTGTATTTATCTAAAAGGGATAAGCAGAGAAACTACATCTTGCTAAAAGGAATGATAGACAGTGAAGTAGTATAATTCTAAACATATATGCACAAAGTTATATAGCATCCATATTCTAAAGGAAAAAGCTAAATGAGTTATAGGTGAAAATAGTAAAACTGTACTACTCAAGGATTTCAATTTCCCCTCTCAGAGCTAGATAAATACAACCATAAAATACACAAGAAAAAGTCAAGGGGATGAATAGTATCTTAGAGAAGTTAAATATCATAGACCTGTGGAGAAAACTGAAAAGGAATAGAAAGGAATATATCTTTTTTTCTTAGCTGCACATGGCACCTTCACAACAATTGACCATGTATTAGGGCTTAAAAACATCACAACTAAATACAAACCCTTTTCAGGCCATAATGCAATAAAAAATCAAATTTAATAGAGTTATAGGAGCATATATTAGAAATTAATTGGAAACTAATCATATCCTGAAAAATGAGTGAGTCAAAGAATAAATCTCAGATATAATCAATAATTTAATTAAACAAAATGACAACAATTAAATAACATTAGAAAATCTGTGGAATGCAGCCACAGGAATACTTAGGTGAAATTTTGTAAAAATATGTACCTTGCTAAAAGAGAGAAAGAGCAAATCAATGAACTGGGCATTCAACTAAAAGATAAAACCAAATTTTACATCCTCAAACTCTAAAATGAAAATCTTAATATCAAAGAAGAGATTAATAAAATTGAATGTAAACATAAAGAAAAGATTGAGTTAATAAATAAAACTAGGAGCTGATTTTATGGGGGAGGGGACAATGAAATAGAAAAACAATTGGCTAATATGATTTTTATACAGGAAAAAAACAAATTATTAATATCAAAAATAAAAGGGTGAAGGCTATCAATGAAGAGAAAATCAAAGCAATTATTGAGAGCTATGCTTCCCAATTATATGTTAGTAAATTTACGATCTAAGTGAAATAGATGAATATTCACAAAAATATAAAATGCTCAGATTAACGTAAGATGAAATAGAATACTTAAATAACACTATCTTAGAAAAAGAAATTGAACAAACCATTAAAGAGTTTCATAAGAAAAAAAAAATCCCCAGGACCAGGTAGATTCATAAGTGCATTCTACCAAACATTTATGGAATAATTGATCCCGAAACTATATTAACTATTTGTAAAAAATAAGTAAAGAAGATGTCTTTTATCGCAGAACTATGATGCTGATACTAAACCTGGAAGAGAAAAAACAGAAAGAAAACTTTAAGTCAACTTCCTTAATGAATATTGATGCAAAAATTTTAAATGAAATACTAGAAAGATGATTACAGCAACATATAACAAACAGTTTACACTATGACCAGGTGAGATTTATACCAGACATGCAGGGCTGGTGCAATATTAAGAAAATTATCAGCATAATTTACTATACAGTAGCGAAAGCAACAAAAATTATATGATTGTATCAATTGCAGAAAAAATCTTTGACAAAATACAACACCCATTCTTACTAAAAACACTAATAAGCATAGGTATCAGTGGCACCTTTCTTAAAATAATAGGTAGTATCTGTCAAAAATCAGGAGCAATCATCCACAACAGGGATGAATCAGAATCCTTCTCAATAAAATCAGGAGTCAAGCAAGGATGATCATTATCACTGCAATTATTCAATATTGTATACAAAATCCAAGCTTTAGCAACAAGACAACAAAAAGAAATTGAAGTAACAAGAATAGGCAGTGAAGAAGGAAAACTATTCCTCTCTGTAGTTTATATGATGGTATATTTACTGAACTGTAGAGAAACAACTAAGGACATCTAGGTGGTGCGGTGGATAGAGTGCCAGGCCTGGAGTATGGAAGACTCATCTTCCTGAGCTCAAATCTCATCTCAAACACTTACTAGCTGTGTGACCCTGGGAAACTCACTTAACTCTGCTTTTCTCAGTTCCCTCGTCTGTAAAATAAGCTGGACAAAGAAATGGCAAACTCCGCCAGTGTCTTTGCCAAGAAACACCAAATGGAGCCACAGAGAGTTGAACATAACTAATCAACTAGTTGAAACAATAAATAACTTCAGCAAAGTTGAAGGATACAAAATAAACCCATACAATTCATCAGTCATTCTACATACCTTCCACCAAAACCCAGCAGTAAGAGATAGGAAGACACGTTCCATCTGCAGTAACTGCAGACAATATAAATTACTTTGGAGTATAACTGCCAAGACAAACCCAGGAACCATATGAATACGATTGAAAAACCACCTTTTTTTTTTTCTTTTTTCCCCCCTCTTAATAGTATTTTGTTTTTTTTCCCATTTACATGAAAAGTCAGTTTCCAACCTTCACTTTTATAAGATTTTGAGGTTCATTTCTTTTCTTCCCTCTCCCCAAGACCACATACACTCTGATATAGACTATACACAATAATATTAAACGTATTTCCAAATTAGGTTGTGAAAGAAGAATCAGAATAAAAGGAGAAAAAACACAAGAAAGGGGAAAAAGAGAGAAAATAGTATACTCAAGAACTCCATAATTCTTCCTCTAAATGTGGACAACATTTTCCATTATGATTCCCTTGGAATTGTCTTAGATCACTGCATTGCTTAGAAGAGATGTCTGTCAAATTTCATCATCATACAATGTTGCTGTGACTGGGTACAGTGTTCTCCTGGTTCTACCCACTTCACTAAGCATCAGTTCATGTAAGTCTTTCCAGGGTTTTTCTAAAATGCACCTGCTAGTCATTTCTTATAGAACGATAGTACTTCAGTACATTCATATACTATGACTTGTTCAGTCATTTCTCAATTGATGGGCTTCCCATCAATTTCTAATTCTTTGCCACCACAAAAAGCTTCTGCAAATATTTTTGCACATGTGCATCCTTTTCCCTTTTATGATCTCTTTGGGATATAGAACTAATAGTGGTATTCCTGGGTACACAGTTTTATTGTCCTTCAGGCATAGTTCCAAATTGCTCTCCAGAGTGGTTGGATCACAACTCCACCAACAATGTATTAGTGTTCCAATTTTTCTATATCTTCTAAAATATTTATCATTTTCCTTTTTTTGTCATATAAGTCCATCTGATAGGTAGGAGGTGGTACCTCAGAGTAGAAAATACTTTCCACAGAAATAAAGACAAATTTAAATCACTGGAGAAATATTAATTGCTCATGGATAGGGGGAACCACTATAACAAAAATGACTACTCTACATAAATTAACTTACTTATTCAGTGCTATACCAATCAAATTATCAAATAATTATTTATGGAGCTTGAAAAAATAGCAACAAAATTCATCTGGAGGAACAAAAGATCAAGAATATCAAGGGAATCAATAAAACAAATGTTAAGAAAAAGTAGCCTAGCATTGCCAGATCTCAAACCATATTACAAAATGACAAATATCAAAACAATTTAGTACTGGCTAAGAAATAAGTGCTGAATCAATTAAATAAATTAGGTACACAATACATAGAAGATCATAACAATCTTGTATTTTATAAACCCAAAGATCCAAGATTTGGGGACAAGAACTTACTACTTAACAAAAATTTGTTGGAAAAACTGGAAAGTAGTTTTTTTGGTTTTTTTGCAGAAGCTAGGCATAGGCCAACTTCTTACACTGTGTACCAAGATAAGGTCAAAATGGAGAAATAATTTAGACATAAAGGGTGATTTCTTGAGTAAACTAGGGGAGCATAGAAAATGGTACCTGCCAGATCTATAAATAAGGGAAGAATTTATGACTGAATAAGAGACAGAAAGGATCAGATGAAGAAAAATAGATAATTTTTATTTCATTGAATTAAAAAACTTTTTGCACAAATCAGAGTAATGCAACCAAAATGAGAAGGAAAACAGAAAATTAGGAGAAATGCTTGCAGCAAGTTGCTCCAACAAAGGCTTGATTTCTCAAATATGTAGGGAATTGAACCAATTTTATAAAAGAGTCATTTTCTTGTTGAGAAATGATCGAAGAATATGAACAGGTAGTTTGCAAAAGAAGAAATCGAAGTTATCAATTATTGTTCAGTTGTTTCAGTTATGTCTGACACTTTGTGACCCCATTTGAGGTTTTCTTGGCAAAGATACTGGAGGAATTTGCCAATTCCTTCTCCAGCTCATTTTACAGATGAGGAAACTGAGGCAAACAGGATTAAATAACTTTCCCGGGGTCACAAGCTAATAAGCATCTGAGGCTGGAATTGAACTCAGGAAGATAAATTTTCCTGTCTTCAGATATGGTATTCTTATATACTGTGCTACCTCACTGCCTAGTTGAAGAAACCAGTTCTTCTATGTACAGCTATATAGGATGTTTGCTTCAGTTTTCATTTATTAGCTATCAGAAAATATTTAAATTCAGTACTTAAAATTCTTATTTTTCTTTTCAGTTTCTTAAAGGTAAAATATAGAAACCACAAGAAAACAAAAACATAGCTCATCCAATTGTGTTTCACTAATGAACATTCTTTGAACATACTATTTAAAAAAAACCAGATTGCTTTTACATGATATATACTATAGTGGGGATGTAACTCAGAGACTTAAAATATGCTAACTCATATTTTTTTTTCAATTTTGAAAGACTCTTGGACAACTGAAATCTTATGGCAATGCAGTAATGAAATACTGAAGACAACCATCCCTATGTAGCAAAATATAGTGAACAATTCAGTACTGCACAATATTACAGAATGCTTTTGTTGGGTTTACTTGCCATCCTGCAAGAAACTGTAGAAACTTCTATCTATCCCTGCCTCAGTCATGTTCTCTAAATCTCTCTTAAGCATCTTCAAAGGCCCATGGAGGATTTCCAAGATCTTTGAAATGTGTTGTAATGCATACTAAATCAGGTTCTATTTTCAAGCTTGTTTTTCCTTTTAGACTTACTTCAATAACAACATGACTTCTAATATTTTTCATTTTTTCTGCTCTACTCTTCATAGTCTTTAATACTGGCAAATATATACTAACATCAAAGTCTGGTACAGTGAGCTTTCAGAAATCAATCCATAATTTTTCT
Organism: Bettongia penicillata ogilbyi; assembly: GCA_023548195.1. NCBI lineage: Eukaryota > Metazoa > Chordata > Mammalia > Diprotodontia > Potoroidae > Bettongia > Bettongia penicillata. The sequence goes on from JAJHZJ010000426.1 coordinate 1,776,708, forward strand.
GGGAATACTTCCTACAGCAATATCACATGCAACATTGTGACTAAAATGTCATCTGTCCAGCAGAGTCAGTATTTATTGGTCAATTTTATCTTCACTCTTTTGCCATTCTGGGCTGTTTTCAAGGTTCTAGATAAGTTTTCTACCATCAGCCCCAAATAAATTTCATTGCAATTAGTTGCACCCCCTTCCACTTGAAATTTATCAAAGAAGTGACCCTGGCCCAACCTGGAACTCCATGCCACTTCCATCATTGGACACCTTGTTGGTCAGGATGAAGTAGAGCTTGTTGGGTCTAAGGCTCAATATTCCTGTCTGAGTCAACATGGTGTTTCTGATACAGATGAAGTGATGCAAGCACATATCAATAGTCACGTAAAAAAAATGCTCTAAAACTACTGATTAAAGAAATGCAAATTAAAACAACTCTGAGACATCACATCATACCTGTAAGATTGGCTAACATGACAGAAAATGAAAGTAACAAATTCTGGAGAGGTTGTGGAAAAATTAGGACATTAATGACTGTTGAAATTGTGGACCAGTCCAATCATTTTGCAGAGCAATCTGGGACTCTGACCAAAGGGCTACAAAATGGTACAGATCCTTTGACCCAGAAATAGCACTACTATATCCCTGCATTCCAAAGAGATCAAAGAAATGGGAAAATAACCTATTTATACAGAAATATTTATAGCAGCTCTTTTTGTGGTAGCAAAGAATTGGAAATTGAGGGAATGCCCAACTCTTGGGAAATGGCAAAATGAGCTATGATATATAATGGAACATAAGAAATGATCAGCAGAATAGTTTCAGAAAATCTTGGAAAGACTTACAATGAACTAATTCAAAGTGAAGTGGGCAGAACCAGAACATTGTAAACTATAACAACAGTATTGTAAGGATGACCAACTGTGAAAGACTTAGCTACTCTGATCAAAACAATAATCCAAGACAATTCCAAACAACTCATGATGAAAAATACTATCCACCTCCAGAGAAAGAACCACTGAGCTCTGAAAGTAGATTGAAATACACCTTTAAAAAAACTTTCTTAATTTTTATTGTTTTATTTTGTTTGCATATTCTTTTGCAACCTGGCTAAAATAGAAATATTTTGTCTGTTCTCACATGCATAATCAAAATCAAATTGTTTGACTTCTCAAGGAGGGGAGAGGGGTAGGAGGGAGTGAATCTGGAACTCAATTTTTAAAAAAATTATTGTTAAATTTTTACAGGTTATGAGAAATATTCAATGAAATAAATAATAATGATTTTTTTGTAAATCATAGGTCCTTTGTGGAGTTTAACTTGTAGAACTTTTCAGAGTTCTGTTTGTTATTTTGCTTGGATGACTTGTCACTATAATTTGGTGTGGATTTGCTTGTTACTTTAAACTTGTGTCATTTGTGTCACCAACATTTGATGGGAGGGGGCTAGTCAGGAGAATAGAAGTTAAGGAAAGCCTGCCTAACTTAAGAGTAATAAGATTAGTTGTTTTTGCTCTGAACATATCATATCATTGGACCAGAGACATTTAGGAGGTAGCAAATAGCTATATCTAGTCCGATACCATTATTTCCTTCTTGGAGATGAAAGAAAAGATCCCTAACCTTGGCAGTCCTGGACCCTACCAAACTTAACTCCTCTCCTACCAGACTCCTCAGATACATCCTTCCTCCTACTGTCTGACAGTTGAGCCATACCTCAATTTACATCCATCCATGCCACCAATGAGCCACATCTATACATTTTGATCACACACACACATACACACAGATACACACACACATACACACACACACGTCATACCTGTACCTCTCTGGGCCTCAATTTTTCATCTGTAAAGTAGGGATTTAGACTAGATGGCCTCTTAAGGTCTCTTGGAGTTCTCTGGATCTATGATCTATTATATTGCCATGACAATACACAGATTCAGTTCAGTTACCCTGTTTCATGTAAATGTTGAGATATTCATTGGATCATCCTTGATCAAATACAATAATATGCTGGTGGACTTCACTCTAAGGAAAAATAGTAAATAAATATTTGTTTTTCAAAAGAATTCTTCAGAGTAGGGGCCATATTTTCCCCCATCTTTGTAGATTCAATGTCCAAAGCATTCTTCTCCTTAGAAGATATGTAAATGTTGAGTTAAACTTTTTGGAGAACAGTCAGATCTACATTCCTTTCAAATGACAGCCATGCCAAAAAAAAAAAAAAAAAGAACATTAAGAATCAAAAGACCTTGTTTTACCAGTTCAACTTTCTAACTAAACTGTCCATGTTAGCCTTAGGCAAATCACTTAACCTTTCTGAACCTCAGTTCCTTTATCTGTAAAATGAGGGCATGTGACAACATGATTTTTAAGATATCTCACAGCTCTATCCTTCTATGACTAACGAGGCATATAGTTGTCTCAGTATATCGAGCACTGGACCAGGAGTCAAGAAGACATGAGTTCAAACTTGGCTGAAGGTACTTGCTGGCTGTAGGACCCTAGGCAAATCATTTAACTTTGGCCTCCCTCAGTTTCCTCTTCCATAAAATGTAGATAATAAAAATACCTACTTCCAAGGGTTGTTGTACATATAAATGAGATATTTGTAAAGCACTTTGCAAACCATACAACACTATATAATGCTAGCTATTATGACTATGATTGAATATATAATACCATTAAATGATAGTTGAATGTACCATCTGCTATAAAAAATAAGATAAAACCCCACATGGGTAAAGGTACTGTGTTGTGTAACATTGCTTTTAGCATAATGAAATCAGGATGATATTAAGAAGAGCACGTATCACAGCTGAAGAGGCACCTGGGAAAGAAGGCAGAAAATAGATCAGTGAAAGGACCCATTAGACTGATCCATTGACATCAATCATTCTGAACCAAAGTAAGAAAAAGAGCTGACATGTATGGGGCTTACCATAAATAGAGCCAACAAAGTTGTGAAGAGGGTGACTTCAGGGTTTTCTACTCTGATGCTTTTCCTGTAGCTATTTAGAACAGCATATTGCTCTATATCTACTACCCATAAGAAAGTAGGAAAAATTTTATAGTTTCCTCATCAGTAAAATGGAAATTATAGCTCTAGCCTTCCCTAGTGCTTCCATTTAAGTCATTCTTTGATACCTCGCTATGGTACAGAAGTGACCCTTTATTCCCAAAAGCTACAGCATGACATAGAGAATATTGATGAACTCAGTCAGTAATATCTAGGTTTAAATCCTGTCTCAGGCATTTACTAGCTGAGTGATCCTGGATATATTGCTTAGTCTGTGTCTTAGTTTCTTTCTTTGTAAAATAAGTGGGGTGACTAGATGACCTCTAATGCCTCTTCTAATTCCAAAACTATAGTCCTACAATTCTAGGGCAGTGCAAGTTCTGGCAAATCTGAACAAGCAAGACAACTTTAAAGAATGTTAATTTTTATTAATTTTGACCCTTCTTTGAAATGAAGTGTTGATGACAATGTAATATATGTTGTGTTTTGTGAAATTTCTTGGGTAAAAGTTGTTTTCTTATTAAACCAGTGTTGGAAGACCTCAAAACGTAGTCAAGAGCTGAACTTTAAGTCAGGTAGAGATAAATTCAAATCTTACTTCCAACTTTTACTAGCTTTGTGCCCATGAACACTTGTCTCTCTATGTCTAATTTTCCTTATCTGTAAAATCATAATAATAGCGAACGTTCCCCTTAGAGTTTACTTTGGGCCAGACACTTTGCCAAACACTTTATAAATATTATCTCATTTGACCATCACAAGAAGTCAGTGAAGTAGGTGCTATTATTTACTCCATTTTATAGAGGAGGAAACTGAGATAGAAGTTAAGACCAGGGCCACACTCATATTTGAACTATTGAAATATCTGCTCACCCAGGTCAAATGACCCCCTTGTTTTCAGTCTTGCTTATCTTCCAGTAGGTGCTAATAGTACTGTAGGGAAGAGACCCCATGTACTATGATCCCAAACCCTTGGCCTTTATATTATCTGCCAGTCAGCAGTTACATGCACTTTCATCTCATTCAACAGGGTTTTGCCTTAGGTGCTTCAATAAACTCCTTTAAATTTTCTCTTCCTGGGTCTGCTTCATTATTGAGGGCAAGACTTAGGTCTTCCTGACTGTGAGCCTGCACTCTATCCATTGTGTCACCTAAAACTCTTCAGTGACAAGCTCACAGCATTATTATGAGTGTCTAAAGTGACAATACTCGACAGGCCTCAAACTCATCAGAGAGTTAGGGGGAATGTCTACCTTGAATCATGTGAAGACTTACTTCCAGTGGAATGGGCCTATGAGAAAAATTTGTTCCAACTGGTATGAAGGTAGCTTGAAACAGGCACTGTAGAGTAAGACTTGGTGAGACAGCAAAGGCGCCAAGGTCATCCACTGTATCTTTTTTTTTTTAATCAAGTCAATATGTATTTTTTTCTGCTCCATTCATTTATTTTTATTTTTTTTTATTTTTTATAAATTTATTTACTAAACTTTTAACATTCATTTTCACAAAATTTTGGGTTCCAAATTTTCTCCCCATTTATCCCCTCCCCCCACCCCAATACACCGAGCATTCTAATTTTCCCCATCACCAATCTGCCCTCTCTTCTATCATTCCTCCTTTCTCGTCCGCATCTTCTCTTTTGTCCTGTAGGGCCAGATGACTTTCTATTCCCCATTACCTGTATTTCTTATTTCCTAGTAGCAAGAACAATACTCAACAGTTGTTCCTAAAACTTTGAGTTCCAACTTCTCCCCATCCCACCCTCCCCACCCATTCCCTTTGGGAAGGCAGGCAATTCAATATAGGCCATATCTGGGTAGTTTTTCAAATAACTTCGATAATCATCCACTATATCTTGATCCATTTACAGTCATCTCAATTTTTATCTTGCACTGGACTTCAGTGACTCTGGAAAAGAGAGTAAGGTTGATAACTCTGTGCAACTCTGCTTATATTAAGTCCAACTTATGAGAGTCAAGACATCACCCTGTGACATCATTGGTACTCTTCTAAAACAAAAGGCAAACAACAGCATAGTAATCACTGCATAAGTGTCAACTATAATTGTTATCATTGCCACTATGGTTAGTGTTTCCATTGGCCAATGCCATCCTAAAACCAGATCCCAGGGAACAGTAATAAGAATGGGTACAGTAATTTCCATGTATTGTGTTCACATTCTAAAATTGGAATCCTTCCTGAAATTCTTATATAGTTTCCCATTTTATGGCTCTCCATCAAAATCTACTAGCTGAAGGACTGAAAGGAAAAAACCTACAGATTAGGGTTCAAGATTATTGAACAATAACTCCAAGAGTTAGAGAATTTTAAAATGAAGTCTTAGCTATTGTCTTAGCTAAGTCTAATAGAAGTATTGGGGCACTGAGGGAGCTGTAGTTGTTTAATCTGATGTGAAACCTTAGCAACCACTTTCAATTTGAAGGATCCTTAAATGGGAAATTGATCAGATTTACACTATTTAGTCCCAGTTTGCATATCCTCCAGGAATTCCCACCCTCCCTGTCTCCAAAACTGCAAGTGATCTTTATATTCCCTCAGATCTCTGCTATTGCTTTGTTCATCCTTATAGATGAATCTGTCACAGTCTATTTTGTATTACAATATTTAGTTTATCCCCCCTTCAGACTATAATCTCCTTAGGAGCTCAGAATTATGTGTTATTAATCTTTAGAACCTAGAGTCATTCAGTGCCTCGCCCATTGTTTAATAACTGTTTGATCAATAGAATTGCATTGAGTTGAGGTTAGAAGGAGGCAACTTTCAACAATACAACAATTCAAGGAAGACCTTCCAAACCATTAAACTACTCTAATAGGTAATGACTTATTGGTCACTGGGATTATTCATGCAGAGTTTGAGGGCCACCTAATTAGAGATGATTGAAATGAAATTCATACCACGGATTAGAATAGCTATAGGTGACTTCTAAAGCCTTTAAAATTTAAAATCTATTTTTCTAAAGGTCACTAAGATCATAGATTTAGAGTTGACAGGAACACTGAACCTGGGGCAGCTGGGTGGCATAGGTAAAGCACTGGCCCTAGAGGCAGGAAGATCTGACACTTACTAAGCTGTGTGACCCTGGGCAAGTCACTTAACCTTGATTGCCTTGCAAAAAGAAGTCATTGTTGTTCCCCACCACACACTGTTTTTTCCTTCTTTTTGTGTTGTCTTCCCCATTAGATTACAACTTCTGTCAGTGATAAGGACATGATCCTGAAGAGATGGGCTGAAGACTTCCATAGTGTTCTCAACAGACCTTCATCAACCAATGCTGAAGCCATTGGCCATTTACCAGGCTGAAGTTCATCCCTCTCTAGATGAACTCCCAATTGAAGAAAAGGTTTTGAATGCCACTTTGGCAAAGCACTTGCTGCTGATTCAATTCCAGAAGAGCTCTACTGCTGATACAAAAGCTGACTCAAATTTTCCAGGTTATATGGCAAAAGGAAGTTATCTCCCAGGAGTTCAAGGATGCCTTAAACAATTGCCATTATGTTTGCAGATCAAAAATTCCAGGAGAAATGCCAGGAGCACAACAGAGGTGTGTACATAACATGAATTGATGTAACCAAGACCTTTGATACTGTCAGTCTTGAGGGCCTACGAAAGATAACGGCAAAATTTGGTTGCCCAGAGAAGTTCACCAGTATTGTATGCCGCTTTCATGATGGCATGCTTGCACAGGTTCTGAATAATGGTTGATGTTCTCATGCTTTCCCACTCACCAGTGGAGTGAAGGAGGGCTATGTGCTTTCTCCTATGGTTTTTAGCAAAATTTCAGCAATTTTGGCAGATACTTTTGACAATGACAAAAACAGCATCAAAGACAACTACCAAACTAATGATAAATCATTTAATTTAAAAAGGCAATAATCCAAGGCTAAAGTGGAGAGGGATATGCATTACTTGAGCTAGGTCAGCATTTTGAAGGCTCCAAAAGAATATGTAAGAGAAGAGGTATTCAGCTATCTATCTAACTGAAGATCTACGGAGTAATTGTGCTGACCTCATTGCCTTATGCCTGTGAAACTTGAACACTCTACCAGCACCATGCCAAATTGTTTCCATTTGAATTGTCTTAGGAAGCTTCTGAAGATCACTTGGCAAGATAAGATACTGGACGCTGAGATCCTTTTTCAAGATGAACTGCTAAACATTCACACTCTACTGTAGAGAGTACAATTCTGATGGGCTGACCACATTGTTTAAATGCTAAATGTATGTTTATCTAAAAGACTATTTTAGGGACATCTCACACAAGGCAGGTATTCTCATGGTGGTCAGAAGAAGCAATACAAAGTCACTCTCAGGGTCCCTCTAAATAACTTTGGAATTGATTGTGTGACATGGAAGACACTGGCATCCAGCATGGCATGTCCACATCAAAGAAAGCACTGTGCTCTATCAGCAAAGTAGAATAGTGCCTGCTCAAAAAATAAATTAAAATGCACAAATGTTCATATGAGCTGTTTGTGCCCAACTTGTTGTAGTACCTTCCAAGTTCATATTGGCGTGATCAGCAACAGGTGAACACACGGTACATTGACCCCAACATCATAATATCCTTTTGGTCCTCTGCAAGCATAAAGGACAAACAGCAAGACTATAAACTCCTGGAAGGCAAGGATTGACTTTGTTCTTATTTGTATTCCCTGTCATTAGTCTAGTGCCTACCATATAATAGGTTTTTAAATGAATGTGTTTTGATTTGAACACCTTCATTTTACAGATCAAGATGGTGAGTCCCAGAAAAGTTCAATGAATTGCCCAGGGTCACACAGAAAGTAGATATCTAAGTCAGGATTTGATCTTAGTTCTTTCTCACTCAAGTATACCACAATTCCTCTCTAAGCTGAAGCCCAGAATGGTGATTCATCTCCACATTCCATAATTCTGAAACTCCTTCATTTGATCACTACTTCCTATTCTTCCATCTATCTCTGTGATAGATCCTTCAAACCCTCCTAAACCTGTTCCTCCATCCTCACTGCAACACTTAATCACTCCATCCCTCCCATCTTCTGCTTCTCTGCTCTCATCTTACTTTCTCTTTTCAAAATCTTAACCCTTTACTTAATCTGTTTTCATTTGCTTTTTCTACCCTGTGATTTCCCAAAGCCCTGGAAGAAGTCATGCTACTTAAGGAAGTGAAATATTGATGTTGACTGGGCCCACAAAAATTTATTATCCAATCTCAAAAGGCACTCACAGTCAGTCAGGTAATAAACATTTATTAAGCATCTACTATGTGCAAGGCACTCTGTTAAGTGCTAGGGATACAAAAAAAGAAAGGCAAAAGATAATCCCTGCCTTCAAGGAGTTCAAAATCTAATGGGGGGCAATAATACACAAAATAATTTTAACGATGACAGCTAACATTTGCATAGTGTCTACTATGTGCCAAATAGTGTGCTAAGTACTTTATAAATATTATATCCTTTGATCATAGAGAGAAGTTCAAAGTAGAGAGAGAAAGAGGGTACCAGGCCTAGGACATGATGAAATCCCTCAACAATTCGGGAATTTATGAGACTTAAATGGAGGATCTGGGCAGAGCTCTCTAATGTCTACCCTCTACCCTCTCCAATCAGAGGAAGGGAGGGAACCAAGCATTCTAAGCAGATGTACATTTCAGGATCTTACAGAAAGATTCTGGTGCCAATCATTGAAGTCTAAACCCCCTCCTTAAGTGGAGGATCTGGAAGAAGATCTCTGATGTTCACCCTCACTTCTCCCCAATTAGAAGAAGGAAGGAACTCAAGGGCTATACATCAATTCTTCATTCCATCCTAATTTTCTAGTCCAGGCCTGCACAACCTAAGTCCACCAAAGGATTTCTGGCAGTCCACAAAAAAAAAATGTAGAGGAAAACATTCTCTATTTTTCATGGGCTGCCCCAAATCCTTTGGTATGCCCATGGTCTATAAGCAACCCACAAGCCAGAGGTTCTGCAGACCTGGTTTAGTCCATACTGGTTGTTCTATGCCTTCCCTTTCCTCCTCAGTTGACCTACATAACTCCCTTTCAGTGAGGACAAACACAGCATCAAGGTCAGTTACCACACCAGGGGTAAATTCTTCTACTTGAAAAGGTTACAAGTCAAGACTAAAGTGGAGGGGAGTGTTGGTGCTTGGTTGTCTGCTTGCATATGATTGTGCACTCAATGCAGCCTCTGAAGCTGAGATGTAACAAAGTATGGATCAATTCTCTGGTGCTTGTGATAATTTTGGCCTAATAATTTACACCAAGAAAACACAGCATCTCCATCAGCCACCACCACAAACCATCTATACGTGGAAGCATTGGTTACAACAAATGGAGAAGTTTTGGATGCTGTGGACAAGTTCACACATCTTGATAGTGTACTTTGAAGGGATGTACACATTCATAATGAAGTTGATTGATGCACTGCTAGAGCTAGCTCAGTGTTTGGGAGGCACAGAAGGAATGTATAGGAGAAAAGAGTTATGAGACTGACTATAGAACTGAAGATTTACAGAACCCTTGTGCTGACCTCATTGCTGTATGCCTATGAAACCTGGACAATAAACCAGAGTTGTGTCAGGCAACTGAATTACTTCCATTTGAATTGCCTTAGGGAAATTCTGATGATCATCTGACAGGATAAGATACAAGATACTGAGGTCCTTTCTCTAATTAAACTGCCAAGCATTCAAATTCTACTTCAAAGAATGTAACTCTGATGGGCTGGCCATGTAGTCTGAATGCAAAAAGAGTATACTTCAGAAAAAGACTATTTAATGGAGAACTCACACAGGGCAAACATTAACATGATAGTTAGAAGAAGGAATACAAAGACACTTTCAAGGTCTCTCTTAAGAACTTTGCAATTGATTGTGTGATATGAGAGACACTGGCACAGGACTACTCATCATGGCATGCCCACATCAGAGAAGGTATTGTGCTCTAGGAACAAAGCATAACTGAAATAGCTCAAAAGAAACTTAAGATGCACAAATTTAGAGAAGCCACCCCAAATGTTCACATGGATTATACACGACCTGTGGTAGAGCATTCTGAGTTCATATTGTTCTAATCTGTGGACGCACTGAAACGTGACTATATCTATGACTATGCTATCATAGTGGTGTCATTTTGGTCCTCTTTGAGAACAAAGGACAACCACCAACAAAACTCCCTACTTCTTTTCCTCTATTAAAAATAAATTGAGGGCATCTGTACAACCTCCCTGTGCCATCAATTCAGTTCATCTCCCTATTCCCCACTGTTTCCTCATTTTCTAGAGACTCAGAATAGGTTGGATTTTCTTGCCAATATCAACTCTTCTATTTTATCTTTAATCCCATCCATTCCAATCTCTTTCCAAAATTTGTCCTTTCAATTATCTCTTTTTTCCTCTCCAATTTTTTGTCTCTTCTCATATTTATTCCTTCCAGGTACACAGAAATGGACTCCCCTATCTTTAAAATAATTTTCACTTAAACTAACTTTTCCCTCAAACTATTCCTTCCTCTCCCTCATAGCCCAATTCCTTTCTCTCTTACTTCATGGTCCTTTGCAATTTGGCTTTTTGTATCTATGACTATGCTGAAACTATTCTGTATAAGATTCCCAGGGATGGGGAGGAGCCAAGATGGCAGAGTAGAAAGACTCACGTATGCTAGCTCCGAATCCACAGCCCATAAATTTTCTGTAAAAAAAACTCCCCACAAAATCTGGAGCACTGCAAGCCACACAGAAACACAGTGGAAGAGATTTCCATTCCAGAGAGTCCTGGAAAGCCGTTCCCAGGGGTCCGTTGCACCCCGGACAGCAGAGCCCACCTCTGCACTGCCCTGGCCACATGGCCCCAGAGGAGCAGATCCGGGCAGGCTTCAGGGATCGAATCTCCGGCGGCCTTGAAGGTCCCTCCACTCACAGGAGCTCCAGGTCAATGAGAGAGACTTCTGGGCTGGCCAAGAGGGGAGCGGGGTGTCTCCATGACTCAGGCCCCCTTGGAAGGCGGTGGTGGAGGCAGTGGCAGCCAGGCACTCCAGGAGCCTGCAGGAGCTCAGGGCCATTACTGAAGGTCTCTGCATAAACCCCCTGAGGGAATTGAGCCTGGGAGGAGGCCCTGCCCCCACCTGAGCACCAGAACTTAAGCTCACATTGAATACCAGCCATGCTGTGCGGAAAGCCCTGAGGCTGGGGAGCAGCATTTGAATCTCAGACCCCAAGCACTAGCTGGAAGGATCTAGGCGGGGGTGGAGAGGAATCTCAGAAGTCAAGTAACTGGCTGGGGAAATGCCCAGAAAAGGGAAGAAAAAGAAGACCATAGAAAGCTACTTTCTTGGGGGACAGATGTTCCCACCTTTCATTTCTGATGATGAGGAACAATTCTTACCAACAGGGAAAGAGGTGGAGGTCGGGGCCTCTGCATCTCAGACATCCAAGGTGGATGTCCGGTGGGCTCAGGCCATGGAAGAGCTCAAAAAGGATTTTGAAAATCAAGTTAGACAGGTGGAGGAAAAACTGGGAAGAGAAATGAGAGAGATGCAAGAAAAGCATGAAGAACGGGTCAATACCTTGGTAAAGGAGACCCAAAAAAATGCTGAAGAAAATAACACCTTGAAAAATAGGCTCACTCAATTGGCAAAAGAGGTTCAAAAAGCCAATGAGGAGAAGAATGCTTTCAAAAGCAGAATTAGCCAAATGGAAAAAGAGGTTCAACAGCTCACTGAAGAGAATAGTTCTCTCAAAATTAGAGTGGAACAGATGGAGACTAATGACTTTCTGAGAAACCAAGAAATCACAAAACAAAACCAAAAGAATGAAAAAATGGAAGAGAATGTGAAATATCACATTGCAAAAACAACTGACCTGGAAAATAGATCCAGGAGGCACAATTTAAAAATTATGGGACTACCTGGAAGCCATGATCAAAAAAAGAGACTAGACATTATCTTTCATGAAATTATCAAGGAAAACTGCCCTGAGATTCTAGAAACAGAGGGCAAAATAAGTATTGAAGGAATCCATCGATCACCACCTGAAAGAGATCCAAAAAGAGAAACTCCTAGGAACATTGTGGCCAAATTCCAGAATTCCCAGGCCAAGAAGAAAATATTGCAAGCAGCTAGAAAGAAACAATTCCAGTATTGTGGAATACAATCAGGATAATTCAAGATCTAGCAGCTTCTACATTAAGGGATGGAAGGGCATGAAATAGGATATTCCAGAAGTCAAAGGAACTAGGACTCAAACCAAGAATCACCTACCCAGCAAAACTGAGTATAATACTTCAGGAGAAAATATGGTCTTTCAATGAAACAGAGGACTTTCAAGCATTCTTGATGAAAAGACCAGATCTGAAAAGGAAATTTGACTTTCAAACACAAGAATGAGAAGAAGCATGAAAAAGTAAACAGCAAAGAGAAGTCATAAGGGACTTACCAAAGGTGAATTGTTTACATTCCTACATGGAAAGACATTTGTAACTCTTAAAACTTTTCAGTATCTGGGCAGTTGGTGGGACCTCCTCCCCAACACATACATGCACACACGCACACACACGTACACACGTGTGCACACACACATTCACACATGCACACACATACAGAAACAAAGAACACAGAGTGAATTGAATATGATGGGACCATATCTTAAAAGAAATTAAGGTAAATGATGAGAGAGAAATGTAGTGGGAAGAAAGAGGGTGAAATGGAATGGGGTAAATTGTATCTCATTCAAGAGGCAAGCAGGAGACTTTTTAGTGGAGGGAAAAAGAGGAGAGCTGAGAAAAAAAAAACATGAAGTTTACCCTCATCACATTAGACTAAAGGAAGGAATAAAATGCACACTCATTTTGGTATGAAAACCCATCTTACAATACAGGAAAGTGGGGGAGAAGGAGATAAGCAGGCTGGGGGTGATGATGAAAGGGAGGGCAATGGGAGGAGGGAGCAATTTGAAGTCAACACTCTTGGGGAGGGACAGGATCAAAAGACAGAATAGAAACAATGAGGGGCAGGATAGGATGGAGGGAAATAGAGTTAGTCTTACACAACACAACTATTATCGAAGTCATTTGTAAAACTACACAGGTATGGCCTATATTGATTTGCCTGCCTTCCCAAAGGGAATGGGTGGGGAGGGAGGGATGGGGAGAATTTGGAACTCAAAGTTTTAGGAATATCTGTTTAGTATTGTTCTTGATACTAGGAAATAAGAAATACAGTTAATGGGGAATAGAAAGTCATCTGGCCCTACAGGACAAAAGAGAAGATGTGGACGAGAAAGGAGGAATGATAGAAGAGAGGGCAGATTGGTGATGGGGAAAATTAGAATGCTTGGTGTATTGGGGTGGGAGGAGGGGAGAAATGGGGAGAAAATTTGGAACCCAAAATTTTGTGAAAATGAATGTAAAAAGTTAAATAAATAAATTTATATTTAAAAAAAATTAAAAAAAAAAAGATTCCCATGGATGTCTTTACTGCTAAATCCAATCATCTTTATTCAGTTCTTGTACCATTTGACATTGTGGATTATGCCCTTCTCCTGTACACTGTCTTCTTGAGTTTGTATGACATTGATCGGTTATGGCCCTTATCCTCCCAAGGTCCTTTAAAATTCAGAACCTGTTATTCTGAGAGTCATAGGATCATAGATTTGTTTATAGTGGAAGGAACCATAAAAGTCATTGAACCTAATGTCTGTTTCATTTTGTGTTGTCTTTCTTCATTAGATTTTAAGTTTCTTGTGGGTAGGACCTGTACTCTAGTTCTAATCTTCTAAAGCTACATTTACTTACACCCTGTTCCCTATGTGTAAGCTACTCCAGATCTCTATCTTTGGACCATTGCTCTTCTATTTATCTAGTGTCTCTTGGTGATTCCATCATGCACCCATAATTTCAACTTTATAGATTATTTTCAAATCTACATTTTTTTTTAGTGATATTCACTTTATTGCAGTGGTTTGCAAATGAACCTGAAATATCTCCAAGATATGCCTCTACATTTCTATGATCTCTGAGATCTCCCTAAGCAGACATGAAGTCTTCAGGTAAGATTGCATTCTCTGGAGATCAAACTCATCATCCCAACCTCCTTATTTCTGGAAAGCCAGCATAGATTTTCTGATAATTTTTTGTCTGTGTGTCAACTAGAAAAGAGAAACATAGAAAAACACTTGGTTAGTAATAGTCTCTTTGCTTGGGAATCAGTGGATCAATTCCCAACAAGCTGTGTCACCTAAAGAAAATTGAGTTTTTCTGTTGTGCCTCAATGTCTCTCTCTGTCAGATATACTTTCGTTATCCATAATGTTAATATTGATTTGTCTCACGGAACTGTTCCAAAGATTGTGATGTTTCTAAAATATTCTAAAATATTTATAAAATCCTTTCAGAGGAGGGTTTCTATTCCTAACATTTCACTGAATCCTCTTTTTTTGCATCTATTTATGTATTAATTTTTAGTTTTCAACATTCATTTCCACAAAATTTTGAGTTCCAAATTTGCTCCCCATATCTCCCCTTTCCCCACCCCATAACACCTTGCATTCTGAATATCTCTTCCTTCAATATGCCCTCCCTTCTATCACACCCCTCCCTTCCCTTATTCCCATTTTCTCTCTTTGCTTGTAGGGCAAGATAGATTTCTATACCCCATTACCTATATTTCTTACTTCCCATTTGTATGGAAAAGCAATTCTCAGCATTCATTTCTAATATTTTGAATTCCAACTTCTCTCCCTTCCTGCCTCCCCACTCATCCCCATTGAGAAGGCAAACAATTCAATACAGGCTATATATGTGTAGTTTTGCAAAAGACTTCCATAATAGTAATGCTGTGTAAGACTAACTATTTCCCTCCATCTTATCCTGCCCCCCATTTATTCTGTTCTCCTTTTTGATCTTGTCCCTCCCCAAAAGTGCTTACCTCTAATTACTCCCTTCTCCCATTTGCCCTCCCTTCTATCATCCCCCTCACTCCACTTGTTGCCTTCTCCCCTGCTTTCCCACAGTGTAAGAGAGATTTTCATACCAGATTGAGTGAGCATGTTATTGCCTCTTTAAGGCAGATGTGAAGAGAGTAAACTTCGCTTCTTCCCTCTCATCTCCTCCGTTTTCTCCTCCATTGAAAAAGCTTTCCTTGCCTCTTTTATGAGTGATAATGTGCCCCATTCCATTGCTCCCTTTCTCCTCCCAATATATTCCTCACCCCATAATTGTACTTTTTTCAGATATTGTCCCTTCTTATTCAACTCACCCTGTACTCTCTCTCTCCATATATATGTGTGTGTGTGTATATATGTATGTATATATGTATATGTATGTATGTATAATCCATCAAACTATCCAAATACTGAGAAAAGTCTCGAGTTACAAATATTGTCTTTCCATGTAGGAATGTAAACAGTTCAATTTTAGTAAGTCCCTTATGATTTCTCTTTCCTGTTTACCTTCTCATGCTTCTCTTGATTCTTGTCTTTGAAAGTCAAATTTTCTATTCATTTCTGATCTTTTCATCAAGAATGCTTGAAAGTCCTCTACATCATTGAATGACCATTTTTTACCCTGATATACTCAGTTTTGCTGGATAGGTGATTCTTGGTTTTAATCCCAGTTCCTTTGACTTCTGGAATATCATATTTCAAGCCCTTCAATTCCTTAATGTAGAAGTTGCCAGATTCTGTGTTATCCTGATTGTACTTCCAAAATACTTAAATTATTTCTTTCTAGATGCTTGAAATATTTGCTCCTTGACCTGGGAACTATGAAATTTGGCTGCAATATTCTTAGGAGTTTCTCTTTTTGGATCTCTTTCAGGAGGTGATCAGTGGATTCTTTCAATATTTACTTTGTCCTCTGATTCTAGAATATCAGGGCAGTTTTCCTTCATAATTTCATGAAAAATGATGTCTAGGCTCTTTTTTGATCATGGCTTTCAGGTAGTCCCATAATTTTTAAATTGTCTCTCCTGGATCTGTTTTCCAGGTCAGTTGTTTTTCCAATGAGTTCTTTCACATTATCTTTCATTTTTCATTCTTTTGTTTTGTAATTTTTTGGTTTCTCATAAAGTCATTAGTTTCCATGTACTCCATTCTAATTTTTGAAGAACTATTTTCTTTAGTGAGCTTTTGAACCTCCTTTTC
This sequence comes from Bettongia penicillata ogilbyi, assembly GCA_023548195.1. Lineage (NCBI taxonomy): Eukaryota > Metazoa > Chordata > Mammalia > Diprotodontia > Potoroidae > Bettongia > Bettongia penicillata. The sequence goes on from JAJHZJ010000426.1 coordinate 1,792,862, forward strand.
CATTTGGCTAATTCTTCTTTTTAAAGCATTCTTCTCCTCATTGGCTTTTTGAACCTCTTTTGCCAATTGAGTCAGCCTGTATTTAAACATTATTTTTTTCTTTTTTTTCCTGCTTTTTATTTTTTTATTAATTTATTTAAGTTTTCAACATTCATTTCCAAAATATTTTGAGTTCCAAATTTTCTCCTCATTCCTCCCCTCCCCCCACTCCAAAATGCTGAGCATTCTAATTACCCCAATCACCAATCTTCCCTCCCTTCTAGTATCCCTTCCTTCCTTTATACCCATATCTCCTCTTTTGTCCTGTAGGGCAAGATAAATGTGTATACCCCATTACCTGTATTTCTTATTTCTTAGTTGTATGCAAGAACAATACTCAACAGTTGTTCCTAAACTTTGAGTTCCAACTTTTCTTCTTCCTCCCTTCCCACTCATCCCTATTGGGAAGGCAAGCAATTCAATATAGGCCATATCTGTGTAGTTTTGCAAATGACTTCCAAAATAGTTGTATTGTGTAAGACGAACTATATTTCCCTTCATCCTATCCTGCCCCCCATTTCTTCTATTATCTCTTTTGACCTGTTGATTTCCTTTTTGAGCTCTTCCATGACCTGAGAACATTGCATATTTATTTTGGCTGCCTCTAATGGTCAGCATTGTTCTTCCTCATCTGAAAGAATGAAAGGAAATACCTGTTCACCAAGAAAGTAACCTTTTATGGTCATAGTCTTATTTTTTTCCCTTTTATGGGCATTTTCCCAGCCATTTACCTGACTTTTGAGTCCTTTGCCAAGAAGGGGGTATACTCTGGGGACCTGTAAACTCTCAGTTCCTCTAAGGTGGCTCAATCAAGGGAGAGGAGTTTTCTCCTCTTCTGGCCTGTGCTCTGGTCGGGGAGCTACCAAAGCTTTTCTGCCTAGGATCTGCAGGTAAAATTCCCTTTCTCAAGCCTCCAGCAGCTCCACCATGGCAGCCAACACTCTTTCTCACCCCCAGGCTGCCACTCAGGGCTGAAACCCAGATCAACAGCTCAATTTCCCCAGGGGCTTAGGCCGAGGGCTCCAAAACTGGATGCTCCTGCTGCTACTGCTCACGCCACCATGACTGCCTTGGGCCAGAGCTAGGGGAGGACTCTACTTCCTTCTCACCCAGGAGAGAAAGCTTTTCCACTTACCTTTGAGGTGTCTTTGAAGTTTGTGGGTGGAGGGATTTGAGAACCACCACTGCTGCTGAGGATTCTGCCCCAGAAGCCTGTTCCAGTCCCATCCCTGCTGCGCAGTGTGGCCAAGGCTGGTCTGAGCTCCGTGGGTTGCGCTCTGTTCCTCACTCCATACAATAGACCTTTCCTGTTAGCCTTCCAGCCTACTTTGGACTGGAAAACTCTTCCACTATGTTGTTTTGTGGCTTCTGCTGCTCTAGAATTTGTTTAGAGCCATTTTTTAGGTATTTTATGGGCTGTGTGGCAAGAACTAGAATATGTGCATCTTTCTACCCTGGCATCTTGGCTATGCGCCCCCCACCCCAGCTGGAATTGCCTGCTGGATGCCACATAGGCACCAAAAACTCAATATATCATTCTGACATTCCATGAGATAGGGAACATAAGTATCATTTCCATTTTATAGATAAAGATAATGGGATTCAGAAAAGTGTCCATCACATAGTTACCTTACCAGCTTACACTCTGCACAGTTCATGCCTTTCAGTCTTTATACAGGTTATGTTCCACCCCCACCACTTCTGACCCCCAAATGCACTCTGGAATCCAGCTACTGGACTCTACTATTCTGCACATAAGACACTCTATCTTCCACCTTTGTGCCTTTGTACTGGCTGACCCCCAGACCTGAAATGTACACTCTCTTTACCTCTGCCTCTTAAAATCTGAAAATTCCTTTAAAATTCAGCTCAAATACTACCTTCTACATAAAACTTTCCCAAATGCCCTGCCATCTTCCCTCCAAGGTACCTCTTTTCCAAATTTTGCATTGTCAAATGCAATGTTGTCAGGCCCAACCCAAGCAGACCTATTTCCCTATGGAAGGCTCTTTCCCAGTTAAAAGGATTTCAATCTTCATTCATCATGTAGGAAGGAATATGGGAATGAGAATGGGGAGGGACTCTCCCTGGTGCCTGGAAATCATACTATTTTTCCAGTATTCTGAACTGACACAAAAGACCAACCCTGCTTTATATCTCTCAAAACTCAATTTATAAGTTTTACTCTCCAAAATCTTTGATCCTTCACTGTGAGTCCCAGTTAAGAGGGATGCAATTGGATAGGTGAATCCTGAAGTTAATTCTCAGCTGTTTTTGCCAAAGGGCAAAACCAAGGCCAGCATGTATGGGTTGGGAGAAGTGGGAGGAGGTGAGGGGAGTAATGTGTTTCCAATCTGTCACTTGAAGTAATTCTAAATGTCTCTACGCTTCCCTTTCAGATGTCAGAAAGCAAGGCCACTGTTAAAAGACAAGGACTTCTATTAAAACCAGAACACAAAGGAACCAGGGATATTAACATCTGACTTTGTGGAAGGAGAGACAGACACTTGCCTTAGACTAAGTCTTCAGCAGCCCAGGCCTGTCCACAGAGAAAAGGGCTACATTAAGGAATTATATGAGGGGATGTCTTCTTTCCTTGTCTTCCTGTACAAAAAGACACCTAGGAGTCTGCAGGGAAAACGCAACATAATAATAATAAATTTGTGAAGTATGAATTTATGAATATATACATTTATGCATATAAAATGTACATATCAAATAATGCATTTGTGAAGTATGCATTTGTGTCCTGCATATAAAATAATGCATTTGTAAAGTCTGTTACAGCAGACAAAATCTTTTCACACTCATTATTTCACACAAGCCTCAAAATAACCCTGTTCAATAGAGCAGGGCAAGGATTATTACCTCCATTTTGCTGAAGAACAAATGTTGAACCAGAGTAGTTAAGGTATTTGTTGAAGGTCACATAACTTGTCAGTTGCAGAATGGGCAATAAAATACAATGCTTTCTTGAGGTCTTTCCACTGCAACTGGGTCACTCTTTCCTACTCACAGAAAATTAAGGGAAATAAGTCATATACACAAATACTGACAGACAAAATAAAAGAAATGCAAAGGAGACATACAGATAGACTGTATGAACAGACCGTTACAAGCAGATGGAAGTGACAAAAGGTAGATGTTGTCCCATTATAAGAAAACTTTCTATCAACCCGAGAGGCTCAACAACAGAATGGACTTACTATCGAGTGTAGTGAGCTCCCCTTCACAGGAAAATATTCTGTGAAAAAAGATATTCAGTTATTAGGAAGGGGCTGAATAGATGACTTTCACTTTCCCTTCAACTCTAAGATCCTTTGAGTTTAAGAATGTCAAACAGCAGAATGTTGTAGGCTTATCTCACATTACTATTTCCTCTGTTCCCTACCTTTTCTAATACCCTGCTCTTTTTCCTATCAGGCCCTCCTCCCCAAATTCTACATTTGGGTTTCCTGCATTGGTCAGTCCTAACCTGGACAGACTTTTGACTTCTGTCACTCATTCCTCATCATTACCTTCTGCCCTTCTGATCAGACGATGAAGCTATAGCTCATCCATATAAGAAGACAGTTCCTCAGACAATTCCTCATTTCCCATTTGGCTGCACTTATTTTATGCCTCTTTGAACATATCTTCAAGCTACTTATCTAACCCCTCTATCCCCCTTTTCTTTTGTGTGTTACATTCCCTCATTACATTGTAAACTCCTTGACAGACCTATCTTAAAAGACTTGTCTTTCATTTGTGTATTTGCACATCTAGTACTTAGCGTAATGCCTGACATATAAGAGGAACTTAATATTCATTGGCTTATTAAAATCAATTCTTCTGTATAAAACTATTAGAAATATTCCCTATTAATGAAGTCAGAGATGGGGATCAAAACTTCCGGGTCTCTCATTAGTTCCTCTATGATGTCTAAGGTGAGGGGAAACAAGAATTGCTTCAATATCTCTAACAAGAGTTGTGACGACTATGGAGGGATGTAACAATAAGTACCCGGACACACCTAGGGTGGCCTGCTAGCACAGGTTCTTAAATCTGCTTTTCTAAAAGAAAATCAACCTTTGAGGGGGCAACAATCTTCTTTAATTACATTCCCAACAGAGAAATAAAGACCTACAGACAGGGCTTCTAACTGTGACCATAAGCAATACACACATCACGCATCAACACATCCAACTATGTGACCATTACATACATACATAGTTACCAGAGAGAGAAGCACCAACATCTGGGTTTTCAAAGTGAGTGGGTGGAGGGGGGACAATGTTCTTAACATCTATCCAAAGTCTCATCTGGCACATGAACGTTCTTTTAAAGACTAATTCCCCAAAGCAAAACCTCACCTCAGAGTATATAAACACTTTTTTTACCCTCATGACCCTGTGCCTCATTAGAAATTAACAAAAGGTGTGAGCCTTCCTAAAAAACAAGCCTCCCTCAAAAAAGCTTCCCTTAATGGTCTCCACCTGAGGCTATTAATGGGCAGGGAAGCTCTTTAACTCTCATTAACATTATAAGGGAGGAGCTACCTTTTATGACCATGGAAATCCCATTAATTGGCTAGGAGGCCTATCAGAAGGGTGACAGGGACCATCTTGCCTAGACATGGTTTCTCTGAAGAAACATTACTGAGTCCTCCAACCCCATTTTCTTTCCTCTTTCTGCCATGACCTATGACCATCAAGGCTCCCCAGATTCTACCCTCTAGCAACTGGGACCTGGCATCTTTAGCCTTTGCTCTAAATTCCTCTTCCCTCATTGCCCTTATTCTCCCACACCTCTACCCTAGCACGGTACCATATAAAGCTGAACTAGGAAGCAGAAGAGTTTAATTCAAGGCACATCTCTGACACTAACTCTAACTTTGATCAAGTCAAGTAAATTGAGGCTCATCATTTCCTTCTATAAAATAGGAAGAGTATCTATAATACCTACCTCAAAGGCTATTGTGAGATTCTAAGACATAAAGAGTTTTGCAAGTTAAAATTCTCTACAAATGATGACTATTATTAATTACCAGACTCTGAGTTCAACACTTTCTCTACTATTCAATAATACCTATTGTGGATTAGGTGATCATGTAATTAGCTGTCCTTTCAGGTAAGGGATCAAAAAAAACTGGAAAAGACAGTGAGATGGAGGACAGAGGAAAGGAAAAGTATAGAGTCATAGAGTACTTTGGAAATGATGTCATAGAATATTAAAACTAGAAGAAACTTCAGAGATCCCTGCAGAAAAGATCTGTATTCTAATCCTAACTGACTAGTTGTGTAACCTTGAACAACTTACTTTCCCTTTCTGAGCCTCAATTTACTTCTCTGTAAAATAGATCTAATATTCCTGTATGGTGATCACAGTGTCTGACATAGTAATCACTGTAAAAATATTATTATTATTAAAGGAATGTAGTTCTAGGAGTATGGAGAGAAGAAGTTGGAATCAAAACACCTGATTCTAGACCGGGATCTGTTTTTTAATACGTGTGATATTGGTCAAATTACTGAAGTTCTCTATACCTTGATTTCTTCATCTATAAAATGAGAGTGGAAGACTAGAAAAGCTCTGTGAGTCATAAGAAACTGTGAAGTTATCACTAAATGGGCATAACAATGAATTGGGACTCCAGATGAAAAACAAGAGGATAATCTCCTTTTTCAGGTGTATAAAGAATGGTACAAGGCATTTAGGTGGCTCATTGGACAGAATGCTGTGCCTAGAGTCAGGAATGCATGAGTTTAAATCCAGCTTCAGACACTTATTAGCTATGTGACCCTAGGCTAGTCACTTAACATCCGTTTGTCTTAATCCACTGCAGAATGAAATGGCAAACCACTCTAGTCTTTGCCAAGAAAACCCCATGGACAATATTGACATGGTATGGTACATGGGGTCACAAAGAATGAGATACAACTGAACAATACAAAGAATGCTGATGAGTCTTCCTAGATCCAGATTATTTGCCAAGAGACATAGTGTAGTGTAGTATAATAAGTAGTCATTTAGGAGTAGGAAGATATGGTTTCTTTATCCTGATTCTATTACTCTTTGGGCCAGTCTCCTTCTATCTCTAGACCTCAGGTTGCTAATCCATAAAGTGAGGGAGTTGGATTTGATAATTGCTAGAATAACTTTCAGTTCTCACATGCTACTTTCGTCTGTGTCGTACATACAAAATACTTTGTAACTGCAACATAATAGAAATGTGAGTAATTATTATTATTAATGTGTGTGATGGGTTACTACAGAGTATAGGTCTAGTAGCTGGATTTATTGTAAGAGGCCCTGAGCAACAAAAGGGCCTCATGAGGACAAAGATAAATTCTGATGGGGAACCTATGGGTGAAAAGAATATTTTTTTATCCTTAGCAATTTTGCCCTAACCATATCCCTAACCATTTGGATGTCAGGAAATTTTAAACTACATCTATGCCAGCTGGTGACTTAGGAATTTGGGGCATCAGATGCAGCCATTCTGACTAATGAAAACCAGATCAGAGAAACCAAGGTGGTGACAGGACTAGAGATCTTGTCATACAAAGCACTGCGATATTTAGCCTAGAGGAAGAAAAAGCCAAAGTGGGAGTCAAATATTGTCCTTGTTACTGAGGCAAACAGAATTAAGTGACTTACCCAGTCACATAGATAGTGTCTGAGGTCAAATTTGAACTCAAGTCTTCCTGACTTCAAGCCCCGGGCCCCCTAGCTGCCCAGAGGACAAATAGTCATATGCAAACATCTGAAAGGCTGCCAGTCCGAAGAAGAATTGGAATAGAAAAGATTGCAAACCTATGTAATAAATATATATGTAATGCATAATGTTTGGGATTTAGAATTAAGAGTTTGATATTAAATATAGTTGATCTCCATAAGCAACTCAAGGAGATCAATCTACCACTGAGAATTAAACTCTGAGTCACATTACCTGATCTAAACTCTAGCTCTCTCAGTGACTATCTGTGACACTGGGCAAGTTCTTTAACCTCTCACACCCAAGTTTCCCCTATCTGTTATGTAAGGTCATTGATATCTAAGGTCTCTTCTAGAACGAATCCCACAAGTATTATGAAAACATTTTCAAAGTAAACATTTGATCCTATTCTTGGCACATAACAGGTTCCTGAAGAATATTTACTGTGCCAATTGCTTTCTAACAGAGATGTGATGCATTCAAAAGGCAGAATGAGACATACATATTGGGATATGATTAAAACTGTCCTTTGTTTTATTTGACTGTGCATGTTCATTATGGGTTTTTTTCTTTGACTTTTTCTAAGGTGAGGAGTGAGAGATAAATACATGTTAATTTTTAAAAACAAGAATATTTATGGAATTGAATTGAATTTCCTGGCTTAGACAAGGCTTGGAAATCATCTGATAAAAATTCAAAGTGTTTTTGTTAATACCACAGATGGCATAAGTACATTAAAAAATTAGCCCTATATCCACTCCTGGGGGACAGAGACAAGATGGCAGAGTAGAAAGAGGACCATACGCTAGCTCTTCCCTCACAGCCCATAAAATACCTGTAAAGAAAGACTCTCAACAAATTCTAAAGCAGAAGAAGCCATAGAACAATGGAGTGGAGATTTCTAGCCCAGGGTAAATAACGGGAAAGGTGTGTCACACTGGACACGGAGCCTGGTCCAGCCATGGACCTGGGAGGCATGGCACTGGGAGGAGGACCTGAGCAGGCCTCCATGGTGAAACCTCAGTAGCAGTAGCAGCAATTTGCAGATCCCTCAACCCACAGGCACCAAAGATCAGAGAGAGGGTTTTTTCAGCTGGCCTAGAAGGGAACAGAATCTTCTCATACCTCTGGCCTCAGGTGGCAGTGGCAGAGGCCGCATTGGGTGGCAGCAGCTCCCACAGCAGCCCACATTCATTGTTGGATGATAAAACCCCTGGCAGAATTGAGTAGCTGATCTTTACTTCAGCCCTGTGTGGTTGCCCTGCCCCCACCTAATGCTCCTGGGAGAATTGTGCAGCTTATCTGAATCTCACCCCCCATTGCTGGCTGGGTGGAACTAGAGGCTAAGAGGTTGTGGAGAAGAAACTCTCCTACTCACAGATACTGGGCAGAAAAGTTCTGGTTGCTCCCAGACTAGTATAGATGCTTGATTGTGCTACCTTGGAGGAATTGAGATCTTACAGATCCCCAGAGTATACCCTACTCTTGACAAAGGACCCAAAAGTCAAGTAACTGGTTGGGAAAATTCCCAAAAAAGGGAAAAAAAATAAGACTATAGAAGATTACTTCCTTGGTGAACACATATCTTCTCCCATCCTTTCAGATGAGGAAGACCAATGTTTACCATTAGGGAATGACATAAAAGTCAAGGTTTCTGTGTCTCAAATATCCAAAATAAATAGTGAATGGTCTCAGACCATGGAAGAGTTCAAAAAGTATTTTGAAAATCAAGTAAGAGAGGTGGAGGAAAAATTGGGAAGAGAAATGAGAGAGATGCAAGAAAATCATGGAAAGCAAGTCAACAACTTGCTAAAGGAGACCCAAAAGAATGCTGAAGAAAATAATACCTTTAAAATGGCTAACTCAATTGGCAAAAGACATCCAAAAAGCCAATGAGGAGAAGAATGCTTTTAAAAACAGAATTAGTCAAATGGAAAAGGAGGTTCAAAAGCTCACTGAAGAAAATAGTTCTTTAAAAATTAGAATGGAAAAGATGGAATCTAATAACTTTAGGAGAAATCAAGAAATCACAAAACAAAATCAAAAGAATGAAAAAAGGAAGGTAATGTGAAATATCTCACTGGAAAAATAACTGATCTCGAAAATAAATCCAGGAGAGACAATTTAAAAATTATGGGACTACATGAAAGTCATGACCAAAAATAGACCCTAGATATCAATTTCATGAAATTATCAAGGAAAATTACCCTGATATTCTAGAAACAGAGGACAAAATAAATGTTGAAAGAATCCACCAATCACCTCCTGAAAGAGATCCAAAAAGAGAAACTCCTAGGAACATTGTATCCAAATTACATAGTTCCCAGGTCAAGGAGAAAATATTGCAACCAGCTAGAAAGAAACAATTTGAGTATTGTGGAAACACAATCAGGATAGCACAACATCTAGCAGCTTCTATATTAAGGGACTGAAGGTCATGGAATATGGTATTTCAGAAGATAAAGGAACTAGGACTAAAATAGAGCAAAACTGAGTATAATACTTCAGGATGAAAAATAGTCTTTCAATCAAATAGTGAAATTTGAAGCATTTTTAATGAAAAGACCAGAGCTAAAGAGAAAATCTGACTTCCAAACACAATAATCAAGAGAAGCATGAGAAGGTAAACAGGAAAGAGAAATCACAAGGGACTTAGTAAAGTTGAACTGTTTACATTCCTAGGTGGAAAGACAATATTTGTAACTCTTGAAACTTTTTTCAGTATCTGGGTAGTTGGTGGGATCACACACGCACGTACATACACACAGAACACACGATGAGTTGAATAGGAAGGGATCGTGTCTAAAAAAATAAAAATAAGGAATATATTGGGAGGAGAAAGAAAGAAATGGAATGGGGCAAATTATCTCTCATAAAAGAGCCAAGAAAAAGACTTTTCAATGAAGAGAAAAAGAGGGGAGGTGAGAGTGAAAACGTAAAGCTTACTCTCATCACATTTGAGTCAAAGAAGGAATGAAATGCACACCCATTTTGTTATGAAAACCTATCTTGCAATACAGGAAAGTGGGGGAGAAGAGGATAAGAAGGGTGGGGAGTATGATGGAAGGGAGAGAGCAACTAGAAGTTAACACTCTTGGGGAGGGACAAGGTCAGAAAAGAGAATAGAAGAAATAGAGGGCAGGATAGGATGGAGGGAAATATAGTTAGTCTTACACAACATGACTATTATGGAAGTCATTTGCAAAATTACACATATACAGCCTATATTGAATTGCTTGCCTTCCCAATGGGGATTGGTGGGGAGGGAGAAAGGAGGAGAAGATGGAACTCAAAGTTGTAGGAACAACTGTTGAGTATTGTTCTTGCATACAACTGGGAAATAAGAAATATAGGTAATGGGGTATAAAAATTTATCTTGCCCTACAGGGCAAAAGAGAAGATAAGGGGATAAGGAAAGGGAAGGATGTTAGTAGGGAAGGCAGATTGGTGATAGGGGTAATTAGAATGCTTGGCATTTGGGGTGGGGAAGGGGAGCGATGAGGAGAAAATTTGGAACTCAAAATTTTGTGGAAATGAATGTTGAAAATTTAAAATAAATAAATAAATTTAATAATAAAAAAAAGGACTAACCACTCCCTAATCTTGCCTTGAGTCACCTAGTCATCACACTTGGCACATGTTATACTATATAGCACATATTACATAAACTTTACCTTTACTCCTCTAAGGTTGCAGGTTGCCTAAGAATTTTTGCCCACTGGAAAGCATAATAAATCTTTACCTTGACCTCAAAAAAAAAAAAATTAGCTCAAGAGCTGAACAGATTTCATTGCTGGGATGCCTTGCTGGGCTTCAAAAGTTTTTCAGGGAATGTATACCATTTGTTTTTAATATCCTAAAAGAGAACACTTTATTGTTACAGCGAGCTGTATGAAAAGAGGTCACCAATAAAGTTATAAACTGTGAAATAAACCTTGTCTTCCCATTATCCCTTTGATGAATTTAGCTTCCTTGGAATCTTTCTAAGCATGTGGCAGTTATGCTTCATCACTGTCCAGCTTTCTGCCAATGTTCAAAGGCTTCTGTTTATTGGATGAGGTTTTGGTGTGAGTGCCTGTGTGTTTGTGGTTCTCTGATCTTCAGAGATCTTCATCACTTATGAATGAATGGGTCATTATTGGTCTCTGAAGCATTCTTAGCAAGCTATCAAGGCCTTCATAGTCCCTACCACAACAGAGACCCTGAATCATAAATAAAAGCAGGTTTCCTAGGTGGCTCTACCTGTTAATGAGGTTTGGATTTTTTATCCTGGGGAGGAAGTGGTTTGAGGATGCAAAGCTGTTGTCAAGAAGTTCTAGAAACAACAAAGAGTAACTCTCAGAATTCCTCCAAATACCGCCCCCCCACACACACACACTCAGAAATAAGCTCTCACTATTCCCCCAAGTACCCCACTACACACACACACACACACACACACACACACACACACACGCACACACATGCACACACACATAATTTAAAGCTCTTCACAGCCTAGTTTTGTCAACTTTGATCTCTGTTAAGATGACTCTTAAATCTACATATTCAGCCCTCCTCTCTTTTCTGAGCTCTATCTCCACATCTCTCACTGCCTAATTGACACTTTTCCCTAGATGATTAATAAGTGTCTAAAACTCATTCCTATCCAAAATCCAAATTTGTCCCAATCCCCATAAACCCACCTCTTCTCCTAAATTGTCTATTTAGAAGCCACTATGATTCCAATCACTCAGGTCCACAACCCTCTAAGTCATCTTCAACTTCACTCAGTTGTCCCCTATGTCCAATCAGATGGCAAATATGGTTGGTTTGTAATTAAATTTTATTTTCAGACATACCTTCTCTCTCCCTTCCCATTGGAAAAAGCAAGATAACCAAATTCCTGTTACAATCATGTATGAAAAAATAAATTCCAGCATCGAGTTATCAAATACCATTGATCTGATCTCGTCAATGTCTGTCATACCGATCCCTTTCTCTCCATTCACATGACCAGCACCCTAGTTCCAGTCATTATCAGCTCTCAACTGAACTGCTGCAATAGTTCATCCTAGGTAATTATACTGTTCTTCCTTCCACAAACTATGCTAGAAGCAAAACGGCCTACTTCTGCTCCTTGTACATGATATTCATTTCCTTCCTCCATTTCTCTGTAGGTTTTCTCCTATGCCTGGAATGTGCTCCTTCCTCACCTTTCTCTCTCTTCCCTTCCCCTGATCTAAGTTATAACAATTGCCTCCTCTTTTTTGGCCTAGGGGCAACCAAATGGCTCCTCTGGTCTTTCTTTGCTACATTATGGAGTTTATATTAAACAAAAGTTAGAAGCAACTAGACCTATAGTCCAGAGCTCCCAATTTTGAAAATTCCTAACATTCAATCAGAGGTTTGTATCTCTTCCCTGATATAAACTTATGTGTGTCTTTAGCTTAATGCTGTGTCTAGAACACAGTAGGCACTTGATAATGCCAGTTAACTGACTGGCTAACCCCTGATTTCTTTATGGCAAAGACAAAAATTCAGATTGCCAGAAACTTTGGGGTAAAAGTCTATTGCAGCTGAGGGAAGAGCTCTCCCTCCTCACTTTTAACTCAGAGTTCTCAGGTTCCTTCAATGATCTGCTAAAGATCACTTTCTGAGGAGTCCTTTCACTGTCCCCCAGGTGATCTAGGGTCTGCTCTGAGGTTGTCATATTTACTTTATATGTATCTTGACAATCTAATTCTTCACATGTCCTCCTTATTAAATGTGAGTTCCTTGAAGGCAGACTTTTGACCTTTTTATCCCTAAAGCATATAGCAATCATTTAATAAATGGTTATTGATTAGATGGTTAATTTTTTGATTGATCATAGACTTCTTATCATGTTTTTATCTTTGCCTAGAAGTTGAGTTGAAATATCATCAAGTTCCAGGTATTCTGGGTTTCATTCCCCAGTGGATGGCACTGATAGATTATTGTATTGCACGAAAGATCTGCTAAGTCTGCCCTCCTATAGTAGAGCTTCTCTTCCTTTGCTCTAACAGTACCTCTGGAAGAGCTCATGCTGCCTGTATGTAACCATTGTAGGACTTCTCCCACTTTCTCATCTGTAGTAGAGATTCACATAAACTTTAGATGGGTTGGAAGCCTTAAAGATTTAGGTTTTATGGAAGAGTGGAAAGAGCTAGATAAACTTTTCAGTCTTACCTATGCTTTCTACTAGTTAAGCCACCTTCAGTAAATTACCTCATCTCATTGAGTCTCAGTTTGCTCAGTTATAAGATGCAGATCTAAGTGGTACAGTGAAGAAAAAGTGCTGCGCCTAGAGTCAGAAAGACTCATCTTCATGAGTGTAAATCCAGCCTCATCCTCTCACTAGTTGTGTGACCCTGGGCAAGTCACTTAACCTTGTTTACCTTGGTTTTTTATCTATTGTTCATCCTTCAGTTTTGAAGAAGACCAATGACATCATGGGGTGATGCCTTCACTTGCACATGAATTGGAATTTGTGAAGCAGAGTTGAACAAAGTCCTCAGCCTCACTCTCTCTTCCTGAGTCATTGAAGTTTAGCAGCAAGAAAAAAGTCAGGATGACCAGTTAGGGCCCAGGATATAGAGGATGACCTCGGTATATTTGATGTCTAACCAAACTCTAAGTTCTCCACAGCACTTACATCAGCCACCAGTTTCTTGGTCATTAGAACAAATCATTCTTATTCGCCCATTCCACCAGGGGAAATCTTCAAATGCTCAGGATAAACAGTCCCTAACTCACCAACAGATCTGAGACCTGTTGATTAGCCCTCAACCTGGTCTAGTCCATCTGCTGAGACAGTTTTACCAGGGTGTGCCCTCTGCACATGCTACAGCTTCTTGGAGGCACAGATGAGAGTTGAATGGTCCATAAATACCAATAGTGGATGAGTAGCCTTGAAATGGGTTCATTAGACAAGCGCCTACACCAGAGGTGCTAGTCTTCCTTGAATGACTCATGTACCCCTCCTCATCTGAAAAAATGAGCTGGAGAAGGAAATGGCAAACCATCTAGCATCTTTGCCAAGAAAACTCAAAAAGGGATCACAAAAGAGTAGGACGTAACTGAAACAACTGAACAAGAAAACAAGATGAGGATAATGCCACTTGTTGAACCTACTTCCAAGAGTTATTATAACATCTCATTATCCATGTGGTACACACATACACAAAGTATATGACATAAGTTCTGCTCTTAATGAACTTTTAGTGTTCTAAGACTAAAAACACTAAAGTCTGAGGTAACTGAGGATTTCAGGGGCATGGCAGCAAGAAAGAATAGAAATGCTCAGTGGACCACAATTCAGGCAGTTTGTTACTCATGCAAGCAAGAAGCTCATGATCCCTAGTCCCCCAGCTGCACAGGCTTGGCTGCATGTAGTGAGATGCATACTTCAATTGAGATCTCAGATCTCTGAATCTTTTCTTTTCTACTTGATGGTTTTGCTGGGCAGATTCATGAGGGCTGAATAGGAGGGGTAATTTAGGGGCAGTTGATCTGTAGACATTCTGCACTGAGACCCACTATATTAACCACAATGGCACTGTGATTTGGAAAGCTGGCTGACCTTACATACCTGAATTTGATGAAATTTGCTAAACCGATTGTAACCAGTAGAGCCTTGAATTTCTTGCCTAAATGTAGTTGACTCAACTAGTATTGGATGCATAAGAACTTCCCAGCATATAGGTGAATCAGTTGGCAATCACACATGGAGTCATTTCTAGCCTAAGTAGCCTAGCGATAAGTCGTTCTCAGAGTATAAGATTTCATTTTCTCAATCACAGAAAGGAAAATTCAGACAAACAAGATGAAAGAGAAGCAAGGTATATTATAGCCCAATGATATGGGCTGCCTAGGAAAAGAGGCCAGGAGCTCCCAATCTCTGAAAATCTTCAAATAGAGACACCTCCTTGGAGATGTTGTAGAGGGAATTTATAACTCAGGTAACTTTTTAACTAAATGACTTCAGAGGTCTCCTCTGACATGTTACTATTTAAATGTCCATGCCTATTTCAAGTTTTCTCTATCTAGAACTTCAGGTTCTTCACAATCTGACTCCCATCTGCATTTACAAATATTTCATACAAACTATGTAGTCAAATTAATCTATAAGCAGCTCTCCATATCTGCCCTTCTAACTCCTGACCCCATGCCTGGGCATTTTCCACCCCTGAAGTGTATTCACTCCTCATCTCTCCATGTTAATAATAAAAGTTAGCATTTCTATAGCACTTTAAGGTTTTTAAGGGGTGCAGGGGGTATTCAGGGAAGATCACCACTGCTGATGTGAGGGCTTGCCTAGTCCTTTTCATGGTTTTTCATCCACCTTCATCCAACTCTCACCTGTGGCTTCAAGAAGCTGTGACATGCAGAGTGGACACACCTTGGTAAAACTGTCTCAGCAGACAAGGAGAGAAGGTTGAGGATAACCTCCGAGCCTGGCAAGTTAGGGGATTGTCTACCCCAAGCATGTGATAACTCCTCCCAATGGAATGAGCAGATCAGATGAGAACAAATTGTTCCATTGGCCAGGAAGGAAGATAACTAATGCTGGAACTGTGGAACACGAACAACTTGGTCAAAAACCAAAGACGACAGTCATCCACTGTGTCCTAGACCATCACCAAGCATCTTGACTTCTGTCTTGCCACTATACTTTAATGGCTCAGGAAGAGAATGAGAGCGATGATGTTGTGCAACTCTGCTTCACTTAAATCCTCATACACAAGTCAAACAACACATTAGTGACTGATGCCATTGGCCCTCTTTGAAATGAAGGACAAACAACACAAGATTTGCAAAGCACTTCGCATATGTTATCTCATTTGGTCCTCATCACAATCCTGAAAAGTAGGTGCTATTGCTAACCCCATTTTACAGATAAGGGAACTGAAGTGTCAATGGAGCATCCTAGTAAGGAAATTTCTTCTAGTGATCAAGATCAACAACTGGTCAGCAACTAATAGCCTTAGATTGTTGTCTGGGGACACTGTGAGACTGACTGACACAACATGACACAGCTTTATCCACTACATCATACTGTCTTAGTCACTGCTTTGTGTATGATGAGATTGTCCTATTGTTTTCCAAGCAATGAATCATGCTTAGGTAAGCTAATCTGACGGTGGCAATTATAATATCATGTGTAAAGCTTGGGCCCAGTGTTCAAACCAGATTAAAATAATGGAGATTTGTTTAACAAAATAAATGAAAATATAAAGCAATATATAATGTTAAATATATGGTTTTCTAAGTCAATAAAGAGCCTGCAGGGATCTATTTTTATTTGAGATCTATACCACTGCTCTAACCCAGTTTCTTTCCCTCTCATTAAAGGATTTGCCAAGAAAAAATTATCGGGATATTCTGAGCAAGAGTACCTAGAATGATAAGACCAGATATCTTCAGAAGTGTTATTTTAAGACCTCAATGTTTCTTTGATCCCATCATCTTCCATTTTTTCCTCCCCATAGAAGAGACAAATCCTAAACATTCAAGTCTTTTAACAATCAACATCATCTGTATCAGGTATATTTGGGATACCCAAGAGTCCAATGGTTGAACCACTCTGGAAGAAGGTTGCTAGATTTTTCCCCCTATTCCTACCTTCCTCAGTAGAATCAGGGGTATCACTAGTGAGCTCTACTTTCATAGGAATACCAGAAGAATTGCTGTTAAAAATATTGTGACAAGTTATATGGAGCACCAAGGGATATTCCTAGTTTTATCAAGAGTAAGGCAATCATTCCCACAGTCATAAAAGCACCTTGGCAAGCAGAGACAGTAAATGTAATAAAAGGGGAGAAAATGTTGTCTAAGCTCATAAAGGAGGAGGTGATTGTGTAGTTACAGGATTTCATAAAATCCTTCAAGGAATGAGAGGTAGAGAATTGGGTCAGGAGAAAGGTACACAATCACCTCCATTGGGTTAGTTCACCTAAGCGAGATCTACTGGATGGAAAACAACAGGGCAATCTCATTATCTAGGTGTACAAAGGATGGAAACATCACTCTGGATCAAGAGCAATATGTACTCTAGTGTGACATGGTCCTGAAGAAGTTGCTCTGAGAATAATAGAATTTTAGATGCTCAGGGTTGGATGGGACCTCAGAGATCACTAAATCTCACTTCCTCACTGAAGAATATATTCTATTTACAAATTCTCTGCTTCCAGTGTCATGGATTATCTTCTTGAACGCTCATAATATCTGTGAGTGCTGACTCTTATGAAGTAGTGCCTTGATCTGAACATTCTAACTTAAGATGAGCCAAAATTTACCAAATCTACCCATTAGTCCTTACTCTTCTCTCTGAAGTCACACTCCCTCTCCAGTGTGACAAAACATTAGCTATTTGAAATTCTTACTCTAGACAATTTACCGAGGACCTCCTCTTTTGTAGAAATATTCAGTAATATGGGTTGAAATTTGTATTATATCCAATGCAAGAATGTGCGAGTTTTACCAACAGTGGTTCACATGATTCAATACTTATGGATTGAGAATGTAACAGTAATTAGCCAACCACTTCAGTGGAGGACAAGTTATTGCTTTAATCAATAACTCAGTCTTCAAACATTTATCCAAACCGTTAACTGACACAGTGTCTGGCCTAACGGCCGTGGGCTGCCAAGTCATCTTACCTACTCCAGGTCTTCGGGTGGCCAACTGGATAAATGTAATGAGAGAAGAGACCTCCAGAGTCAAACAGAAGTGTAGGCTTTATTCCAGATACCAGCTACATGTCAGCATGCAGCATGAGATCTCCCCCATGGAGCCCCCTCCTCCTTCCGGAGGAGAGAGGAACCCAACCCTCAGGCTTTCCTGTCCCCATTTAAGCTCTCTCAGCTGCATGGTTCGCTCATGGACAGCATGCTCTCAGCTCCTTAGCCAATTAACAACAGGTGTGCTCAGACCACGGACCAATCTCAAGGGTGGGATGTTCTCCCCAGCAAGTTTCCACTGAGAAGAGGTGGAAAAACAAGATAGCTCGTGATTCACTCCTCAATTCCCAGCTGTTCCTCAGGGGGCCTCATGAGAGCTCTGCGGTTTAGAAGCCCTCACCTTTACCTAACCCGAGACTGTTCATGTGAAAACTGAGCTTACACCCCAACATATCCCCTTTTTTGTTTTGCACGGAGCACACTTGACCTTAGAATGAATAGTGGCTGGTGGCCAAGTGGGTTAGGGAGGCCTTTAACATGTGGATGCCCCACAGCAAGAACTTCATTTACACAGAAACCTGCAGCTAGCACAACAACTGACAAAGAGAGGCATCTCCCCATCACAGGGAACCAGGTTTGTTTTCAACAAAGCAAAGATGGAACTAAATGGCTGAATTAAGCATATTTCATTAAAAAGAAGTGCAATCACTAAACCCAAAGCATATTGCAGGAGAGGTGGCCTGGTGCAAGTGCCTAATCACATTACCACCCACCTTAGTTATGCAAATGGGCCGCATGGCCAAGCAGGTGGAGTTCAGGTGAAAGTTTGTCACCCCCGTGCGTCCTGGATCCCTGATGTCAAAGTCCTCCTTCAGCCACTGTGAGGAGTTGCCTTGATGGATAATGGGTGGCAATGTATCAGTCCACTCAACGAGGACCGACCATTGTGGTTCGGCAGGAACTCCCAGTATTATGTCAGCGTGGCAGTGGTTGGGAATGGTGCTGCTCCCCCAAAGGGCAGCAAGGTCAAAGCTGTCAGCAATAGACCCAGGCGGTGCATGGTCTTTTTCCGGGGTCTCCGGGCTCATTGCTTCTGGTGTCTCTGATGTCTCCGATGGTGGTTCCCACCTGCGGATCCTTCTGATGGGGATCCACGCATCCCCTTTTCCTGTGGAAACACAAACATACTATGGACCCCATATTAGTATCTTATATGGACCTTACCATTTCCCTGATGCCATGTCCTTTAACATGGCCTATGCGTCCTTATTTCCAGCCTGGGTATCACTTTCCTTCCGGGGTTGCTGTGAAGTAGTGTGAATTTTTTTTTTGAAAAATTGTGTGTATATACAGCTGTGTTGATCTCTGATTGTATTAGGCGACCTCTTCCCCTTTTTTGTTTAGCGAGGATCGCCTTTATAGTGAAGTTGGCCCTTTCCACTGTGGCCTGGCCTTGTGGATTGTATGGGATCCCTGTAACATGAACCTTTTTCCTGGTGCTGGGCCCACTGTTCCTGGGTTATTGTCTCTTAGGTATTTTGGCACCCTCCTACTCCCCATACTGGTCTCTGGCTTTCTCTGAGTCTCCAGTATCAGGGTACTGAGAGACCACTAAGGCAGATCCTATCAGCTCCAGTATCAAGGAGGCCAGTCATGGGAATTCCGTCTAGCCAGATTGTACACTCAGGTCTATTAACTGGATTTGAACTGAGTCCTTTAAGGGAAGGGCAATAGCTATGGGCTATATGAATTGGCTGGCTAGCACACTGGAGCATGGAAGTGCAGTGGTGCCAGTGGGATAAACTCCTGTATACATAACTACGTGTGCATGGGAGGGGTTCTGCAATATCAGGGATTCCTCCTGTACAGGGTCTCTCAGGGGGATCATGGCAAACTGATGGGCTACAAGCTGGTATTTATCTAAGTTGTAAAGGTGTTGTGTTCCTTCCTCTGGCCCCATAATCTTTTGTATTCTCTCTCCAAGGGGCCATCCCGAATTTCTGCCAAAGGGCACATTTTCGGGGACCTCGAGGGGCCCCTCACCCTGTTTCCCAACTTCCTTCATTGTTTAGCTAGGTGACCTGGCTTTCCACATGAAAAGCAGGGGCCCTGATCTCTCCCTGTTCCTTCCTTTTCCTTACAGTCCCTCTTGAGGTGTCCTTGTTTTCCACAGTGAAAACATTTTTTCTCCAAAGAGATGTCAATTATGGCTACAGCCAGACACTCCCCTTGGATTTGTGCCATGTACACCTGGCTCCCTACCCTTTCACATCTCTGTATCATTTCTTCAATGGATGCATTTTTCAGCAGTCCCAACATTGCCTTTATACAATCATGATTACAATTCTGCCATAACAATGTCTTTAGCACTATCTCTGAGGTGTCTTTTTCATTTTCAGATTTATGCATATTCTCAATTTGTCTTAGTGCCAAATAATATAACAAATTCTGAACTGTCTTAAACATCCAATTAGGAGTGACATGTTTCACTTAAAAATATGACCAGAATAACTGCCTTTCAGTTTTATCCCATATACAAAAACTTTTCTCTTTTAAGTGAGCCATGAGATAATTAAAATGATATCTTGTTTTTCCACTTCTTCTCAGTGGAAACTTGCTGGGGAGAACATCCCACCCTTGAGATTGGTCCATGGTCTGAGCACACCTGTTATTGATTGGCTAAGGAGCTGAGAGCATGCTGTCCATGAGCGAACCATGCAGCTGAGAGAGCTTAAATGGGGACAGGAAAGCCTGAGGGTTGGGTTCCTCTCTCCTCCGGAAGGAGGAGGGGGCTCCATGGGGGAGATCTCATGCTGCATGCTGACATGTAGCTGGTATCTGGAATAAAGCCTACACTTCTGTTTGACTCTGGAGGTCTCTTCTCTCATTACGTTTATCCATTTGGCCACCGAAGACCTGGAATAGATAAGATGACCCAGCAGCCCATGGCAGTTAGGCCAGACAACACAGTATATAGAGTGCTGCATCTGAAATCAGGAAGACTCATCTTTGTGAGTTCAAATCTGGCCTTAGACTCTTACTTAGCTATGCAACCTTAGGTAAGTCACTTAACCCTGTTTGCCTCAATTTCCCCTCTGTAAAAAAACGACCTGCAGAAGGAAATGGCAAACTACTCGAATATCTTTGCCCTCTCTAAAATAAAACCCAAATGGGGTCACAGACTCAGACACAATTGAAAAATGACTGAAAATATGTAGCCTAGAATATGAGCTATCTGTAAGCAGCCAAATCAAGGACTTCTTGAAGCAAAGAGCAAAATTGAGATCAAATTTTATTTTTTATTAATTTTATTTATTTTCAGTGTTCTACAATCACTACCATATAACTTAGATTTTTTCCTTCCCTCCTCCCTACCTTCCCCCTCCCTCCCTGAGACAGCATACAATTTTATATAGGTTCTACACATAAATTCCTATTAAATACATTTTCACTGTGCAGGAGAAATCATATAACAAACCAAAACATAATACAAAAGAAAATGGTTTGATACATTCTGCGATTGAGTTCCATAGTTCTGTCTCTGTATATGGAAGGCATTTTGCCTTAAAAGACCATTGGGAATTTCTTTAAGTCCTTGCATTGCAATGAAGTTCCAAGTCTACCAGACTTGGTGATTGTTGCTGTGCACAAAATTCTCCTGGTTCTGCTACTTTCACTCAGCGTCAGATCATATAAGTCTTTCCAGGCCTCTCTGAAGTTTTCCTGTTCATCATTTCTTATAGCACGATAGTATTCCATTACATTCATATACGATAATTTATTCAGCCATTCCCCAATTGATGGGCAATCCCTTGATTTCCGGTTTTTGGCCACCACAAAAAGTGCTGCTATAACTATTTTTGTACATGTGGAACCCTTTCCCATGTTTATTATCTCTTGGGGATACAGTCTTAAATGCGATATTGTTGGCTCAAAGGGTATGCATATCTTTTTAGCCCTTTGGACATAGTTCCAAATTGCTCTCCAGAATGGTTGGATCAGCTCACAGCTCCACCAACAATGAATTAGTGTTCCAACTCTCCCATATCCTCTCCAACATTTATCATCTTCCTGTTCTGTCATGTTTACCAATCTGATAGGTGTGATGTGGTACCTCAGAGTTGTTTTGATTTGCATCTCTCTAATCAACAGTGATTTAGTTATTCATATGACTTCATCTTTAATTTCTTCCTCTGAAAACTGCCTGTTTATATCCTTTGACCATTTATCAACTGGGGAATGAATTACTTGTATTTTTGTACATTTGACTCAGTTATCTTTATATTTTAGAAAAGAGGCCTTTACCACAGACACTAGGCAAAAATTCTTTCCCAGTTTTCTGCATCCCTCTGAATCTTGGTTGCATTGGGTTTGGTTGAGCAAAAACTTTTCAGTTTAATGTCATCAAAATTATCCATCTTGCACTTCATAATGCTTTCTATCTCTAGTCAAAAATTCTTTGCTTCTCCATAAATTTGATAAGTACACCATTCCTTGCTCCACCAATTTGTCCATAGTATCAATCTTTATACCTAGATTGTGAACCCATTCGGACTTCATTCTTGTGTACAATGTCAGGCATTGGTCTATGCCTAGTTTCTGCCATACTGTTATCCAGTTTTCCCAGCAATTTTTGTTGAACAGTGAGTTCTTATCCCAGAAGCTGGGATCCTTGGGTTCATGAAAAAGTAGATTGCTGTATTCATTACCTACTTTGTCTTGAGGAGATCAAAACTTTAAAGAGGATAAAGACGGGAGCCACAGACACATGAAAGTGAGCTGCTGCATAGGATTGTCCCAAGACAAATCCTTGGGTGGCATGAGTGGGAACAAAGTAGCCTCTACCATGATTACAACCCAGGTTTAAAGCCACCAATGTCCCTCAATGTTCAAGATTGAGAAAGTCAAGCATATTTCTTCTGTGTACCAGTAAAGAACCATGTGAAACATAATCAGATGCTGGGAATTGGAAGTGCCTAGACTATCATCCATGTAATAGGACAACTATTCATCAACATTTCTTAGAGAGTCTACTTTGGTATGAAAGACTGCTTGGTCATTGTGAGGTAGCAGCCATCTCATTGGGAGATCATGCATATGCCATAGCTAAAACGGTCTTTTTCATAATGCATTTGTCCTGGGATGGTCAGTTGGAGTGTGAGAAGCTATTTCTTAGTCCTCCTGAAATGCTTCTGAATTTCTCTATTCCTTGTGCTTCTGAATTTCTCTATTCCTTTTTTAAGGAAATATATAAAACATACATTTTGTACCCAAAAATTCTCTCTTAAAAAAGATAGAATTTTATTTCATATCTTGGATAAAAAACTAACCTCCAAAAAGGGGAGTTTTGAACCCTTAACTCAAAGCTACTTCTCATTGTTTCTGAATGTTTGGTTTGCCAGGGTTCCTAAAATGGCCAGTAGATGAAGAACCAAGCTAGTGGCCCTATAATGACCCACTGGAACCACTGTAGGATTTTTTAATTCCTCTATTCTTTTGGGGTTTTTTTGTGTGTGTATGTTTAAAATTTTTATTTTAATAGTATACAAAACAATCACATTTTTTAGGTAAGATTTACAAACCTCTGGAGTCAAATAATGTCCTTGACTGTGACCTTCATGGACAAACCATTTTGGCCTCAATAAAGTCACCCCTCTGCCAAGATAAAGCCACTCACAAAAACTGGAATGCATGTGAACCCTTGGCTTCCCTGACAGGAAGGATATATACAACATAGCCTAAGTATTACTGTGAGATATTTCTTTCAAAGTGATTTTTTTTTGTCCTCATTCATTTTCTGGGCTCATCATACAGTTAATTTTTACACAGTTGGGTGTCCTATGTCTCCTCTTTGCATTTTGTGTTTGTTGAAACAAAATAACTAGGTGCTACTTCAAAAAAAAGATAACTATGAAAAGAAAATATGATATGTATCTAAGCAACTTCAACTTGACCTATTTAAACAAGTTATTAACACTGAAAAATAGGAAGTAGATAAAGGAAAAGATGTTTAGCATAATTAGTGAGAGTATTTAATAAATTTGTAGGTTGATTAATTGATAATAGACATTGACATGGACTTTCACCATTTCCTAAGAAACATTAATCTGTGTATAGCAATGTCCGCAACAACAACACCAAAAGATCACAGAAATATCCACAGTTCCTCAATATTTGATTTTCTTGTCAGAGTGCAGAGAGATGGTAGCTGAAGGCAACACCATTTTAAAGTACAAGTTCATTTATAGAACACAGTAAAGGATACCATCAACACATAAAACAATGAAAAGTAGTGCTGAATCAACATTGGAGGTACTGACAGACTGTAATAAAATGATATTCAATTAAAGAATTCCTCAAAACCTTAAATATTCATGGAATTCTAACTTCCATCCAAGGTATCACAAATGCCACTTTGAATAGCTTTCTCTTTGATTTGCTGGAAAAATAAATTTTTAAAGCAATTTTCACTTGATTTGGAGATAATTGTAAGAATTTTTCACATATCCATCGATTAAGATTCATTTTTTGACATAGTTTGTCTTGTATACGAAGAACCACAATGTTCATTCTCATAGGCACTATACCAATGTTTCTTCTATACTTTGGAATTTGTGTTTTGCCAGATTAGGTTATGCCACAGTAAAAAATAAAATTAGATTACTTTCTCTCTCCAAGAAGCTTTACCCCAAGTAAATCATGCTGCCCTCAAGGAATTCTTTCTATATCATTTCAGGATCCCAAATTCTGGAAAAAACTATTTGCATCCAATTTTCCCATAGTTGTCCCTCTCCCCTCACCCTAAGGATCAATTATGCTTGGGGAACTCTTTAGTAAAAACAGTGCTTGTCTTAAACACATATACCACACTGAAATTCCTTGTCTTTCCTTTTTGATTGTGTGAATGGCCTCATTCAAAGGCAAACATACATAAGTGATTTTTTTAAAAACCACTTTTTCTCTGAGATAGAAGTATTTAAGGAAAGTCATGAGATAACTCAAGTTTAATATCATCAACATTTTTCACTGTTGACTTTTCACTTAGTGTTGATGTGACTGGACAGTCTGAGTAGCACTGCTTGATCTATGCAATTAATAATGGGTTTTTTTTTACATTTATATGCATCAGACTCAATTTTTGAAACCTATCTGTCCCAGAAGACTTGTGCATCTGGTAAAACAGACCATTCAGAGCCCAAGGAGTTAAATAAACAATTATTTTTCTATAAACCTATTTGATGACCCCTTGGTAAAAATGATCCATGAGGAATTTCTGTGAGGTCTTGGAAGCCTCCTGATTAATTCATAAAATGGTCCTTATACACTGCTTGCTAAAAGGACCCAGAGTTGGCTTTTAGATTGCTTCACCTGGATGCAAAGTTAACTTAAGCTGTCCCATGACTACTTCAGGGACCAGAATACTACCTCACATCACCTCTTATGTGAAGCAACAGCAACTCAAAGTGGCCTCTCCCTTCTAATCCAGTTCAAGTGCAAATACTTCCGGCAATGGTGACATTATAATCATCCAATCTGCAAATGTATTAGGTACCTGCTATGTGCAAAGAATTGTTCTAAATATAAGGGAACACAAAGGCAAAAATGAATCATTGTTGCTTTCATAAAGCTTATATCATTTGGGGGAGACAACATGAATAGACAGATAGATACTTAAATATATGGATATAGACAAATATAAATTATATGTATGTCTAGACAAAATATATAAAATACAAGGTAATGCTTAAGGATAAAGATCAAAGATTTGAAAAAGCCATTTGTTACCTACTATAAATGTCTCAGTGTAACTTAATTCCTGAAATAAAAGCTCCCATTTTTGTAGTATTGTAAGCAATTTCTTCGCAACAACTCTAATGTAGGCTGTACAAGTTTTTGTCTCTTTTTACAGATGAGGAAAGTGAGGCTCATAAAGGAATTCATAGAATATAGAGCTAGAAGAAACTGTAGAAGTCATTTAATCTAATTCTTCTTTTTATACACAAGAAAATCAAGTTCCTGAGAAGTCAGGGGACTTACCACAGGTCACAGAATTAATAAATCTCAATACCAACACTCAAACTCATATCTCTGGATACTAAGGCCAGAATACCTTATACTATAATCAGTTGCCTCTTCAGGTCATTTAGGATTCCTGGTCAATCATGTAGGACACACCTGGTTGCTTCATGTGGGATTTTCTTCATGGAGGGAGAAGCACAAATTATCAATATGTTCTTTGAAATCTGGCCAGGACTACAGACACAAAAATGATGAAAGCAAGAGCAAGCCTGGTGAGCTGTCGGATCATTTGAAATGTACCACAACCTGAGCCTGAAAAATTCAGTAGAAAACCATAGACCATCTGGGCAGTTTGCTATGAAGGAGTCTCTCTCTTCTTAGTCCAGTAAAATGGCACCTTTTGGAATCAAAATACTTCAACAAAAGAGAGAGCAGAAGTGATTTAGCTCAGTCCTCAAAATTCATTGACTATCCTCTAACTTAAGACTTTTAGGAATAGAGAGCTCAGTAATTTTAAAGACAGTCTGTCCTACTTTTGGATAGCTATCATTGTCCACAAATTGTTGCTTTCTCCTTACACCTTGCCTCAGTCAGGAGGGATGGGAGAATAGGACAAAATCAGGGATGCTGAGTAGATTTGCTCTTTAAAAGGGAATAGAGACATACTGATATACTGTTGGTGGAACTGTGAGTTGACTTGACCATTCTAGAAAGAAATTTGAAATTAAATGCTTTTAAAAGCGACTAAAATGCCTTTTGCTCTTTGACTCAGACATCTCAGTTCTGGGCATATACTCCAAAGAGGTTAAATGTGGTAATTATAATAGCTCACAGTCACATCACATTTCCATGTCTTCAGTGTGTTTTATATGTATTACCTAATTTCATCCTTACAACATGCTATTGCTGTATTTTTTTTATTACAAAGTATGAAACTTAGGCTAAAAGAATTTAAATGAGTCTCCCAAGACAATGTAATTAGTAAGTATCTAAGGCAGAATTTGAATTCTGTTCTTCCTCACTCGAAGTCCAGCACATTATATACTAAGGTGCCTAGCCAGCAAAATAAAGCAATTTCTCTTACTGTGGTAACAAAATGAAAATAGTCAATGCCCCTTTCAACAAACCACGGTTCATGAATGTACCAAATCACTAGAAATGGTAACTATGAGATGGTTCAGAGATGTGTGGGAAAAGTTATATGAAATTGTTGTGAAGTGTGTTAACTAGAAAGAGGACAATAGTGTACACAACTATAACAATGTAAAAAGAAAGAAAAATGAAAAGAAATTGAACACTGTAAATACAGTTTCCAAACATGGCCTTGGAGAAGAGTTTACCTCATAAGGTTGTTGTGAAAATCAAAGAAGTAAATTGAGAGAGCAAATGCTTTGTCCCACTTAAAGTCCTACATAAATGTTAGCTATATTAGTATCATCATAATAAAAATTATTGTCACTGTTATTATAACTGAGGGAAGCAAAGTGATTTATCCAAGCTCAGAGAGGTGGGGTATGGAGCTAGGTTTTCTAACTCCAGAACCAGTACTTTTTCCACTAGACTTTGCTAATCTATGACTCTATGACCTTAGGCTCCTGCCAGAATCATAATACCGTATAAATACCATCAAACACAAAAGAGGGCTTTGACATATGAAGGTATTGTTCACACTGGATGGAGTTGAACAAGGACACATGAACAGAGAAACAGTATGCTATCCTCATTGCTTACTTCTTTTTCATTCATGTCAGATTCTTTGGGACTCTCCATTTGGGGTTTTTTTGGCCAAGATATGGGAATGTTTCTTTTTTCCTTCAGCTCATTTTACAAATGAAGAAATTGAAGCAGACAGGGTAAAGTGTCTTGCCCAGGGTCAAACAGCTAGTAAGTGTCTGAGGCAGGATTTGAACTCAGGTTTTCTTGACTCCAGGTCTGGCACTCTATCCACCCGCACCACCTACCTGCCTATCCTAACACTGGACATAATTCAGGAGACCTGGGGCAATTTCATTACCAATTAACCACCTATCCTGCATGTATAAATACATCTGAGTAATGCAGTTTGGGACTTCTTACAAGCTGGAGCATGAACAGAAGAAACAGGATAGTGAAGAAAACTGAGTACATACCATATGAAAATTAGTTGAAGGAATCAGAAATATCCATCTTTGAAAAAAGAAAACTTAGAAGGGGTATGCTAGCTGTATTCAAGTATGTGAAGGACCATTGCATGGATAAGAGATAGAGTGTTGTACTCAAGATCAGAAACACCTGTGTTTCAATCCTGCCTTAGAAACTTACTACAGCTGTTTGACCTTGGGTTGGTCACTTAACCTCATTCAGAATTGAGTTCCTCCTTTTTAAAGTGGGAGTAATAGTAGTATCTACCTCTCAGGATGTTGTGAGAATCAAATGAGATAATGTATATAAAGCACTCCTCAAACCTTGAATCTCTGTCTAATATCACCATAATTGTAATTCAGTAGCAAAGGGCAACTAGGTGGTGCTGTGGATCGAACACTGGACTTGGAGGCAGGAAGACTCATCTTTCTTAATTAAAATTTGGCTTCAGATACTTGTTAGATGTATGATCCTGGACAAGTCACTTAACCTTATTTGCTTTAGTTTCCTCCTATAAAATGAGCTGGAAAAGGAAATGGCAAACCACTAAAATATCTTTGCAAAGAAAATCCCAAATGGGGTCACAAAGAGTCAGGAACAATTAAAAAACAATTCAACAGCAATAACCAAAAGGTGGAAACTGCAAATGTGCAAAATTAGGCATGATAGCAAGGGAAAAAATATTAGTAATTAGAGCAATCCTAAAGTAGAATGGGCTGTCTTGGTGCGTCATTTCTTCCTCTTCACTGGCAGTCTTTAGGCAGAAGCTATATGACCATTTGTTTATTAGATTATATTAAGGATTCTTTTTCATGTGTGATTTGAACTGGATGGTCAATCAAGGAACCCTTTTATTCTGTAACATAAAAGTGATTACGGAGGAAGAAGGAAGGGAGAGAAAATCAATTTTTGTTCATTCAAAAAAGTACAATTTATTTTTTTAATATTTGATTTTCAGAAGAGAAATTAAAGAGATTCATTAGGTGGTCTTTGAGGTCCTTTATGCTTAAATCCATAGCAATATTAAATGCATCAAAGTGAGAGAGAGCATGTCTCCCAGGGTGCTGCCATAACCAGTTACCTGGCCTGTGACTATCACTAGTCATGCATTCATTCAAAAGTCATTCTAAGTACCTACTATGTGCCCGACACTAACTGTGCAAAGCATAGGAATATAAAGAAAAAAAGTGAATCACTTCCTATCTTTAAGGAGTTTACAGTCTAATAGGGTAAGAAAACCAGTATATGACTTTATTCATCCTTACAACAGTCCCAGGAAATAGTAACTCCTGTATTTTATGGATGAAAAAAGTAAAGTTTATTAAGATTAAGTAATTTCACAAAATTTTATAATTGGAAGGTACCTTAGTAGTCATCTAGCCTAACTCATAAACAAAAAGGACTCTTCCTTAGAACATAAAAAGAAGACACAAAAGTGATTTCAAAAATCATGATGATTATTATTCTTTAAAAACAGATGATCAAAAAGATATCAATAATTCTCAAATTATGTGCCTATTTTCTCATGTAGGTAAAATTTTTATGAGGATTACCTAAAAACAATCTTAATAAAAATATGAGAAAGGAACAGAGAGGTTGTCACAAATGATTATCTACAACAGATGATTAAAAGAATTTAGTGCAAGTTATGGAAAATACAAGCTCTCACTTTATGATTCATTGACATTTAAAAAAAGCATTTTTAAATGAATAAGAAAAAATGCTATCATAGGAACATCACAGTTCATCAGTTTGTAGACCATTGTCATGGAAGACAGCAAAGTATCCAAATGGAAATAGTATAGGTATCATCTTTCCTCATTGTTTTTTAAACAAAAGGTTTTTGTTTTGTTTTTGAAAGCATTTAAAAGCATATTCCTGATCATTTAAGGAAAGGCAAGATGACTATTTTTCAAGAATCTTCCAGAGGCAATTACTTTTTCAGGTATGGACTGAACTAACAGGCAACTATGTCTCTCTTCTAACTCCAAAAAAAAAAAATTATGTCAAGCTTACCATATTCTCTGTGTGAAGGATATTGTGCTGCTCTCATGATGCGAATTTCCTGAGTCATCACAGCACAGAAATTGTGGTTGTGGTTTGTCCTTCATTCTCAAAGAGGACCATGACATCAGGAAGAGGACAACACGACTAGCAATTGAATTTGATTTGAGTGAGGGGGCGGGGGGGGCGGTGTGCAAAGTCACCAGCCTCACTTTCTCGTCCAGAGCCATTTGGGTCCAGTGGCCACACATCAATCAGGATGACTGGATATGGCCCAGGATACAGTGGGAGACTTTGACCTTTTTAAGCTAAGGTCTTTTCAAGTTCTCACTTGGAGTGAAACAACTCCTATTCAGTGAACAGGACTCTTTAAGAAGTTAGTCAAGGGATGACCCCTTCAATCAAAAAGCAAAATCAGAATGGAAGGGGAAGACCCTCAAGGTTGCTGGCCAAAAAGGCAACATTTTACATTCACTCTGAACCAGGAGGTCACAAAATATAAACATTAATTAGTGTTTAGGCAGGGTTCTGTTCTTGTCTAATCAATGAGATCCAGAGTGAATTGAGTTTAAGGCAGGGTCTTTGAGAAAGAAATCTAGCCAGGAAACCCTAAGTTAGCTCACATAGAGAGTAACAATCTCAGAAAAGAGTTTGACCAACTACCCACGCAGGAAAGGTCAAGTAGATGAAGAATAGACCGGAAGTGTAGACCAGGACTGGACAAACTAAGGGTCAAATCTGGCCCAGTGTCTATTTTGTAAGACCTTAGTGCTAAGAATGGTCTTTGCATTTTAAAAGTTTTATTGTATTTTAAAATGTAAAAACCATTCTTAGCTCTTTACCTTACAAAAATAGGCACTGACTAGATTTGACCCTCAGGCCATGTTTTAATTTCTAGAAGCATGACTTGTTGTCCTTCACCATTTTTCCAAGAGGACCAAAATGACATCACCATGACAAAATGAAGTTTCACAGTGTCCGACCGTGGTTGATCAGATTAATATGAGCTCAGAATGCTCTACCACAAGTTGGGCACAGCTCGTCCATATGAACATTTGGGGAGGAGGGATACTCCAGATTTGTGCATCCTATATTTATCTTGCTCTGTCTCAATTCTGTTTTGCTCATGGAACACAGAACCCTTTCTAATGTGGGCACGCCATGCTGAGCAGTCCTGTGCCAGTGTCTCCCATGTTGCACAGTCATATCCAAAGCTTTTGAGAGAGACCTTGAGAGTTTCCTTATGTCGCTTCTTCTGACCATGATGTGATCTCCTGCCCCATGTGAGTTCTCCATAAAATAGTCTTTTTCACAAGTGTATATTTTGCATTTGAACAACATGGCCAGCCCATCAGAATTGCACTCTCTGAAACACAGTTTGAATGCTTGGCAGTTCAGCTCAAGGAAGGATTTCAGTGCCTGGTCCTATCAGGTGATCTTAGAATATTCCGAAGACAGTTCGGATGGAAGTGATTCAGTTTTCTGGTTATGGTGCTGGTAGGCTGTCCATGTTTCACAAACATACAACAATGAGGTTAGCACAACAGCTCTGTAGATCTTCAGTTTGAGAGTCAGTCTAATACCTCTTCTCTCCCAAACTTCTCTTCAGAGCCTCGCAAATACTGAGCTAGCTCTGGCAATGCATGCATCAGTTTCATTGTCCATGTATACATAGCTGGAAAGTACACTGCCAAGGTAAGTGAACTTTCCACAGCATTCAAAACTTCTCCATTTGCTGTAATTGATGGTTCCATGTATGGATGGCATGGTGATGGCTGATGAGGCACCTGTGTTTTCTTGGTGTTAACTGTTAGACCAAAATTAGCACAGGCAGTAGAGAATTGATCCATATTTGCTGCATCTCAGCTTCAGAGGCTGCACTGAGGGCACAATCATCTTCAAACAGAAAATCATGCACCAACACTTCCTCCGCTTTGGTCTTGGCATTGTCCACTATCCAAAACCCAGGCAAACATGCCATCATGAAATTGACATACAATACTGATAAACTTCTCCAGCCAGCAAAATTTTGACATAATGTTCCATAAGCCCTCACAACTAACAGTGTCAAAGGTCTTGGTCAGATCTACAAATGTTGGTACAGACCTCTGTTTTGCTCCTGACATTTCTCCTGGAGCTGTCAGGCAGCAAACACTATATCAACTGTTCCTTGGACCTTTCTGAAGCCATCATCTTCCAGATGAAGTATCAACCTATTAAGGAGGACTCTAGCAAGAATTCTGCCAGCAATGACTAAGAGAGAGACCCCCTGTGATTGTCACAGGACAATCTATTCCCTTTACCTTTATAGAGACAGACAATGGAGGCATCCTTGAACTCCTGGGGACAACTTACTCTTGCCATATAATCTGGAAAATTTCAGTCAGTTTTTATATGAGGAATGGTCCCTCTGCCTTGTAAATCTCAGCTGGAATAGAATCAGCACCAGGTGCTTTGCCACATGAAAGGATCCTAATGGTCCTCAAAACTTCTTCAGTTGGAAGTGGGGTGTGTAGGGTGTGTTCATGTCTTCCACCCAACTCTCACCTGTAGCTCCAAAAAGCTGCAGCATGCTCAGTGACCACACCCTGGTAAACTTTCTAGATGTACTATTCAGTTGAATGGATAATGTTCCCAATTCTTCAGAATGTATATTTTAGAATGAGTTTGCCTTAGAACTAAATAGGAGTAACAAAGAAGGCTGGATTGCATGGGGGCAGGGAGATAATTTGTTCACTCTATGTTGCTTTCTCTAAAACAAACAAAAAAACACACAAAGAAATTCAGTAGTGGTATTCTCCAGAAGATATTAGATGACTATGAATCATTGAACGCCATGATATATGTAAGAGCAATATAAGAAATATATGATGGATATAAATAGACTTTAGAATATTACCAATGGTTTATTAAATAGACTTTAGAATATTACCAATGATTTATTATGTGTCAGAAATATAAATATATCATACTGAAAATTTATAATTAAAAAAAGCAGGTGGGCACGTCCTACAGAAAAAAAATAAGTAATGATAGCTAAAGTAATAAACTGGTACTAATATACATTTAAAAGAATTAGAGGAAAGCCTTCAGATCATTAAGTGAATACTTTAAGGAAAACTTACAGTAGAAGGACAAAAGTTACACAAGGTGATAAGATGACTATTTGCAAGACTTTATGCCAGACCCTGACAATAAAGATAGGGAAAATGATTCAAGACAATTATAATTAAATAATAAAAATAGCAACTGCAATGGAGATTCATATTTGTAAAAGACTTTTCTTAGAACAACCTAGAGAAGTAGGTAGAGGAATAGAATAATATGCATATACAGATAACAAAAATATAATGTATTAGCATATAATTAGGTACTAATTAGGAAATATCAAATAAAGGACATATGAGAGAATCAGAAAGGGAAGGTTTGTTTTTAGCTGGAGGAATCACTATAGACTTCATGGGTAAAGTGGGGCCTTAAACTTGAAAGAAGAGAAAGATTTCAATACTTGAAAATGGTGACAGAGTCTTAGTCTCAGCATTGAGTTATGAATTAAGCAGATTCATGGAGACAGGAAAGGGCAGTTCAAGAGTGAAAATAGTCTGAGAACAAAGTTGAGGATAAGGAATAGTCTGGTTTGACTGGGATATTTAGTGCATGAAGGAAAACAATGTGAAGTCCAGCACTTAGAAAAATGTCTAACACATAGACATTTAATGAATTCTTTTTGATGATATGAAATAAGATTTAATAAATATGCATTTAGAAATATAGAAAGAACTGAAGAGCATTTAAGAAGATATCTAGTTCAACCTTTTAATTTAATAAATGAGGAAATTGAGACTTGAGAAGAAGAGTCACTTGTCACATTAGTAAGCATCTGAGGGAGGATTCAAACCCACCTCATCCTACTTCAAGGCTTATCATGGTACCACTGTCAGAGCCAGATTTTAGACCTCATTGCTAATTTTATACTTTATTCAGTAAGCCATCAAAATTAAGGTATAGGGGGTAGAGTCAAGATGATAGTGTAAAAGCAGGAATTCACCTTTCAAATTACCTTTCAAACAACTTTAAAATAACACCTCAAATCAAATTCTGTAGTGGCAAAAACAAGAAAGCTCAAGGGGAAACAATTTTTCAGCCTGAAACAACTTATAAGATTGTAGCAGCAAGGACCCCAGCTTATATAAGAGGTCCTGCTTTACAGGTTATTAGATCTGCTTTTCTAAAAGGAAAGCAACTTTTGAGGTATC
This sequence comes from Bettongia penicillata ogilbyi, assembly GCA_023548195.1. Taxonomy (NCBI): domain Eukaryota; kingdom Metazoa; phylum Chordata; class Mammalia; order Diprotodontia; family Potoroidae; genus Bettongia; species Bettongia penicillata. The sequence goes on from JAJHZJ010000426.1 coordinate 1,826,680, forward strand.
AACAATCTACTTTAATCAAGTATGTATTCCATTCACTTAGTTCATGAGGAAAAGTCAGCACCTTCAACTTCAGAGAAAATAGAAATAGAGAAATTAAATCCAACAGACAGGGCTTTCAACTGTCTGACCATAAGCAATACATACATTAGAGATTAATAGACAGCTCCAACTGTTTGACAATACATTCAATGTTACCAGAGAGAGACATCAACATCTGGATATTCAAAGTCCAGGGATTCCTTCCCAGAGTTTCATATGACATATAAATCTTCTTTTAAAAACTAAACCTTGGAGCCCAGGAAGCATGGAGCACATGCAGCACAACCCAGGAAGAGTGGAGCACTGCCTGACATGGCAGGGACAGGACCCTGAACAGAACTCAGGGAGCCACTGACAACACCAGTTTCCAGACTGCTCAACCTAAAAAGAGTTTCAGTGTGAGGTCTCCTTCACTCAGGAAAGGGGAGCTTGGTCTGGGCCCCCAGCAACAGCAGTTCCCATTTTTGAATCCCTCTTTCTAGAGCCCCTGTGAGAATAGAGCAGCTGATCTGAATCTCAGCCCTGAGTGGCAGCCCTTGGAGACCTCCTGCTAAAGGTCCTGGGGGAATTGAGCAGCTGATGAGAATCTCAGCCCTAAGTTCAACCCTGACAAGGAACTCAAAAGTCAAGTAAACTGACTGGAAAAAATGCCCTCAAAAGGGAAAAGGAATAAGACAACAGAAGGCTACTTTCTTGGTGAGCAGGTATTTCCTTCCATCCTTTCCAAAGAGGAGGAACAATTTAAGTCTTAAGAGAAAGACCTAAAAGTCAAGGCTTCTGCAGGAAAAACCTCCAAAATAAATATGCAATGGTCTCAGGCCATGGAAGAGCTCAAAAAGGGTTTTGAAAATCAAGTAAGAGAGATAGAGGAAAAATTGGGAAGACAAATAAGAGTAATGCAAGAAAATCATGAAAAGCAAGTCAACAACTTGCTAAAGGAGACCCCAAAAATACTAAAGAAATTAATGCCTTAAAAAATAGACTAACTCAAAAGGCAAAAGAGTCTGAAGAAGAAGAATTAAAGAGCAGAATTAGCCAAATGGAAAAGGAGGTTAAAATCTCACTGAAGAAAATAGTTCTTTAAAAATTAGAATGCAACAAATGGAAGCTAATGATTTTATGAGAAACCAAGAAATTACAAAACAAAACCAAAAGAATGAAAAAATAGAAGATAATGTAAAATATCTCATTGGAAAAACAACTGAGCTGGAATATAGATCCAGGAGAGACAATTTAAAAATTATGGGACTACCTGAAAGCCATGATTAAAAAAAGAGCCTAGACATCATCTTTCATGAAATTATCAAAGAAAACTGCCCTGATATTCTAGAACCAGTGTGCAAAATAAATATTGAAAGAATCCACTGATCACCTCCTGAAAAAGATCCAAAAAGAGACATTCATAGGAATATTAGGGCCAAATCCCTGAGTTCCTAGGTCAAGGAGAAAATATTGCAAGCAACTAGAAAGAAACAATTCAAGTATTGTGGAAATAAAATCAGGATAACACAGGATCTAGCAGCTTCTACATTACAGGATCTAAGGGCTTGGAATATGATATTCCAGAAGTCAAAGGAACTAGGATTAAAACCAAGAATCATCTACTCAGCAAAACTGAGCACAATACTTCAGAGGAAAAAAGTGGTCATTCAATGATATAGAGGACTTTCAAGCATTCTTGATGAAAAGACCAGAGCTGAAAATAAAATTTGACTTTCAAACACAAGAATCAAGAGAAGCATGAAAAGGTAAACAGAAAAGAGAAATTATAAAGGATTTTCTAAAGTTGAACCATTTACCTTCCTACATGGAAAGACAATATTTGTGACTCTTGAGACTTTTCTCAGTATTTGGTTATTTGGAGGGATGACACACACACATGCATACACACATTATATATTATATATATAATATGTATATAATATATATGTATATATACTATAATATATGATATAATATACATATATGTGTGTGTGTGTGTATATATATATATATATATATATATATATATATATATATAGGCAGAGAGCCCAGGGTGAGTTGATTAAGAAGAGATGATATCTAAAAATATAAAATTAAGGGATGAGAGAGAAATATATTGGGAGGAGAAAGGGAGAAATGGAATGGAATGGGGCAAATGATCTCTCATAAAAGAGAAAAGAATAAGTTTGTTCAATGGAGAAGAAAAGGGAGCAGGTGAGAGGGAAGAAGTGAAGCTTACTCTCTTTACATTTGGCTTAAGGAGGGAATAACATGCTCACTCAGTTTGGTATATTACAGGAAAGTAGGGAATAAGGGAACAAGTGGGGTGAATGGGATGATAGAAGGGAAGGCAAATGGGAAAAGGGAGTAATTAGAAGTAAACATTTATTGGGAAGCACAATGTCAAAGGAAAGAATAGAATAAATGGAGGGGCAGGATAGGATGGAGGGAAATATAGTATTACACAACATGACTATTATGGAAGTCTTTTGCAAAACTGCACATATATAGCCTATATTGAATTGTTTACCTTCTCAGTGGAGATAGGTGGGGAGGGAGGAAGGGAGAGAAGTTGGAGTTCAGTGTATTAGGAACGAATGTTGAGAAATGTTTTTGTATACAACTGGGAAATAACAAATACAGGTAATGGGGTACAGAAATCTATCTTACCTTATAAGAAAGGAGAGGAGATGGGGATAAGGGAAGGGAGGGATGTGGTAAAAGGGAGGGCATATGAAGGGAAGGGGTAATCAGAATGCAAGATGCTATTGTGTGGGGGAGTAGAGAGATGGGGAGAGGATTTGGAGCTCAAAATTTTGTGGAATGAATGTTGAAAGTTAAAATTAATGAATAAGCACTTACAATTTAAAAAGAAAACTAAGCCCCAAAGTAAAACCTCACCTCAGAATATTTATAGACTTTTCAGAGCTAGAGGGCAGGACCTTCTGACCCAGTGTCTCAGTAGAAAGTAACAAAAGGTATTAAGGCCTATTACAGTTTGGGGAAGATCTTTTATTCTTCCCCACATATGCAGGATTAACCTTAAATTGCCCTCACAAAGATTGGCAAGAAAAGTCTGATTCATCAGGGTGATGGTCTGCCAGCAGCACAATTCAGCAGAGGCCATGACCTATCAAGGCAACAGCGGTTCTTGTAAGTGGATACATCAGTGGCAGATTCTTTCAGCCAACAGAAGGTAAAAGTTCTGACAGCTGATCAGAGCAGATTATGGATGATCCTTTGCTGGCACTGGGTGCAGGACCCTATTACATTATCAATACACAATTCCCATTCACTGTTTCAAGCTGAAGAGGAATACTAGGACTCTAGCAACTGGGGTGGCAAAGGGACAGGGGTCTTGGTCACAGTTCCAGAGCAGAAGAAGAGTGCTTGCAGTCACTCACAAGTGAGCAGGGGCCTTGGACCAACGTCCAAGGCAGAAAGGAGCACTAACTTTTGTGGCAAAAAGTGAGCAGGGGCCCAAGTTACATTTTCAGGCCCACAAGGAACAAGTGCCCTTCCAGCTGCAGGGGAGCAAGAGCTCTGGTAATGATCCAGGGTAGAGAAGATTGCTTGTGGCTGATTACACAAGAGCACAGTACAGGAAAATAGTGAATACACCTCACCTTAGATCACACCACCTTGAAAGAATTGGAAACTTATAGACCCTCCAGAGTTAACTCTGAAAACAATAGCATAAAAAACTGAAACCTGAGATAATTCACCCTCCACCCCAGGAGCAGAGTACAACTTTATCAAAAAGTTAAAAGTCAATGAATAGGATGCAAAAAATGAACAAACTAAAAAAGAACCTGATAAAGAAAGCTAATATGATGAAAGGGAACGTCTCAAAGAAAAAGGTGAATTGGATAGAAACAAAAAAAAATAATAATTCCTTGAAGAGTTCAAAAAGGAATTGAAAAATTATAAAGGAGACAGAGAAAAAAATTGGGAAATTAAATGAGAGTGATGCAAGAAAATTATGAAAAGAGGCTCAGTAGCTTGGTAAAACAAGCATGAGAAATACTGAAGAAGCTGATATCTTAAAAAGCAGAATTGACAAAATGCTTTAAAAAAAGAAAGGCACAAAATCCACTGAAGTGAACAACTCCTTAAAAACAGAACTTAACATATGAAAAAAAGAAGTGCAAAGTTCACTGAAGAAAATAAGTCTTTAAAAATTACAATTGAGCAAATGCAAGTTAATGACTCCATGGAAGATCAAGGAAGAACAAAACAAAATCAAAAGAATGAAAAAAAGAAGAAAGTATGAAATATGTCATTGGATAAAAAATTGACTTGGAAAGCAGAAGTAGGAGAGATCATTTAAGAAATATTAGACTACCTGAAAGCCATAAGCAAAACATAGTTTGCATATTATCCTTCAAGAAATTATCAAAGAAAACTGCTCTGATATTGTAGAACTAGAGGGTCAAATAGAAATGGAAAGAATCCACTAATCACCTCCTGAAAGAGACCTCAAAAGAAAACTCCCAGGAATATTATAGGCAAATTGCATAACTGCCAGGTTAAGGAGAAAATGATTCAAGTAACCAGAGAGAAAAAAAATTCAAATGTCCTGGAGTCACAGTCAGGATAATATCAGATTTACCATCTTCTACATTAAAAGATCAGAGGGTTTAGAATGATATTCTAGAAAGCAAAGGAGCTAGGAGTAGAAACAAAAATAACCTATGAAGTAAAACTATGTATAATCCTTCAGGGAAAAAAGTTGATATTTAATGAAATAGAGGACTTTCAAGCATTCCTGATGAAAAGACCAGAGGTGAATAGAAAATTTGATTTTCAAATACAAGACTCAAGAGAAGTATAAAAAAATGAATACGAAAGATAAATCATAAGGTATTTGAAAAGACTAAACTTTTTACATTCCTTTATGAGAAGATGATACTTATAACTCCTGAGAACTTTCTGATTATTAGGGCAATTAAGAGTATACATAGAAAGAGGGCACTGGTATGAACTGACTATGATAGGATCATTTCCAGATAAAATAAAGTTGAGTTCAGAAAGAGGAATATCCTGGTGGAAAGGAGAAAGGGAGGTAAAATAATGGAAATGATCTCATATGAAAGAAGTGGAAAAGGAAGAACTTTTACAGTGAAAAGGAATGGGAGGAGGAGCAGGCAATACTTGAGAACCTCATTGTCATCAGAAATGACTCAATTAAATACACACTCAGTTGGGTATAAAAATCTATCTTACCCTTACCCTATATGGAAGTCAGATGGGAAGGGAAGAAGAGAAGCAGTCACCTCATGGTGGGAGGGGGAAGATCAAGGTAGGAAGTGGAAGAAGCAAAACAAATTTTTGTAAAAGAACTGGGTAAAATGAGTGAGAGAGGGCATTCAGGGAAAAATAGGATGGAGGGAAATACAGTTAGTAATAATATCTGTGAATGGAATGAATTCACCCTTAAAATGGAATCAGATAGGAAAAGATTAAAAACCAAAATCTGATATGTTGTTTACAAGAAACACACTTAAAAGAGAGAGATACAGAATAAAAAATAAAGAACTTGAAGCACAATTATTATGCTTCAGCATAGAAAAAAATTCAGGGTAGCCATCATGATCTTAGACAAAGTAAAAAACAAAATAAATAATTAATTTAAAGAGATAAAGAGGAAAATTATATTGTGCTACAAGGTACCAAAGACAACGAAGTAACATCAATACTAAACACCAAATGTTATGGCAACCAAATTCTTAAAGGAAAAGTTGAATGAGTTACAGGAGGAAATAGTAAAACTATACTAGTTGAAGACCTTAACTTTCATCTCTCAGAATTAAATGAATCTACAAAAAAAGAAATAAAAAATGAGTAGATTTTTTTTAAAGTTAGATATGATAAATCTCTGGAGAAAATTGAATGGAATTGGAAAGGAGTGTACCTTTTTCTCCACTATATATGTTACCTATACAAAAGTTGACCACGTATTAGGGCATAAAAAACTTCACAACCAAATGAGAAAAGAAGAAATATTTAATGCATCCTTTCCACATCAAAATGCAATAAAATTATATCAATAAAGGATTATAGAAACATAGATAAAAATAATTGCAAACTGAATAACCTACTTCTAGAGAATTACTCGGTCAAAGAACAAATAAAAATAAGTTATCAATAATTTCACTGGAGATTGACAACAAAGAGACATCACACCAAGTTTTATAGGATAACACCAAAGCAGTACTTAGGGGAAAACTTATATCTTTAAATACTGTTAAAAGTTACAGAGAGAAAGAGCAGATAAATGAATTGGGCATGCAAACAAAAAAGCTAAAATTAGGAACAAATTCAAAATATTCAGTTAAATAGCAACTTTGAAAAAACTCAAAGGAGAGATTAACAAAACTGAAAGTTTAAAAAAATTGAATAAATAATAGTAGAGGTTGGCTTTATGATAAAACCAATAAAATAGATAAACCATTTGTTGATTTGATTTTATCAGAAAACCAAATTAAGGGTATCAAAAATGAAAAAGATTAATTTAATACTAATAAAGAGGAAATTAAGGCAATTATTATATGCTGACCTATGCTAATAAATTTATGCTATTAATATGCTAATAAATTTTACAATTTAAATGAAATGGATATTTGCAAAATATTAATTTCCCATATTAGCAGAAAAGGAAATAGAATATTTAAATAACCCTATCTTAGAAAAAGAAATTCAACAAGTCATTAATGAGCCCAATAATAAAAAATCACCAGGACTACATGGATTCACAAATGAATTGCAGAAAACATAAAGAACAAGTTACTCCAATACTAAATAAATTACCTGGACAAATAGGCAATGGAGTAGTCCTACTGAATTTCTTTTACAACACAGATATGCTGCTGATACCCAAACCAGGAAGAGTAAAAACAGAAAAAGAAAACTAGAGACCAATTTTCTCAATGAATATTAATGCAAAATTTTCAATGAAACATTAACAAGGAACAAGGAAATTACTGCAATATATTGCAAAGATCATACACTATGACCAGGTTGGATTTATACCAGGAATGCAGGGATGGTTGAATATTACAAAAACTATAAGCATAATTGACCCTATCAATAACAAAAGCAACAAAATCATATGATTATCTTGATACAGAAAAAGATTTTGACAAAATACCACACCCATTCCTATAAAAAACACTTAGAGCTTTTAGGAATAGATGTATCTTTCCTTAAAATGATAAGTATCTGTCTAAAACCATCAATAAGAATTATCTACAATGGGGATAAGCTAGAAAGGCTTCCTAATAAGATAAGGAGTGGATCAAAGATGCTCATTGTCGGCGCTATTATTAGACAAGAATGTTCTATTTGACCATGCTGTGAGTGAAGCATAGTTTGACATAGGCAGCACAGGCCATAAGGGACTGAATCACTGGCAACTTCTGTGGTTTTCAGACTTCTCAACCCACAAAAGCCAAAGGCAGCTTTGAAGGTCAGTGAGAAGGGTCTCTCATTTGGCTGAGAAGAGACCATAGTTGGGCCCTAGACCCGGCTGTAGCCACAGCCCTGACCCCAACCCCAGTATGGTGGCAGATGCGACTGAAGCGAAGGCTGTTTCTGCAGCCCTGCAGAGCACTCAGAACTGAGGGAGAGAGGAAGCAGACAGCTAGACTCATGAACATTTGTTTACTTATGGGAAGGCCCCAGTGGGGCAAGGGGGCAAGGTTTAGAAATACTTTTGTCCCGTACAGTGATAATGTGTATTGACTTCTTGGTTCTATGACTGATCTGGCTTTCTGGTTTGGGGATTTGACTTTTTGGTTTCTGAATAAATGTTTTTCTTCTGCCTTCTATATGGAGAGGCTGTTATATTTTGCATTCTGAACTATGCCAGCACGTTAATAATCTCCCTTGGTGCTGTGAATATTGCCTGAGAAATATAGGAGTGTGATAGAAGTGGGGAAGATTCGAAAAAAAGAGTTATCAGAATACATGCTGTCCCAGGGTAGGGGTATGGGGGACATGGTGATAAAATTTGAAATTCACGATTTTGTGGATGTATTGAAAACGGAAAATAATTTTTTTATATATATATATATATATATATATATATATATATATATATATATATATAAAACTTTATTTAGTTAACTTTTTGCCTTGATTTTCACAAAATGTTGGGTTCCAAATTTTTTCCACTTTTATCCCCTCCCCTCACCCCAATACACCGAGCATTCTAATTTTCCCTATCACCAATCTGCCATCTCTTCTATCATCCCTCCCTTCTCTTCTCCCCATCTTTTCTTTTGTCCTGTAGGGCCAGATGACTTTCTATTCCCCATTAACTGTATTTCTTATTTCCTAGTAGCAAGAACAATACTCAACAGTTGTTCCTAAAACTTTGAGTTCCAACTTCTCCCCATCCCTCCCTCCCCACCCATTCCCTTTCGGAAGGCAGGCAATTCAATATAGACCCTATTTGTGTAGTTTTCCTTCAATACTTATTTTGCCCTCTGTTTCTAGAATCTCAGGGAAGTTTTCCTTGATAATTTCATGAAAGATGATGTCTAGGCTCTTTTTTTGATCATAGCTTTGAGGTAGTTCCATAATTTTTAAATTGTCTCTCCTGGATCTATTTTCCAGGTCAGTTGTTGTTCCAGTGAGCTATTTCACATTCTCTTCCATTTTTTCATTCTTTTGGTTTTGTTTGGTGATTTCTTGGTTTCTCAGAAAGTCATTAGACTCCATCTGTTCCATTCTCCTTTTGAGAGAACTATTATTTTCTTCAGTGAGCTTTTGAACCTCTTTTTCCATTTGGCGAATTTTGCTTTTGAAAGCATTCTTCTCCTCATTGGCTTTTTGAACCTCTTTTGCCAATTGAGTGAGCCTATTTTTCAAGGTGTTATTTTCTTCAGCATTTTTTTGGGTCTCCTTTAGCAAGGTATTGACCCATTTTTCATGCTTTTCGTGCATCTCTCTCATTTCTCTTCCCAGTTTTTCCTCCACCTGTCTAACTTGATTTTCAAAATCATTTTTGAGCTCTTCCATGGCCTGTGCCCATTGGATATCTATTTCAGATGTTTGAGGTACAGAGGCCTTAACTTCTATGTCTTTCCCTAATGGTAAGCATTGTTCCTCATCATCAGAAATGAAAGGCGGGAATATCTGTTCCCCAAGAAAGTACCCTTCTATGGTCTTATTTTTCTTCCCTTTTCTGGGCATTTTCCCAGCCAGTTACTTGACTTCTGAGATTCTTGTCCACCCCCTCCTAGATCTGCCCAGCTAGTGCTTGGGGTCTGTGATTCAAATGCTGCTCCCCAGCCTCAGGGCTTTCAGCAATGGGCATGGCTGCTGTTCAATGTGAGCTTAAGTTATTGTGCTCAGGTGGGGGCAGGGCCACCTCCCAGGCTCAGTTCCCTCAGGGCTTAATGCGAAGATCTTCAGTAATGGAGTGGAGCTCCTGTCTTCTCCGGGAATCCCACGCCACCACTGCCTCTGCCACTGCCACCCGAGAGGGCCTGAGTTATGGGGACACCCCGCTCCCCTCTAGGCCAGCCCAGACTTCTCTCTCACTGACCTGTAGTGGCTGTATGTGGAGGGGCCTTCGTGGCTGCTGGAGATTCCATCCCTGAAGCCTGCTCGGATCTGTTCCTCTTGGGACTTCACGGCCAGGGCAGTGCAGGGGCTCTGCTCTGCATCCGGTGCATGATGGACCTTTGGGGTTGGTTTTTCAGGGCTCTCTGGAATGGAAATCTCCTCCCCTCCATTGCTGCATGGCTTGCACTACTCCAAAATTTGTGGGGAGTTCTTTTTACAGGAAATTTATGGGCTGTGGGTTCCAGGGCTAGCACACAGTGAGTCTTTCTACTCCGCCATCTTGGCTCCTCCCCCCAAATAATTTTTTTTTTTTTAAAAGGCCTCTTGGTCTACTGGATTTGGAATCAAAAAACCTTGGTTTTAGACCAGGCAGTACCATTGTTTGTTGCTAAGGATGGCTTCTGAGTCTCATTTCCTCATCACCAAAATTAATATTGGAAGATGTACTTGTTGTTTGTTTGAGATGAATATTTACCTTACTTAACTCACAGGGTGGTGAGGAAAATGCTCTGTAAGAACAAGTGAGTTAGTAGCTTGAAAAAATTGAGTATCATCCAGTCTATTGCTAGGAAATTTTCTTCTGCACATAGCCTTGAAAGCCGCCAAGCATGGCACGCTAGAAAGGGCATTGAATTTTGAGACAGGAAATCTGGGTTGTTTGTTTTATGTTGTTTGTTAAATAAAATTTTATTGATGTTAAAAAAAGAAATGCTCTAAATAACTATTGATTAGAGAATTAAAAATTTAATAAACTCTTAAGTACCATCTCACACATATAAGATTAGCTAATATGACAGAAAAGGAAAATGACAAACGTGGGAGAGGATGTGGAAAAATCATGACACTCACACATTGTTGGTGCAGTTGTGAACTGATCCAACTCTTCTGGAGAGAAATTTGGAACTATGCTCAAAGGGCTATAAAACTGTGCATACCCTTTGACCCAGAAAAATCACTACCACATCCTAATCTCAAAAAAATTAAAGAAAAAGGACATTTTTATACAAAAATGCTTCTATCAATTCTTTTTGTGGTGTTAAAGAATTAGAAATGGAGAGAAACTCCATCAACTAGGGTATGATCAAGTAAGTAATAATATAGGATTGTGGCTGAATTCTATTGCTATAAAAATTATAAGGAAGGCAGTTTAAGAAAACCCTGGGAAGACATAAGAATCAATAAAAGGTAAACTGAGCAGAACTAGAAAAATATTGTACATACTTAACAACATTAATGTACAATGATCAACTGAAAAATTGAGATATTTTCAGTAATACAATGATCCAAGACGTGATTAAAAATTGTATCAACCTCCAGAGAAAGAACTGATGGAGTCTGAATTGAAGATGGTAGCATGTTTTTTCACTTGCTTTATGTTTCTTGCTTTTATTTTTATTTTTTGCAACATAGCTAATAACGAACATATGTTTTGCATGCCTGCACATCTATAATCTATATCAAACTGCTTGCCTTCTCAAGAAGAGAGAAAGAAGAGGAGCCAAGATGGCAGAGTAGAAAGACTCACGTATGCTAGCTCCGAATCCACAGCCCATAAATTTCCTGTAAAAAGAACTCCCCACAAATTCTGGAGCAGTGGAACCCACGCAGAAACACACTGGAAGAGATTCCAGAGAGCCCTGGAAAGTTGTCCCCAGGGGTCTGTCACGCTCCTGACGCGGAGCCCAGCCCTGCCCAGCCCTGGCCTCATGGTCCCAGAGGAGCAGATTCGAGCAGTCTTCAGGGATGGAATCTCCAGCAGCCAGGAAGTTCCCTCCACCCACAGACGCTGCAGGTCAGTGAGAGAGACATCTGGGCTGGCTGAGAGGGGAGCGGGGTGTCTCTGTGGCTCGGGCCCCCTTGGGAGGCAGTGGCGGAGGCAGAGGCAGCAGCGGCAGAGGCGGTGACAGAGGGAGCGGCAGAGGCAGCAGCTGCAGCCCAGGACTCCCCAAGCAGGCAGGAGCTCCATTACTGAAGGTCTCTGCATAAAGCCCCTGAGGGAACTGAGCCTGGGAGGCAGCCCTGCCCCCACCCAAGCACCAGAATTTAAGTTCACACTGAATAGCAGCCATGCCCATTGCTGAAAGCCCTGAGGATGGGAAGCAGCATTTGAATCTCAGACCCCAAGCACTAGCTGAGCAGATCTAGGTGGGGGTGGAGAGGAATCTCAGAAGTCAAGTAACTGGCTGGGAAAATGCCCAGAAAAAGGAAGCAAAATGAGACCATAGAGAGCTATTTTCTTGGGGAAGAGATGTTCCTTCCTCCCATCATTTCTGATAAGGAAGTACAATGCTTGCCATCAGGGAAAGACGTGGAGGGCGGGGCCTCTCTATCCCAGACATCCGAGGTGAATGCCCGGTGGGCTCAGGCCATGGAAGAGATTAAAAAGGATTTTGAAAATCAAGTTAGACAGGTGGAGGAAAAACTGGGAAGAGAAATGAGAGAGATGCACGAAAAGCATGAAAAATGGGTCAATCCTTGCTAAAGGAGACCCAAAAAAAATGCTGAAGAAAATAACACCTTGAAAAATAGGCTCACTCAATTGGCAAAAGAGGTTCAAAAAGCCAATGAGGAGAAGAATGCTTTCAAAAGCAAAATTCGCCAAATGGAAAAAGAGGTTCAAAAGCTCACTGAAGAAAATAATAGTTCTCTCAAAAGGAGAATGGAACAGATGGAGTCTAATGACTTTCTGAGAAACAAAGAAATCACCAAACAAAACCAAAAGAATGAAAAAATGGAAGAGAATGTGAAATATCTCATTGGAAAAACAACTGACCTGGAAAATAGATCCAGAAGAGACAATTTAAAAATTATGGGACTATCTGAAAGCCATGATCAAGAAAAGAGCCTAGACATCATCTTTCATGCAATTATCAAGGAAAACTTCCCTGAGATTCTAGAACCAGAGGGCAAAATAAGTATTGAAGGAATCCATCGATCACCGCCTGAAAGAGATCCAAAAAGAGAAACTCCTAGAAACATTGTGGCCAAATTCCAGAGTTCCCAGGTCAAGGAGAAAATATTGCAAGCAGCTAGAAAGAAACAATTCCAGTATTATGGAAATACAATCAGGATAACTCAAGATCTAGCAGCTTCTACATTAAGGGATCGAAGGGCATGGAATAGGATATTCCAGAAGTCAAAGAAACTAGGACTCAAACCAAGAATCACCTACCCAGCAAAACTGAGTCAATACATCAGGGGAAAGTATGGTCTTTCAATGAAACAGATGACTTTCAATCATTCTTGATGAAAAGACCAGAGCTGAAAAGAAAATTCGACTTTCAAACACAAGAATGAGAAGAAGCATAAAAAAGTAAACAGCAAAGAGAAGCCATAAGGGACTTACCAAAGGTGAACTGTTTACATTCCTACATGGAAAGACAATATTTGTAACTCTTAAAAAGTTTCAGTGTCTGGGTAGTTGGTGGGACCACACACAGACGTACACACACACACACACACGTGTACATGCGTGCATGCACACACACATACACACATGCATGCATACACAGAGAGAGAGAGCACAGAGTGAATTGAATAGGATGGTACCATATCTTAAAAGAAATTAAGGTCAATGCTGAGAGAGAAATGTAGTGGGAGGAGAGAGGGTGAATTGGAATGGGGTAAATTATATCTCATTCAAGAGGCAAGCAGGAGACTTTTTAGTGAAGGGAAAAAGAGGAGAGCTGAGAAAAAAAAAACATGAAGTTTACCTGCATCACATTTGACTAAAGGAAGGAGTAAAATGCACACTCATTTTGGTATGAAAACCTATCTTACAGTACAGGAAAGTGGGGGAGAAGGAGATAAGCAGGGAGGGAGGGATGATGGAAGGGAAGGCAATGGGAGGAGGGAGCAATTTGAAGTCAACACTCTTGGGGAGGGACAGGATCAAAAGACAGAATAGAAACAATGGGGGGAAGAATAGGATGGAGGGATATACAGTTAGTCTTACACAACATGACTGTTATCGAAGTCAATTACAAAACTACACAGATATGGCCTACATTGAATTGCCTGCCTTCCGAAAGGGAACAGGTGGGGAGGGAGGGATGGGGAGAATTTGGAACTCAAAGTTTTAGGAACAACTGTTGAGTATTGTTCTTGCTACTAGGAAATAAGAAATACAATTAATGGGGAATAGAAAGTCATCTGGACGTACAGGACAAAAGAGAAGATGGGGACAAGAGAAGGGAGGGATGATAGAAGAGATGACAGATTGGTGATAGGGAAAATTAGAATGCTTGGTGTATTGAGGTGGGGGGAGGGGAGAAATGGGGAGAAAATTTGGAACCCAAAATTTTGTGAAAATGAATATTGTGAAAATTGTGAAAATAAAAAGTTAAATAAATTTATATTAAAAAAAAGAAGAGGGAAAGAAGCTAGAGTCATAATTTGGAACCCAATTAAAAATGAATGTTTTTTTTAATTAATTTATTTAGTTTTACTTTTCAACAGACTCTTCCACAACATTTTGTGTCCTAAATTTTGTCTCTGTCACTCCCCTCTGCCTACCCTAAGAAAGTATGCATTCTCTTCACTATTTTCTCCAATCTGTCCTCCCTTCTATCACATCCCTCCTTTCTTTTATCCCCATCCCCTCTATTTTCTTGTAGGGCAAGATAGAATTATAAACCCCATTGCATGTATATCTTATTTCCCAGTTGCATGTAAAAACTTTTTAAAACTTTTGAGTTCCAACTACTCTCCCTTCCTCTCTCCCTACCCATCCCCACTGAGAAGGTAAGCAATTCCATATAGGTTTCACATACACACACACACACACACACACACATATACACACACATATATATGTATGTATATATATATACATATGTATATATCCAGTTATGAAAACGCATCCATAACAGTCATATTGTAAAAAACTAACTATATTTCCCTCCATCTATTCTGCCCCCTATTAATTCTATTCTCTCTTTTAACCATATCCCTCCTCAAAAGTGTTTATTCCTATTTACCCCATCCTCCCATTTGCCCTCCCTTCTATCATTCCCCAAACTCCTTCTTATCCCCTTCCCCCTGACTTTCCTGCAGTGTAAGATGGATTTTCATACCAAATTGAGTGTGCATGTTACTCTCTTCTTAAGCCAAATGCAATGAGAGTACAGTTCATCTTTCCGCCCTCTTCCACTCTATTGAAGAAGCTTTTTCTTGCCTCTTTTATGTGAGATAATTTGGCCCATTCAGTTTCTCCCTTTCTCCTCACAATATATTCCCTTCTAACCCCTTAATTTCATTTTCTTGGATACCATCCCTACCTATTCAACTCAACCTGTCTCCACTGTCTATACGTATATAATCCCTCCAACTACCCTAATGCTGTGAAAAGTCTCAACAGTTACAAACATGATCTTTCCATGTAAGAATGTAAATAGTTCAACTTTAGTAAGTCCCTTATGATTTCTCTTTCCTGTTGATTTTCATACTTCTCTTGATTCTTGTGTTTGAAAGTCAAACTTTCTATTCAGCTCTGGTCTTTTAAACAAGAATGCTTGAAAGTCTTCCATTTCATTGAATATACATTTTTCCCCCTGAAGTATCGTACTCACTTTTGTCGGGTAGTTGATTCTTGGTTTTAATCCTACTTCTGGAACATCATCCCAAGCCAAGACATCCTTTGATGTAGAAGTTGCTAGATTGTGTTACCCTGATTGTATTTCCACAGTACTTGAAATGCTTCTTTCTGGGTACTTACAGTATTTCCTCCTTGACCTGGGAGTTCTGGAATTTGGCTACTATATTCCTAGGAATTTTCATTTGGGGATTTCTTTCAGGAGGCTATCAGAGAATTCTTTAAAATCTATTCTAGCCACTGGTTCTAAAATATCAGGGCAATTTTCCTTGATAATCTCTTTTTTTAGATTTATTTATTTGCTTATTTATTTTAAGTTTTCAACATTCACTTCCACAAAATTTTGAGTTGCACATTTTCTCCCCATCTCTCCCCTGCTCCCACCCCAAAATACCTTGCATTCTAATTGCCCCTTCCACCAATGTGCCCTTCCTTCTAACACCCTTCTTTTCCCTTATCCCCTTATCTTCTCTCTTGTCCTGTAGGGCAAGATAAATTTCTATACCCCATTACCTCTATTTTTTATTTCCCAGTTGTACACAACAACAATTCTCAACATTTGTTCTTGAAACTTTGAGTTCCAACTTCTCCTCCTTCCTCCCTCCCCACATATCCCCACTGAGAAGGCAATCAACTCAATATAGGCCATATATTTGTGGTTTTGCTAAAGACTTCCATAACAGTCATGTTGTGTAAGACTAACTATATTTCCCTCCATCCTATCCTGCCCCCCACTTCTTCTATTCTCCCTTTCGACCTTGTCCCTCCCCAAGAGTGTTTACTTCTAATTGCTCCCTCCTCCCTTTGCCTTGCCTTACCTCATCCTCCCCCTAATGCTTATCCCCTTCTCCCCTACTTTCCTGTAGTGTAAGATAGATTTTCATACCAAATTTAATATGCATGTTACTACTTCCTTGAGCAAAAAGTGATGAGAGTGAGCTTCACTTTTTCCCTCTCACTTCTCCATTTTTTCCCTCCATTGGAAAAACTTTTTCTTGCCTCTTCCATGAGAGATAATTTGCCCCATTTCATTCCTCCCTTTCTCCTCCCAAAATATTCCTCTCTCACTCCTTAATTTTATTTTTTTTAGATAAGATCCCTTCCTATTCAACTCACTTTGTGCTCTCTATCTCTCTCTGTCTCTGTTTCTCTCTCATTATATATATATATATATATATATATACACACATATACATATATGTGTGTGTGTGTGTGTGCATAATCCCTCCAACTATCCAGGTACTGAGAAAAGTTTCAAGAGTTACAAGTATTATCTTTCCATGTAGGAATGTAATAGTTCAGCTTTAGTAAGTCCCTTGTGATATCTCTTTCCTGTTTATCTTTTCATGCTTCTCTTGATTCTTGTGTTTGAAAGTCAAAGTTTATTTTCAGTTCTGATCTTTTCATCAAGAATGCTCGCAATCCTCTATTTAATTGAATGACCATTTTTTCCCCTGAAATGTTACACTCAGTTTTGCTAAGTAGGTGAGTCTTGGTTTTAATCCTGGTTCCTTTGACATCTGGAATATCATATTCCAAGCCCTTTGATCCCTTAATGTAGAAGCTGCTAGATCTTGTGTTATCCTGATTGTATTTCCACAATACTCAAATTGTTTCTTTTTAAGAGTGTGCAATATTTTCTCCTTGACCTGGGAACTCTAGAATTTGACTACCATATTCCTAGGAATTTCTCTTTTTGGATCTCTTTCAGGAGGTAATTGGTGGGTTCTTTCAATATTTACTTTGTCCTCTATTTCTAGAATATCAGGGCAGTTTTATTTGATAATTTCGTGGAAGATGATACCTAGGTTCTTTTTTTGATCATGACTTTCAGGTAGTCCCATAATTTTTAAATTGTCTCTCCTGAATCTATTTTCCAGGTCAATTGTTTTTCCAGTTAGATATTTCACATTTTCTTCCATTTTTTCATCCATTTGCTTTTGTTTTGTAATTTCTTGATTTCTTATAAAGTCATTACCTTCCATCTGTTCCATTCTAATTTTAAAAAACTATTTTCTTCAGTGAACTTTTGAACCTCCTTTTCCATTTGACTAATTCTGCTTTTAAAAGCATTCTTCTCCTCACTGGCCTTTCGGACCTCTTTTGCCAATTTTTAAAGGTGTTATTTTCTTCAGCATTTTTTTGGTTCTCCTTTATCAAGCTGTTGACTTGTTTTTCATGATTTTCTTGCATCACTCTCATTTCTCTTCCCAGTATTTCATCCACCTCTCTTACTTCATTTTCAAAATCCTTTTTGAGCTCTTTCATGGCCTGGGACCATTGCATATTTATTTTGGATGTTTTGCCTGCAGAAGCCTTGACCTTTATGTCTTCCCCTTATGGTAAATATGGTTTTTCTTCTTCCAAAAATTATGGGAGAAAATACCTGTTCACTAATAAAGTAACCTATAGTCTTATTTTTTTTCCCTTTTTGGGCCTTTTCCTAACCAGTTACTTGACTTTTGGATCCTTTGTCAAGAGCAGGGTATACTCTGAGGACCTGTAAGATCTCACTTCCCTCCAAGGTGGCACAATCAAGGGAGAGGAGTTTACTCTCTGGCCTGGCTCCTGACTGAGATTCAGATCAGCTAGTCAATTCCTCCAGGGGCTTTGGGTAGGGGTGGGGCTGCCACTCAGGGCTGAAGTTCAGAAAGAGGCCATTGCTGTTGCTGCTGCTGCTACTGCTGATTCCATCACAAGGACTAGAGGAAGACCTTGCTCCCTTTCTCACTGACCTTTGAAGTATCTTTGGTGCCTGTGTGTTGAGCAATCTGTGAATCTCTGCTGCTGCTGGGGATTCTGCCTCTGATGCCTGCTCTGGTCCTGCTCCTCCCAATGCTGGTCTACTCTCTGCTTTGTGTCCAGTGCAACAGACCTTTCCTGTCAGCCTTTCAGGTCACTCTGAGCTGGAAATCTCCTCCACTCCATCGTTCTTTGGTTTCTACTGCTCTAGAATTTTTTGAGAGTCATTCTTTACAGGTATTTTATGGGATGTGGAGGAAGAGCTAGAGTATGTGCATCTTTCTACTCCACCATCTTGGCTCTGCCCCTCTTCCTTGACAATTTCTTGAAAGATGGTGTTGAGGCTGTTTTTTGATCATGATTTTCAAGTAGTACAATAATTTTTAAATTGTCTCTCCTGCATCTATTTTCCAAGTCAGTCGTTTTTCCAGTGAGATTTCACATTGTCTGCTATTTTTTTCTTCATTCCTTTGGCTTTGTTTTATAATTTCTTGATTTTTCATAAAGCCATTAGCTTCAATCTGTTCTGTTCAAGTCTTTGAGGAATTATTTTCTTCAGTGAGCTTTTGGATGTCCTTTTCCATCTGGACAATTCTGCTTTTAGGACATTCTTCTCCTCATTGATTTTTTTATTTCTTTTGTCATTTGAGTTAGTGTATTTTTTTAAATACTGTTTTCTTCAGCATTTTGGGGGTCTCGTTTGGCAAGCAGTTAACTCATTTTTCATGATTTTCTTGCATCACTCCCATTTCTCTTCCCAATTTTTGCTCTACTTCTCTTACTTGATTTTCAAAATCCTTTTTGGGTTTTTCCATGGGCTGAGTCCAATTAATATTTTTCTTGGAAATTTCAGATGTAGGAGCTTTGACTTTATTTTCTTCTGTTTGTATATTTTGGTCTTCCTTGTCACCAAAGTAAGATTCTAGAGTCTGATTCTCTTTCTAGTTTTTGCTCATTTCCCCAGGTATTTACTTAACTTTTGAGCTCTTTGTTGAGGTAGTTCTCTCCTTCCAGTGGGGATGGGGGTGCTCAATTCCCTAACAATGCTTGGGCTTAAAGTTCAAGAAACAGCTACTCCTACTGCTGCTGCCCATATCCCTGTTGTTGCTGCCATGGGTTCCCCCTCTTTGGGCTCCTGCACCCTCTCTGTTGCCCTGGGCCTGGGGCCTGAGCACTCTGCTCTCTCGTACAAGTTCCATAGGTCTTTTTCCACTGACCTTTCAATTTGTCCTCAATGTTTTGGGGTCATATGGTCTGGAAACTGCCACAAGTTCTGAGATTCAGTCCCCCACCCCAGACCTGCTCAGGTCCTGTCTGTCCAGGTGTGACCCACACCTGACTGTGTTCTGCTCTCAGCATGACATGTTAGACACTTCCTGATGACCTGCCAGGTAGTCTTGGACTGGAGATTTGCTTTACTCCCATCATTCTGTGGGATCTGCAGCTCCAGAATTTGTTTAGATTCATTTCTTTTACAGATATTTGTCTGGGATTTAGGGGAGAGCACTAGCAAGTCCATTCTGTTACTCTGCCATCTTGACTCCACTCCCTTTTTAAAAAAATGAATGTTAAAAATTGTTTTTACATGTGATAAAATAATAAAGTAAAAAAATTAATGAAGAAGACATTGACATGAATATACTTGTAACTTACAAAGAATCCTTTTAGCAACCTTATGAAGAACAGATCAAAAAAGACTGAGACTCTGGTTGTAGGACTATTCCAATACCTCAAGTGAAAAAAATGCGTCTCTGAACTTGGGTGGTAGTTATCAGAATGAAAGGGAGACAGGCAGGTTGAAAGGATATTGGGAAACCAAAATCAATAAAACTTGATAACTGATAGTAGCAGGTAGGTTGATGTATATTCATTAGTTTCCTATCAGAATTTACTCCATTGAGTTCCTCTCTATTTCAAACAACTTCTAGCTCCTTGTCTTCAACCTAGGGGAATGTAAGGTTTCTTTTTGTCTTTTCCTTTTTCATATGAGAAAAGGAGCCAGATCTTCCTCTGTCTACTACTACTTACCTTCTGTCTCCTATTTTGCATGCCCTCTGAGGATAACTGGCAAGGAGGAAACTGGTCAGATTCCATTTCTCTCCAAATTCCCTCTGTACACAAGACTACCACTTTCCACTGTACTTGCCTGATATCCAGTCTAAGGTTAGAAATGGAGCCAGACCCTCCTCTGACCCCATGTCTTGCATCTCCTGCTCAGCATATCCTGAGAAAGAAGGCTAAGAAATGAGATGCAACTTCCTTTGTGTCCACAGAGCAAGGAAAATTCCACCTTCTACAGTCTGCCTGATCACTTGCCTATGAAGAAGAAATCCTCCAGTATGAAGACGGACCATCTTCCCCTTTATTTCAAGTGTTCTATCTCCTTCTACCCCTGTCCTTTGAGAGAAGAGGAAAGGGAAAAATCAATGGAGAATGGAATGTCTAAATCATTCTGTGAAGGTTTGACCTCCAGCTCCTGCTGCCTCTACTGCTTAATCTCTAACTGTTAGAGGCAAGAGGAATGTTTATGTAGGATCTCCTGGAATCTTACTATCTGACCCTGCCCTTTTCATTTCATGCCACACTTCTGTCTTGCCTAATCACCAGACTCCTTTGTGAAGAGGAGTAGTGCCTTCTATTCAATGATGAACTTTCTCACACGTGGTCATACCCTACACATCCTACTGATTCTAAATCCCTGTAGGTCATCCTCCAAATTCCATTCTCTATTCCTTGTCCCCTGATTCTTTATTCCCATCCCCCTCAACTTTCCCTCCCTAAAGTCTTAATCAAATGCCATCTACTCCTTTCACTATGCCCTCTAGAAAGCCTGTTCCATAGGTAACAGACTTCCCTTAATCTAAATAATTTCCTCAGGGGTGGAGCCAAGATGGCGGAGTAGAAGGACGCATGTTTACGAGCTCCGAAACCAAAAGCCCATAGAATTAATGTAAAAAGAGTCCCCTATAACTTCTGGGTCAATACAAGGTGTGCAGAAACAGAGTGGAAGAGATTTCCGTTCCAGGGAGCCCTGAAGACCCATCCCCAGGGTCCGGCGCACCCCGGAAAGTGGACCCCACCCCCAGCGCTGCCCTGGCTGCGGCCCCAGAGAAGCTGATCTGAGCAGGCTTCAGAGACGGAAGCTCTGGCAGCCGGGAAAGTCCCTCCGCCCACAGAAGCTACAGGTCAGTGAGAGAGAAGGCCGGCTGGAGGAGAGGGGAAGCAGGGCGTCTCCGTGACTCGGGCCCCCTCGGGAGGAAGCGGCGGTGGCAGAGACGGGGGCAGGAAGCGGAGGAGGCAGAGGTGTGGGTGGCAGCTGAGGCGGCAGAGGCCCGGGACTCAGGAATCCCCCAGCAGCAGGCAGGATCTTCATTACGGAAGATTCCTGCATAAAACCTGACGGAGCTGAGCCTGGGAGACGGCCCTGCCCCCACCCCGCTCTATTACTGAAGGCTTCTGCTTAAAGCCCCGAAGGGAACTGAGCTTGGGAGGCGGGCCCCCCACCCGCCCCCACCCACTCCATTCCTGAAAGTCTCTACATAAAGCCCCTGAGGGATCGGAGCCTGGGAGGCGGCCCTGCCCCCACCCCAGCACCTGAATGAACTAAAGCTCACTGATTGACAGCCGGCAGGAGGAAAGCCTATTTAAATCTCAGAGGCCAAGCACTAGCTGGGCGGATCCAGGCAGGGGTGGAAAGGAATCTCAGAAGTCAAGTAACTGACTGGGAAAATGCCTAGAAAAGGGAAGAAAAATAAGACTTTAGAGAGTTTTTTCCAACAAATGCAAATGATCCCGACCTCCGGATCTGATGATGAGGACGTATCCTTGCCATCAGGGAAAGACGTGGAGGGCGGGGCCTCAGTACCCCCGACACCTCAGGGGGGTGGCGGGTGAGCTCAGGCCCTGGAAGAGCTCAAAAAGGATTTTGAAAAGCAAGTTAGACAGGTGGAGGAAAAACTGGGAAGAGAAATGTCAGAGATGCAATAAAAGTATGAAAAACGGGTCAATACCTTGGTAAAGGAGACCCAAAAAAATGCTGAGGAAATTAACACCTTGAAAAATAGGCTCACTCAATTGGCAAAGGAGGTTCAAAAAGCCAATGAGGAGAAGAATGCTTTCAAAAGCAGAATGAGCCAAATGGAAAAAGAGGCTCAAAAGCTCACTGAATTTAATAGTTCTCTCAAAATTAGAATGGAACAGATGGAGACTAATGACTTTATGAGAAACCAAGAAATCACCAAACAAAACCAAAAGAATGAAAAAATGGAAGAGAATGTGAAATATCTCATGGGAAAAACAACTGACCTGGAAAATAGATCCAGGAGAGACAATTTAAAAATTATGGGACTACCTGAAAGTCATGATCAAAAGAAGAGCCTAGACATCATCTTCCATGAAATTATCAAGGAAAACTGCCCTGACATTCTACAACCAGAGGGCAAAATAAGTATTGAAAGAATCCATCGATCACCACCTGAAAGAGATCCAAAAAGAGAAACTCCTAGGAACATTGTGGCCAAATTCCAGAACTCCCAGCTCAAGGAAAAAATCTTGCAAGTAGCTAGAAAGAAACAATTCCAGTACTGTGGAAATACAATCAGGATAACCCAAGATCTAGCAGCTTCTACATTAAGGGATCGAAGGGCGTGGAATAGGATATTTCAGAAGTCAAAGGAACTAGGACTCAAACCAAGAATCACCTACCCAGCTAAACTGAGTATAATACTTCAAGGGAAAATATGGTCTTTCAATGTAACAGAGGACTTTCAATCATTCTTAATGAAAAAACCAGAGCTGAAAAGAAAATTTGACTTTCAAACACAAGAATGAGAAGAAGCATGAAAAAGGAAACAGCAAAGAGAAGTCTTAAGGGACTTACCAGAAGTGAACTGTTTACATTCATACAGGGAAAGACAATATTTCTAACTCTTAAAACTTTTCAGTATCTGGGTAGTTGGTGGGACCATACACACACATGTACACGCATGCACACACATACACACATGCACACACATACAGAGATAGAGAGCACAGATTGAACTGAATAGGATGGGACCATACCTTAAAAGAAACTAAGGTAAATGGTGAGAGAGAAATGTAGGGGGAGGAATGAGAGGGAAAGGGAAGGGGGTAACTATATGTCATTTAAGAGGCAGGTAGGAGTTTTTTTCTTAGTGGAGGGAAAAGGAGGAGAGCTGAGAAAAAAAAAAAAACAAGAAGTTTACCCTCATCACATTTGACTAAACGAAGGAGTGAAATGCACACTCATTTTGGTATGAAAACCTATCTTACAGTATAAGAAAGGGGGGGAGAAGGAGATATTGCAACGGGGGGGGATGATGGAAGGGAGGGCAAAGGGAGGAGGGAGCAATTTGAAGTCAACACTTGGGGAGGGACAGGATCAAAAGACAGAAGAGAAACAATGAGGGGCAGATTAGGAGGGATGGTAATTCAGTTAGTCTTACACAACACGACTATCAGGGAGGTCATTTGCAAAACTACACAGATATGGCCTATATTGAATTGCCTGCCGTCCCAAAGGGAATGGGTGGGGAGGGAGGGATGGGGAGAATTTGGAACTCAAAGTTTTAGGAAAAGCTGTTTAGTATTGTTGTTGCAACTAGGAAAGAAGACATACAGTTAATGAGGAATAGAAAGTCATCTGGCCCTACCGGAGAAAAGAGAAGATGGAGACAAGAAAAGGGAGGGATGACAGAAGAGAGGGCAGATTGGAGATAGGGAAAATTAGATTGCTTGGGGTATTGGGGTGGGAGGAGGGGATAAAAGGGGAGAAAATTTGGAACCCAAAAATTTGTGAAAATGAATGTAAAAAATGAAATAAATAAATAAATAAAATTATTTGCAATTAAATAAATAAATAAATGAGTGATTTCCTCTCCCACTCTTCCATCTTCTAGTAATCACTGAAACCTGGCTTCCTCCAGATATTAAAGGCTTGCTGGACACTCTTTCCAATATTGGCTACAACTCCACTCACTTCCCTCACCTTGCTAGTCAAACTGAGGAGTTGGAATAAACCTTGTGACCCACTGCCACCCCACCTTCACTCAGTAACCTCTCCTCATATGTAGTCTACCCTCTCTGGCACTCAAGCAAAATCCTAGATGTTTTCTATAGATATCCAGGTAACTCTTCTTCCTCCCTCAATGAGTATCTGGTTCACAATTTTTCCTTCCTCTCAAAATCCTGCCCTCATATTAGGGGTCTTAAATATACATATTGACTCTTCTTCAAACACTGTAATCACTCAACTCCTTAAACCTACTCACTCCCCATGATTTATTCCTCTATCCCACCTCAGCCACACACCAGTATGGACCTACACTTTATCTTGTCTTAGTCCACAAATATATCATCTTTATATTCAAGAATTCTAAAATTGCGTTATTTTAATCTATCAACTTTCCATATCTACTTCTGCCTTCCTTTAAAGAACCTGTTTGTTCCCTAATCCTTTAGTTCTGTTCCAGGTCATCTCCTCTGCACTAGCCACACTCCCTATATTTCTCTATCATGACCCTTTGGAGAACTAGCTAACTGTACACTGTCTTCTTTTCTTAAGTCTTTGATCCTTTCATCATATTTACAATTGTGCCCTGTCAAGCCTTAGCCTTTGATGACTCTCACCACCTGTTGCTTTGCTCCTATACACATGCTACTAAGCAGTTACACAACCACTCAGACTGACATCCACTATAACTTAATATATGGGTTTTTTTAGATCCTTATATTCCCTAGTGCCTTGAATCTATTAGTAGTTAATAAATAAATGTTTGTTTGTTTACAAATAGTGAATGAATGGGTAGACTCAGGTTTTATGTCTTTCATGAAACCATTGATTGGACCAGATGAGAGATCTGCTCCTTCTTTGAAACACTAAAAACATTTTCTCTAGACCACTCTTTTGTAGTTATATCATTTTCCCTTGCATGATAGTTTTGTACTTGTTGTGCCCTCCCTACAACCCCCTTAACATTGTAAGCTCTTGAGATCAGAGTATGTTTCATATTTATCTTTTTACCCCTAGGACTAAGCATATGGCCTTGTACATTGTAGAGCTTAATAAATATTTCTTGTTTCCTGAATTGAATTGAGTTGAGTTGAACATATGTGAGCAAAGTATAAAAAGAAGAAAGAGTCAAGGATATCACTAAGGTAACTCACTTAACTTCCCTGCACCTTAGTTTCCTCTTCTAGAAAATGAGGGCATTAGACTACAAGTACTTTTCAAGGTGCCTTTAAGGTCTAACATCATAGGATCTATCAACAGAGGTAGAAAATTGAATTTAGTAAGACCCAGAGCAAGATGACTGAATATTCCCAAAAACTACTGGAAAAAGATTTGTTAGTTTGATATTTGACTGCATTTTCTTTCAAAACTTCCACCATTTTTTAAATAGCATGGCAATTTCATGCAACAGTCACCTCTATGAGTCACTTTCCAAATAAGCACATCAAAATCCTAGAAAACATATTCTGTTTGGATCTTTACAGGCTGATGCAGGTCATCTAGCCTTGAATAAGTTTGAAAATATTGCCAATAAAATGATGAACCACTTTTGTAAATGAACCAAGACTAAATTTTTTTTTTCTTCTCCCAGAATTGAATCCCCTTCATCCGTCTCATAGCATAATCAGATACAACCTTGATATCATGAAGGCAGAGGTCACACTGAGCAAACTAGTGCTTTACGTGCTTGGAAAATGGCTCCTTTGTAATGAAGAAATTACATCATTTCTATAGAACATCTTTTTTTTTCTTGAAAGGACAAGTTTTGTGCAGATCATACAACTTTCAGTGATCTAAAAAGCTTTATCTCCCAGATTGTCTACCTGCTGAAATCTGAGTTTGTGTATGTGTGTATACATACA
Source organism: Bettongia penicillata ogilbyi (assembly GCA_023548195.1). Classification (NCBI taxonomy): domain Eukaryota; kingdom Metazoa; phylum Chordata; class Mammalia; order Diprotodontia; family Potoroidae; genus Bettongia; species Bettongia penicillata. Next base: position 1,852,502 of record JAJHZJ010000426.1, read on the forward strand.
CACATGTGTATCTGTGTGTATATATCTATGAATACACATGTATATGTGTACATTATATGTATTAATATATAAAATACATACGTATATACATTTATGTACATGCAAGCACAGCTTTTCCTTCATGTTCAAAGATGCTGCTGCTAATGCTGTGCCAATTGAGGCTCAAGTATAACTGAAAAATAATTACTTCATATTTCATGGCCAGTTTTTGGTCTTTTCCCATAGCCAAAACCTAGCTTATTAACTTGCATACTGTCTAGTGCTTTTGAACATTATCGTTGGCCTAATTAGAAAATAAGAATGTTCACTTTGGATCAGTCCCATCTGACCTAAGATTTCACCAATGGGTAGTAGTTATAGAAAGTCAAAGCTGGAATCAATCTGTAATGAAAAACTCCAAAAATAAAAAATGGTGTCTAGAAATGTAATCAGATGTCTTGGGAACCAGTGCATTATCTGTCATGAAGCCCTTCATGTAGAATCTAGAGGACCCTTTAGACATGTAGCAGGTCCTTGTAATAAAGGTATAATTGAACTTTATATCTCTACGATTCCTTTGACTTCTGCCTGGGATGATAAGAGATGTGTTGTGAAAGAGCATGATTTTTTTAAAAAGTCAAAGCTAAGGGGGAAGTGGGAAGGAGAAAATGCAAAATTAAAAAAAAATTAAATAAAAGAATTCATTTTTTTAAACTATAAAGTCTATACGTCATTAGAGCCACTTCCCCAAACAGATAACAAACAAAAGAAAGTTAAACCTAAAATATTCAAAATATTAATAAGTAAATAAGCTAATCCACCAGTACTTACTCACCACCTGTTATGCACTTAGTGTTGTTGTCATTTGAAGTTTGATTAATCATAGTGACTCAGAATTTAAAAAGATCTGAGTGATCTATTCCCGATCACATCCAAGGCCATAAATTCCTTCTAATGTACATAAGCTATACACACACACACATATGTAATATGTATGTATGTGTATATGTATGTATGTACATATATATGCTTATGTGTGGATATACACACATATAGGGTTATATATGTATATATATGCAGATAGATATAGCTCTATTATCTATGAGTGTAAATATATATGTGTATATACATATACACATGTACATACACACACACACACACACACACACACACACATAGTTTTACCTACAGCATAAGTCCTGTTGGAAGTCAGAGGGGTGGAAAACAATAATATTATCAGCCAAAACCAGAATAGTTCAAGAGGCCTTCATGAAGAAAGGATGGTTTGAAGAAAATTAGTAAAAATTTCTATAGAACTTAAAATTTTTTAAAATGAAGTTCCTACGTCAACCCCATGAAATTGTTTCTACAAGTATTATCTCTATAACATGTGTTATAACCCTTCACATGACAAAAGGGCCCTTGCTACACTTTGGAGCAGCATGTCACCATTTTGATTGGTTGGTCCACCCAGATAAATTGGGAATTTCACCATTTGACACCATCCAAGGGCTTATCTTCCTTTTCAGTCTTGAATCTTCCCTTCACATTCCTCTCTCCAACATGTCATTTTGTTATGCTCATAGCTATTCCTTCATACATTCGACCCTCCCTCTTAAATCCTTCTCTCCCCCTTTCTTATTCCCATCATCTATTTTGCTTTTGAGTTCGATGTGTTTCTATACTGAAATGTATGTATATGTGGATGTATGTAATTGTACTCAGTCTTTCTTTACTAAGTTTAGATAAAAGTGAGATTCGTAGGATTCGTCTACCCCTTCCTTCATGATTAAATACTCTCCATCTTATGCACCTCCATTATGTATGCAATTATGTATGTATGTAACTTTCTTCCCCTTTCTTCCCCAACATAGTCTCTACCTTCTTGTGTTTTTTTTTTTCTTTTGAAACTATCCAAAAACAAAAGGCCCATTCTAAGACCTTCTGTCAAAATTATCTCTTTTCCTGATTTTTATAGGTATTAGGATTCTGAGAAGACATTTGTTTCTCATTACATATTCCCTTCTAACTAAAAATGTGTGTACCTCTCTATGTTAGTCCTAGCTTTTGCATTTCAATTTCAAAATATCTATTCATTCCTGGTCTTTTTTTCAGGAATGCTTGGAAATCCTTCATTTCATTAATGAAATTTTCTAATTCATTTGTGCTATATAGGGCTGTATTTAGTCTTGATGGATTTGCTCTTCTAGAGCCTTCTAGATCCTCTAGTGTGGCCCATTAACTGAATCCAAACTTCACAGAACAAATTCTAAGAGGATTTGTGGCCTATAGGCCTACCTCTGCTCTAGAGTATATTTTGTGGAACTACTATATTTTTTTTTGATCCACTCCTCTAATCTTCATGAAATTTAGGTCCTCAATGAGATTTTGTAGCATTTAAGGTATCAATTCTCCTCATCATTCTTTCCTCTCTATTTCAATTTGTATAACTACTTTCATTTGTACCACATATTCTTTCAGCTCTTCTATAATGAAAAATTCCAAATAATCAATGTTGTCCAGAAATGGAATAAAATGATCCTGGAGTGCATAATTTCTTTCTTTTTTGCCAAATTAATTAATTTATTTGTTTTCAATTTTCAACAATCACTTTCATAAGCTCCAAATTTTCTACCCCCCTCTCTCCCATTCCCTCCCCAAGATAGCATGCAATTTTACATGGGTTCTATACCTGTATTACTATTAAACACATTTTCATATCAGTCATATTGCATAGAAGAATTAAAATGAATGGGAGAAACCATGAGAAAACAAAACATAACAAAGAAAATAGTCTGCCTCATTAAACGTTCTGACTCCATAGTTCTTTCTATGGATGTGGATGGCATTTTGCCTCGAATCCTTTGGGAAGGTTTTAGATCCTTGCATTGCTATGAAGGAGTCTATCAAAAACAGTCCTCACACACAGTGACTGTTCCTGTGTATAATGTTCTGCTGTTTCTGCTCACTTCACTCCGCATCGGTTCAATATAAGTTCATATATTTCAAGGTTTTTCTGAAGTCTGCCTGTTCATCATTTCTTATAGCACAATAGTAGTCCATTGCATTCATATGCCACAATTTCTTCAGCCATTACCCAATTGATGGGCATCCACTCAATTTCTAGTTCTTGCCCATAACAAAAAGAGCTACTATCAATATTTTTGTACATGTGAGTCCATTCCCCATTTTTATGATCTCTTTGGGCTACAGCCTTAGAAGTTGTATTGCTAGGTCAAAGAGTATGCAGGTTTTTATAGCCCTTTGGGCATAGTTCTAAATTGCTTTCCAAGCTCCAACAAAACGAGTTAGTTTTCCAACTCTCTCACATCTTCTCCAACATGTATCATTTTCCTGTTTTCTCATGTTAGCCGCTCTGATAGGTGTGAGCTGGTACCTCAGAGTTGTTTTGATTTACATCACTCAATCACATTGAGCAAATTGGTGCTTTGTCTACTTGGAAAATGACTTTGTTTATGCAAATTTCAATTTAATGTAATCAAAATTATCCATTTTACGTTTCATAATGTTCTCTGTCACTTGTTTGGTCATAAATTCCTCCATTCTCCAAAAATTTGACAAATAACTTATTCCTTCCTCCTCTAATTTGCTGATAGTATCAGCCTTTATACCTAGACCATGTACCCATTTGGACTTTTTTCTAGCTTTCCATGTCAGACGTTGACTTATGCCTCGTTTCTGCTACACTGTTTTCCAGTTTTCCCAGCAATTTTTGTCAAACACGAAGTTCTTATCCCAGACCTGGGGTCCTTGGGTTTATCAAACAGGAGAATACTATGGTCATTGACTATTGTGTCTTATGTACCTAATCTTCTGTTTCTTAGCCAGTACCAAGTGGTTTTGATGATTGCTGATTTATAATACAATTTAAGAACTGGTATTGGTAGGCCACTTTCCCTAGCATTTCTTTTCATGAATTCCTGTGATATTCTGGACCTTTTGTTCTTCTGGATGAATTTTGATATTTTTTTTTCTAACTTTAAAATAATTTTTGGTAATTTAATTGGTATGGTACTAAAAAGGTAAGTTAATTAGGTAGAATTGTTATTTTTATTATATTAGTTCAACCTACCCTTAAGCAATAGATGATTTTCCAATTATTTAAGCCTGACTTTATTTGTGTGAAAAGAGTTTTGCAACTGTGTTCATATAGTCCCTGGGTTTGTTTTGGCAGGTAAACCCCCAAATATTTCATAGTGTCTAGAGTCTTTCTATCTCTTGGTGTTGGGATTTGTTAGTAATATATAGAAAATCAGATGACTTATGTGGGTTTATTTTGTATCCTGTAACTTTGCTAAAGGTGATTATTATTTCAAGTAGTTTTTTACTTGCTTCTCTAAGATTCTCTAATAACATCATCATATAGTCTGCAAAGACTGATAACTTAGTTTCTTCTTTGCCTATTATAATTCCTTCTGTTTCTTTTTCTTCTCTTTGCTAATTCTAACATTTCTAGTACCACATTGAATAACAGGGATGATATCCTTTTTTCACCCCCAGTCTTACATTTAGCTTATTTCCATTACATATAATGTTTGTTGATGATTTTGGGGAAAATTGACCATATGCTAGGGCATAAAAATCTTATAATCCAATACAGAAAGATTGAAATAATCAATGCATCCTTTTCCAATCATGATGCAATAAAAATTATATGTAATAAAGTACCATGAAAAGGTAGATCAAAAATTAATTGGAAACTAAATAATCTAATCCTAAAGAATGACTCAGTCAAACAACCAATCATTCAAGAGAATGGTAATAATGAGACAACCTCCCAAAACTTCTGGGATACACGGGAATGAGAAGGCTCCATTTATTTCCATACTCTCCAGTGTTTTCAAAAAGAATGGTTGTTGTATTTTGATAACAGCTTTTTCTGCATCTATTGAGATAATCATGTGGTTTCTTTTAATTTTGTTGTTGATATAATACATTATGCTGATAGTTTCCCTAACATTGAACCAGGCCTGCATTTCTGGTATAAATCCTGCTCAAAGTGTATTGTTCTCATGATAATTTGTTATAACCGTTTGCTAATATTTCACATTTTTGCATCTATATTCATCAGGGAAATTGGTCTATAGTTTTCTTCCTCTGTTTTGGCTTTTCCCGGGTAAGGTATCAGCTCCATAATTGCATCAAAAAACTAAAAGAATTTGGTAGGACTCCCTCTTTGCCAATTTTCCCAAACTATATATAGTATTAGAATTAACTGCTCTTTAAATGTTTGGTAGAATTTGCTTGTAAATCCATCTGGCCCGGGAGTTTTTTTCTAGGGAATTCATTGATGGCTTGTTGAATTTCTTTTTCTGAGATGGGATTACTTAAATATTTTACTTCTATTAATCTGGGCAACTTATATTTTGGTAAATATTCATCCATTTCACTAAGATTGTCAAATTTATGGACAAAGAGTTGGGCAAAATAATTTCTATTTTTTCTTTTAATTTCCTCTTCATTGGAGGTGACTTCACCCTTTTCATTTTTGACACCAGTAATCTGGTTTCTTTTTTTTCTTTTTTTAATCAAATTGACCAAATGTTCATCAGTTTTATTGTTTTGTTTTCATAAAACCAGATCTTAGTTTTATATATTAGTGCACTAGTTTTCTTAATTTCAATTTTATTAATCTCTTCTTTGGTTTTCTGTATTTCTAATTTGGTATTTAATTGTGGATTTTCAATTTGTTCTTTCTGTAGCTTTTCTAGTTGCACGCCCAATTCATTGATCTCTTCTTTCTCTATTTTATTCATGTAAGTATTCAAAGATATAAAACTTCCCTTAAGAACTGCTTTCACTGCATCCCAGAAGTTTTGGTAGGTGCTGTCATTATTGTCGTTTTCTTGAATGAAGTTATTGATTGTTTCTATGATTTGTTGTTTAACCCATTCATTCTTTAGGATTAGATTATTTAGTTTCCAATTAACTTGTGGTCTACCTTTTCATGGTACTTTATTACTTATGATTTTATTTCATCATGGTCTGCAAAAGATGCATTGACTATTTCTGTCTTTCTTCTTGATGATGAGGTTTTTATGCCCTAGTACATGGTTAATTTTTGTGTATGTGCCATGAACCTCTGAGACAAAAGTATGTTCCTTTCTCTCCCCATTCAGTTTTCTCCAGAGGTCTCTCTTATCTACCTTTTCCAGAATTCTATTTACCACCTTAACTTCTTTCTTTTTTATTTGAGGTTAGACTCATCAAGTTCAGAGTTGAGATCCTCCACTAATATAGTTCTGCTCTTTATTTCTTCCTGTAACCTTCACAACTTCTCTTCTAAGAATTTAGATGCTATGCCACTTGGTGCATATATGCTTAGCAATGATATTACTTCATTGTTGATGGTGCCTTTTAGAAGAATGTAGTTTCCTTGCTTATCTTTTTTTATTAGATCTATTTTTGCTTTTGCTCAGCCTGAGATTAGGATTGCTAACCATGCTTTTTTAAATTCAGCTAAAGTAAGATACATCTATTCTAACCTTTCTCCTTTATGTATATCCCCCTGCTTCAAATGTGTCTCTTGTAAATAATGTATTATAGCATTATGGTTTTTAATCCATTCTGCTATCCACCTCCTTTTTTATGGGAGAGTCTATCACATTCACACTCACACTTATGATTGCTATCTGTGTCTTTTCCTCCATTTTATTTACCTCTTACTTATGGTTTCAGTTCTCCCTTCTCTTTTCTTCTTCAGAATAGTTTTAATTTTTGACTACTTCCTCTCTCAGTCTTCTCCAGCATTTTACCATTACCCTGTGTGTAAATATTTTTCTTGTAAGCAACATGTTGTAGAATTATGGTTTTTAATCCATTCTGCTATCTGCCTCTGTTTTATGGGAGAGTTTATCCCATTTATATTCACAGTAATGATTACTGTGTCTTTCTCTCCATTCTACCTCCTTCTCATTTACGCTTTTATTTCTCCCTTCTCCTCCTCAAAAGATCTTTATTTTTGACCACTGCCTCCCTCAATCTTCCCTCCCTTTTATAAGCCACCCTCTCTTTTCTTTTCCTTTTCCCTTACTTCTTCTTACCTCCCTTTTAAACACATCTTCCATTTTCCCTTTTCCCCTCTTACTGCCTGGAAAGCAAGTTAGAGTTCTATACTTAACTGAGTATGTTATTCCCTCCTTGAACCAAATCTAATGAGAGTAATACTCGTCGCCCTACCTTCTTTCCCTCTACTTCCCTCTACTATATGTTTTTGTGCCTCTTCATGTGAGGCAATTTACCCTTTTCTGTCTTCTCCTTTCCTCTTCTACCTTCACATCCCTTAATTAGGTTTATTATCATCACATCAGTTAATTTATACCCACACTCTCTACTATGTGTATCCCTTTTAAATGTTGTAATAAAAATACAATTCTCAAGATTAACAAGTATTATCCTCCCATATAGGGATGTAAACAGTTTGCCCATATTAAATAACAAAGTTTTTTTCCTTTTTTTCCTATTTACCTTCTTATGCTTTCCTTGAGTCTAGTATTTGAAGACCAGTTTTTTCATTGAGCTCTGGCCTTTACATCAGGAAGGTCCAGGAATCTCTTATTTCATTGAATATCTATCTCCTTGCCTGAAAGATTATGTTCAATTTTGCGGCATAATCGATATTGGCTGTAATCCAAGCTCCTTTGCCCTACAGAATACAATATTCCAATCCCTCTTATCTTTTAATGTAGAAGCTGCAAGGTCCTGTGCGATTCAGACTGTAGTTCCTCAAAATTTGAATTGTTTCTTTCTGGCAACTTACAGTGTTTCCTCCTTGACCTGATAATTCTGGAATTTTGCAACAATATTCTTTGGAATTTTAAATTTTGGATCTCTTTCAAGAAGTGATCAATGGATTCTTTTGATGACTCTTTTGCCCTTTTCATGTAAGACTTTAGGGCAGTTTTTCCTCGATGATTTCTTGGAAAGTGGTATCCAGGCTCTTTTTCTCATCATGGCTTTCTAATAGACCAATAATTCTAAGATTCTCTCTCCTGGATCTATTTTGTAGGTCAGTTGTTTTTCCAGTGAGATATTTTATGTTTTTTTCTTTTTTTTTTCATTCCTTGTATTTGGTTTAACTGATTCCTGATGCCTCATAGAGTCATCAGCTTCTACTTGCCCAATTCCAATTGTTAACCTATTGCTTTCTTTAGTTAACTTTTATACCTCATTTTCCATTTGCCAAATTGTTCCTCTTAAGAAGTTATTTTCTCCAGTTAGGTTTTGTACATCCTTATCCATTTGGCTAATTTTACTTTTAAAGGAGTCATTCTTTTTTTTTTTCATTTTGTCAATTGTATTTTTAAAATCATTGGTTAATTTTTCTTCTACCTCTCTAATTTGGCTTTTTAAATCCTTCTTGAGCTCTTCCAAGAATGTTCTTTTTTACTTTAGACCAGATCATATTCCCTTTTGAGGTTTCAAATGTGGGTATAGTGTCAATGCTGTTCTTTTCTAAATTCGTATTTTGATCTGCCTTGTTCCCATAATAAGTTTCTGTGGTCTTTGCTTTTCTAATTTGATTCTTCCTCATGGGGACTGCCTTTACCTGGCTTTTAAAGTGGATCTCTGCCTCTGAGGTATAGGGGGCTCTGTCCTACATTTCATATATTGCAACTAGAGGCCTGGTTACTGGTTTTGTGTGCTGTGGTCTCTGGTTCTTTCAGTTAGCATCTATATAATGCTGTACCTTACCTGGTGCTGAGCTGGCTAGTGTATTCCAAGGCTGAGGCCAGATGAAATCTTAGTTTCCCTGTGGTTACATGGAAGCTCAAAGTGTGAGGTGTTGGGGGGATGGTATTCTAACTGTTGAAGCTCTCCTTCTCCCCTAGGGCCATTCTAGAGCACAAGAAGGCTCAGCAGATGGTAGACCCCTGTCTGCGTTAATGTCTGCCCAATTCCCCTGGCTATACTGAGGCATACTTGGGATCCTGGTGTTGGTTCTTACCAGTGCCACACCTCTGGGACTCAGGATCTCTTGCTGAGGTGGGGCCTGCTGAAACTCCTCAAGTCCTGCACCAGTCCCTTTCAATCACAAAAAGATGAGACCCTTCCCTTCAATTTCACTGGCCTCCTGAGCTAAAAGACTTCTGTTCCCCTTCTGTTGGCCCTACTATTCCCAAATTTTTCCTAGGGCAATATTCTCAGCATTTTTCAAGGTCTACAAAGGAGGGTGAGAACATTTACAGTTTACCCCTTCATGTTGATTTCTGGAAGTTCTTATATTTTTTTTCTCAGTTTTAAATGTACTTCTGGGGCTACTCTCTTCCTTGGAGGTTAGCCTTTGGAAATTTCTCAGTCCAAAATCTCACCTCATAACATTAAGCATTTTCCTCTGTTTGCTTATCTCTGCAGCCTTAGTCCAAGAAGTCATTCAAGAATACCTTATCCTCAGGGAAGAGCCAAGATGGCAGAGTAGAAGCATGGCCCTGCTACAGCTCTCCCCCCAAAACCCTTAAAATATCTTTTTAAATGACTTTAAACAAATTCTGGAGGAGTAAAAGCCAAAAAATGTCAGAGTGAAACAGATTTCCATCTCAAGACAATCTGGAAGGTTAAAAGGAAGGGTCTACTGCACTGGGCTCAGGGTAGAGCACACCCCAGTGTGGGCTATGCCAACATAGATGGAACTGGATCAGACCAGGGTGCTGAATCATAGCCAGCTGCTTCAGTTTCCAGATTTCTCAACCTACAAACACCAAAGGCACCTTCAAATGTCAGTGAGAAAGCTGTCTCACCTGGGTGAGAGAGGAATGTAGTCTACCCAACCCTGAACCCCAAGGTGGCAGCAGCCACTGTCACAGTAGTGGCACTTCTGGAACTCTCAACCTACAGACAATGGGGGAATAAAGCAACTGATCTGGGTCTCAGTCCTCAGTGCTGTCATGTGGTGAGGAGGAGCACTAATGTGGTGGAGCTGGTGGCAACTGTGCAGAAGGAATCCTACTCAAAGTGCTAGGGCAGAAAAGAGTGTTTGTAATTGCTCACAGACCATAGCACAGGCCAGGAAAGGAGTAAACACCTCTCCCATGATTATACTGCTTTGGAGGAACTGAGAATTTACAGATCCCTACGGCTATCTCAGAGAACAGCTGCACGATGTCTCTGAAGTCTGAGGTGGTATATACTTCACTTGACAAAGGACTCAAAAATCAAGCAATTGACTGAGAAAATGCCCAAAAAGGGGAAAAAATAAGGCTATAGAAGGGTACTTTCTGGTGAAAAGGTATTTTCTTCTATCTTTTTGCTTGAGGAAGATCAAAGCATACAATCAGAGAAAGACCAAAGAATGCAACTGGAGGTTGTAAGGTCAAAGGTCCTACATCCAAAGCCTCCAAAAAAATATGAAATGGTTTCAGGCCATGGAAGACTTCAAAAAGGATTTTGAAAATCAAGTAAGAGAGAAGGAGGAAAAATTGGGAAGAAGAATGACAGCAATGCAAGAAAGTAATGAAAAATGAGTCAACAGCTTGCTAAAAAGGACCCAAAAATGCTGGAAAAAAACACCTTTAAAAATAGACTAATCCAAATGCAAAAGAATTGCAAAAAGCCAATGAAGTGAAGAATGCCTTATAAAGCAGAACTGACCAAATGAAAATAGAGGTCCAAAAGCTCTTTGAAGAAAATAGTTCTTTAAAAACTAGAATGAAGCAGATGAAAGCTAATGACTTTATGAGAAATCAAAAAAATATAAAACAAACCAAAAGGATGAAAAAATAGAAGACAATATGAAATATCTCATTGGAAAAATAACTAACCAGGAAAATAGATACATGAGAGACAATTTGAAAATTATTGTTCTACCTGAAAACCATGATCACAAAAAGAGTCTAGCTATCATCCTCCGAGAAATTATCAAATAAAACTGTCCTGATATTCTAGAAACAGAGTAAATTAGAAATAGAAAGAATTCACTGACCACTCCTGAAAGAGATCCCAAAATGAATACTCCTAGGAATATTGTAGCCAAAATTCAGAGTTCCAAAGCAAAGGAGAAAATATTTTTTTAATTTTTTTAAAAATTTTATTAATTTGTTTTCAGTTGTCTACAATCATTTCCATAAGTCTTAGTTTTTCTTCACCTCCCATTCCCCCCCCCCTCCCCAAGACAGCATTCAATTTTATACAGTTTCTATACATACATTCTTATTATGTTTCATAGAGGAATTAAAATGAATGAGGGTATTCATGAGAAAAAAACCAAACCTATACATAACACAGAAGAAATATTCTACTTCATTGTGCATTCCAATTCCATAGTTCTTTTTTCTGGATGTGGATGACATTTTGCCTCAAAAGTTCTTTGAGAATGTTCCGGATCTTTGCATTGCTGTGAAGGGCTAAGTCTACCAGAAAAATTCCTCACACACTGTGGTTATTACTGTGTACAATGTTCTCCTGGTTCTGTTCATTTCACTCATCATCAGTTTATATAAGTCCTTCCAGGCCTCTCTGAAGTTCAAGGAATGAGTGAGCCTTATTCCCATTGAATTTGGCTTAAGGGAGGAACAACACAAACTCAGTTGGGTATGGAAGTCTATTTTACCCTTCAGGAAGGCAGAGGGGGAAGGGGATAGGAGAGGGAAGATAATAGATGGGACAGCAAATTGGGGAAAGGGATAATCAGAAACAAACACTATTGTAGAGGTACAGGTCAAGGGAGAAAGGGGAATAAATGGAGGGCAGGACAGGACAGGACAGGACAGAGGGAAATGTGCTTAGTCCTTCACAGAATAACTTATTGAGGTTTTTTACATGGCTAGACACGTATGACCTATATTGATTTGCTTGCTTATTCAATGAGGGTGAGTGGGGAGGGAAGAAGCAAGGGGATATAGAACTCAAAGCTTAAAAATAACTGCTAAAGAATCGCAAATGGGAAATAAGATGTACATGCAATGGGATATAGAAATCTATTTTGTCCTAAACAAAAATACAGGGGTAGGAGATGGAAGAAGGAGGGTTATAGAAGGGAGTACAGACTGGGGTAAGTGGTGGATGAGGTGCATGCTGTCCTGAGGTAGAAGGTAGAGAGGAATGGGGAGAAAATTTTGAATTCAAATTCTTGTGGAAGTGAATGTTGAAAACTGAAAAATAAATAAATTATATGTTAAGAAAAAAGCAATATTGATAGTATCCTCACATTCTTCCCAGAATCTCACAATGATCTATGGTATTATCACCAACTCCCATTGCAAGCACACAGTTAAAAAGGCTGAAAGAATAAACATATGTATTTACCTATCACAGAAATCAAATGTGGTTAATTCAGAGATCAAAATAAATAGCAACACCTAATTATGAGCAAATATCCCCAAAAGTCTATAGACTCTTCCTTGCAGACATATCCATGGAAAGCTTCCAAAAGATGCTGCTTCTGGTGTTATTTCTTGGTACCCATCTTCTACCAAGTCTTTCATGTTTACTCTTCATCTCTGTAATTTCACTTGTTGATCTCTCTGGAGTTTTCAGAAGCTCTCATCAAAGTGTTTAGCACTCCTAGCTTATAGTTCATCCACTCTACACAGCATAATTGCCTGCCCTCTGAGATTACCTCTAACTTACACCGCATACATCTTATATGTACATATTTGTTAGCATGTTATCTCTTCCATTAAAATGTGAGTTTCTTTTGTCCAGGGGCTGGCTTTTCAGTGGTTGTTGACTGATCAACATAAGATGAATGTCATCCTTTCTAACTAACCTGTATGATAAATTTTAAACCTTTTCATTTCCCAAGAAAGAAGAAGAAGAAGAAGAAGAAGAAGGAGAAGAAGGAGGAGAAAAAGAAAGAGGAGGAGGAGGAAGAGAAGAAGATGCAGAAGTCTATCTACAGACTATAGGGCAGTGAACTTCATTTTGTGGATAAAATTCTATAAAATAAAGGGGTGGTTATGAGACTGATAAATCAGGAAGCAAATTTCTATAACTCACCTATATTTCAGAAAAACATTTAACAAGGTTATTCACGCTCTTCTTATAAAAAAGACTGAGATGTGAGTTACACAATAGTATAATCAAATATAGTCAGAATGAGTTGAATGACCAGACACAAAGATTTTTCCACGTTAACTAGGAAGAATGGTTCCAAGCAAATGCCTATGGATTTATGTTTAATCCATGCTAGTTAACATTTTTATCAACGGCATATAAAAATAGAGAAAAAATACTTATCAAATGTTCATGTAAACACAGTGCTAAGAGTAGAGTTTACATGCAGCATGGCAGTTATGATATGAAAAGATCTTAATAAGCTAATCCTCAGGTCAAATCAATCAATATACATTTATTAAGCACCTATAAATTTTCAGGCACTGGGCTAAGCACTGAAGATACACAAAGAAGCAAACAATAGTCCCTGACCTCAAAGAACTTGCAATCTAGTAAAGTGAAATTTAATAGTGATAAATATCATCTGTAGGGCCTTGGATGAGTCACCTCACTTCCCCAGGCCTCAGTTTCCTCATCTGTAAAGTAAATGAGCTGGACTACATGGCCAGTCTCTCAAGACCATCCCTGCTCTAGACATGTAACCATGAAATTACAATTCAAGTGAAGAATCAAAAGTATAATTGGAGAAGCTTGGTAAGATAAATATTTTGTTTGGGAAAAAAAAAGATCTGAGAATTTTAGTAAACCAAAACTTCATAATGAGTCAATAGAATGGTCTAGCATCCAAAAAAGGTTAATTAAGTCTACACTGGGAGAGAGATGGTGTTTAGAATTGGGGGTATCAGGCACACTATTTCCAGCTCAGAACTGTAACTAAAGTATTGTGTTCAGGTCCAGTTGTCACATTTTAGGAAGGATAATGATAGGTTAGAGAATATCCAAATGAAGATGACCAGGATTGTCCTATTAGAGGGAGTAAGATTATGCAGCCCTTAAAAGAAATAATTTAGGAGGAATATGATCCCTGTCTTGAAATATTTGAAGGTGAGTGTTGTAAAGAGGTTCCTTACAAATCTAACTTCATGATTTATGATTCTAAAATAGACTTGCTCTATTTGGCCACAGAAGAAAGAATTGAGAACCATAGATGAAAGTTGAAAAAAGTTGAATTTAGTCTTAACATACAGGCTATATTTGACATATTTCATACAGAATATCTTCAGTGAAAGACATCTTAAACAATACCAGGTTCCCTCATGAAATGATGGGTTCTTTATAACTGGAAGTCATCAAGCAAAGACTGAATTATCATTTGTTAGGTATGAAGTAGAGGACATCAATGTTTCAGAAGGGATTGGATCAAGGTTTCTGAAGGCCTTTCCAAATATAATATTTTTATGTCTTTCTTACATACTGCTGCTAGAAAAGGAAACACATATTGGAAAATGGTGGGAATCAAGGGTGGATAAATTAGTGATGGGCACTATTTTATTATGGTGGGACTTGAAGAGCAAAGTGAGGAACTATGACTTAAGGTCTCATTGTATAGAAAATTGATAATTCTGACCGATGCCATCCTTTTCGAGCCTGGTGATGCTTTCTTCTTTGCCTCTGTGGCACAATGGATAGAGTGCTGAATTTGGAATCAAGAAGACCTCGTTTCAAATCTGGTCTCATATATTCACTAACTGTGTAGTTCTGGGCAAATCCCTTAACTTCTATGTGCCTCACTTTTCCTAACTGGAAAATTGGGTTGTTGTAAGAACAAAAAAAATATATTGTCAAGTGCTTAGCAAAATGCCTGGAATATAAGAGGTACTTAATAAATGCTTTCCCTTGAAATTTTATCCTCATGCAAGAGTTCAAAAGGGTCAGAAACAAAGCCAACAATATCCTATTTTAGCCTATACTTATATAGCACCCCCTTCTGCCAAACCAGATGGAGGTTGGTTTGCTTTGGCTCACGCCATCAGCCAGCCATTTGGGCACATGTCATCTTCCATCTGCTATCAATGAACAGACCAGTAAAGCTAGGCAATAACTGACATCATTTTCATTTGGCTAAATTCCTAGACTCATGGACTACATAAGGCAAAATTTTAGGGTAAGGATTTTGTCTCCAGTGTTCCTTTTTGGATGTCACCTTTTGACATCTACTCCTCCCTTTAGTACTAGTTAACATAAAGCCTTCATTTCTCTGTCATGCCTCTATTATAGGAAATAAGGACTCGACCTGTGATTCCATTGGTTGAAGGAACTCCTCATTTAGAATTTTCTATAAAAATGCATATATGCATATGAGTACCTTGTCTGTCACTTAGAGTCTGAGAGAATTTCTCACAGCATTGAGAGGCCAAGTGACTTGCTGAAGGTCACACATTCTGTAGGTATTGGAGGTGGAACTTGAACACAAGTCTTCTTAGATCCAAGACTAGTGGGTTATCCACTAGACCATGATGCCTCTAATTTTTGTCTGTGATTAGAGTTAAACTATCTTTATTCTTCAGAAGAGATATAATTGATATACATTGGTCTATGCCTCTTCTTTAGTCCTACATTGAAGGCTCATGTTAGGGTGTTCTAACTGACCTACAATTTTTATATCCTTGATACAAAAAATGATGTAATTGACCTATGTCATAAGCAAAACAAAACAACAATAATAACATTAACAAAATTAAGATGACATTTTTAATTTTTTAAAAAACTTCTTTAATGGACTTCTGGAGGTGAAGTCAAGATGGCAGAGTAAAGGAAGCAGCTAACCTCTCCTGTTACTCTCCTTCAAACAACTTTAAAATGATACCTCAAATTGAATTTTGGAGTGGCAGAGCCAATAAAGGCTGAAGTGAGACATTTTCCCATCACAAGACAATTTGAGAAGTCAAAAGGAGAAATCTGTGACACTGAGTTAAGTTTGGCCTAATGCTCATGTGGTAGCAACACCAGATCTGGTCCTTGGAGGTGGCAACAGCAGCAGGAGCAATTTCAAGAGCTCTCAAACCAGACATGGTAAAGGAACTAGGCAACTTGTCAGAAAGTGGCTACAGGGGACCCATGTACTGGCACCAGGCACTGACGGGGTGCTGTTTGGCAGCTTCATTGCCTATACCTACTTCTGGGTCACAGTTCCAGGATGGAGAAAAGTACTTGCTGTCTCAAGGGACCAGGGGACTTGAAGAGCAGTATCACTTTTAGTCATAAGGGAACAGGGACCATGAGGAGTAGGAGTAGTAGACCAAAGAAGCAGATCACACTCCCCAGATCACAGTATGGTGGAAGTAACAAAAACTACAAAACCCCCAGAAGTAGAGCAAATTAAGCCTGAATCTTGAGACACTCTTTCTCAACCTCTAATCCAGGAACAACTTTTATGTAAAGTTCAAAGTCAAGAAAGAGGCTGTGGAAATGAGCAAAAAACCAAAAAAGAACCTGATTATAACAATATACTGTGATAACAAAGAAGTTCAGAATGTACTCAGAAGAAGACAATGATGTCAAAATAGCAATAAGCAAGGTTTCAAAGAAAGAAAATGTGAATTCAACAGAAACCCAACAAATATTCAGGGAATAGTTAAAAAAAATTTTCAAAAATCAAAGAGGTAGAGGAAAAAATGGGAAGAAAAATGATAAAGGTGCAAGAAAATTAAGAAAATATAAGTAATAGCTTGATAAAAGGGGCCAAAAGTACTGAAGTAAATAACTTCTTGAAAAACAGAATTGACCAAATAGGAAAAGAGATACAATATTTCATTAATGAAAATGACTCTTTAGAAAACATATGTGGCCAAATGGAGAAAGAGGCAAAAAAATCTCAAAAAAGAAAACAATCCCCCAAAAATTATAAATAGAGGTGGGAGTATCTAGGTGATGTGGTGGACAGAGCACTGGCCCTGGAATCTGGAGAACCTGAGCTGAAATTTGTCATCAGACACTTCACACTTTCTAGCTGTGTGACCTTGGGCAAGTTATTAAACCCCAATTGCCTTGACTTCCCCCATCAAAAGAAAATAGAATTGGACAAGTAGAAACTAATGACTTCATAAGACATTAAGAAATAGTAAAACAAAGTCAAAATGATAAAAAAAAAAAAAGAAAAAATGTGAAACGTCTTTTTGGGAAAAAAAAACAACTAGAGAATAGAGGAGACATAATTTAAGAATTATTGGATTGAAATCCATGATCAAAGAAAGAAACTAGACGTATTTCCAGAAATTATAAAATGAAACAATCCTGATAGCCTAGAACTACAGAGTAAAACAGAAATTGAAAGAATTCACAAATCACCTCCTGAAAGAGATCCTAAAAATGAAAAGTCCCAGAACTATTATAGCCAAATTCTAGAGCTGCCAAGTCAAAGAGAAAATACTTCAAGCAACCAGAAAGAAGCTATTCAAATATCAAGGAGCCACAGTTGAGATCACAAGATTTAACAGCCACCACCCCAAAGAAGTGAAGGAAGGGCTTGCAATATATTCCAGAAAGCAAAGGAGCTAGATTACAACCAAGAAACACTGAGTATAGACAGCTATTGCTTTACATAAGTGAATGGGTCTATAGAATTCTATGTAAAGTAATTTTTATGTAATGCTAATTTACCCATGGATATGGGGAAGAGAGGGCGGAAGAAAGGAGGGAGTTGTATGCCCACAGAGAGAAGGGATCAGCACACTCTTCAAGAACCTATGGGGGCCTGTGACTGAAAAGTGAGAAAAGGAGAAGGAACGTGTGGGGGCCAGGACAAGCCATGTGTAATCCTGTGTGGAAATGAGAGGAAGAACATGCAGAGGGCACATATGTGGGGGTAGGACATGGATACAGAGAGGAAATAAAGGTTGACATACAGGGGCTAGGGACAGACATACAGTACCTGAGCATAGGTACTAGAGGACTAGAAGACAAACACATGGGGCTATGCCTGCAATTAGGTGGATAGAAAGAGACAAAAGTCTCTTGTTATAGAGTTGGAAGTCTTAAGCAAACCCTCCATCAGTCAGGGTAGGTAATATGTGTTCTGTTTTCACTTGAAGTTTTTTTTCTTTAATTTTGCAGCAGTGGTGGAGAGAAGACCATGTAATAATAAGGGAAGGGTCAAGAAGAGAGAGAAAAAGAGCACTGATACAATAAAGTTAATATGGGTTTTTTGGGGGGGAATGTAGATTTCTTTTAGAATACTTTAAGTAAACTCAAATTTGTATAAAGTGAGTTTATGAAAAGCAAGGACTATCTGTAAATCCTTTACAGGAGAATGGATATTAAATGAAATAGAGGACTTTCAAGCATTCCTGATGAAAAACATAAAGCAGAGATTAATAGAAAATTTGACTTTCAAATACAAAACTCAAGAGAATCATAAACAGGTAAATATGAAAGAGAAATCATAAGGGATTCAATGAAGTTAAGCTGTCTATGTTCCTACATGAAAGAAGATACATATAACTCCTGAGAACTTTATCATAATTAGGGAAGTTAGAAGATACACAGATAGCATAAGAATGAGTCAGTTATGTTAGAATGATCTAAAGAAATGGATAGGTGAGAAAAAAGGATGCACTGGGAAAAGAGGGAAGGAAAAGGAATGATGGAGGAAATTATCTCACATGACATTTACAGTGGAAGGGAATATAGGGATGAGAGAGGGGATGCAGGCAATTCTTGAACCCTACTCTCATCTGAATTTGTCAAAAGGGAAAGTAATATACATACGTACTGCACTGGATATAGAAATCTACCTTAATGAACAGGCAAGTAGAAGGAGAAGAGGAGAGGGACTGATAAAAGGGGGAGCAGATTAAAGGAGACTGAGGAGAAGCAAAGCAGATTTTGGAGGAGGGACAGGGTAAAAAAAAGAAGGATTAAAAAGAAGAAAATAGGAAAAGGGAAATGTACAGTTAGTAATCATAACTATAAATATGAATGAAACGAATTCATCCTTAAAATAAGAGCAAATAGAAAAATAGATTAGAAACCACAATCCAACAATATGCTGTTTCTAAAAAAAAAAAAAAAAAAAAAGCAACTTGAAACAGAGCCAGAGTTAAAATACAGGGCTGAAATAGAACTTCTATCTCAGCTGAAGCAAAAAAAAGGTAGAGTTAGTATATGACTTCAAAAAAAAGCAAAAATAATACTACTTAAAAGAGAAAAGCAAGGAAAGCACATCTTGATAAAAGGTATCAGAGACAATAAAGTAATGTGAATATTAAGCATATCACTAAATGGTACAGCATTCAAAATATTAAAAGAAAAGTTAAATAAGTTATAGGAGGAAATGGTAAAAGACTGAGTAGGGGACTCAACCTTCCTCTCTTGGAATTAGGTAAATCTCATCATAAAATAAATAAGTATATTAAGGAAATGAATAAAATTTTATAAAAGTTAAATATGATGGACCTAGGGAGAAATTTGAATAGAAAAAGAAAGAATACTTTTTTCTGTATCATACATGACACCTTCACAAAAAGTGAAACTGTACTGGGACATAAAACCTCACAACCAAGTACAGAAAAGCAGAAATATCAAATGCATCTTTTCCAGACCAAATTGCAATAAAAATTACATTCAATAAAGGGCCATAGAAGCATAGATTAAAAATTAATTGGACGCTAAATAACCTAATACTAAAGAACATGTGTCAAAAAACAAATGAAATAAACATAATGATATCAAAAGCAAATGAGGAGAGCATAGAAAATTTTACCTGTCATGTCTATGAACAATCAATGCTAGTACAGTGGATAATTTGATTACTTTAAGTTAAAAAGATTTTGCACAAACAAAACAACTAAAGCCAGAATTAAAATGAAAGCCAGAAACCGGAGACATTGAGGGAGGGAGATTTTATAGCAAGTTTTTCTGATAAAGGCCTCATCTCTCACATATAGGGAACTGAATTAAATTTTTAAAAGTAGAGCCATTCCTCAATTGATAAGCGATCAAAGGATATGAACAGGGAGTTTTCAGAAGAAGAAATCAATGCCATCAAGAGGCACATGAGGGGCACCTAGATGGTATAGTGGATAGAGCACCAGCCCTGGAGTCAGGAGGACCTGCTTTCAAACCTGGCTTCAAATACTTCCTAGCTATGTGAACCTAGTCAAATCATTTAATCCTGATTGCCTTAGCAGCAACAAAAAAGAGTCACATGAAAAAAATGTTCTAAATTACTACTGATTAGAAAAATGCAAACTAAAACAATTTGGAGATACCTTGTCACACCTAGCAGATTGGCTAATGTGACGTAAAAAGAAAATTAAAAATGCTGAACAGGATGTGGAAAAAATTGGGACACTAATGCACTGTTGATGACATTGTACATTGATCCAACCATTTTGGAGAGCAATTTAGAACTATACCAAACAGCTCTCAAACTCTGCATGCCCTTTGACCCAGCAATACCACTTCTAGGTCTGAAACCTAAAGATATTGAAGAAAATGGAAAAGGACCTATATGTACAATATTCATAGCAGCTCTTTTTGTGGAAGAAAGGATTTGGAGAATGAGGGAAAGTCCATCAATTGCGGAATGGTTGAATAAGTTGTGGTATATAATTGTGATGGAATATTATTGTGCTATAAGGAATGACAAGGAGGATATCCCAGAAAAACCTGGAAAGACTTATATGAACTGATGCAAAGTAAGATGAGTAGAATAAGGAGAATGTTGTGCATAGTGATAGCAATACTGTAACGATGACTAAATGTGAAAGACTTACCTGCTCTAATCAATACAATGATTTAAAACAATTTCAAAGGGAACCCCTCAAAGAAAGATGCTATCTACCTTCTGAGAAAGAACTGATAAATTCTGAGTGCAGATTGGAGTATATTTTTCACTTTCTATTCTTCATATTTCTTGCTTTTTATTGTTTTATTTAGTTTTTCAACATGACTAATATGGAAATGTTTTGCATGATTTCACATGTACACTTGATATCATATTGCTTGCCTTCTCAATGGATGGAGGAGTTGTAGGAGAGAGGAGAGAATTTGGAACTCAAAGAAAAGTTTTAATGGGGGTTAAAAATAGGTAAATACATTTAAAATAAAATAAACTTCTTTAAGGGATGCATATACGCAGGAAGAGGAAGATGATGGTATTTTTGTATTAAACTCTGATGAGACCAGTCCTGGATAACTGTGCTCAGTTCTTAGTCCCATATTTTAAGAGAAAGACAACTAGCTGGGAATGTATTCAGAGGGAAACTGGAATGATAAAATGTTATATATATGCTAAGTGACTGAGTTAAAGATTCTTTTACTGTTTAGAAGAAAAGATGTATTGGGCAGGAAATTGGGGAAAGATCATATTCTTCAAATATTTGAAGGGTTGTCATGTGGAAAAGTGATTAAACATATTCTGTGATGCTCCAGAGGGCAAAAACAATGGATAGAAGTTACAGGGATGGGGTGGAGGGAATCATCAAAATTTATCTGTCATGTAGAAAAAAGATTGAACTTATTCTACAATGTTCAAGTGTACATAACCAATGGAGAAAAATTATGGGGAAGGGTAAATTTTATCTCAGTACGGGGAACTTTATAATAATTTGAGTGAATCAATAATGGAATGGACTATCTCTTTAAGACTACATCACCCCTTTGACTGGAAGTATTCAAACAGAACCTAGATGATCTGTCAAGGTTATTATGTAAAATACTCACATCTCTGGTGGTTTTGATTATTTGTTATGGGGGTCTGGAAAGAGGGGACCAACATGTGAGGTAGATTAGTTCCTCTTAAAATAGGTAAAGTGAGAGAAAATGCTTTGGGCTGGGGCTAGGAAATGGTCCAAGGAGGGAAACAGAAAGTCAGAATAAGAACAAATGTAGGAGTTGAAAGAGGAAACCCATCTATGCTGTTAGGTAACAGTTGTGAACTGAACTATGAAAACAAAAAAAAAAAATCTACAACATGAGAAAGGTGAGAAAACTGTGCATCAAGATCATAAAAATCTAATGTAATTTGGGTATTATGAGGTGTCAGCAAATGTACACAGGAGGAATCAGCCAGAGATAGTATTTTTTTTTTTTGGTAGTTACGCTGTCTCTTCCTAACACAGTTGCAGGGGCAACTGTGTGGTGCATAGGATAGAGCTCTGGGCCTGGAGGCAGGAAGACTCATCTTCCTTAGTTCAAATTCAGCCTCAGGCACTTCTTAGTTTTGTGACCCTAAGCAAGTCACTTAATCTTATTTGCCTCAGTTTCATCTGTAAGATAAATTGCAGAAGGAAATGGCAAACTACTCCTGTATCTTTGCCAAGAAAATTCCAAAATGGGGTCACAAAGAATTGGACAAAACTGAAAAATGACTCAACAACACAGCTGCATCTGAGTAGCTGTGGACCTGGACATAAATGGTCTCAAAATGCATTCCATCACTTACATTCTAAAATTCTATTAATTTATTTTCAACTTAACAAAGCTTTATTAAACATTTTCCCATGTGCTGGTCAATGTGCTTAGTGTTGAAGAAATAAAAATGTGATACACTATCTGCTCTCAAAAAGTTTAGAATCAAGTTGTATATGTGTGGAGGGGAAAAATAAGGTTATAGATTCCAGGAGTTGGACTATAGGTAACTACATTTTCACCTAGGAAAAGCTATAGGAGCGTAGAGCAGTGGTGTCAAGCTAAAATGTATATTAACTTAGAAAACCACAAATTAATATTATCTAATTGTACTTTTTATTTATTTTGTCAAACATGTCCCAATTACATTTTAATCTATTTCAGGCCATATTCAGGAACGGGAGTTTTGCGATGACCTTCTAGTCTTTGGCTGTCAGTTTGAAGTCTGTGGTATAGAAGGAGGGAGGTTCACTTCTAGAATATCCTAGGGGAAGAAAATGGAATTCCACAAGGTTTCTGTCTGGAAAAAACAAAACAAAACTGGTCACTACTGGAAGGGATAGTGATGGGGATAGACTGTGTAGTCACTGGAGAAAATTGCACCTTAGCACACTCCAAGGCAATGCAGCCACTAGAGAGAATTGCATCCTAGAACAGCCAATATTTCTACATGTTAAAAATGTAGCTACTAAGAGAAAAAAAATACCACTGCCATAATGAGTGGGGTGAACAATGGAGGGTGCGTACCCAGTAAGATAATGTCAGCACCCACTAAATTTTTTAATCTGAGACAAAGTCCATATTTCCCCTACCCTAGTTACCACTATTTCTCTTGAGACAAGAGAAGTTGCACAGCTAAAGTACCATGAGAAACATGAGATCATGATTGAAGTATACTTCCCCTAAGTTATCGAAATATTCTGTCCTAGTCTCTGCTGTACCAATTGTCAAGTAAATTCCTGGGGATGAGGGGTTCAGCTTGTGACCCTGAAATAGAGTAAAATTAATTCATCCATCCTGGGACAGAAGCTATGACCTTGGACTTATTAGAATGTTGTTCCAATCTTGCCTCCTCTGCAAGTCAGGACAACCAGAAAAATATTACAAAACCTGCTAATGCCAATATCAAAGGTGTGCTTGAGGGCTTGCCAGATTTATAGACAGCTGATTACATAGCTTACTGAGTAACAGAGGTAGCTTACAAGTTTAAAAAAAAGGTCTGGAACAATGTGTATGCAAATATATAAAAAACCAGTTGAGCCCCCTTGTCAGAGCCTTTTTAGCTGATATAACAAAGGCTTGAAACAGTCTGTTGTCATTCCAGTGTTGTTTATCTGATGTCTAGCTCAGCAGACATAGTGCAGGACAGCCTTACAAATTGACAAAAGGCAGAAGTGCTTAAGGGAACCAAGCAACTACAATTGGAGGGAGCAAACACTGTGATCTACCAATTACAGCTGTAAGTCATTCTTTGCTGAGTTTGTCTCTAGGTCTAGTGAGCAATCTGGCGAACTGCTCAGCAAAATGGGTCTGCCCCAGTGAGATTTCCTATTGATAAAAAGTGGAGACTTGCTCTTGCTCAAATATCCCATGTGTCTGTTACTGGATGGTAAGAGGTTATAGCATTTAATATTGATCCTAAGTCAGCCACACTGACTACTGAGATCAATTTCTCTTCCATTTTGTATAAAGCACTTGGGAGTGCCACATAAATATCCAATGAACCACAAATTCATCACTTCCTTAGGAACAAAGCACTCATATGTGAATGACCCTGATCAGTTGTGAGTAGGAGGGAGGGAAGAAAGTTTTAAATGGAAAACAGGATAGACCAGTTCTTGTCTAGTAATTCACTGTAAGTATTTGGTGGGTTATGCTGCATCTGAAGCTCTGTTCATCTATAATACCAGTTTTGTCAATGTCCCAATTTTGTTGTGAAAACTCAAGATATATATATAGATAGATAGATATTTATCTATATATACATATTTGTAGGTAGATATAGATATATGTATATGTATGTGTGCTGTGTGTATGTATGTATATGTATATATACATATATGTATGTGTACATATTTATATGTATATATATTTATATATAAATAAGGATTTGTTTCATTCATTGTAATTGTAATCCCAGTGTCTAGGATGGTACCTGACACATAGTAGGTTACAGAGCTGGATTTTAGTCCTGTTCTTGCCATTTCTTAGCTGCATAATTTCAGGCAAGTTACTTTCTCCAATTGTGTGTCTCTAAACCAAGGGGGTTGAACTCAAGTGATCGTCCAAGTCCTTCTAACTATAGAAGATCTACAATGCCACTAATGTACTTCTTAATTACATTAATCTATCATTACATTTCTCCTTGGGGCAAGTAGTCAGGATCATGCAATATTTATGTAATTGAAGATAGCACCATTGTGCTATGCCTTGGTCAAACCACATCTAGAGTGCTGTGGTTACTGCAGTTTAGGAAGGATGTCAATAACTGTAAGAATACCCAGAGGACAGCAACCAGAATGGGGTAGGATGCAGAGTCCTTGCCATATGATAATATATTGAAGAAAAAAAGGGATGTTTCACTTAGCGAAAAGAAGATTCAGGGGACATAAGACAGTTGTCTTCAAGGAATTGAATGGCTATCATATAGATTGGTTAGACTTCAATTAGTCAGTTAACATGTATTGATAAAGCACTTACTATGTGCCAGGCATTGTGTTAAGCACTGGAAATTTAAAAAAAAAAAGTCCCAGAGATCAAAACTAGGAGTATTTTGGAAATTTCAAAGGGACACATCTAGACTTCATGTCAAGATTACCTTCCCAACACTTAGAACTGTCCAGTTCTGAAAAGCCTGGCCTGGCAGAGGGTCTCCCTTACTGGAGGTTTTCAAGAAAAAACTAGATGACCATTTTTCCAATGTGTTTCAGTGGGAAATACTTTTCAAATCTGGATTAAGACTACAATATAAGTTATTGAAGAGTAGGGAATGTTTCATGTTTTGTATGTATTACCTTAGTACTGAGAGAAATGATTATTAATAACGATTTGGAATGATTCCTTTTTTTTCTCTCTCCTCATTTCAAGACCTCAATCTGGGAAGGCTGAGTTAACCTCTTCTATCTGACCCCACCCAACCTTACAAGGAATCTCTAGTCTAAAGTGCATTCCAAACAATTGAACTTGGGTGGAGACAGATCCTTTTGTCTAAATTGCCGAAGGCTGGGGGTGTCTGGGTTAGAAATTGTCTTTCTTTGCAATGTCACTCTCAGCCCCTCATTATAATGTTCATTGCTTCTTTGGTTATTAGCTAATCATGGTTGATTGCTACCCTGGGAACATTCCTCTTCCAAAAAGATATGTAAACCCTAACCTGCTGCCATGATTGTCTTTGATCTAAGAGATAGATGGCCAAAGCACCATTCTTTTATTAAAATGCTGCCATTATTAATAAAATGATTAAATTACCCACAAATTATGTCTCTTGAACCTTTTTAAATGCCACAATGCCTTGGCCACATAATGTAGGTGATAAATAAGTGGGTGTTGATTAATAGATGGCTACTGAGGTCCCTTCCAACTCTGAAATTCTGTGATTCTGAGAAAGCTCGTCAAAAATCAAACATTATCCAAATTAAATCAAATTGTTTATTATTATCTTGCAACTATACCGGAAAAAAACCTGAAACAGTTAAAGGGTTAGTGTCCCACTGCTTACTTACTAGTTTATAAACAAATAAACTTGCTAGGTGATCTAGTCCCTTGCTATTAAAATGAGAAATATGAAGGTTGGAACTATATTCTATCTTGTGAGTTTGGAATGAGTAAGTAAAGTACCTTGTAATCAACCATGAAAATGCTATATAAAAATGTTATTATTATTACTCTTCATTCAACAAAACTTCTTAAATGTGTAAAGCACTGGAGGATACAGCAGTAATTAAGATACAATCACTGCCCTTATAGACAGTATGATACATGCACAAATATGCAATAACTATGCAATAATGGTAACTATTTTTATTATAGTAGTTATTATGGTATAGCACAGTGGTGTCAAAATCAAATAGAAGCAGGGGCCACTAATCTTTATACATAAGGATCCCTGTGAGCTACATATTGACTTTGGTTTAAAAAGTAGAGTTATCTTTGTTCTATTTATTTATTTTTTATTTTTATTTTTTTAGATATTTCCCAATTACATTTTAATCTTGTTCTGATTGTACTACAGAGTATTACTGGCTGCATGAAGCCTGAGGGTCACATGTTTGATACTCCTGGTATAGCATATCACAAATCTTCTGACACTGCAACTACCTTCATGCTTAATGATGCCTGTGAAATCTGTTATCAGATTAGTCGCAGATATTCTATGGTTATACCAAGGGGGTGGTAAAGGAAGGTAATTGCCCCAGACACAGTTTTAGGGCATACAGACTGCTATTAGTGTATTGGTGCAGGGAGGGAGCCAAGGGGCATAGGGATATAGGGAAAAAAGAGATGATGCTATCAGCTAACATTTAAAAAAACAAAAAAAGAGGTTTAAGTTCATCCAGAAAGACCAAGGCTGCCCATTTCCCTCTTCCTACTATTACCAAGACTGGCAGAAGGGTAAGGATTTGCCCCACCCTACTTCTAAAAACACCTCTCACTTCACCCTTCTGTTTTCTTTCCCTTTTCTCTGGGAATAGAAGTTTCTGGAGAAAGGGGGTTGTTTCATTCTTTGTCCTTTTATTCCAAAAGTCTGATACAGTACCTGATACATAGTAGATCTTTAATAAATTCTTAGTGATTCATTGATCAATTAAACTGATATAAAAATTAAGGCAAAGAAAGATATTAAAAAAGCACTGTGTGATATGCCATGGGCTACTATCCACAGGTACACTGCCTATCACCCTTCTTTACCAAGTTTTATCTTGTCATAAAAGGCTACAAAATGAATCAGAGAGTAAAGCAAAGATGGAATAGTGAAGTAACCATTGGATTGAAAGTCAAGAAACATGACTCTATCATTAACTCCAAGTGTATAAATTTGAGCAAATAATTTCCCCTTTCTAGGCCTCAGTTTTTTTTTCATATTTGAATATAAAAATGAATGTGAGTTACAAGACCTTCAAACTTAGTATCACATTTAGAAAGTGATGTTCACTCACTCTGCATTTGCAATGCATTACTAAATTTCTTCATACACACATATGTATGTATGTGTATATGTATATACACACAGATGTATGTACCTTTTTCTCTATTCATACAGTCATATCATCTATCCCTCAAACTATAACAATAACCTATTTGGTCTCTTTCAGTCTGTCTGTCTGTCTGTCTGTCTGTCTGTCTCTCTCTCTCTCTCTCTCCACCAATCCATTCTCCATTCAACTGCCAATGTGGTTTTCTAAAGATCAAATCTGACCATGTCACTCATCTATTCAAATCCCAGTGTCTCCCAATTATCAAAAGAATCAAATACAAAGCCTTTCATTTAGCATTATAAACTCTTCATGATTTGACTCCTTCCAATCTTTGTAGTCTTTTTTTTTAATGCCTCCTTGCATTCTATGGCTCAGTTATACCAGCCTACTAGGATCTTGTCAAACATTCTCTGTCTCATATCTCTGTACACTTGCACTGACTGTCCCTCATGTCCAGAGCGCTCTGTGCCCACATCTTCATCTCTTAGTTTCCTTCCTGTCTTCCTTCAGTACTCAGATGATATCTCGTTTTCTATATACGGCTTTTCCTGCTCCTCCCAAATTTTCCTTTCAAATTACCCTCATGTGATGAATACATACATACACACACACACATCCATATATATGCATATGTAGACATGTATATGATGTACATATATAGCTATTTAAATGCTGTCTCTGTTAGAATATACATTCCTTGACTGTTTTTGTCTTTTTCAGTATCTTCAGCACTTAGCACATTGCCTAGCATATAATCAGTTCTTAATAAGTACTTACTGAATGACTGACTAACTGACTTCCTGATTCAATATTCTACAGTCTTTGGTGCTTAGAGATTCTCTAAGATTATAGTTCTCCCCACTAGCATAACTGCCCTGAGATTCATGGTTGGTCTATTTGTGGGTCTTGCTTCTTAGATGACCATTTTCCCTCAGATTTTTGGCATTATGCAACTAGCAAGTCATTTTACCTCTCTAAATTTTTCCTAAAGACAATTAAGTAGGGATGGAAGATATACTGGCTTTGGAGTCAGGAAGCCTAAGTTTGAGTTCCAGCCTTGCCATTTATAAATTGAGATAATTTGACTAAGTACCTTAACTTGAAAGACAGAAAATCATGATAGGAATGATTCTTATAACAATGATGCAGATGACTTGGAAAATGAACCCATCACAGGAAAAGCTAGAAAGAATCTTCGAGGTCATCTGATCCAACCTTTCTCATTGTATAGAAGGGAAGGAAAAGAAAGGTTTAACTGTTTTTCTTTTATCTGCAGAATATTACATGAAGGGATTCCTAGAAGACAGGAACTGTTTTGTCTTTCTATATCCCTAATTTAGCACAATGCCTGGAACATAGTCATATATTGATAAATCTTAATAATTGTGGAAGAAAACAAGCATTTATGATGCATTTACTAAGTGTGAGACACAAAAATATAAGTGACAAACAAGACAGTCACTGCCTTTAAGGAGATTACATCCTTTTTTAAAAGAATTTTGACATTTTTATTTAAAGTTTTGAGTTCCAAATTCTGTCCTTCCCTCTCTCCTCTCTCACTTCCTTGAGATGGTAAGCAATCAGATATAGGTTATACATGTGCACTTATATGAAATATTCCATATTAGTCATTTTGTACAAGAAGACTCAAATAAAAAAATGAAAGCAAGAAGTGGAAAAATAGCATGCTTCAGTCTGTATTCAATCAATATCAGTTTTTTCTCTGGAAGCAGATAGTATACTTCATCATTAGTCCTTTGAGATTGTCTTAGAATAGCTAAGTCATTCATAATTCTTCATTGAAAGATATCATTCTTACTGTACAACATTCTCCTGGTTCTGTTCACTGGATATGCATCAGTTTGTGTAAGTCTTTCCAGGTTTTTCTGAAATCATCCCATTTGTCATTTCACATTTTTTTAAATGTTTATTCATTTATTTTTAGTTTTCAACATTCATTTCCACAAAATTTTGAGTTCCAAATTTTCTCCCCATCTCTCTGCTCTCCTACCCCATAACACCTTGCATTCTGATTACCACTTTCCTCAATATGCCCTCCCTTGTATCACACCCCTCCCTTCCCTTATCCCCATCTTCTCTCTTTTCTTGTAGGGCAAAATAGATTTCTATACCCCATTACCTGGATTTCTTATTTCCCAGTTGTGTGCAAAAACATTTCTCAAAATTTGTTCCTAATACTTTGAATTCCCCCTTCTCTCTCTTCCTTCCTCTCCACTCATCCCCACTGAGAAGGCAAGCTATTCAATATAGGCTATATGTGTTGTTTTTCAAAAGATTCCCATAATAGTCATGTCATGAAGGACTAACTATATTTTCCCCCATCCTATCCTGCCATCCATTTATTCTATCCTCTCTTTTGACCTTGTCCCTCCCCAAAAGTGATTGCTTCTAATTATTCCCTTCTCCCATTTGCCCTCCCTTCTATCATCCCCCTCACCCAACTTGTCCTCTTCTCCCTTGCTTTCCAGTAGTGTAATACAGATTTTCATATCAAATTGAGTGAGCATGTTATTTCCACCTTTAGCCAAATGTGAAGAGATTAAGCTTCACTTTTTTCCTCTCACTTCCTCCCTTTTCTCCTCCATTGAATAAACTTATTCTTGCCTCTTTTATAGGTGATAATTTGCTCCATTCCATTTCTCCCTTTCTTCCTCCTCTCACTCCTTAATTTTATTTTTTAGATATCATCTCTTCTTATTCAACTCACCCTGTGCTCTCTGTACATATATATATACATGCATATACATACACACATATATATGTATACGTGTGTGTGTGTGTGTGTGTGTGTGTGTGTGTGTGTAATCCCTCCAACTACCCAAATACTGAAAAATGTCTCAAGAGTTACAAATATTATCTTCCCATGTAGGAATGTAAAGAGCCCAAATATAGAAAGTCCTTTACGATTTCTCTTTGCTTTTTACCTTTTCATGCTTCTCTTGATTCTTGGGTTTGAAAGTCAAATTTTCTTTTCAGCTCTGGTCTTTTCATCAAGAATGCTTGAAAGTCCTCTATTTCATTGAATAACCATTTTTTCCTCTGATCTACTATACTCAGCTTGGCTGAGTAGGTGATTCTTGGTTTTAATCCTAATTTATTTGACTTCTGGAATATCATATTCCAAGCCCTTTGATCCCTTAATGTAGAAGTTGCCAGATCCTGTGTTATCCTGATTGCATTTCCACAATACTTAAATTCCTTCTTTCTAGCTGCTTGCAACATTTTCTCCTTGACCTGGGAACTCTGGAATTTAGATGCAATATTCCTAGGAGTTTGTCTTTTTGGATCTCTTTCAGGAGGTGGTCAATGGATTCTTTCAATATTTATTTTACCCTCTGGTTCTAGAGTATCAGGGCAGTTTCCTTGATAATTTCATGGAAGATGACATCTAGGCTCTTTATTTGATCATGGCTTTCAGGTAGTTCCATAATTTTTAAGTTGTCTCTCCTGGATCCACTTTCCAGATCCGTTGTTTTTCCAAAGAGGTATTTCACATTATCTTCTATTTTTTTAATTCTTTTTGTTTTGTCTTGTAATTTCTTGGTTTCTTATAAAGTCATTAGCTTCCATTTGTTCCATTCCAGTTTTTAAAGAACTATTTTCTTCAGTGAGTTTTTGAATCTCCTTTTCCATTTGGCTAATTCTGCTCTTTAAAGCATTCTTCTCCTCCTTGACTTTTTGAGCCTCTTTTGCCATTTGAGTTAGTCTATTTTTAAGGTGTTAATTTCTTCAGGATATTTTGGGGTCTCCTTTAGCAAGCTGTTGACTTGCTTTTCATGGTTTTCTTGCATTGTTCTCATTTGTCTTCCCAATTTTTCCTCTATCTCTCTTGCTTGATTTTCAAAACCCTTTTTGAATGCTTCCATGGACTGAGACCATTTCATATTTATTTTGGAGGTTTTGCCTGCAGAAACCTTGACTTTTAGGTCTTCCTCTGAAGACCTAAGTTGTTTTTCCTTATCAGAAAGGATGGAAGAAAATACCTACTCACCAAGAAAGTAACCTTTTATTGTCTTATTCTTTTTCCCTTTTGGGGGGATTTTCCCAGCCAGATACTTGACTTTTGAGTTCTTTGTCAGGGTTGAACTCAGGGCTGACATTCATATCAGTTGCTTAATTTCCCCAGGGGCTTTAGGTGGAGGTCTCCCAGGGCTGTCTCTCACTGTTGAGATTCAGATCAGGGGCTCAATTCCCCCAGGAGCTCTAGATAGAGGGCCCCCAAAATGGAAGCCACATTTTCAGAGGCTGCTGTCAGGGTGTAGACCACACTCCCCTCTCCTGGGTTACTGAGCCCTCCCACTGACTTTTGAAACTGCCTGTGATGTTTGTGTGTTGAGCAACCTGGGAACTGCTGCTGCCAGTAGCTCCCTGCAGTCTGTTCAGGGTTCTGACCCTGCCATGTTGGACTGTGCTCCAGGCTTCCTGGGCTGAGCTGTGTGCACTCTGCACTTCCTGGGCTGCCCCATTCCCCATTTGTCATTTCTTAAAGCAGAATAATATTTCATTACAATCATATACCACAAGTTCTTTAATCATTCTCCAATTGATGGGCATTCCTTTGATTAAGGAGATTAGTGTCTAATAGGAGAAGACAATATACAAAAGGTTGTCAAAAGCAGTGGGGATTGTGGGGACATGGAGAGTACAGAAGCATAGTTTTGAAATCCAAAGGAAGTCAGGTCAACTTTGGCCCCTCCACAGGTGGTAGATTGTTGCAGAGTGAAGTACTGAATGAAGTTCCAGTATAACCCTGTCATAGAGGAGGTTATGATTTTAGCCATAAGTATATTAAATTTAAGTAAAATTCAGGAACAGGGCCAGAAGAGAAATTGTGTACTGATTAATTTCATTGAGAATATAAAAGTAAGGGTGGAATGGGAGCTTGAGGATGAGAGTGGAGGAGGGATGGTTTGGATACTCCTTTTGGAAAGTGAGATAATCAATCAGAGAGAAGATATGATGAGAGCTCATGTGAAACTAAATAAATTTGTAGTGCATCACACAATTCTATGACTTCTTCCAACTCCATTTAACAACCCCTGCATAGAGTGGAAAAGGTAGTTTATTAATAGAGAAATTAATCCTGGGTTGAGGTTTTACAAGTGGACAAGTGGGTAAGAGATTTGAGAATATAGGACAATTTAATAATTTAACTATCAAGTAAATTTAACAATTTAACAAGTTACATATGGGGTAGAAATCACGAAGGGAGAATTGTTTAAACTTTGTAGAGTACTAAGAGGTAGATGGAAGAAAGATAGTAGTGAGGATCAAGAATAAGTTTAGGAAGAGTGAGACCTAGGAAAGACTGAAGAACTTTTGGTCAGATATAAGAATTTCAGAATGCTTGATCATGGAACATTTGTGGGTGATGGAGAAATCATGAATAGGGCCTTTCCATGTATGGTTATGGCACATCTAGTGAACTGGTCACAAGAGTTGTAAAGATTGAAGAATTGGGAGTCTAGAGCATTTAAAGGAACTTCAAGATATATATTGAAGTTTCCTAATACAAAGGTAGAAGTTGAATTTGTCCTTCATTTTTGCAGAGGACCATGACATTAGAAAAATGATGATGACATGACTTGCAGTTGACTTTGATTTCTGTGAGGGAGGACTATACAAGGTCACCAGCATTACTTTCTCCTCCAGAGTCATATAGGTCCAGTGGTCTGATATTCATCAGGATGACTAGAGATGGCCCAGGACGCAATTGGAGACCCTGGGCCTTTTAGACTAAGGCTTTTTTAGTTTCTCACTTTGAGTGAGGTTATATTCATTCATTGAAAAAGCCTCTTTAAGAAGTCAGTCAAGGGATGAATCCCTTTAATTAGAAAAAGTTAAAAAAATTTAAACTGGGAAGGGAAAACCTTCAGAGTTACTAGTTAAAAGAGAAACACTTACTATTGGCATTCACTTTGAGGTAGGAGGGTTCAAAATATAGCCATTGGGCAGCGACCTATTGTGGTCTAATAGTGTGGTACAATCCAAATATAGCCATTGGACAGGGACCTATTGTGGTCTAATATTGTATTACAATCCAAATAGGATATACAATCCAAATATGTTCAGTTGAGGTGCAGTGTGTGTTCAGGGAATACCAGTACCAGTACCAGTACCTTTGGTGTGATGGCTCCTGAGCCCTTTTCAGGGCTCTTCCACCTTTGGTGTCCACCTATTCCACCTAACTCTCACCTGTGGCTCCAAGAAGCTGCAGTATGCCCAGTGGCAACACCCCAGCAAACCGTTTCAGCAGACATGCCAGACTAGGTTGAGGGTGACCAAGGGTTCTCACACCCATTGGTGAAACAGGAGGGATGTCTACCCCAAGCATGTGAAGACTTCATCTGTTGGAATGGGTGCATGAGAACAATTTGTTCCAATGGCCATGAAGGCAAATGAAGCAGGCTATGTGGAGCACTTAGAGCTTGGTTAGACACCAAAGACACCAAGGTCATCCACTGTATCCTGACTCATTGCCAGTCATCTTGACTCTGTCCTGCCAGTGAATTATGATGACTCTGGAGGAGAGAGTGAGGCTGATGACTTCGTGCAACTCTTCTTCACTTAAATCCAGTTTATGCATGAATCAAAAGACATCACCCATACCATTTCACTATTATGCTTCAAAGGGGGCAGAGCCAAGATGGAGGAGTGAGAGCAGCGACTCACCTGAGCTCTTGGACAAACTCCTCCAGGTACCTCTGAAAGGAGAATCTGACCAAATTTTGGAGGTGCGGAATCGAGTGGGAGACAGACGGTGACGGATTCGGAGCTCAGGTGGGACTGGAAGGTCCACGGGAAGGATCTGTTTCGCGGGGGTGAGCTCACAGCGCACAGCGCAGCGTGGCCAGCGCAGCACGGCCAGCACAGCGGAGCAGAAGAGATCCGAGAAACCTGGGTGGCAGGTGGAACCAGAGGAGCGGCACCCGGGGCGGGAGACAAGCCGAACCAAGTCAGTGACAGCCGCAGAGCGCCAGATATCAGCGCAGCAGCTCCTGAGACCTTCAGCCCGAAGATCAAACTCCGGTAAGTCACTTACTTGAACTTCCAGGAGCCAGGATGGCGGAGTGATCAGCTAATGCTCTCTCCTTCCCCCTTGATGACCGTGAAAGAACCATAAACTATCTCCCCAGAAAAATCCCAGATCAGCAGAAATAGAAGAAGGAGACCAATAGTCTCATAACACCTGAGACGAGGAAAATAGCTAAGGGGGATTCCTCCTACGGTGGCAGAGGCAAACCGGAAGGACAGAGGACCCAGGGCAGAGAAAATTCACACTAGGACCCAGGCAAGCCTCAGCACCAGGAGAGGAGCCCCAGAAGGGTTGGAAACACACATTAGCATCTAGGCGTGCCTCAGCTGTCCAGGGGAATCAGAAAGACAATAGGGCAGTTGGGATTACCAGCCCCTGAGCTTGCCTTTGCCTCAATTCAGCTAAGGAAATCTCCTGGGACCAGACCACTCTTCCCTCACACTTAACAAGCTAAACCCAGGGCTGATCAGGGAAACACCAAACAAATACCTGCTTTTAGCTATTATGCTTCAAAGTCTTGTGATGATAGGCAAGTGGTGAAGCAGCAGGTGTGGATACACTGGGAGCCATAGTCTCATCCCTGCACACAGGAGGCCCAGACCATAGGGCGTTTCTCACTGGAAGCAGCAGTGGGACTAGGTAGCCTCTTGGGTGTCTGTGTAACCTTTTAAGGATAGCACAGCTCACCTCTTGGTGTGAGGAAGGGGGCTAGAAAAGGTGCCCTAAATGTTGCCTGATTACCCAGCCCTGGCCTGATTACCATGGCAGGCAGGGAATCCCTCTATGTGGTCAAAAAAAAATGTACGAAAACATCTGCAAAGAAGATTCCACTAATCATCAGAGCATGGAACATGTGCACATTAATAGACAACACAAAATCCAGTAGACTTGAAAGAAGAACTGCTCTTGTTGCAAGAGAACTCAACAGGTGTTGCATCCAAATAGCAGCCCTGAGTAAAACAAGGTTGGTAAATGAAGGTCAGCTTACTGAATTTGGAGCTGGATTCACCTTTTTCTGGAGTGGGCACAGTGCACTGTGAAGCTGGCATGGGTTTTGCAATCAAAACCAATCTAATCAGCAAGCTGGCATGCCTGCCAAAAGGAGTGAATGACAGGCTCATGACAATGTGATTGCCACTTGCAGGAAAACACCATGCCACCATCATCAATGCCTATGCTCCCACCATGACAAACCCTGATGAAGTCAAAGAAAAATTTTGTGAAGACCTCAAGACCCTTACTGTCAATGCACCAAAACAGCACAAGCTTATAATTCTGGGTAACTTTCATGCTAGAGTAGCTCAGACTGCCAGACTTGGCAGGGAGTCCTAGGGAGGAATGGAGTTGGAAGCAGAAACAGCAATGGTCATTTACTGTTGAAGACTTGTGTATCACATGGTCTTCTCATCACCAATACTGTCTTCTGCTTACCTAAAAGCAATAAAACTTCATGGATGCACCCTTGCAGCAAACACTAGCATCTAATACACTATGTGACTGTAAGAAGAGACAGACAAGGGGGCAGAGTCAAGATGGCGGAGTAGAAAGACACATGTTTACAAGCTCCGAACCCACAGCCCATAGATTTAATGTAAAAAGAGATCCCCATAAGCTCTGGATCACGGCAAGGTGTGCAGAAACAGAGTGGAAGAGATTTCCGTTCCAGAGAGCCCTGGAGAGTCGTTCCCAGGGTCCGTTGTGCCCTGGAAAGCGGACCCCACCCCAGAGCTGCCCTGGCCATGGCCACAGAGAAGCTGATGCGAGCAGGCTTCAGGGACGGAAGCTCCGGCGGCCGGGAAGGTCCCTCCGCCCACAGAAGCTACAGTCAGTGAGAGAGACGGCTTGCTGGCCAAGAGGGGAGTAGGGTGTCTCTGTGACTCGGGCCCCCTCGGAAGGAAGTGGCGCGGCAGGAAGCGGCGAAGGCAGAGGCGGGGGCGGCGGCGGAGGCAGTAGCTGTGGCTGCGCCCGGGACTCCCCCAGCAGCAGGCAGGATCTTCATTACTGAAAGTCTCTGTATAAACGCCCTGAGGGAGCTGAGCCTGAGAGACGGCCCTGCCCCACCCCGCTCCATTACTGAACGTCTCTGCATAAAGCCCCTGAGGGAACTGAGCCTGGGAGGCGGCCCCCGCCCCCACCCGCTCTGTTACTGAAGGTCTCTGCATAAAGCCCCTGAGGGAGTTGAGCCTGGGAGGCGGCCCTGCCCCCACCCCAGCACCAGAACTAAAGCTCACATTGATTAGCAGCCGCGCAGCATGGAAAGCCCATTTGAATCTCAGACTCCAAGCACTAGCTAGGCGGATCTAGGCGGGGGTGGACAGGAATCTCAAAAGTCAAGTAACTGGCTAGGAAAACGCCTAGAAAAGGGAAGAAAAATAAGACTATAGAGAGTTTTTTCGAACAGATGCAAACGATCCCGACTTTCGGATCTGACGACGACGAGGACATATTCTTGCCATCAGGGAAAGACGTGGACGGAGGGGCCTCGGTACCCCAGACATCCCAGGGGGATGTCAGGTGGGCTCAGGCCTTGGAAGAGCTCAAAGACGATTTTGAAAAGCAAGTTAGACAGGTGGAGGAAAAACTGGGAAGAGAAATGAGAGAGATGCAAGAAAAGTATGAAAAATGGGTCAATACCTTGGTAAAGGAGACCCAAAAAAAATGCTGAGAAAATTAACACCTTGAAAAATAGGCTCACTCAATTGGCAAAGGAGGTTCAAAAAGCCAATGAGGAAAAGAATGCTTTCAAAAGCAGAATTAGCCAAATGGAAAAAGAGGTTCAAAAGCTCACTGAAGAGAATAGTTCTCTCAAAATTGGAATGGAACAGATGGAGTCTAATGACTTTACGAGAAACCAAGAAATCACAAAACAAAACCAAAAGAATGAAAAAATGGAAGAGAATGTGAAATATCTTATGGGAAAAACAACTGACCTGGAAAATAGATCCAGGAGAGACAATTTAAAAATTATGGGACTACCTGAAAGTCACGATCAAAAAAAGAGCCTAGACATCATCTTCCATGAAATTATCGAGGAAAACTGCCCTGACATTCTAGAACCAGAGGGCAAAATAAGTATTGAAAGAATCCATCGATCACCACCTGAAAGAGATCCAAAAAGAGAAACTCCTAGGAACATTGTGGCCAAATTCCAGAA
The DNA here is from genome assembly GCA_023548195.1 of Bettongia penicillata ogilbyi. Classification (NCBI taxonomy): domain Eukaryota; kingdom Metazoa; phylum Chordata; class Mammalia; order Diprotodontia; family Potoroidae; genus Bettongia; species Bettongia penicillata. The sequence goes on from JAJHZJ010000426.1 coordinate 1,890,150, forward strand.
CTCCCAGCTCAAGGAGAAAATCTTACAAGCAGCTAGAAAGAAACAATTCCAGTATTGTGGAAATAAAATCAGGATAACTCAAGATCTAGCAGCTTCTACATTAAGGGATCGAAGGGTGTGGAATAGGATATTCCAGAAGTCAAAGGAACTAGGACTCAAACCAAGAATCACCTACCCAGCAAAACTGAGTATAATACTTCAGGGGAAAATATGGTCTTTCAATGAAACAGAGGACTTTCAATCATTCTTGATGAAAAGACCAGAGCTGAAAAGAATATTTGACTTTCAACACAAGAATGAGAAGAAACATGAAAAAGTAAACAGCAAAGAGAAGTCTTAAGGGACTTACCAGAAGTGAACTGTTTACATTCATACATGGAAAGACAATATTTGTAACTCTTAAAACTTTTCAGTATCTGGGTAGTTGGTGGGTCCATACAAACACATGTACACGCATGCACACACACACACACACACATACACACATGCACACACATACAGAGACAGAGAGCACAGATTGAATTGAATAGTATGGGACCATATCTTAAAAGAAATTAAGGTAAATGGTGAGAGAGAAATGTAGTGGGAGGAAAGAGGGTGAAATGGAATGGGCTAATTATATGTCATTTAAAAGGCAAGTAGGAGACTTTCTAGTGGAGGGAAAAAGAGGAAAGCTGAGAAAAAAAAAAAACAAATACAAGAAGTTTACCCTCATCACATTTGACTAAAGGAAGGAATAAAATGCACACTCATTTTGGTATGAAAACCTATCTTACAGTATAGGAAAATGGGGGAGAAGGAGATAAGCAAGGGGGGAGATGATGGAAGGGAGGGCAAAGGGAGGAGGGAGCAATTTGAAGTCAATGCTAGGGGAGGGACAGGATCAAAAGACAGAAGAGAAACAATGAGGGGCAGGTTAGGATGGAGGGTAATTCAGTTAGTCTTACACAACACGACTATCAGGGAAGTCATTTGCAAAACTACACAGATATGGCCTATATTGAATTGCCTGCCTTCCCAAAAGGAATGAGTGGGGAGGGAGGGATGGGGAGAAGTTGGCACTCAAAGTTTTAGGAATAACTGTTTAGTATTGTTGTTGCTACTAGGAAAGAAGACATACAGTTAATAGGAATAGAAAGTCATCTAGCCCTACAGGAGAAAAGAGAAGATGGGGACAAGAGAAGGGAGGGATGACAGAAGAGAGGGCAGATTGGAGATAGGGAAAATTAGATTGCATGGGGTATTGGGGTGGGGGGAGGGGATGGGGGAGAAAATTTGGAACCCAAAATTTTGTGAAAATGAATGTAAAAAGTTAAATAAATAAATAAAATAAAAAAAAAAAGAAGAGACAGACAAGATGTGAGAATGACAAAGGCAATGTGTGGTGCAGAGTGCTGGACTGATCATAGACTTATCCTTTCCAAACTAAATATTTGAATTCCTCAAAAGCACCGACACCAAGGCAAAATGACTACCAGAAGAATTAATGTCAACAAATTAGACCTCTTCTCTGAGCATGAACAGTTTGTTGCTGACGTGGAGGGAAAGTTGAGCCATCACACAGTTGACAACAGTGCAGCAGAAAAGGAGTGGGCTGCATTCAGAGATTTGGTGTACAATACTGCATTTGCTCATCTGGGTCAGAACACTTGTGAACACCAAGACTAGTTTGATGAAAATGATAAGGAAATTCAGAAGCTGCTAAATGAAAAATGAGAACACCACAGGATTTACCAGCAGGATATTTCATCCACCTCTAAGAAGGCAGCATAAATTCCATCAAAAGCCAATACATACAAAGCTTAGAGAGATGCAGAATTCTTGGCTCAGTATGAAGGCAGATGAAATTCAGTTTTATACTGATAGTAATAATTCAAAACACTTTTATGATTCCCTGAAAGCTACTTGTGGATCAAAAACCTATGGTCCATCACAACTACTCAGTGTTGACGGAGCTACATTGATTAGTGATAAGGACATGATCCTAGAGAGATAAGCTGAACACTTCCATAATGTTCTCAACAGACCATCATCAATCAATGCTGAGGCCATTGATCATTTACCTCAGGTTGAAGTCAATTCCTCCTTAGCTGAACTTCCAACTGAAGACAGATTTTGAGGGCCATTAGGCTCCTTTCATGTGGCAAAGCACCTTGTGCTGATTCTATCCCAGCTGAGATTACAAGGTAGGGGGATCATAGCTCATACAAAAGTTGACTGAAATTTCCTAGGTTATATGGCAAGAAGAGATTATCCCCTAGGAGTTCAAGGATGCCTCCATTGTGCATCTCTATAACGGTAAAGGGAATAGGATATCCTACAACAATCACAGGGGGATCTTTCTCTTAGTCATTGCTGGCAAAATTCTTGCTTCCATCCTCCTTAATAGGCTGATCCTTCACCTGTAAGATGGCCATGTAACTGAGAGCCTATGTGACTTCAGAAAAGGCCAAGGAACAGCTGATATGGTGTTTGCTTCCTGACAACTCCAGGAGAAATGCCAGGAGCAGAACAGAGGTCTATACACAACAATCTGAATTTCAGAGAAAATACAAACAGAAAAACAAAGATCAGGGTTTCCAACTGCCTGACTGTAAACAATACATACATCACAGATCAACAATACATACTTTACAGATCCAACTGTCTGATCATATATACATAATTACCAGAGAGGTAATAGGTTTTCAAAGCCTATTTGAGGCTCCTTAAGGGAGCTCCTTAGCAGCTGCCCAGAGTCTCATCTGCTCAAACAAACACTAACAATGAGTAAACCCCAAAGTAAAACCTGACCTCAGAGTATTTAAACACTTTTCAGAGCTGGAGGGCAGGACCTTTTGACCCAGTGCCACAACAGAAATTAACAAAAGGTACTTGAGGCTTATTAATGGATGGGGAAAATCTAATTAACATTACACTTTCTTGGACCAGTTTGTCCAGGGAATTTAAAAAAAATGGAAAGGATGACCAGGGATCTATGACTTCTTTAGTCAGTCAAGTTTTTGTGAGTTTCAGAAAGTGGAAGGAACCCCAGAGGAAGGACTTTTTAAATTCTTAGATGCGTTCCTTCTGTGTAATGTTATGCTTGTCTAACTACTCTCTCCATCTTCTTTAGTACCATTTATTTTTCTTCATGTAGTGCATAATGGCTGTTGCTGTTGCTGTTGCTGTTCAGTTATTTTCAATCCTGTCTTTTTTTCTTGGCAAAAATACTGGAATATGTTTGTCATTTCCTTCTCCAGCTCATTTTATAGGAGGAAACTAAGTCAAATGACTTTCCCAGGGACACACTAGTGTCTGAGGCTGGATTTGATTCATGTACTCCAGACTCCAGGTCTAGCATGCTATCTATTGTGCAACCTAACTGCACTTAGGACTTCATGAAATGGTATGTTAAAGTTCAAAGACAGTTGTCTCACTCTCACTGACAGAGCAGGGAGTTTGTTAAAGAAATCATTACAGATTTTTTTTTCCCATTTTTTTCTTCCGTCATTGTCCTAATTTCACCTTTAAATGCCCTCCAGATTTTGGTACAGGTGGTATAGTGGTCTTCATGAGAGTATGTTTTTTTTTTTTACAAAAGTTTATCATGGCTGAAAGATGAGATGGCCAAATGTCTGTGAAATCATGTTTTTTATTGTCTTTAGATATACCAGAAGAAAACTAAAATATTGATTGCATCAGTTCTTTTATTTACCTCTCCAATGGGAGTTTGTACCCTTGCTTCCCTTCAATGGTAACTTCCTTTTTTCTTCTGGCTTTATTTGTACTAAGAAGGTTAAGAGTGACAAGATTCAGTCCTTCCAATAGCATGTCCATTCACGGACTTTGGATAACAATTTCACATATACAAACCAGCATCCAAGTTAATTTTTCTGTAATGTTTCATTGCCTTCCTCTTTTCCCACTATGATGTCAGGAGATAAGATAATTTTAAATATCACTGCTAATTGAAAGAAACTGTAATGGGAATCAGAAGATTAGTCAATCAGTTAAGAAGTTGTAAACATCTACTATTTGCCAGGTACAGTTGCAAGCTCTGAGGATACAAAGAAAAGGGAAAAAAAAAAAACCATGGTCCCTACCCTCAAAGAATTTATATTCTAAAGGGGAAGGCTACATGTGAGTAACTATGTACATAAAGATATATGCATTGTAAATGAAATATAATTTCAAAGAGAAGGCACTAACAGTAAGGAAGATTGGGAAAGGCTTGTTGGAGCTAGAAAGAACCTTAGAAGGCATCTTAAGTCAAGTAAACAAGCGTTAATTTAGCATTCACTAAAAAGACAGTCCCTGCAATAAAGGAATTTGTATTCTAATGAGGGAAGATAACAAATAAAAGAGATTTCAAAAGAAGGGGAAAGTATTCATGTGAGAGCAGTGGGCTCCTGAGAAAATTTGGAGGAGCAACCAGGGAGGAATGAAGATATGACTAGTCCTGGCTCTTTCCTTAAAATGGAGGTTCTGAGATAAGTCAGCCAATCAACGGAAGGAATCACCATGGCAGAAAGTGCTTCGACTGTAAGAAAACCAGGAGGAGTGAATTTAGTGGGTAAGGACACTACTCTGGGATACAGTAAAGAAGGTCTGGAGAGTCACAAGAGGAGCTTAGAGAGAAATCTTTCTTTTTATACACATGAAAGATGAAGTCCAGAAGGTTCAGTAACTTTACCAGGGAGATACAGGTTAGAAGTGGTCAAGGAAGCCCATATTTATCTTAGACTCCAGAAACATGAACTGAAAGGCTCAAAGTCAGGCAAGCCAAAGTGGAATGCTGGCAGTGGGCTTCTCTTTGCGATTGTGTAGACTCCCTCTTCACCATGTGGGATGGAGATCAGTTAGTAGTGTCTGATAATGGCACACTTGTCATGAGAATATAGCAGCTATCTGGGTGTCAGTCCACTTTGAGTATGGAGCCCATACCTGATTCCAAAAAGAAATAATCAAGAATCTAGAGCTCCCAAGTTTTCATCTAATAACTGTCCTATGGAAGCATAAGTTGAGCATAATTTAGGAAATATACCATGTTTCTTGAATTCCTTTGCATGTTCACTGGAAGAGTAGCCATACTCCTTATTTATTCTGAGTAAACCAAGATATGGCTTCTCTAGAACTCCTGATTTCAGTGCATTCATGTACTGTCTCAGAGGAGCCTGGAAGAATCAAGAGGCATGTAGTCACATGGTAGAGCATGCACTGTATACAGTTGAGTTTCTTTTTCTTTGTTCCTGTGAGGAATAGAATCTATAAGGCCAAGGTCATATTTATAGGATTGAGTGAATTCTAGTAGATTCAAGGGAGAAATGGGTTTTCCAAGAAAATAGGTGCTCAAAGATGATCTTGATTTGGTAACAATACACAGTAACCATACTTTCTAGACTGACAAATCAGACTAGCAGAGGTCATAACCTATAGTTTACCTGAGCATACATCAGGAGCTGGCTATTGTTTTTGTTGCTATTTGTTGTTGCTGTTGACAAAGATCAGGCCAGTGGCTAGTAATGTCACCTAGAGGTTAAATTTATAAGTGGAATAGTACAATATAAAGGAAACTTCCTAGCTATCAGAGCAATCCAAATATTGAACAAGCTACCCTTGTAAACAACTAATTCCTTGTGTAGCATTAGATAAATTGGGTAATTGATGAGTTCCACATTACAAGAGATCTTCAAATAAAGGCTAGATGATCACCTAACAAGGTTGTTAAAATGAGGACTCATCTTTAACATAGAGATTGGACTAGATGATGTTTGTGAACCCCAAAGTAAAATACCAACTTCCTGTTGTATATACTTTTCAAACAAAGAAAAGCTTGAAAATCTATGTGTCTCAGCATTTATGGATCCATATGGCCCAGAGTCTAATTGGGTCTGCATCAGGACTCTATGTGACTCAGGATGTGCACAGTTGTGAACTAAGTCAAAGCTCAAAGCAGCAAGACATCCATGATTGAAATACCTGTGTACCTTTAGAACTGGGAACATGGCTCTTTTTCCAAGGGAAAAGGAGATCCATGTGATGATATAGGCCCATTAATGGACAGGGAAGATCTTATATTCCATTAATCCTATAAACACATAAAAGGAAGCTAGAAAGTAGATTGGGGGAGATTGTACAGGATACTTTTCTCCATGTAGTAGAAACCAAACAGAATTATATACGGAAAGTGGAATGAGTTGGAAAGTCCAAATGCTGCCTCTATAAAAAAAAAAACTGACATAAATTTGGGAGGAATTTTTCATCCTTTCAGAGAGGAAGGAGGCTGAGGGAGGTGGAATGAAGTTTGAGATTACAAGGTTAATTTAGCAGTGTGGTGACTAGATTTAGTGTAAGCAGCTTATACTTGGAGGAGCATCTTGTTCTTTGGAGTTAAAACTAAACAGAAATTCTTTATTATGTACAAAAAATGAAGAAAGTGACCCTAGCTTCTATGATCCTCACTGACTATAGGGTACAGGAGAATCACTCCCAAAGTTGAGGGAACATCATTGGTGGAGCTTGGGTCATTTCCAGAAAACCTAGACCCGACAGCCCCTGCTCCCCCCCCCTCCTTACCCCCCCAATCTCCTTAAGAGTACTGAAGAACTTTAGGTGAAGGGAAAAAATCTATCACACCTGGCCTTTAGGTGGTGGGGGCCATATTAGTCTTGTGTTACAGTTACATAAAGAAAAAAATCTGACTCTCTAAAACTTCTATTTGTTGGCTTAGTTTTACCCTCTGGGGTAAAAGCTTAATCCTTCTTTCACATGACAGCATCGCAGAAATTCAAAGAGAACTATCATGTGTCCAGGGAGTATTCATTTAGTCAGTCCAAAGCAGAGGTCTGAGTAGAAAATAGAAGAGTCAACAGCTGCATATGACCAAGGCTTTAGCTTCAAGATCATTGAGGTTAAGTGACTGCCCTAGAGTCAAACTGGCAAGTCCATTGGAAGGCTCCAGTTTCATTTCAGGAAGCCCATGTCCCATGGTACTTCTGTAACCAGTAGACCATATTCTGCCTTACTGCTTTGAGCCCAGAGAGTAACATAAACTGTGATTCAAATTAGTAAGTATGAACAATAAAAACCCTCATATCCCAGTGTGATGTTAATGAAGTAGAAAAGATGGTTATTTACAATATAATTGGTTGAAAATAATGCCATAAAAAGAATAGCAAAATGCAATTTCTATTTGAAATAAAAATTTAAAGCATTGATCTAGTCCTCTAGAGACAACCCTGACCTACATAAACAAAAAGATCTTGGGTTAATTTTTGTTTCCTTCCCCTTATTATATTTCCCAAATTCTACTTTCTTTCTTCCTATCAACACTTCTCCCCTACCACACTTTTCACGTACAGTTGACAAATGTGAAAAGATTTTCTGGGGACTTTGATTAGTAATAAGGAGCTGTGAGGCTCCTGCTGTGTCTTCCTTCTGTCTTTGCCTCTTTTTCTCTCACACAAACCAACTCGGAAAGGAATGGAAATGATATGTCAGGAGACATCCAGGAATGCAAACTCGAAAACACACAATTTGAAATCAAAACTGGGGTCAGCAGACTTCTTGCCAAATTGGGTGTTCATTGGAGATTTATAATAAAAGGCGCCATTTTATTTAAATTTTCCTCAGAACTCTGGGGAAAAGACATGCCATGATATCCATCCAAATAACTCCTTAGGTAGGAAAATAAACTAATGAGGACATCACTACTATTTTCCTCAGGCAAGTACAGCAGCTTAACTGTATTATTGGTATTGGGGGGAGGGATGGATGAGAGGAAGGCAGTGAACCCAAAGCATCTTTGAGTTCCTGCATTACTTCCAAGTACTTTATTAAATTATCCAAGCCTCAAATCGCTCAACACAGCCTAAAATTGACCAAGTCTCTTTGTGGCCTTTTCAAAGCTCATGTAATTTCTTTGGGCCAATTATTTGGAGCACAGGTATGAAGTTCATTGAATTTTACCCCAGCCCCAGCTATAATGGGGCCATACAGAGCATCTTTCTTCTGCGGGAGAGAAAGGTACTGATTGAATGCAGCAGGGGGTGAGGAAGCGGTGGTAAGCTCAACCACTAGCTGTAGGAGGTTATTGCCGTTGCTTGGCAAACCAGATCTAAACTGGACCAGGCTCAGAGAGAGCTAGATGGCAAATCAGCTGAACCCTTGTGCTTTCTCTTTTGCCTGATAGCAATGAAGTTTTGGTACTTCTGAAGTAAGACAAATATATCTTCTGGAATAGTAACGGGGTGGGGATGGGCAGAAGAAAAAGTTGCAGAGACTGGCATGACAAAGCCCAGGATTAAAAGCTGGTGTTGCTAGCTGAGAAAAAGGAAGTTAGGGCTGTCCAGAGGTGGAGCTAGATGCATGTATACTGGGGCTGGGAGGGGAGAATGGGGGGGAAAGTGGAGAATAGGGGGGAAAGGGGAGAAAGTCATACATCCCTAATCTTTGAAGATGTATTCAGGAGGGCAATTATCCTTTCCCACAGGATATTTCTTTATCACCCCTGCCAGAAACTGAACATTAGGCAGGATGGACAAAAGACCTGCCCCACTGCAGCATTTATTTTCTTTTATTATGTTCATCTTTAAGGCTATAAATCCATGAATGGAAAAAGGTCTGATGAAAAGAGATAATGCAGGAGGGATTCTTTGAATACCATAAAGCACCTTAAAAATGCAAGGTAAAAAGGACAATTCATTTGTTTTTAATCTCTGAACTCAAATTCAATTGACATATCCTCAGGTATAATATTTTGAAATATTAATGCATTTTAAAAAGTAGTTTTTTGATACTCATGCCCATTATGTTTTGTAATAAACTTGTTCGCACTATGATAAAAATATTAAAGCAAAATTATCATAATAATGCTTTAATATTTTATTTTGGCATATTATAAATTATATTAGTGTTTAATGCATAATATTTTGTTTATTAAATAGACTCCCTTAGAGCTCAAGATATCATCCATGTGATGTGAGAAGAAAGATCAACAGCAAAGTATGAGAATGCCAATCACAGTCATCAACATAAGAAACTCTGTGCTCTGAGATCTCTATGGTAACTGTGAAGGACTGGCAGGAAATCTGAAAAACCAACTAATTGGACTCTAGAAGTACTGCCCTAACCAATGTAACATACTATTCCTATGAATCAAAGAACCTGAAAAGGAAGAAGATTATAGGCTGGTCTTAGAGCCATCATTACTATATTTCCTTAATCAAGGTTTAGCAAAGAACTTTTTTTCTTAAGATGACTCTATGTTGATCTGTAATACACTGTTGTATTACTTGGAGCTAAAAATATTGTTGACAAAAAATAGTATGAAGCACTTGCTCATAAGTACTTCTAATTTTTTTATTGTGTGTGTAGTACTGGTGTACGATAAAAAAGCTTTTATTCATTATGCACATAATTCAGACACTGAGTCTGAGATGTAACAAAACATGAATCAATTTTCTGCTGCTTTTGCTAATTTTGGCCCAAACAACACCAAGAAAACATAGGTTCTGCAGCAGCCAGCACCACTCCATCTATACGAGGAACTATCAGTTACAGCAAATGGAGAAATTTTGAGTGCTGTGGATAAATATACTTACCTTGGCCTATTTGTACCAGGAATGTACACAAAGATGAGAAGATTAACACATGCATTGTCAGAGCTAGCTCAATGTTTGGGAGGCTCTGAGGGAAAGTATGAGAGAGCCCACCAAACTGGAGGTCTCCTGAATCATTGTCCTGTTCTCTTGTTGCATGCCTGTGAAACCTGGGCAGTCTACCAGTGCCATGCCAGGAAATTGAAGCAATTCCATCTGAATTGTCTTAGGAAAATTCTAAAGATCACCTGGTAAGATATGGTACTGGACAATGGGGTCCTTTCTAATCACAAACACCTTAGTCTTCTCTAAGTGAGCCCTAAACAACAAAGAATTCAAACTCTACTGCAAAGAGCCCAACTCTGATGGGCTGGCCACATTGCTCAAATGTCACTCTCAAGGTCTCCCTGAAAAACTTTGCAATCGATTGCTTGACATGTGAGACACTAGAAAAAGACCTCCCAGTATGGTATCAAAAAAGACATTGTACTCTATGAACACAGCAGAATTGCAGTCACTCAAAAGAAACATGAGATAAGCAAATTTAGGGACATCTCCCCTCCATATGTTCATGTGGACTACTTGTGCCAAACTTGTGGTAAGGCCTTCCAAGCTCACATTGGTCTGATCAGCCACAGTCAGACACACTGTACCTTGACTCCAACATAATGATGTCATTTTGGTCCTCTTCGAGAAAATAGGAGAACAGCCAACCAACCAATAAAAAACATTCAAGTCTTCAGTCCATTTCATGAATACCTTTGCTTTCTTATTTTAGTCAACATCATACAAACCAAAACATTTTCAGGAAATGGGATATTAAGGTTTCTGATTTGTTCTAGTGCTCTAATAGGACTGCCAGAGTCCAATTAGTTGGTTTTTCAGACTTCCTGCCAGCCTTCACAGCTATCATACAGGTCTCAGAGCACACAGTTTCCTTTGTAGATCACTGTGATTGGCATTCTCTTTCTTTGCTGTTGACCCTTATCCTCACACCACATGGTTGATGTCTTGAGCTCTAAATTTGTTCTGATTTGTTCTAATTTCTTGTGGTTTCTGAACACAAAACAATTCTATTCACTTCTCTGTCAGTAATTTTTTTTTTAAAAAAAAGTTGATTATTTGTTATGACTATCCATAGCAAATGCATAAAACATTGGCAGATCGCATCAATATAGAGCAAAAAACAAATAGAATACTTAAACCTATATCACATGATTAAAGGTAAGAAAAAAAATAAACATTGAATAGAATCCAGGGAAAAAAAAGTTAACCAGAAATTCTTGATACTTTTTATCAGCAACTGAAAACTAAAACCTAAAGGTTAGTGATACAAGGAGTCAAAGCAAAAAATAAAATGAATAATTAAATATCAAACAAAAACTGTACTCTAAAAAGGCTTGAGGAACAAAGAAAATAGAAGATAAAGTAGCATTTGAGGAAGGAGAGCATGTGAAATTTCTGGTCATTTGTATAGTTCAAATAAGTAAAACACAGAGAAAACTTGAGTGGGTCAAACTTGAAACAGAAAGCTTATGTAGCTTATTAGTACGAAGTTATTTGCTCCTTGAGGGCAGGGATTCTCTTTTACCTTCTTGTTCCCAACACTTAACACAATGTATGGAACATAGTAGGTGCTTAATAAATGCTTACTGACAGACTGATATCAAGGAAGTTGATGGAAATTCTAGTTTCTTTGAAAAAAAATTAAAATAAAGGAATCTGGAAAAGATACATATTTATAGGCTCAAATGCTTCATAGTTGTCCATGAACAGCAAGCAAAGCTTTCCCTATAGTGCAAGCTTGGTCTCATCCTTCTTAATAGAATGCATCACTTACAACTGTTACCAATAGAGAACATGCATCCAAATATAGCCCAATTATATGTTTATGTAATTTATGAAGGATTCATAGTTCATAGCTCTCAAAAAAAATCTATGAAGAGGTGAGGGAAAAATATATTGTATAAGGCACAAAAGAGATGAATCAAAAAGTTTTCAAGAGTATGAAGAACAACTCATTTTTGAATTGGAAATTATTGCATAAAACTCTTGAAAGCATTTTAATGTTTACATTGTCTTTATTGAATATCACTAAGTCTTTGTCTCAGTTCCACACTTCTAGTTTACTTATGCTTGTACTAACAAAAATGCAAAAATAGATACAAGCATAATGATAATGCTACAGCATTTGAAGCCCATGTAGAAAACTTCTCCCTTTAAATTATGTCATCAATACAATAATGTCAGGATCAACTGACATAAAAGTGACATCTTTAAATCTATTATCATGGCTTGTAAATAGAACTGAGTATGGTTTTTATGTGAGAAAGAGTCATACCCAAACACTGCACTAATTACTTATTGGACATTAATGATATCATTGTATATGGCTCCACTGAAAACTATATTAAGTAACTGCTTCATTTCAAGGAAACTTTAATGATATTAAAATGTCATTTGAATTCAGAAAGTGATGCATTTTTAATGTATACCAAGAAAAAATATAGAATGAAGGCTTTTAGTTTAAATCTGGAGGTCAAACTGAGCTAATGGATACACGTTTAATTACAAATAGCTTTCTGGACGTAAACAAGACAGAGAGCATAAAGCTCTCAAGGAGGAAGCTGAAGCCATGCATGTTAGGAAACAGAAAAGCATCCTGAAGTCAAAATTTAGTGGGAAAAAACATGTACATGATATATGTTTCAACGGTTTTCTTTTCCTGTCATTCTTTTGAAACAGTAAAATAGATAAGAACATAGCTAGAAGTAACCCCAAAAACATATATAATTTTTATGAAATATGGTGATTATCACCCAAAGACAGTTATAGAGTAAAGATCTTTTGTATAAAATAAGAAAGAATATTGATAGATGTACTGAGAATGGTCAATACAGATGTTAAAATTTTAAAGTAAAAATTTTCAAACAAATGAACCTCATGTTCAAAGCAATTATAAAGATTGACAATAAAATTATAACCCTGGACCTGTCAAATGTAAACAAAGGTACTTTATCTACATTTGGAGCCTATGAATGACTAAGACCTACAAGCATAATTAAAAGTACAACATGTGTAACAATCACATGAACACTAATGATAACATTAATATGTCAACAAAGAGACAAAGAACTGAATCATTCAGATTTGTTTATAGAAATGGAGGTGTTCATGACAGATTCAGGATCAAGGCATTGCTGCTAGAAATTATAGAAATATTGATTGATATAAATTTTGCAAAGAAGTGGTAGGTAGCTCTGCAATACATTATTTATTATGGGTTGAAAAAATTTAGATTCTAGAATGATGAAAGCAGGAAGCTAAAATCATATATATCAAAAGCTTGGTATCTTATATAAACTAACAGAAAAGAAATATCAATATTGTAAATACAAATCCTAAAATAGCCTTAAAAATCCAAAAAATGAACTACCAGAAGTAGAATATCATTGTAGATAATACCATTACTCACAAATGCCTAGATATAATTTTGAACCACTTAATATTTAAGAATATTTTAATTAATGTTGCCATACCAGATATTCATAATTTCCAAAGTTCATAAAAAGAAAAAATATCAAAATATATAAATTCAGTGAATGAAATTAATAAGAATAAGATGAGGTATACATCATCACTGTTGCCTGCCATTCCATTTGTCCTAAAGATGGTTTTAATGAGTCTGCAAAAGAAAAACACATAATCTACTATGTTTATTCAGTTACAAAAAGTAGCAATTTTATCCACCTGTGAAAGAGTTCACAAAGCATAAATATAGTAAGATTTTATCTTATGCTTGAATAACTTTTATCAGAGTGCTATTGAAAAACGTAATAAGAATGGAATTAATAAAAATTAAAAATAGAGTCCTGGGACCTGAACTTTCCAGCTACCTCTCTACTTTCTGCTTGGTCTGAACTTCATGGAAGATGACGTCCCTGTACCAGGTATCTGCTGTGTCAAAGTAACACTTAGAAGTCTTGTGGGTTAAACAGATTACGGTTGTAGTTAAGAGTGATAAACATACATATCTTCTTGCTAGGTTAAGAATGATGTATAGTTAGTCAATCAGCTTCACCTTAGTTGAACATTTACACATCCTGCTGCTTCAACCACATCTTGCATGTTTTAACCCACTACCTCCTTCAACAATTTCAGTAAAACACATGAACAACTTAAGGGCAAAGCTCCTGTACAAACCTATACCTCCAGTGCTTGATGACTCTTGCAAAGTGCTATTACTAGGATTTCAGTAAGTAAATCTCCTAATAAAGTTTGGACGGATCAGCCTAGCTTTGTCTGCCTCTTTCCTTGAATTCTTGCAACACAAGTGGAAACAATAGGGTACTTTGGTCCCTTTGGACAAGTATGTAAGAAGCCCAGGTTAATACTAGGGAAATGGCATGCAATCTGTTATATACATCCCTTAGTTCCATTGGCCTAATACAGAATCTATGAGAACAGAGATGGAAAAAAAAAAACTTTAAAAGTTAGCTCCGGCTCATTAGAAGGGAGCCCTGTTAATGTTTTAGGTCCCTTGGTAGGGGTATTGGCCTATGACTTTAGGGAAGCATTGACCAAGTAAGCTGAAATTCAAGATCTAAATTCCACCAGAGCACACAATTCATAAAAGGGAAGTCAGAAAATACTTCAGCAACAAATGTGCAGAAAAAAAGCTAGTGGAAATCAAATGTGGCTTAATTTTATATGGTCTGGAGTGTTATGAGAAGAATTTCATAAACAATCTAATACAATTTTACTAAAGAGGCCGAGGATGCTTAATCCCCATCAGCACTCTTAGATACCACCTCTACTTTCTCTCCTCTCACTGGTTTCTAAAATGTCTTCAATGTTGCTTCCTTGTCTCCCCCTTTCCAGCTTCCTTTTATGTCTTATCTTTGCCCATTAGACTGTAAGACCCTTAAGGGCAGATGTCCTCCTTTTTCTTCTTTGTCTTCCTAACTACTTAGCAGAGTACTTGGCACATAGTAAGTAGGTGCTTAATAAATACTTCTTGCATTGACTTACTGAATTGAAATGACAACCACAAATAAAAATATTAATGTCACACTTACACAGGTTTGAGAAGAACCTTTTTCATAACATTCCTGGGTGTTAAAGAATAAAAGTATTCAACTCTTGCTCAAGGCCACATAGCTAACAATAATAAAAACCTACATTTATAGATGCCATCTTAAAGATATACAAGTTATTTTCTTCTCAATAACTTGGTGGGGTAGGTAGTAAGAATATTAGCAATTCCAATTATTACTAATCAGTTAAAGGAAGTAGGGATGGTTAGCCTAGAGAAGAGAAAACTATGGCTGTTTTTAAATATTTGAAGGGCAGAACTGGGGGAGGGATTAAATTGGAAGGAGAAGAAAAGAGACAAAATGGTGGTCATGGCAATAGCACCTGGGACATTAGCTCTGCTATATTTAGCCCTTTGGTTGACTCAACAGCATCAAGTACTGGTTGTCGGAAGAAATGGAAATTTGAGAAGTTTGAGAATGAGAAACCTATAAATCCTGACTGATAAGATGGATTATCAGTGGAAAACTTTTTGGGTGATTCTGCCAAAAACATACTTCTACAAAACTATAATTACATGGAGAATTTTGATCTGACTAATGACTGCTTTCTCACATATATATCTTCTTTCTTTGTCATTGTGGTTTTGCTCTTAGATTACCTGAACTTTTTTCAGTGTCCAAGGGTCTTTGCCATCTTTGTCATATCCTGTGTTATTATCATGGGAAAAGTATCTTTCTCATAGCACATAAATAAGATCCATCTGTAATGGACCCTGATAACATTTGGCAAGTCACTTCCACCCTGAAACAATTTTATGACAAGTACACCCTGAAACTAACATTCATCAGTGGGAAAACCAAACAGCAGATGGAGAAAAAGTTTATTAATTCTACTACAAAATTTTTAACAAGGGTAAGATGCTGGTCACAGAAGCCCAAAATCTCAGGATTTCCAAGTTCCCTAAAAGCTTCAGGAAAGAAAGTGAAATGAAATAACTTCCTTGGAATACAACTATCTTTTCAGACAAGATCGTGCTAAAGATAGAAAACAAAACATACATAGATGCACAAAAGGAGGCAAAGTGGAAAGAGCCCATAAGTCAAAAACTAAAACATATAGAGTAAAAGAATGCTAAAACTTTTCATGTTTTGTTATGAAATCCTATTCCTTTCTAGATTAATACAATTTCCTAATTCAAGACTAGAAGTTGAAAGCTGGCATCTAGCTCAAGCTTATACTTGGTCTATATGGCTGCAGTGTTTAGTCTCTTGATCTGGTAGTTCCCTGACTTTTGTGATTGGATAAAAGGATCCTTGACTTACCAAACACTTTTGGAAGGAACTTTTCCTTGAAGATCTATAGAATTCCTCTTTTGTCCCTGGCAGTACTTTATATTGTTACTGTTTCTTGCCATGACTGCCTCTTTTATTTTCATTTTTAACTTGCTCCCCATATTGTTGACTTGGTTGTACCAGTTCAAATTTAAAAAAAAAAATCTCAGTGTCCGCTTTTTTCGAGGATTTAACACAAAACCCTAGGGTACAATGGTCTCCATTTACAGACTTACCTTTCTTTAGTTTTAGACTTATTTGACGAAATGGGGGATGAATTTTAAAAGCAAAAAATGCATGAAACCTATGGACTTTAACTTGTTGAAAACAAAACAGGAGAGGGAACCTTCTTCTGTCAAATTTTGTGTACTTGATCAAGAAGGAGGGAATGAATTAAGCATTTATAGAGTTCTACTATGTACCAGGCAATATGAGGAGCACTTGGAAAGATCTTATTCTCAAGGAACTTACATTTGGATGGGAGCAAAACAAAGGTGTCTGACATGAGGGCATGGTTTTGAAGTGAGTACTTGGAGGAGAATGAAAATAAGTTAACCTCAGACCCTCCTCAAGATGGAGGTTCCAGGAGGAACTCAACAATGGGAGAAGTGGGGAGTGGGGCAGGCTTGGCAGAAGAAAATTCTTTAGGAAGTGGGCCACAGGGGTGGTAAACTATTCAAGATGAGTCAGCCTTAGAGGACTAGAAATCAAGAACAGTATCAAGAAAGGAAAATCAATGAATGTTGTCTAATGGCTGACCCACACTCAAATTTTTTTTAAATTTCTGTTCTATGTGACCTTATTATCTATGATTTTCTATTGTTTTATAAAAGAAAAAGAGAAATAAAAATAAATTAATATATGTACTTTTCTGTTTATCCTCAGAAGAAAGTCTTGGAAGTAATGCAATGAGGCAAATTTCAGCTTAGTGTGAAGAAAAATTTCCTAACAATTAGAATGATTCAAAACTAAAATAAGCTTGACTTTGGAGGTAGAAGGCTTTCTATCCCTGAAGGTTTTCAAACAGAGGCTAGGTCCCATCGTTCTTCAAGGATATCATAGGGAAAATTCTTATTTAGGCATATCTTGGACTAGATAGCCTCAGGAATCTTCTCCAACTCCAAGATTTCATTATTTATATAGCACGTTAAGGCTCAGAAAGTGTTTTCTTCATGAGTGGCACAAACATCATTACTTACATTTCATAGATGAGAGAACCAAAACTAAGAGGCAAAATGACTTTCCCAGAGCCATAGTGCAAATCAGTGTCAAAGGTAGACCTCACACTTGTGTCTTTGATGACAAGACCAGTGCTTTTCACATTAAATCATTCTGCCTTCCAGGTTTCCCCTACCAGAGATAGCAGACACTCTTTCAACCCAAAAGAATTGATAAGAAGCACTCTTTTAAGACAACAGAATAAATCTCTATATTCTGCTTCCACACTGCAACCTCCCATCCTACAATCCTCAGTTCTTTCTCAGGCTATCACTCCTGCATTAGCTGTATCCTCCTTCCTTACCCAACTTTACCCCTAGGTGAAGCAGTTCAACTTTCTATTGTACTCTTCTCTTGAATCCTGTGCTTCATTAACATATTGCTAGTTGTACCCTGCCAAGCCTCTGCCTTGGATGGCTCCCACCATCTGCTATCTTTCCTCCTACACACTTGCTGCTGAATGAAGCTAGAGAAAATCGCAAAACTATGTTAAGGGAGGTCACTATAAATGTATGTTACATAACCTCAATTTGGTCCTCACTGTGGCAAGGCAATCCTTTTACGTCTCCCTAATTAACTCACTATCCTAGTCATCATAGCAACTTTTACAAATCTTTTCATTTTTCTTTGAACCTCTTCTGCCCCTCCTCCTCCCATCTTCTCAGCTAAGAACCTTGCCTCACATTTTACCGGGGAAAAAAGAGTATAGTCCCTTAGTGCTCTCTTCTCCTCTCTTCCTAATGTCAAATAACTCAGATGCCTTCTGCCACCATCACCTCCCTTACCTCTGTTTCAGATAATGAATTAGCCCTTATTCTTGCCAAGGCAAAACTTCCTATATGCAAAAGTTATCCCATGCCATTCCATCTTCTCCAGAAGAGTGGCCCTTTTATCATCCCTACTCTCTCATTTATCTTCGTTCTTTCCCTATGTACTTGCTCCTTACCCACTGGTTACAAACATTCCTGCATCTTTCCAATTCGCTAAAATCGCTCATCTGATCTATCTACCCCTGATAGCTATTGTGCCTTACTCTTCTCCTCTTTTAGGGCTAAATTCCTTGAGAAGGTTATATACAATTGGTTGCCTCTCCTTCTTTCCTCTCACTCTCTTCTTAACTCTTTTCAGTCTGGCTTCCTACCTCTTCATTCAACCAAAATTGTTCTACTGAAAACTATTAGTCATCTTTTAATGGTCAGATCCAATGGCTTTTTTTGTCACAGCCTTTGACCCTGTCAATCACTCTCTTCTCCTTGATACTGTCTTCTCTCTAGATTTTTTGGGGGTACTCTCTGCTGCTTCTCTTTCTACCTTTCTGTCTTCTCTTTTTCAGTCTCTTTTGTTGATCTTAATCCAGGTTGTGCCTACAAACCATGGGTATCCCTCAGGACTCCATCTTGGACCCTTCTCTCCTCATTGTTCCTCAAATAAAACACTCCACTTCCCAAATCTGGGTATTTGCCCTGGCTATTCCCATTGCTTTGAATTCTCTCCCTCCTCACCACTGTATCCTGGCTTTTATTTTACTTTTTTAAGTCCTACCTTAAATTCCATATTCTATGGGAAACCTTTCTTAATGCCCCCTTAATTTCAATGTCTTCCCTTTGTTGGTTATTGCCAGATTGTGCTGTATATATCTTGTTTGCACATAGTTACTTGTATGTTTTCTCCCCTCTTATGCCAGAAGCTCTGTGACTGGTTTTTCCCTTTTTTTGCATCTCAGTGCTTAGTAGTGTGCCTAGCAAATGGTAACTGTTTAATAAATGTTTATTAATGAACTGATTCAGGATTTTCTGAAATGATCTTTCATAATTTCTTATGGTAAAACTAAACTCTGTCATATTAATATATGACGTTTTTTCAGCCATTCTCAGTTGATGGACAGTCCTATAGATTCCAGTTCATTCCTTTTCCTTCTCTCTCTTTTTTCCTTTCAATCCTTACTCCAGGATTAGGAAGTTTGTTTTGCTTATGACTATTCCTTCCTTGGTATTTTCTTCTATTTCAACCCCTCCTTTTCCCATTCTCAATGGTTTCATTGTTAATTTTTATTTGTGTACTAGTCTATTTGTATGTTTGTTGTTTAGTCATTTTCAGCTGTGTCCAGTTCTTTATGACCCTTTTTAGGGTTTGCTTGGCCAAGATAATGGAATGCTTTGCCATTTCCTTCTCCAACTTATTTTATACATGAAAAACTGAAATGGGGTTAAGTGACTTGCCTAGGGTGACACAGACAGTAAGTGTCTTAGGTCAGATCTGAATTCAGGTGTTTTTGATTCTAGGCCTGTGCCACCTCGCTGCCCATTTGTATGAGCATTCAATGATTTGTTGTTCTTCAGATCAGAATTAATCATCCAAGTTTCTCTGTTTTTTCTAATTTAATTCATCAGTACTCACTGAAGACTTAAATGTTATGATAGGATATGCATTTCTCCCCCTTTTAGGAAGTAATGACTGCATATCATACATTCCCTTCCAAATGCTCAAGCAAGTTTTCCTTTCTAGGTTTCTCTGCACTCTTGTATTTATATTTTAAATTTCTTACTTAGCTCTGGTTTTTTAATATTATTTTAATCAGAAATGCTTGAAAGTCTTCTATTCCATTAAAGGTCTACTTTGTTTCCCTTTAAGATGAAATTCAGCCTTGCAGGGGAAGTTATTTTAGTTGTAAGATTCTATCTTTTACATTTTCTAAAATTGTATTCCAAGATCACTTCTCATTTATAGTACAACTGTCAGTTTTTTATGAGATCATAATAGCTGCTCTTCAGTTCTTAAACTCCTTTGTTCTGGATGTTTGGAAAATTTTTTCTTTGACATAGGAGCACTGGATTTTGACTATGACATTCTTGGGACTTTCCATTTTTAGATTATTTTAGGAATCAGATTCTTTCAGGATTCTTTTAGATCAATAGATTCTTTTTATTTTCCTTTTGTTCTAAGTGATGCATGCAGTTTTTCTTTACCATTTCTTCAAATGTAACAATCCAGTTTTGTTTTTATTATGGTTCTCCAAATATTGGCAATGTTAAGTTATCAGATAGTAGCTAAGTGGGGCAGTGGATAGAGTGCTGGACCTGGAGTCAGAAAAACCTGAATTCAAATCTAGCCTCAATCATTTACCACCCATGTGACTCTGGGCAGGTTATTTAACCTACTCCTACCTCAGTTTCCTCATCTATGAAATGAGGATAATTTTAATACCTACATCTTGTTGTGAAGATCAAATCAAATGAGAAAATGATTGTAAAACAACTAGTACGGTGCCTAGCACATATTAAGTGCAATAAAATGTTGACTGTTGAAGATGGCAGAGTAGAAAGACACACATATGCAGGCTCTCCCCACACAGCCCATAAAATACCTGTAGAGAGGGACTCTCAACAAATTCTGGAGCAGCAGAAGTGGAGAACAACAGAGTGGAGGAGATTTCCAGCCCAGGGTGACCTGAAAGGCCCACGGGAAACGTCTGTTGCACTGGACATGGAGTGGAGCCAAGCCCAGCCTTGGCCATGCAGCATGGCGCAGCCCTGGGATGAGGAAACCTCAGGAGCCAAATTTCCAGTCTCAGAATCCCCAGTCACAGCAGCAGCAGGAGTTTTGTAGATCCCTCAACCCACAGGCACTAAAGGTCAGTAACAGGTTTTTTCTCTCTGTCTGAGAAGGGAGAAGGGCTTTCCCATAGCTCTGGCCTTAGGCAGCAGCCACAGAGGCCACATTCAACAGGCAGCAGTTCCCATAGCAGCCTGCATCCATTGTTGGATCCTAAAACCCCTGGGGGTACTGAGCAGCCCATTCTTACCTCAGCCCTGTGTAGAAGCCTTGAGGGAGATGATCTTATCAAACACTAAATGGCGGCCCTGCCCCCACAGCTTAACTGAATCTCAGCCTCCCCCCCCAGTGCTGGCTTGGCAGAACTGGAGGCCAGGTGGCTGTGGAGAGGAAACTCTGCTAAGATTCTAGGCACAAAAATCTCTCCCTGCTCCCAGACCAATGGATACACTTGATTGTGCCACCTTGGAGAAACTGAGACCTTACAGATTCCCACAGTATATCCTATTCTTGACAAAAGACCCAGAAATCAAGTAACTGGTTGGGAAAATGCCCAAAAAAAGGGGAAAAATGAGACTATACAAGGTTACTTTCTTGGTGAAGAGATATCTTCTCCTATCTTTTCAGAAGAGGAAGAACAATGCTTACCTTCTGAGAAAGATATAAAAGTCAAGGCTTCTGTATCCCAAACATCCAAAATAAATATTCAATGGTCTCAGGCCATGGAAGAGCTCAAAAAGGATTGTGAAAATCAAGTTAGAGAGGTGGAGGAAAAATTGGGAAGAAAAATGAGAGAGATGTAGGAAAAGCATGAAAAGTGGGTCAGCACCTTGCTAAAGGAGACCCAAAAAAATACTGAAGAAAATAACACCTTAAAACATAGACTAACTCAATTGGCAAAAGAGGTTCAAAAATCCAATGAGGAGAAGAATGCTTTAAAAAGAAGAATTAGCCAAATGAAAAAGGAGGTTCAAAAGTTCACTGAAGAAAATAGGTCTTTAAAAATTAGAATGGAACAGGTGGAGGCTAATGACTTTATAAGAAATGAAGAAATCACAAAACAAAACCAAAGAATGAAAAAATGGAAGATAATGTAAAATATCTCATTGGAAAAACAACTGATCTGGAAAACAGATCCAGGAGATTCAGTTTAAAAATTATGGGACTACCTGAAAGCCATGATCAAAAAAAAGAGCCTAGACATCATCTTTCATGAAATTA
This sequence comes from Bettongia penicillata ogilbyi, assembly GCA_023548195.1. Taxonomy (NCBI): domain Eukaryota; kingdom Metazoa; phylum Chordata; class Mammalia; order Diprotodontia; family Potoroidae; genus Bettongia; species Bettongia penicillata. The sequence continues at coordinate 1,912,090 of JAJHZJ010000426.1, forward strand.
TCAAGGAAAACTGCCCTGATATTCTAGAACCAGAGGGCAAAATAAATATTCAGAGAATCCACTGATCACCTCCTGAAACAGATCCAAAAAAAGAAACTCCTAGGAATATTGTGGCCAAATTCCAGAATTCCCAGGTCAAGGAGAAAATATTGCAAGCAGCTAGAAAGAAACAATTCCAGTATTGTGGAAATACAATCAGGATAACACAAGATCTAGCAGCTTCTACGTTAAGGGATTGAAGGACATGGAACATGATATTCCAGAAGTCAAAGGAACTAGGACTCAAACCAAGAATCACCTATCCAGCAAAACTGAGTATAATACTTCAGGGGGGATAAAAATTGTCTTTCAATGAAATAGAGGACTTTCAAGCATTCTTGATGAAAAGACTAGAGATGAAAAGAAAATTTGACTTTCAAACAGAAGAATCAAGAGAAGCATGAAAGGTAAACAGCAAAGAGAAGTCATAAGGGACTTACTAAAGTTGAACTGTTTATATTCCTACATGGAAAGACAATATTTATAACTTTTTTCAGTATCTGGGTAGTTGGTGGGATTACACAGAGAGAGAGAGAGAGAGAGAGAGAGAGAGAGAGAGAGAGAGAGAGAGAGAGAGAGAGAGGGAGAGAGAGAGACAAGACAGACAGAGAGACAGAGAGTACAGGGTGAATTGAATAGGATGGGATCATATCTTAAGAAAATGAAATTAAGGGGTGAGAGAGAAATATTTTGGCAGAATAAAGGGAGAAATGGAATGGGGCAAATTATCTCTCATAAAAGAGGCAAGTAAAAGACTTTCCAGTGGAGGGGGAAAGAGGGGAGGTGAGAGAAAAAACATGAAGTTTACTCTCATCACATTCGATTAAAGAAGGAATAAAATGCACACTCATTTTGGTATGAAAACCTATCTTGCAATACAGGAAAGTGGGGGAGAAGAGGATAAGCAGGGTGTGGGGAGATGACGGAAAGGAGGACACTGGGAGGAAGGAGCAACTAGAAGTCAGCATTCTTGGGGAGGGACAGGGTCAAAAGAGAGAGCAGAAGAAATGGGGGGCAGGATAGGATGGAGGGGAATATAGTTAGTCTTACACAACACAACTATTATGGAAGTCATTTGCAAAATTACACAGATATGGCCTATATTGAATTGCCTGCCTTCCAAAAGGGAATGGGTGGGGAGGGAGGGATGGGGAGAATTTGGAACTCAAAGTTTTAGGAACAACTGTTGAGTATTATTCTTGCACACAACTAGAAAATAAGAAATACAGGTAATGGGGTATAGAAAATTATCTTGCCCTAGAGGACAAAAGAGAAGATGGGGATAAGGGAAGGGAGGGATGTTAGAAGGGAGGGTAGATTGGTGATAGGGTAATTAGAATTCTTGACATTTTGGGGTGCAGGGAGGGGAGAAATGAGGAGAAAATTTGGAACTCAAAATTTTGTGGAAATGAATGTTGAAAACAAATAAATTTTAAAAATAAAAATAAAATGTTAGCTATTAATATTATATCAGATGCCATACATTTTCTTCTATTTTCAATCTTTTAATTTGTTCTGCTATTTGTTGCTTTCTCATGAAGTTATTTATTTCTGTTTAGTCTTATCTAGTGTACAGGGAGACGGTTTCTTGGGTAAGAGTTACTATTTTCTCCTCTCAGTTATTTGTTAACTTTCCAAGACCTTCCTCAAGAGCTTTCATTTAATTTTTTTTAAATCTCTTACTTAATTTATCCTAGGTCTTCATGTAGTCCTTAAGGAACATCCAATTTTCCCTTTGAGTCTCTGCTTTGCTATTTTTAATCTTTTTTGTGAAGCTCTAGATACTGTTCAGTGTTTTCTTTCATTTACGCATCTCTCTAGTTTTATTTTCTTTAGTAAAGCTTTGTCTTAGGGCTAGAATCAAATCACTGCTGCCCTTTTGAGTGGGGCCATTGTACTTTCTTGTTCTCACACACTGTGTTACCTGTGTTTCTGGACTTACTTTCATTTCTTAGTTTTGCCACCCTATTCCCTGGCCTCGAGCAAATCTTTGAGGCTGAGAGCATATCTTTGGGGTTCTTTCTGGTGTCTTCAGACAAAGGATTAAGGATATCAGAACTCCTGGACCTGGGGAATTCTAACTGAGTACTCATCAATCTACTAATTTGCTCCTCAATTTCTAAGGTCCCCACTTTAGGACTTTCGGACTACCATGGTCCTTTCTCAGGGAGCCCTCTGCTCTTCCTGTTTCCAGTTGCAGAGCCTTGCAAGTTACATGTGTCTGGAAAGTTTCTAGTTGAGTTGGGGACTGGAGCTGGTGCTGGTTTTGCTGATGACCTAGTTGCCTTTGGGCAACAATCTTCCTTTCCATGATCTATTCATGAATGAATGATTAAGAATAAGATGAAAATTACATTAAGTGGATACTTTTATCTTTTTTACTGCGGTTATTTTTGGTAATAACTGTAAACAAGTTTCCTTTCCCATAAAACAGCAATGAAATAACGTTTTATTAACTATTATGAAAAATCAGAAAATTGTCTAAAGAACTTTCAGGGTAAATAATCCAAGAAGTCAGGCTAGAGTCAAGTAATCCATTATAATTTTCATATTTGCATAGTCACTAATGGTATGCAGAAGACATTTTCCAAAAGAGACTAGGACATATATATTTCATTACTTGATAATATCAATGGAACAGAATAGTGCCATAGGCCAATGATTTCGTAACGCTAAATTAATAAAGCAAAAGGAAGAATCTGATTAAAAAATCAAGGTTGCAAGAGTACTAAAACAATTATACCTTCAGGTAAAGCATTGACCCAATGATTCACTAAATTCTCCTGTTTGGTAAGGCTTTTTTTCATCTGCTTCAGAGCCCTGCAGAATCTATAGGATTCTGAGATTAGACAAGGACCCACCATTATCATTGTTATGATCATTAAAGAGCATTTATTAAGCACTACATTGCAGGCACTGTGCTAAGTGCTGGGGACACAAAGAAAGGCATGGACATAGTTGCTGTTCTCAGGAAGTTTATATTTTAATGAGGGAGCCAATCTACATTTTTGAAGTGACTATCATAACAACAGAAAAAGATAGTAATATTATGAAGACCTACAGGAAAGAGATTATCAAGGAGAGGGTAACCAACAATACTGAAGGCTACAGAGAGGTAAAATTTTGTTCTCTTGGTGGTTCTTCCAGAATTTTGCTCCAGCAATTATTTCTTCTGTCTCTCATCTTCGACATCTTCCTTACTAATGTTTTTTTTTTCCCTTTGCCTACAAATATGTTTCAATCTCTCCTGTCCTAAAAGAAAATCTTTTCCTAATCCACACCATGCCCTCAACCTTTCCCTCAATTTCCCTCCTCTCCTTTACAAATCAATTTCTATAAAGAGTGCTTAGAAAGATAATATGGAAGTTGAATGTATAGGACTTGGCAATGAACTGACATGGAAGGCAAGGATAAGGAAGAGTCAAAAGTGACTTTACAATTTTGAGTATGGTGTTGCCGTTAAAAGAGAGAAAGAAATGAAGAAAAGAACAATATTTTGTGGATGAGTTAAGTTTTTGCCATGTTGAATTTAAGTTCTTCTATTTCACTATCATACTTATGTACTCTTGATTTCTGATCAGACTATTCTACTGAGAATTTTCTCTCTAAGGTCTCCTGAGTTCTTTTAATTACTAAATGGCTTTTTAAGGCATCTTTCCCCTTACTACAATATTTAACATCATTGATCATCTCATCCTTATTTATAGTCTCTCCTCTCTTGGCTTCTATGACACTGTTCTCTACTGGCTCACTTTCTATCTATCCGTTCATATCTACTGAATTTCCATTGCTCATTTATATTCCTTCCTTCAATTCTGGAAATATGAATTTTTCTCAGAATTCTGTCCTTTTCAATCTTCTATTTTCTACGTTCTCTCCCTTAGTGATTCCATCCTCTCCTCTGGATTCAATATGGCTTTATCTTCTGCAGAGATAAGCCCTATGTCTATTTATCTAGCCCCTGTCTCTCTTTTGAGCTCCAGTTCTACATATCATCCCTTGGATATTCTTCTAGTACCTAAAATTCAATGTAGTGAAAACTCATCCCCCCCCCAAAACCCTTCCCTTTCCCCAAGTTCCCTATTTCTTCTTATTGGCTCCACTATTCTCTTAGTCATAATGGTTGAAATCTAGTAGCACTGCTAAGTGAAGTCAAGTCAAGATAACAAGATTTTATTTAGCACTTATGTCAAGCTCTTACTATGTGTCAAGGACCAGATCTAGTCACAGATCATGTATGCAATTGCTTAATTGGCTCATATCATGTTCCAAGCCAATTCATGAGCTAAGAGCTCGGTATCCAATAAAAAAGACAGAAGTAGTCCCTGCCCTTAATGAGTCCACATTTTAATGGAAGAGACACTATTAAAATATTTATTTACATACAACTGAACTAGCACCAAGAGTGGGAAAAGTTTCTTGCAGAAAGTGAGATTTCAGTCAAAATCTTAAGGAAGTCAGGGAATACAGGAGACAGAGATGAGGAGAATGAGATTATTCCAAGCCCAAGGAACAGGTGAAAATGCCCAAAGTCAGAAAAGGAATGTTACATGATAGGAACAACAAGATTAATGGATTATAGAATACATGTAGGGGAGTAAGGTGAAAGAAGACTGGAAATTTATGAAGGTCCAGGTTATGAAGGGCTTTAAACAGCAACTGGAATTTTATATTTGATCCTGGAGGTAATAGGGAGTCATTGAAATTTATTGAAATGGGGAGGGAGAGTGATATGGTTAGAGCAGTGCTTTAGGGAGATCACTTCAGCAGCTGAATGGTAGATGAATTGCATGGAGAGAGACGAGGCGGGGAGACAAACAAGAAAACTATTGCAATAGTCAGGTGTTAACTATTGTGATTTTAACTCTCCTTTTTCCCTACATCAGTCACTTACCAAATCTTGTCATCTTTTCTCTCAGGCATTCTATTTTGGTTAGACCAAGACTGGAGCACTGTGCTAAGTTTGGCCAAAGAAGCCACCCTTTTGGAAGTATATTGATGAGAGAAAGAAAAATTAGAATGGTGAAGAATCTCAAATTCATACCATTTGAGACCCAGTCAAAGGAAAGGGGTTTGTCTAACCCGGAGAAGACAGCATATGATTGTCTTCAAGTATTTTAAGGGTTGTCATCTAGAAGAGAGATTACTTTTCTCTTTGTTCTAAGAGAAGAACAAGAAACAATGACTTCAACTTGTAAAAAGGCAATTTTAGGCATGATGTAAGGAGAAATTTCCTAATAATTTGGATTATCCAATAGTGAAATGAGTTGCTTTAGGAGGTAGTAGCTTCCTCTTTATCAGACATCTTCAAACAAAGGTTGGATGACTAGTAATTAGGTACACTGTAAAATTAAAGGTATAACAAAACTAGATGACTATTGAAATCTGTTCCAAATCTGAAATCCTGTGATACTGAAACCCTTTCCTATTGATTGCCATCATGCCAGGTCAGGTCCTATTTTCTTAACTGATCTCCTTAACTTCTAGTCTCCTCCCTCTCCAGTTCATTCTACACATGATTGATGTGTAGGTCTAATACCCTAGGCCTGATACTCCATTTTCTCCCAAAAACTTATAGTGAAGGAATATGAATGTATATATCGATATATAATATTATATATATATATAATTTACTTAACTCTGTGCTTAAAAGTCTCCATAATCTAGCATCATTCTACTTTCCAATATTATTCCTCTCCACTCTTCAACCACTCTCTGATCTAGTCAAATTGAACTTATTCTGCTCTATCTTGCCACCATGCATTCACTCAGACCATTTCTTATTCCTAAAAACACATTCTCTCTTCTTTCAAGTCACAGATCATGTGTTACCATACCCACAAAGTCTTCCCTCATCTCTCTCTCCTCATTTTTCTTATTAGTTATTCTAGATATCTCCTTTTCTCCTATAATATACTACCTGGTATTATTTTTACCCTCCATTTCTGGCCCTCACCATTAGATTGGAAGCTGCTTTAGAGTGAGATCTAGGTTACACACATATTTGTATCCCCAGCATCTACTATGCCTTATATATGTAGTAGGTGTTCAATAAAAGTTTAGTGAATTGAATGTGAGGGGTAGAATTAATAGGAGCACAAAGGAAGGAGGAGTCATTTCCAGGTATGAATCAGGAAAACGCTCGAGCACCTGATCAAGACTCAATTGTTTGTGTTTTGTTTCTTTATATTCTTATAATATATTTACATCATTTTTTCTATATCTATTAACCATCATGCAGAAATAGCTGTTTCCACTGTGGGAGATGCTAGAAAAAAAATAAGTAACATTTGTTTAGAGTCAGATGGTGGGCAGAGATATCACTATACAACAGGGTTAAACAGGACTCAGACATGCTCAGAGCACTGTGTCCATATTCCCCAGGAACCACTTTATATGAGTTCAAACTTGAACAATTTGTTTCTTGACCTTGTACATGACATTAGACCACATTATCTGTCTCTACCTTGAGTTTCATTGCCATCATATCATTGACCAATTCTTCTGTATTTCGTAAACACCTCCTGCCCCTTGACCATTTTCTTGGTGTTCCATGCTGACTCTTTGCAACAAATGACCCTCTTCTTGCTTCTGTCCCTTCACTAAATGAATCACTGCCATTTCAAACTATTCTGCCTATGCCCAGATGAGTGTCTTGCATATACTGAGTACTTCCTAAATGCTTGTGGACTTGGTATTTCATAGAAATCCTCAAGTAATGTCCTTTTCTGGTCTTAACTCTCATCTAAGACAAAACAGGCAGATCTACACCATTTCTATCCCTGCAGCCTAGCACAGTGCTCTGCATACAGTACAACAGTTTCTGACTGCTCTCTCTGCCATTGCTATATAAGGGGGAAAAAAAGTCCCTCTAAGCTGAAGGCTGGATCTAGTCAAAAGTTATGTATGCAGTGATGTAATTGATTCGTATCATGTTCCCAGTTCACTCATGAAACTTGCTGAGAGGCTAAAATCCATTGAATCTCTCCCCAGAGAATTGTATTGCCTGCAATATTAGAAAGACTCCCCTCCCACCAAAACCCTGCAGCTAAATTCTATGAAGGAAAACCACAAGAAGCTACATATGCTCCCACATGAAATCATGAAGTTGTCAGCATCTGGTATTACTTGAGTCCTTGGCAAGGTCTCAATCTGTCACCAATGAAAGGCAACCCAAAGATACTTGTAAAATAATCTTAGGATCAGAAAGTCATAGATACAAAACAGGAAGGGTCCTTAGAGGTCCTCTAATCCAAATTCACTTTATTTCACAGATCATAAGATTATAGATTTAGGACTGGAAGGAACCTTGAAGATCATTTTACCCAACCCCCTCATTTTAGAGATGAGAAAACTGAGTTGCGGTGACTTTACTAAGATCATACAGGTAGTAAGTGTCAGAGGTAGGATTTGAACCCCAGTCTTCTGATTCCAGAGCTAGTACTATACTTCCTTTAAAAAAAATCTGCCAGTCTAAGTAATCAATATTACCAGTAAAACTCTGACACTCTCCTTCATGCATTATTTTCAATACCTTTTATGAGGCTTTAATAGAAGACAACCTCTAATTGGTAGTAAGCTTTCCCCCCATGCTTATATGTCTTCATAATTTATGCTAGAATCTTATCTGGTGATGCAGGAGGGATGACTTATCCTGCCTCCTTTCAGTTGTTTATCTAAACCTACTGACATATAAGTATTCTATAAATATTGCCAACTAACCAGCTGACCCTGAATTCAGGCTATTATTATGATAAGCACTGTACATTTATGTAGCTTTTAGAATGGTTTTGGAAAAAAATCCTTGAAAGCTGATGAATTAAATACTCAATAATTACTGTACATTGTAGATACTTGGTGAATTGAAATATCTGTTTGGAAGCTTCTCATCTAAAGAATCCAATTCATTTAGATTTGCCATATTAATATGATTGGCACTTTGATGAATCTGTGATATGCATCAACTAATACGTACAGGTTTTACAGTTCCAATGTTTTGTTTTGTTTTTTTCATTCTGTGTGATTTTTGTCTGTTTCAGAGTTGTGGAATCTCATTTAGGAGGGACATGAGTGATTATCAAGTTCACTCCATACATGAATGGAGATATCCTCTGAAACATTCTCAGGTGATCATTCATATTTTGTTTGAAGACTCTTAGTAAGGGAGGAACCCATGATTTCTGAGAGAAGTGCGTTCTACTTTGTGACAGCTCTAATAAAGAAGTTTTTGTTTACATCAAACCTAAATCTGTTTATTTTTCAACTTCCACACATTGTTTCCAATTTTGCACTCTGAGACCAAAGACAATAAGTCAAATATCTTATCTACTGAGTACTTTTTCAACACTTCTTCAAATACTTGAGAATAATTATTTTGTCTCTAAGTATTCCTCAATAAAGGATATATTCAGTGTGTTAGAAACCTTACTCTAGTTGTTCAGATATTTCAGGTGTCTAGTATATCACTTGGACTGTCCACTTACTGTATATCAATCTCATTACAAGACCAGCCAATGTAATTTTGAAATCATATATGTTCTAGATAATGAATGACTTCCAACATACTTCTCATGTGCAAGTCTTCATGAGAATTGTATTCACCAATCTTTGTCTTAGTCTTTCTTTTGGCTTTGTAATACAGAGGTGACACATAGTAAGTAATTAGTAATTGCTTATTGATTAACAGCATGTGGAATACTACTCTTGTCTGTCTTCCATATTACAACCTTTGATTTTTCCGTGGTTTATAGCCACATAAAATACTAGAAGAATTTTGGTATTAAAGCAATAGGTAGCATGGGATGATCACAGAAAGCCCTATAAACCTTTTCAAATGCAATCCAGCTCACTTCTCCATTACTAGTCAATCCTGGGTCTGCTTACTGTCCCTTTGTGTCACCTATTCAAAGACATATATAAGAGGAGGAGGTAAAAGCAAGATGGCAGAGAAAAGAAACAAACATGCTTGAGTTCTGCCAAATTACCTTCAAATAATTTTAAGTAATACTTCAAAATGAACTTTGGAGTGGCAGAACCCACAAAAGGATAACTTGAAATAATTTACCAGCCCAAAATAACTTAGAAGCTTGGCAGAAGGGGGCTATCACACCAGGGTGAGAGTAACAATAGACTGGCTCAGATAAGACCCCAGCAAATCAGCAAGTAGGCAAACCACCAGCATGTACTGGGGGCATCTGAATAGCCATTCACATACAATTCACACACAAGATAAGGCATCACCCTTGTCAGTGGTTCTCTTCAAGAATGAAGAACAATACCAGAAACAAAACCAGCATTGACTTCCAAAGATTTTAGCCTACAGGCAGTAAGGGGGTCAGACAACTGATCAAAGATTACTTGGATCTCTTTGCTAACACTGGGTCCAGGACTTTGTTGGTATTGTACATAAGTGGATTAATGTCACTGTCCCGATTGTAGTGCCACAGTGAGGAGGAGTATTAGGACACCAGACCTTGCAACAGCAGGAAAGTGGAAACCCTGCTCATTGTTCCAGGGTGACAAAGAACTTGTGATTGTTCATAGATCAGAGTACAGGCTAAGAAAGTAGTAAACACAGTTCTTCTCAGATCATACCACTTTGGAAGAAGTGAAAACTTACAGAATCCATAAATAGCTCCAAAAATAGCTATACATAAAAACCTGAACCCTAGGACAGTGCCTTCTCCGCCCCAGAAGTAGAACCCAACTAGAAGATAAAGTTGAAAGCTAAGGGATAGACAGAGAAAACAAGCATACAAGTACACACACACACACACACACACACACAAAAACCTGACCACAGAAAGTTACTATGATGGCAAGGAAGATTAAAACACAAACTCAGAAGAAGATAACAAAGTCAAAACTACTACATTTAAAGCCTCAAGGAAAAATGGAAATTGGTCTTGAGCCCATAAGTAATTTCTAGAAGAACTCAAAACATTATTTTAAAAATAAAATAAGAAAGGCAGAGGGCAAATTGGGAAAAGAAATGACAATGATGCAAGAAAATCATGAAAAAAGAGTCAAAAGCTTGGTAAAGGAGGCACAAAAAATGTTGAAGAAAATAACACTTTAAAAAAGTAGAATTGATCAAATAGTAAAAGAAGCACAAAAGTCCACTGAAAAGAACTTCTTCCAAAGTAGAATTGGCCAAATAGAAACCGATATTTAAAAACTCACTGAAGAAGAGAATTCCATGGAATTGGTCAAGTGGAAGGCAATGACTTTGTGAGATATCAAGAAACAATAAAAAAAAATTAATGAAAAAATATAGAAGAAAATGTGAAATATCTTATTGGAAAAATAACTGACCTAGAAAACAGATCTAGGAGAGCTAATTTAAAAATTATTGGACTACTTAAAAACCATGATAAAAAAAATCCTAGACATAATCTTTCAAGAAATTATCAAGGAAAACTGCCCTGATATTCTAGAAACAGAGGGGAAAATAGAAATTGAAAGAATCTATTGATCATCTCCTGAGAAAGATCTCAAAATGAAAACTCCCAGAAATGTTATAGTCAAAAGCCAGTGCTGTCATGTCAAGGAGAACATATTGTAGGAAGTCAGAAAAAAACTATTCAAATATTGTTCAGTCACAGTCAGGAAAACGTGAGATTCAGGAACTTCTACATTAAAGGGGCAAAGGAGCTAGGATTACCATCAAGAATCACATACCCAGCAAAACTAAATATCATCCTTTGGCGGGGGGAATGGAAATTCAATGAAATAGAAGACTTTCAAACATTTGTGATTAAAGACAAGAGCTGAACACAAAATTTGATTTTCAAAGACAAGGCTTAAAAGAAGCATGAAAAAGTAAACAAGAAAGAGAAATCACAAGGAATTCAATCAGGTTAAATTGTTTACCTTCCCATATGGAAGGAAGATGCTTGTAATTCCTAAGAACTTTCCTGTTATTAGGGCAGTTAGAAAGAGTATACGTAGACAGAGGGAACAGACGGAACAGACATGAATTGAACACAATGGGATAAGAGCTAAAAAATAAAATTAAGGAGAAAGAAGAATGCACTGGGAGAAGGGAAAGGGGAAAGGTAGAATGGGTAATTACGTCACATAAAAGAGGTAGAAAAGAGCTTTTACAGTAGAGAGGAAGATAAGGAATGGGAGGAGAACTTGAATTATCCTCTAGTTGGAATTGACTCAGAGAAGGAATAACATACACACTCAACTGGGTATAGAAATCTATCTTAACAGAAAGCAGGAGGGTATGGGGTAATAAAAGGTAATAGAAGAGAGGGAAGATTGAGTAAAGTGGCAGTCAGATGCAAAACACTTTTGAGGATGGACAGGGTAAAAGGAGAAAGAGAGTAGGATAAGCAGGGGGAAAATATGATGGAGGAAAATACATACTTTGGAATCATAACTGTAAAAAAAATAATTTGAAGCAAGTTTCTCTGAGGTCTCATTTCTCAGATATATAGAGAACTGAGTCACATTTATAAAAATAAAAGCCATTCTGCAACTGATGAATGGCCAAAGGATATGAACAGAGAGTTTTCAAATGAAGTAATCAAAGCTGTCTGTAGTGATGAAAAAATGCTTAATGTCACTGTTGATTAGAAAAATCAAATTAAGACAACTAGGAGGTATCACCCCTATCTATCCAATTGGTTAATATAACAGAAAAGGAAAATAACAAATGTTGGAGGGGATGTTGGAAAATTGAGACACTAGTGCACTATTTTTGGAGTTGTGAATTGATTTAACCATTCTGGAGAGCAATTTGGAACTATGCCCAAAGGGCTATAAAATCACACATACCTTCTGATCCCACAAGATCATTACTAGGTCTATTTCCCAAAAAGATGGAAAAAAGGAAAGAAGTACAAAAATATTTAAAGAATTGGAAGTGTAGTGGATATCCATCAATTGGGGAATTGTTGAACGAGCTGTGTCACGTAATGTGATGGAATATTATTGCACTATAAGAAATGATGAGCAGGATGGTCTCAGAAAAATCCTGAAAGATTTATGTGAACTGAGTAAAATGAAATGAACACCACCAATAGAACATTGTACATAATAATAACAATATTGCATGATGATCAACTGTGAATGACTCAGCTGTTTTCAGCAATACAATGATGCAAGACAATTCCAAAGAACTTATGAGGAAAAATGCTATACATTTCCAGAGAAAAGACTGATGGAGTGTGAATTCAGATGAAAGAATTATTTTTTAAAAGTGTATTTGTCTTGTTTTGGGGAGGAATCTGTGTGTTCTTTCACAACATGACTAATATAGAATTAGGTTTTACATGAATGCACATGTATGACCTATATCAAATTGTTCACCTTTTCAATGAGGGGTGATGAAAAGAGGGAAAAAAGAACTTGGAACTCAAAATTCAAAAAATGAATGGTAAAAATTGTATGTACATGTAGTCAGCAAAAATAAAACGTTAGATAAATATTTAAAAAAAGACATATATACTGAAAGACTAATTTGAAAAACTACCCAACTACCTGCATGTCATAGCACGAGCATTCCCTTTGTTTTTCCATTGTATGTAGTCAGACCATTCTTTTTTGCACTGTTGTGGATTTTCAAGAACAGTGTTACATGTCTCAAAGCAATTAGTGCAACACCATCAGCAAATAGTGAATACTTAAGGAATGTTAATATCATAAAGGAATCCTTTTCATTTATCTATGAACAGAATGTCTTCCATGATACTTATCATAAACGTTAGGTGAACCAATAGTCCTATAAAATAGGGATACATTCACATTATATGCATGAAGCAAAGTCTTACTTAAGGAAGCCTAGAGAGCAGACATCACAGATGGAAAATGTTTATGTTTACATGTTTGCTCACCAAATTATTTGGCAAAGCTATTTTCCAACAAGGTTGGAATGAATAGCTGCTTCTGAATTCCTGCTAGCAAATTTCTGATTAAAACAAGAAAAATCCAACTTAGATAAAAGTCCATATGCATAATAATCTCCTCATCTGTGGAGTTTGAGTACTCAATGCTTTGCACCTACAGAGTTGGTGAGAGTTTGTGCAAAGAGAAATATTTGTCATCTGGCATTGAACTTTAAGAGAGAAAACACTTGTTTCCAGAATCTCTTTAGGTTCCTGAATAGGGGGAGAGAGAGAGAGACAGACAGACAGACAGACAGACAGACAGAGAGAGAGAGAGAGAGAGAGAGAGAGAGAGAGAGAGAGAGAGAGAGAGCAACAGAGACAGAATTAGTAAAAAATTGACATGTAGAGGAACTGACTTGAATTATGTCCCTATCTCCTGCTTACTATTCTAAAGATTTTAGGAACTGTTCCTTTGGAAGAGATGTGAGACATAGTCTCTTTGTTGAACTGAGTGATCCCATTTTCAGTGTAGGATCTCATTAACTCTGTGTTATATGGTATATTTTCACACGTATATCTTCACTGATTTATTTTGCTATCAACCTGAATAAATGGGTTTGTTCACTATTTGCACATGCATTCATCGTGGACCTAGCATTTGTTGGGAAGAAAGTAAAGCCTAGGCTATAAAGCTTGAGGAATTCCTTTCCCATTAAGGGATAGTAATTGGAAGTTCAACTTGAACTTAAAAATTATTTGACCTAGACTAACAATATTTAAGGAAACAGATAAATATAATTCTAGCCTCTGTCGTCTCTCTAAGGACAGCAGAACAATAGACTGTGGCCTCAGCCTATTATTCCTCTTCTGGCAGAAATCAAAGTATCCTTTGAAGAAGGAGCAGGTAAGAGAGAGGAGATTCTAGAGATATCTTTTTTACCTCCCTGGGATAGACAGACCCATATGGACACATAACTTGCATGGACAAAAGACAGTACACAACACACAGCATCCCACAAGTAATAATTATTTATTTCATCTAGTATTTTTAGAAAATCATCTCATAAGCCTCACAACATGCCTCTGAGGGACATTGGAACAAGCACCAAATTTGGAGTTAGAGAATGTGAGTTTAAACTGTGGCTCATCTAGGAACAAGGTCATACATGTGACCTTGGTCAAATCCTTTAACTTTTCTGAGCTTCAGTTTTCCTCATTTATTAACTGAGGAGTTTCAACAATAAGGCCTCTAAAATTTCTTTTAGCTTTAACTCTTTGATCCTATGAGGTGACAACTGTGGTTTTTATTGCTTGGCATAGTGGCACATGCCTGTAACTTCTGCTACTGAATTAGGCTGAAGCTAACAGATTCGTTGAGTTCAGGATTTCTGAGACACTATAGGTATAAAGTCAAATTGTTGTCTGCACTAAATCTAGCACTAATATGATAAATCTCTTGGTGGCATCAGTAGGCTGCCTAAGGAGGGACAAATCAATTTATATAGGAGAAACAGAGATTAAAATTGTCATAAAGATTATTATTGAGTTAATCCATTGGGTGGTCACTACACTTCCAGCATGGTATCCCCAGGCTCAAAATAACAGTAATTGTTATTAACCATATTTTATAGATAAAAACTTTGAGGGCTACAGAGGTAAAGGGAGCACTCAATAGTCATATAGCTAGTTAAGTGTTAGAAATAGATTTTAACCCAGGTCTTCCTAACTGCAAATACAACAATTGACCCATTTACATATCTTAAAGGAAAGTGAGTTGTTAAGTGGTTAAAGTGAATAGTTATTTGTTTAATTTCATCAAGACAGACAACCATAATAGTAAAATCACTGTGGAAGTTGTTATTCTTGTTAGTGCTAAGTTGCTCCTTCGCTGCTGAAGAAGACCATGCCATCAGAAAAATGATGACATGAGTTGCACTGGACTTTGTATTGTGTGAGGGAGGGCTGTGCAAGGTCAACAGCCTCACTTCTCCTCAAGAGCCATCTGAATCCAGTGACCAGATATTCATCAGAATGACTGGAGATGACCCAAGATGCATTGGGAGACCTTCACCCCTTAACTTTCTTAAGGATGCCTTATTCATTATTTTAATAATGACTCATATTTATAAAATATTTTACAATGTTTTCTCTTTATAACTCTGTGAGATAAGCAATACAAATACTATTGTCATGACCACTTAGAATATTTGGAAACTACAGCTCAAACTGGGTAAGCAACTTCCTTGTCTTATGGAAATGAGACTTGAACCTGGATTCTCTGGCTTTAAGCCTTGTGTTCTTTGCAGTCTTCTTTCATTGAAAATTAAATGTTAACCTATTTATTATTCTAGACATGATTTGCTTTAAAAATATCCAATGTGAAAGTCCAAAGTCACTAAAAATAAAGATAAATCTATGGTTGATTTTTCTTGATACAAAGGAGTCAAATTCTAAATAATTTAAATTGCAGGGTTTCTTTTGAACAGCAAACTCCCCTATTTTACTTAAGGCTTTATTTTATGAAAATTCAATCTGCACACATTTTTGGAAGCATATTTCCTGAATAAAGTTTGTCATCACTTTATGGGGCGAGGCAATGACAGTGGAGGTGAAGAGTGGGCAGGAGAACAAAAATTTTAAAATTGTTATTCCTAGAGAGACATAGCATATTTTAGTCATTCTGGGGAGTATTGACAATGTACAAAATTCAGTAAAGATATGTTGATTATGTGGGTAATCTAAACAGTGTAGATAGGATAATTGAAAGATGATTTGTTGATAATGAGTCACCCAAATTTTTTGCACTAATCAATAATTTCCTCACTCTCAGGTAATATTTAATTTTGTGAGGGCCGTCCCCCACATTTACCATTGGAGTGTCATTGTAGGACTCAAAAGGAGGCAAAATTGACATCTCTAGGTTCTTCTCTCTCCCAGCCCATCTATAAGGGAGACTTTAATTTCTGCTGAGAGGGAAAGCAGAAGATTAGGACAACAGAAGCTTGGCTACTCTGTTCTCCTCAGAGAGAAGTGATACCAGGTTGGAATTATATCCATGTACACCATTAACTATTGTTAGTCTAGAATGTGTAATTTTCAAGTTCAAGTTAACTTCTGATTGTTGTTTCATTACTAGAAGGAGGAGGCCCCCAAATTTTATTTTCAAGGTTTGCCATCTTTCCCATCAAGTAGCAGTTCCACAGTAAATTATTAAGTAAATCAATTTGTCCAGTTTGATAGAAAAACAATTCAGGGCAAGTATACGTAGGAGAATATGTATACAAGACAATATAAAGTGAAGGAGCTCTCCCACTGGAAACAAGGTAAATCAGATCAGCTGAAAGAAAGAGAGAGATTGCTAGATCTCAGCCAAAAAGAAATTCCCCAAAGTCTCTAGGTGTAACAAGTTATAGATGGGGACATGAGAGAGACTGTCACCTCTTCTCATGTCATCTTCTCCCCAGAACCTTTCCATCAGCAACTAGAAGTGTGAGGTCTTTAATCTTCTCTCTTGAAGTTGAAAGCCAGAAGCACCCAAAGTGGCTTCAGAGCACAAAGAACCTCTTCACCTTAAGGAAAGTCCAAAAAAACTATTAAGTTTTCCTCTATCCTGCTCTTGTCAGCTCTACTTTGCCCTTCACATAGCTATGTAGCATTGATTTCCCCCAGTGAGGATAGTCCCACACCAATGGGTTTTGGGACTGGGGTTATATTAATGTTTCTGAATTTTAACTATGAATCAGACAATTTCAAATTGGACATGGGACCTGTTTAGAGAACAGGATTATAGAATCTTAAAGCTCAGAGATCAATGATTCCAAAGTCCTAATTTGTAGATGAAGAAACTAAGCCTCTCAGACACCAAGGGACTTCCAGTCTATAAAGGGAGTAAAAAGAAGAGCTAGAATTTGTCTCACCTTCTCTAACTCCTAAATCAGGACTCCATATACCACACTAAATTAGTTTTTATTTTTCTTTTGGAAAAGAACCTTAATACCATGGAAGATGGTTGGTTCTCTCTGGGTTTAGAGTACTATCACCTCTTTTTCATTTAAATTTAATATGAAGTCTGATCCTCACAAATGAAACAATATTTAGTAGTGCCCTTTTGTGCCACAGAGTCATGCCCTAATGAGTTTTCTGGTTTGCTGAAGTTGTTATTAACAATTATTTCAAATGAAATTGGCAACCAAGAATTAGATTATTGGATCATTGACTCTGATATCCCAGTAGAATATCAAAAATAAAAACAATTTCATCCAGTTAAATATAAAACATTACTTCCACTATTGGGAAAAAGACCTGGGAACTGGGGACTGGAGAAATTGGCTAGGAACAAATCTGCATTGATGAAAAACTTGGATTTGAAATTTTTCTATAACATTTTTTTCAGGTTCATTAGTCAATGTCAAAAAGTTGCTCAACATGACTTTCAGTTTTTCTCAATACAAACCTCAACATTTATAGTGCATAAAAATTGATATTGAACTTGTTACAACACATTAATTTGTGAATGCATTATAAACTTTCCTCCAC
Organism: Bettongia penicillata ogilbyi; assembly: GCA_023548195.1. NCBI lineage: Eukaryota > Metazoa > Chordata > Mammalia > Diprotodontia > Potoroidae > Bettongia > Bettongia penicillata. Next base: position 1,929,504 of record JAJHZJ010000426.1, read on the forward strand.
CAAAGTCTTCCTTTGATACCTCACCATGGTAGAGTTGATCTTAGGTTCTTGAAGGTCATGTCAATGACAAGTTATGACAAGTTCTACCAAATTTAGGGTTCAAGGAATCAAGTACAGCCTTGATGACATATTGTATGCAACATCCTAGACCCAAACAAGTTTGTAAAGGATTATTTTAAGGACACCAACAATTAGATGAAAACGTCTTTGGTCATCTGTACCAATAATACTGATAAAACAAAGTATAAAGAGATCCTCATTGCTGTGCAACTTCCTTCCACATTCATAGTGAAAGTGGCAAAATGTTAGAAAAGCAGGCAAAGGGTGCTAAGAATCCTGTATTGTGTAGACTGTCTACAATCATGAATTTTTTGATACTATTCTTAATGAGATCATTATGCAAAAGCTAGAGTTAATATACTGTTAGAAAAACTGAACCACATTGATATTGAACATCTCACTAAAGATGCATCCAGAAGATATAAAGAAGTTGCTGCTGAATAAATGGACAGATCAGAGTTTTTCCCTCAGAGAGGAATTAAAAGATGGCAGGCAGAATTCATGTCCTCATGCCTGAAAGCAACCCAAGCATGATTTTTAAAAAATACTTGGTCGTCTCATCTTGATGAGTTTATGTCAAGCATAAGCAAAAAGATCATTATGTTCTATGCTCCAACCTATCAGAGAAGATGAAGAAGTAGAAATATTCTATGCAAAATTTGACAAGTTCAACATAACTTGATACTCAGTAACTTGAATATGGTTAGATATGGGAGAGAATGTAAAAGAAAAAAAAAGTTTGAAAATATGGCTTGAGATTAAGAAATTTAAGAAGCCAGAGGCTTACAAATTTCTTAGAAGATGTATGCTTGTGGATCATGAATACATTCTTTAAGATGATCATCGAAAAGCATTGAACATGGCAAAGGGAGAGTAAAGTCATAAAAACTTAAATTGACTATGCTTTAACCAACAGAAAGTAACTGGTATCCAAGGAAAATAGCTTCATATAATAACTCTGTGTGTGTGTGTGTGCACAGTCAGATTGTTGACTAGTTAGTAGAATCTTCAAAATGTTCCAGATTAGAATCAAAAATAAAGATAAGAAGCCCCACTTCAGGCAATTAAAACAGCTCTTATCCAATCTATTTACACAAGTTGTTGACTCTGAAAAGTCAGATATGGACAAAAACAAAGGCCTTGACACTTATTTATCAGCTTACCTTCATGATGTTTAATGACCATAAAAACAACTGCTAAAAAACAAAAGACCAAAATAGATCAGGAAATGCCTCCAGAGAAACACTTTATCTCCTCTCCAAGCAGAGATGTGGAAGCTGAAGGCAACACTGACTTAGGGCACAAGGTCATTTTCAAAGCATCAAAGAGAAAGAGAAAGATTGGACTATTGTGGCATCACCTAATAAAACAAACAAACAAAAAAACAATAGAGGGGGGAAATGAATCTAAAATGGGCTTGATATAAGAGCCAGTTAAACTGTATCATCCCTATAACTTTTATAGTTTAAACTAGAAGAAGAAAAATATAGATGTCTGTCTGAAATATATGTGTTAGTGGATTATGTCTATGAGTTATCCATCCAAATGCATGTCATGATTTGGAGAATAGACATTTTTCATTTGCTTCATTTTACCCAAGTGAATCATTAGGCCAAACACTTTTGAGAATTATAAATTTCATTTAGGAGGCTCCACAACACCCTGTGCAATGTGCAATCAGCACAATTTGTAAGCAGCAGCATGTAGAAGACCTTACCATTGAAAAGGAATATTTCTTCATTTAGATAACCTGCGTGGAACATCTTCCATGGCACTGTCAAAGTCATTTACTGTATCTTTGATCAATTCATCAATCATAGGTATCATATTATATCTCCCCTTCCTTCCATGCTGAAACTGCTTGGGAAGACTATCTATAGCAGGAGCTTCCACTTCTCCTCTTAACTGTACATTCTAGCTTCTAATTTCATCATTTAACTGAAATTGCTCTCACCAACGTGATGAATTATTTCTTAATTGTCAAAGGCATTGCCTTTTCTTAATGCTCATCCTTCTTGACTTATCTGCAGCCTTGACACAGTCAATTACCCTCTTCTTGATACTCCTCCCTAGATTTTCCAGACATTCTCTTGTTTCTCCTCCAATTTTTCTAGACCTTTCTTCGCTGTCTTTTTCTGTATCTTCATCCAGATCATACCTATTAATGATGAGTGTTTCCCAAGGCTCCAATGTAGGCCCTCTTTTCTTAACTTTCTATGCTATTTCACTTGATGATCCTATCAGTTCCAAGAGTTTCAATTATCATCTCCATTCTGATGGTTTGTGGGTCTACTTATCCATCCTAGCCTTTCCCCAAGGCTCCAATCTTGAACTGTCTATTGAACATGTAGAACTGGGTCAATGATAGGTCCCAGTCGAAGCCTCACTTGCTTATTGTTTGGGTTCTGATGGCTCTGAGCGAGTACCAATAGCAATTGAAGTTACTTGAGGGGAGAGGAAGGAAAGGATAGGAACCACAACTATTTTACAACACCTTGACAGACTTAGCAATGTGGAAATCTCTCCAATCACTTGAAGCTTAAAGTTTGAAAGTCCCCAACTTTTATGCAGATGCACACACACACACACACACACACACACACACACACACACGGCAAAGTGAATGGCCTCATCAACTACTCTGACAACTACTTGTTGTCTTTGGACAAGATCCTGCAGGTCTGTCTAAAAGAACTGTGTTCACAATTGGAAAAAGTATTTGGTATCTTTTCCTTGCTTCTTACCTTTGAATAGGGAATTTTTTTGTTATTCTGATAATAAATCTTGCCACTTGCATTTCAAATACTCCTTCTTTCTCCTTTGGTTGATCCACTTCTTTCTTTCCTCCTCTCCTGTGAAATGCTTTATTTACTTTTTTATCCTTAGCTGCCACAGACTAATGCTAATTGGATGTTCTTCCTAAGTGAATCTGAAAGGTTATATAAACCAAATCTGTATCCTAGAAAGCTGAAATCTGCTGTCAGTGGGAGTAGATGCTTTAGCATGCTAATAAGTGTCTTTGCTTTCAGTTTCTCCTCCTGCCTTTGACCAATAGTCACTAGACCCCTGGTCATGCCTCTCTAGAGAGGTAGGAAGGATTCCTTGACATTTTCTTGAGGTCACACAAAGAGTAAATGGCAGAGTCAGGATTCTGCCCCATGCTTTCTCCAAATTTTGTGCTCTTTTTGCTACATTTGTATCACTTTGCTACCACTTTTTAGTAATTATAGGATCACATGAATCATAGTATTTAGAGTTGGGTAGGGCAGCTAGGTGCCATACTGTTTAGAACACTAGACATGGAGTCTGGGAGACCTGAGTTCAAATATGACCTCAGACACTTACAGTTCTGTGATACTGGGTAAGTCACTTAACCCTGTTTGCCTCAGTTTCTTTGTCCGTGAAATAACGTAGAGAAGAAAACGGCAAATCCTTGCAATAACTTTGCCAAAAAAAAAACCCACATGGTGTCAGAAAGAATCAATCACAGTTGAAACAATTGAGTAACAACAAAGGACCTTAAAGATCATCTAGCCCAAACCATTTATTTCATGGATGAGAAAAAAAAGATGAAATTATTATCTTAGGATCAAACAAATAGGAAGAAACGGATATTTAACAGAAACTCTGACTCTGAATCCCAGGCTCCTTTCATAATAATTCCATACCTTGATTATAGGTATTAGAACATAGCAGAAATGAAACTATTTGCAACTTACGTTCTTAATTAAAATTTTCTTTTCATAATCAGGGTTTGGGATGAAGAAAAGACCTGCTTGAGAGGATCACCTAAGGAGAAGGCCAGAAGCAATAAGTCCTTGCTCAACTTTTGGATCAGAACTGTCAGATTAGTTATGTTGGGCCAGAGATAACTTAACCAAGATACTGTATATCAAATAGAAGGGTCAGAAGCAGGAGACAGTGTGCATGTGTTGGTACTAAACTTTTGGTTCCTGGTGTTTTTTGTTCTGCAAAATCCTTTCAACAACATCCAAAAATGTTCTGTGCACCCCCAGAGTAATTTAATGTACTGTTCATAATATTAGTTCAGATATATTCATTAAGTGTTTATGATAACTATAATGGTAATTTTTACCCCAAAACTACAAGGTAAAATTTACATTACATAATTATAATTGTAAAATATAAAGTGTTATTCTATCTATAATTATGAAAACTAAATATAAAATTGCAAACTCAAATTATAAAATAATTCCAAATCTTTAATGTGATATTCTGTAAGAACTAAAAGAATTAATCCAGCAAAACCTCATATGCCTACTATTTTTGCAAGCATTCACATTAAATTTATATATTTTATAAATTTTGTTGAATATAGATAACATTTGAGTGAAATAAGTTACAACCTGGAAAGTGTTTGACATAACATAATAATTATATATAAACTTAGTTACTCTATTGTACTATTCTATTTGAACAAAAGTTTGAAATATTTGGCTCAATACCAGACAAATACAGCTTTAAATATGGTTCCATATCAATTTCATTTCTGTATTTTAATTTAAAGCAGAAATAAACTGCAAATAAACAAATATGTGGTGGAAAAAAATGGTAGGACAATTTTATCAGCTCTCTTGCAAGAGAAGGAAATGTTTTTCACTCTTAGTCAAATAACCAATCAATAAAAATGAATAGATAATGGTGATATAAAATAATAACATTTTTCTTGGCTAATGACAAACACTATACTAAATAGCAAAAGTACTTAACTACAATTGTATACATATATATATATTGCTTTTTATAAACAACGTTTTTGTATAAACTAAACTTTGTTGAGAAAAACTATTTTCAGAGATACGTTTTTTATCTTCTGCAACTGGCATATTGACTATACCCTCACAGAAAGTTTACTGAATGACTAACCAGTGTTGCCAACAATTTTATTTAGAAACCTCCCTTAGAAGAACAGTAACATAAACGAAAGCTGATTTTAAATCAGAAAAGATCTTTAATACTACAATGGGAGTCAATATAAGGGTTATTTCTGAATAACATCTCCAGTGGTCAGTGAGCTTCAAGATGATTAGGAATGAGCATGCCCATCAATCATTGCAAATGTTGGTCACATGATTACTTGGCTGATGAAGTATGATTGCATAATATTAGAGATGAATTGCATAATATTAGAGATGGTTCACTGTGCAGAACATAAATGTGGGAATGTACATGTACCTGACCTTCCACTGAGAATCAAATTGTTCTTGAATATCTAACCCTTGTGGGTGTTTGGGGGTGAGGGGAATTGATGACAGGATGAGAAACTGCAAGAATACATTGCACTGTCATAAGTGATCAAGATTTGATGTAATATAAGTGCAAGCAAGATGGGACTTTTGTTGTTTTCTTTTTGGAGCTCAGTTTCCCAGGTTCAGGCAAAATTTTGAACATCTGAAGGACTGAACTTCTTTGAACCCTGAGAATTCACAGCTGTGCTGAGTCACATAGGTTTCATACCTAATGGCTCTGAGCCAATCAGGAACCCAGTCTTTGTTATATATTCTGAGAGGCTGGCACTTTGCTTTGGGGGCTTGATCATGAGATTCCCTGGACTGAACTCTAAGTAGCCATTTGTTAAGAGCTCCAACTACTCAGATGTTGGTACTTGCCCAGTCTAGTGGTATATATAGGTGATTGCATTACTTTGTTCAGACAGTTGGAGCCCTGTCTGTTGAATCTCTGCTAATTTCTCTCCTTGTATTCTCTATTCTCACTCCTTTCTACTTATCTGTAATTAAAGTAAGATTGTTGCCCCTTTAAAGTTGTCTTTCTTTTAGAGAAGCGGATCAAAGAACCTATGCTAGCAACCCACCCTGTGTGTTAGTGTGGTTTTCCTAATACATCTAATTATTGCACAAATATCAAAACTGCTGTGCACAAAACCACAACAGTTTTGAATCACTGCAGAAACTAACCCATAATGCTTCAAATATCCACAAGCTTGCTGTCACAGAATAAAAATGCATTTACAAAATAAGTTGGCAATTATTGAGTGCTTGAGTTACCATTAAATATTTTTTAATACAAATCCCTTGGGCCATTATTGCAAACCCCACAAAGGAGTTCTCAAATCACCAAATGAGATTTACTATACTAGAAGATCACAATATTTGACAGAAATGGAAGGAAGCAAAGCCTGGGCAGGAAAAAGGTTCAGATACTAGAAAAATGAGGAGAGTTTTAATTTTATGAAGATTCTGAGGTGATGACAGCACTTGAGAGTCTTGCAGCTTCTTGCATGGCAGAACATAGAGATTTAGATTTAGAATGGATGGTCAGAAAGTTAAGCAAAGCTTATCAAGAAGAAAGTACTTTGTTAAGCTTGAAGTGCTATAGAAATGGGAGTTGTTAAATTCAAATACTTAAGTTCTCTTCAGGTAGAAATATTTATTATCAAAGTAGAAAATCTTATTTATAATCAAGAACTATAATAGAAATCTTAATTAATCAATTAATTAAGATTAATTTAATTAATTAATTAAAGAAATTATGATAGAAAATAATTTGTAATAGAAATATAAGGGAAACTATTAAAATATATTGTCCTAAAATATTCAAAAGGATCTGTCATCTCATCGATTTGGAAATTTCATTTCATGATTCAGAACACAATCCATCTCTAGCATCTCCAGATTCTGATGTTTTCTTTTCTTTTACTATGCCACCTCTCCGTGACTCAATTCCCTCATCTTTAAATTGAAAGTTTTAATCTAGCTGACTTCTAAGGTCATTTCTAGCTCTCAACATGGTCTATTTCCACAATGTTGAAAAGTAAACTATAGTCTCCTTTTCCTTGATCTATACTGATCACCTTCAGGACCCACCTGAAACCTATGACACTCCAAAATAAGATAACTTGTCTTATTCTGAGTTCTGCTTTCTTAAGCTACAAACACTAAATGGAAATGATAAGCTACTTTCCCGGCATTAGGTAAAGTTGGTTATTAAAAGCCATGAGCATCCTTGACAAAGCAGGTCAGTTACTCTTGCAGTGGGTTCATCCTTCTAGACTGTACTTGCATAATGCTTGCTAGCTTATTGTTTCATAACTAATATCTATTGCCAGGAATAACTTTATGAGTCAGTGGAGAACACAGGCTAATCAAAGCGTTAATTCCTCAGCTGTGTTAGAAATTATTCAATCAATCTGCAAAGTACTGATCAAGTGACTACTATGTTCCGGAAACTGTACTTAGCACAGAGAATAAAAACACAAAAGTTAAACAGTCCACCACACACACACACACACACACACACACACACACACATATACATATATATATATATATATATATATATATATAATTTATTTATATTTAAGTTTTCAACATTCACTTCCACAAGAATTTGAATTCCAAATTTTATCCATAACTCTCCCCACCTCCCACCCCAGGACAGCATGAACTCCTCCATCCACCAATTCCTTCAGTCTATCCTCCCTTATATTAACCCCCTTCTTCCATCCCCCTTTCCTCTATTTTCCTGTAGGGCAAAATAGATTTATGTACCCCATTGCCTGTACATCTTATTTCCCAGTTGCATGCAAAAACAATTTTTAATATTCATTATTAAAGTTTTGAGTTCCATATTCTCTCCCTTCCTCACTCCCCACCTGTCCTCATTGAGAAAGCAAGCAATTCAACATAGGTCATATATATGTAGCTATGCAAAACACTTCCATAAGAGTTTTAGTGTAAAAGACAATCACATTTCCCTCTGTCCTATCCTGTCCTCTATGTATTCCATTCTTTCCCTTGACCTGTCCTCCCACAATAGTGTTTGCTCCTGATTATCCCTTTTTGCCAATTTGCTGCCTCTTCCATTATCTTCCCTCTCTTATCCCCTTCCCCACTGCTTTCCTACAGAGTAAAATAGATTTCTATTTCCAATTGAGTGTGTATTATTCCCTCCTTAAGTCAAATCTCATGAAAGCAAAGTTCACTTATTTGCTTTCATCTCCCCCCCTTCACCTCCATTGTAAAAGCTTTTTCTTGCTCTTTTATGTGAGGTGATTTTCTACATTCTACTTCTCCATTTCTCTTACTCCAAGAACATTCCACTCAACAGTAAATTTGATTTTTTAAATATTTCCCTTCATTTTCACCCTGTGCCCTCTGTCTATATATATATATATGTGTGTGTGTGTGTGTGTGTGTGTGTGTATGTATGTATGTATATATATATATGCATATGCATATGCATACATACAGACACATGCACCCATGTACATATATATAAATACCTATACATATATAAAATATACACACATACATAACTATATACACCTGCATATATATGTGTGTGTGACTATATTCCCTCTAACTACCCTAATACTGAAAAAAGTCTCATGAGTTGTAAATATCATCTTTCCATGTAGGACAGTTCAACTTTAATAATTCCCTTATGACTTCTCTTCCATGTTTACCTATTTACATTTCTCTTGATTTTTGTATTTGAAACTCAAATTTCTATTCAGCTCTGGTATTTTCAACAAGAATGCTTAGAAATCCTTGATTTCATTGAAATTCAATTTTTTCCCTGAAATATTACTCTCAGTTTAGCTGGGTAGATGATTTTTGACTTTAATCCTATCTCCTTTGACTTCTGGAATATCATAGTGCAAGCCTTTCAATCCCTTAGTGTAGAAGATACTAAATCCTGTGTTATCCTGATTGTAATTCTACAATACTTGAATTACTTCTTTCTGGCTGCTTGCAGTATTTTCTCCACTTGATAATTCTGGAATTTGTCTACAATATTCCTAGGAGTTTTCCTTTTGAGGTCTCTTTCAGGAGGTGATTGGTGAATTCTTTCAATTTCTATTTTACCCTCTGGTTCTAGAATATCAGGGCAGTTTTCCTTGATAACTTCTTGAAAATGAAGTCTAGGCTCTTTATTTCATTATGGTTTTCAGGTAGACTAATAATTTTTAAATTATCTCTCCTGGATCTATTTTCCAGGTCAACAGTTTTTCCAATGAGATATCTCACATTTTCTTCTATTTGGTTTAGTTTTGTAATTTCTTGATTTCTCATAAAGTCATTAGCTTCCATGTGCTTCATTCTAATTTTAAAGAACTATTTTCTTCAGTGAACTTTTGGACCTCCTTTTTCCATTTGGCTAATATCTGTTTTTTAAGGCATTCTTCCCCTCTTTAGCATTTTGGACCTCTTTTGCCAGTTGAATTAGTCTATTTTTAAAGGTGTTGTTTTCTTCAGCATTTTTTTCATCTCTTTTAGCAAGCTGTTGACCCATTTTTCATGATTTTCTTGCATCGCTCTCATTTTTCTTCACAATTTCCTCCACCTCTCTTACTTGATTTTCAAAATCCTTTTTGAGCTCTTCTATGGCCTGAGACCATTACATATTTTTGGAGGCTTTGGATGTAGGACCCTTGAATTTGCTGTCTTCCTCAATTGTATGCTTTGCTCTTCCTCATCCAAAACTGTGGAAGAAATTACCTTTTCTCCAAAAAAGTAACTTTCCATAGTCTTATTTTTCCCCTTTTGGGTTATTTTATCAATTACTTGACTTTTGAGTCCTTTATCAAGTGCAAGGTATACTACTCCAGGCTTCAGAGGTTTTGTGTAGCTGTTCTTGAAGTTATCTCTAGAGACCTCTAAATTTTCAATCCCTCCAATATGATATTGTCAAGAGAGAGATGTTTACTCCTCTTCCAGCTTATGTTCTCATCTGTGAGCAACCAAAAGCACTCTTTTTTGCCCTATAATTTTGAATAGGATTTCCTCTTTATAGCCACCACCAGTTTCACCATACCTATGCTCCTCCTCACCCTAGGACCATCATTCAGGACTGGGTCCCATATTAGTTGCTCAATTCCCCCAAGGCCTGTAGGCCGAGACCTTCAGAAGAGGTTGCTGAAGTAGGGGATACAGCGGCCCTGAAGCTGGGCCTGGGATCTGACCATGTGCCCCTCTCATCCAGGTGAAAGAGCTTTCTCACTGACCTTTGAAGCTGTCTTTGGCGTTTGTATGTTGAGAAATATGGAAAACTCAGCAGTTACCCATGATTCAGTGCCTTGAAGCCTGCTGCAGTCCTATCTATGCCAGCACAGGCCATGCTGGGCTATTCTCTGCTCTGAATCTGGTATGATAGACCCTTCCTGATGGTCTTCCAGGCCATCTTGGACTGGAAATCTGTTTTACTTCATCATTTTGTGGCTTCTGCTGTTCCAGAATTTTAGAGTCATTTTTTACAGATACTTTAAGGGCTTTGGGGGGATAACTTGTGCAGGTTTGTGCTTCTCCTCTATCATCTTGACTCCACCCCCAAGATCTTACATTTTAATAGGTGAGAAAAAAAAAACACTTGGACACATAGAACTATTTCAAAAGTCTTGGTGAAGTTTTAAGCTATAATAATCTCAGATATAAATGCTACAACTTATTTTTTAAAAAATCTGGAAGTTTCATTATTTACACATCTTTTATATTTAGTTAATTTTGTGAATATTGAATACTAAAGTTTTATTTTAAATATTCTTATTTCAGTCTGTTTGATTGGTGATGGCAAATGTTGATGCAAAAGTTAACTTCCTTCTCTGGTTAGTTAAACTTAAGTCCGCAACTAGAATAAAATGAAAATTCCCTTCCCATTTGAAGGAGACTCCATCCATAAATTCAATTATCAAGTGGATGAAAAAAAAAAATCAAGGCAACTGACTCAATTCACAAAAAGCATAGATCCAGGATCAGTCAAATAAAGAGACTGGCTGAAATCAGCTAGAGGAATATGCAACACATGACAGTGCATATGGTGAATTTTAATAATACCCATATAAATATTTTTACAATTTTAGTAAGTAAACTTTCAAACGTTTTTTGTAAGCATGTGGCATTTATACTTCCGAAAGTATTAAAGCTTAACATTGCACTAAGACTTTTGGTACACCCTATAAAAGTGATAAGCATGCCTTATTCATTCACATTCTCTTCAGGCTCATGGTGAAAAGGGAGTATGATTTGAAAGTAACTAAAAATGTCTCTTTGTCTAACCTTCTGTTTAAGCTTGAAATTTCACCCCTAAGGATTCATTCCTTCATCTTTGCTATTACTTGCTGCTCATGTTTATTTTTTAAATAGAAACATTCAATATTCTGTGAACAGAAAACCTTGGAACTCAAAGGAACATTAGAAGCCATCAGGCACAACCTGTTCATGTTATAAAAAAGGGCCAAGAGAGGTTAAGTATCACAAAGTGTTAAATAACAGAGCAAAATTTGAATACAGGTCCATTACTTCATAGAGTGGAGTGCTGTAAAATTGTATTTAACATATAATTGAATTTAAAATACTATTGTTATAAATTAAATTGAAATGTAATTTTATTGATAAATCTTAATTAGCTCTCCAACAATACTATGGATAATGAAAAGCCCTAATTTTGCAGTCGGGAGATCTGGGTTCCAAAGTCAGTTTTTCCACTTAATGTCATGCCAACACAACTCCTTCTACATAAAATGAAAGTATTTGACTGGATAATTATAAGGTCCATCTCATGTTCTAATATTGTAATACAATCACCATATACTTATTAAGAATTTATTATTTCTCATGTCTGTGCAAAGCCATGTCAAAGGGTACAAAAAAGAATAAGACATTAATCTCTGATACTGATTTTTATCTTCTACTTTGTAAAATTCCTGACCTGTTTGAGAGGTCTCAAAACAATATGTATTTAGTAAGTTGTTGGATTGAAATTTTAAAAATGTAAAATGCATTGATGTTTATAAAAAAAAGAACATGTGTTGATGATTTTTTTTGTATTTAAATTTGTTTTCAACATTCATTTCCACAAAATTTTGAGTTCCAAATTTTCTCTCCATTTCTCCCCTCCCCCTACCCTAAAATACTGAGCATTCTAATTGCCTCTATCACCCATATGCCCTCCCTTCTAACATCCCTCCCTTCCCTTATCCCCATATTCTCTTTTGTCCTGTAGGGCAAGATAACTTTCTATACCCCATTTCCTGTATTTCTTATTTCTTATTTGTATGCAAGAACAACACTCAAGAGTTGTTCCAAAAATTGTTGAGTTCGAACTTCTCTTCCTCCTTCCCTCTTCACCTATCCCCTTTGGGAAGGCAAGCACTTAAATATAGGCCATATCTGTGTAATTTTGCAAGTGACTTCCATAATAGTTGTGTTGTATAAGACTAACTATATTTCCCTCCATCCTATCCTGCCCCCCATTTCTTCTGCTCTCTCTTTGGACCCTGTCCCTTCCCAAGAGTATTGCTTCCCAAGAATTGCTCCCTCCTCCCACTGACCTCCCTTCCATCATCCCCCACTTATCCCCTTCTCCCCCACTGTCCTGTATTGCTAGATAGGTTGTCATACCAAAATGAGTGTGCATTTTATTCCTTTCTGTAGTCGAATGTGATGAGAGTAAGCTTCATGTTTTTTCTCTCACCTCCCATCTTTTTCCCTCCACTGAAAATCTTTTACTTGCCTCTTTTATGAGAGATAATTTGCCCCATTCCATTTCTCCCTTTATTCTGCCAATATATTTCTCTCTCACCCCTTAATTTCGCTTTTTTAAGGTTTGATCCCATCCTATTCAATTCACTCTGTACTCTCTGTCTCTCTGTCTCTGTCTCTCTGTCTCTGTCTCTCTGTCTCTCTCTCTCTCTGTGTGTGTGAGTATGTGAGCATGTGTGTGTGTGTGTGTGTGTGTGTGTGTGTGTGTGTGTGTGTGTAATCCCACCAGCTAGCCAGGTACTGAAAAGTTTCAAGAGTTACAAATATTGTCTTTCCATGTAGGAATGTAAACAGTTCAACATTTGTAAGTCCCTTATGACTTCTCTTTGCTGTTTACCTTTTCATGCTTCTTTTCATTGTTGTGTTTAAAAGTCAAATTTTGTTTTCAGCTCTGGTCTTTTCATCAAGAATGCTTGAAAGTCCTCTATTTCATTGAAAGACAATTTTTCCCCTGAAGTATTATATTCAGTTTTGCTGGGTAGGTGATTCTTGGTTTGAGTCCTAGTTCCTTTGACTTCTGGAATATCCTATTCCATGCCCTTCGATCCCTTAATGTAGAAGCTGCTAGATCTTGTGTTATCCTGATTGTATTTCCACAACACTGGAATTGTTTCTTTCTAGCTGCTTGCAAGATTTTCTCCTTGACCTGGGTATTCTGGAATTTGGCCACAATGTTCCTAGGAGTTTCTCTTTTTGGATCTCTTTCAGGAGGTGATCAGTGGATTCCTTGAATACTTATTTTGCCCTCTGTCTCTAGAATATCTGGGCAGTTTTCCTTGATAATTTCATGCAAGATGATGTCTAGGCTCTTTTTTTTGATCATGGCTTTCAGGTAGTCCCATAATTTTTAAATTGTCTCTCCTGGATCTATTTTCCAGGTCAGTTGTTTTTCCAATGAGATATTTCACATTCTCTTCCATTTTTTCATTCTTTTGGTTTTGTTTTGTGTTTTCTTGGTTTCTCATAGTCACTAGCCTCCATCTGTTCCATTCTAATTTTTAAAGAACTGTTTTCTTCAGTGAGCTTTTGAATCTCCTTTTCCAAGGAGGCTAATTCTGCTTTTTAAAGCATTCTTCTCCTTATTGGTCTTTTGAACCTCATTTGCCAATTGGGTTAGCCTATTTTTAAAGGTGTTATTTTCTTCAGCATTTTTGGGGGTCTCCTTTTGCAAGGTATTGACCTGTTTTTCATGCTTTCCTTGCATCTCTCTCATTTCTCTTCCCAGTTTTTCCTCCACCTCTCTAACTTGATTTTCAAAATCCTTTTTGAGCTCTTCCATGGCCTGAGACCATTGAATATTTATTTTGGATGTCTGGGATACAGAAGCCTTGATTTTTATGTCTTCCCCTGATGGTAAGCATTTTTCTTCCTCATCTGAAAGGTTGGGAGAAGATATCTGTTCACCAAGAAAGTAACCTTCTATAGTCTTATTTTTTTCCCCTTCTTTGAGCATTTTCCCTACCAGTTACTTTTCTTTTGGGTCCTTTGTCAAGAGAAGGGTATACTCTGTAAATCTGTAAGATCTCAATTCCCTCAAGGTGGCACAATCAAGAGTGTCCACTGCTCTGGGAGCAGAGAGAGATTTTTGTGCCCAGAATCTTAGCAGAGTTTCCTCTCCACAGCCACCTGGCCTCCACTTCTGTCAAGCCAGCACTGGGGACTGAGAGTCAGATAAACTGCAAGGAAAGGGCCACCATTCAGTGTGAGATAAAGATCAACTGCCTCAGGCCCTCTACACAAGGCTGAGGTAATAATCAGATCCTCAGGACCCCCAGGGATTTTATGATCCAACAATGGATGTGGGCTGAAAGTAGGGGCTGCTGTGGGAACTGCTGTCATCTGCCTGATGTGGCCTCTGTGGTCACTGTCTAAGGCAGGAGCCATGGGAAGGCCCTTCTCCCTGCCTGGACAGCTGAAAAAACCCTGTCACTGACCTTTGGTGACCTGTGGGTTGAGGGATCTGCAAGTCACTGATACTGTGACTGGAGATTCTGTGACTGGAGATTCTGCCCCCAAGGGCTGTTTGCAAGCCATGGGGCCAAATCTAGGCTGAGTTCCCCTCTGTGTCCAGTGCAACAGATGTTTCCCATGGGCCCTTCAGGTCACCCTGGGCTGGAAATCTCTACTCTGTTGTTCTCCACTTCTGCTTCTCCAAAATTTGTTGAGAGTCCCTCTCTACAGTATTTTATGAGCTGTGTGAGGAGAGCCAGCATATATGTATCTTTCTACTCTGCCATCTTGGCTTTGCCCCCCATGTTGATGATTTATGTCAGCCCTCTAAACACATGGGTCTGTAAAGCAAATGAAACAGGAAAGGTAAATTCCTTGCTCTTCCCTGCTCCTAACATTCAACACACAGAACAGACAAGAGTGCAAAGTCCTCTGGGCTTTTGTCTCTTATTTAATTGAAAGAGTTATTATGCCACATTTGTTTAACAATAAAGAAGTTAAGTGAATAAAGAAAAATAATTTGCAACACTTGATAAGGAGCAGAGGTGGTGGAGAAAAAGTAAATTGAAATGGGAAGGGAGGGAGCCCAATTTTGCAATGTTGCCATGAGATGTGTTTTTGGTAGCTTCATGCTCAATCCCTGAGTCAGTACTTTTGTTCAAGAGTTTTGTAATACTAACAATGCTCACATTTTTACACAGTTTTAAGGTTTACAAAACACTTTCTTCATATCTGGTATATGGAACACATTATTATCTCTATTTATAGATCAATGAATCAATCAGAAAGCATTTATTAAAGGCTCTTTATGTATTAGATACCATGTAAAATACTGGGAAAACAAAAAAGAAAAAACTGCAAGAGGGAGTTCATATTTCAGAAGGGGATACAATATGTAAATCTATAGGTATGTACAAGTTATAAACAGAGTAGATGGAAGGCACTAGTTTCTGAAGGGAGTAGGAAGGACTCCTGGCATTTGAGCTAAGTCCTTCATGATGCAACAGTATTCCATTACCTCCATACCAATAGTATTCATGTACCATATTTTGTTCGACCATTTCTCAGCAGGTGTGTGTCTCCTGAGTTTCCAATGTTTTGCTACAATACAAAGAGTTGCTATAAATATTTTTATACATAAAGATCCTTTTCTTAGCAGAATAACTGGGACAAAGGGCATGCAGAATTTAGTAATTTTCTGGGCATTAGTTCCATGCTGTTTACCAGAACGTTTGGACAAATTTAGAGTTCCACTAAGAGTGAATTAATGTGACTTTTTTTCTTGTAGCTCCTCCAAAATTTTTCATTTTTCTCTTTTGTCGTCTTTATTGACCTTATAACAAAACCCTAGAGTTGTTTCTCTAATTATTAGTAATGATTTGGATCATTTTATGACTTTTGAGAACTTAAATTTCTTTATTACAAAACTGCCTATTCATTTCATATGACCACTTCTTTATTAAGAAATAACACATACTCTTATAAATTTGAATCAGTTCCTTACATGTTATGGATATGAAACCACCAGGAAAGCTCTGAAAGGTATTTTGTCTTGTTTTGCTTTTTCTCTAATTACCTGTTTCCCTTCTAATTTGAGCTACTTATGTTTGATTTTCATCATAAACATCTTACCCTAGCCATGGATCAAAAAGGTATTTCTTCCTTGTTTCTTTAATTGGCTTATGATGTTGTCTTTTATGTCTGTCATTCAACATATTTTTCACCATATTCTGCTACTTATAAATTAAATTCAGTAAATGTAAAGTAATGATTTAATATGGACATCAAGCCCAGTTCTTCACAAAATATCTCTACTTTGGAATTCTTTGCAAAAAATTATTCCCACATAAATTGCAATTACTTCCATGTCTTTTTGTTTGTTTATGCTCATCTTGAGTGCTATAGGGGAAGATGGCCAATTGTACCATGAAGTTATATTTCTTGGTGTGTTTTTTTTGATGAATTTTGAAATGAAATTAGCAAATCCTTTACTTAACTCTCCAAGGAGGGTGTGTGAATTATACTTCCATTTAGCTGTAAGTCCCTTACATCTTCTGGTTTCACTTACAGCATATATGTCAATATTGATAATATTCAATTCCTTTAGTGGTATGTTAACGAGAATCTCATGTTGGCAATACCAATAGTTAATATATACAAGTGGTATAAAAACTGCTATTTTTAAACCCTCTGCCTCCCTTTTGTCTACTCTATAAAAGCAGAAGGGGGCTACACAGGATCAATTATTACCACTTTGAAAGTTTCTTTGTCTCAAGGGTAAAATCATATTTTTTAAAATATAAATACACACAGTGAAAGGTGGACCAAATAGTGAACAAATTCAATGTTTACCAAAATTCTAGCCAAGGGCAGAGTTCTCAGTACCATAGATATTAAGAGGTAAAGTGACATATTTCTTCTTTTTAAGATTTTTATTGATGGGCAAGCAGCACGGCAAAGTGGATATAGAGAATGGAACTCCAAGTCAAAAAAATTGCATTTAAATTTTGACTCCAGCATATACTAGCTATGTGAACATGTGTGGTAGCCTGTGGTCAGATATAAGGAAGCAACTATAATTACAAAACAGAA
The DNA here is from genome assembly GCA_023548195.1 of Bettongia penicillata ogilbyi. Classification (NCBI taxonomy): domain Eukaryota; kingdom Metazoa; phylum Chordata; class Mammalia; order Diprotodontia; family Potoroidae; genus Bettongia; species Bettongia penicillata. The sequence continues at coordinate 1,946,627 of JAJHZJ010000426.1, forward strand.
ATTTTTAGGCTTTAGTGTTGATAGAATATCAAAGAAGTTGCCAGTCCATAGATTAGATAGAAATAAAAACTTCTGGTGTTTAGGGGATACAGATGACTAATAGCCTTTGTCACATTAGCAACTAGAGCATAAATGTTTCTTTGTTTAATGAATGGTAGGATGATTTGTGCTGGTGAATGATCCTTATCATACTCCTGACCCTACAAAAGGTCTCTACCAATGCAATTTCCTACCAGCTCAGACCTGGTGAAATTAATTTATGTTGGCTTCATTCATTTGCCCCTATTCAAACATCATCCCGTTGAGGGTAAAGGAAACAAGAGATCTTGACACTCAATAAAGTAAGTTATAACGAATCTAGCACAGTTTCCTTCTGGCAATCTACAAGAATACTCATTCTAAGGTGAAATCCAACAATTAGTGACTATTTGGGGGTTGGAGGGGGGTTCAGCCATTGAGCTAGTACAGAATCTAACTAATCATTCTATCCTCCAACCCACAGTTCTCCATTTGTTCCACAATAATAATATGAGATATCAAACAACTTAGAAAAATCTAGCTAAGTTATGCATATCCACATTTATCTGGTCAATTATTAAAATAAAAGAAATTATATTGATCTGGCATGGCCTGTTCTTATTCTTGGTTATCATTGTTTTCTTTGCTAGGCACTTATTAATCATAACTTTGACAATACAATATATATCATTTTGCTAGTGTAAGGGCTCCTTTCATAAAAGGCAATTAATTACTAATGAAAATAGCATTAAAGTTTTTTCTCATCTCTCAAGAAGGTGAACAAAAAGCCTCCAAAGGAAAAGAAAGTTAAAGGTGAAAAAAAAGGAGAACAAAAAGGAAGATGTGACTGAAAAGACTGTGAAAAAACCTCAAAAGCATTTCAGTCAGAACCCAGTACTGGCCCAAGGGATTGGTAGGTCCTCCAGGTCTGCAATGTATTCCCAGAGAGCCATGTACAAGTGGAAATACACTGCACCAAAAACCTGGAATGAAAGGACAAAGAGAAAGTGCCTGCTACTATCTCAAAGCCCAGTTGGTGGTGAAAAGAATGAGGAACCCATGTGGTAAAGATTTGCAAAATGCTTAGGCATTATCCTACAGAAAGCATGCCTAGAAAGCTGCTAAGTCATGGCAAAAAGCCCTTCAGCCAGCATGTGAGGAGATTTCTAGCTAGCATCACCCCACGTGACCATGCTCACTGGACACTACAGGGGCAAATGAGTGGTTTCCCTGAAGCATCTGACTAGTGGCTTGCTACTGGTGACTGGACCTCTGACTATCAATGGTGTTTCTTGGAGAAGGACACATCAGAAACTTGTCACTGCCATGTCTACCACAGTTAACCTTTTGGGTGTAAAAATTCCAAATCATCTTACTGATGCTTACTTCATAAAGAAGAGGCTCTGTAAACCTAAGCACCAAGAAGGTGAAATTTTTGATACAGAAGAAGAGAGATATAAGATTACAGAACAGTGCAAGGCTGATCAGAAAACAGTAGACTCTCAGATCCTGACCCAAATCAAGAAATTCCTCAGTTCCATGGCTACCTGCATTCTCTATTCTCTCTCTCTAATGGAGTTTATCCTCACAAACTGGTGATTTAAATGCCTTGCAATGAACTCTTATTTAAATATTTGGAAAAGAAAAAAAATAATAATATTAAATGTGTTTTTGTGTTAACAAAGAGAGTTGCAAAAATTATAATTGGGTATTTGTGTTTAAATTCACTCTCCAATTTTTTTTTAATAAATTTATATTTTGAATAGAATTTCTCTCTCTAGTTCTTCCTGCCGAGATTTTGTTGGCAATATAAGGAATGCTGATGATTTCTGTGGATTTATTTTAAATAAGTAATTTTCCTGAAATTATCATTTCAATTAATTTTAGTTCATGTGTTAGGATTCTCTAGTTATACTATCATTTAATCTGCAAAAAGTAATAATGTTGTTTCATTTGTGTCTACATTTATTCCCTATTTCTTGTCTTATTACATAAACTAGTATTTCTAACACTATGTCAAATAGTGGCAGTGATAATAGGCACCCATGCTTTACTCTTGATCTTACTGGAAAGGCCTCTAGCTTTTCTCCTTCACAAATAAATAATGTGTGCTCATGAATTTAGAGAAGTATTAATTACTATTTTAAGAAAAAGTTCATTTATTAATATGGTTTCTAGAGTTTTTAATAGGAATGACTTTTAGAGTTTGTCAAAAAGCATTTCACTCCGTTAATAGAATTGCTTTATGTTTTTGTATTATTAAAATAATTTATTGTATTTATAGTCTTCTTACCTTGCAACCTAATGTAAACATTTAGAGTTTAAGATCAACCCTGAAATCTTGGCATAAATCTAACCTTGTCACAATAAATAAATTTTTAAATATGTTTTGAGGATATTTTTAAACATTTTATTTAAAATTTTTGTCTCAAAATTCTTTAGGAACATTGCTCCATATTTTTTCCCCTGCTTTATCTCTAAATGGCTTAGATATAATTATGGCTTTATTTGCATGATAATTACAGAATTAAAGGATGCCTTCTTTTCTTATTTTTATAAACTTTTTATGTAGCATTGGAATGAATTGTTCTTTGAATGTTTGATAGAACTTTCATCAAGTCTTGGTTTGTTTTTTTATATTGAGTAGTTTAAACAGTCTGCTTTTTGTATTATTAAGACATTTTATATTTTGTCAATATTCATCCATTTTTCTGTTATATGTTTTGTTGGCACATAATTTGACAAATTAGTTTCTGATACATTTCCTTATTTTCTCTTCACTTATTAAACTTTATCTTTTTCCATTTTATAAGAAAATTTAGGGGAAAGGAGCCAAGATGGCAGAGTAGAAAGATACACACATGCTTAGCTCTTACCCCACAGCCCATAAAATACCTGTAAAGAAGAACTCTCAACGAATTCTAGAGCAGCAGAAGCCACAGAACAATAGAGTGGAGGAGATTTCTGTCCCAGAGAGACCTGAAAGACTGACAGGAAAGGTCTGTCATGCACCAGAAGCAAAGCAGAGCCCAGCCCTGCCTTGGCCACGTGGCTCCAAGAGAAGAAGATCCAAGCAGGCTTCAGGGACAGAATCTCCAGCAGCAGAGCAAATCCCTCAATCCACAGGCACCAAAGGTCAGTGAGAGGTCTTTTTGGCTGGCCAAGAAGTGAGCAGAGTGTCCCAATAGCTCAGGTCTCCTCAGGTGGCAGCAGAAGAGGCAGCAGCAGACAGGGCTCCCAAAGCAGGCAGTAGTCCACATCCATTGTTGAAAGTCTCCTTGTAAACCCCCTGAGGGAACTGAGCCCTGTATGGCAGCCCTGCCCCTACCTGAGCAGCTGATCTTAATCTCACACTGAATAGCAGCCCTGCCCCCACCAAAAGCCCCTGGGGCTACGGAGCAGCTCATTTGACTCTCAGCCCCCAAGCACTGGCTTGGCAGAACTGGAGGCCAGGTAGTTGTGGAGAGGAAACTCAAAAGTCAAGTAACTGGCTCGGAAAATGCCCAAAAAAGGGGAAAAAAATAAGATCATAGAAGGTTACTTTCTTGGGGAACAGGTGTCTCCCCTCATCCTTTCAGATGAGGAAGAACAAGGCATACTGTCAGAGGAAGTCAAGGGTTCTGCCTCCAAAGGGAATTTAAATTGGGCTCAAGCAATAGAAGACCTTAAAAAACAAGTTAGCAGCTTACTAAAGGAGAACCAAAAAAATGCTGAGGAAAACAAGCTTTAAAAAGAGGCTAAATCAATTGGAAAAAGAGGTCCAAAAAGCCAGTGAGGACAAGGAGGTTTTAAAAAGCAGAATTAACCAAATAGAGGAGAAGGTTCAAAAACTCACTGAACAAAATAATTCGTTGAAAGAGAAAATTGAGTACAAGGAAATTAATGACTTTGAGTTAAACCAAGCAGTTTAATAAATAAAACCAAAAATTTGAAAAAATAGAAGATAATGTGAAACATCTCATTGGAAAAACAGCTGACCTGGAAAATAGTTCCAGGAGGAATAACTTAAAAATTATAGGATTACCTGAAAGCCATGACCAAAAACAGAGCCTAAACATTATTTTCCATGAAATTATCAAGGAAAACTGCCCTGGTGCTCTAGAATTAGAGGGCAAAATAAATATGGAAAGAATTCACCAATCACCTCCTGAAAGAGATCCAAACAGAAAAACTCCTAGGAATATTGTGGCCAAATTTCAAAGTTCCCAGATCAAGGAGAAAATACTGCAAGCAGCTAGAAAGGAACAATTTGAGTACTGTCGAAATACAATCAGGATAACACAGGATCTGGCAGCTTCAACATTAAAGGATTGAAAGGCTTGGAATGAGATATTTCAGAAGTCAATGGAACTGGGATTGAAACCAAGAATCACCTACCCAGCAAATCTGAGTATAATACTTCAAGGGCAAAAATGGTCATTCAATGATATATACAACTTTCAATCATTCGTGTTGAGGAAAAGACCAGATCTGTATAGAAAAATTTTACTTCCCAAGATAAAAATCAAAAGAAGTATGTAAAGGTAAACAGGAAAGAAAAATCATAAAAGACTCTCTAAAGCTGAACTGTTTACATTACTAAATGAAAAGAAACTATTTTTCACTCTTGAATCTTTTCTCAGTATTTGGGTAGATGGAGAGATTGTACATACACACACACACATACACATGGATATACAGAGAGTATAGCATGTGTTTTGTCACAAGAGATGATATCCACACAACTAAAATAAAATAAAATAAAAAATTAAGGGGTTAAGGAGGAAAATTCCAGGAAGAGAAAGGGAGAAATGGAATGGGGCAGGCTATAACTCATAAAAGAGATAAGAAAAATCTTATTCAATGGAGGAGATGAGGGAGAAGAGGAGGGGGGGTGGAATAAAGCTACTCTCTCCACATGTGGCTGAAGGAGGGAATAACATGATCACTAAATTTGATATGGAAATTTATTGTAGGAGAAGAGGCGACAAGTGCGGTGAGGGGATTGTTAGAAAGGAGGGCAAACGGGAGAAGGGAGTCACTAGAAAAAATACTTTTGAGAAGGGACAAGGTCAATTGTAGGGGAAAAATAAGGGGGAACACAGTAGGACAGAAGGCAATATAATTACACTACACAACATGATTATTATGGAAGTCTTTTGCAAAAGAACACATATTTAGTATGTATTGAATTGCTTCCCTTCTCAATGGGGCTGGGGAGGGAAGAGGAGAGGGAGAGAAGTTGGAATCAAAGTATTAGAAAAGAAAATTTAGTTTTCTGCTCTTAAAAATCTGATGTTCTAGAGTTTTTCAAAATTGAAAAAGCTCCATATTTTATTTATGACTCGAATGATTTTTTTTCTTTCAGTTTTATTAATATCTTTAATTTTCTGAATTTGTACTTGTTAATTTCAGGATTTTGATTTGTTGTTGTTTAAGGTTTTTTGTTTGTTTGTTTTACTTTTTTCTTTGTGCCTTGTACTCATTCAGCAATTTGTTCAAGTCAAGTCAACAGTTTATATTAAGCATGTAGCATGGTCCAGGCAATATGCTAAATGCTAGGAACAAAAGGTGAATGGAAATGTGGTCATTGTACTCAAGGATTTCATTTTTAGGGGCTAGACCTCAAAGCTTTTTCAGCCTCCTCCTATACTTTTCAGTCACCTCCCAAACTGTGAAAGAGCAATTCTTTAGTTTCAACCTCAAATAACTTTTGTTGGGACAGAAGTATCCTAAGTCAGGTATTGGGCTCTTATACCACCACCACCACCACCCTCTCTCTCACACACACACACACACACACACACACATACAAACCATACAAAAACACACACACAACACACACTCTCACTCAGTTACACATTCTGCCCCAGTTTCCCCCTTCCTCAATTCTTTGACTGAGCTCTTTTGTGGCACAGGGAGTCAACTTCTGCCTTTGGCTTTTCCACAAAACTGTAAAAGGGATGAATGTGAGTATGTGGTTAGAGTTGGATTCTGTCAAAAACCAGTGGGTTTGTCTGTGCAATTCTGTTATCAGAGTGTGGTGAATTGTGGGGAAAAGGGTACTGAATATACACAGCATGTAAGTAAACTTTTCTTCTGTTATTTCTTTAATTGTTATGTCACTTAATATATTAGACCTTGGAGATAGCTAAAATTGCATGTAAATAATTTCTTTTCTGGAAAAGCTTCAGAGGTTGCGAGGATCAGAGAAAATGTCTAGCCTCTATCTTCTTGATCATAACACCCAGACATTGCTTATATACTACTGGAAGTAGTCAAAACATAAAAGGGAGCTAAAAACCATCAGGGAGATAAAAGTACCCCTCTGGGACCATGGTGAAGAAGTCAAGAGCGAGAGGAGCAGAGTCAAGAAAGAAAGGAATGAATGAACATTGTAAGCCTACCTCAACAACTGGAAAATGGGGCTACAGAGGTAAGGGGATCCTCCAGGGTAAAAAGATATGTTTTCTGTTTTGATGATGAAAGGATTTAGAGATATAAAATGTTCCTTTAGAGCTTCTTTAGTTGTATCTCAGAAGTTCAGGGCTATTATCTCCTTATAGTCATTTTCTTTAATTTTTTTTCTGTTTCTTCATATTTTGTTCATTGCCCACCAATTCTTTAGAACTGTTATTTTGTCTCCAATTACATTTTATTAATTTTATTGGTATCTTTTTTATATCACCAAAAATCTTCCAAATATCTCTTCCCCCAAATTTCTCAGAAGATCATCAAGTCATTAGCAAATAGGCATAGTTTTCCTTCCTCTTTACTTATCATTAAACATATAATTTCTTTCCCGTGTTATTTGCTATTGGCAATGTTTAGAGAACAATACAACAGTGGAGAGAGTGAACATCTTTACTTAATTTCTGTATTTATTGGAAATACTTAATAACATACCCTCTTTGCATATAATGCTTATTTTTTGGCTTTAGACATAAATTTCTATAAAACAATAAAAATGGTCCCTCCAAAACTATATATTAAAAGGTCTTAGACTCTGCTTGGCGAAACAGTACTAACACAAATATAACAATTCTTGTCAAATGATGAAGATAAGGAAATTTATGGTCCAGATTCTAATTAGTACAGAAGTTTAGGTGAAAGGAGAAATACAGATACAGACAGAAGATCTAGCACTCTATTCACTATGCTATGCTGCTTCTGACAAGAACTTTGCCCAATTTTAAATAGCTTGTTAATGATAATGCAAGAACTAGGCTTCCAGTTCAGGTTTTTCCCACTATGGTATGCTGCCTATTCCAAACAGCTGATAAACTACCTAGGGAAAGAGAGTGAAAGTGAGAACAACAAGGCAGGGAGAGACAGAGAGAGGGAGGGAGCAAAAGAGGGAAGAAAGAAGAGGAGAGAAAGAAGGAGGGAGAAACAAAAGGAATTAAGAAGATAGGGAGAGCAAGGGGGAGGAGAGAGAAAAAGCAAAGAAAGAAGGAGGGAAGGAGAGGGAAGGAGGGAGGAAGAGGAGTGATCAGGGAGAGAGGGAGAGAAAGAGAAGGAAAGAGAGAAAAGAAAACAGGGAAAGACAGAGAGGTATAGAGAGAGCGCTGGCTACTATGCAAAGAGGGAAGGAGAGCCAGAGCCAGAAGTTTAATCAGCATTATCAATATATTCTCCAATACTTCCTTAAGTCTAGACAATTGATAAAACAATAAACTAGAAAGTGCCAAAAGGCATTTGGATGATGTGAGATAAGGAACAGAGGAGAATGTGAATGTCTTCAATATTTTCAATGAAAGACGAGTCAAAGCTTTCCAGTGGGAGAGTAGGGGAAGCAGGACTGTGGGACACCTTAAGAGGGATGAAAAAGTTTGTAAAAGTCTTTGTGGTGAGTAGGATAAGTAAATCAATTAGGGAGTTGCAAAACAACTGCCTGGTTAGAGTAAGGGCCCAGTTGAAATTATGAAATATAATAAAAAGTAAAGCACTTTAAGACTTTCAAAGGACTTTACAAATATGTCTTTTACAAATAATTTATAAATTATTTACAAATCAGTTTCATTTCATCACAACAACCCTGGAAGATAAATATTTTTATTATTCCCATTTTACAGATGAAGAAACTGAGGCTGGAGCAGGTTAAGTCACTTGGCCAAGGTCACACAGCCAGCAAATCCAGTCTAAGGCTGAATTTGAACTCAGGTCTTCTTGATAAGTCCAGTACTCTATTAAACTTAAAAGTGTATCCTGTGTGCATTTCCATTCCCCAAGAAAGACAGCTGTTAAACATTTACTAGCATATCCCTGAGTCAATCAGAAGAACCACTGGGCTTGAAATCAGAAGTCTTCAACTTGAGTCTGACCCAGGCACACATTCTATTTAGCCACCTACAACTCCAAAAACTTGCCTTGCCTGTGCCCAGTCATTCTTGGCTCATCTACCCTTCTCCCTCTCCTCTTTCCAGCCATACACAGCTGCTTGATTTCCTGAGACAACTTCACATAAGGAACTCTTGTGGAAAATGACAACCTACCAGAATGTCTTTCTCAATGATTAACTTCTACCCTGTACTACACGCCACATGGCAGGGATTTTGACCTCTTGGTTGCTATTGTTCAGACCCCCTTCTCTGTTCTCTGCTGATTATTCCCTTATTTCCATCTCCCTCAGACAAACCCTTCCATCTCCCAACCTTCCAGTCTAAATTTACCCAACCCTTCCCTATGTACTCTGGAATGTCTGCTCCATAGGTAACAAACTGAACTTCATTTAAAAATTTTCCCATTCATAATCCCTCCATTTCTTTTACTTATTGAGGCCTTGCTCTCTCCCATGACACAATTTTCCTGGCTATAGTTTCCAGTGCTGGTTTGCACTTTTGCCCTTCCTCTACTTGATTGCCAAGGTCTTCTATTCCAGTACACTTCAAACACACAGGAATGGTCATAGTCTTAACTCCGTGGTGTTTCACAAGTGTTCTACTTTTGTATTCAACAACTCTGAAATACCTCCATCTGATCATAACCTTTGTCTTGTAACCCATGTCCATGTACTTCATCTTCACTGTGACTTTTATTCGTTTTGACTTTCAGTTCTTTCCCAAGTCATCAATCCTAGACTGACTACACTCTCTTCCTTATCTCAACCTCTTGGTGAATCAACTCAACTCTACATTTTCTTTCACTGGATTCTCTTGCCTCCTTGTCCTATTACCAGGCACATCTAATCACACCCCACCCTTGAATTCTTCTTATTCTTCATGTCTCTTACTCCTATTCACATGCTGTTAAATGGAACTGGAGGAAATTGTGAAACTGTGATGACTGGAAACATATTTGTTTATCTACTTTCAGTTGGATCCCTGGAGAAACACAGCAAACATTCTATTTCTTCCTAATTGATTCCCTATTCAAATATGCACATCCTTCAGAAGCCTCCCATGATACCCCTCCTCACCCTCTCAGCTGAGCACCTCACATCCTACAACACAAAATAATCAAGAGTATTTTCCAAGAGTTCTACCTTTCCCCCTCCTCTTTATTGCATATTATTGAGCTGTCATTTACTATTATGTCCTCTTTCGCACAAGTCACAGACTTCACTTTGCTCTGACAAAACTCTCTGCATGCACCTTTGATCCCATCTTCTCCTGACTTTGTCAGCAAATTTCTTCCAATATCATCACCTCTCTCTGCCTGTCTCTCTTACTCTCTCTCTCTCTCTCTTCTCTCTCTCTCTCTCATCTTTAATCTATTCCTATCTCTCTAGGTTTGGACACACCACTCTCTCTCTTAGTTCACCTACCTATATGACCACTCCTTTGTCTCCTTTGCTAGATAATCCTCCTAATCACCTCCTTTCACCATGAGTGTTTCTCAGGGCTCTGTCCTGGACCCTATTCTCTTCTCCTTCCATACTACCTTAATTGGTGATCTCATCAGTTCCAGTTGATTTAATTAACACTTCCAGACCAATGATTCTCAAATTTACCTATCCTACCCAATTTTTCTGTTGTCCTCCAATCTCACTGCCTTTCAGACATCTCATATTGGATGTCTAATATATTTATCTTAAACTCAGTATGTCCAAAACAGAACTTATTATCTTTCCTTCTAAGCCACCACCACACCACATTCCCATCATCACCTTACCTATTATTATAGAGGAAATCACCATTCTTACATTCCCTCAATCTTGTAACCTAGGAGTCATCCTTGACTTCTCACTATCTCTCACCCCCCATATCCAATCTGTTGCCAAGGCCTATAGATTTCATCTTTGTAATATCTCTCTAATATTTCCCCTTCTCTTCTCTGACACTGCCACAACTCTAGGTCAGGTCCTCATCACCCACACCTTAATTATTGCAACAGCCTGCTGGTGGATCTGCTTGTCTCAAATTTCATCCCCACTCCAATCCAGATTCCATTCAGCCACCCAGTTCAATTAGGTCATCCCCTTACTCAGTAAACTTCAGTGGCTTCCTATTGCTTCCAGGAACAAACACAAATACAAAATGTCTCTGTCTGGCACTGAAATCCCTTCATAACCTAGCCTTCTCCTACCTTTCCAGTTTTCTTACATCTTGCTCTCCAACACATACTCTTTTATCCAATGACACTGGTCTCCTGACTGTGTCATGACAAAGACACTCCATCTCTTGGCTTTAGGTATTTTCACTAGTTATTCCCTTTGTCTGGATGTTTTCCCTTCTCTGCTCTGACTACTGATCATTCTGGCTTCTTTTTAGTACCAGCTAAAATTCTGCCTTCTACAGGATGCCTTTCCTAAACCCTCTTAGAAGTGCCTTTCCTCTGTTAATTATGGTCTATATATCCCGTATATAGTTGCATATATACATATATGTGTTGCATATTATCTTCCTCCATTTGATTGTGAGTTCCTTGAAGACAGGGACTGCCTTTTGTCTCCTTTCATATCCCCAGCACTTAGTACAATGCCTTTATAAAGTAGGTCCTTTATATTAGGTCCTTTATAAATGTTTATAGATTGGGTTGACCACTTTGTTCAAATGCAAAATATACACTTGCCCAAAAGACTTTTATGGAGAACTCGCATGGGGCAGGTGATCACATGGTGGTCAGAAGAAGTGATACAAGGATATGCTCAAGGTCTCTGTCAAGAACTTTGGAATTGATTGTGTGACATAGGAGACACTGGCACAGAATCACTCAACGTAGCATGCCCACATCAGAAAGGGTGCTGTGCTCCACGAGTAATGTAGAATTGAAACAACTCAAAGGAAATTGTAGGCTACACAAATTTGGAGTATCCATCCCAAATGTTCACATGGACTATCCATGCCCAACCTGTGGTAGAGCATTCCAAAATGGTATTGGTCTGATCAGCCACAGTCTGACACACTGAAATCTCACTTTATTATGGTGATGTCATTTTGATCCTTTCAAGAATGAAGGACAACAAGAAGAGATTGATTGATACTGGCTCTTTCTCTGATTTCTACAAATATGCCCACATCTGTCCCATCCTTTGAAAAAAAACTCACTTTATCCTACCATCCCCAGGAGCTATTATCCTAACTCTCTTCCTTTTAATGGCTAAACTCTGAGAAATCTGCTATAATTTGTGCCTGTTTCCTCTCCTTCATCTCTCTGTTCTCTAACTTTTAAATTGAAATTGCTCATTCATAATTTAACAATAATCTCTTAATGACCAGATCTCATGGCCTTTTCTCCATCCTCATCCTTCTTCACCTCTCTGGGTACCTTTACCATTGTTGCTCATCCAGCCCTCCTATATCATCTGTAGTCTTTTAAGATAATATTCTGTCCTGCTTCTCCACTTATCTCCCTCCTTAGTATCCTTTGCTAGGTCTCCATCCATGTCACACCCATTACATGAGTATTCTCCAAATCTCTGTCCCAGACCCCCTTCTTTTTTCACTCTACATTATCTCACTGGGTGATCTCATCAGCTCCCATGAATTTAGTTATCATTTTTACATAAAACCTATTATATAGAAAGAATCTAAGTCTCTTGAAATGCAGTCACAGATCTTCAACTTCCTCTTATACTCTAGAACTGGATATCCTGTAGAAATTTCAAACTCAATATATTCAAGACAGAATTCATTATCTTTTCTCACAAGCTCTCCTGCTTCAAAATTTTCCTATTTCTACTGAAGGCATCCTCCCAGTCATCTTAGCCTACTACACTGACATCATTCTTGATTCTTCATTCCCATTTGTCCTACATATCCAATCAGATGGCAACTCTTTTTTCTTCCTTCACAACATTTCTCACATATGGCCCCTTCTCTCCATTTAAATAACCACAACTCAAATTCAGACAACTATTTCTTACCTAGTCTATTGCAAAATCTTTCTAACCCAGTGTCCTTGCTTCAGTTCTGCTCCAAGCCATTCTTCAGTCAATTTCCAAGGTGACTGTTTTTAAAGCATGACCATGTCTTATTTCCCCCCTTCCTGTTCTGTTCCCCTCCCCACCCCTTACTCAATCAACTCCAGTGGCTCCCTATTACTTTCAAGATCAGATTTAAAATATAATTATTCTGATTAATATTTAAATCTCTTCATAATCTGACTCTTTCCTACCTTTCATGTCTTTTTCCACCTTAATTTTCTGCACACATGATATACACCAAGCTATACTCATCTACTTGCAATTCCTCTAAGATAACAGTCCATCTCCATGCATTTATACTATCTGTCCAGTACAGCAGAAATTCTCTCTCTCTCTCTCTCTCTCTCTCTCTCTCTCTGTCTCTCTCTCTCTCTCTCTCTCTCTCTCTCTCTCTCTCTCTCTCTCTCTCTCTCTCTCTCTCCCCCTTACTTCCACTTTTTGGCTTCTTTAACTTCCTTCAAGACTCTGCTCAACTTGTACCTTTTAAAGGAGGTCTTTTCTGGTCCCTCCCCTTCCTACCTACTGCTGGCCCCTTTCTTCTAAGATTATCTCTCATTTATACTGGATATATCTTTTATATACGTTAGTATTTCCATATTGTATGATGTGTATATGTATCATGTATATGGGAGGGGTTGAAATTTATGCAAAGGATACTACTATGACCCTAGTTAAAAAAAAAATTATATCATATACCCCAAGGAGGAATTCACCCTGGCTGTGTGATTGTTAGGCCTGTAACATTTTGGTGAGGAAAGGAAAGAGGAGGGCAACATTAGCATAACCATAACTGAGCAATGGAGCTTCCTAAATTTGTCAGGAGTAAAATCTAGGGGCAATACTGAGCATCACATGGACCAGAGAGACAGACAGACATGGCACATGGACTTGCAGATTCTAGCATCAAAACAGTAGAAACACAGAAGAGAGAAAACAAAGTGGCATGACAGGTAAGTCCTACACATGGACAGGAGGAACATCTAGAACCAAAGACTAATAAAGTCCATGAAGTAGCAGCAAAAAAGAGTAATTTGCTAGAATTGTGAGTAATGTCGTCTATTCAGGTCTGGATTAGGGAAGTAACTCTCTAGTGAATTCTTGAATTCTTTTCTCACATTTTGATAAGAGACATAAACTTAGGAGTTTTGCTGACTTGTTTCAGTCATGTCTGACTCTTCATCACCTCATTTGAGATTTTCTTGACAAAAACACTGATGTAGTTTGCCATTTCCTTTTCTAGAAACTTAGGATAGGATAGCAGTATAAGTCTGAAATGACTCTGTAGGTCCCTGGAATGAGGTAGAACCTGACTAAGGGCAAAGTTTTCTTTGTTATTTATGGCTTTCGGTGTGAAACCTGTTTATGTTCTTTATTTCTGTGATAAAATAGTTTTATGCTCCATAGTTTGGTAGCAATAGTTGTTTACAAGAGAACTAAGGACTCCTAAGAGAGAACTAGACATGAGATAAATTTCAATATTACTAAGTGATAGAATTGTCTTGGGTTTGGTAGTCAACAAAAGACATTCAGGGTAGTCCTCAATATTGAACTTAGCTTGTCAAAGGGACTTAGAGGGTCAAAAAATACAGGTTCTAAGAGTTTTCAAGGGTCACACTTCTTGGGCTATGTTGATAGGCAAATTTTTTTAAAGACAAACTTAATTTCTTTAGTGAAAATGCAATGATATCTCTGGGAAGTGTTTTGTTGTAATTTTAAAAATGAATTTTCAGTATAGGGGAGGATTTCAGACTCAACTGTTCTCCAGTTATTTTCTGTTTATTTTTTTCCATCATAGAGACTCACAAATCACAGAATCACAGAGTTGGGAAGTACAGTGGAGGATCAGTGTAGTGGGAGATTTCAGACTTAGGTCAGCTGCTCTCCAGTTGTTTTTATTTCTTTGTTGTTGTTTTGTTTTTAAAGAATCACAGACTCATAAATCATAGAATTATAAAATTACTTTAGTCTAAGCTCCTTCCTTGTGTGTGCCTTTCTGCTTCAACATCCTGGGCAAAGAAGTCATTCAATCAATCAGCAAATTAAACAGCATTTATTAAGATCTTGCTTTGTGCCAAATACCATGTCAAATACCATGAGATACAAGGAAAGCTACTCCTTGACTCAAAAAAAGGCCCTATCATCAAGGAGATTAGATTCTAGTGGAAAATCAATGTATATATAAATAGGTCCATATAAGATACATACAGGACTGAGGGAAAAGTAGCCTTACAAAGGAAAGCTTTACAAAAACAAGAGAACAATGTATTCAGTAGCTACAACATTATAAAGAAAACTAACCTTACAAGGCTTCAGATCTCTTATCAATATAATAAGAAATCATGATCCAAGAAATCAGTTGTCATATACATTACCCACCTCCTGATAGAGTGGTGATGGACTCAAGGTGGAGAATGAAACATATTTTCAGAAATTAATAATGTGGAAATTTATTTTGCCTGCCTCCATACATTTGTTTACAAGGATTTCTTTTATTTTGTTCTTAAATAAAAGAGTGAAGAAAATGGAAGAAGGAAGGAGGTTAGTGATAGATAGATGGCAAAAAAAGTAGGAAGAAAGAAAAGAGTCATTGAGACATTTTTTTAAAAAGGTGTAACACAACCCCAAAGACATAAAAAGAGGGGAAAGAATCTACCTGTATAAAAATATTTGTAGCAGCTCTTTTTGTTGTGTCTAAGAATTGGAAATAGAGAGGATATCCATGAATTGAGGAATGGCTAAACAAGTTGTGATATATGATTGTGATGGAATATTATTGTGCCATAAGAAATGACAAGCAGGTTGGACAGAACCAAGATGGTGGAGCAAAAGCAGAGAATTCCCTGAAATCTCCCCCCAAACCCTCCAAATACCTATAAAAATGACTCTAAACAAATTTGAGAGCTATGGAACCTACAAAATGACAGAGTGAAACAAATTTCTGGTTCAACACAACCTAGAAAGTTGACAGAAATGGTCTTTCACATAGGGCAGGGAGCAGAGCATAGTCTAGTGTGGGCCACAATGGCACAAATGGGCTGCAGTAGACCTCAGGGGACTGAATTATTGGCAGCTACTTATTGGCAGAAGTTTCCAAACTTCTCAACCCACAAACACCAAAAAGACCAATGAAAAAACTCTATGGTATATGGGTGAAAGATAAGCTCAACTGACCAGCTTCAGTCAGAGGCCTATGGTGGTAGGGGTAGTGATGGTGACATCTCGTGGCAGTGGCAGTGGCAGCAGCAGCAAAGGTTGCTTCTGCAGCTCCAGGCCCACAGGTCATAGGGGATCGAGCAGCTGATAAAAAAATTCCTGAAGCCTGGGACCCAGGCTTCAGGAAGCAAAGTCCTACCTTAACAAAGAGTTAGAAAGTCAAGTGTTTGGCTGGGAAGACGAATAACATCATAAAACAAATTAGACTACAGAATATTACTTTGGTGACAAGGAAGACCAGGGCATACAATGACAGGAGGACAGCAGAGTCAAAGATCCTACATCAAAAACATCCAAGAGGAATATGAATTGGTCACAGGCCATGGAGGAGCACAAAAAGAATTTTGAATATCAAGTTAGGGAAGTTGAGGAAAAACTGGGGAGAGAAATGAGAGCAATGAAAGAAAATCATGAAAAATGAGTCAACAGCTTGCTAAAGAAGATCCAAAAAATGCTGAAGAAAACTAAAACCTTTAAAAATAGACTAACCCAAAAGCAAAAGCGGTTCAAAAAACTGATGAGAATGCCTTAAAAAGCAGAATTAGCCTAATGAAAAGGGATGTCCAAAAGCTCACTGAAGAAAATAGTTCTTTAAAAATTAGAATGGAACAGATGGAAGCTAATGACTTTATGAGAAACTGAGAAATTATAAAACAAAACCAAAAGAATGAAAAAATAGAAGACAATGTGGAATATCTTATTGGAAAAACCACTGATCTAGAAAACAGATCCAGGAGAGGCAGTTTAAAAATTATTGGACTACTTGAAAACCATGATCAATCATCTTTCAAGAAATTATCAAGGAAAACTGCCTTGATATTCTAGAATCAGAGGGTAAAATAGAAATTGAAAGAATTGACAGAATCGTCTCTGGAAAGAGATCCTGAAAGGAAAACACTAGGAATATTGTAACCAAATCCCAGATTTCCTAGGTCAAGGAGAAAATATTGCAAGCAGCCAGAAAGAAATAATTTAAGTGTTGTGGAATTACAATCAGGAAAACACAAGATCTAGGAGCTTCTACATTAAGGAATTAAAGGGCTTGGAATATGATATCCCAGAGGTCAGAAGAGCTGGAATTAAAATCAAGAATCATCTAACCCCCAAAATTGAGTATAATCCTTAAGGAGAAAGAAATGGGTATTCAATGAAATAGAGGACAAGTATTCTTTTTTTAATTTATTTTTAAATTATTATTATTATATTTGTTTTCAGTGTTCTACAACCACTTCCATATATCTTAGATTTTTTTCTCTTCTCTCCCTTCTTTCCCCCTACCTCCCCACTCTCTCCCTAATATGGGATACAGTTACATATAGGTTCTACAATACATTCCTATTAAATACATTCTTACCTTAGTCATGTTGCATAGAAGAATTAAAGTGAATGGGAGAAATCATAAAACAAACCAAAACATAATAGAAAAGAAAATAATCTGCATCATTCTGTGATCAAATTCCATAGTTCTTTCCCTGGATATGGAAGGATTTTGCCTCAAGAGGCCACTGGAAATTATTTAAGTCCTTGCATTGCAATGAAGTACTGAGTCTATCAGAAAAAAGTACTTGCCCAGTGTGGTTGTTGCTGTGTACAAAGTTCTCCTCGTTCTGCTCCTTTCACTCAGCATCAGTTCATATAAGTCTTTCCAGGCCTCTCTGAAGTCTTCCTGTTTATCATTTCTTATAGCACAATAGTATTCCATTACATTCATATGCCACAATTTATTCAGGCATTCCCCAATTGATGGGCATCCCCTTGATTTCCAGTTTTTGGTAACCACAAAGAGAGCTGCTATAAATATTTTTGTACATGTGGGACTCCTTCCCATTTTTATGATCTCTTTGGGATACAATCCTAGAAGCAATATTGTTGGATCAAAGGGTGTGCACACTTTTGTAGCCCTTTGGGCATAGTTCCAAATTGCTCTCCAGAATGGTGATCAGCTCACAACTCCACCAACAATGAATTAGTGTTCCAACTCTCCCACATCTTCTCCAACATTTATCATCTTCCTGCTTTGTCATGTTAGTCAATCTGATAGGTGTGATGTGGTATCTCAGAGTTGTTTTGATTTGCGTCTCTCTAATCAATAGTTATTTAGAGCATTTTTTCCTATGGCTATAGATATCTTTAATTCCTTCCTCTGAAAACTGCCTGTTCATATCCTTTGAACATTTATTAACTGGGAAACAACTTGTATTCTTGTACATTTGGTTCAGTTCTCTATACGTTTTGAAATGGGGCCTTTATCACAGATACTGGTTGCAAAAATTCTTGAGGATAAACATTCTTGAAGAAAAAACCAGGGCTGAACAGAAAATTTGACTTTGAAATACAAGAATCAAGAGAAGCATCAAAAGGTAAACAGGAAAGAGAAGAAATGAGGGACTTATTAAAGTTGAACTGCTAACATTCCTACATGGAAAGATAATAATTGTAACTCCTGAAATCTTTCTCCGTATTGGGGTAGTTGGAAGAGATGATTGATAGATAGACAGACAGACAGACAGACAGACAGACAGACAGACAGATAGATAGATAGATAGATAGATAGATAGATAGATAGATAGATAGATAGATAGATAGATAGATAGATGGCACAGGGTGAGTTGAATATGAAGGGATGATATCCAAAAAATAAAATTAAGGGGTGAGAGAGGAATATATTGGGAGAAGAAGAAACGGAGAGATTGAATGGAGTAAGTTATCTCACATAAAAGAAGCAAGAAAAAGATTTTATCATGGAAGAGAAGAGGGGAAAGATAAGAAGGAATGAGTAAACCTTACTCTCATCAGATTTGACTTAAGGAGGGAATAGCACACACACTCAATCTTACCCTCCTGGAAAGTAGTGGGGAAGGGGATAAGAGGGGGCAGATGATAGAAGGGAGGGCAGATTGAGGGAGGTGTAGACAGAAGCAAACATTTTAGAAAAGGGATAGGGACAAAGGAGAAAATAAAATAATTGTGGGACAGAATAGGATAGAGGGAAATACAGTTAATTTTGCACAACCTGACTATTATGGAGGTGTTTCACATAACTTCACATGTATAACTTATATGAATTGCTTGCCTTCTCAAAGGGGATAGGTGGGCAGGGAAGAAAGGAGAGAATTTGGAATTCAAAGTTTTAGAAACAAATGCTAAAAAATTGTTTCTACATGCAACTGGGAAATAAGATATACAGGCAATGTGGTATAGAAATCTATCTTGACTTTCAAGAAAGTAAAGGGGAAGGGGAAATGATAAAAGGGAGGGAACACTGGGGGATAGGGCAATCAGAATGCATGCCATCTCAGAGTGGGGGATGGGAAAGATGGGGAGAAAATTTGGAACTCAAAATCTTGTGGAAATGAATGTTGAAAACTAAAAATAGTAAATTTAAATCTTAAAAAAAAAAGCAAATGCCAAGCAGGATGATTTCAGAAAAAAACCTAGAAAGATTTACATGAACTGATGCAAAGTGAAGTAAGCAGGACCAGAAGAACATTGTACACAGTAACAGCAATATTCTATGATAAAGGAAAGTGAATAATTTAACTCTTCTCAGCAATACAATGATCCAAGATAATTCCAAAGGACTCATGATGAAACACAATATCTTCCTCCAGAAAAAGAAAACAACAAATGGATACTATCTGAATATACACTGAAGCATGCTATTTTTCACTTTCTTTTTATCTTTCAGTCATTCTTTTTGCACTTGAGTCTTCTTGCCTAAAATAACAAATATGGAAATGTTTTACATGATTGTACATGTATAAACTATATTGAATTGCTTACCATCTTAGAGAGGGGGGAAGAATAGAAAGAAGAGAAATGACAAAATTTGGAATGCAAAATTAAAAAAAGTCATGGTTTAAATAAGTAATTGGGGGAAAATATTATTTTAAAAAGACATATGACAAAAGAATAGTTTCAGAGAAGCTTGTTAAGATTTGTGTAAACTGATGCAAAGTGAAGTGTATGTCAGTAGGTAGAACAATGTAAACAATAAAAAAATATTCTAAAGACATATAACTTGGAAAGACTTAAAAATTCTCATCAGTGTAATGACCAACCATGATCCCAGAGGACCAGTAATGCTACCTGTTATTCACTTCCTGACAAAAAAGCAATAGATTTGGGGTGCAGAATGAGATACATGTTGTACATGCTCAATGTAGGAATTCACTTTGCTTGACTATGCATATTTGTTATAAGGGTTTTGTTCTTCCCCAGTTGTTCCCACTTCCTCCATGGGAAGAGAATGGTCGAACAAAGAGAAATTAATACTTTTTAAGTGAAAAAAATAAAAAAAATGTTTTAAATGACAGAATAACACAGAAGGAAAGCCAGAAGGAGAGGGCTATGAAAGTTACATGCAAGCTGTACATAATCAAGATTCACAGCTTCAAGTACAATCTTCTTTCTCTGTTCTATTTTGTATATGGAAATGCTCATTTTATTTGGTGCTTGCTAAGTTCAGAATTTCAAAAGCACATTTTTTTTTCAAGATGGGAACACTATCACAGCTTGAGAGGACCAAGAAGGGCCCTGTGAAGATGATGATGCTTAGCTTCCCTTGAACATTTCAACTGACAAGAAACTCCTCAGAAAGCCTGTTCCATTGCTCACCAGTTCCAATGATTAGTAATATAGGAAACTGAAAGCTTTCTCCAAGTATCTTCATTGTTTGATTCTTTGGGACTAAGTAGGATAAATGTAATCCCTTGTCCACATGACAATTAAATACTTAAAATAATGATCATATCTTCCCTGTCTTCTCTTCTCCAAGCTAAATATTACCAGTATCTTCCATTTGATGTGGTTTTAGTGCTTTCTACATCCTAGTCACCCTCTTCTGGACATGGTGGACATGGTCAAGCTTGTGAATACTCTTCTTAAAATGAACTATTTGAGCAGTCCACTTGACCTGAATAAATATTTCACAGGGCAGCCCAGTCTACACCTTTTGAAATATCTTCTTTAGGTATCATAAGATATAACAAAAAATGGGGATTTTTTTCAACAGTCTCTGAATTCGTATGTTTAAAAACATTATTGCAGTCATTTCTAGGAAAGTAAAATACATGTAACATGTAACATGGCCTCATACTGCTGAGCTGAGCTAAATCTAGCTTACTCCCTATCTGTGAGTGGGGCAACCTGACTCCTTTACAGAAGTCATTCCCAAAACTGAAATACACCCTAGTTTATGCTATCCCCACATTGTCTCAGGGCTAAGCAGAACTTCTTAGTCAACTCAAACATTAGACCCATATACTAATTCTCTTATTAACACTATCATTCCTCTACCTGAGAAATTTTATACCTTTATATTTTTATAATAAATATAGTTTACATATAATGTTCAGGGGTAATCATCTTTCAGAGGACCACTTCTTTACAGACTCTAGTTCAATCTTTTGTTTCTTTTGTCCTTAGAAATCATTAAAACCACTATATAGGCCATCCCTTCCTCCATTCCAAGCCATACAAAGTTGACATTAATTTTCCTAACCTACAGGTTTGATCATGTGCCATGCTACTGCTGAAAAATCTTCAATGTATTCCCTTTTACTAATAAAGAAAGTTCAAACTCCCACTTGGCATGTAAGGAACTCTCTAATATTTCCCCAAACTGCCTTTCCAGTCTTGGTTCATCTAATTCCCCCTTAAATAGTCTATGCTCCAGTCAAATTGGTCTGCTTGCTATCACCTAAATGTATCATATTGTGTTCTTGTACTCTTTATCTCTCATTGAGTCTCTGTTTACTATTATTTTAACCCATTCTTCAAGGCCTAGATCAAACATTTATTTCTTTATTAGTGTTGCCCAAATGGAAGAAAACCTTCCCTGATCCCATTTCCTAGAGATTCCATTTTCTCTAACTTGTGTATAACAAAGAACAGTGGCTTTTGTAAGTATATGAAGTCCTAGAGTGGGAACTCTCTGCATTGATCAATTATTATCTCCATGCAGATATGCTTGAGATCTAGATATCCAGCCTTAGTCTCCTGAGAAATAGTCATGAATCACCAGCTGCCTTCTGAAGATCTCAAACTCAATGCTCAAACTTAACATGTACACAATAAAATTCATTATCTTTACTCTCCCCAAACCCTTCCCTCTTCTGAACTTTCCTATTATTGTTGAGTCATTGTCCTCCCAGTCATTCAGACTCAAATGTCAATGCCATCCTTGTCTCCTCATTCTCAATCCCACGCAATCTTTTTGGCATTTGAAGATCTTCATGATTTGACTCTTTTCTCTTTTCCACATACTATATGAGTCATCTACATTGTTCCTCACCAGACACTCCATCTCCTGTTTTCATGCCTTTGTTTTGATGTGATGGCTAGGAAATTTGAAAATCTTTCCTTCCTCTTAAATAGACGCATGTGACCTGCTTTGAGTTTTGGCCCTACCCACAGTTTGAATCACATGAAGCCCATGGTGGAAAGAGTTTGGTGAATGAGAGGACCAAGAAGAGAGAGTGAGGTGGAGCTGAGAGAGAAAGCAGAGCAGAGCAGCTAGTGTGAGTGAGAGAGGGAGTGATTTTGCCTAAGGGAGCTTGTTTGTGGGGAGTCCTGATGGACAGAAGGCTAGGGGATGTCCATGCTCCCTGTATTGAAAATGTGTATAGATTTCCTTGTTAACATGGTGGATTTGTCTTTCTGGTGTTTGAATAAATGTCCTGGTTTCATCTTTGAGGAAGAGGGTTTATATTTTGCGAATTTACCATGGAAATACTTATATATCCATAGGGGCTGTTGTGGGTATTGCATTGGTGTTACAGGTGGCTGTCCCCAATGTCTAAAATGCTCTACTTTATCCCCTCAGTCTCTTCATTTCTCTGGCTTCATTCAGAGCTTAGTTCTAAGCCCACCTTCAGTAGGATGCAATCCAAGATTTTCTCTATTCCCTACCTCTCCCAGTGCTTTCCCCTCTTAGATGATCTCCTCTCTATTGTATATCTATCTTGTCTGTATCTTGTTGTTTACATGCAACTTCCCCATGAGAATCTAAGTTCTTTGAGGGTAAGGATTGTTTTGTTTTTGTTTCTATTTTCATTTTTGCTTTTGGGGGGCCTGGTACATATGAACCTGTTCTATAAATGCTTGCTTACTGACTGACCCATATCACAGGAAATCTGTAGTTTATACTCTTAAATATTTGCTCTAGGTTTTAAGCACTAAATTGACATGCCTCTACAGAGCTATAATATCAGAGTTAAAATTTGAACTTTATCTCCAAATTCCAAGTCCAGCACTTTACACACTATCCTATACTAACACTTTTTTATTTTATATTTTATTTACATAGTTATCACTACAAGATGATAAGCTGAGAGGATCTAAACATGATATTTTCCTTAGTGCTGAGCATGGTGGATTTATAAACAGTAGGTACTTAATAAATGTGGAATGAATGAATTAAATTCAATCAATTAAATCTACATCCTATAAAATCCTGCCTACTTTTATAATAATGAAATTAATAATGATGATAATAGATGGTATTTATGCAATGTTTTAAGAGAACCCTTCACATACATTATCTCTTTTGATCCTCAGAAACCTAAACAAGTGCTGGAGAAGCTTGGGAAAAGTGACTTGGAGTTCCAAGGTTAAGCATTTTGTTTTATGAGTTCTTAAGATTAAGTACTAGGTATAGAAGGTTGTTTAAAGTTAAGTGATTTATTTACATACTTGAATTTCCTTTTCATAGGTCATTAATTCCCTTTACAGAAAGCTACCACTCTAGGGTTGGCCATTCCTGTCAGTCAAGTTTTAGTCATTAGCTAATTGAGATTGCAAGAATAGGAGGAAAGATCAGAGGAAACAGATGATCAAACAAGTTTGGTTATTCTAATTGAACTTAGTAATTTATTTTCAGTGAAAACATTTCTCTCCCTTAACTACCACTGAATCACTGTCACTTCTTTCACACTTAAAATGTTTTTTTGATTGTCCTATAGAGAGAAACCAAGAATTTAGCAAGGTAGTATAATAAGCAACTACTATAATATAAATCGGGACTCATTAAAATATGTCAATTATGCTGTTCGTAGAATGTTAGAGTTGGGAGGGGGAAACTCAGAGGTCACCTCGTCCAACTTACCATACCTTATAAGAATTCTATCTATATTATCCCTGACAGAGAAGAATCCAGTCTATCTTTAAACATGGTGACAGGTGGCTCACTAGCTCACAATATAACCCTTTCCATGTTTCAAAAATTCTAATTTTTAGTAAGTTTTAGTAATTTTTAGTAATTTTTAATTTTAGTAATTTTTATGTTAACTGAGATATTGTTCATTTATTAACCACTTGTTAAGAACTTTCCAGACACTAAACATTGTGCTGGTTATCTGCCTTAAAAGGGCTTAAAATGGAGATCGAGGTGGATAGGAAAAAGGGATACAGAAATAAATTTATAACTAAAACTATGTCATATTTATGAAAATTAAAATTAGAAGTGAAACATAAAGTACTTTGTGAAGTTGCAGAAAGATAAACTTCTTTCCAGTTGAAAGGATTACCTGTTGTTTTTTGTCCTTCATTCTCGAAGAGGACCATGACATCAGGAAGGTAATGCCATGACTTGCAAGTGAATTGGATCTAGTTGAGGGAGAGCTATGCAAAGTCATTAACCTCACTCTCTCCTATGGAGCCATCTGGGTCCAGTGGCCAGATATAGATCAGGAGGACTGGAGGTGAAGACTTCATGTAGTCGTATGTGAGGCTTATGAGCTGAGCCTTAGAGAATAAATGATTAACTATGTGGACCTGTTATCTGCTTCTGTGTTACTTCTATTCACTAATTCTTCCCGTTGAGTTCATACTTTAAAAAAGTTGTATTTTTATTTCATATACTTCAAGATAGATAATATATCCTTCTGTATCTCTCCTCCCCGCAAGAATGTTCACCAGGCTAAACATTTCTAGATGCTTCCATTTCTTTATTACTTTCCAGGTGTCACACTTAGAGTCATTTAGTCCCTTCACCCACTAACCTTCCTTCGCCAGAATACTCTGTTCAATGTCCTTTCGAAAGTTTGGTACCCATTTGTTTGGCATTCAAAGTCCTTCATAAGCTGACTTTTTGCAGTCTTCTTATACCTTACATGCTCCCTATCTCCCCTGACCCTGCCATGGTCTGCAATCTGGTAACCCTGGGTCTCTTTGATGTTCCTCACACAAGTACACTCAACTGTGCATTTTCACTTATCAGATCATTCCTTCTACAAAAAGTCTTTCCTGATCCACTTCAATGTAATGCCTTCCTCTGTTGATTACCTCCATCTTTCTCTGATGTTGATCTTCTTTGTACACGGTACCTTGCTAACCAGCACAATGTTTAGTGTCTGGAAAGTTCTTAACAAGTGGTTAATAAGTGAACAATATCTCAGGTAATATAAAAATTACTAAAATTAAAAATTACTAAAAATTACTTGTTTTGTACCAGTACTCTTGTTAGACTATGAGCTCCTTGAGAGAATGTGATAGAGTTCTAATAGAGCTGCCCTCAGCCTCGATATTCTAACTTCATTATAGGCCCACTGTACCTGTGTACCACTCCATTCCCCACCAATGTCCTAACTTATGCCTCACTGCTCACTAGAATAACAGGTGTGTCCCTGAAGTCTTAGTTCCCACAAAAACAGCAGGCATGTCCATGTAACGGGAACCCAGCTACTGCCTCTACCCGGTCATGACCCCCAGACCCTTTCTTACAAAAACAGGTGTGTTGTTGTAGTCAATCATCATCACATCATTCATCTAGCCCAAGACAAGACCACAATACCTAATTATCAATCTTGACCAGATGGGACAATTGGAGGGCAGTATGACCAGAATGTTTAACCAAACCATAGATGGGACCCCTCTTCCATTACCTAATCCCTTAACAAACTCCTCCTGCCTTTTTAATATTAATTATATTCCTATAGTCTATGTAAATTAATGTTACATAATTGCAACTTTACCCTATAAAAATCCATCTTACTTTCTCTGAAGTTGCTGGCTCCTCTTAGAATTTAGCCTGCTTCATGAGAGGCATCAATCTCAATAAATGCCTATACTTGGGCTAGAGGTGGTCTGACTGAATTCTTTGAGACGGTTCCACCAGAACACATCATAAAACCCCAACAGTTTTTGGAGTCCCTAGGTTTAAACCTCAGCAAATTTTGGCATCCCTGGATTTAAACCTCAACAAATGGATTAGTTTTTTTTTCCTTTTTTGGGGAGAGGGGAGAGAAACTTAAGACTTAGCATAGAGCATGGCATACAGTAAGTGCTTAATAAATATTTTTGATGACTCAGAACTGAACATAGCACTCCAGATGAAACCTTATCATAAGAGTTCAGAGGAGTCTGGTAGTCAGTAAACAATTATTACATGCTTACTATGTAGCAGGCATTGTGCTAAATGATGGGAATACTAATATGAAAAAGGAAGACAGTCCTTCCTTTCACAGACCTTAAAATCTAATGGGGGAAACACAACACCCAAAAGGAAGCTGAAAAGGAGTAGTTGAAGGGGGATGAGGGAAGGTACTTGTGGGAACAAGCAATGTTGCATACACAAGAGGACTTGCTGCACAGGTTCTTATATCTGCTTTTCTAAAAGGATAGCAACTTTTGAGGGATCAACAATCTTCTTTAATCACATGCAAGCAGAGAAATTTGTATTTAATACAAATACAAGCAGAGAAATAAAGACCAACAGGCAGGGCTTCTGATTGTCTGACCATAAGCAATCCATAAATCAGAGACCAACAGACAGATCCAACTGTCTGACTATTACATACATAAATATATAGCTACCAGACAGAAAAGCACTGTCTGAGTTTTCAAAGCCAGTGGGGAGTGGAGGGAGTGGGGGAGGAGGCACAGCTACCCAGAGTTTCATTTGGCACGCAAACTTTCTTCCAAAGAAGCCCCCAAAGCAAAAACCTGACCTCCAAGTATATATACACTTTTCAGAGCTAGAAGACACAACCCTCTGACCCAGTACCTCATTAATTAACAAAAGGTATGGGCCTCCCTACAAAATAAGTCTTCCCTATTCAAGCTTCCCTTAATGGGCTCCAGGTGAGGCCTACTATTTGGGGGGAGATCTTTAACTCTAAAAAGATGAGTAGCCTGGACATTCTCATTAAATGGAAGTTCTGAGACAAGCTCTCTGTTCTGCCTTCCAGAGGGGCCCTAGGGATAGAGGGTACTGATGAGGTATGAGTATCAGGGCTGAGATTATCTTACAGGATGGTGAAGGATCTATCTCATTTTAGACAGTACATGCATATTTATGTAGGCTAAAATTTCCGACGTATTCTTCAATTAAAGTCTGAAACTTCTATGCTTCATTGTGGTGGGGAAGTGAGAGATTCTCAAAGATCATTCAAATAGAACAAAAAGTAGAAAGACAGCATATGGGCTTATTTAAATACTGTATGTTCTTCATCCGAATAAGTTAGAAAGGCTTATCACTAGAAAACGGGCTATCAGATGATTTTTTGGATCATGGTAACTCATCAAATTTTCTTTGAAGGTATGATGGAATTAAGATTTGTATTTGTGAAGAGAGCACTCACACTGATGAAATCATATATCTTTTGAAATATGAACATTTACATTTTTTTTTTGGCTGCCTTTTCATACTACTGATTCATTCTGAGCTTGCATTCCCTTAAAGTGCCAGGTTTCTTTCACACGAATTGCTCTCAGGCCACCTTTTCGAGGTCACATACCTGCATAGTTGATTTTAAAAATTTAAATGTAGGATTTTTTGGCAATGGAAAAGGAGGCCAATGGGTTAGCAGTTGCCTTTTTTGGGTAAAGATACTTTTAATAATCCACTTACATTATTTTGGAATCTTAAACTTAATCAATCAGTAAACATTTATTAAACTTCTCTGATATACCAGGCACTGTGCTAGGTGCTAAAGTATAGTGTAAAGCTCTTAAACTTTTTGGGATATCTTAAAAACTTTTTGCCTGGTGTTAATATTGTGTTGCCTATAGCATGGATTTATTCTCTATAAAATTGGTCAGGAACAGCCATTTTCCCCAATATCATTCTTCTTTGAATCATAGGCCATAGATTTATAATTGGAAGAGACCTTAAAGATCATATAGTGAAACTTCTTTATTTTACAGGTGAGGAAACTGAGACCAGAGAGATTAAGTAACTTGCCCAAGATCAGATAGGTACTAATTGCTGAGGGTAGTAATCAAACCCAGGTTATCTATTTCCAATGCCACTGTACTGTTAACTATATCATACTTTCTCTTTTATGTGCCAATTCCATTTTTTTTTAAAACTGCACATTAGATATTCAGGTGTTAGATTCTAAATGTTGTGATTCATTGATGATGAAAATAGATTACTTGATATTGTAACACTTCATATTTATTTTATGTTCCTTCCAGTTGTATCTATAAATTTTCAAGGGATAATCCAGATTAATTGGGTCTCTTCCCATGCTTTCTGCAGTTTCATCTCCACTGCTTTTTCATTATATTAAGAGCTGATGCTGATTATAGTCCTATAGCCTCTTTCATCATAATGTTTCGCAAATGAACTAGTATTCTAAAGTGGTGTTTCTGTGGACTCTGGTTGGCAAGAACAAGTGTTTGCTAGATGTGACAGTTTCTGGGCTCCTTTGGCCTCTTTGTTGTGGCAACTATTTTAAATATGTTAAAGTTTTCTAAGAAATTGTAGTGATCAGAGAGAATTATTTTACTTTCATTTATTTGCTGTTTTCAAATTTTTCAGCGTTTAAATAGCATAGTTTGGTGTTGGAATCAGTATACACAATATCATCTCATCTTGATCTTTTCTTCCAATTTGATATTGATTTTGACTGTAGCTAGCTAGATAGCTGGATTGCGCATAGATAGCGGATTCAGAAATAACTCATTAGGAATCAGTTGTTTGTACATCTCCTAAGACACAGTCAATTTCATTTTTCTAATGTTGTTCAGTGGCTCTCATATTTAGTGCTTACTCACTCTTTTCTTGGAGTATTTGTGACACACAAGCCTGAAGTTTATGGGCAGTCTACAAAGCTTTAATCTTTTTTATTTCTTACTTCTCAAGAATTTCCCCTCACTATTCTCTCCAATGCCTACATTCACAATGAAATCACTGATTACAATGGCATTTGTGACTTGGTCTGTATAGTTCTGTCAGGTTATTCATAGTATTTCTCTACTTCATCCTTTGACATAGATTCTTGCTCATTAACTTCAACTATCTTTATAAAAGTCTTTTTGCTTATTCTTACCATGAGCACTGTAATATAGGACAATTAGGTGTGTCTTTAAATGATTTTCTACTTTCTTTTGGATGAAGAATGACATCAACTTTTCAAAAGCTTTATTCTATTTTCTGGGAAAACTTGCAATTATTTTTACATTTTAAATGAAACTTCTTTATGCCATCTGCATTTACTTGTAGAAAGGATGTTAAGACATGCACCAAGAAATTGAATGGTCCTCAAAGGCTATCTAATTCAACCTCTTCATTTTATAGGTGAGAAACTGAAACCTAGGAAAGTTAAGTTACTTGCCCAAGGCCACACAAGTGTCAGAGGTCAGATTTGAACCCAGGTTTCCATTCAGTTTCTCCTGCAGTGTATCAGCTCCCTGAATGGAAAATGATGTCCCAGAGTACCAATCATCAAGGTTTATAAAGGATTAAAAATGTACAACTCTTATCATCTTTTGTCTTTTTTGTGTGAGTATTGATTAGAATGTTTTATTCACCTATCAAGGATATCCTTGGAGAAAATACAGGAAGGGGGAAGCTAAGTTTTCATGGTTGATTTTTTTTATAGCAGACTGCATTTTCCTATTCACAGTACTATTTTGGATTATAAAACTCTGTTTTGTTCATTGCTTATTAATTATAAAAATCATTTGTTTTTTAACAACAAACTCAGCCTCAAAGATTTTCTTACAACAATGTATGTCTCATGAACATATTTAAAGTATTATAAGGAAACTTCAAAGATACTATCACAAAGCTACTGGTGGATACTGCCTGTGTGACCTTGGGCAAGTCACTCTGTGGGTGTAGGTTTTTTTCACTGTAAAATGAAGAGCTGAAGGATAATATGGCCTTTGAAGTGCTTTCCTGTTCTATATTTATGATCCTATGATCAAATTTTTCTATTGTCAATAACAAACAAAACACAAATGGCAAGACATATTCTTCAATATTTTTCTCCCTGATAGGAACGTGTCTTGTGAAGAGTCCAAATAGAAGAATGATTACTTACATAAATAGTGAGTTTCAGTCAGTTATCTTACTTATGGGGTCAACTCTGTAAAACCAATCATGGCAGTGCACCTGAGTTCTACTGCTGTGAATAATTTAAGGATCTAATTACATGGTATAATGAACTTTCTATTTATTCAGGAATAAATTAAACGTTGTTCAACAAAGTAAAGAATAACATTCATAGCAACATCCTTAAGCAAAACATATCATCTAATACATATATGCATCTCATAACACTCAGAATGTCATATGGTGCATAGAATATATCATTGCATCCCCAGATTCAGGGAGTCCCAGGCCTGGGTCTTCCCTAGCATGAAGCATACTTAATGGATTGCAGAAAATACCACACCATCCACTCCTAGATCACTGTAAGGACAGTCTCTTTAATCAATACACAATGTCCAAATAAAGTCCTCTCTCATTTTGACTTGAGACTAACTTCCAAACCCCATGGGCCAACTACTGCCAGTGCTTGCCTGGGTTCACATACAGGCAGCTCTCTGCTCCTACTCCTTGTCTCAGTTAGTGGGGACTGTTCCACTTCCAACTCTTCCTGCTTCTGCATGACAGCAGGCTCCAGGAGCTCCTGTCCACAGTTTCTGTTTCTAGGAAAACAAAGCTTAACAGAGCCATAATAATATCTATACACATTACCAGTGCCACCTTCTCAATTCATTCATAAATTCCAACAGACCGGAATTCTTTCTGAGAAATTAATACAGATCAACAGACAGGACGTCTATCTGAGGAATTAACACAGATCAACAGACTGGGCTCCCAACATCATAAACATTCTCTCTGTTAGGCCTTCCCACAAATAAGTTCCATAGCCCACTCTCACTTCTCTCACTCAGCTCTGCTTCTGATTGTTCTATTCTCACTGATCTACTCTGACTGATCTATTCTGTCTCTGAGCAATACAACATATACATATATATGAACATATATACACTATATATACTATATGTAGTATATACAGTATATATATAGCAAAATACATATATATATATACATATATATAGCAAACAACTTGCTACTCTGCTTGCTATTAATCAAACTATTCTATTATCAATAAGAAGTGAAGCATAAACAAGGAGATATATGTTCTTCAATATTTTTCTCCCTGACATGAACATGTCTTGTGAAAAGTGCTAACAGAAGAATGATTACTTATATACATGATGAGTTTCTGTCAGTTATCTTACTTATGGGGGGCAGCTCCTGTTAAGTTCATTATGATGAGCCCTGACATACTTTAAGTGCTCTTCAAGGATCCCAATAGTGATGAAAAAAATACACTGACCTAGGTATCTTAGAAGAGATCACAGATTTAGAGTTGGAAGAGACATAATAGGTCATCTAATCTGATTCTTTCATTTAACTGTGTAGTGCCAATGTGATATTCACAGCATCAATGGCAGCCATGAATATCCTGGCGCAATTTTGAATTGTGAAATACAACAGTCTCTCCACATGGAAGACAGAAGCAAAACATTTATTCAGACGCCAGAAAGCCAAATCCATCGTAGTAAACAAAAATCTATGCACAATAATAATGGAGGACAATATCAGCCCCCAACTCTTCCCCCTACTAGGCTTCCCACAAACCAGCTCCATTAAACAAATCACAAGCAGGCTCACTTAAATAAAAGAAAAACAGGGTCTTTCACTCACCCTAGCCAGCTGCCTGCTTGCCTGCATCCTTCTTAGCTCTGACTGCTCTTATGACTAACTTCCTTTCAGTTCTGCTCTAGCTCTGCCTCTTCCTATTTCACCTGTTCAGCAAAATCCTCCCACCACAGGCTCCATGTGACTTAGACTTCCATGTGACCCAGTAGGTCACATGGACCTATAAATGAATGGGAAAGATCTTCCCATTCACATTACAATTACAGACTGAGACCTATAGAGCAAAGTTGCAAATGAAATTTCTCTCTCCAGAGTTACCAATGATATTTAATTGCCAGCTCCAATGGCCTTTTCTTGATTTAACTCTTCTTGACTTCTCTGAAGTCTGACAAAATCAATCACCCTCTTTTAGATGCTCTCTTCTTTCTAGATTTTCTTACTGTAACTTGGTATTCCTCCCACCTGTTCTCCCTATGTTTAGTCTCCTTTTTTGGATCATCATCTAGGCCACAATCACATCCGCTGTGGATGTCCCTGATGGTTATGTCCTGGGTCCTTTTCTCTTCTCCCTCTATATTTTCTCACTTGGTAATCTCATTAACTCCCCTAGGTTCTATTATCATTACTATATAGTTCCATATACCTAGCCCAAGTCTCTTTTGTGAGCTGTCTTAAATCACTAAATATAAAATAAGATGTCTTGGAGAGACTTCATACTCAACAAACAGTACTCATCAACTTCTCCTTCCCCAGACTCCACCCCTCTTTTGACCTTCTATTATTGCTAAGGGTGCCACCATGTGCCCACTCACCTCTTTTTGCTACTGTGTTACATCAGGTTGAGAAATACTTTTTGAAGATTTTATGGAAAGGCACCAGTAAGAACATGCAGAATAAGAAGGCATGAATGGGCTATCATCAGTATCAGTGAGTGGAGGGAGAACCAACACTGAGGAAATCATGGCTCCATCTAGGTGTTGGGGTATCGAAGTCATTGCAGGGTTTTCCCTTTCTTGCTTTTCAATTGCAGATTGTGAGTTTCTTCTCATTGTTTCAGCCTACTGACAGCTTTATGAATCTTGATTCTATATCCTGTTGATAAATCTATTATCCATGTATGAGTGTGGCTGGCAAGACAAAATTTTATTGAAAAGATGGATGGTGTGTTGGAAACCAGGTCCAAACATGTATTCTATGGTCACAGATAACCTTGAACCTTCCTTGGCCCATCAAAATCATTTAATATCCTATCTGCCAGATTCCAGAGATTTTGGGAAACAGAATAAATCAAAGCAGGAAACCAGATGAAAGACAGTAAAGAATATGAGCTGGTAATCCAGAAAAAAGAGATTTATGAGAAGACTTGATCTATATTAAAGTGACCCCCAAAATCTGTAGATATTTAGGTAGCTTGTAAGCAGCTAAAAAATCTCTCTTTTTTATTATGAGATTTCATGTAGTAATGTAATGATCTCACATAGTTGTAAGCCTTTCCCTTTCTGTTAAATATTCTTCAGTGGTTTAAACAATCATCTCTGTCATTTCTTTTTCCTCTCCCACCCCGAACTTAGCACAAAATAAGTGCAAGCTGGCATTTTTATATGAGACCTGGATATTTTTATTTTTGAAGTGTTCTCTGAGAACTTCATTACCCCCTTGGTAACCATTCCACCCGTGTGAGTAACTTGACACTGTAAAAAAATATTTTGTTTTTGATAATTTTGCAGAACTTCAATGTCTATGGTTTTATTGTACAACTTCTGCTAATGTGGAATTGTTTTGTGTGAGTGCTCTCTGACAAGAAATAGTAGGTTAGAAGTTGGATGTGGATCACTTTATTACTGTTGCAATAATGTTTTACATTTCTGCAGGGCTTTTCAGATCAGAGCACTTTACAAATCACGATAGGCAGGGATAGCTTGTTTCATTGTTAAAATACAAGCAAGTGCTTTAATGGTCCACAACTGCATATAATCTTTAAGGGTAAGAGGTAAAGGTACAAAGGATTATAGTTCTGGGGGAAATAATAAACCATTTTACTTAGATGGTGACTTGCACAGAGCTCAAATCACTTTTCAAGGTTCTCTTCCACCCTCATCTCCAATTTTTTTTTACTTGAATATTCATTAGTCTGTTGCATAATAGGTCGAGGACAGCCACTGTTATTTACATGTTACAAATCTGGACTCAGGTTCAAGAAGATTCTGACTCTGAAAAAACCTAATATAGACAGTGATAAGGTCAATGAATAGCTTAGGTTCCCTTTTTCCCCTGATCCTCTGTTCACAGGACCATGCAGGGAGTAAGCTTAGCTCTTGTACAAAGTCTAATTACTGAGAGTTCTTGTTTGATACCATTTATCATTTACTATTATAGAGAACTGTGCTTGGTGCTAGAAAAGTAAAAATTGTACATAAGGCATATGCCTTTCCTTCACAGAGTTAATAGTCCAGTTGGGACGCAGATAACTATAATGCTGCTCATCAGTCTCCTAGGCTGGATCTTCTTTCAGATCACACCCTCTCACCATAGGGGGACATTAGGGTTCTGTCCTGGGCCCTCTTCTCTTTCTATACTGCTTCATTTCGTGATCTTACCAGCTCCATGGATTTAATTACCATTTCTATGCTGATGATTCTCAAATCTACCTTTTCTACCCAAGTCTTTCTGCTGACCTCAAACTAGATGCCCAGGAAGGCATCTTAAACTCAACATGTCCAAAACTGAACTCATTCTCTTTTCCCCTAAACCTCCCCTAACTCATATGTTCCCTATTTTTATATAGGGCATCAAAATCCAGTGGCTTTCTATTACTCCCCCGGATGAAATATAAAACTCTCTGTGTGGTGTTCAAAGCCCTTCATGATCTAGCTCCATCTTACCTTTCCAGTCTCCATACATCTTATCCTCACTGTCTCTCACTCTTTGAGCTAGTGATGCTGGCCTCCTTTCTGTTGCACATATGAAATACTCCATTTCTCAGTTCTG
This sequence comes from Bettongia penicillata ogilbyi, assembly GCA_023548195.1. NCBI lineage: Eukaryota > Metazoa > Chordata > Mammalia > Diprotodontia > Potoroidae > Bettongia > Bettongia penicillata. The sequence continues at coordinate 1,981,099 of JAJHZJ010000426.1, forward strand.
GTCCCTTTCTCGGTTCTCTGGAGTGCCTGAAACACTCTCCCTATCACCTTACTTCCTTGGCTTCCTTCAACGCCCAATTGTATCACATCTTCAGGATGCCCTCTTTCTACCTTTTAATCCACATGCCTTACCTCTCTTATTCATTTCCTACTTATAGTATTTTTGGTATGTATGTATTCACTTGTTGCCTCTCCCACAAGACTGTGAGTTTCTTGAGGGAAGGAACTGTCTTTCCCCTCTTTTTTATATTCCTAGCATTCAACACAGTGCTTGGCATATAGTAGATACTTTATGACTTTTGACTATAAAATAAAATGCAGTAATACATGTTAAATGTCATTAAAGTGATGTACAGTACTTCTCTACTGTAATGTCAGTCATCCTCCCTGGCCTCTTATCCACCCCCTCCACCCCCCATAGAACATGCTCAGTCACTAGTCTTATGTCTGGAAGACATTGTGAAAGGTTGGTTTTATCTGAGGGTCAGGGCACTTATAGCTATGGAAGTAGGAATTTATACTGTAAGATGGAGAAAAGTCTTCTTATTGCTCATAGAAATGGAAGAGCTAATGACTTAATGGATATTAGACTGTGAGTTCCTTAACAGAAGGGATTTTTTTTTAACTTTTCTTTGCATTCTCATTGCTTAGCACAATGCTTAGCACATACTAGGTACTTAACAAAGGCTTATTGATTAACTATTGACTGACTGGACATACAAAAGTTAGTTACTCACCCTCTTACCATTGCATTGCTTCCTTTTCTTGTTAAGAGTATAACAGGACTGATTTGTGAGAGGCCCTATTCCTAAACATGCACATGTCCTGCCCAGGCAAACTTGACTCTCGGTTTGGATTCTTCTCTCTTGTTCTTTACTGGGCTTAGACAAATAAGTACCTCTCCTGAGAATGTGTCTAGGACCAGAGACAACCTCATGAAGATGAAAGTTCCACCAGTTTCTGGAGCTAGCAGATAGATAGCAAGAGAAGCTTTTGCACTGAAGAAGACTTGGATATAACAAATATGATGATGGGCCCAAGACAGTCACATTTTGCTACCAGATATGTACTAAGTATTGCTTGGTAAGAACCTAGCCAAAATGAAATGTAAAATGTCTAATTAGTTGTCATGCAAACTGCTTTACATTCTGATGAATTTGAGGCATTAGCCTCCCAGCTGATTGTAAAAGTATTCGTGTTAAATTTTGAGTCATTCTGTTCATTTATGTTCTGAATCTTTAAAGTTCAATATTCCTTTTGTGTGTAATAATAAATTACCATATGCCTCGTATCAGATTCATATTATATACTGAGAATCTTATTTTGTTCCTTCTTTTGAGGGAAACCGTAGACATAAGCCTAAACCTAGATTTATATACTTTTTTCCCTGGAGCCCTTTGGTGAAATATGTAATGGGCCAATGAATATGAGAAAGGAATATTCCTCTGCTCTCAGGAATGTCAGGAATTAATGTCAGGAACCTCCAGGACTAAACCTGGTCCAATTCTATGCAGAAGTGTTTCAACCTCTTGAGCCAAGCAATGGTTCTACATTGTTAGACTATTCTAGTTTTCCTAGGAATTTGTGTTTGAAAAATAGAAAAATTTACTGTAAATGGAAGAGGGGAATAAACATTTGTTAAGGGTCTATCATGGCATTGTGTTAATCACTTTACAAATATTATCTCATTTGATCGTCACATAACCCTGTGGGGTAGGTTCCATTATTGTCTCCATTTTGCAGTAGAGGAAACAGAGGCAGTCAGAAGTAAATTTGTTTTCCCAGAGTTGAAAAGCCACTTAGTTTCTGAGGCTAAATTTGAACTTGGAACTTCCAGATCTGAGGCCCAAGATTCTATCCACTGTGTGTTCTAGATGCCTCTGAAAGGAAAGAGTATTTCTGTGTCTACTGTTAGCATTTTCTTCCCTCCTTCTTTCCCTTCCCTCTTTCCTTCCTTCATTTCTTTCCACTCATTCCCAAAATGAGACTTGGACTACAGATCTTACAGACTTAATTGTTCTCTTTCAATGCAATCCATCTCCATCCTAAGTAGCTACCCTCATAAAGCACAAGACAGCCCTCAGGATCCACTGCCAATTTAAAAAAATGCCACAATGCAATGAGTATACAAACAAAAAATTTTTAAAAACGTTCAGAGTGTATTTCCAATTCTGGCCACAAGGAGGTGTGTGCACAATACCAGTAGTTTCATTAGCAGCTGGAACAGTGAGGGAGATGCCCACTCCGGTAGGTAGAGGAGAGTTTGTCTAGATCATCTAGGCAGCCAGCTGTCATAGAGAAAAAGGAATAAATTTAGATTTATTGGGTGGTATAAATTCAGGAGTAGTGGATGGATGACAACCATGGGATGTGGACATTGAGCTGGGATAGTGGTCTATGAAAACCAGTAAAGGCTTGTGAGGAATGGGGCCAAGGGTGGGGCTGTGAAGGACTAAAACCCTGCAAGATTTCATACATCTGGCTCTGGTGGAACTCCCTTTCAGTAGAAAAACTTGGGGTCTGTTCCAGTAATCTGAGTCAGCTTTGTGCTACTTAGGTTACATCACAGAGAGTATTGAACTTGACATCAGCAAAACTAGATTTGAATCCTGTGTCACAATGTGACCCTGTGCAAATCACTTAATTTTTTCTCAGCCTCAGATTTCTCATCTGTAAAATGGGGATAATGATAGTAGTGCTTCACATAGTTGTGAGGATCAAATGATCTAAGGTAAGTAAAGTACTTAGAAAATCTTAGTTATCTATATGGCAATATGACTCATGTGTCTTTTGAAGAGAGAACATGCTTCTGTCCCAGATTTAGAGCTGAAAGAAACTTTCGGAGGTCACAGAGTCCAGCATCTTCATTTTCCAGATGGGGAAGCTGGGGTCCAGAGTGACTTGTCAAAGCCAAACATAATAATTTTCAGAACTAGGATTTCAACTCTGGTCCTCTGATTTCCACTGATTTCATTCAGTGTTCTTTCAACTTTTATTCACATAGTAGGAATGGAATGATCTCGCTATTATCTCTCTCTTTCTGCCTCCTAAACTTGCCACTTCCTTAGGTGAAAGGTTTAGAGGGTGAGTCTTGCAAGTGTGAGTGTTTTATTTAGAGTATAGTACATTGTACTCCTGTATAAGGAAGGACCCTATACTTCAAAATGCAGGTTCTGGTTCTTATGGTTAATTTCAGGATGTGATCTTAAGCAAATCTCTGAATCATCACTGGTCTTCCTTTCCCATTCTGATGAGCAGGCTGAACTAGTTTGCTCAATGTCATTTTCAGAACCTTGATCCTATAAACTGAACATCTGTAACATTAGGAGATGGTGCAAATACTGTACAGTAAGAGAGAACAACAGATCAATCACGCTAGTCCTTATTAAAGGAGATATTTATTTATGGAAGTGTTTCTGCTTTCTGAGGTCAGAGAACTTTAAAAGGTTTCTCGGTGTCCTTCCTTAATCTCTTATAAAGCATTTTCAGAATGTTTTCACTTCTCTTAAAAATATGCTTTCTTTTCTAACAGACTATAGCCAAAGACCTGATAGAATATTTTCTTGCTTTCTTTCTTTCCCACGTATCAATGATTTATTTTTAGGTAAGGTTGTGCCATCTTTTGGTGTTTTTCCTGCATGACAAACTCATTTATGTCATGGCTTTATCGTTAGCCTGAAATATGTGCAGGACGAAGGGTAATACCCCATTCTCTGTCTTCCTAGTTTAGTTCCTCATCCTTTTGGGGTGCGTGTTTCCCATGGTTCTATCCTTGGTCATTTCTTTCTCTATACATTTTCCTTTGGGGGGCAGCTAAGTGGTGCACTGGATAGAGCACCAGTGCAGGAGTCAGGAGGACCTGAGTTCAAATCTCACCTCAGACACTTGACACTCACCAGCTGTGTGACCTTGGGCAAGCCACTTAACCCCAATTGCCTCATCCTGGGTCACCTCCAGAGTCATCCTGATGAATATCTGGTCACCAGATTCAGATGGCTCTGGAGGAGAAGTGAGGCTGGTGACCTGCACAGCCCTCACTCAAAACAAAGTCAAGTGCAAGTCACATCATTATTTCTCTGATGGCGTGGCATTCTTCACACCCAAGGATGAACACACCTTTTCCTTTGTTATCCAACTATTGTCTTACTACTGATGACTTTCAAATCCTTATCTCTCACCTCCAACTCTCTTTGGAGTTCTAGACCCATGTCTACAATAGCACATTTCCATTTGGATGACCTGACAGCACCTCAAAGTCAATATTCCAAACTTAGCTTATTAAATCATTTTTCATTCTACTTTTACTATCTCTGTTAGTGGTACCACTATTTACACATGTTCAAAATCTTGAAGTTACCTTTGGCTCCTTGTCCTTCCTCACTGCTGATACCCAATCAGTTACTAAGTATGAAGGATTTTACTTGTAGATTACCTGTTGCATATGTTAGGGGACATCGTTCAAACTATATTTTGCAGCTCCTCTCTGTTTCTACTACCAATAGCCCAGTAACGCTGTTATTACCATCCACCAGTACTTTTCCAGTAGCCATCCAACAAAGCTTTCTTGCCACTGCACTCTTCCTACTCCAATACATTCTTCTCATTGTTGTTGAACTAATTTTCCTTATGAAGATTAGCCCTTAGATCTAGTATTCATTCCTTTGTACAAAATTCTTAAATGGGTCTGCATTACCTGCCTAGTAAAGTTCAAACCCTTTATCTTGGCATCCAAGGCTCTTCACAATTGAAGATTACTTAAGCTTTCTAGCATTATATAATACTATTTCTTTAAACTATTAACTTCAGCCAAATTGTGTTACTTGGATAGGACTTTTGACATTCTGATCTGGTTCTTGATCCATGGAATTCATGGTCTCCTTCCCCCAGCTCCTCCTGTTGAATTCCTATGTATTCCTTAGCATCCACTCAAAATTTACCTCCTGGGGGAAGCTTCCTTGGTTCTCTCAGATTCCTCTTTACATCTCATACACTTGACATGCCCCTCCCCTGCCAACTCTCTATGGAAGTGTCATGTATTTTTTTCTATAGTGATTTCCTGTATCTTCCCAGATATCTTTTCAAAGTATATGCATAATATATACCTCTTTCTACAGACTATGAGCAAAACAAAGACAGGTTTTGATGTCTTATCTAAACTTTATATCTTCTCCAGTCTCTAAGACTCTACATGACAGGCATTTAATACTTTTAAAAACTGAATTTAGTTTATTGACCTCTGAATAGATAAGAGTTAGATGAGAGTTGACAGATGTTAGGAAAATTTGGTTGGAGTTTATACATTTCTGAAATAGAGGAAAAGAAAAAAAAGGGAAGTATTTGCAAAAATGTAGACAGTCCCTTCTTTAGTGCATTTTTATAAATAGAGCTATTTCTATTTTGACCTGGCAATTTATATGAATCATAAACTTAGATCTGCTGAGATCAACTTGGTTTATACCCACATTTTACAAATGAGGAAACTGAGGGCCAGAGAAAGTGATTTGCTTAATATTCACACAGGTAATATGCAAGAGCTAGGATAAGAACTCATATTTTCTGACATTAAACCATTACTTATTCTATGATAGGACAGTAACTGGGGAGTGGAGTGTAAAACACCAAACACACATTAGAATACAGTCAGGTTATCTTCTGGACCCTCTGATGGCTTCTGGAACTGGTAGTAAATTCTCCATTAAACTCCAGGTAGATTAAGTCTGTGCAACATAATGTATTTGGGGAGAATAAAAGTCAGAACTTTCTAAATGCAATCTTTAGCATAGGGAAAATTCATTCCTAAACTAGGATTCATATTCAGTCTGGCATGGATACTCATTCCAGTGTTGAGGCAATAATATAATCCTGTAAGACTCCAACATGGTGAAGTCAGAAATACCTTGCAGTAAGAAGGGAATTGCAGGGGAGGTGCCCCACAGCCAACAGCTTTGGCAGGTTTGTGGGTGGAAACTATTTTCTGGCCATCTCAATGAGACATTTATCACCTTCTTCCCCAAAGGGCTTGAGAGTGGTCATTAACACACTGTTGGGCACCTGCCCTCTTGGAGGGAGCAAAGAAAAGGAGGGTCAGCAGCATAAGATTCAGTGTCTCTACCGACAGTTTCTCCATGTATAGCCCTCCTTCCCAGCTGCTTTCAGAACACTAATGCCAAATACAATGCGGAGATAAGAGAACGAATAGCCAGCCAGAAGTCTCAAGTACAACCGACTGAAATGTTTAACTGCCCAGTGGGATTCAAGGACCATTGCAGAAAGCCTGCTTGGATGATGTAGGGAGAAGGGAGAAAAAAAATGGGAAATAGTTCTGGCCAGAGATGAGCCCAGCAATGTCCCTGGGCAAAACTATGAAGTTGGAGAGGCTGTCATTGGGTTCCCTAACCTCTTTTTGCAGCTCTGCTTTCTTCCCCTTTCCTTAGTATGCTTTCTTTTTGCAGCTCTGCTTTCTTCCCCTTTCCTTAGTATGCTTTGTCTTGGTACTCCTTCCCTCCCTTCCAGTTCCCTATCAAAGCTTGCCCTGGAAAAGATCCAATATCTGTCACTTAGACCTTACTTAGTGAGAACTGAAGTCATTGTGCTACCTTTCCTGGACATTAATATTCATTTACAGTATTGCAACACACAGTTATTGAAGTATTACTATGAATGAATGAATAAAAAAAGCATTTATGAAGCCAAGTACTATGCTAAGTACTAGGAATATAAATAAAAAAGCAAAGAAATTCCTGGTCTTCAAGGACCTTACATTTTAATAGGGGAAGTAACATATATTGGAAGGATAGCCAGGCAGGGATATTTTAGTTCTGAAAATTCCTAGGATGGTGAGTGATAGGGGTTAAGAATGACATACCTCTTCTAGGAAAATTGGCAGAGTTTCAGAACTGGATATTGGGGATGTTGAGTGAGGGAAGAGAAGGTGAATCAGGGTCAGAAAGGCAGTTGCCTAGGCTATGGACTTGGCCTGGGAGTAAGGAGCGAGAAATATGCTTTGTGCTTGCCTAAAACAATGGACTCAGGAAGGAGAGGTCATCAGTCGGATCAGCGCAGTACATAGCAGAGATCACTCTCCCTCCAATGAGGGAGTAGCCTGAAGAGCCACCAGAGGAGGCATGAATCCAGGTGTGAAAAATGTCAGGGAACTGAGAACAGGGCTGGGATTTTTTGTTGTGGTTTTGCTTTGAGTAGGGGCCTTTCCAGGTGACAACTTGTATCAATGATCCCTTATTGGTGATGATAGTAAAAGGCTAGGTAGATTTTCTGGATACATTTTTCTAAGCTCAGGTGTTTTCTTCTATAACCACGGACTCCCAAAGAAGCTTTGATTAGAATGCTGAGTGTTCAAAATCTCCTTCAGGCTATGGGAGTGAACATGAGGAAAAAAGACGAGTCAGAAACACCACTATCAGTCCGGTTACTTTGTGAAATCTGAGAAATGTTGGGAGCTGGGGAGGGGAGAGGCCAGTCAGAGGCTGTGCATGAGAAGCTATGCCACTAGCATCTGTAGGAACTCTATTTCCAGATACAGGCATTTCAGTTGGGCTGTTATTCATCACACCCTAGGCACATAAAGTTCTATTTGTGAAATGCATGACAACTTGGGGTAATTTGAGAGATTACTGTGGAGAAAGACACCAACAAGGGCATTTCTCTTTATGGAGTTGACCTCCACAGTGGTTCTCCTATTATGATGTATACTACTGTGGGGCTAGTGACTAGAGAGCAAGAAAAAAAAGCCTCAATTGTGCCCCCTGCAGGTACTGGACAAATTCCTTGCAAATACAAGGTGCCAGGGATGCCCATCCAACTGGGTTACAGCCTAGGGAGGACAAATTAAGGGGGTTGCTGAGTACCCCGCAAACGCAGTGTTACAGGGAAGCTCCATCACCTAATACCTTGGCTCCCTTCAGCTGGTTTTCTCGGCTTTTACTGGCTCAACCCCCCCCCCCCCACCCCCAATTTCACCTGCCTGCGCCCTTAAGCACCTGTGACTGCCAGCCCCCATGGCAGACCGGGCTTCCCAAATCAGGTCATTCCCCGCCCCCCTCCGCGACCCCTTGGGATGAAAGGGGGGCTCTCGGCTCGGGTATATGGAGGGGGTGCACAGTCAGTGACCGCCCGTTCTCCTCAGGGCCGCTGTCTCCAGCTTCTGTTCAAGCACCGAACATCCTCCCGTCCCCCAGCACCCCTCCGGCGCCTCCAGGTCAGCGTTCCGAACCCCAGGTCCCCGCGCCCCCTCCCTCGGGTTCCCATTCCGTTCCACAAGGGCTGCGGCGAAAACCCGGAACCCCGGAACGCAGAACGGAGGCCAAACAGCCGAGCCCACCCGGCGGCGCGCGGCGAGGCGCCACGGCCCGGACTCGGGAGCCGGCGGCGGCGGCGGCAGCACCGGGCATGCTCCGTGGCGCCCGCGGCGGGGGGCGGGGAGGGGGGAAGGAGGGGAGCCCGGGCGCTCGCGCGGCCAGTTCAGTCTGCGCGGGGCAGGCGCGCAGGGTGGATGTCCCTGCTGCAGCTGCTGAGGCGGCGGCGGAGGCAGCGGCGGCAGCAGCGGCGGGCGGCGACTCTCGCCTGCGCCTGACTCGGGGCTTCTGGCTGGGGGGTGGGAGGGAAGGGAGGAGAAGGGGAGGGGGCTGCGGGGAGCCGTCATCCCCGTGGGGGAAGGCGCTGTCTTCCCCACCCAGCGCTCTGTCTCCTCTTTGCCGCTTTTCCTTCTCTTATCTCTTGCCCCGCTGCCTTCCTCCCGCCGCTCTCCCTGCGCGGCGCCCACCGCATGAGCCGCGGCCCGGGGTGCGGGAGGCGGCGGCGGCCGCGTCTGTAGCGGCGGATCGCGCGGCCGAGGCGGCTGCCGGTGAGGCTCCTCCGCCGCCCGGGCGGCCGCCCGGATTGAGCTCGGCCGCTGCCCCTGGAGGGCCGTGGGCACTTTGCTGCCTTCCTCGCGGGACGCGAGCTGCGGAGCCCGGGAGCGGGCGTCGGCGGAAGGGCGTGCGGTCGCCGCGCTCCGAATTATCCTTGTTCTTTGGGGGTTCGATACTTCTTTCATTTTTCGGAAGGGAGGGCGAGCGGCCAGGAGGTGGGCGCCGCCCCCGCCCGCCCGCCTGTCCAGCCGCCCAGCCGCCGGTCGGGCCGAGCCGCCGTCTTTCTCCCACCCTCCGGGGCCGGCCCGGGCGCGAGCGAAGAGCCGAGAGGATGGAGGAGAAGTACCTGCCCGAGCTGATGGCGGAGAAGGACTCGCTGGACCCCTCCTTCACTCACGCGCTGCGGCTGGTGAACCAAGGCAAGTATTCCGAGGAGGGGCCCTCCTCGACTCCCCGGCCCCCGGTCCTGGGGTGGGCGGTGGACCTGAAGACCCCCGCCCCATTGGGGAGCCCGCTCGGGAGAGGGACGACCGTTAACGAGTGTACAGTGGCCGTTGGGGGGGCGGGGTGGACGGGGAACTGGGCATTTTGGTCCAGGGACTGGGGGAAAATCCTGGGGGAACTGTAGGAGACGAGGGAGAAACTTGGAGGTCAGAGGACTAGGGAGAAAATGGGGGAGGATGGTGAAAATTTGATGGGGAAGACTTGGTTTAACTAGGAAGACATAAAAGGGGGTGTTTAGGAAAGGAAAAATCTGGCTTGGGGACCAGGAGAGATGCCTAGGGGAACTTGGGACCAGGGAGGAACCTGAGGGGACTTAGGAGAAATTTGGAGAATAGGCTAGGGGAAAAGAGGAAAGTGAGTCTTAGAACCCAGGAGAGATCTTGGGGACTGACACTTGGGTTGAGTAGCAGGGATTTTGTAAAGCTGGGGGATAGATGGGAGACTGAACTGAGGGGACTTGTTACAGAAAACTTGTTGGGGGGGGGGCCACTCACTAAAGGGAATGATCTATTTCCTCCTAACTGGGGTATGGAAGGAGGAGATAGACTGTGTTGCTGAAATTGAGGGTCTTTAGGGGATGAAGAAGTTAGGGGTTCCCGTAGGGGAGAGACTTTAATGAGGTTTAAGGATAGAGGAACCAGTGTTCTGGGACTGGCCAGAGTGGGGTGAAGTTTCTATCTCCGTTTCATCCCTGCCCTGGATCTTCTGGATTGGGGATTGAAGAGAAGTGGGAAAGGAATATTAAAAGGCAAACGCTTGAGTGTTGCCACTTAGAGGAGGCTGGATGGAGAACAGATTAAGGGCAAGGGAGACCTTCTTGATGTATCTTTTCAGTGCTTGGGGTTTGGAACATCGGGGAGTAAATTGTTTCTGTTATCATTTTAGTAACACTTCAGTTTAGGGCAGAGTGGACTTTATGGGACTTGGAAGGCATGGGAAAGAGGACAAGGGGTTTTGGAGAGAATAACACATCCTAAGGGTAGAAATTTCCTTGGCAGTGCTAAATAAACCCCAATTTTTTTTTCAGGTAGTCTGTAGGGATGAATGATGAATTAACCCTTCAGCAAGCAGTCCACTTCTCTACAGCCCTTTGTGCTTTGTAGTAAAATATACTGCCCCTAAAGAGGGGTTCTGGAGCCACTGATTTTTCTTTTCTATGTTAGCATAAATTTTCCTCCAAGTATTTTATGTTGTGTAAGATTTGTCATGTGCAAAGGGCAGTTGTAGTCTCTATGTAAAATTGGATCTGTTGATTTCAGAAATGATTGTGTTTATTTCATGTTGCAACTGTTTCTGAGTGGGGTTTTCCTCTTACATTACTTAGAAGTGATTGGGAGAGCTTCTGGGGAAACTGACAATATTTAGAAATTTAAAAGAATATGAGTTGAACAGAATTGGATTTCAGAACTTAATTGTAAATGTATTTTTCAGTAATAAAAGGAGCATGTTAAAATGGTATGTATTACATGTACATTCCCAAAGAAAATGTAAATTTTCTATTTATGAATTTTTTTATTAAGTTCTACAAATGAGTTTAGTACTCCTTACCCTTTGTGCTTTACATAAATCTTTTGTTGCCTCTACTAGGCTGTCTTTTCTGTGAAAAAAATTTTCTGTTATTGTGTGAACACAGGCATTAGACACCTCTTGGGTTACAGTCAAAAAAACAGTTTTCTTACAAAGGATCTTAATCAAAGTACTGTTGTAATCAGTTAACAAGACAAGTTTAACTGAAAGTATAATGAGTCAGTTTTTCAAGTCTAGGTTTATTTCATAAGATGTAGTCCAGATTACTCAAATTTTCAATGTTTAATATTTTAAAACCTTAGTCTTAACATGACAGTGTTTCTTCTAAATTGTCTTAGGAATATGGCTCTCTAGTTTTATAGTTATCCAAACTAGTCAGCTTCCCTGCTAAAAATGAGAGTCCAGCGAGAACTACAGTTCTCAAACTGCATATTTAAATGAGCATATTAAATATTTAAATAATCCAGATATTATAGATTTGGTGCTGTTAAGTGTGATTTAGTCCACCAGGGATAGGATAAGATTTTTTAAAAAAATAGTACACCAAATATGTCATTTATCTGAGCTTTATTTTTTAAGTAAAATATGAATATGGTCAGTTATATAACTCCAAAATTTCTACTCAGTTGCCAAATCTAGTATCTTAAAGAAGGATATTGATTTCCAAAAAAAGTTAGTAAACCTTGACTTTGACTTCAGAGAATCATCTTGTCATTGGCTTTCTGAAAATGTTTTTATTTTCTTAACTGCTTGTGGCTTTTGGAAGCTATTTCATATGAGTTGTTTTTAATCTCAACACTTTAACCAGTGGTGATTGTACAATCATGTAGAGAGTAAAGATGCCACAGGTTTTGTTGGTTGCTGTCTTGTGAAGGTTAAATCTATGATACAGGAACTAGCTCATATGTTAATTAAGAGCTCTAAAAATCAAAACTAATTTTGTTGTTACAGTTTTAAGATGAACATGTTTTGGAAACGTGCTCTCTGAATACTTGTGCTGTTTATTTTTAAAAGTTTTCATTTTAATAATTTGTCATTGTTTTTATATTCTTTTTTGAAGGACATAATGGTTCATGAGGGACTTTGCTTAAAGAATTGTAGCTGTCAGAAAACTAGCAGTAGTAGAATAGTAGTTGTATGAGAATGTTTTAGAAGCTTTTAAAAATTAAGTCATTTGCTATGAGGTAAGAACTAATTTATAAGCAAGTCTAGCTAAGTTGGATAATTTTTATGACTAATTTTTTTAATTTTAGTGATATGTTACCCAACTCTTACAACCCTGCTAATGATCTTAATTCACCCCCCCATGACCCTTGAGTTTAATTTCATAGGAATCCTCAAAGATTTGAAGCAAGAGTAATTCAGAGTCATAGAATTTTCTCCATAATGGAGTCTTTCATATTTTAGATAGTATCATTACTCTTCTTGTCAAAAGGTGATAGGCTTGAAATGCAAGGAGAGATAGACATTTTGGGAGATAATCTGGTGTGGGAAGTTTGTTTTGCTGGACTATGTGTATATTTGTTGAGAAATGTTTTTTTCCCCTTAGTATGGTGGGATGATGGTGGGAGGGACAGACTGGTGGAAAAATGGTTCTTGTTTGAAAAGTGAAGAGATAATTAAAATATTTTACACGGCAGATGCATATTGGATTTTGTGCTTTAAAGCATGTGTTAAATGGCAAAGAACTGACTTTTAATACTTTTCCAATATCAATGATATTTTAGCTGAATGTATTTTCTGGCATTCCCTTTTTATCCCTCTGGGGAAAAATGTAAATATGTGCCTTACATCATTGTCCTGAGGCATTCTAATAGCAAATCAAGGAAATGGAATTTTGATGATATTGGAACACATATATTTATTTCATCTGTTTTTAGGTATTTGGTCTATCTAAGTGGGCACATATCCCACTTTGAGGTAACATAATGCTTATAAAATAAATAAAGTATTATAGGAGCTCCCTAATGGAAAGAAATTCTTACATAGATGCTTTTCTTCCTTGTACTATTTTCAATAGGGCAAATGGATAGTAAATTGCATATTTTGTATTCTGTCTAATGGTAGAGCTGCTGACTTGCTAAAAAAAAATTTTCAAATATGCCTTACACATTATAATTTGAGTCCAACTTTCCAATTTTGCCATTGATGGCTTTATGCTCAAGCCAAGTAACCGTTAAATAAGATTATATAACCTCTTATTTTTAATTATCTAAAATAATCTATGGTTTGGTGGCTGGTTCTCTGCCAACTTATACTCATTTGCTGTTGGTTGTTAAAGAAAATGGAAAAATAGTTGATGTTAAATATGTCTTTTTTGTTTGGTTCCAGGAAGGTTGTATTTTTGCTTTCACAGTGGGAATTCATTTGTTTCAATAATAAAACCTTTTACATTGATACAACTATTCATCAAATATTAGGTCTCCTCATACTATTTAGAATCCCATCTATGTTATTTCTAGTTTAACATAAAGGTTATTAGTTGGAAGCTGCGTGGCACAGTGGAAAGAGGGTAGAATTTGAACTCAGAGGATATGGACTTAAATTTAACCCCACTCTGTTTTTTTTTCCCTGAGTGACCTTGGACCAGTCACTTAACCATTGTGAGCCACAGTTTCCTCATATGTAAAATAGGGGTGTTCTACTAAGATCTCCAGAGTTCTCTGTCAGCTCTCACTTGCCCCTTGATCTTACCTCCTAATTTTCCATGACTTATTAGTAACCTTATCAGACTGTAAATTTACTTTAGTCAAGTGAGTAGGGGAAAGATGGTTTTAAACCTTTTTGAATTAACCAATTATTAAAGTTAAAGAGTCCTTGTTTGTAGCTGTAAGTAACAATAAAGAAGATTAAAATGGCAGAATGTTGTTATGGACTTAAAATAGCATTTATTTTCCCTATTTCATCCAGTGTGGAACACTTACCTTTATTCAAGTTCGCAATTTATTTTTGTTAATGCAGCTAACATGATATTTTAACAAAACATTTCTTGGTTTAGGTTTAAAGGGCATAGTCATTCAGATAACTCATTCAGAGGTTACTGTGGTTTAAGGGTAAAAGTTCAAAGCAGCAATAAAATTATGACAAATTATCTTTAATAACTTAATACTTGTGATGTCATTTATTATTTTGAGATCAAATCTTGAATTTATGGACTCTTTTTCCTTCCTTAAGGAAAGAAAATTTTTCTTCAGAAAAGACCCTTTGAGGTACATAGTGGCCAATTTACATTTAAAGAAATAAGATCATAGGAGTTGAGTAATTGGCCCTAGCATGATGAAATAGCTGGTTAAGGCCTTGCAAGGTCCTTGTGAAGATCATTTCCCTCTCCTTTCCCTCAAGAAAAATGGAAGCTGCTTAAGGGAAGGGAGGGAATATGTTGCTTTGGTCTTTTTCCTTAAATGGCCAGCACAGTCTCTAGATCGTAGTGCTTAATAAACTCTGAGTGAATTTAAATTAAGATCTGGTAAATGCATAGTCCAGTTAGTATCTTCTGCACTGAGCTTTTTCATGTTTGATTGGGATTTTAATAATCATGATGAAGTTAGAAGAATTTGTAGCAATATATACTACCAGAATGTAAAGGAACACTTACAGACTCATAATACCCATTGTTTACCACTTTGTAGCATAAGATCATTTATTTAACAAATATACATTGGTTGTCTACAATATGTAATATGCAGTAAAATGGAGTACAGTTTTTCTTCAGGAAGGGTCTCAACTCAAATAAGATTTCCTGAGAATAACAGTACAAGGTTTTTTTTTGCTGAAGTGTGTAGTTTGTTAAACAAGCATTGGAGCAATGCAGTGCTGTTTAAATGTGGTAGAACAGTAGGGGTTCTTCTGTGGGAGATAATGAGAAGATAGTGTCATATCTGCTTTGAATCAGATGTTTATTTAAATTTTTTCTTGAACTTCTTAAATCTATGCTCTGTAATGCAATTAACTTTTGCTCAATAAAATCCTAATTAGATTTCAAATGACAGATTAAATCCAGAAGCCCAGAGATTTTATTACATGCAAATAAGTAAACTTTCCTGAAGGAGTTAATTTATACACTTTTTTCTCTATGAAAAATGAAAACTGATGGGTTGTTATTTGGAAATATAAATCACATGGTATTCTTTGTTGTCTTTTGTTTTGAAAGGGAATCTATAAGCCAGTGGCTATCCTGAATTAGGTCAGGTTTTCCCAGAAGGCTGGAGAATTGAACTGATCAAAGCATTTTGCAGGGTAATTTGGGTGAAGCAATACTTTATGATAAAGATATTGTTAAGAAAGAGAAAGTCAGGATTTAGCATTTTTAGAGTTATGGAGTCATAGAACTTTGAAACTGGAAGAGCTCAGGAAAGATCATTTTGTCTAACACCTCATTTTGTGCAGAGTTGAAATGACTTGCCCCAAGGTCATATAAGGATTTAGCGGAATTCTGACTTCCAACCTAGTGTTGTTTCTACTAAATCGCGGTTTTCTTTTAAAACTTTTTTTTTTTCAGCTAGCTTTTTCATTAGCAATGATACATTTAAAAATTCCATTAAATTTACCTCTTTGTGTGGTTATTCATTTAACAAACATACATTCATCGCCTAATAAAGTATTTCTTACATAGAACTGCTGCTTTTGGTCACATATATATGTGCTACCTGATTGGCAGGAGTCATCTTAAGGTGACATTTATTCTGAAAAGCCAAATTATATCACTCTTGTTTTAGTTGTACAACACACGCTCATCTGAAAAAGATTTTGTACTTTTGTATGCCCTCCAATGGTGTGCTTAATTAATCTTCATATGGGATTCAAAGTAAGGATTTTAATTGTGTGTTTCAAAAGGATAGGTCATAACATGGGGAAAAGTTTGTTCCATTCTTTGATATAATTCAGTTTACAAGCCTTAAAAAACTTCTGTCTATTCTCCCCCTCTTCCCCCTGCCGAGTACCTATTGCAGCAATGAAGAGAAATTTCCTATTTTAATAAAGTATTTCTCTGTATTGTAGAGACTTGGTTTTTACTTGAACCAGGTGAATTTTATGTAATCATTGTTTGGAACTTTGAGGTGCAGTGTATAGCGTAGTAAATTTTCTTTCTCAGGCATACTCTAGAAAAGTGAGTGATACGGTTTTTAAAAACTTATGAAAACGTAATGAAATGTAATGACACAATGTAATGAAACAAAAACATAACCCGTTTGATTTTTTTTTAGCATTTCAGTTTCAAGTTAACATGGTTTCTAAAATACAGCAAACAGTTCTTTTTTATAGTAGTATGTTACATACAGAAAATCAAAAGCCAACTTTGAAAGCTTAAGTCAGAGGTTTAGAGCTGAAAAGAATCTAGGCGATCAGGGCAGTTTGTAGTAAATAGAGTGCTTTCTGGAGGCAGAAAGATTTACGTTCAAATAACCAACTTTATGAGCATTTAATCTCTCTGAGGCTCAATTTCTTTATCTGTAAAATTGGGATAATAACAACAACTATAGTGCCAGTCTCTCAGGATTGTCATGAAGCTTAAATAATTAATTTAAATAATTAAAAAAAGTTTGTGAAGTGCTTTCTAAATTTTAAGACAATATTATTATTGTATTTTCTCTAGAGAGAGTATAGGGCTATAGTAAAAAAATGCTGAACACAACATCAGGACACCTGTGTTTGAGTACTGGCTAGCTCCAGCTTTCATTAAATAATGTGATCTTGTGTGAGTTACTTGTCTTGCTGAAGACTCAATTTCCTTATTACAATATAAGGAATTTCCTGTTACTGTTGAAAATATCACTGTCCTGCGTCCTCCCAATTCCCCAAGGTCACAACTAGGTGTCATTCTTGCTATCTCTTCTCTCTCTCACCCTCCCCTTCCATCTCCAATCTGTTGCCTACTGTTGTGAATTTCATCTGTGAAACATCTTGAATAAGCCCCCGTCTGTTTTCTACGTTTGCCATCACCCTGGTCCAGACCCTCTCATCTCCTCATTCCAATATTATTACAATAACTGCTGTTTGAGCAGCCTGCCACAAAGTCTCTCCCCATTTTAGTTCATTCTCCACTCAGCTGCCAACATGTGATTTTCCTAAAGTGCAGGTCACCATCAGGACCAGGACCACCCTGTGGTCAATAAATTTCAGTGGCTCCCAGTCACTTTCAGAATTAAATATAAAATCCTGTTTGGTATTCACAGTTTCTCATAACTGAGTCCCCACCCTCCTACCTTTGCAATTTTATACTTTATAGTCCCCAGTGTAATCTTCATTCTGGCAACACTGGTCTCCTTTCTATTCCATAAATAAGACATTCCATCTTTCAGCTCTGGACATTTTTGCTGATGAGACCTCATGTCTGGAGTGCCCTCCTTTCTGATCTCTGCTAGGCTTCCATGACTTCCATCCAGTATCAGTTAAAATCCTACCTTTTATAGGAAGCCTTTCCCAGTGCCTCTTAATTCTGTTAGCTTTCCTCTGTTGAATATTTCCTATTTGTACTTCATTACCGTTGGTTTGAATGTAGCTTTTTGTATGCTGTCTTCCCGGTTAGATTGTGAGCTTCTCAAGGGCAGGGTCTTTCTTGTGCTTCTCTTTGTCTATCTAGCACGTAGCAATTAACAAATGCTTAATGAAGCTTATTGACAAACTGACCGAAACAGGTAACAGTATTTGTACGACTTTCCTCATTGGGTTATTGTGAAAAAAGTACCTTGTGAACCTTATGGTTTGTACATGAGTGAACTACTCTTAGCAGCATCTAGCCCTATAACCTCCCTCATTTTACTAAGGGAAGAAACTGAGTCTAAAAGAAGACACTTAAATTGCTCAAAATCACACATTGCCGGAGCTGGGACTAAACTAGGTTTCCTGGTTCTCATTCCAGTTTTTCCATTAACAGACAATAATCTGTGCTAAGAAAGCCTTAGTAAAAGAAACATTTAGGGATAGTGAGAACAAACTACTTAATCCTATGGGCTCAGTTTGTTAAAAGGGTTTACTTATGCCTGTCTTTCAGCCATGCAAATAGCATATATTCCAGGCGTATAATGAATGAACTAGTAGGTATAAATGAAAACATAATAAACTGAGGTTCTGTTTTCTATTGGCTTTTTGTTAG
Source organism: Bettongia penicillata ogilbyi (assembly GCA_023548195.1). Classification (NCBI taxonomy): domain Eukaryota; kingdom Metazoa; phylum Chordata; class Mammalia; order Diprotodontia; family Potoroidae; genus Bettongia; species Bettongia penicillata. Next base: position 1,999,089 of record JAJHZJ010000426.1, read on the forward strand.
GTTTTCATGGGAATTTTGTGTTTCCTGAGTTAATTTGCTACACTGTTGCCTAGTGATCTAGTAAGCATAAATGAATGTTTCCCTGAGCTAAGGAAAGTGATATTGCAGAAACTTGTAAGACCCTTCCAACATTTAGGAGTCTGAAAACTTTGTTTTGAACTACTTTTGAACTTATTTACAATACTGTTATATGTGTGCATGTATATGTGTATACACCTCTATTATTAGTATTTTTAATTTTATACAGTATAGCACTTTCATGTCAATAGAACTTGATTATCAGTGCCCAGGAGATCTTTAAGGAGAAAATAATTGTTTATTAAGTTATTTACTTTCCTAAAGTTAATACCTGGCATTAAAATGGCAGCAACAATGATTGGTTTTCATTATTCTATTAAATTAGAGATACTGTGTTTGATGCTGAAATTATGGAATGAAGATTAATTTTATGCCTGTACCCTAGTGACTGTACCCTAGTGACTGTATGGTCACTAGAATTTTTTTGGCAAGCATAAGACATTTTACATTGAATTTATTAGCTTTGTATTTCCCTAATTTTTCATATTTCTATAATTTTCCATCAGTCACTTCCAGGATTTTTTAAAAAGTGTTCTTGGAAAAAAATTTGATGTTACTAGTCAGTGTGATAGAATCTTGTGGCATCTTTTTTTTTTTTTTAATAATCATTTTTAGATTTAAATCTTACACTTGAGGTCACTGTTGACCCAGGCTCCTACAGAGAAAACATAATGGAGTTGGGAAATGGTAGCTTTTTTTTGATCCTCCTTTCCTTTTTTTGTCATCTTTTTATTTTTTTCCTGTGTTTTTATATATCTTTCCACTAGATGGCCCTCATTGTACCACTGTTAACCATTCTTAAGACAGAATTCTAAAATAAGTATATTAAAATTGGTGGTTAACCAACCAATTTGCAATATCTAAATTTTGGACACTTTCACACTATTTTTATTATGTTTTAGAAAAATCAAGATTCCCTTACTTTACAGGAAATTAAGATTTTTAGAAATTTTTAGAAAAAAATTCTGTGGAAGCTAATTTAGCTTTAATGATTGAAGTCATCCTTAAAGAAAAAATTAGGAAATTTTTCCTCCTTTTGATTCCTTTGAATCCTGTGGATTCTGATTCAGAGAATAGATTGGACATTCACATTTTCTGTGAAGTGAAGCTTATACATTAATACCTACTTTTCCATTCACTCATATTATATTTTTGTAGGTGTGCCCTTCACAGGGAAAATGTTACCTAGTGGATCTGAAATTTATCAAGTTCAATGCCTAGCACAAAATCTTTGAAGTCCAATGCATTGCCTTCACACTTGGGGACATCAGTATATCTGTTAATGTCTCATTGAATACTCTGGCTTTCAGGTTCATCAACCTCCTGAACCTCCATGAATTCCACTTTAACTCCACTTTAGGTACATGCAGGTGTTCATACTCCTGAGTTGAACATCAACCATAACTGCTGTACCTCCGTGATTGATTACTCATAAATTCTTTTCACTATCCACAGCTTCCCTTCTTTCAATCTTTTCTTCTGTTTCATTCCTTCTGAACCTTGACACAATTCTTCATCCTCACTGTGATCTCCAGTCTCTCTGCCCATTCTTTTTTATTCCAGTATCTCAGTTCTAGTCTCCCTTTACAGTACTGAACCTATTTTTGATTAGTTTAGGTATACATTGCTTACCTTTGACTTTCTTGTCTTTTTTTGTGCCTTGCCAAACCATAAACTAGATTATCTCCAAGATTTACCTTTTTTGTTTCTATATGTATATGCTGCTGAACACTGTTTGAAAAAGACACATAAACTGTTGACTGGATTCATTCGAAATTCATGTTATCTGATCTCAAGTAGACACAAAATTGTGGAATAGCAGTCTGTTTTGTCCTTCTGTGATTCATTTTCATGCTATTTAACAGTTGCTACAACCTTTTTTCTCTTAAAACGACTTTCTTCACCACCATTTATTTAGAGTACTTTTTCTTCAACTTTACTGAGAAAATAGTTGGAGTTAGGTGGGTTAGTGAAAACCTGAGTGCAGATTTAGCCTCAAACGATAGATCTTGGGCAAGTCACTTACCCTCTGTTTTTTGTTTCCTCATCTGTGAAATGGGAATGATAAGAGCACCTAACTCCCATGGTTGTTGTGAGGATCAGTTGAGATAATATTCATAAAGCAGTTAGCACAATGTCTGGCACATAATAGACTCTATAAAAATTCTAGCTGTCCTTCTTGCCTCATTGTTATCATTATCATCATCATTTATTATTACCACCTTCGACTTTGATTTCCCCTTTTTCTGTCTGCTTTTCAAAATGTTCAGCTAGGTTATGAAAGGTTTTGAATGCCAAACAGAGCATTTTGCATTTGTTCCTGGAGGCAATAAGGAGCCACTGGAGTTTCTTGAGTGGTTGTGTGTGTGTGTGTGTGTGTGTGTGTGTGTGTGATGTGGTTAGATCTGCGCTTTAGGAAAATCCCTTAGTGACTGAAAAGAGGAGGATGTATTGGAGTCGGGAGAGACTTGAACTGGGCTGACCAGTTATACAATAACACTGCAGGTTATTGTAGTAACCAAGATCTTGAAGTGATGAATACCTGTACCAGAGAGTGGAAGCAGTGTCAGAGATATGAAGGGGACATATTCAAACGATATTGTGAAAGTGAAATCTACAGGCCTTGGCAACAGATTGAATATGGGGGAGAGGGTGGGAGAATGAGGAGACTATAATGACAGGTTGTGAGCCTGAGGAGCTTGGAGGTATGGTGTTGTCCTCTACAGTCATAGGGAAGGTAGGCAGTGATGATGAATTGGGGCGAACATAATTAGTTCTTTTTTGGACATACTGAGTTTAAGATATCTGCTGCACATCCAGTTTGAAATGTTTAAAATGTAGTTGGAGATGCAAGATTGTAGGTAAGCAGAGAGACTGGGCAGGAAAGGTAGATGGATTTGAGACTCATCAGAGAGACAATCACTAAATCTGTAGTAGCTGATGAGGTCACCAAGTGAAGTCATAGAGAGAACAGGACCTAACAGAATTAAAGGACACCTATGGTTAATTAGGTTGTGTGATTTTGAAGAGGATCTGATGGGTTTCAGACTCTGGGAACTTGAATTCTCCTTGAATCTCTCTACTTAACCTGACTTTTCACATTCAAATTGACCTCTCCTTGTATCTCCCCAGAGAACATGGCTTTTCATACTCAAATTGAATTATTTTTGAATCTCCTCATATAACCTGGCTTTTCATACTCAGATCTGTGGCCATAGTCTGTTACCTCTTGATTGCCTCACTTGCTTCCCACCTAGGCGCCCCATAGTCTGACGTGTCTTGATTGCCTCCAGCTCTTTCCAGCCTTTGATCCTCCTGGAATTCCCTCTTTGAACTTCTTCTCAGGACCCTCCCTAGACCCCTTCTCCCATCACTCTAGACTATCAGACCTCCCCCCCCATCCCTCCTGTAGTCTTTTCTGCATATAAGTTCCATCTTGCCTCCATGAAGGCGCTCAGATTCAGTCCAGCTCAGACTCTGTGTAGCTGGGATTCTATCTGGCGTGCTTGTGAATTCAAGTGTCACAAATGCTTAGGCTCTTTAAGAGGCAACCCAAGATAGCGAATCTTTAAAGAATTTTGTTTTCTTTGGCTTTAAGAAGGCTTGAGTCGAATTCATTCAAGCATGACCCGGACTGTCTGTATTTTGGGGTCCCCATCACCCCCGAACCTCATCAGATCTAACAAAGGAGACCGAGAAGGAATGATCAGATAGGTAGGCAGAGAGAGTGGTGTTCTAAAAACAGAGAAAAGAGTATCAAAGAGGAGTGATCAGAAGTGTTAACAGCCACAGAAAGTTCAAGGAAAATGAGAATTGAGAAAAAGCAAATGGATTTGGCATTTGGAGAGATCATTAGTAACTTTGGAGAGAACAGTTTCAGTGGAATGATAAAATTGGAAGCCAGATTCTAAGGGGTTAAGAGAGTGAGAGGAAAGTGGAGGCATAGATTGTAGATGGCTTTTTACAGGAGCTTAGCTGTAAAGTGTAGAAAAGATATAGGATGATAAGTAGCAGGATGGAAGAATCAACTAAATTTTTTCAGCATTGGGGAGACATGGACATATAGGGAGTAGGAAAAGAGCTAGTAGAGAAGATGAGATAAAAAATAGGTGAAAGTTGGAATGACAGTGAGATTACTTGAACCAGGAGAGGAGCTTTGGTAAAGGAGTAAGATCGCTTTATAACGTGAAGTGGGTAAAGGAGAAGGAAGTTGCAGGAGGCATCTGATAGGAAATGAGGAAGGGGAAAAGAGGGAGGTCACAGTGAATAACCTCAGTTTTTTTCTGTAAAATATTAGGCAAGATTCTCAGCTGAGAGAGTGAAGGGAGAGAGAGCCATGGGAGGTTTGAGGGGGTTGAAGTTTTGAAAGAGTCACTGTGAAGAGTGCGCTGATATTGTTTGTTCTTCCTTATTGAAGAGAACCATGATATCAGGGAAATGATAGCATGACAGGCAAGTGAATTGGATTTGAGTGAGGGAGGGCTGTGCAGTCACCAGCCTTCACTTCTCTGAAGCTATCTGGGTCCAGTGGCAAGAGAGAGATCAGGATGACTGGAGGTGGCCCAAGGTGCCAGGAAATCATTGGCCTTTTTAAGCTGAGACCTTTAAGAAGTCTCAGTGTGACTGAGGCAATCCCTATTTAATGATTAAAGCTAGGTAAGAAATGAGGCAAAAAAAGGCCTTTTCTACCTAGTTTAAAAAAGATCAGTCTGGGAAAGGAAGACCCTCAGAGTTTCTGGCCACAAAGGGAAACTTGGTATATACGCTTCCTGTGAGCCATCAGGGCCCAAACAATGGCCAAGTAGGGCCTTGAGCTGCTGGGACCTATTGTTGACCAGTCAGTGAGAACCAGAGTGATTTGGGTTTAAGGCAGGGTCAAATAGCTTGATTTGAACCCCAATGTGCTTTAACAAAACCTGCATTTAAAATTCTGTATTTGAAGACTTCTTATTAAAGAGGAAAGAGGAGGAGATGGGAATGACAAAATAAGCTCCTGGAGGCAAGCCCTGAGACTTCAGTTCAGTTCACTTGCAGATCATGGCATCACTCTCCTGAAATCATGGTCCTCTTCCAGAAGGAAGGCCAAACAAACCACAACAACCAGGAGTGAAGGTGATGAATGGTAGAGTCCTCCAAGGCTGAGATTGGGCTATTTGTGGTTGATGATATAAAGGAGCTAGCCATTTAAGAGAGGGAGAACAGTGTGGGGTGGAATTGGTTCACCAAGAAGTTAAGCTGAAGACAACAAAAATGTTGCTAATGCAGGGGAAATGATCTGAGGGAGGACTGGAGATTACAGTGAGTGTTAGGTGTAGCGCTGTTTAAGGGAAGAGGAAGGTAGAAAGGGAGAGGATGAGGGGGGAGAAATCCAATAGATTATGGTTGGATAAAAGGGATTTCAGAATTCTTGGTAGAGGAATAGCTCATAGGAGGCATGTAGGTTAAGGAACTGAATGGTTACGGTATTTGAGAGAAAATCATTATGTATGTTGAAGTCCCCTAATAGAGAGGCAGTAACAGGGGAGGAGAGGAAAATTGTGAACCATGTACTAAACTCACTGAGGAAGGAAGGGGAGTGATCTCGAGCTCTGTAGCCTCAGGATTTTGATTAGATGGTAGATATAAATAGCATGAACCCCAAAGGAAGAAGTTATGGACTGATGAAGGAAAAAGGGCTAGGGTTAGCACCTGACAGTGGGGAGCAAGGAATAAACTAACTCCCTTGCTTCAACCAGTGAGTGAAGGAGAATAGAGTGAAAGTACAGTCAGTACTGGAAAGGGTGACCAAGGAGTCTGTATCATCAGGGGGAAGCCTTGTTTCAGTAAGAGCCAGAAGATGAAAGAAGTTGGAGAGAAATAGATTTAAGATGAAAGAAGTTTTGTTGACTATGCAAAAGCATTCCAGAGGGTACAATGAAGGGCTGAGGTTAGAATTAGGATAAAATTTTGGATTGAGTGGGTTGAGGGGAATGGTAATGAGGAATTAGTGGTGGAGCATGGGGAATGATTTTCTTAGCATGAATTCCTTAGGGTAGTAGATACAACACATCCTTTTTAAGAGTGATGGCTATGTTGATTTGATTTTGATTCTAGTTATAAGGGGCATAAGTAAGGAAGTATATATGTATCCTGACCTGATAAAAGAATAAAGTATTACTAGATATTGCCCCAGAAGACTCAGACCAATGGTACCTCAAGGTCAGAGTGGTAGAGATGAGAAGGTTAATGGTTTCTGGATCTGTGACAGTACAACTGATAAGAACAGTTGTTTTTATTTGCATTTCTCTTATATCCATATGTGTGTGTGTGTGTGTGTGTGTGTGTGTGTGTGTATATGTGAGAGAGAGACATTATTTCATAAGATTCTTTTCAGAACATTTTTATTGATCTGCTTTTTCTTTACATTGCTTATATTTTCCTCAGTATACTCCTTCTCAAAGAGTTATCCAAAGACTTTTTCTTAAAGGGGAAAAAATTCAGTAAAACCAATTAACACATTGGGGGAAAAATCTGATTTTATATGAAATGTTCCACACCCTTGACCTTGAACTCCAAAAAGGTAGGGGGCAAAGTGTTTTCACATAACTTCTCTATTGAGACTTACATTTTTTGTAATCTTCATTAATGTAGTCTTCATTAATTAGGGGTAGTTGTTTTTTGACATTTCATATTTATTGTTTTTCTGGTTCTGCTTACTTTACATCACATCATATAAATCTTTTCATACTTTTTTGTATTCAGCTGGTGCTGATTCTATTCCAGCTGAGATTTACAAGGTGTAGGGGGTCCATTGCTCTTACAAAAGCAAACTGAAATTTTCCAGGTTATATTGCAAGAGGCGGTTGCCAACTCCAAAGAGTTCAAGGATGCCTCCATTGTCCATCTGTATAAAGGTAAAAGAAATAGACTGTCCTGCAATAGTCACAGAGGGGTCTGTCTCTTAGTCATTGCTGGCAGTGTTCTTGCTAGAGTCCTCCTTAATAAGGCTGATCCTTCACCTGGAAGATGGTCATCTACCTGAGAAGCCAGCATGACTTCAGAAAGGGTTGAAGAACAGTCGCTATGGTGTTTGCTACCCAACAACTCCAGAAGAAATTCCAGGAGCAGGACAGAGGTCTGTACACAATGTTTGTAGATCTGACCAAGGCCTTTGATACTGTTAGTTGTGAGGGTTTATGGAAAATTATGTCAAAATTTGGTTGCTTGGAGTTCATCAGTATTGTATGTCAATTTCACGATGGCATGCTTGCCTGGGTTCTGTATAGTGGGCAATTCTCTCATGCATTCCCACTCATCAATAGAATAAAACAGGACTGTGGCTTGCTCCCATGCATCTTAGCATGTTGTTTTCAGCCATGTTGTCAAATACTTTCAATGAGAATGAACAGGTCATCAAGGTCAACTACCACACTGGTGGTAAATTCTTCAATTTAAAAAGGCTGCAAGCCAAGACCAAAGTAGAGGGAGTGTTGGTGCATGATTTTCTGTTTGCAGATGATTGTGCATTCAGTGCAGCCTCTGAAGCTGAGATGCAGCAAAGTGTATGGATCAATTCTCTTCTGCCTGTGCTCATTTTGGCCTAATAACACCAAGAAAATACAGGTGCTCCATCAGCCACCACCACATTATCCATATGTGGAACCATTGATTACAGCGAATGGAGAAGTTTTGAATGCTGTAAATAAGTTCACTTACCTTGGTGTAATGTACTTTCCAGGGATGTACATATTGACACTGAGGTTAATGTACGCGTTGCCGGAGCTAGTGCGGTGTTTAGGATGGTCTGAAGAAATGTTTGAGAGAGAAAAGGAATGACTACCAAACTGAGGCCTACAGAGCCATTGAGCTGACCTCATTGTTGTATGCCTGTGAAACAAGTCCTTACTCAAACTAAACTGCCAAGCATCCAAACTATGCTTCAGAGAGCACAACTCTGATGGTTTGGCCACATTGTTGAAATGCAAAATGTATGCTTGCTAAAATGACAATTTTATGGAGAACTGGCATGGGGCAGGCAATTACATGGTGACTGAGAAGAGGGTGATACAAGACCTCTCAAGGTCTCTCTCAAGAACTTTGGAATTGATTGTGTGACATGGGAGATACTAGTATAGGACCGCTCAGCATGGGGTGCCTACATCAGAGAAAGTTCTTTTTTCTAAGAGCAAAGGAGAATTTAAGTAGTTCAAAGGAAATGTGGGATGTGCAAATATTTAGAGCATCCACCCCTATAAAGGCTAGCAAAGTAGGATCTTTTGCTGTTTTACTAAAAGTGCCTCTGAATAATGTGATGAAGGAGGATCCTTCCCACCCATTGTTGGGCCTGGGAAGATTTGTAGGAAGGCTCACACCTTTTTTTAATGAGGCACTGGTTCTCTGGGGATTTGATGTCCTCTAGCTCTAAAACCTGTATAAATAAAGATTCTAAGGTGAGGTTTTACTTTGGGGCTTAGTTTTTGGAAGAAGGTTTGAATGCTAGATCAGTCTGGGAAGCTGCTAAGCAACCTCTCAGCTTTGAAAAAACAGATGTTGGTGCTTCCCTCTCTGGTAACTGGTCAGACAGTTGGACCTGTCTGTTGAATTGTGATGTATATACTGACTATGGTCAAACAGAGGAAGCCATGTCTATTGATCTTTGATTTCTCTGTATTTTCTCTGAAGTTCAGGGTGCTGACTTTTTCCCCTGAACTAAGTGAATGGTACAGATGCTTGATTTAAGTTATTGTTAACCCCACAGAAGTTGCCTTTCCTTTTATGAATGCAGATCTAAGATCTGTGATAGCAATCCCTCGTATGTATGTCAGAGTGCTTACTGATACAACCCCAAATGCTCACATGGACTATCTGTGCCCAATTTGTGGTAGAGCCTTTCCTGACCCACCTCGTCAAGGTGATCACATTTTACAATTAACTGTATTTCATCTCTCATTGTACCTGTCTTGAATTATTTTATTTGTTCAAGAGGTTCCCAACACATAAACTGCTTAATAAATGCAGGTCTTCACAAACTTTATGGCCTACTTGCTTGCCCGCTTAGGATAATTGTTATGCAGAACTCGTGATTATGACTTCAGAAGGTGATCATGTTATCTTTGTCATGTTATATGAAATATGTATTCAGGAAATATTGAGAAGAAAAATTAGCTAGAACCTTATTTGCTTGCACTTCTTTCTGAACTAAGTCTGAAGGACATGTAACACGTGTATACTGAAAAATAAAAAAAGATAGCTAGAATTATAAAATGTCAGCGAAAAGAGACCTTAGAGGTCATTTAGGCTCCAATAAAAAGGATACTTTTTCATATTGATTAGGAATCTGAGGCCCAGGGACATTAAATGATAGCAAGTAGCATACTGATCTTATAAATATCTATCTTTTCATTGTAAATAACTGAGATTTTAATTAAATAATATTGTGGTGTGGTGACACAATGTAACCTTAGTTACTTATATACTTGTTCATATTCTATAGCTGATTCTATGGGAATTTATAATAATTTAATTTTTTTTCTTTAAAGGAGTTGTCACATGGAAGGTCTGGTAGTTCATTTTCTCTTATTTATTACTAGCATATTAATGATGCTGGGCAAATGACTGTTTTTTCCCATGCATTTATTTTAAAAGGTTGTAGTTGAAAACATAAAGTCTCATGTCAGAGTTGGCTTTTCTTAATTCAAATGGTGTCTTTCACTGAGTGAGTTCATACCAGGTTTGCCCTCCTCCCACAGTCTTATTGCTTTTCTTCTTTCTTAAAACCTCTCTTTCTCAGTAACCACATCTAATTCAAAATGACTTTCATTTAGTTGGTAGGCCAAAGTTTGTACTGAATGAGTGATTATGTCTAAAGATTTTAAATTTCAAGACATCTTATTGTAATCTACTCTGTTCCTTTTCATTTTTTGGTGTTTGGGAGGCACAGCAAAAGTAACTAGCTTATATTTATAGTTCATATCTTATTCGGTGTACTTTAAAAAATGTTACGTTCTACCTGAAAAACAGTTTAAAAAATGATTTTCTTTGTAGTTTGGCTATCTCCTTGAAAAAATACACCCCCCACCCCCCCCACACATTACTCCCCACCAAAACCTACCACAGCTTTCTAAGACTTTGATTTAGTTTCTTAATGGAAACATTATTGGCCATAAGGTGTAATAAATATACACTCCAGAATTCTGAAAACTGGCATAATCCTATATTAAAAAGAAATGTGATCATTTCGCAGCAAAACAATAATCAAATTCAGAATACTAGTAGGTCTTAAACCAATGATGATTTTTCTTAGTATATAACAGTATTTTTCTCCTTTTTTTGTGGGGAAGGTGGAATAGGGTGGCAACTGAGATTTTATTAGTTCATTGTGAGGCAAACCTCTTCTACCAGTGAATTTGGGAAGTAATTTATTGTCTTAGGGAATGGTCTGAAACACAAATTCTCTTCTAATGTTATGTAGCCACTATCAAAAGTGAGAATTGAATCCAGATTTTCCTAAAAGGGAGTATGGTCTTTTATCCATTGACTTAAGATTCCTGTCATCCAGAGAGGCATGTATTCTGGGTCTTGCCTACCCCTTCAAAACTCGTCCTTTTTTTAAATATCTCTTATAAAGTTAACATTCAAAAAGTGCCTGTCTTTTGAATATTTTATTTCTCATCTTTGGTCCAAGTTGTTAATAGCTCAGTTCATGTTGTTTTGTGTCCTTTTCAAGTTCTTTACAGTGAAGGCCTGGGAACTATTAAAAGAATAATTTATATGACTTATTAAGTCTGTTAAGTACGAAGAGATTAATTTAAAAGGGAGCCCTTTCCATGTCATATTTTTCTTTTTTTGTTATGTACTAATTGTGATCTTGGCTCTGAAAATTGATGATCTGACTCTCTGTAGTCAACTGATTAAGGGATAACACCCACATCATTAAGAAGTCTTTTCTTGTTAAAATATAATGGTTAAGTATTTTTGTGATATTATTTGGTGACCTCTATGTCTGTCCTGTAGGGGCAACTATGGTGCAGGGAGTAGAGTGTTGGGGCTGGAGTCAGGAAGATCTGAGTTCAAATTTGACTTTAAATGTTTGCTAGCAGGGTGACTCTGGGCAAGTCAGTTAATCTTGTTTGCCTCAGTTCCTTTAGGATCTGGAAAATGAGCTGGAGAATAAAATGACAAAACACTACAGTATCTTTGCCAAGAAAACCCCAAATGGGGTCTAAGAGTCAGAAGAGACTAAAAAAAACATGTCTTAACATCAGCCAGTTCATTTCTTGAAGAAAGTGTTCAGGATATAAGATGTCTCATTTGTGATCTCTAAGTCTTTGGATTCTTTCATTCTTTCTTCTTGAATCCTATTTTCCCATATATTTATGCCCATTCTCATATTTGTCTGCTTTTTCATTAAAGTTACCAGGTTTTGTTAATGTTTTTCTAGAATTTCTCTATGTCTTTGGTGTATAAGTTGCTATTATTTTTGTGGTGGACTTTTTGAAATTACATATCATAGTATCTCAATATGAGACATGAAATAATGAAATTAATGTTTCTTGTTTTTTGATTTGCAGTAAAGCATACTATGACAACTCTTTTTCTCTCACTTTCTCCGAGGAATACCTGGGAGCTATCCTTTTAGCTATAACTTCTTTCTTCCTTTGTTTATACCAAGAATATAAAAAATTGTTGTTTATGACTCACATTCTCTTCCTGTGTAATATTATCATTAAATGTTCATTATATGAGAATATGAAATTTAGAGTGCCAGTTTTCAAGTAAAAGTTCATATAGCCCTCTAAAAAACTGTAATTCTTTTCATCTTCTGTCCCCTTTCTTGCCTCATTGCCATCATCATTACAGAATTAGAAGGGGACTGCACAGGATTAGGGCAGCTAGGTGGTGTGGATAGAGCACCAGATCCGGAGTCAGGAAGACCTGAGTTCAAATCTAGTCTCAGACACTACTAACTATGTGGCCCTGGACAAGTCACTTAACCTGTTTCCCTCTTATTCCTCATCTGTAAAATAAGCTGCAGAAGGAAATGGCAAGCTACTCCACTATCTTTGCCAAGAATACCCGAAACTGGGAGTCACAGAAAATTGGACATTACTGAAAAATGACTGAACAACTGGATAAGACTGAGGGCTAGATAAATTTAATTGTTTATTTCATGGATTGCCATGTTGAAAGTATTTAGATTCTCTTTAACTAAGCTTTTCATTGGAAAATGCATTCAATAAAACCAGTTCAAAGAAAGTTCAACAAATCAGCCCCCTAAACAAAGTCATGCCAAAAGCATCTAATGATGAAAATGGAAGGTTGACAACAACTAGAAGAAAAATGGAGATTGTAAAAAAGTATTATTACAGAGTTTTCTCCATCACATACAGTGAGGATACTACTACTACCACATCTTGGATATGCTATGGGAGTGGTAAATACACAAAAATATGGGAAAAGCAGATGAATTAAAACAGGTCTGTATAGAAGCTGTTTGTTAGCTGTGATAGAACTATTAGGTCATTGAGATATTGATGTACGAACATTGTTTAGGAAAAAAGATACCAAAGGCAGGTAAGAAATATAGGACCTTGTTAATGTTAAAAAAAATGATTTTAGGAATGCCAATAACTAAATACCAGTCTATGTGCCCACTCTCCCATCTATATGAATTTTTTATGAGAACCATCAAGATAACAAAGAAAAAAAATCCTGCTGTTGATGGATAGATATGAAGGAGAATTCTGTTAAACTTTTAGAGAATCGTTAAGGTCATCCTCATCAAGAGTGTTAATAGGAAACTCACGACAAACCTTTTGCAAAGTGATACTCAGCAATGGACCACATCTTTATCATTTCACAATTGTCTAAAAAGTATGGAGAATACGTAAAATACCACTGTCTTTCCTGTTCACAGGGCAAAATTATTTGGGATTATTTGAAAGGCATAACAACAGAGATAATCCTAATCATAACTATGTGAAGTATAAAACAGGGCAATACATGCTCATCAGAGGAGTTTACACTTTGATTGTGGAGGTTGAGGACAGAGACCAAATGGGATGTCCTGTGAACAGTACATTATTTCAGTTGTTTCTTGTGGAGGATGACATTACACTGAGTATATCAGAGTCTGAAACCTTGCAGACCCTCCCAGAAGAAATGTAGTCTCTCAGGAGTTTGGCTTCACCACTGACCTAGCAAATGCCAAGTAAGTCTATATAACATACATTTGAATTTGTATAGCTCGTCTGTTGGTATGTGTATCTGGGACATACAATCCAGGTGACAGCCTGTTGGGTACAGATGAGAAGAGCCTGTTGGATTACCTTAAGGAAATTGCAGAGCTTCTTTAATGACCCTGAGCTTTTCCAGAAAGCGAAGATTCATTTTTTTTGATAATAATATACTAGTAGCATTTCCTTATGGCAACTGCTCTCCATCAGGCCTAGTTCAGGTCAGTCTTTGATTGAACAGCGAAGAAACATTAGTGGACTATAAAATTCGATAAAAATAAATTTGCTTTCAGTAGTTAATTAGCAGATTTTGCTATAGAGGTTCCCTAATCAACAAAAAGGGGGTAGATGAATCTTCGACTATGCTTGTTTCTGCCTAGGTATCTTGTACTTGGGGTTATCTTCCCCCTAGTCACACCCCTACTCTTACCTTATTTGCAGTGAAGAGTGGAAATCGTTTAGCCTTAAGCACTCAAGTTCCAACTACATGGAGATATTTTGCTCAAGGTTTATTTTTAAAGCTTAGGATAAGGCTCTTCAGGGTTCACATGATTCTCCATTTACTTTACCAATTTGGGGAAGTTTACTAATGTAAATTTTCAGTAGTTAACTTCAAAAGTTCTGAATCCACTGAATCCACACTACTAATTGCCAGACCGGGGATGCAAATCTCTCCGTCTAATCAAATAACTACAGCTACCCTCCATTCATTTTCTGTGCAATAAAGACAGAAGCAACAGAACAATTGTTTACATTTTAGGACAAGTCAGGAGGGATGATACTTATGACACTGTTTAGAACAGTTTAACAAAAGTAAACAATTAAGATTTAAATGTCTGCCAATTTTGACAGGAAAGCTGAAGAGGGGATAGAAGAGAAGCAGTTCATCAGCTGATGAGTTTCCTTAGGAAACACCACTTCCATCATTTCTCTGGATTTTCATTAAATACACAGTTGCAAACTTTTACTGGCATCTGCTTAGCACTTATATCACTTTCCATTCAAAGTATCTTCCAGCCTAGCTGCTCTGCAGCTATTGGTGTTTTTTTGCATTGATGGTGGCAGACCCCTTCTAGACTCCCAGGCTGGCATAGCCCCACTTGCTCTTTTTCAAACTGCGTAAGAGATCCTGTCTTTTTCCCTGACTAGGAAGACTTTGTCTCTTTGTGACATTGGATTCCTTTTCTTGGGATTTTTAGCTAAAGCTTAGGCTGTAAACCTACCTACAATAGAGTCCGTCAAACCCCTAGTTACAAGTATATTATTAAAAAGATAGAATTTACTTACTCAAATGGATATTGCTTTCTTCATCTTCTGCATTTGCCAGGCCAGCAATACTAGATCAAAAGATACAACCTTCGAGGCATAACAGCAACAACAATTACTATTTAGACGGTACCTTCTGTGTGCTAGAAACTATGCTAAATGCCTTACAATGTTATATCGTTGGATGTGTATTATAGACCTATGAGGTAATTATTCCCATTTTATAGATGAGGAAACTGAAGCAATGAGAGGTTAAAATGACTTGCTCAGGGTCTCAAGGATAATATGTGGCCAAGGTTGGGCTTGAAGTTAGGTCTTCCTGACTCCAAGAACAGCATTCTCTCCATTATACCACCCAACTATTCTTTGTACCTTAGTATAAATTCTGCTAAGACCTCCTGGCAGCAGTTTTTTATAGGCAGAAGTTTTTACACCTCAAGAAATAAAGAATTGATTTAAGCCCTACTTCTCCACACCAGAGGTTCCCAAACTTATTTGACCTACTGCCCCCTTTGAAAAAAAATAAATTATTCAGTGCGCCTCTGGAAATCTACTTTCTTTAACCCTTTAACAATTTTTTTTTTGAAATTTGTGTCATTGCAAAAAATATATATGCATATATTTTAAAATGATACATCTTAAATTTAATAATGTAAATTTGAAGATATTTTCCTGCATTGAAATTCTGATGAAGTGATATTGCATCATATAATCATAGAGTATTATATTAGAAACAAGTTGTTACATGTACATATTCTATGCTGCCCTGCCAGCACTTGCTTGTAAAGACCTGTAGGCAGACTTAACCACTGATGGGTTATAACTTGAATTTTGTCTATTTATTTGGAAAATAATGTAATCACTATGACTTTACCTCTGTTACATGTTGTGTAACATGTGTGAATGATTTTTCAAAATCTTCTTTCCTTTTGCTTCCAGTGCCCTCTAATTTTTATTCAACTTCCCCTCATTGCACCGGATGCTACTTCCACCCCCTTGGATTTGTTCAGTGCCCCCCAAGGGTCTGTATCCCCCACTTTGAGAATGTTTGGGATCAGCTAAATCATCAGGATAGACTCCTTGTCTCCTTAAATGGAAATCAGCTCAGACTATGTAGGAGAAATGCAGGTTCTACTGTATTAGTAAAATATAGAATGCAACTGTGAATAAAAGATTACATATGAATGTCACACAAATGTCAATGGAAACGTGCATGGTGGGTGTGAATAGACTGCATCATTTTTTAAAATTTACCTTTTCAGTAGATATTTCCCAATTATTTACACAAGGTCTTTCTTAGCAATCATTTATTAAAATTCTAAGTTTCATTTTTTTTGAGTTGTCCTCCTGCCTCTCTCCTCCTCCTTGAGAAGGCAAACAGTTTTCAGTTATAGGTGTGAGGTCTTGCAAGATAATATTTCTGTATTAGCTGTGTTGCTAAATAAAGCACAAACAAAATAAAACAATTAAAATAAAGCTAATAAAAAGAAATATGCTTTAATCTGCCTCTGGAAGTGGATAGCATGTTTCATTGTAGTTCCTTTGGGACTTGTCTTTGATCATTGTCTTAATCAGAATAGCTAATTTTGATGAGATCACAATTGATCATCTTTATAATATTGCTGTTACTGTGTACAGTGTTTTTCTGGTTCTGCTCACTTTACTTTGCATGAGTTCATGTCTTCACAGGTTTTTCTTAAACCATCCTGCTCACTATTTCTTTTTTTTAAATAAGTTATTTTTAGTTTTCAACATTCACTTCCACATAATTTGAATTTCAAGTTTTCTCCCCATCTCCCCCACCCCCACACTGCAGGACAGCATGTATTTTGATTACCCTTTCCTTGAATCTGCCCTCCATTCTATCACCCCCATCCCCTGTCCTCCTCCCTTCTATTTTCCTATAGGGGAAGATAGAATTCTATATCTCATTACCTATATATCTTATTTCCTAGTTGCATGTAAAAGAAATTTTTAACATTTATTTTTAAAGCTTTGAGTTCCGCATTCTCTCCCTTCCCCCCTTCCCACACACTCTCATTGAGAAGGCAAGTTTCATATAGGTTATACATGTCTAGTCATGCAAAACACTTCTATAACACTCATGTTGTGAAAGACTTACTAGATTTCCCACTATCCTGTCCCACCTTCTATTCTATTCTCTCCTTTGACCTGTCCCTCTACCAAGGTACTTGCTTTCCATTACCCCTTCCCCCAATCTTCTATCCCTTCTATTATTTCCCCTTTCATCCCCTTCCTTTCTACTTTCCTGTAGCATAATATAAAATTCCATACCCAACTGAGTGTGTGTTTTATTCCTTCCTGAAGCCAAATCCCATGAAAGGAAGGCTCACTTATTCCCTCTCACCTTCCCCTTCTTCCCCTCCATTATAAAAGTTCTTTCCTGCCTCTTTTATGTGAGATGATTTACTACATTTTACCTCTCCCTTTCTCTTCTAGTACATTCCTCTCAACACTTAATTTTCTTTGTTAGATATCATACTCAGTTTCATATTCAGCTCACCCTGTGCACTCTCTCTTTCTCTTTCTCTCTCTCTCTCTCTCTCTCTCTCTCTCTCTCTCTCTCTTTCTCTCTCGTGTTCTTCTTTTCATGCTTCTCTTGATTATTGTATTTGAAAGTCAAATTTTCTAGTCAGCTCTGGTCTTTTCAACAAGAATGCTTGGAAGTCTTCTATTTCACTGAAGTTCCACTTTTTCCCCTGAAATATTATACTCAGTTTTGCTGGGTAGCTGATTCTTGGTTTTAATCCTATCTCCTTGGACCTCTGGAATATCATATTCCAAGCCTTAGTGATGTCTCAGTGTCGAAGCTGGTAATTTTGTATTATTCTGATTGTGTTTACACAACACTTGGATTTTTTTCTTTCTGGTTGCTTGTAATAGTTTCTCCTTGACTTGGGAACTCTGAAATTTGGCTTCAACATTCCTAGTGGTTTTCCTTTTGGGATCTCTTTTCAGAGGTGATCAGTGGATTATTTCCATTTCTGTTTTACCTTTTTGTTCTAGAATATCAGGACAGTTTTCCTTGATAATTTCTTGAAAGATGATGTCAAGGCTCTTTTATGTATCATGGCTTTCAGATATTCCACTAATTTTTAAATTATCTCTCCTGGATCCATTTTCCAGGTCCGTTTTTTTCCAGTGAGATACTTCATATTATCTTCTATTTTTTCCTTTTTTGGTTTTGTATTATAATTTCTTGATTTCTCATAAAATATTTAGATTCCATTTGCTTTGTGCTAATTTTGAAGGAATTGTTTTTGTCAGTGAGCTTTTGGACCTCTTTTTCCATCTGGCCAATTCTTCTTTTTAAGACATTCTTCTCCTCATTGACTTTTTGGACTTCTTTTGCCATGTGGGTTCGTCTAATTTTAGAGCTGTTATTTTCTTCAGTATTTTTGCTTCCTTTAGCAAGCTGTTGACTCATTTTTCATGATTTTCTTGTATCACTCTCATTTCTCTTCCCAATTTTTCCTCTATTTCTCTTAATTTTCAAAATGTTTTTTGAGCTCTTCAATGGCCTGACATCAGTTCATATTTTTCTTGAAGACTTTGGATGGAGGAACTTTGACTTTGTTGTCTTCTTCTGGTTGTATGTTTTTATACCTCTTCACAAAGAAAGTAAAAATCTGCAGTCTGTTTCTTCTTCACATTTTCTCATTTTCCCAGTCAATTACTTGTCTTTTGAGCTCTTTGTTAAGTTCAAAGTTCCAGAGGCAGCTGTCCAGCCAATTGCTTGATTTTTGAGCTCTTTGTTAAAGTAAGGGGCTCCAGAAGCAGCTGCTGCTTCAACAGGCTGCTGCTCCTCTGGGGCTGAGGGGCTGGGGAGGGGGCAGGGCCCAGCTCCCCTCTCAGCCAGGTTGAGAGAGCATTCCCACTTACCTTCAAAGTGTTTGTGGGTTGAGAAGTCTGTAAACTGTAGCCACTGCCAGCGACCTGGTCTCCTAAAGCCTGCTCCAGCTCCAACTGTGCTGGTGTGTCCTATACCCTGCTCCCATTCCTGTCAAGGAATTACAGATTGTCTTGGCCTGGAAATTTGTTTCAGTCTGTTATTTTGTGGCTTCTACTGCTGTAGAATTTGTTTAGAGCCATTTTTTATAGTTTTTTTTAGGGGTTTGAGGGGAGAGCTGTAGCAAGTCCCTGCTTCTACTCTGCCATTTTGGCTCTGCCCATACACATTTCTTACAGCAAAGTAATGCTCCATTACATTCATGTACCCAGCTTGCTCAGCCATTGTTCAGTTGATGAATATCTGTTTAATTTCCAAATTCCTTGCCACTGCAGAAAGACCTGCTATAAATACTTTTGTACGAATAGATCCTTTCCCCTTTTCTTTGATCTCTTTGTCATACAGCTGTAGTAGTATTATTGCTAAGTCAAAGGTTATGTGCAATTTTACAGTTTTTTGGATGTATTTCCAAATTGCTTATCATAATTTTTGTACTAGTTCACAACTCTTCTAATAGGGCATTAGTATCCCAATTTTTTCATATTCCTTCCAGCATTTCTTATTCTCTTTTTCTGTTGTGTTAGCCAGTTTGATAGGTGTGAGGTGATATTTTCTAGTTGTTTGAAATTGCATTTTTCTAATCAATAACATTTTTTTTCATGTGACTATTGGTAGTTTTGATTTCTTTTTCTAACCGCCTTTTTATATCCTTTGGCCATTTATCAACTGAGGAATGGCTTTTATTTTGCATGTTACTAGAGAAACTTGCTGCAATTTTTTTTTCTTTTCTAATTTTTTTTTTCTTCTAATTTTTGCTATATTAGTTTGGTTTGTGCAAAAGCTTTTCAAGTCCATGTCAATATTATCTATTTTACTAACTCTTTTCTTAATTTGACAGATACATTTTCCCATGCTCCACTTCTAAATTCTATGCTTCCATTGTTATTTTACTTATGATATTACCCTTTTTATCTAAATCATTTACTCATTTTGACTTTATCTTGGTATATGATATGAGATGTTGGGCTATGCCTAATTTCTGTGAAATTACCTACTAGTTTTCCTAGCAATTTTTATCACACATTTCCCTCTTCTCCCTGAAAGCTTGGATCTTGGGTTTATCAGATACTAGTTTAATGTACTCATTTACTGCTGTATATTTTATATCTAGTCTATTCCGTAGATATACCACCTTACCCTTTAGCTTATACTGGATTGTTTTGATGATTACCACATTGTAATATAGTTTGAGATTTGGAACTGCTAAGCTACCTTCCTTCACATTTTTTTGATTGATTCTCTTAATATTTTTGACATTTTGTTTTTCCAGATGAATTTTATTACTATTTTTTCTAGCTGGATAAATAATTTTCCAGTAGTTTGATTGGTATGGCATTGAATAAGTAAATTAGCTAAAATAGAATTGTCATTTTTATTGTAATATCTTGGCCTGTTCATCGTTCAGTTGTTTTAGTTGTGTGTGACTCTTTGTGACATCATCTGGGATTTTCTTGGCAGTGGTATTGAAGTGGTTTGCCTTGTCCTTCTTCAGTGGATTTTATGGATGAGGAACCAAGACAAACAGCAGGATAAGACTTGCCCAGGGTCACCTGTTTAGTAAATATCTGAGGCCAAATTTGAACTTAGGAAGGTGAGTCTTCCTAACTCCAAGACTGGCACTATCCACTGAGTTACCTAGGTATTCTGTCTACCCATGAGCAATGAATATTTCTTCAATTGTTTATGTCTCATTATTGGTATGAAAAGTGTTTTGTAATTGTGTTCATATAATCCCTGAATTCTTTTGGCTGATAGACTCCTGAATATATTATATTGTCTACAATTATTTTAAGTGGAATTTCTCTTTCTTTTCTTGCTGGGTTTTATTGGTAGTATATAAAAATGCTGGCAATTTATGTGGATGTATTTTTAATACCCTGTAACTTTTCTGAAGTGTTTTACCTAGTTTTTTCAGCTGATTTTCTAGGGTTATCTAAGTACATTACCATATCATTCTCTAAAAGTGATAGTTTTGTTTCCTCATTTCCTCATTTCCCTCCATCTATTTCTTTTTCTTGTCTAATTGCTACAGCTAGCATTTCTAGTACAATATTAAATAATAGTGGTGAAATGGACATTCTTGTTTCACTCCTGGCCTCACTGCTTTTAGGTAGGTACTTCTTATTTTAAGAAAGACTCCATTTCTTTACCTGATTTTTTGTTTAAAACCCATTTCATTTTGAAATAATTTTTTAAATTTTTTCCAAGAACAACTTATTGGGCTTGTTTCAATTCACACCTTTCTTTGTGGGGGGGGGGCAGGTTTCCTTGTGACTGCCCTGACTTCACCGTCTTCTTTTGAGATTGTGTCTTGATCTTCTCTGTCATCATAGTAAGGCGCTGCTTCGTTTGCTTGGCTGACGTTGGGCTCTTCTCCGCATGAAGGGGAGGAGTTCTGTTTCAGATTGCGGGCTTTTTCTCCACTCCTGTTTCAGAGCTGGCTCTGGGGCTGTTGGGTTTTTGTGCTTCCCTGGTGTTGTGATCTAGAGAGAGTTGTGATCGTTGTTCTCATGGTCTGTATTCTGGTCCTTATTCAGGAAGGGACCCTGATTGCTTGAGATTTCTATTGATTCTGTTCTTCAGAGCCGCTCCTCCCTTGGGACTAGAAATGATACTTTTCCTCAGGGTTCATGGTTTCTTGGGGCCAGAGGTGATAATGTCCTTCAGGGCTTCCACTCCCTCTTGCCCAAGAGTGTGTCTTTCAGCCCTTGAACTTTGACCCAGAAATGTGTATAGGCAATGTAGTTCCCAAACAGTTGTGCCCTCTGGGCTTCCACTCCCCCTTGTTCCAAAGTGATTCTCTCTGCTAGTGAACTATGACTGAACAGTGGGTAAAGGCAGTAGGGTTGGCCAAACTGTATCTGATCCTATATCCAGTGCTAGCACAGGGGTAATCTCTTGTAATCTCTTTCTGACTAGTTGTCTGGTTTGCTTACTGTCTCTAATTTGAGAGCCTCTGAAGCCAGCGCTGCTTCTATCTAAATCTGGTATTTCATCCATGTAGGCTCTGTGCTAGTTTCCTCCCTCATGTGAAAGATGTCTTTTTCTGATTTCCTGTGATGTCTTGGGCTGGAAAAATGTCTCATTCTGACCTTTTGCTGGCCCTGCCACTCCAAAATACAATTTGAGGTGTTATTTTAAAGTTTGGAAGGGAATATTGAGAGAGCTCTGATTTCTGTACTAAGCTATCTTGACTCCACCCCTATAAGTCCTGAGTAGGCCGCATTATAAAACCAATATGGAATTGATAACAGGAGTAAAAAATTGTCCTACAAATTGTGTAATAGGAAGAGAAGATGGACTGATTACATGATGAAAGAGAGGGATGAATAATGTGGATAGCTATAGTACTCCAATGGTAACCTTGTGATGTCAATAAGGCCTCTAGTGTACTGCGGTTAAGTTATAGGTCATTAATAAGAGTCACACAGAATAGGCAGCCTTTTTTTGGGGTTGCTTCTTGCACCATTGGAGGGAAATTCCAAATAAATGTTGTCACAGATCCATTTGAAGTTAATTATACTCATGGATGAAATAAATAAGAATTAATTTTGTCTTTGTGCTGAAAAATTATGTCAGTATTTATTCTGACATTATGGAATTTAGAATTGGAAGATATTTTAAAGGTTGTCTACTAAAGTCTCCATTGCTTAATTAATAAGGTCCAAATTTCTTAGCCTGGCACTCAAAAATCTTTGCAGCTTGTTCCTTCCTCACTGCTTTTCTAGCTTCGCAACCTAATTGCTCTTTACTTATCTCCACATTCTAGATACCATTCAAATTGGACTAGACTTTATCCTTTGGTTTCTTTCCAGTCTCTACATTCTTTATCTTGTGGAGTTTCTACTCATCTACTAAATCAAACTTAAGTCAGTTTTACATATGTCCCTTATCTCCACTTTCATAGCAAGATCTCCAGACATCCTTGAAGAAACAGATTTGGGAATGGTTCTTATGTAGGTGAGGGTTTTTACTTGTACTTGGTTATAGGGGTCAGAGCTAGGTTAATGAACTAAAATCACAGAAAGCCAGATTATGTAGCAGCAGGAGCCCTGGAGTTGGAGTCAGATCTTGCTTCCATACTTTCTAGTTGCATGACTGGGAGAAATTCACTTCATTTCTTTGTGTTTCAGTTTCCTCATCCATAAAATAAGTGATAATAATACTTTTATAACCTTACTGACAGGGTGGTTGTGAGACTCAGTTGTGAAGTACTTATGGAATCTCAGAGTAGGAAGGTATATCAGAGAAAATTTAGTTAATTCAGTAATTACAATAAAGGATATTTTTATAGTGCTTTGTTTGCAAAGCACTTTACAAACATTCTCCATCTACATTTAATAGGTAACCATCTCCATCTTATTCTTAAGATTCTACAAGCTCTA
Organism: Bettongia penicillata ogilbyi; assembly: GCA_023548195.1. Lineage (NCBI taxonomy): Eukaryota > Metazoa > Chordata > Mammalia > Diprotodontia > Potoroidae > Bettongia > Bettongia penicillata. Next base: position 2,022,062 of record JAJHZJ010000426.1, read on the forward strand.
GTCTTCAGCTTGAACTGATAATTACCATATTTGAAGAGGCAGAACTAGAGTCCAAATTGCCAACCTTTACCAGATTATGGGGAAAGCCATGGAGTTCCAGAACAAAACATCTGCTTCTGCTTCATTGACTACACTAAAGCCTTTGACTTGTGCTGCACAACAAAACATGTCAAGGCCTCAAAAAATGGGAGTACCAAGTCATCTTACTTGTCTCCTGAGGATCCTGTATGTAGGCCAAGAAGCAGTAAGTTAGAACTGAACATGGGATAACTGATTAGTTTAAGACTGGAAAAGGAGTATGACAGGGCTGTATATTGTCATTTTATTTAACATATGCAAAATGTTAGGCTGGTTACATCATGCAAAATGCTAGGCTGGATGAATCAAAAGCTGGAATTAATGTTCTTGGGGGAAATATCAACGACCTCATATGCAGAAGATGGCAGAAAGAAGAGAAATTAAGAAACTTCTTAATAAAAGAAAAAGAGGAGAGTGTAAATCTTGGCTTGAAGTTTAATACAAAAGAAAACAAAATTGCCCGCACCCCCTGCAAAAAAACCCCCCAAAAAACAAAAAAAACCAAACCAAATAAAATGGCCACTGGTTCCATTACTTCTTGGCAAATAAAGGGAAAAGAAATGAGAGCAGTATAATGTTTTATATTCTTGGGCTCAAAGATCTCTGTAGATAGTGACTGCAGCCACAAAATCAAAAGACACTTGTTCCTTGGAATGAATGTTTTGGCAAATCTGGACAACATACTAAAAAGTAGAGACATCACCTTGCCAACAAAAGTTCATATAGTCAAAGCTGTGGATTTTCGTAGTACTTGGACTATAGGAAAAGCTGAGTGCCATAGAATCAACATTTTGGAATTGTGATGCTGCAAAAGACTTTTGAGAGTTCCTTGGGCAGTAGGATCAAAGCAATCAATACTTAAAGAAATTAATTCATACTATTCACCGGAAGATCAAATGCTAAAACTGAAATTTAAATACTTAGGCTACATAATGAAAAGATGAGAGTAATTGGAAAAGGACCCTGGTATTGGGAATGATTGAAGGCAAAAGGAAAATGGGATGGCTGAAGACTAAATGGCGAGATAGTGTCATGGAAATGTGAATATGAACATGAACAGACTTCAAGAGATAGTGGAAGATAGAAGGGTATATGGTGTGTATTGGTTCCTGGGGTAATAAAAAGTTGGATAAGACTTAACAGCTGAACAACATCTTATCTAGCTTTTGCTTGAAGACTTTCTGTGAGAGGGACCATACTACCTCCTCAAAATATGTGTCAAGCACTTTGTCTTAAATTTAGCTTTATGTAAATGTAAACCATTATTATTAATAGTAGTATGAGTCTAGAGGTCTCTTACAAGTCTGAGATTCTGTGATTCTGACTACATCTTAATTATCTTTGTGTCTGATGCAGCTGTCAGCAACACTGTCCATAAAATAACAATATCAGTAACATTGATATAATTTTAAGGTTTGCAAAACCCTTTACACATCTCTTTTGATCCTCACAACCCTATTATGTAGATTCTATTATTATCCTCATTTTATCTATGAGGGAATTTCAAACAGAGTTTAAGTGACTTTCCTTGAGTCACACATCTAGTGTCCCAAGAGTGTTTAAACTCAGGTCACTTAGACTTCCAAGGCCCGCTGTACCACCTAATTGTCCCATACATAGTAGGTATTTAATAAATGTTTGTTGTGTGACTGAATAATAAATGTTAGCATCTCTTGAGATAGTTTTCTGTGCTCCATTTATGTTATCTGTTTGAATACCTATTTGATGATGATATTGTACCTAAGATGGGGCTTTCCAAATTAGATTTGAGGTAATTCATATTAGGGTAATTTGTACTGTCATTGCCCAAGTGGGTATTTGTGGAGTAAGTATACTGCAGAATGTTGTCAGTCTGATATCTTTGGTGAATACTGGTAAATAAGGTCACAATGCATCAGTTAGATATTTTTTTCCATCCTGTCTTAAGTTGCTTGATTACTAGGATAAGTAGATGTCTTTAGTTGAGAAGATTAATACAATTTATAGGTGCACACAGAATTAATAATCTGTAGAGCCTGTAGACCCTTTCATTATTGTTTTGCATAGTTCAGTAAGAGGTGTTAATTAAAAATGTCAAGCATGTTTCATTAGTCTTTAAACTCAAAGTAGCTGAATGTATTTGAAGTTGTTAGAGTGGAGAATGTTAATCATATAAGCAAAGCTAAAATAATTAGCCAGGTGTGTGGAATTTGGGAATTTTAACTTAAAACAACTGATCATTGAATTTTAGAATTCTTCCCGTTGACACCTTTCTTTTCACACACAGTGTCTTTTTAAAAGTAGGTAACTTGTAGACATTCTGTTACAGGATTGTACAGCAGAAGAATTCTTGGAAGGATCCCATGTCATATGATCAGATTGTTTGGAAGAAGTTAGCTTGTTTATTAAACTCTTGCCTGTAACTCACTTTATTTGAATGACTATTAGTTTTTACCAAATGCATCCAAAAACATTTAAGTTTCTACTTTTTGAAATTGGATAATACAAATATGAAAAAGGCAATGATGTCTTAAGGCTTTTACACTTTCTCTGAAAGGAGAAAGGCATGATGCACTATTTGAACAGGTCCTCAGAATTCCCCTAGTTAAATTTTTATCTAAACAAGAGTTTCATGTCTACCATACTCAGAAACTAGGAAGGTATTTTAGGGATTATCTGTAATATTTTTCTTCATATAGTTACACTTTTGACATCTAGTTAAATCTACTCTCCTGTCATAGAAAAGGAAAATTGAATTTACATGAATTGCTCAAGGTATTTTGACTAGAGAGTTAAGATTTAACATAGGTCTCCTGATTGTAAGTGCTGTGGTCACTTTATTAGATTCTGTTTTTTATATGTATGTCAGAATAATAAAAAAAAGTATAGATACTCAATTCCTGCTTCTAATTTCAGCTTATTTTGTTTTTGAATTTCTTTTAATATATTTGTTTTAGCTATTTTTGTTGTTAAACTTCTATATTAACTTTCAAGACATCCTGTCTTGTATAACATTCTGAGAATATTGTTTCTGTGTACTAAATGACTTGTATAACATAGAAGCTTTCAAAACATTATTTTCCATATGCTATTGTCTTGCTGATTTGCCAGCCATCTTTCTAGGTTTTGTGTTTGCTTTTATGCTTATGGGGATGTTTCATATAAGAAAACTAAAGTTCAAACCAATAGTTTTTTTTTGTATCAGAATATGATAAGCACCTAGTTTCCATACTTAATGTTGCTAGTTATTGACTTTTTTTTTTTGAGGCAATTGGAGTTAAGTGACTTCCCCAGGGTCACACAGCTAGTAAGAGCCTAAGGTTGGCTTTGAATCTCAGTTCCTTCTAAGTCTAGGACTGGTACTCTATTTACTGCGCCACCTAGTGCCCCTCCTTTGTTATTTAATACAGGTTTTCTTGCATTAAAAATATAATGCAATTGTCAGCCTCTTCCAGTTTGTTTCTCTTAAAGCAATAATTATGACAGTGTTAAAGCTAAAAAGTGGATTGTAATATATAAACCAATTCAGTACATTTTTGTATCCACAAAATTATGACATAACACTAAGAGTCTCTGGATGTGTATATACCAGTTGCCTGCAACAAAGGCACAAATTCACTTGGCGGATACATCTTTTAGGAATGAATACTGAATATTGCCAGGATGACAGAAGATGGACATAGTGTCAAAGGGGTTGTGGAATTTATTATCAAAATACACTTCTGGTGGAGCTACCACTTCGTCCAACTATTCTGAAATACAGTTTGAAACTATCCCAAGAAAGTAATTAAAATGCATGTAACCCACACATTTCACTGCTAGGCATATACCCCAAAGAGGTATGGTTTCATATATACCAGAATATTTACAAGAAAACTTTTTTGTAGAAGCAAAGAACTGGAAATTAAGCAGATGCCAATCAGTTGGGAGAATGACTAAACAGAAAGTTTTTTATGATTTCATGCTTTGCTATGTTAAGAAATTATGAATATTATTAAAAATATGATATGGAAGACTATATGAACTGGTGCTAATCAAGCAGAAAAAAGAAGAAAAGTGCAAACAATGGCTACAATAGTAGCTATACCATTTATCTAGCACTTACTATGTGACAGGCACTAATTGCTTTGCACATATTATCTGATGCTCACAACAAACCGAGGAATTGGGTGCTATTTCCCCCATAATACAGATGAGGAAACTGAGGCACATGGGATAAGTGACTTACCCAGGTCACAAAGTTAGGAAGTATTCCAAGCTGTGTTTGAAATCAAGACCAGCACTTTATGCATTTCAATGCCCAATGTATAGACCTTGTTTGTCAGTATATATTTAATAAATAATGAACCGAACAGGAAGAGAACAGACAGGATTCCCATTATGGAATTTCAAAGGTTTCTGTGTGTTTGTTAAGCCTCTCTAACAAAGTTTCATCTTTTTAACATCAGTAATCTTGTGATTTTTATAAGGCTGTGAAACATGGATCATTTGTCTAAAGGACATCTAAGTTGGTCCCACATTATGCTTTCTATCTCTTCCCTGGTTGTCTTCACACATATTACCATTTGCTTTCAAAGACTTATTCTCTTGAACTTTCAAAGCTCAAAAGGTTGGAGTTTATGAAATAATCTCTTTCACCTAAAATGAAAGAACAAACCCTGAGGCAAACGATGGTGGTACATTTTAAACTCTGAGGCAGTGGAGAGGATCAGGCTTTCTCCCTCTAGAGCAGGCCTGTACAGCCTGCAGTTCTGCTTGCAGCCCACCAAAAGATTTCAAGCGGCCTGTTGAAAATATAGGGTTGTCACTATGCACTGTCCTGTTTGTCACATGACACGTGGCAACCAAGCATCATTAGTGTGTCTCTAGTTTGGCTGTTTTAATTTTGACCCCTATCTACTGCCAAGTTGTACAGGTCTGCTTTTGAGCATTATCTCTTGCCTGCTACTATCTGAAAAGGAGTCAAAGCCAAGAGAAGTAAATTATGAGGGTGAATCAAGGAAAATATCCTTTTGAAAGCACCTTTCCTCTCCCTTTTTGATCAAAAAGGCTGCCATTCACCACTAGGTTAACAGACTGTGGCTGATGATAGGATGGCTACACAAGTTTTGCCTAGATAGTTTCATTACCCAACATCATGATTCTCCTGGGAGCTGGCATTCCAGCCTCTTCTGCATGAGGAGTAGTTTTAGAGAGGCTTTGCACATGTATCGATCTCTATATCCCTCCCCACCATATCCCCTCCCCACCATATCCCCTCCCCATTTACCCTTCCATGCATACACACTTGAAACAGATATGACTTCATAGAGCAATAGTAAATCTGACAAAAGGCACATGCCCCAGGACTTAAATAAATGATACTGATTTATCTCTGAATGGAGTCTATAAAATTGTTAAGATGTTGGAATGGAACCAAAAGGCCTTCGATACCTGACTTTGGCATGAGTTCAACCAGTAATATATGGACAAAGAAGTGATGAACAAATGACTGGGTTATACCTATTTATTTATTAAAATGAAGATGTTTAGCAGTATAAGACTAGGTGGTGGATGACCAATGGAAATGACAGAAAGGTCATTCTTAAAAGAACCTGAGACTAATTGAAGTGTGTAGACTTTGCAAGGAAAGAGTAGAATCTATGCAACATATCATTGCAGATTGGAAGAATTTGGTACCTAGTGCTTCATGGTCGTCCTGTTGCCTGAAGAAGGATTGTGTTTGTCCTTCATTGCCAAAGAAGACCATGCCATCAGAGAAATAATGGCATGACTTGCCCTTGACTTTGTTTTGAGTGAGGGAGGGCTATGCAGGTCACCAGCCTCACTTCTCCTCCAGAGCCATCTGAATCCAGTGACCAGATACTCATCAGGATGACTGGAGATGGCCCAGTATGCATTGGGAGACCTTGGGGCCTTTAAGCCAAGGTCTTTGCAGGTACTCACTTAGGGTAAGGCAATCCCAATTCATTGAATAGGCCTGTTTAAGAAGTAGCCAGGGCATGGCCCCTTTAATGAGGTCAAGAAAAACAGACATCAGACTGGGTGGCAAATAGCAACAGTTACTATTGATAATTGTTCTGGAGCTAGGGTGGTCCAGGAGCCCTTGGCAGGGACCCCTTGGAGTCCCAGTTTCAGAGGGTGGTAGGTTTAAGGTTTTGGGAAAGGACAAGGGAGGGAAGGGGAGAGGAGAGGAGAGGAGCACCTTCTGACTATCTACAGTAGAAAGGCAGTTTTGATGGCCAGTATTATACACTTTCTGTGAATTAATAGGTGAACCATCCCTATTATTATACAATAAACTTCAAAAATATCCTTGAGAATTTAACCAATTATACTGGAATAGAAGCGTCATCACAGACAAAACTTATCCACAGTGACATAAATATATTATTAACCCATAAATATCTTTATTTATTTAAAAATTCATTTAAAAATTTTTTGTGTTCCAAATTTTTTCCCTCGTTCCCTCTTCCACCCATTGAAATGGCAACCAGTATAGTAAATTATACATATAAAGTCATGGAAAATACAGACTTACAAATATCTAAGAAAATAGTTTAATAAGTGTTACTATGAATTCATAACATAGTATATGAAATGAGGACGTTTAAACACAGAGAAAACTAGAGAAAGAACTCAAAATCAGTTGGGGACAAGATGAAGTACATAACATCCCTGTAATCCTGTCTGCTATTGGAAATGTTTTCAGGACTTTTAACATCTAGCGCTACGACCTGCCCAAAATGGACACTTAATTCTTTCTGATTTATTAGTCTGCTTACAAAAAGGAATCATTTTTTTTCTACTTGCATAATAATCTACCAAACATTAAAAATAAAAAGAACAAGAGTAAGGTGACTTTTGCCAGTATTGTTTCTGTCACAATTCCGTTGAATATAAGATGAAAAGAAAGTAGTAATAATAATTAAATATATAATGAGCATTTATGTAACAACTTATGGCTTGCAAAGTCCTAAGGGCATCCATTACATTATTTCATTTAATGTTCACTGCAACTCTGAGAGAATTTAAATGCTTTACCCAGGTTCACACTTCTGTTAAGGGTTTGGGGTAGGATTTGAATGCAGATTTTACTGAGTCCTTTGCCCTACCCGCTGTGAAATCCTTGCCATTCATTGCACATGCACATAATTGTCATTAAACAGGCAAGCTTTAAACTGTGATATTTTGATTCTACATCTGACATGTTTACATTTTGCCAAGTTGGATCTACTTGAAAAACTTAGTTTTTAATTTTCAAAAGGATGTAAGGGGTTTTTATGGCCATAGAGAAAGTTTTTGATTTTTAGTTTCCTAGTATCCATTATATCTGGTACTAGATGACTGGGAAACCGAGCAAAAAATGAGATTTTTAATATTCTAGAACTTCATTGCTCAATAGTACTTCAATAAATTAATTGTAATTTTAATTGCCAGATAATCATTTGAAAAATATAAAAATCTAGCTACCACAAATACCAAAACTGTTAGGAGTCTATGTTGGTTCTCAATAGTTTTTTTGGGAAGAGGGTTCAGCAGAGTGGATGATGATTAAATTTGTGATATCCATTTATGCAGGGACCTTCCACTGATGGAGATCAACTGTATTTATTGGAAATTTACTTAGTATATTAGGAGCTAAAGTTATTTGCCCAGAACATCTAGTTGGTACATGTGAGAGGTAGGGCTTGAAAACCTTTTTGACTGTTAAGTCCCTATTCTTTTCCTTCTCTGGTACATGACTTTTTTTTTTTTTTAATAGTCATACCTATAACAAATCTTTCCAGCTTTATTAAACATGAAATGCCTTTCATGAATGCTTCTGTCCTGCCAACCTGGCTTTCTTGTAGTTCTTCTCAAATGATAATCTGATCTTTACCTCTATATTTTTACATAGTTTGTCCCCATGTCCAGAATGCTGTCCTTCCTCATAATATCAGTGCTGTTATATGTCATAGAATCCCTATTTTCCTTTAAAGCAGATCAAATTCCATCTCCTCTGTGTCTTTCCTAATCCTCCCTGATGTTACTGCCTCCCCCCAAAAAATGACTTTGTATTTGTGTTGTATATATTTTGTATGTGCTACCTGTGTACATACTACTTTGCATGTTAGAATATGTGTCCATACTGCTTTGCATGTTAGGATATGTGTACATACATAGACATGTTATTTTCCCTGTTAGAATGAAAACTCGTTGACAGCAGAGATGGTTTTTAACTTGTCTTGGAATCCCTAGTGCCTAGTGCATGGTAGGTGTTTAATAAATGCTTATTAATTGGTTAATTAATTCCAGTACAATACATGGTACTCTATAGGAACAGGAGGGAGACATGATAGTATAAGTAAATGAAGAAAGTAAGAGTCCAGTCTGTAAATAACAGAAGCAATACCATCTTCTCAAAATTCAGAGAATCAAATATTGGAGTAGTGGATATGGAAGGGAGAGGAATTGGATTTGTACCTTCAAGTTGAGGAAATTCCTTCTACCAGTGTAAAAGTTAGAACCTTCTCTGAAACTTGTAAAAGTGATTTGTGTAAGATTAGACAGCCAAAATCTGTCAGGAGCAGAGTACCTGATCCCTAACTTCAAGATTGGTCTAGATAAGTTGCTTCTTTTGAATATGGAGGTCACTTTGAAAAGTAGGAAACATTATGCACCTGAAAAGGACTAGTATTTTATTTTTTGGTTTAGCTTCTTTTCCTGTCCCATTCTCTTAAAATTTTAGTGAAAGTCATTTAACTGAATCAGCTCATTCTGAGTTTGGACAACTAGTTATGAGGATTTCCATACATTAAGACTCTATCTGCCCTTCTGTGACTATGATGGCTAAGTATCCATCATTCCTAGTTCTGTCCGCTGGACCAGGCAGAACAACTGTTTAATTGCTTTTTGGGTGACAGACTGTAACATATTTTAAGATAGTTACCATGGCTTCCCTGAATATTCTAGGGCTAAACATTTCTAGTTCGCTATATTTATCCTTTTGTAGTATGATCTTCAGTCACCACCCTGGGCTCCCCCTTCTGGATCTTTTGTAGTTTGTTAACGTCCTCCCTAAATGGTGTTGGGGATGGGGGTACACTTACATGTTCTTTTTTGATATGATTTAATTTAATGGCTCTGACAGTAAATTTCCATGATGACATATAGGCCAGGAAGTTTTTAAGAGGCACTGCTTCATTCCTTTTCTAGGCATAGGGGAAACATGGATTACAAATAGAAGATATTTTATTGGAAATTTGAGAGGGAAACTCAGCATCTTTAGTGCTTTATGTTACTTCTTTTTTTTTATTTTTTTATTTATTTAACTTTTTACATTCATTTTCACAAAATTTTGGCTTCCAATTTTTTCTCCCCTTTTTATCCCCTCCCCCCACCCTAATACACTGAGCAATCTAATTTTCCCTATCTCCAATCTGCCCTCTCTTCTGTCATCCCTCCCTTCTCTTATCCCCATCTTCTCTTTTTTCCTGTAAGGCCAGATGACTTTCTATTCCTCATTAACTGTATGTCTTATTTCCTAGTAGCAACAACAATACTAAACAGTTGTTCCTAAAACTTGAGTTCCAAATTTTCCCCATCCCTCCCTCCCCACCCATTCCCTTTGAGAAGGCAGGCAATTCAATATAGGCCATATCTGTGTAGTTTTGCAAATGACTTCCATAATAGTCATGCTGTGTAAGACTAACTGAATTACCCTCCATCCTATCCTGCCCCTCATTGTTTCTATTCTGTCTTTTGATCCTGTCCCTCCCTGAGTGTTGACTTCAAATTGCTCCCTCCTCCCTTTGCCCTCCCTTCCATCATCCCCCCCACCCTGCTTATCTCCTTCTCCCCCACTTTCCTGTACTGTAAGATAGGTTTTCATACCAAAATGAGTGTGCATTTTATTCCTTCCTTTAGTCAAATGTGATGAGGGTAATCTTCTTGTTTTTTTTTTTTTCTCAGCTCTCCTCTTTTTCCCTCCACTAAAAGGTCTCCTGCTTGCCTCTTAAATGACATATAATTACCCCATTCCAATTCACCCTCTTTCCTCCCCCTACGTTTCTCTCTCACCATTTACCTTAATTTCTTTTAAGATATGGTCCCATCCTATTCAATTCACTCTGTGCTCTCTGTCTCTGTATGTGCGTGCATAGTGTGTGTGTGTGTGTGTGTGCGTGCACACATGTATGTGTGTGTGTGATCCCACCAAGTACCCAGATACTGAAAAGTTTTTAGAGTTACAAATATTGTCTTTCCATGTAGGAATGTAAACAGTTCACTTTTGCTAAGTCCCTTAAGACTTCTCTTTGATGTTTACTTTTTCATGCTTCTTCTCATTCTGGTGTTTGAAAGTCAAATTTTCTTTTCAGCTCTGGTCTTTCCATCAAGAATGCTTGAAAGTCCTCTGTTTCATTGAAAGACCCTATTTTCCCCTGAAGTATTATACTCAGTTTTGCTGGGTAGGTGATTCTTGGTTTGAGTCCTAGTTCCTTTGACTTCTGGAATATCCTATTCCATGCCCTTCGATCCCTTAATGTAGAAGCTGCTAGATCTTGAGTTATCCTGATTATATTTCCACAATACTGGAATTGTTTCTTTCTAGCTGCTTGCAAGATTTTCTCCTTGAGCTGGGAGTTCTGGAATTTGGCCACAATGTTCCTAGGAGTTTCTCTTTTTGGATCTCTTTCAGGTGGTGATCGATGGATTCTTTCAATACTTATTTTGCCCTCTGGTTGTAGGATGTCAGGGCAGTTTTCCTCGATAATTTCATGGAAGATGATGTCTAGGCTCTTTTTTTGATCATGACTTTCAAGTAGTCCCAGAATTTTTAAATTGTCTCTCCTGGATCTATTTTCCAGGTCAGTTGTTTTTCCCATGAGATATTTCACATTCTCTTCCATTTTTTCATTATTTTGGTTTTGTTTTGTGATTTCTTGGTTTCTCAGAAAGTCATTAGCTTCCATCTGTTCCATTCTAATTTTGAGAGAACTATTCTCTTCAGTGAGCTTTTGAACCTCTTTTTCCATTTGGCTAATTCTGCTTTTGAAAGCATTCTTCTCCTCATTGGCTTTTTGAACCTCTTTTGCCAATTGAGTAAGCCTATTTTTTCAAGGTGTTAATTTCCTCAGCATTTTTTTGGGTCTCCTTTACCAAGGTATTGACCCGTTTTTCATACTTTTCTTGCATCTCTGACATTTCTCTTCCCAGTTTTCCCTCCACCAGTCTAACTTGATTTTCAAAATCCTTTTTGAGCTCTTCCAAGGCCTGAGCCCACCCGACAACCCCCTGGGATGCCTGGGATACAGAGGCCCCGCCGTCCACATCTTTCCCTGATGGGAAGAATATTTCCTCGTTGTCAGATCCGAAAGTCGGGATCATTTGCATCTGCTCAAAAAAGCTCTTTATAGTCTTATTTTTCTTCCCTTTTCTAGGCATTTTCTCAGCCAGTTACTTGACTTCCGAGATTCCTGTCCACCCCCGCCTAGATCTGCCTAGCTAATGCTTGGGGTCTGAGATTCAAATGGGCTTTCCCCGACAGGCGCTGCTACTATTCAATGTGAGCTTAAGTTCTGGTGCTGGGGTGGGGGCAGGGCCACCTCCCAGGCTCAGCTCCTTCAGGTTGTTTATGCAGAGACTTTCAGTAATGAAGATTCTGCCTGCCTGCCTGCTCCGGGAGTCCCAGGGGCCGCCGCTGCTGCCTCTGCCTCCGCCGCTTCCTCCCGAGGGGGCCCGAGTCACAGAGACACCCCGCTCCCCTCTCGGCCAGCCTAGACGTGTCTCTCACTGACCTGTAGCGTCTGTGGGTGGAGGGACCTTCCAGGCCGCTGGAGGTTCCTTTCCTGAAGCCTGCTCGGATCAGCTTCTCTGGGGCCGTGGCCAGGGCAGCGCTGGGGTGGGGTCCGCTTTCCGGGGCGCGACGGACCCTGGGGACCGCTCCCCAGGGCTCTCTGGAACGGAAATCTCTTCCACTGTGTTTCTGCACACCCGGCAGTGATCCAGAACTTGTGGGGAGCTCTTCTTACATTAAATGCATGGGCTGTGGGTTCGGAGCTCCTATACGTGAGTCTTTCTACTCCACCATCTTGACTCCTCCCCCCGCTTTATGTTACTTCTAAAGATAATGCGCTTGAGCAGATGGGAAAAATTTGTAACCAAAGGAACAGAATAATAATAATGACAGGAGATTTGATTCTGTATTATTGTGTGAACCTTGAAGAATCACTTCAGATTGGGACCCCCATTCATTTTTAGGTATAAATTTGAGGCCTTATTTTAAAGATAGTTGCAAAATGAAAGTAAATATCATCATGAAAAAGATGGTGGAAAATGCTATATTCAGTTTTCTTTAAATGTAGACTACAGATATATATTAATGTCTTTTCTCCTATTTCATCATAAATGGTAAAACCATAAATAACATTTATACCCAAATTATGTCTTTACATATCACTTTGTTATAATTTCTCATCATTTTAAAAGGCTCATAGACTAACTTAAGTATTATTATATTTGTTCAAAAACTTTCTGCCTTCCCTCATAGCGTCAATTATACATACCTGTATCTAATTTTTACCTTTTCAAAAGTCGTTGTAAAGCTTTCAGGATTTGGACATTATCATTTTTTGTATGAATTCCCCCATATTGACTTTTATAACAATAAATTTAGTATGTGGTCTGCACTTCCATATGAGAGCAAATGATATACATGTAAGGCATTTTTGAACTTTTACAAGTGTCACATAAAATTCCTCTTATTGTTGGTTGTAACAGGAGTGGACATAACTGAAGCCTCTGTAGTCTATTAAAAGAAATACTGTAGGATAATAGGTATAACCCTTCTGTAATTAATAAATCATGTAAAAATGCAGAGCAGTAGGTCAGAGTTGTGCAATTAAACAATGGAAAGAGGTTAATATCAAATTTTATTGATTAACTTTTTTTGGTTGATTTTTTAGGAACTGATTTAACATCCTCAATATGGAGATATCATATTGCTTGAAATATGATATTTCTTTTCAATTCTGGCTTATTTGAAGCCTGAGTGCTATCTATAAATGATACTCCTTTACCATGGAAGAGTACTTTATTTGAAGGATATAGTTTATATTTGGAAGGGACATGTATTTGGATGAATATTTTTGTGATTATAACATTGGAAAAATTATAAACTAATTTTAGACAAAGTTATTATAGTTTAGTATTCAAAGATAATGAACCTGTTTTTCTCCTTAAGTGACTAAGTTCCCTGTTAGGAGTATTACATGGCTTATATGATAAGACATTACTGTATATAAATATACATTGCATTATTCTGGAATATTAATTGGGAATCATTGTTGGGTTGAAATATATAAAACAAACTTCAAATAGTATTTATATTATTTGTAATTCTTGTTTCCTTTTATTATTTTGGATAGCTTCTGGCGTATTGCAGTTGCACAAAACTTTAGGACATTATAGAAATCCTTAGTTTTTAGAAACCTTAGGTGCTACCTCCCACTCTGCTCAGTTTCCTTTGACTAACCTTTGTATTTCCTTTGACTAAACTTTGACTTATCTTTGTACACATTATGTCCTCAGGGAAAACTGGAACAAGTTCTGAATGAAGTCAGAGGATATGACTTAGGTTCAAGTTCAGTCTCTAACTGTGGACAGTCTCAGTCTGATATTTACTTTCTGTATGACCTTGAGAAAATCATTTGTGCTCCTGAGACATCATTGTGCTCTTAGATAAAATGGGAGGTTAAACTAAATGGCAGGTCCCTTCCACCTATGTTGAGTTCCAAAAATCTAGTATAGTGGATTGACTTTGAATATTAGCATATTCATTTGTGTAGTACTGTTAAGTTTTACAAAGTGGTTTTCCTTAACTGTCCTTTGAGATAGTGTAGCGTGAGAGTAATTCTATTTTATTGGTGTGTATAATGAGGTTAAGTAATGTTAAATAACTTGCCTAGAGTCATGCAAATTATATATGGCAGAGCCTGGATGTGAAGGATGAAACTAGAGTTTTTATCATGCTGTTTGTATGCTAGTTTATCAAGGTGGAAACCCATTCGGTTGCCATACATCACTCTAGACTTCTGCTGGTGAATTCATTTTTAGGAAGGTTATAGACTGTAACATCTTTTAGGGCAGTCACTCCTAATTTTTATTTTCATATCCATCTTATCTAGCAGAAGGCTTTGGTACATTGTGTTTAGAATCACATAGTAGTTCAGGATCAGAGACTTGTAGAATTTGAAGGGACCTCAGTGTTTTTGTAGTTCAAGACATATCACATAGTGAATTTCCGCTACAACACCTCTGAAAAGTGAACATTAGTCTGTGCTGGAATTCTGGTAGAGACAGCAGAATCCACCAACTCTTCCAAGCCCATGCATTTTACTTATAGGTAATTCTAATTGTTAGAGGTGTTCTCTACATGAAACCTAAATCTCTCCAACATCCACCTGTATTGTCCGTACTTCTGCTCTCTCAGTACAGGCAGAAGAAATTCAGTCACTCTTCTGTGACAGATTCCTTTCCACCATCAAATGTTTGAAAATAGTTATCTTGGTTCATAAACGTTTGTTAGATTGAATTTATTTTAGATCTGTGACTGTTAGGATTCAGAATGCATGGTTCTCTACAGTCCAGGCTCCACAACAGCATAACAATAAGAAATGCATCAGATGTGTAGTAAGTAAAATCACATCAAGGTCCAGGAGATGGGAAACACCTATGCACACTAGATAATGCTTTTTAAAGAAACACAGGAGAGTTAAGTGAATGAGGCACTCCCTAATGAGATCCTGTCTGCACTTTTTGACCCATTGGACAACCCTCTCTTTAAAGCTTTCATCAAGGGGATATACTGCTTAAATGTTTAACTACCAGACCGAGGGAGAAGATGGAATATAAAACACCTTTAAGTTTTTTCTGCGTTATTAGCACTTTGGTAAGTCCAGACAGTTAAGAAAACAAATTTAAGCCCTGATTTATATTTTATGTCCAGTTTAGTATTTCTGAGGGATAGATACACTGAAAGTTGAATAATTGTTGGAGCTTGTTAGAAATGGTTCTAGCATATCTCTCCTTCTATTTCTCTTCTATCAGTAGAGACCTGGAGCTGGTGAACAGAACAGTTTTATAGGTAGAAAGGCTGTGCAAAACCAGTGAAAGTTTGCTTTTATTTCTATCAGAAAGGGAATGTGGTTAATGTAGTGAAAAGAATGTTAGGTTTGAAGTTAAGAGGACTTATGTTCAAATTCTGGCTCTGCTACCTGATAGATAGAAGAGAGAAATCTAGGCATAGTCTGATATACCTTTAAAGGTTGGAAAAGCAGATTTCAGAGGGTTTGGAAAGATATCTAGGATGTCTTAAATTAAAATGCAGTGGGAGAAAGTCCCCCAAGACAGGAAGAAGAGTCTTAAGAATGAACCTCTAAAGACTTAAAAAAAAAAAAAAAGAAACAATCCCAATGAAAAGGAAAATGGGATTTTTCTGAAGAGACCCATGTGGATATACAGAAAGAATTTCAAAGTTTAAAAAAGAGAAATATACAGAATATGAGAGTAAGACTAGGTAAGAGTGAGTGAATGTAAGAATGATATGATCCTGTAAAAATGGCATGCATGCTAAAGCTCATAATGAGCAGAGACTGGTGAGAGAAGCTAAGGACAATAAAAAAGGTGTTTTTTTTTTTTAAATCTATAATAAGAAGTGGGAGAGAATTAAAGAAGGAATAGAATCCTTGCTTGGGGTGAACGGGGAGATAATTGACAACAGAGTATATGTAACAGTATATTATTTTGTTATTTCTGTAAAGAAGAATAACTTTTACAATTGGAATGAGTAATAGGGAATTGATGCTTATAAAACATTTAAGAAAAGGAAAAGGGAAAATACACTTTTGCTGGATTCTTGTGGCCAGGCTAAGGTGAACTATGGATATGAGTGCCAAAACATTCAGCCATAACTGAAAGAATAGAAAAAGAGAAAACACATCACAAAATTAGAAAATGGAAGATATCCTATCTTTCTAAAAAGGAGAAGACAGTAGATTCTGCAAACCGTAGGCCTACTTAAGCTTGTGTTTCATTCCTGGAAAATTTTAGAAGGGATGCTTAGCAAACATTTAGGAAGGGTAGTGGCAGTTAGAAAGTGATAGCATGACTTTGTCAAGAACAGATCATCCCAAACATTTTCTTTTTGGATAAGGATCATAAAACTGAGAGGAATGAGAGTAATGCTGTGAATAACATTTATCTATATTATAGAAAAACTTGATAACATAATTCATATTTTTCTTGTGGAGGAGATGGAGCAGTATGGATTAGGTGATGACACAATCAGATGGATTCAGAACTGGTTGAATGGTCAAAAAGTAGTTGTTAATAGTTGAATGTCACTGTTTCAGGAGGTGCTCTTTGACATCTTTATCAGTTATTTGGATAAAGATTTTTTCTGGGCTAAGTCTGATTTGGAGCAATCCAGATAATTGTTTTTTATATTTGGAACAAAATGAGTCACTAGTAGGTCATTCAGTAATAAGCAAAAGTTGTTTTACTTAACCAAAGCATGAGAATGATATTCAACAGTAGGATAGAGATTGATGACACTTTGAGCAGATTAAACTATCAGAAGCTCCCATTGTGATCCACCAACCAAACTTGTAACGCTTCCTTCCTCTCATTGAGGTCTTTGTGGCTTGTCACCTTAGGAAGTGATGTCAGCAGTCTGAGCCCTTAGGGTCCTGAATTAAGTAAGCAGGTCTTTTTTTATTTATTATTTTCCAAATTTATTTATTTGTTTTCAGTTTTCAACAATCACTTCCATAACTTCTAAATTTTTTCCCCTTCTCTCCCAAGGACAGAATGCAACCTTATATGAGCTCTACATATACATTATAATTAAACACATTTTCACATTAGTCATGTTGCATAGAAGAATTAAAACAAATGGGAGAAAGCATGAGAAAAAACTAAACAAAACCAAACTAACGAAAGAGAAAATAGTCTGCTTCATTCTGCATTCTGATTCCATAGTTCTTTCTCTGAATGTGATGGCATTTTGCACCATGAGTTCTTTGGAAATGTTTTATGTCCTTGCATTGCTGTGAAGGGTTAAGTCTACCAAAAACAGTCCTCACACAATGTTGCTGTTAGTATGTATAGTGTTCTCTGGCTTGGGCTAACTTCACTCAGCATCAGTTCATAGAATTGCTGAAGTACACCAATTTGTCATTTCTTATAACACAATAGTATTCCATGACATTGATGTGCCACAGCTTGTTCAGTCATTCCCCAGTTAATGGGCATCCCCTCAATTTTGAGTTCTGGGTCACCACAAAAAGAGCTGCTATACGCATTTTTTGTGTATGTGGATACTTTTCTAATTTTCATGATTTCTTTTGGATGCAGCCCTAGAAGCAATAGTGATGGGTCAAAGGGTATGCATATTTTTGTAGCCCTTTGGGCATAGTTCCAAATTGCTCTCTAGAATGGTTGGATCAGCTCACAGCTCCAACAGTAGTGAATTAGTGTTCCAACACTACCACATCTTCTCCAGCATTTATCATCTTCCTGTTTTGTCATGTTAGCCAATTTGATAGGTGTGATGTTGTATGTCAGAGTTGTTTTGATTTGTGTTTTCTAATCAACTGTGATATAGAGAATTTTTTCATATGCCTATAGATAACTAATTTCTTCCTTTGAAAACTGCCTGTTCATAACCTTTGACCATTTATCAATTGGGTAATGACTTCTATTGACTCAGTTCTCTATATATTTTAGAAATGAGATCTTTATCAAAACCACTAGTTGTAAATATTCTCTCCCAGTTTTCTTCTTCCCTCCTAATCTTGGTTGCATTGGCTTTTTTATGCAAAAACTTTTCAAATTAATGTAATCAAAATTATCTGTTTTGCATTTCATAATGTTCTTTATCTCTTATTTGGTCATGAATTCCTTCTTTCTCCATAAATCTGACAAATAAACTATCCCTTGCTCCTCTAATTTGTTTATAGTATCAGGCTTTATACCTAGATTATGAAGCCATTTGAATTTTATTTTAGTATACAGTGTCAGATGTTGGTCTATGCTCAGTTTCTGCCACAGCATTTTCCAGTTTTCCCACCAGTTTTGTCAAACAGTGAGTTCTTATCCTAGAAGTAGGATCCCTGGGTTTTTCTAACAGTAGACTGCTGTAGTCTTTGACTACTGTGTCATGTGTACCTATTCCACTGATCTCTGCCCCTCTATTTCTTAGCCAGGACCAAGTGGTTTTGATGATTGCTGCTTTATAATACAATTTAAATTCTAGTGTGGCTAGGCCAGCTTCCCTAGCATTTCCTTTCATTAATTCCCTTGATACTCTGAAACTTTTGCTCTTCCAGGTGAATTTTGATCTTATTATTTTAGCTGTTTAAAATAAGTTTTTGGTAGTTTGATTGGTATGGCACTGAATAAGTAGATTAATTTAGGTACAATTGCCATTTTTATTATATTAGCTCAGCCTACCCATGGGCAACTGATGTTTTTCCAATTGTTTAGATCTGACTTTATTTATGTGAATAGTGTTTTGTAATTGTGCTCATATAGTGCCTGGGTTTGTTTTGACAGGTAAACTCCCAAATAGTTTATAGTGTCTACAGTAATTTTAAATGGGATTTCTCTTTCTATCTTTTACTGTTGGGCTTTGTTAGTAATATATAGAAATGCAGATGATTTATGTTGGTTTATTTTGGATCTTGCAAATTTGCTAAAGTTTATTATTTCAAGTAGTTTTTTATGTGATTTTCTAGTATTCTCTAAGTATATCATCATATCATCTACAAAGAGTGATAACTTAGTTTCTTCTTTGCCTATTCTAATTCTTTCAGTTTCCTTTTTTTCCCTCTTACTGCTAAAGCTAACATTTCTAGTTCCATATTGAATAACAATATGTTGATACTGCAGATCCTTGTTTCACCCCGATCTTATTGTAAATGCATCCAGCTTATTCCCATTATGTGTAATACTTGCTGATGGTTTTAGGAAAAAAAATACTACTTATTATTTTAAGGAAGGCTCCATCTATTCCTATGCTCTCCACTCTTTTCAATAGGAATGGGTGTTGTATTTTGTCAAAAACTTTTCCTGCATTTATTGAGATAATCATATGGTTTCTGTTAGTTTTGTTGTTGATGTGATCAATTATGCTAATAGTTTTCCTAATATTGAGTCAGCTCTGCTTTCCTAGTATAAATCCTACCTGATCAAAGTATATTATTCTTGTGATAAGTTGCTGTACTCTTTTTGCTAATATCTTCATATCTACAGTTTTCTTTCTCTGTTTAGCTCTTCCTGCTGTAGGTATCAGCACAATATTTGTATTTGGGTAGGATTCCTTCTTTGTCAATTTTCCCAAATGGTATACACAGTATAGGAATTAACTGTTCTTTGAATGTTTCATAGAATTCACTTGTAAATTCATCAGACCCTGGAGGTTTTGTCCTAGGGAGTTCATTGATGGTTTGTTCATTTTCTGTTCTGAGATGAGGTTATTTAAGTATTTTCCTTCCTCTTCTGTTAACCTGGGCAATTTATATTTTTAAATATTTATTTATTTCACTAATATTGTCAAAGTTATGGGCATACAGTTGGGCAAAGTAATTTCTAATTACTGTTTTAATTTCCTCTTCATTGGAGATGAATTCACCCTTTTCATTTTTAATAGTGGTAATTTGATTTTATTTCTTTTTTTAAATCAGATTAACCAAAGGTTTATCAATTCTATTGTTTTTTTCACAAAACCAGGTCTTAGTTTTATTTATTAGTTAAATAGTTTTTCTTAAATACAATTTTATTAATCTCTTCTTCAGTTTTCAGCATCTCAAATTTGGTATTTACTTGGGCATTTTCAATTTGTTTTTCTAGCTTTTTCAGTTGTATGCCCAGTTTATTGATCACCTCTTTCTCTATTTTATTCATATCAGCATTCAGAGATATAAAACTTCCCCTAAGAACTGCTTTTGCTGCATCCCATAAGTTTTGGTAGGGTGCCTCGTTATTGTCATTCTCTTGAACGAAGTTATCGATTGTTTCTATGGTTTGTTGTTTGACCCACTCATTCTTTAAGATTATATTACTTAATTTCCAGTTAATTTTTGGTCTATATTTCCATGTTCCTTTATTACATATGATTTTTATTGCATCATGATCTGAAAAGGATGCATTGTCTTTCTGCCTTTCTGCACTGAGTTGTGAAGTTTTTATGCCCTAGTACATGGTCAGTTTTTGTGCGTGTGTGTGTCATGTATTGCGGAGAAAAAAGGTATATACCTTTTTATCCCTATTCATTTTTCTCCAGAAGTCTGTCATATCTACTTTATCCGGAATTCTATTTACCTCCTTAACTTCTTTCTTAATTATTTTGAGGTCAGATTTATCAAGTTCATAGAGGGGAATTGAGGTCCTGCACTAGTATAGTTTTGCTGTCTCTTTCTTTAACTCTCTTAACTTCTCTGAGAATGTGCATCCCAAAGCATCTGGTACATATATGTTTAGTAATGATATTACTTCATTGTCTATGGTGCCTTTTAGCAGAATATAGTTCCCTTCCTTATCTCTTTTGATTAGATCTATTTTTGCTTTTGCTTTGTCTGAAATTAGAATTGCTACCCTTGCTTTTTTAATTTCAGCTGAAGCATAATTTATTCTGCTCCAGCCTTTTACCTATACCCTGTGTGTATCTTCTGTTTCAAACATGTTTCTTGTAAACAACATATTGTAGGATTATGTTTTTTAATCCATACTGCCATCTGCCTCCATTTTATGGGAGAGTTCATCCCATTCCTGTCACAGTTATGATTATTGTGTCTTTCTCTCCATCCTATTTCTCTTACCCCATTTATGCTTCCATTTCTCCCTTCTCCCTTCCCCTCCTTAAAGAGTTTTACTTTTGACCACTGCCTGACTCACTGTTCCCTCCCTTCTAAAAACCCCCCTCCCCTTTCTTTCTCTTTTTTACCTTACCACTTTTTTCTCTTCCTTCTCCTCTCCAAAAGAAGGTCAATTTTGGATCGCCAGAGGTGACCCAGTTAAGTGTGGGTTAACTGGGTAGATTCCCTTCCCTCCCCTCCCCCTCCCCTCCCCTCCCCTTCCCTCCCCTCCCCTCCCCTCCCCTCCCCTCCCCTCCCCCTCCCCTCCCCCTCCCCCTCCCCTCCCCTCCCCTTCCCCCTCCCCCTCCCCCTCCCCTCCCCCTCCCCTCCCCTCCCCTCCCCTTCCCTTCCCTTCCCACCCCTCCCCTCCCCTCCCTTCCCTTCCCACCCCTCCCCTCCCCTTCCCTTCCCTTCCCTCCCCTCCCCTTCCCCTTCCCTTCCCTCCCCTCCCCTCCCGTCCCCTCCCCTCCCCTCCCCTTCCCTTCCCTTCCCTTCCCTCCCGTCCCCTCCCCTCCCCTCCCCTTCCCTTCCTTTCCTTTTTTTTTTCTTTCCCAAAATTAAACCCACTGCACTCTGAAGCCCACACGCTGAACAACAATTGGTCCCTGGCCAAACTACATTAATGGCCGTTTTCTGGACCCTCCTGACTTAAGAATGATTAATATGATAATAATTGTAATTATAAATTATAAAAATATAAATATTATATAAATATAAATAAATATATGTTACATAAATATAAATTATATAAACAATATGATAATTATAACAATCATAATAATATGTAAGAATGATCAATAGTCATTGCTGCTTGTTCACCTTGATTTACTTATTTTTTTCTTTTACTCATTGAAGTGGCCATTCCCTGATTTCTTCTTAAAAAATTCTAAGTAAGTACCTGAATAGGCCTTAGGTGAAAAAGGCCAAGGTTTCCTATTGCATGCTGGGACATCTGTAGTTATCCTGATGAATATTTGGTCACTGAATCCAGATGGCTCAGGAGGAGAAAGTGAGACTGGTGACCTTGCACAGCCCTCTCTCACTGAAAACAATGTCAAATGCAAGTCATGTCATCATTTCTCTGATGTCATGGTCATCTTCTGTAATGAAGGATGAACACAACAGTCTTCCCTCCCTTCTAATTACCCCCTCCTTTTTTCTCCTCTTTTCCCTCCTGCTGCCTGTAGTGCAAGTTAGATTTCTATACTTAACTGAGAATGTTATTCCCTCCTTTAACCAAATCCAATCAGAGTAAAGCTCAAACAATCCTAATCTCTCTTCCTTCTTTCCCTCTATTATAATGTTTTTGTGCCTTTTCATTTGATTCATTTGATGTAATTTACCCTTTTCTGCCTCCTCCTTTCCTCTTCTCCCTTTACATCCTATATCACTTAATATCACCTTATTTTTTTTTTTATCACCATATCACTTAATTTATGCCCACCCTCTTTATGTATATCCTTTTTAAATGTTGAAATAAATATGCAATTCTCCAGACTGACAAGTATCCTTCTCCCATATTGGCAATATTTTGCCCATATTGACTAACAAGTTGATTTTTTTTTCTTTTTCTCTCTGTTTACCTTTTCATGCCTGTTTTGAGGCCTGTATTTTCTACTGAGTTCTGGCTTTTTCTTTTTTTTTTTTTAATTAACTATAAATTTATTTATTTAACTTTTTACATTCATTTTCACAAAATTTTGGGTTCCAAATTTTTTCCCCATTTATCTCCTCCCCCACCACAAGACACCGAGCATTCTAATTTTCCCTATCACCAATCTGCCCTCTCTTCTATCATCCCTCCCTTCTCTTGTCCCCATCTTCCCTTTTGTCCTGTACGGCCAGATGACTTTGTATTCCCCATTAACTGTATTTCTTATTTCCTAGTAGCAAGAACAATACTCAACAGTTGTTCCTAAAACTTTGAGTTTCAAATTCTCCACATCCCTCCCTCCCCACCCATTCCCTTTGGGAAGGCAGGCAATTCAATATAGGCCATATCTGTGTAGTTTTGCAAATGACTTCGATAGTAGTCGTGTTGTGTAAGACTAACTGTATTTCCCTCCATCCTATCCTGTCCCCCATTGTTTCTATTCTGTCTTTTGATCCTGTCCCTCCCGAGTATTGACTTCAAATTGCTCCTTTCTCCCATTGCCCTCTCTTCCATCATCCTTCCCTCCCTGCTTATCTCCTTCTCCCCCGCTTTCCTGTACTGTAAGATAGGTTTTCATACCAAAATGAGTGTGCATTTTACTCCTTCCTTTAGTCAAATGTGATGAGGGTAAACTTCATGTTTTTTTTTCTTAGCTCTCCTCTTTTTCCCTCCACTAAAAAGTCTCCTGCTTGCCTCTTGAACGAGATATAATTTACCCCATTCCATTTCACCCTCTCTCCTCCCACTACATTTTTCTCTCACCATTTACCTTAATTTCTTTTAAAATATGGTCCCATCCTATTCAATTCACTCTGGGCTCTCTGTCTCTGTATGTGCGTGCATGTGTGTATGTGTGTGTGTGCTCACACGTGTACGTGCGTGTGTGTGTATGTCTGTGTGTGGTCCCACCAACTACCCAGATACTGAAAAGTTTTAAGAGTTACAAATATTATCTTTCCATGTAGGAATGTAAACAGTTCACCTTTGGTAAGTCCCTTATGGCTTCTCTTTGCTGTTTACTTTTTTATGCTTCTTCTCATTCTTGTGTTTGAAAGTCAGATTTTCTTTTCAGCTCTGGTCTTTCCATCAGGAATGCTTGAAAGTCCTCTGTTTCATTGAAAGACCCTATTTTCCCCTGAAGTATTATATTCAGTTTTGCTGTGTAGGTGATTCTTGGTTTGAGTCCTAGTTCCTTTGACTTCTGGAATATCCTATTCCATGCCCTTCGATCCCTTAATGTAGAAGCTGCTAGATCTTGTGTTACCCTGATTGTATTTCCACAATACTGGAATTGTTTCTTTCTAGATGCTTGCAATATTTTCTCCTTGACCTGGGAGTTCTGGAATTTGGCCACAATGTTCCTAGGAGTTTCTCTTTTTGGATCTCTTTCAGGCGGTGATCGATGGATTCCTTCAATTCTTATTTTGCCCTCTGTTTCTAGAATCTCAGGGCAGTTTTCCTTGATAATTTCATGAAAGATGATATCTAACCCCTTTTTTTGATTATGGCTTTCATGTAGTCCCATAATTTTTAAATTGTCTCTCTTGGATCTATTTTCCAGGTCAGTTGTTTTTCCCATGAGATATTTCACATTCTCTTCCATTTTTTCATTCTTTTGGTTTTGTTTGGTGATTTCTTGGTTTCTCAGAAAGTCATTAGCTTCCATCTGTTCCATTCTAATTTTGAGAGAACTATTTTCTTCAGTGAGCTGTTGAACCTCTTTTTCCATTTGGCTAATTCTGCTTTTGAAAGCATCCTTCTCCGCATTGGCTTTTTGAACCTCTTTTGCCAATTGAGTGAGTCTATTTTTCAAGGTGTTATTTTCTTCAGCATTTTTTTGGGTCTCCTTTAGCAGGGTATTGACCCGTTTTTCATGCTTTTCTTGCATCACTCTCATTTCTCTTCCCAGTTTTTCCTCTACCTGTCTAACTTGATTTTCAAAATCCTTTTTGAGCTCTTCCATGGCGTGAATCCACCGGACATCCACCTCGGATGTCTGGGATACAGAGGTCTTGACTTCTATGTCTTTCCCTGATGGTAAGAATTATTCCTTGTCATCAGAAATGAAAGGCAGGAACATCTGTTCCCCAGAAAAGTAGCTTTCTATGATCTTACTTTTCTTCCCTTTTCTGGGCATTTTCCCAGCCAGTTACTTGACTTCTGAGATTCCTCTGCACCCCCGCCTAGATCCGCCCAGCTAGTGTTTGGGGTCTGAGATTCAAATGCTGCTCCCCAGAGTCAGGGCTTTCCGTGGTGGGTGTGGCTGCTTTTCAATGTGAGCTTAAGTTCTGGTGCTCAGGTGGGAGCAGGGCCGCCTCCAAGGCTCAGTTCCCTCAGGGGGTTTATGCAGAGATCTTCAGTAATGGAGTGGAGCCCCTGCTTGCTCCGGGAGTCCCGGGCCACCGCTGCCTCTGCCGCTCCCTCTGCCGCTGCCTCCCGAGGGGGCCCGAGTCACAGAGACACCCCCCTCCCTTCTCGGCCAGCCCAGAGGTCTCTCTCACTGACTTGGAGCGCCTGTGGGTGGAGGGACCTTCACAGCTTCCGGAGATTCCTTCCCTGAAGCCTGCTCTGATCTGCTCCTCTGGGGCCGTGTGGCCAGGGCAGCGCAGGGGAGGGCTCCACTGTCTGGTGTGCCACAGACCTTTGGGGTTGGCTTTTCAGGGCTCTCTGGAACGGAAATCTCTTCCACTGAGTTGCTGTGTGGCTTGCAGTGCTCCAGAATTTGTGGGGAGTTCTTTTTACAGGATATTTATGGACTGTGGGTTCGGAACTAGCATACGTGAGTCTCTTCCGCCATGTTGACTCCTCCCCCCAGTTCTGGCTTTTTCTTCAGGACAGTCCATTATTCCCATATTTTCTTGAATGTCTGTCTCCTTGCCTGTAAGATTATACTCAATTTTGCTGGGTAATTGATCTTTGGTTGTAGTCCAAGTTCCTTTGCCTTTCAGAACACATAATCCAGTCCTTCCCATTTGTGAATGTAGAACCTGAAAGGTTCTATGTGATCCTGACTGTAGTTACCTGATATTTGAATTGTTACTGTCTAGCTTCTTGGCAATATTTTCTTCTTGACCTGATAATTCTAGAATTTGGCAACAATATTCCTTGGTGTTTTCAATTTGGCATCTCTTTCAGGAGGGGACAGGTGGATTCTTTGGATGACTATTTTGCCCTCTGGATCTAGGACCACAGGGCCATTTCCCTTGGTGATTTCTTGCAAGATATTGTCCAGGCTCTTTTTTTCCGCCTACCTACCTCCTGCCATCCCCCTCCCTCTGCAAGACAGCATACAGTTCTATATAGGATCTATATATACATTCCTATTGAATACATTTTCACCGTAGTCATGCTGTGCAGAAGAACTAAAATAAATGGGAGAAATCATATCACAAACTTAATATATTACCCCCACACACACACACGCACACACACACATGGACATACACACAACTGATCTGCTACATTCTGCAATTGAATTCCATAGTTCCTTCTCTGGATGTGGAAGGCACTTGACCATTGGGAATTTTTTTTTTTTTTATGTCCTTGCATTGCTATGAAGATCCAAGTCTACCAGAAAAAACTCTCTCACACTGTGGTTGTTGTTGTGCACAAAGTTCTCCTGGTTCTGCTCCTTTCAGTGAGCATCAGATCATATAAGTCTTTCCAGGCCACTCTGAAGTCTTCTTGTTCATCATTTCTTATAGTGCAATAGTATTCCATTACATTCATATAACCATAATTTATTCAGCCATTCCCCAATTGATGGGAATCCCCTTGATTTCCAGTTTTGGGCCACTACAAAGAGTGCTGCTATAAATAGTTTTCAGTCCTAGAAGCAATATTACTGGGTCAAAGGGTGTGCACATTTTTGTAGCCCTTTGGGCATAGTTCCAAACTGCTCTCCACCAACAATGAAGTAGTGTTCCAACTCTCCCATATCCTTTCCAACATTTATCATTTTCCTGTTCTCGTATGTTTGCCAATCTAATAGGTGTGATATGGTACCTCACAGTATCTCTCAAATCAAAAGTGATTTAGAGCAAGAGCATTTTTTCATATGATTATAGATATCTTTAATTTCTTCCTCTGAAAATTGCGTGTTCATATCCTTTGACCATTTATCAATTGGGAGATAACTTGTATTGTTGTCTGTTTCCCTCAATTCTCTATATATTCTAGAAATGAGGCCTTTATACCCAAGATTAGGTGTAAAAATTCTTTCCCAATGTACTGCATCCCTCCAAATTTTGGTTGCGCAAAAACTTTTCAGTTTTATGTAATCAAAATTATCAATCTTGCACTTCATAATGCTTTCTATCTTTTTTTTTAGTCAAAAATTCTTCCCTTCTACATAAGTCTGATAAATACACTATTCTTTGCTCCTCCAGTGTGTCCATGGCATCAATCTTTATACCTACATTGTGTACCCATTTGGACTTTATTCTTGTGTACGATGTCAGCCATGGGCCTATGCCTACTTTGTGCCATACTGTTATGCAGTTTTCCCAGCAATTTTTTGTTGAACAGTGAGTTTTTATCCCAGAAGCTGGGATCCTTGGGTTAATGAAACAAGAAATTGCTTTATTCATTGCCTACGCTATCATCAGTACCAAGCTTATTCCACTTGTCTACCCTTCTGTTTCTTAGCTAGTACCAAATGGTTTTTGATAATTGCTGCTTTATAATACAATTTGAGATTTGGAAGAGCTAGTCCACCTTCCCTAGCATTTCTTTTCATTAGTCCCTTTCATATTCTGGACCTTTTGTTCTTCCCAGTGAATTTTGATATTATTTTATCCAGCTCTAGAAAATAATTTTCTGATAGTTTAATTGGTATGGCACTAACTATGTAAATTAGTTTAGGTAGAATTGTCATTTTATTATATTGCCTCGGACTACCCATGAGCAACTGATGTTTTTCCACTTACATCTGACTTTATTTGTCCAAAAAGTATCTTATAATTGTGTTCATGGTTTTATTTTGGCAGGTAAACTCCCAAATATTTTATAGTGTCTACCCTACCTTTAAATGGGATTTCTCTTTCTATCTCTTGCTGTTGAACTTTGTTACTAATATATAGGAATGCAGAAGATTTGTGTGGGTTTATTTTGTAACCTGCAGCTTGCCAAAGTTGTTTATTATTTCAAGCAGTTTTTTACTTGAATCTCTGGGATTCTCTAAGTATATCATCATATCATCTGCAGAGAGTGGTAACTTAGTTTCTTCTTTGCCTATTTGTATTCCTCCAATTTCTTTATCTTGTCTAATTGCTACAGCTAACATTTCTAGTACCATATTGAATAATAGTGATGATAATGGACATCCTTGTTTCACCCCTGATCTTATTGAAAATGCATCTAACTTATTTCCATTGCATATAATGTTTGCTGAAGGTTTTTGGTAGATACTGCTTATTATTTTATGGAAAGTTGCCTTTATTCCTGTGTTCTCCAGTGTTTTTAATAGCAGTGGGTGTTGTATTTTGTCCAAAACTTTTTCTGCATCTATTGAGATGATCATGTGGTTTTTGTTAGTTTTGTTATTTATATACTTGATAATGCTAATTGTTTTCCTAATATTGAACCAGCCCTGAATTCCTAGTTTGAATCCTACCTGATCATGATGTATTATTCTTGTGATAAGATGCTGTATTCGTTTGCTAATCTAATTTTTTAAAATTTATTTTTTGATTTTTAGTATTCAACATTTATTTCTTCAATATTTTGAGTAGCAAATTTTCTCCCCATGTCTCCACTCCCTCACTCCAAAACGCCTTGCCTTCTGATTACCCTTTCACCCAATCTGCTCTCCCTCCTTTCCCACTCTACCTCCCCTTATCTCCATCTTCTCTCTTTTCTTGTAGGACAAGTTAGACTTCTATACCCCATTACCTGTATTTCTTAGTTCCCAGTTGCATGCAAAAACAATTCTCAGCCTTCATTCCTTAACCTTAGAGTTCCAACTTCTCTCCCTTCCTCCCTCCCCACCCATCCCCACTGAGAAGGCAAGCAATTCTATGGACTATATATGTGTAGTTTTCCTACAGACTTTCATAATAGTCATGTTGTAAAAGACTAATTATATTTCCCTCCATCCTGTCCTGACCCCTATTTCTTTTATTCTCTCTTTAGAACTTGTCCCTCCCCTAAAGTGATTACTTCTTATTTTTCCTTCCTCCCATTTGCCCTTCCTTCTATTATCCCCCCACCTCACTCAACCTCACTTACCCATTTTCCCCTATTTTGCTGTAGTGTAAGATAGATTTTCCTACCAAATTGAGTAGATTATTCACTTTTTAAGCCAAATGTGATGAGTGTAAGCTTCACTTTTTCCCCTCTCACCAGCCCCTTTTCCTCTCCATTGAAAAAGCTTTTTCTTGCCTCTTTTATGGGAGATAATTTGTCCCATTCTATTTCTCCTTTTCTCCTCCCAATGTATTCCTCTATCACCTCTTATTTTTATTTTTTTAGATATCATCCCGTCCTATTCAAATCACCCTGTTCCCTCTGTTATGTGTAGGTATTTATATATATGTGTACATGTACACACACATACATATATATACATACACACACATATATGTGTGTGTGTATATATACACACATATACATATATATGTATGTATATGTCTACACACACATACATATATAAAATCCCTCCAACTACTCAAATACTGAGAAAAGTTTCTGAAGTGTCACAAATATTATCTTTGCATGTAGTAATGTAAACAGTTCATCTTTAGGAAATTTCTTATGATTTCTCTTTCCTGTTTACCTTTTCATGCGTCTCTTTATTCTTGTGTTTAAAAGTCAGATTTTTTTGTTCAGTTTTAGTATTTTTATCAAGAATGCTTCAAAGTCCTCTATGTCACTGAATGACCATTTTTTTCCCCTGAAGTTTTATACTCAATTTTGCTGGGCAGGTGATTCTTGGTTTTAATCCTTCTTCCTTTGACTTCTGGAATATCTCATTCCAAACCCTTCGATCCCTTAATGTAGAAGCTGCTAGATCTTGTGTTATCCTGATTTTATTTCCACAACACTCAGATTGTTTCTTTCTGGCTACATGCAATATTTTCTCCTTGATCTAGGAACTCTGGAATTTTACTGCAGTATTGTTAGTTTTTCTTCTCAGATCTCTTTCAGAAAGTGACTGGTGGATTCTTTCAATATTTATTTTACCTTGTGGTTCTAGTATATCAGGGCAGTTCTCCTTGATAATTTCATGAATGATGAAGTCTAGACTTTATTTTTTTTGATCATGGCTTTTAGGTAGTCGCATAATTTTTAAATTTTCTCTCCTGGATCTGTTTTCCAGTCAGTTGTTTTTCCAATGAGATATTTCACATCCTCTTCTATTTTTCATTCTTTTTTTTTTTTAACTAATTTCTTGGTTTTTTCGTAAAATTATTGGCTTCCATCTGTACCATTCTAATTTTTAAATAACTATTATCTTCAGTGAGCTTTTGAACCTCTTTTCCATTTGTCTAATTTTGTGTTTTAAAGCATTCTTCTCCTCATTGGCTTTTTGGACCTCTTTTGCCATTTGGGTTAGTCTATTTTTAAAGGTGTTATTTTCTTCAGCATTTTTTGGGTCTCCGTTAGCAAGCTGAAGACTTGTTTTTCATGATTTTCTTGCATCACTCTCATTTCTCTTCCCAAGTTTTCCTCCCCCTGTCTTACTTGATTTTTGAAGTCACAAAACAACAGAATGAAAGAGATTTCCAGCCCCAAGTAGCCTGGAAGGCCGAAAAGAAAGTCCGTCGTTTTGTGGCTTCTGCTGCTCTAGAATTTGTTTAGAGTAATTTATTTTTATTTTTTTAATGGATATTTTATGGGCTGTGGGGCAAGAGCTAGAGTAGGTGTATGTTTTTACTGTCACCTTGGTTCCAACTCCCCACCCCCCATTCTAATTTTTAATGATTTTTTTCAGTTTTCTTCAGTTAGCTTCTGTACCTCCTTTTTTAAAGTTATTTTTTTCTAGTTAGGTTTTGTATCTCCTTGTCCATTTGACCAATTTTACTTTTTAAGGAGCTGATTGTGTTTCTGAAATTATTGGCCAGTTTTTCTTCTACATCTTTGCTTTGCCTTTTAAAATCCTTCTTGAACTCTTCCAAGAGTACTCTTTGGGCTTGAGATTAGTTCATATTCAATTTTGAGGTTGTAGGTAGATGTATAACATCAATGTTACCCTTTTCTCAATTCACATTTTGTTCTTCCTTTTCTCTGTAATAAGGTTCTGTTGTATTTGTTTTTCTAATTTGCTTCTTAGCTCATGGTGATTGTCTTTTTTCTTTGCTTTGAAAATGAATCTCTGCTTCTGGGGCATAGGGGGCTCTGTCCAAACATTTCTTGTGATGGAAGTTAGGGGCCTGGTTACTTCCTTTGTGTACTGTGGCCTCTGGTTCTTTGAACTAGAAACCATATAATGCTCAGCCTGGTGCTGAGCTGGCTAGTGTGTACTAAGGTTACAGCCAGGTGAAGTGTGAATTTCCCTGGGGTTACACTGAAGTTCATGGTGTGAGGTGTGGGGAATGGGTGGTCTGGCTGCCGGAGGTCTTAGGGCTGAACTAACCCGGTCTGTGCTTGTGTCTACCCAATTCTCCTGGCTTTGCTAAGGGCACTCCTGGGGTTGTGGAGTTAGCAGTTACTGACTTTACCTCCATTGGGCTCAGGATCTCCTGCTGGTCTGCTCAGGAGGGGCTTAGTGGGATGCTTCCGATCTACACTGGTTCCCTACAGCTACAGTATGAGGGACCCTTCCCTGTGATCTCCTCAGCCTCCTTAGCTAAAAGACTGCTATACTCCTTCTGCTGCCTCCACTATTCCAGGGTTTTCCCTAGGATAATAATCTCTGCGTTTCTGCCATCTTGGCTCCTGGAAGTTCAAGTAGGTGACTTTTTATTAGTCTGTAGGCTGATAGCCCCAGGAGTAGCTTCTACAGCTGCCACAGGGCTTGTGCTTCTCTTTCACCAAGTTCTCTTGGACTCCCATGCTGTGCTGAGCGGTTTGGGAATCTGAAGTGCTGCTGGCTATTTAGCCCACCCAGGGCCATCCCACATCTGTACTGGTGTCTCCTACAGGTTCTGTGCTTGTCACAGATCCTTCCTGTTGATCCCTTGGGCTGTTCTGGGCTGGAAATCTATCACTCTCTGTCTCAGTGGATTCTGCCACTCTAAAATTCTTTCACATTTATGTCTTAGACACATCGGAAGGGATTTGTGAACGAGCTCAGGTGAGTCTCTGCTTTCACTTTGCCATCTTGGTTCCACTCCTCATCAAGTTTAGGTCTTGAGGAATGTCTCAGTGCCTTTTAAGGAAAAACTATCCTTACCTGCTTGGGAGTGATGGGGCACAGGAAGGAAGATTCAGATACTTTTCCTATCACAGACACAGATTGTAAGCTTATCAGATTTTCAAATGGCCCAAATTGGGAGGAATAACTAGTACTAATGGATTTAGGATTCTGAGGTACCTCAGTAGGCTAGAATATTGGGCCAGATTTAATAAAGGTGAAATTCACTGGAGACAAATGTAAAGGTTTGTCCTTGATTATTAAAAACATTAATTTCACATGTATAAGATGGGGGTAGGCATGATTAGGTAGCAGCTATTAAAAAGATCTCAGGGTTTTAGTTCATTTCAGGCTTAATATGAGTCAGCAGTGTGATATGGCAGTCAGAAAACTAAAGTGACAATGAGCTGGCTACATTAAGAAGGACATATATTTTAGAAAAAAAGGAGCTGTTTATTCTTCTGTATTCTACTTTTCTTAGACCTTATGTAGAGTATTATGTCTGAAATTCTAGGCTACTAGTTAAGAAGGACATTGACAAACTAGGGAAATCCTGAGGAAGTGAAGTAGTGATGAAGGGGCTTGAATTCATTGTGAGGATTGGTGGAAGAAACTGTGCATGCTTTTGTTGTTGATTTTGTTGTTGTTTTGAGAACAAAACACTCATGGGGTAAATGACAGCTGTCTTAAAGTATTTAAAGAGATGTAATATTTAAGAGTGATTGGAATAACTGTAGGGTCTACAAGGTGGTGCAGTGGATAAGGCACAGAGCTGGGGACCAGGAAGACTCATTTTCCTTAGTTCAAATCTGGTCTCAGATACTACTTAACTGTGTGACTCTGGACAAATCACTTAACCCATTTCTTTCTCAGTTCATTTTACGTATGCAGAACTGAGGGAAAAAACGTTAAGTGACTTGACTAGTGTCACACTGCTAATCAGTAGCTGAGGCAGGATTTGAACTCAGGTCTTCCTGACTCCAGGCCTAGCACTCTATCCACAGTGCTACCTAGTTTTCCTTCCTAAAAATTAAAGCTATTCAAGAGAATGATGGATTGCTTCAAGCAGTGCAGTGGTAGTAGGTTCCTTCTCCTTGGAGTTCTCCAACCAAAGGCTGGTTCATTACATGTGTCATAGTAGGGATTGCTTTTGTAAATGGAATGGACTACATAACTCAAGGACTCTTCCAACTCTCAGATTCTGTGATTCTTTGATAATTCTATGATAATGAACTGTATATAATGAGGCTCAATTCTCCAAACCTGGAATTGACTCATGTCTTAGAGCCCCTCTCTTCCCTTAAAACACAACTCAAGTGCTATCTTGTGTATGGTGCCTTTCCTGATCCACCCAATTGCTAGGGTTCTCCCAAGAGAGCCTATGTGTAACTGTTTTCTGTTTATTTGTATTCACTTTATATTGTATGTATACATACACTATGTATACATATACACATACATACAAACATGTTTATATGTTTTTTCTATCTATGTGTATATATATACACATATTGTTTCTATTTGAATTACCAATGCCTAGTCTGTGGTAGATACTAAATAAATACACCTCTGCTAACAGAGAAGTTGAAAGATCTTAGCCTTGGCTCAGCTTCTCTATCCTTCAGTGGAAGAAGAACGTAGCCTAGAGCACTCTTTTAGAGAGCTGCTTCATCATGACTGGAAAGGGCAAGCATATCCAAAAGCAGAACATCTAACTAAAGCCTCACCTAGTGATTTTTACTATGAGTCATATGCTTCCAAAACATGTCCCTTGCTCCTCTCCAAGGGTAATTCAGTCTCCTATTAAAGCTTTACTAGGAAGAAGTAATTGATGAGCCCTAGAAGGTATGGACAGGAACTTAGCTCCCTACAGATTCACTGGATCCGGCCCATCTGAATGAGACAGTGGAGACATGACAAGGGGTTAATATTACTTTATTTATATGGTGTCAGGTTGAGATGAAGAGGGAAAGCCAGCTTCCACCATTTCACTTTATTCTCACGGTGGCCAGTGAGACAAGTAGGGGCAACATCGATCTGCACTACAGCATCTGTACTTACTGACCAGTGCTTATTTGATATATAGAGAAGTACACAAAGAAGGCCTTGAGCCAACAATAAGCTCATAAGTTTATATTATGTATGATTGTATAATGAAGCATCAGCATGGAGTAAGTGTAGTGTTGTTGTTTATGGCCTCAGCTCATAAGTTTACATTATCTATGGTTACATAATGATGTGTCAGAATGGTGCAAGTGCAGTGTAGTGTTTATGGGCAGTGGACCCTGGCTGCTTGTATTAAAACAGATTCATTCCACATACATAAGGTCAGACTACAACAGTGTTCAGAATGTTGCCTCCTTCAAATCACTCCCCATAATCTGTTGGGGACTTACGTTGTAAGTCATGGTTGGGAGGGTACTCAATTTAAGATAGGAAATTTTTCCTTTTACATCTGTAGAGTTGAATTGAAATTACTTCTTACTTATTTTTGCCAGGGAAGAACATATCTTAGTTATTTACTATGTGTGAACAAACCTTCAGCACTTCCTCAGGTGCATAAAATCTATCCAGAGAGATCAAAAGACTTGGACAATCCCTCCAGGCCTATGTGAAATCATCTAGCTGCTTGTAACCATTTGGGCCAGTAGTGAACCAAGGAGAAGAGAGAGCCAGCCCTGTGAAGCATTCATTTGTGAAAGTTTGGGGGTGGAGAGAGAAGGTAGATGAGAATATTTTTAATTTTGTCCCCTTCCCTCATTGATCAGGTGGAGACCTTGTGAACTTCAAAAGTATTGGGGATTTGGGGAATTCCTATCTTCCCATTGGCTTTCTGGGAGCACTTGTAGAACAGTTGATAGCCAAGAACAGACTGGACCTAGATTCAGTGGTCTATAAAGATCCTATCAGAAAAGCCACACTAAGATAAGTAGAACATACTCTTGAGGACACTAGCCAGAGGACTTTTAAGAGCTCTGAGTTACCTCTTTGCCATCTATACCCTTTCAACTTGAACCTATCATTTTCCATTGTATGAGGTGTTCGTCAGAATTAGCACTTCAGGTATGAGGGTTTGCCAGGCCATTTTCACAGCTGCTCATCTACCTTTGGTATCCACCTGTTTCACCCAACTCACCAGTGACTCCAAGAAGCAGTAGCATGTGCAGCAGCTACACCATTAAACCATCTCAATAGAAGGGCTAAACCTGGTTGAGGATAACTGACAGGCCTCACACACATACTGGTGAGTTAGAGGGATGTCTACCCCAAGCATTAAAAGACTCTCCAACAGAGTGGGTGGATGAGAACAGTTTGTTCTAACAGCCATGAAAGCAGCTAAAGCAGGTGCTTTGAAATGCTAGCTTGGTCATGTATCAGGGTCATCCACTACATCCCAAGCCATCACCAGTTATTTGACTTTCTGTCCTGCCGCTAGACTTTGATGATTCAGAGAAATTAAGGCTGATGACATGCAGCTCTGCCTCACTTAAATCCAGTTCACACATGTCAAGACATCATCCTATGATGTCATTTGCCCTCTTCAAAAATGAAGGATAAACAACAACTTCTTTTCCCCTCACTTCTCTATGTATAGGTGGGAAATGTGTCACAGACTTATGGAGTCATATTTTGTGTTAGTTTTCTGTTCGTGTCTAGTATTCTTATTAAATACTCATCAACAGCAGTCAGGAAGCATTTATTATGTACTTGACTATGTTCCAGGTACTATGCTAAATGCTGGAGATACAAAGAAAGGCCAAAACATGGTACTAGTCCTCAAGACTCCCACAATCTTTTGATACCCTGTTCTAAAAGTTAAGTCTGCCTGACTAATTGATCTTATAATCATGAGGGGATGTACTTATGAGGGTCATGAACCATAAAAATACAAATATTTCTCTCAACATTTTAGGGCTACAACAAGACTCTGAGGAGATGCATAGTAGTTATGTTCTAGGAGGTATAAAGGTGGTAAGGGGGATAGTAACTCTGGAGACTGCGCATGCTATATATGTGATGCTTGTGTACTTAATCTGCACTTGGAGTAGGTAGATTTCTATTGCCTCTTCTTCCCCGATAACCAGAAGTTTCTAATCAATTATGACAGTGCCACAGCCATTTAGTCAGAAATATCCCTCACAATGGTTCTTTGTGAGTAAATCAGTTATGGGTTATATACAGCATAATGGAAAGATATAATGTCCTTAAGTTGGCCACAATATGTTATCAACAATAACTTGCATAGAAGAACTGGAGTGACATCATATAGGAAATGCTAGAAAAGGAGGTTAGGCTGCTTATGTCGGGGGAGAGCTAGGAAGTAAGAAGAGATGGCTTGAGCGATCTTTGCATGCGTGAAATGCTTAGAAGACTTCTTAAGTGTTAGCTTATATTTGGGCAGTATTAAAATATAAAAAAATAATTGGATGGGGTAAAAAGACATAGATATGTACCCCATATCTATGGGGTAAATATGGATCAGTTTAAGCATTTATTTTACATATGAATACACTTAGGAATATAACATAACTCTTGAAATGTTCATAAAGTTTCTAAGTTTTAGACCTATGATCAGATAATCTTCTGTAATCTTCTGATTACATGTTAGTGTAGAACTGGAAATCCTTATTTTGTATCTCTCTAAAATGGAGATTGAGACTACCTGATTGAAAAGAATTTCCACCATCATTTGAAGCAATTAAAAGACTCTCTAAAGACAGTGATTTTCCCCTTCTTCCTAGGGAAGATCTAGGAGAGATAATTTAAAAATTATTCGACTACCCGAAAGCCATGATCACAAAAAGAGCCTAGATATTATACCTTCTAAGAAATTATCAAGGAAAATGGCCCTGATATTCTACAACCAGAGGGAGCGTAAAATAGGAATGTAAAGAATCCACCAATCATCTCCTGCAAGAGATCCCAAAATGAAAACTCCCAGGAACATTATAGCCAAATTCCAGAACTCCCAGGTTAAAGACAAAATAATGCAAGCAGCCATAAACAATTCTAGTATGGTAAAGCCGCAGTCAGGATAACGAAAGATTTAACAACTTCTAGAGTAAAGGTTCAGAGAGTTTGGAATTTGATATTCCACAGGGCAAAGGAGCTAGGACTACAATCAAGAATCCCAAAAAGAATTGAGTATAATCTGTCCAGCAAAAAAACAAAAAACAAACAAAAAAAAATTCCTTGAAATAGAAGACTTTCAAGCATTCCTGATGAAAAGACCAGATTTGAATAGAAAATGACTTTCGTATATAAGACTTAAGAGAAGCATGAAAAGGCAAGCAGGAAAGGGAAATCATACTGGACTTAATAAAGTTAAATTGTTTACATTCCTACATGGGAAAATGATTCTTGTAAGAAATAAGAACTTTCTTGTTATTAAGGCAGTTAGAAGGAGTATATGTAGACAGAGGGCATGCAGTCAACTGAATATGATGGCCTTATATCTCGAAAAATAAAATTAAGGGGTGGGAATGCACAGGGAGAAAGGGAAAAGGGAGAGGTAGAATGGGTTAAATTATCTCACATTAAGCAGGCAAAGAAAGAGCTTTTACAGTAGATGGGAAGATGAGAGAAATGGTGGGGAACACTTGAACCTTCCTCTCATCAGAATTGACTCAGAGAGAGAATAACATATAGACTCAATTGGGTATCGAAATTTATTTCACCCTATAGGCAAGTAGGAGGAGAAGGGGATAAGAGAATATACAGGTTCTGATAGAAGGAAAGGCAGATTGGGAAACATAAAATTCAGAAGCAAAACACTTTTAAGGAGGGACAGAGTGAAAGGAGAGAGAACAGAATAAACAGGGGGGGAAATAGGATGGAGGGAAATATAGTTAGCAGTCCTAACTGTGAAAAAAAATTTGAAGCAATTTCCCTGATAAAGGGCTCATTTCTCAGATATATGGAGAACTAAATCAAATTTATGAAATAAAAGCCATTCCCTAACTGATAAATGAAATCAGTTTTCAGATGAAGTAATCAAAGCTGTCTAAAGCCTTTTGAAAAAAAAAAATGCCCTAAACCGTGACTGATTGGAGAAATACAAATTAAAACCATTTTGGGTTACTACCTCACACCTATTCAGTTGAGTTAATAGAGAAGAAAAGGAAAATGTTAGAGGAGATGTGGGAAAATTGAGACACTCATGCACTGTTGGTGGAGTTGTAAACTGATACAATAATTATGGAGAGCAACTTGGAACTATGCTCAAAAGGTTATAAAACCGTGCATACTTATCATTTGACTCAGCAATACCACTATTAGATTTGTATCTTAAAAGAGATTTTAAAAAAAGGAATAGGACCTATATGAACAAACATAAGAGCTCTATTCTGGTGGCAAAGAATTGGAAATTGAGAGGATACCCATCAATTCGGGAATGGTTGAATAAGTTGTGGTATATGCTTCCGATGAAATATTGTGTTTTGAGAAATGAGGAGCAGAATGCTCTCAGGAAAACCTGGAAAGATTTACACTCTTATCTACATTCCTGCATGGGAAAATGATACTTGTAACTCAGTTACATTTCTCATTATTAGGGCACTTAGAAGGAGTATATGTTTACTAGTCTCCTGGGCTTTAATTTGATCTTTGAGTGACCACAAGTACTCTTTTTGCCCTGGAATTGTGATGAGGATCCCTGCTCCACTGTGGTCACAAGCTCTAGTGCTACTGCTTCTCCTGTACCTGAGACTGCCACCCAGGACTGCTCCCGGAACCAAACATAGGCAAAGGAACAGAGTCCTGCGCTCAGTGCCAGCAGATAGACTCTTGTAATCTCCTTCGAAAGTTATTTGATCCCCTTACCATGTGTACATTGACAGCTCTGCAAGTAGCTGCTGCCCCTGCTGATTCAGTAACTCTCAGTTGCTACTCTTGGTTTGCTGTGGCCAGGTCTGCATTGGTGTGGCCCTCATTGGACCATGCTTCATCTTCACCCTGGTCCTGCTGACTTTTAAGTTGTCTTTGCTAGAAAATTGTTTCACTCTGTCATTTTGTAGGTTCTCACTGCAGAATTTGTGTAGGGGGTATTATTTTAAGGTGTTCAGAAGGAAAGTCTTGGTACAGAACTCAGGGGAGTCCCTGCCTTTTCTCTGCCATCTTGCTTGGCCCTTCCCCCCTCTGCATGTACTCTTTCCAGTGACACTGACCTTTAATGCTTTTTTCCCCCTCTGTTTCTCCATCTGCTGACTCCACAAATTTTCACTGGCCTGTCCCCCATGTCTGGAATGCTTTTCTTTTTCGTCTGTCCCTCACAATTTCCTTGCTTTACTCCAGTTTTTAGCTAAAGTCTCATTTACAAGTGCTTTCCCTTGGAGGAATATCTGGTATATTGTTGTGTGGTTTGTCCTTTGTTCTCAAGGACAACCATTACACCAGGGAGATGATGACATGATTTGCAATTGACTTTGATTTGAGTGAGGGAGTGCTGTGTAAAGTCACCAGCCACACTTTTCTCCTCCTGAGCCAATTGGGCCCACTGACCAGATGTCAATCAGGGTGACTGGAGATGGCTAGTGGGAGACTTTGGCTCTTTAAATCTAAGGTCTTTCCAGTTTCTTACTTTGAGTGAGTCAACCCCCTTTCAGTGATTAGGCCTCTTTAAGAAGTTGTTTGCCTTTTCCCCAGTTAAATTGTGAGCTTCTTGAGAGTAGAGGTTGTTTTGTGCCTTTCTTTATATAGCCATTGCTTAACTCAGTGCCTGGCATATAGTAGGCACCTTATAAATATTTGTTGACTGAATGACGAGATTATATATTCTGATTGTGTGTGTGTGACAGTATGTAAATAAGTACATACAGCAAAGATAAAGAGGAACTGGAAGAAAATATGGGATGGGAAAGCGCTAGCCATTGGGTCTTGTAACTAGAGAAACTGTGCCAAAGGTGGAGTAGAGTGTACTACTGATAGAAGAAAGCCAGTACAGAAAATCTGGAGAAATGGAGATAGATTGTCATGTTTTAGAAATTGCAGTATAGTTGGATCATATTTTTTTGAAGAAGAGTACATTATTGGAAGACTAGAAAATTATATGAAGATTATTATATAAATATATGTATTATATAAATTATATAAAGAGATTTAAAAGACCAACAGTTGTTTATATTTTATAGTGGAAGTAATAGGGTGTCCCTGAAGCTTATTGAGCAGGGGCTTTGACATGGTCAAGTCCACTTTATAAAAAATCAATTTGTTAGCTAAGTGGAGAATAGATTGGAGTGGTGAGAAATTTTAAACAGACATGTTGGAAGACTGTTGAAGTAGTTGAAGAAAGGGTTGATGTGGAACTAAGGTTGTGGCTAGTTACAAAAAAAGGGACAAATTATAAGTGTTGTGAAGGTAGAAAGTATATGTTGGTAATGGATATGTGGGATGAGAAAGTGAGGCGTCAGGGATGAAATTGAGGTTGTGAGTCTGGTGACTGAAGAGGGGCAGTTTTGGTGACTGAAGAGGGGCAGTTTTGGTGACCTCAACAGCAATAAGAAATTTGAGAAAAGGAAAA
Source organism: Bettongia penicillata ogilbyi (assembly GCA_023548195.1). Lineage (NCBI taxonomy): Eukaryota > Metazoa > Chordata > Mammalia > Diprotodontia > Potoroidae > Bettongia > Bettongia penicillata. The sequence goes on from JAJHZJ010000426.1 coordinate 2,062,483, forward strand.
AGAGGAAAGAGTTTCGAAGGTTACTACGGGGTTGGGGGAGACAAAAACTCTGTTATGGACATACTGAGATTGAGATTTTTATAGAGACATTTCATTCAAGATATAACAAAGGCTTTTAGTGATATGTGATTGCAACTCAGGGGATTCTCTAGAGTTCTTTGTGTATATTTGTACACACACGTACACACATAACTCAGATATTCATGTGTACATGTGCGTATATGTACATATGTATGTACACACATACACATATATCTGGATGCCACCTGCAGCAGAGATAGTAGTTGAACCCCTATGGACTTTAATGTGCTCACCAAGTGAGAAAGTATAGAATGAACAGAGAAGAGGTTCCAGGACAGTCTTGTAGGACACTCATGGTCCGTTGGCATACACTTGATCTAGGAAAGGAGACTGGAAAAGATTAGTTATATATACATACATACATATTTGTGTGTGTGTGTGTATTATATATATACACATATAAAATATCAGAGGAGAACCAGGAGAAATCAGAATACAAAAACACCTGGAGGAGAGACTGTATCGAAGAGACGTGGGGAATCAACATTGTCAAATGCTACAAGCTCTAAGGATTAGGAATTTTAAAAGGCCATTAAATTAATGGCCTGATAGAATTGAGCGCATTTAGGAAAAGGCCATTAATTAATTATTGGTAACTTTGGAGAGAGCAGTTTCACTGATCTATTGAAATCAGAGCCCTGGTTACAAAGGCTTTACAAGAACATAAGAAGGAAGACAGTGAAGATCCCAAATATAGGTAGATTTCTCAAGAAGCTTAGCTGTGAAGGGAAGGAATGGTACAGTACAAAAGATAGGAGGAACCATGATGGGATGAAGTGAGGGTTTTTTTTTAAGAATAGGGAAGATAAGATCATTTTTGTAGACAACAGAGGGAGTAGTAGATAGTGATTCATAATAAGAGAGAATGGATGTGATAGTAGGGGTAGTTTGATGGAGAGGTTGGAAGAGGAAGAGATACAGATGCATGTAAAGGAATTTTCTTTGGCAAAGTTCCCTGTTCTGTTCAAACCAATGTAAAGGCAGAAGTTATCAGAAGGTGTCTTGAGTTGAGCATAATTGGGAGAAGAGTAAAAGTTTTCCCAGCTACAATTTTTTTTCCTTTTTTTTTTTTTTTTTGTCAAATGTGATATGAAATTTTTATGTTTGGGGAAGGGCTGCAGTGGGGAACATAGTTCGGAATAGAAGCTATGGTGAGTGGAACATAAAAGTTCAGAAGTATTGTCTTGTTACTGTGAGAACCCAGTTGAGATTATATGATAAAATTTTGATGTTACTGTTTTGTTGTACAATTTGAACCTCAATTTTAAAATTTGAATTTATTTACTATTAATAATCTCCATCATTTTTTCATGTTTATTGATGGTTTGCATTTTTCTTGAGAACTGTGCACATTCTCTGTCAAATTAGATAATAGGAAATATATAGCAAATAGTTTTAGTCCATTTACAATCTGTGTGATTAATAACTGCTTCTCATTTGTCTATATTTCCCCTTGCTACATTCATACCAAGAAAAATGTGTTTGATATCAGATCATACTATATCTAGTATCTGATTTCATACATCATCAGTTTAGAGCTACAAGTGATCTTAGAACACTGGATTTTCTTTTAAACAAATGGAACATCAATTTATAGTAGGGGAGTGAACATTTCCAATGTTCATCATGTCAGCACTTCAGAGCAAGACCTTTCCCCACCCCTGGACTCCTCCTCCTTACCCCCAAGTTATATTGGGAGTTTTAGAAGAGCAATTTGCCCAAGATAATGTGCATGATAAGTAACAGAGCAGAATTTAAAAGCCAGGACCTTTTAATTCCAGATCCATTGTTCAGTTATACCATACTACTTCCTTTATTTCAGTGGCAGCTATAAAAAACTAATTCTCCAGTGGTCCCCCATACCAACATGGGCACAGGGATTATTTCTAGTTAAGGGGAAACAGGAATGTAACCTATTTCTAAGCGAAGATATGTTACATAGATTATATTGTTAACACTACAGTGCCAGTAGCTACTGTTTGCTATGTAACAAAGTCTACTCAAAGCGATCATAAACCGGAGACTATGTAATATTTCAGTATTATACATCAGCATAAAAAAGTGTCTCAAATATTATTTTCATGATAGAATATTCAGGATTGCAGCATTCTTTCTTTTATAGAATAGCCAAAAAATTCCAGAATGAAGGAGACTTTGAAAAGTCATTTTGTGCAACCCTTACTGAAGTCTGTAAGCCAACAAACATTTAAGTGTTTTCTGTGTGGCAGACACTGTGCTAAATGATGAATGGCAGAAGTACATTTTTTTATTATTTTTTATTTCTTTTTTGCTCTCAGGGAGCTCACATTCTAAGTGAGGCAGATAATATGCAATAAATTATACATATAAGAAATTGTGACTTAAGAGTGTAATAGACCCAACAATTGTCATTCAACCAGTATGTGAAAACCTCCCGTGACACCTCACAAGGTAATCCATACACTTTTGAGCAGCTTTAATTGTTATCAGCAATAATAGAATAGTCATTACTGACATTTATATAGCTCTTGAAGGTATTAAAGCTCTTAGAAATCTTAGAAAGTTTTTTCCCCATATTGAGCTGAAATATACCTCTCAAGCAAAAAGTTTTAAACCCTTGTTTCTAAGCTTGTTCCCAGAATCTGAGCAAACCCATCCAATCATGTTTAGGCTTAGCTTTTCTACTTCCTTTAATTGATCCTTATATGGTATGATTTCCTGTCATCTCACCATTCTATTCAAAGCTTTGGAAATGAGGAATATTAATATAAAGTTCATAGGGCCAGAGAATCATAGATTTGGAGTTAGAAGAGACCTTAGAGACCAGTCTAAAACCTCATTTTACAGATGAGGAACCTGTAGGTCTACAACATTGAACCAGGCATTTTTTTATAATCTTGTCCAAATATTAAAATGTGCTTACCTTTTTCTGTGTTTCTCTTTAACCCTACATTTGCATTTTTTTAATATCTACTACAATTTTTACTTCTGGAGCACATAGAGTACTTTATTTCACAAAAGGTTGCTTGTTTCCCTGTATATTCAGTTCTGCTAAATTTTTGTTTCAGTAACTATTTTTTGTCTTCTGCTATTTTGTTTTCCAAGTTATTCTCCTTCATTTTTGTCACTGCCAAATCTTGTACCATCCTGATTATGGCCACATGCATGGTACCGGAAATCTTTCTGCCTACTTTGCTATATATATATTTTTTTTTTTACGCCTGGATTCTGTTATGTTACTGTATATTTTTATTTTGGGATTTGTTTCGGGATGTGATTGGTGTATTTTTTTTTTTTGCTATTTTTACTTTTCTCCCTGATTCCAATAGGGTTGGGCACTTTTTACTTATGACTCTATGAAATAATCTAGCCTTTTTTAAAAAAAAAATGTTTGTGACAATTTTTTAGGTCATTAGGTTATTTCTAGGATAGTTGTATTTGAGAGGAGATAGCCTTGCTTTTTAATCTAATTTATTAGTCTTAATTTTGTTCTAATATTCTAGAGTCATTGATTCCTGATGCTATAATCTAATTTAATAGAGCCTACTAAAGTATGGTTTTGTAACTAATATACAGTTTTATTTCCTTCTCTTTTTACTTCTCCAACAGTCTAATTCCATTTGTGATACCATTTTAATACTCTGATTCATTTCTTCCAAGACTTCTCCTAGACCTTGTAAAGTTGTATTTTTGCCTGGCCCCATATAACTTTTTTAATCACTGATGTTTTCTCTTGCTTACTCATTTTCATGCCTTACTTATTGAATTGGGACTTTGTATTATGACCAGTGTCTATGCATTTCTGAGAACAGTGTGGAATTGTTTGGTCCTGATCCATACTACATGAGTATTGCATGCCCTGTTCTTTTACCACCTCAAGGACCTCTCAAAGTAGAGAGCTGGGAAGTTTTATTACCTTAAAGTTCCAGTTTGATCTAGGGTTAGGGTTAGTCTGACCCAGAGTTGAGGCTTCATTGCTACCTTACACCTCCAAACCCTGCAGTCTGGTCCTGGTGCAGTATCATTGACAGAATTGTACATTCCATACTTTCCTCACTCATTCCTGGGCTGAAATGTTTCCAAGTCTTTGCCCCTGGGCTGCTCTTTTTTATATGGACCCATTTCCTAGTATGTACAGATTTCTGATTGACTTTTGTGTAGCTATAAAATGCATATAATATGGTTTCTCTGTAGTTTTGATCACTATTCCATCTGGAATTACTTTTTGATTTATAGTGGAATACATTTGTGAGAGATCTGAGTTGATGTACTCCAGTGCATTCCACATCTTGACCAGAAGTCTCTTATCTTACAAAATTAACTGCTTACCTCAAGGCTCTTCAGAGGAAAATGCTTCATTATTGCATTAAGACAAATAACATGTTATTAATTGTGATGTTTTCAGAATGATAATATACACACCCATACATCCACATCTTTATGGCTATATACTTTCATTAGTGATTGAGGGCTTCATTGAATTTCTTTTTTCAGGCTCCTTTATTACAGTCAACTGTGACTCATTATTAGATGTGTTCTTTCTATTAACTATTTCTTACATGTTCTTGGTTAGACAATGAGATGCTAAGCTTATCAGAATATTTTGAAATCACAACAGATGGTATTCTCTCTGAAGTTTGGAAGGTTCCCCCTTCCATTAGGCCAATACTAGTTCAACATTTGGGAGGCTCCAAAAGAAAGTGTGGGAGAGAATAGGTTATTAGGCTGCATACCAAAACTGAAGGTCTACAGTCTTTGTGCTGACTTCATTGTTATGTGCCTGTGAAACTTGGACAGTACTTTGCCAAAATATTGAACAACTTAACATTTAGATTGTCTTGGGAAGATATGGTCCTGGATGTTGATGTCCTGTTCCCAGGTAAATTGCCAGAGAGGGTATTCAGACTTTACTGCTGAGAATGCAACTGATTATCTGGTCATGTCTCCCAAATGCCAAAGATATGTTTGCTTAAAAGACTGTTTTACAGAGAACTCGGAACAGATGCTCATACAGAGAGCAGTTTTCTTTGATAATTTCATGCAAGATGATGTCTAGGCTCTTTTTTTGATCATGGCTTTCAGGTAGTCCCATGATTTTTAAATTGTCTCTCCTGTACCTCTTTTCCAGGTCAGTTGTTTTTCCCATGAGATATTTCACATTCTCTTCCATTTTTTCATTCTTTTGGTTTTGTTTGGTGATTTCTTGGTTTCTCAGAAAGTCATTAGCTTCCATCTGTTCCATTCTAATTTTGAGAGAATTATTTTCTTCAGTGAGCTGTTGAACCTCTTTTTCCATTTGGCTAATTCTGCTTTTGAAAGCATCCTTCTCCTCACTGGCTTTTTGAACCTCATTTGCCAATTGAGTGAGCCTATTTTTCAAGGTGTTATTTTCTTCAGCATTTTTTTTGGGTCTCCTTTACCAAGGTATTGACCCATTTTTCATGCTTTTCTTGCATCTCTCTCATTTCTCTTCCCAGTTTTCCTCCACCCATCTAACTTGATTTTCAAAATCCATTTTGATCTCTTCCATGGCCTGAGCCCATTGGATATGTATTTCAGATGTTTGTGGTACAGAGGCCTTGACTTCTATGTCTTTCCCTGATGGTGAGCATTGTTCCTCGTTATCAGAAATGAAAGGCAGAAACATCTGTTCCCCAAGGAAGTATCTTTCTATGGTCTCATTTTTCTTCCCTTTTCTGGTCATTTTCCCAGCCAGTTACTTGACTTCTGAGATTCTTCTGCACCCCTGCCTAGATCCGCCCAGCCAGTGGTTGGGGTCTGAGATTCAAATGCTGCTCCCCAGCCTCAGGGCTTTCTGCGGCGGGTGTGGCTGCTATTCAGTGTGAACTTAAGTTCTGGTGCTCAGGTGGGGGCAGGGCTGCTTCCCAGCCTTAGTTCCCTCAGGGAGTTTATGTGGAGACCTTCAGTAATGGAGTGGAGCCCCTGCTTGCTCCGGGAGTCCCGGGCCACCGCTGCCTCTGCTGCTGCCTCCCGAGGGGACCTGAGTTATGGAGACACCCTGCTCCCCTCTCGGCCAGCCCAGACGTCTCTCTCACTGACCTGGAGCACCTGTGGGTGGAGGGACCTTTGTGGCCGCCGGAGGTTCCATCCCTGAAGCCTGCTCGGATCTGCTCCTCTCGGGGCCGTGTGGCCAGGGCAGCGCAGGGGCTCTGCTCTGCGTCCGGTGGGTGATGGACCTTTGGGGTTGGTTTTTCAGGGCTCCCTGTAACAGAAATCTCCCCTCCATTGCTGTGCGGGTTCTATTGCTCCAGAATTTGTGGGGAGTTCTTTTTACAGGAAACTTATGGGCTGTGGTTCCGGAGCTAGCATACATGAGTCTTTCTACTCCACTATCTTGGCTCCTCTCTCTCTATTTCTTTTGAGTACACCAATGTCATTTCAGGTTCATAATCTAGGAATTTATTCTTTACTTTTCTTTCCCTCCCTTCTCCTAAGTCTTATTTATTTCACCTCCAAAATATCTCCCCCTTCCATCCTCTTCTTTCCATTCACAAGGTAGCTACCTAGTTCATATACTCTCATCATCATTCACCTTGCCTCTTTTAACAACTTTCCTATACCTTCATTCTCCCCCTTTTCTAATCTATAATCCATTCTTGATTTTTCTGGTGTCCATTCATGTCATTCCTCTGATTGAAAGCATCCGGAATCTTTCTTTTGATTTCAGATTAATGGACAGACTTCTGCTTGACATTTTAAGTCCTTCATAATACTGGCTTCAACCTATCTTTTCAGACTGACTGTGTATAACTGTTCTTCAGGTAGTCTGTGTTCTGGGCAAAATAAGCTGCTTTGTTCCTGAACACACCAGTTTATCTCTCCTTTGCCTTTCCCCAGTCTGTCCTTCCTGCCTTGAAATTATCTCTCTCCTCACCTTCTCAATACCCCTATATCCCTTTCAGGCTACGTTCAAGTACTACTTCTTCCAAAATGCTCTCTTACAATTTTCCCAGCTGACAGTTACACCCCAGTGATTCAACACCTAACAAAGGAGACCCAAAAAATTGTTGAAGAAAATAACCTTTAAAAATAGGTTAACTCAGTTGGCAAAAGTGGTCCAAAAAGCCAGTGAGGAGAAGAATTCTTTAAAAAGCAGAATTAGCCACATGGGAAAGGAGGTTTAAAAGCTCACTGAAGAAAATAGTTCTTTAAAAATTAGAATAGAGCAGAAGAAAGCTAATGACTTTATGAGAAACCAGGAAATTACAAAACAAAACCAAAAGAATAGAAGACAATGTGAAATATCTCATTGGAAAACCAACTGACCTGGAAAATAGATCCAAGAGAGACTATAAAAATTATGAGACTGCCTGAAAGCCAGGTAGTAATTTTTTGGTTTCTCGTGGCATTTAGCTTCCATCTACTCCATTCTCATTTTTAAAGAACTCTTTTCTTCAGTGAGCTTTTGAACCTTCTTTTACATTTAGCTAATCGTGCTTTTTAAAGTATTCTCTCCACTGGCTTTTGGACCTCTTTTGCCAATTGAGGTAGCCTATTTTTAAAGGTGTTATTTTCTTCAGCATTTTTTTGGGTCTCTTTTAGCAAGCTGTTGACTTTCTTTTCATGATTTTCTTGCATTGCTCTCACTTCTCTTCCCAATTTTTCCTCCACCTCTCTTACTTGATTTTCAAAATCATTTTTGAGCTCTTCCATGACCTTAGACCATGGCATATTTATTTTGGATGCCTCTGATGTTAAGCATTGTTCTTCCTCATGTGAAAGGATGGAAGAAATTACCTCTTCACCAAGAAAGTTACATTCCTTTGTCTTAACCTTGCCCCTTTTTGGGCATTTTCCTAGCCAGTTATTTGGCTTTCAGTTCTTTTGTCAAGAGGAGGATATTCTCTGGGGGGAACTGTAAGTCCTCAGTTCCTCCAAGTTGGCACAGTCAAGGGAGAGTAGTTTATGCCTTTCCTGGCCTGCGCACTGGTCTGGGAACAACCAAAAATTTTTCTGCCCAGATTCAGTGAATAGTAGAATTCCCTCTCCACAACCACCTCTAGCTCTATCAGGCCCCAGAAAAGTGCTCAGGTTTAGATCAACTACTCAATTCCCCTAGGGACTTTAGGCAGAGGGTAGGGCCACCACTCTGGGCTGAGATTCAGAATAGCTGCTCAGTTCCCCTAGGGGCTTTAGGAGGAGGACTCTACAAATGGAAGATACTGAGCTGCAGCCTGGGGCTGGGGCTAGGGGAAGACCCTGCTCTATTCTCACCCAGTTACAAAAGCCCTCTCACTGACCTTTTAAGCTATCTTTGACGTTTGTGGGTTGAGGGATCTGAGGACCTCAGCTGCTGCTTGGGATTCTGCCCACGGGCATGTTCCAGTCCTGTTCCTCCCTGAGCTGCCTGGCCAGGTTTGGGCTGAGTTCATCTCTGTGTCCAGGGCAATAGACTTTCTTGTCGGCCTTCCAGGTTACCTTGGGCTGGATATCTCTTTCACTGTGTCATTCTGTGACTTCTGCTGCTCTAGAATTTGTTGAGAGTAATTTTTTACAGGTATTTTATGGGCTGTGGGGGAAGAGCTAGAGAATGTGCATCTTTCTACTCTGTCATCTTGGATCCCTAGCAGTGGAATATCTGAGTCAAAGACATGAACTTTTTTTAGTCACTTTATTGCATTGATTCCAAATTGCTTTCTAGAAAAGTTTGTTAATTATGGCCCCACCAATGTGTTATTCTACCTATCTTTTTGCAGTGTTTCCATCCATAGTTCTTCCTATCTTTTGTAGTCTTTGACAGTTTCTGATTGTGAAGTATCCTTGGGTAGTTTTGATTTGAATTTCTCTTAATAATAGTGATCTGGAGCACATGGTTGTTAATAGTTTGCGTTATTTATGAAAACTTTAACCTTCTCTGTATTAATAGATTTTGGGGCTTACATATTTCTCTTTTCTGTAGTTTTTAGATATCAAAACCTTTTTAGATATATTGATGCACAGTTATTTCCAAGTTTTTTCTAGATGGATTGATTTCATTTATGCGAAAGCTTTTAAACTTCATTTAGTCAAAATTCCCTATTTTATCTTTTGCAATTGTCTCTTTCCTTTGTTCAGTTAATAATGCACCTCCTTTTAAGTATGACAACTAAAATCTTTTTTAATTTTCAGTGGTATAATCTTTAATACTAATTCATGTACCCATTGATTGTGGAATGTAGTATACATTGTTATTATATTTCTATCAGACCACATCCCAGTTTTCTTAGTAGAATTATAAAAGAAAAAGTTCTTCCCTTATTTATATTTTCAGGTTTTTCCACTGCTAGGTTATAGAGTTCATTTAGTTATGATTATTTTTTTCTTTTTTTCTTGGTATTTTCCCCCTTTTCATGTAAAAATAATGTTTATCATTTGTTATTAAAACTTAAGAGTTCCAAATTCTCCCCCCACCCCTCACTGAGAAGGCAAGCAGTTTAATATAGGTTATAAATCTTTAGTCATGCAAAACATATCCAGAATAGTCATGTTGTAAAAGAAAACACAGACAAGAAAAATAAAGAAAAATATGTTTCAGTCTGTATTCAGGCACCATCTTTGTCTGAGGATGGATGGCATTTTTCATAAGTCCTTCAGAGTTGTCTTAGATCATTGTATTACTGAGAATAGCTAAGCTGTTCACTCTGTTTCATTACAATATTGCTGTTACTTTGTTCACACTACATTTGACTTTGTATCAGCCCATGCATGTCTTTCCAGGTTTTTCTGAGAGTATCCTACTCATTATTTCTTTAGTACAGGAGAATGCCATCATAATTACATACCATAACTTGTTCAGCCATTCCCATTTTGATGGGCTTCCCTTCAATATCTAATTCTTTACCCCTAGAAAAGAGCTGCTATCTATATTTTTGTGTATGTAGGTCTTTTTCCTTTTTGTTTTTTATCTCTTTTGGGATACAGATCTAGTGGTGTTTATTGCTATGTGAAAGGATATGCGTGGTTTCATAGCCCTTTGAGTTGTTTTGGCATGGTTCCAAATTACTCTACAGAATCGTTGAATCAGTTCACAACTCTACCAACAATGCATTTAAATCTCATTTTTCCTACATCCCCTCCGACGTTTGTCATTTGCTTTTTCTATCCTATTTAACAATTTCTTGAGAGATGATGTCTAGGCACACTGTCTCAAGTTTCAGGGGTTTTGTGCAGCTGTTTTCAGAGATACTTCTAGGGAGCTGTAAGTTTTCCATTCTTTCAAGGTGATACAATCTAAGCTGTTTAGGAGAGGTGTTTATTACTCTCCTCACTCTGTGAAGTGAGAGGTATTTACTGCTCTCCTCACTCTGTGAGTGACCATAAGCAATTTTTTTTTTGCCCTGAATCTGTGAGGAGGGTTACCCCTCCACTGGGGTCTCAAGCTCTGTTGTGCTAGTCCTTCTCTTTGCCTCGGGTAGGCTACCCAGAACTGTGACCCTTCTCTGAGTATGAGCAAAGCAACAGAATCCAGCCTCAATGCTAGCAAAACACCCCATAATCTCCTTCTGAGAAATTGTTTAACCCTTACTGTCTGTAGGCTGAGATCTCCAAAAGTATCCGCTGGCGCTGCTGCTGATTATTGAGTCACTCCAACGGCCTGGTCCTGGTTTGCCGGGGCCAGGGTTGTACTGGTGCAGCCTATCTGCACTTCACTCTTCTTTCCCCCTGGTGCAACAGACCTTTTCTACGAACCTTCCCAGTTGTCTTCGGCTAGAAATTTGTTTTGCTCCCTCTTTTGGGAGTTCTGCTGCTCTAGAATTTGTTTAGAGTCATTTTAAAAAGGTATTTTGAGGGATTTGGGGGAGAGGTCAGGCATTTCCCTGCCTTAACTCCACCATGTTGACTCTGCCCCATATTACTCGTTCTTTTTTGCGGTATCTCTAGCATGTATGGTCCTTTTTTAAAAAAAAGCTAATACCAACTAGTTCTGATGATAGTTGTTTTCCAGTATAGATAGAGGTTTATTATATGCTTCTTTTTATTCCTGTCTCTTTTCAACATATTTTATTCTTCTAAATGACTTTATTTCATTGAATTTTACAAATAATTCCTTTGTTAGTTTGATGAGTTAATTATAATTCAACTTTGGTAGTGTTGTCATTTTCATTTATATTGGCATCACACAACCATCAACACCAAATATTACATCAGCTTTGTAATTTGTTCTTTATTACCTCTATGTCTTTTTGTTTTATCCCTTAAATATCTCCCCTTTTCATTTTGATGTCAGAATTGCCTAAATCCTTAATTAAAAAAAAATTAAACGTCTGAATTTGGGGGTAACTGATTTTATTGCTCTTTTATTGTTATGGTTATTTTATTTTTTAGCATTTTCTTTTGTTTAGGGTTTTATATGCAATTTTTTTTTACTTTTGTTTTTAAAATGCCTTCAAAAGCCATTTTTTAATTGAATCTCTTTTTTGCAGGGGATGGGCTCAGATTTATAGGGTATGTCATTTTAAGTTATAGTTGCTTTGTTTTGGGTTATTTACTAATTCTACCTATAAATTGACTTTTTTATATTTGAAAATCTTTCACTCCTGGCACAATGAACACTTTGTTGTTTGTCGTAAAAGTTAAAATTGCTTCTTTTGTTTTGTTGCCTACATTCAGAATTTCTGTTCAGTTATCTTGTATTATTTATTGAATTTTAGTATTGATTGTACAATTTTTCTTCTTATAGGAAACCTCTGATCCTTAAGATGCTCCATAAATCTAAATCCTTTTTTCTAAAGTTAGTTGCTTTAACTTATGTAGAAAAAATATATATAAATTTTAGCATTGTTACTTTTTGCTTCTTTCCTGTCAGGTTTTACTTCACTTCATTATTTTTATGTTCCAACTCTATTAATCTTTTACTTCTTTAAAAACATTATCATGTTTCTGTCCCCCCACCCCAATCTCTTTATTGTTTTATTTTTGGTTTAGACCTCTTAATTTCTCATATATTTTTTCCTAATTACCTTTATTAAAGATTTGCTTTCTTTTTTGAACTATTATGGGTTGGGTTTTTCATTGCCCCACGCTTTCCTGGGCATCTACCAAGGTTGTATTTTATCAGACTTTTGGTTCATTGTGCTTTTCTTATATTATTTTTAAATGAAAGCTTTGAATTTTCTTTGGGCAGCTAGATTGAGCAGTGAATAGACTGCTGCTGTACATGGAAATAGGTAAATGTGAATTCAGATCCTGCCTCAGATATTTGGTGTGTTACTCTAGTCACTTTGTAAGAAACAAGTATCTTACCAAGAGATCCACATGCCCATTAGCAAACTCAGGAAAGATTTATTTAACATTCTCCTGCAAGAACAGGTGACCCACAAGTAGGCACACCCATTTAAGACAAATACACAGCTTTTTATCCATATTTCTGATTTGAATTTCCCTTCCCTGCTTCCCACTGATTGGGTACCTCAGGGTTTATAGCTTATCCAATGCACCTATATCCTACCATGTGAGTCTCCACTTCTGCTGACATCTCCCACTGCCCACATTTTGGCACCCCTTTCCCCCTTATTTTCTTTATACCTTATTTGTTCATAGTTCCTCATAGCTGTTTCAACCAGTTTTTAACTGAGCCAGTTCCAGTCCTGTCCTGAAGGGTGTATCATGTAGGTGTCCACATCCTAATGAGTGATATCCAGAAGCAACATTCCTAGCTACAGTTACTTCAACTTAATCTCTGTTTGTGCCTCATTTTCTTCATCCATAAAAAGAAGATAATGATAATACCTACCTCCCAGTGTTATCATGAGGATAAACAAGTGATAATTGTAAAGCTCTTTACAAACTTTAAAGTGCAACATAAGTACTAACCACTTCCTCTCTTTCTTCCTCCTCCTCTTCCTTCTCCTCACCTTCTTGAATTTCTAAGGCCCTCTCTCACTTAAATCCAATTCACTTGCATGTCATGGTATCACCTCCCTGATGTCATGGTCATCTTCGAGAACTAAGGACAAACAGCAACCTTTTGAATTTACAACTTTTGCTACCTTTTATTTCAAATCTGCTTTATCTATGATGTTTTGGTCTTTTATTGAGGCTTTTTCTCTTGAAATCTTAGCTGTTTTAGGCTTTTTGTTTTTTTAAAATTTCCTGTCCCCTTCCTGTTATTATTTTCTGTTAACACTCTCCTTTGTGAGTGGATCTAACCCCATGGATAAGCTTTAGGATTGACTTAATGGTCTTGATTTGAGCAATATAGGTTTTCCCCTTCCTGGGTCCTGTCCCCAGTGTCCTCCCAGTAGGAGGAGCCTGACCCGGTATTCTAGAATTCAGGTCTGAAAAGAAGCAACTTCTCCTGTCTCATTCTTCCCTCATTCTTGTTCTCTCCTTTTGGCATGATATGTTCTCAGGCTAGTTAGATGAAGGACCATACCCTGTCACTTGTGTCTTCTGACAGGTCCTAAGTTATAAATGTTAGTGGATGACTGTGCTAGGATGTGATTTCTGGGAGTCCTGACAGGAGTCTATGTTTCTAGCAGTAGGAGGCAGGAAATTGCCATGCAGATTGCTAATCTGCCCAGGTAGAGTGCTCTCAATACATGGTGGGGCTTTTGGCTTTCCAGACTGCACATGCTGGGCTGGAGCTGATGGCTTTTACACTTGGCTTTCCCATCAGATTGGGCTTCTGGTCCACATATTTCCACCTCTGCTCCCATGCTTTAATCTAGGTGCTCTCTATGCTTTACCTTGCCTCCAGTCACTTAGGGTCAATCTCCTACTTGAAGATTTTCCTAATTCCCCCACTTGTTAGTTCTTTCTTGCTCTCTTACCCTTGAAATGCTTTAGTTTTTGTTTTTTTTATTTTCTCTAAATTTACTTGTGGGAATATTTGATTCCTCCACTAAACTGCAAGCTTTTCAGCCTCAGAGACTTTTCCTGCTCATAGCAGATGCTTAATATATGCCCTGGACTTGAAAATAAAGGGCAGTCTTTTGTTGAAATTTTGTGTATTTGGAATGTTATTATATTTAATTGCATATTGTAAAGGATTCTATTTTGGCCATAACAAATCCTCAGGTAGAATTATGTAATGGGGGAAATTTATGCTTTTTAGACATATAGTATGCCAGATGTATGCATACATATCTATAGATTCACTGTAAACATCACTATGTCCATAAATATTTATATATGTGTGTATACACACATATACATAAACACACACATATATATCTTACTACTATGCTTTTAGTCCTTGTTCTGATTAGTCCTCTCTTTTTATGAAATAACTTGTCAGCAAATCATAGTGAATGCATTTTTGTTAGTATCTAATTGAATTCTTGGATATTTCATTTATCCTTGGAAGATTGGCAAAAAGTCCCTGGACAATAATACTTCTATATTGTGATCGGAGTCTCTCATTTAATTGCAGTTTACTAATAGTTATACTATAGTAGTCATCTCTGGTATCTCTGGACTGACTAGAAAATTCATCTAATGAAATACAGGCAAATAACTTGTTTGTTTCCTATTTATAGTCTCCAAGGGTTTTAACATATAATCTCTTTTATCATAGAATTACTCATGTTTTCTGCTGATGGATATTGACATAATATACAGTTAAATGAATTTATTATATGCTTGTTATAGAATATCATTAGAATAGTCATTTCTATCTCATAGTGGGATAATGTCAGCAGGACAAATGAAGAAGACATTGAATCTTCATACAAAGGAAATGGGTTTTATAATGAGTGTAGTCTGAACAGAACTAATCTCTTTTTTGGATCATTACTTCACCTAATCACAAAGCCTTTTTTAATTCAAATCATTGCAGGGTTCTAATTGGTGACCTCTGAAGCCTGATAATTGTGTAAGATAGCTGGTCTTTTGCAGTATTCCTAATGATGTTGGCAATTAAAAGTGAGAAATGTAGCTTAACCCTTAGGCCAATATAGCTTGAAAGGTGAATTCTGGCTCCATTTTTCTAGCTTTAATAATACAAATCTACCCAAATAATTACTTAAGTTGTTAGTAACTTGCTGATCCTGTTAGTCTCTAGTTCTGTATGGTCCTCATTTCGAAAATGCTTTGAGTCTTTAAAATGTATTAAAAATCATTAATTTCATTTAAACAGTGTGTTTTTAGTCAAAGAGAAAGCTTGCTAGCTTTTTTGTTCCATGTCATTTGTATAAAGATATTCTTCCCCATAAATCATTAATATGTTTCTGAAACTGTAGTCACTTAAGAGTTTTAAATGGATACTTAAGAGTCAAGAAGACCTGAGTTTGAATCCTTTCTCAGATTCTTGCTAATAAATCTATGACACCATACAAAGCATCACAGTACATTTATTTTCTAATCTGTAAAATATGGAGATTGGATTTGGTGACCCCTGTGGTTCCTTTAAGCTCAAAATCTAAGATCCTTGATCTTATTATCCATTGTATAGGATTTTGTGTCCTGATTTTGAGGTGTTTAAACTTTATGATAATAATCCTTTTTTTTTTTCCACGAGGTTCCTCAAACTGCCAGTAACTGCTGAAGTACTATGTACTAGGTAGATTGTCCGAATGATTTTCATTCCTCCTTTTTGCTTTTTTTTTTTTTGAGGGATATAGTCTCAGTCACTCCTCTTTTTTAGTGATTTTTAAGCTCATGGATCTCTAATTCCCCCATTCACCCTTTTAAGGAAATCATAATATTGATTCTTGTTAGGAAAAAGTTGGAAAGTACTATCTTATTGACTTAATATGTCTTTCTTGTTTATTCTAAACTGTCCCTAGTTCTAATATGTATCATACATATCTTCATTGCCACATGTAAAAACTATACAAATTTGTATTTAAGTTGTGGGGAAGCAAGAAACGCTTTACTCTCCTATAAGAATAGACACCATTGTTGTATGGATCTGTATTTTTAGGCATTTAATTCAAGTGTACTTTTATTTTTTCAGTCACTCAAACTACAGTTGATGTGGCATAAATTAATGTCCTTTTTCATTACATCATGTACAAAAGTTGCTATGGGATCCTCTTGCCCTCTGTAGAATGCTCGTGTGTTTTAAAAATTTTATGCCTACTAAATATAATACTAAGAAAAAAAGGCAATATCCAACTCCTATATGCAGTTTGTATTTGTGAGGCAGTGATTTCCTTTCATGAATAGGCATATCCTGAGTGGTTCATGATCCTTTCCTTTTTTGAGTGTTACCAGTTCATTACTTCATTATGCCAAGGTACAGGGATAAATTATGTACACTGATGTTAATTTGCTTAAAGTTTTTACATTCTTTAAAGTCTCTATTTTTCAGTTCTGTTTTTTCTTTCTTTTCAGTTTTTAGTATTGAATGTCTGTTAAAGGCCAAGAGCTTTAGACTTCATGTCATTCTTTTAAAATATTTTATTTATTTATCTATAATAACTGTTATGTCTCAGATCTCAAATTTCCCCTTTACTGGAAACTATTTTCCACATATATACTGTCACCTCCCCTTAAGAATGTAAACTTCTTAAGGTCAGAGATATGTCACTTTTGTACTTTTATCCCCCAGGACCTAACACAGTCCCTGACACATAGTAGAAAGCTGAGTAATGTTCTTTCATTATTTGAGATGGACTTGATCACCATAATTACATAGTGTTTAAAGTTTTTTTGCCCTTTTCATTGTTTTAGTCATTGACTATATTACTTTCCTTGTTCTTTTTACTTTATGCTACATCATTTCAAATAAATCTTCCCATGTTTTTTCTATATTCATTATACATGACTTTCTATCACAGTTATAGTCTATTACGCTCACATAACCATAATTTAGCTTTTCTCTTATCAATTGTTTTCTAGTTCTTTGTGAACATTAAAAAGTATGGGTTTGAATATTTCATTTCATACAGACCACTTGTTTCTGTTTTTTAACTTTTTTGTGTGTTATAAGTGGCTATCTAGTAGTTATTTACTTAGGCTAAGTCTAAATTGCTCTCCAATATGACTGAATAAATTTTAGTAAATAATATAAGATACTGTTTTAAATTTAATGTCATACAGCTTTCAGTTTTACTAGTACTTTCTGGTCACATAGGAAATTTTTATGTTCTTGGGTTTTTTGAACACTAGGTTATCCAGTTCAATTGTTTCTGACTCTGCCTTACCTAGTGTGTTCTAAAAATCCACTTTTCTGTTTTTTAACCATTACCAAATCTTTTTGATTACAGCTTTCTTGTATTATTTGGAGTCTGAATTCTCTTTCATTCCTATTTTTTCTTGAATTCTAGACCTCTTATTCTTCCAAGTGAATTTTATTGTAATTTGTCTCTCTTTAAAGTATCCCCTTGGTAGTTTGGCATAGCAGATATGGTTTGCTTTACTGAATCAGCATGCTTGCTCTTTGTTATATGTTCTGAGTGCAGTGACCAAAAAGTATATTTGCCCATGGAACTATTTGTTCCTTCTACTTCCATTGACTGTCTATTGTGTTTACCTCCGGGTAAAAATGATCATTTGTTGTTTTAATAGACTTCTTACAATTGTGTGTCCCCTTTACCTATTACTCAGTTTAGTTTTTCTACCTCTTTTCTTCCTTCCCCTTCCCTTCTCTCCAATGCCTCTTGCACAAAGCTACAGAGTAATTTTTCTAACTAATCAGTTAAATGCTTATAAAATGCGAACTATGTGCTAGTGATACAAATACTATGAACAGAACAATTCTTCCTTGCAAGGAGTTTCTATTCTGTTGGTGGATATAACAAATGCATATATAAAATTTATGCATGTGGAAGATGAACTGGATTGGGGAGAGACTTGAGAAGGGGCGACAAATTAGGAAGCCATTGAAAATAATGTAGGCAAGAGGTGATAGCTATGTGAATAGAGAGTTTTTGTATGGAACAGATATTATGGTGAATGGCAAAATGTGGCAACTGATTGGATATGTGGAGTGAGGGGATAGTGAGGAGTTAAGGATAATGATGAAAGAATAGTAATGCTTTCATTAGAAATTGGAAATTTTAGAAGAGGTGGTATATTCTTGCAGAAAGAGAAAAAGTTTTTTGAAAATTTTGAGTTTGAGAAGTATATGCAGAATCTAGTTTGAAATATTCAGTAGTCAATTGATATAGAATTGAAGCTCAGGAAAGAGACTTGGACTGGGAATATAGAGTTATATCATTGGCATAGAGGAAATAATTAAACACATAGAAACTAAGTCATCCAGAGAGTGTATGTAGAGAGAAGAGAAGAGGGTTTAGAGGTTGGGGGAACACTCACAGTTAGGGGGCATGATATGGAGGAGACAGTGTAGGAGTGGTTTCATCATACTGTACACCAGGAGAGATTACTGTTAACCGGTGCTAAGAGAATGTCCTAGGTGGAGGGGGTGGTTAGCAGTGTAAAACACAGTAGAAGGGTTGAGAAGGATGGGAACCGAAAAACATCAGGTTTTTCAACTCTGAATCATTAATGACTTGGAGAGCTGTTTTAGGAGATTAAAGAGATAGGGAGTCAGAGTGCAAAGGAGTGGTAAAGGAGGGAGAGGAAGGTGGCAGGGGATGTGACTCAAGACAGTTGTTTTCCTTCTAGGAGTTTGGAGAGAGTTTGAGAAAAAGAAGAGAGATGTAGGATGGGAACCTAAGGGAATAGCGCACTCCAAGGAATATTTTTCATGAATAAAGGGGATGCTTGAGCGCATTTGAAAGCCATAGGCAAAGAACCAGTGGATAGTGAGAGGCTGAAGATTAAGGGATGGAGCTTTCTCCACCAATGAATGTGCAAAAACAAGTAGGGATAGTATCCAAGATCCTATGTAAAAATATTTGTCTTGACCAGGAGAACAGTTAAATTATATAGTGGGGTAGTAGAGGAAGATAAAGTAGGGAATGATTTCTAGGGGTATATAGATGAAGAGAAAAAGTTAAAAGGGAGCTTGCGTTAAATGCTCTCAAGTCCATAAGTAAAGAGATTATCCTCAGCTGAGGGAAATGGTGCAAGTATTGGAGGCCTGTGAAGAGATGTAGGGAACTATTGTGGGGAAAATGGGACATTTAGAGATGAATGAAAAGATTACTTTATTGTAGTGAGAGCCCAGTTACAGTTTTAGTAACAATAACTTCTTTCCCTGGCAATCATACACTGGGTGTCCAAAAGTCTTAGTCATATATTAAGTATTAATAGCTTAAAATGGCCCTAAGAATTTCTGTACAACCTTTATGTAAAGATGAGCACTGAAATCAGAGTAGGTAGGACTAATTGGCCTAAGAGAGGACGTAAGGATGGAAGATTTGGAGTTCTTGATGAGGGCAAAAGGAGTAGCAGTGAGATATAAGGATGATAGCAGGTCATGTTCACATAAAGTACTAGTAAAGTTTAATTAAGGAAATGATGGAGCACTTAGGTGTCATGGTAAGTTATGATATACCTCTGAATTTTAAATATAAAACAAAATCTTGTTCTAATCATTTCATTCCCCCTACTCCTGTGGCTCTCATTATTAAGAAGCAAAAGGACCCAGTCATATAGTGACATTGGGAAACATCACAAGTGGAATGTTGCCACTCTACAGCTATTAAAACAAGAAAGGCCTTTGATTGGTTAAATACTCTGTTGAATATTTGTAGGAGAACATTCATACGATTCAGCACAAAATACAAGGACAAGAGGGATTGCAAGCCTCATCATTGAAGAGAATATCCCTGTCAATGAAGTCATGAACTCTCCAAATCAATTAAGTATTGCAAATTTTTGGAGAAATACTCTTAATATATGGATTACTTTTCCAGTATGATTGTTTTAATGATAAGCCTACATTTATCATAGAGATTAGATGTTATTCTCTACCCAATGTCACACCCTTGCTATTAGTATGCTGGTGGAATGATCATTAGCACTATGAATCAATATGGAATGTTTGGATTTTATTGCGATGTATTGTAATTTTAATGTGATTTGGCTATTATTAATTTTAAATTGCTCAATTAAATAATCTGATAGTCAAAACATTTGTAATTTTTAGTTATTAAACAGTTTCTTTTCTTATCAATAACTACAATAACATTTAAACAGTATTTACAAGGCTGTACACACTTGATAAATCTTTTAAGATAAATTTAAATCCTCCAATTGGGATATTTTCTTATTTTGAAATTGATTTCAAGATGCTAAAATATCATTATAGTATGAACAAATCACTTTGTCATAGAATTCCAACAAAACCAGTCCTTTAATTAGTTTGTGCAGAATTAAGGTGACAGATAAAAGGAGATTCTTTTGAATATATATTAAGTAGAGGTAGCAGCAACAGTCTTTTCTCATATTGTTGGTTGTGCTGTAAAAGTTCTTTTGAATTATTTAAATTATCTACATTTCAAATGGCATATAGATTTTGTTAAATTGCTATTTATTGTCATAGACTGCTTTTCACAAAAAAAGATTTGGTAATAATTTTTCCTTAAAAAATGAGTTTAATTTATAATATTCTCAGAGAAATTATTTTTGATTCAAGTATTAAAGCTTTAGTAAGAATCTTATTAACATTTCTTTTTTAGACACTGAAAAATTGCCTCAAATATTTGGCACCTGTATAAAGATACATTGTACATATATGATTCTGTATATTCACCTTTTACTTATGAGGAAACAAATGAAGCAGATATCATTTGTAGTTCTACTTGGGAGTCAGAATTAGAATTTAAATATACTGCTCTCATTTCAGAACTGAGACAAGGTATTTAATTTTGCTGCTAGGCTATCTAGGTAGCCACTGCCCTTCTCTAACTCAATGATAGATTAACTATCTCTAAATGTAACTCTAAAATAACTGTTGAGAAATGATCTGTCTCTTAACAGAAGAGCAACATGTATTTAGTGAGGTTAAAATGAAGTAAAATAGCAGGATAGCCTAAACTTATACAGCACACTAAAGGGCCACAGAGTGGTGGTATTGTGTAAGATGGTATAGTATACTATGAACGTCACTTCTGAATTTTTGAACAGTTGCATTAATAACACCAATTTAGCATTATAATCTAAAGTATCAAGAGGTTTGCATTTGGATATATGTAAGAGAAAAATTTTTGAAGTTTTGACCCATGGAACTAGCTGAAGCTTTTGATGAAAATGTTGGTTTTGATTCTTTTTGCTCTTGAGGTCCAATGAAAACATCAAGAATACATTATAAGAGTTCTTTGAGAAGTTCATATTTGTACCTGTTTTCAGGATATATTGAAGTGGGAAAAGATTGGGGATGGAGAGGGCAATCAGGAAATTATATAGCATGATACTATAACCTAGCTAAATGTTGTATGAAGAATGTAAAAATATTACAGAAATCTTTGGGTAATATGTAAGTTACTTTTGGAAAAGATATTTACAGTAATTAAGTATTTCAGATACCACAGATACTCTTAAGAGAATTGTCATCATGTTTGATAGGGTTTAGATGTGATTTTGATCTAAAATATATTTTGATGGATTTAGAAAAACCATAAAAGCATGTGTTATATTATAAAGGATGGAAGTTACACATGCATGCACATGTGTAGCTGCACAATCATACACCTATATGTTCATAAACACACACATGTGCGCCTACCATCCATCTGTACCATGGTGTTTAAAGGGACTATTATGTTTTATTCCTCTTATTTTTTCACATTTATGTGAATTTCTAGATGTAGTGAATAGAATTGTCTTACATTAAAATCTGAACAGTATGTTTTAAAAGTGGCATCAGGCAAAATCTTGCCCTCTTAGCTAGAAAGGACCTTAAGAGGTCATATTCTTTATTGTCATCTAAGGGCACATATTACCCAAATTTGGATCTTGGAGTACACATGTACCTTTGTCTTTTTGAATCATAGACTCAAACTATGACAGGAATAATTTATTTGTTAAGTATGGTTTTCACTATCCTCAGAGTTAGAATGTCCATTTCTATGACATTTTAAAGAGACTCTTGCTGGGGTTTATTGCTTTAAAGTAAACAAGTTTACTGTTTGTTAAAACTGTCTTGACCGAAGACCCAGGTACTTATTTTATTATAATGTATTTTTGAATAGCTGTTCATGTTGTTAACTGATTTTTACTTGTATCCATATCTAGTGAAACTTTCCATTGAGTGAAAATTTAGGACTTTGTTATTCATTTGATGAGTCCTAGATAAATACTAGAAAACTGAATTGAATTATTGGTGATTTTAAAAAGCCATATAGGAGCAACCATATATTCAGTTACTCTTTTTCCCTTAATTTCTCAATATTTATTTCAAAAACAGATCTTTGAAATAAAACAAAACAAAACAAAACAAAAAAACAACTTAAGCCAGAGAAATGCTGTCATTTACCTTTTAGGTTGTTTATAGGCAAATGTAGCATTGGTAATTATTTCTAAGAGAATTGTCATCTACTGGTGCAGGAATATTTGTTTTTTTTTCCATTTTTGGCAATGAGATGGAGAGTAGACCTATAAATTTATTAGTATAGGGAGAGAATCAAAAGGCCTTAAAGTTAAAAAAAAAATCCTCTATAGAAGCCAGAGCTAGTGACTTTGAATGAAAGATGCACAGAAATAACTTAAGGATCATGGGTATCTTAAAAGAATAGAAGAATTTTGAATTCCATAATACAGAAGATAATACAAGAAAAATGTCCACAACTTCAAAACAGTCAACAAAACATTGATCAGTGAATCCATAGGTCATTACCACAAAAATATCTGCAAACCTTCACTTGAAAGTTATGTAGTGTTTAAGTTTGACAATTTGAACAACAAATATCTTTCAAATGGATACACAAGATTCTTCCTTAGCTACCCAGAAATCATAAAAGGGAATAGAATAGTATACTGCAAAGGCTGTCAAGCTGCAACCAGATATAAGTTAACCTGTTCAAACCTGTGCTTAATTATGACTTTAAAAAATGAATCCTCAACACAAGACATTTGATGCATTCCTGCTATTTGTATTTTATATCCATAGGATGCAGAATCTATGACTTGCAAACACTCAGAACAACAAAAAACATGAACGTTAAGTAAAGAATTGTGGAAAAATGGTCTTGTGGTAGAACCTAAAAGAGCCCAGATCTCCCACAAATAGCTCTGTAAAATTCTGTGTATACATATATATGTGCATATGTGTGCATATACACATGCATATATACACATATATACATATATAAACATATGTATGTGAGTATATATATATATATTATATAAAGCAGAAAGGACAATAATGAAGAAAAGCAAAGAGAATCAGCTACAAATTCCTTCAAATATTTCAGGACTGAATAAAAATAATGCTAAAATCTTGAAGAAATGTGAAAGAGATAAACTAGTAAAAATTACACAAAATATGCCTGTATTACCCGGAACTGGAGATTGTACTAGAATAGCATCCAACATAAGACCTCATGAGAAAAGGTTAGACCATCTGTGTCCAATTCAGTTCAAACAGCCCATCCTCAAACCAACATCAGGCAGTGAAAAGCTGAAATGCATGGTAGACAAGGCCAGACAATTCCTATAGAAAGTAAGAACTAGTATTAGCCAGAGAACTGAGGATCAAAGAGGGCTTCCTCATAATATTCAAGAGAAAAAGAGTTTGACACAATTGGGAGGCACAATTCAGAAACTGAAGCTATAGAGACATGAGTTAACTTTATGATCCAGAAGTATCTACCTTAATGCTCTTTCTTCCCCAAGTCTTTTAAGTCCTTTTCCCTGTGCTTTGAATGCCGTTCCTCTTTACTTCCTTTTATTAACTTCTCTGCTTTCCAGACTCAGTTCTGATATCATCTGCAATAGGTCTTTTTCAGTTTCCCTCATTACTAGTGCTTTCTTGCTTAGATTCTTTCCCATTTAATTTCTATATTTTATATGTACATAATAGTTTTTGTGTTGCCTCCCTCATTGGAATGCAAACAGCTTGCTGGCAAGGGCTCCTCCCCTACATCTTCAGAGCTTAGCACAGTGTCTGTCATTTAGTATGTGTTTAACAAAGTCTTGTTGACTGAGTAACCAAATAGAAGAAATTCTGAAAAGAATGAAAAAAAGTACCGTAGACTGAGGGAATCCCAAGTAGTAAAGAAATTAACTCCCAAGCAGTTGCATGTAGAGCCTCAGAGAAAATTCACATCACTCTATATCATATAAAATTTCACAGTTTTCTCTGAAGTACTATTCTTTATCATTTCTTGTAGTTCAGTAGTATTCTATCACGTCATTTATGCAAACATTTCCCAATTGTTGGGCACCTCCTCAGCTTCTAATACTTTATCTCTGCAAAACAAAATATTTATTCCTTTGACAAGAAGCTCTGGTTTTGGCTGTAGTGTTGTAGAGAATTTTCATTTTGGAGGTGTAATTGCTGGATTCTTTCTATTTCCACTTTTCCTCTGGTTCTAAGATATCTGAGTAGGGTTTTTGGTCTAATTGATTTCTAGACTTGATTTCTAAGTATTTTTGGATGGTCATGGTTTTTAGGTAGCACTGTGATAAATTTTCTCTCCTTGGTCTGTTCCAGGATGGTTTTTGCTATGATATACCTTTCATTCTTGTGACTTTGTTTTAATAATTATTTTTGTGTCCTTGAGTCTTTGGCTTCTTTTTGTTCCATTCTAATTTTTGGAAAGGTTGCTTGATCATGTTTTTTTGTGCCATGCTGTTAATTCCCTTTTCAATTCTTCTATAGCTCTTTTTTGTCCCCCATTTATTCTGTTTGTGATCATTTATTAAAAAAATATTAAACTCTTGCTTTGTCCTCCTTCCAGGAATTCTAGTTAGATTTGTACTTAAGCTGTGTTTTTCCTTTAGATTTTGCTTGAAGATAATTAGAATCCTTGTCTTCTTCTGGGTTTGTGTCTTCATCTCTCCTCCCAGCATAATAGCTTTTTATGGTGGAATTCTTTTTTTTTTACTCTGTTCATTCGTCTAATCTACTTCTTGAGACTCTACTTTTTTGTTAGGGCCATGCTCTTTATATTTTGAGAAGGAATGTCTAGTCTGATTCTTCTCTTGCTTTCATAGATTATTTTGGTTATTCTGGGACCTCAGAGACAGCTATGGGTAGGGACCTGCAAGCTTAAAGTGTTCTCGGAGTGTTCTGATTCAGAGTAAAATATAATCGCTACTCCTACACCTGTACTCTCTACACCTGTACTCTCTGTCTGTTCATGTCCATGGGCTTGATTCTGAGCCCCCAGCCTGTGGATTAGTCCTCTCTGGAATTTTGTCACACTGCGGCTGGACTCAGCCACTATCAGGCAGTTGTAAAGTTTTCCTTGTTCAGAGCAATAAAACAGCAGGCTCTGCTTTGGTCTACAATTCCTATTCTGTTTTTTCTACCATAGGCTTCTGATTTGACTGTTTAAAGGAACTGAGATCCTACTCTGCTTCTGAAGCCTGAGATAATAAACTGATGCCTCCTTTGGAATTTTCTCCTCTCCTAGTTTGCAGCCTAGAATCAAAATCACTCTTCACCCAGGAATGACCCTCCTGAGTCAGAGTCCCATCCACAATCTACCTTGGTTCTGTTTCTTGGAATGGCATATTGGAGACAGAAATGCTAGTTCGCATCCGTCTTTACATGTGTACGTATTTAAGCCCCTCTTTGTTACATCTGGGACCCCCTCTTTTCCCAGTACACATTCTTTTCTCTGCATTTTCTCTACAGGTTCCTGTGTGGTATAGGCAGACCTTAGTTGTCCCCAGTCTCTGTCATCTCTATATGCTGATCTGGGCTGGAAAAAAATGACCATGTGTGATTTTTTTTCTTGGATTATCTGATCATACTTTATTCTGTTTTCTAGCTCTATTTGGATTTGTTGTTATTTTGGGGAGTGAGAGGAAGCTTACTGGGCTTTTATATGCCATTCTGACATCTTGACTCTGCCTCTAGTAATTCTTTATCAGTAGTAATTGATTTATATGTAAATATCCCTTTTCATTTATTGTAGATGATGACATGTACTGTACTCAGACCACTTGTGTATAAAACAAAGCTCCTATGTGTTGTCCTTTTCTACTAATAATGATGTGTTATTCCTCTACAGAAAGTCCAAGAGACCTAAGTCATAAATCTTACATGTTGAATCTCTAGATGATGACTATCTTTCAAATTGTTACTCCATCATAAGTTTTATTGAGAGTGATACTAAGTAGACTACTTACGTGGATCGTGAATTTAGAGATTTCTAAAAGGGCAATAATTGATTTTACATTGCCTGACATAGGTTCTTAAAGGCTTGTTCAATACTGAGTGACATTACCTTGAGCCTCAAATTTCAGACTTTAGTTCTTATTATGTGGTGAATAATGGCAACTACTAGTGAAATGTCTTGTCAGTGTTGAGGTCTGTCAGACAAAAATATCCAAATAAAATGAAGGCAGCGGGATAATGTCAGAAAAGTGCATTTAATTTTCCAAAAGTTTTTCAGATAAAATAGTATAACAATGTTTGTCTCATTCTAACATATTTTTGGAAGGTGGAGGAGGGATATGCTCTTTATTTTCAGTAAGAAAAAGTAGCAAACAATTTTTTTTTTACCAACAGTTATTTTGAAAATATTCTTGCACAAATATATTTAGCTAATCTGAAAAAGGTTTTGCATTTTATTGTCTTTCATATCAGAAGAACACCATCTTAGTGTAGTAAAACTATTCTATATTCTTTGGGAAATAAAAGCCCATGAATCTATTGACAAACAAATGATGCCAAGATTATAGAGTTTTATAGCATTTCAGGCATATTTTGTACTTTTGATATTCAGGAAAAGCTTTCTTAACCCACATGTTATGAATCAAGGATAGCTATTCATTCTTGATGTTCACAATGGAAAACTATCAGTCATTAATAGTGACTGATGGATTGATTTCTACAGGTGTATCTGTCTTTTTAGGGAATAGTTCTTGCTAAACATTACATAAAATGAATTTTCTTTAAAAAGAATTCAGTTTTTGTTATATAGAAATATTAAGGGGTTGTATGCCAGCTTTAATAAAGTCCTTAGTAAAATAGTACTTAATTTGATGTAAGAAAAAATCAAACATTATTACTTTGCATTGTAGAAACATTCCTTGGTAATACCATGTAATAGTGAATGTTAATTGTTTTTTAAATGTTACATAATATAAAATTTCATTTAATCAGTTTCTTTTCAGGAAACACTTGTCCCATAAAGTGAGGCACACCTGTTTAGCTAAATAGTTTTCCCTAGAAATGCAAAAAAATGATTTTATTTTTTCACACACAAGTAGAGTCAGTCACATTGAGTACGTTATCACAGGCGCAGAGACTGGGGACTTCTTACAGATTCGTAAAATCTGTGCTTATATTTCTTTGAATCACTGTTTTAAATAAACATTGAAATTCTGCCTCTTATAACCTCCCTACGTTCTTCAGTGTCTAATATATATATATGTATATATATATATATATACACACATATATATGTATATATCAGATAATTTTTTTATTATAGCTAATTAGAGCTTCCCACTTCCTCAGATTACCTCCTTCGTTAGTTTACATCTACATCATTTTCCCTAGAAGAAATTCACATACTGAGATAGCAGAGGCATTCAGTCAGTAAACATTTTATTAAGCATCTACTACGTTCTAGGTACACTGTGCTTAGTGCTGGGGATACAAGGAAAGAAAAAAAAGATACTCTAACCTTTGAAGGGTTCAAAATACTAACACAATGATGTTAAGTAGTTGCTTAAAGTGTTTGTCAAAATGAATCAAATTCTCTATTCAGTTTCATGCAATGTTAATAAATATTTGCTCTATTTAGATTTGATTTTTGAAATAAGCATCTCTAGATGATGGAATAGGGGCAGTTAACCAGCTGAACTCTCTCAACATTCTCCTCCAAGCAATTTTAAAATAACACTTCAAATAAAATTTTGGAGTGGTAGAGCCAACAAAAATTTGGAATGAAATGTTTTTCTGGGCTCAGAAAACTTAAGAGGCAGATGGGAAAAGTCTGTAATACTGGGGTACAGGTCTACTGGAGGTCTGTCTTGAGATCACATGTGGTGGTGGCAGCAGTGGCTGCAGACGCAGTTTTGGGAGCTCTCATCCCTGAGATGTTGAGGAGGCAGACAGCTGCTCAGAAAGAGATTGCAGGAGACCTTTGTTGATGCTGATTGGCAACTCTGTTGCTCATATGCAGTTGTGACTGCAGTTCCAGGGTGGAGAGGAGATGTGGAAGGTCTCTCACAGAGGAGAAGGGGTCATGGTCACAGCACCAAAGCAGAGACGAGGGTTAGCATGTGCAGCTGCAAGAGACCAGCAGATTTTCCTTGGCAAAGATCAGAGGGCAGACCAGGAGAGCAGTGAATATGCCCTATTGAAGCATCAAAAACTTGTAGATCCCTAGAACTAGCTCTGAAAACAGCAGCATGAACTTGGGACAGTACCTCTCAACCCCCAGGTGACCAGAGCCCAACTTTATATGAAGTTCAGAGTCAAGAAATAGGATAGAAAAATGAGCAAGCAACAATAAAAAAAAATAATTCAACCATAAAAAGCTACTGTGGTTGTAGCAGGAAAGACCAAGACGTAAACCCAGAGGAAGACAATGTGAAAATAGCTACAAAACCCCTCAAAAATGCTAATTTGGACCCAGGCCCAAGAAGAATTTCTGGAAGAGTTAAACAAAGAGATGAGTAGTAGAGGGACAATTGAGAAAAAAATAAAAGCAATGAGAGAAAATTATGAAAGATAATAGCTTTGTAAAAGAGGCCCAAAAAATAATACTGAGGAAAAACACCACCTTAAAATACAGAATTGGCCCAGTGGTAAAAGAGGCACAAAAAGTCACTGAAGAATGGAACTCCTTAAAAAGCAGAATGGGGTCAAGTGAAAAAAGAAGTACAAAAATTCACTGAAGGAAAAAAAATATCCTTAAAAAGCAGAATTGGCCAAAAGGAAGACTCATGCATAAAAAGTCAAAAACAAATGAATAATCATAAACGACTCAACAAAGTTATAACTGTTTTACATTCCGACATGGGAAGATTATACATGTAATTTCTAAGAAATTTGTCATCATTAGGGCAGTAAAAAAAGAGTTAACTTAGACAGAAGGCATGGGTTGATTATGTTGGAATTATCTTGCCAAAAAATTGTGGAGGGAGAAAAGTGGGATACACTAGGAAAATGAGGGAAGCAAGAGGTAGAATTGGGAAAAATTTTTCTCAGATAAAAAAGGTACTCAAGGAAAAGCTGCTTTTACATGGAGGAGAAAATGAGTGATGTGATGGTAGGCAAAGCTTGACCCTCACTCTCATCAGAATTGGTTCAGAGGGAATTACATACACATTCAATTGGGTATAGAATTGTAACTTTACTCCACAAGGAAAAAGTAGGGGAAGGGGATAAGAGACGTGGGAGGGGGGAGAGGGGGGTGATAAAGAGGAGGACAGATTAATGGAAGCAAGTGGTTAGAAGTAAAATACATTTTTGAGGAGGGACAAGATAAGAAGAGGGAGGGGAGGAAGAGAGAGAGAGAGAGATGAATTCACCCATAAAATGGAAGCAGAATAATTAGAAACCATAATTCAACAATATGTTATTTACAAGAGATACAAGTGAAAAGAAAAATACTTCCCCCAGCCCCCCTATGCAGTTAGAATTAAGGACTAGAGCAGAATCTAATGTTTCACCGAAAGTAAAAAAGGCAGGGGTAGCAATCACCATCTCAGACAAAGCAAAAGCAAAACTGGACCCAATTAAAAGAGGTAATCATGGAAACTACATTTTGCTAAAAATGTATCATAGACAATGAAATAATATCAAAAATTTTTACAGCAAGTTTCTCTGATAGAAACCTGATTTCTCACATACATACTGAGTATAGAAATGAGTTAAATCTATAAAAGTGCTATTCCCCAGTTGATAAATGGTCAAAAGACATGAAGATGAAGTTTTCAGAAGATGGAATCAAAGCTCTATATCCATATAAAAATATACTCTAAATAGCTATTGATTAGAGAAATAAAAATTAAAACAAGTCTGAGGTAGCACCTCATAACTATCAGAAAAGACAAATTTTGGAGGAGATTCAGGAAAATAGGTACACTAATAAATTGTTGGTAGATTTGTGTACTGGTTCCATCATTCAGGAGAAGAATTTGGAACTATACCCAAAGGGCTATAAAGCTATGCATACTCTGACCCAGCAATAACTCTTGGATCAAAGAGATCAAAGACAAGGACCCCTATGTACAAAAGACATTTATAGCAGCTCTTTTGTGATGGCAGAGAATTGGAAATCAAGAGGGGCAAATCATCAGTTGGGGCACAAATTGTGAAGAAATTGTGGTATATGATTGTGGTGGAATGCTATTGTGCTGTAAGAGGACTTATGGTGAAAAAATGTTGCGAATTAGAGAGAGAACTGATGAACTGTGAATGCAAACTGAAGTACAGTTTTCTTTATTTTTCTGAATTTTTTAAATGGCTAATATGGAAGTGTTTCACACAATTTCATGTGTGTCATTGAAATGAACTTGTCTTTTCAATGGATGCTGGAGATATGCTGGATGGGAGAGAAAGAATTTGGAACTCAAAATTTGAAAAGAAAAGAACGGTAAAAATGAATATTTTTTAAAAAGACAAAAAAGAAAAAAGCACCTTCACTTATTAGAATTATAGAATTCATCTTGACTTTTATCTAGTGGATTCAATAATGTATTTTTAGGTTAAAAGGGAAACAGTCATTGCTTGACAATCTTTGCATTAAATGAAAACAATGCAGTGATTGTTTTTAGCTTACTTCTTGAATTGACTGAAATTTGCTAGTTACAGCCTCCAGACCTGGGCTTTTTGGTCTCCTCTATGATATGAAATTATAGTCACACATTTCCTTATGGTTCCTGAGCTTTGAATATTATGCTACTATATAAAATCAAAGGGTAAAATATATAATTTGTTATTACAAAAAATAAATATTTCTGCCTATCTGATCTCTTGAAAATCTGATTGGATTTTCTCTGTTCTGGCTTCACTTTCAGCAATTAAGGAAAGTTTTATTGAGAAACTTGTCAAATGATTCATCGATCTTTGTCCAGTTTAAACATTTTTCTTCTTTTTTGGAAGGAATGTTGCATTTGGGGAAATATGCTTTGTAGAATAGCAAAATAAAGTTAGATAAAAGTCTAGATACCAGTTGAGTATAGTTCAGAGTGGTTGGTTAGCAGCAGCTCCTCTGGTTGCTGTTATTTTGAATCCCAGGAGTATAGGTTTCTGAGATGAGACATCTAACCCAACTCCCTAATTCTGTATAGGAGAAAACAGTGACCCAGAGAATCTAAGTGTTTTACCCAGTTATATCCAACAGTATGTCAATATTGTTACATACAATATTGTTTTATAAAACAATATGTCAGTCATCATTCAGTCAAATACCTCTGATAGAAGAGGTACCTGATGCTGGTGCGTAAGCAGCGTCTTAAATGAGGAATGAGACTGAGGTGTAGAAGGAAGGAAGGAATGCGTGCTAAGCGTGGGGGAAGACCATTTCGAAGGCACAAAACAAGAGATGGAGAGTCATGAGTGAGGAACAGAGAAGACAGTTTGGTTGGATTATAGAGTGAAGAGTAATGTCCAGTGCGGTTAGAAAACTAGGTTGGGGCCAGGTTGTGAAGGACTTTACAAGTTAAAGAAATGAATCTACATTTTATTTTAGACTAGTCAATAGGAGGCTGCTACAGTAGGGGAGTTACATGGTCATATCCATTTTTAATTAAAAACAGTTTTGGTAGAAACATACAGGATAGACTGGAGTGTGGGAGACCTGTGGTCTCAAGTTCACATACGACCCTCTGGGTCCTCAAGTGCGGCCCTTTGACTGAATCCAACCTTCACAAAACAAATCTCCTTAATAAAAGAATTTGCTTTGTAAAATTTGGACTTGTCACAAGGCCACATCCAAGGACCTAGAAGGCCACCCCTGGTCTTGGAGGTCAGTGGTGGGCTACTGCAGTTATCCAGGATGAAAGGTGATAAAAAATGGACTAAGTTTTTGAGTTGATGTTCAAACTCAGTTCTTCCTGAATCCAAGTCAAGAGCTAACCAAATAAATAAATGCCTCAATTTTATGCTATTAATTTTCTTAAATATCTTGGAAGTTGTAATAATCTTCAACCTACTAGTGTTTTTTTTTTTAAATTATTAGATTTCCTCAGAGAACACTCAATAATTTGATGCTGTAATAATTTTATTAAATTCAAAGTTTCATTATGCTTCATCCAGTATTATTGTCCCTATTGAAATAAAATCTGACTTGAAGCCATTTGAAAAGGGGTACCCCTTCTATTGTAGTTTGAGTGTTATGTGTGACATAGGTATCCATGTACCTTTTTTCTTGCCTTATTAATAGCAAATTTATGTAGAATCATGGAGTCTCAGAGTTGCAAACTGACTAGTATTCCATTGACTCAATATATAAAATCCAGTACCAAAGTCCTTTCTGCATTGTACTTGATGGGGTTTCCTTGCATTTGAAGACTTTTAGTTTAGAAGAATTTAGGAGAAATATAAATTATTTCCTGCGGCGCAACTGGTTCTACTTTTAAATAGTTATCATTTTTAAGTACCTGTTTTATTCTGCCTAAATCAAATTTTCCCCTCATTTTGCTTCTAATTCTGCCCTTTGAGGCAAACAGAATAACATCCATGTCATTGTTCTTTACGCACTTAATTTATACTATTTCTCATACACAAGTTTACTCCTTCCTAAACATACTTATTTGCTTTATATTTTCTACTAGCACTTGGTCAGTTATTCTTGTTACCATTCTAAAACGTATCACCTGTAATGAAAGCTATTATTCCAACTTAGTGTTTAGGATAGAATCAAATGGGAAGTTCACTTCTATATTTTTGCACACTGTTTCTTTTATTGAAGCTTAAGCTCATATTTGCTTTATAGTTGTCATATAATATGATAGAGTCATACTGAACTTGAAAGCCCCCTAAAATTCCTAGATCGTCTTATCTTCTCATAAACTATTACCTAGCCATGATTCTGATTTGTTGGACTTGTGAAATTGATTTTTTTGAATTTAGCTGCAAGATTATATATACATTTATCCCTATTTAGCTATAGTATACATCTCTTGGAAAACAGAAGCTATTTCATTTGTGTTTGCTTTGTCAACACCTCACTTAGTGTCATACATATATATATACACAAAATAAATGTTTGTAAATTGAATTAGCTGTTTTCTTCTTAGGTTCAAACCAATCTTCAGGCCTATTAAGGTAGTATTAACTGGCGACTGTAGCTTAATCTTAAATAATTAGTGGGCCAAGGAATTATTCTTACAAATGGCAAGCTCATTAAAGGTAATGATAACAATGACTAAATGAGCCAATTTAAAAAGAAAAAATACTATCTTTGCTACATTCCTCTCCACCAGAGGGAAAATGCAATAACTCTAAACATCTTTATCTATGAAGGAAAGATCAGCAAAGTGTGCATATAGCTTAAAAAACACCTAAATCCTGAAAACGAAAAGAAAAAAATTAAACTTTTAAATTAGAAATGTTAGATTAGTGATTAAAACTAGTAGCTGGTTTAAAAGTAATATTACACTATTTTGTTAAAAAGAAGATAGTCAAATTACTAGGATTAAACATAAAAAGATTTAACAAAAGAATATTATTAGAATGTTTTGCTGTACTATATGCCAATAAAAGTAACAACTTAAAATAGGTTAATATTTAGAAATCTGTAAAATATGCTGTTTATCAGAACAAGAAAGAGAAAATTTAAGCAATCTCATAAAAATAAATAGAATAAGTCATCAATGAAGTTCCAAATGTGAAAAAAAGAATAAGCTGGCTTTACACTTAAATTCTTGGTTGTCATTCATTCTTAAAGGGGACCTTTAAAATGACATCAAGATACTAGAGTCAGGTTTCACTGTGTCCAACTGTGACTGATCAGACCAATATGATCTCAGAATGTTCCAACACAGGTTGGGCACAAATAGCCATGTGAGCGTTTCGGGGTGGATACTCTAAATTTGCTTATCTTGCATTTCTTTTCCAATACTTAAGTTCTGCTTTGCTCATAAAACATAACACCTTTCTGATGTGGGCATGTCATAATAAGCGGTCCTGTGCCAGTCTTCCATGCTACACAGTGAATTCCAAAGTTCTTAAGAGAGACATTGAGAGTATCCTTGTATCTCTTGCCTTTTGAAAATTCTTCACAGAATAATCTTTTTGGCAAGCATACATTCTGCATTCAAACAGTGTGGCCAGCTGATCAGAGTTGTGCTCTCTGCAGCAGTGTTTGAATGCTTGGCAGTTTATTTTGAGAAAGGACCTCAGTGTCTGGTATTTTGCCCTGCCAGATGGTCTTCAGTATCTTCTTAGGACAATTCACATCGAAGTGAGTCAGCTTCCTGGCATGGTGTTGGTACATAATCCAGGTTTCATAGGCATACAGTGAGTTCAGCACAACAGCTCTGTAGACCTTCAGCTTGGTAGTCCCTCTTATACCTTTTCTCTCCTACACTTTTCCTTCAGAGCCTCTCAAACACTGAGCTAGCTCTGGCTGATAGAGCCACATTGACTAGTGATAAGAACATGATCCTAGAAACATGGACTGAACACTTCTTAGTATTCACAACAGACGATAATCAATCAATACTGAAACTATTCACCTCAAGTCAATCCATCCCTACCTGAGCTTCCAGCTGAAAAAGAGGTTTTGAATGCCATTTGGCCCCTTTTTTGTGACAAAGCACCTGTTGCTAATTCTATTCCAGCTGAGATTTACAAGGTAGGGGGTCAGTCCATTGCTCATACAAAAACTGACTGAAATTTTCCAGGTTATATGGCAAGAGGAGGTTATACTCCAGGAATTTAAGGATGCCTCCATTCTCCATCTCTATAAAGGTAAAGAAAATAGATTGCTCTGTGACAATCACAAGATATGGGGGGGGGGGCGGTGTCTCTTTCTTAGTCATAGTTGGCAAGATTCTCACCAGTATCAAGCTTAAGTACGCTGATCATTCACCTGGAAAATGGTCATCTACCTGAGAACCAGTATGGTTTCAGAAAGAACCACATTGAATTCCATCAAACATTTAAAGATCAGTGAATTCCAGTATTATACAAAATGTTTGCAAAAATAGAAGATATCCTATTAAATTCCTTCTATGACATTTTTTTTGATAACCTAAAGCAGGGAAATTCAGAACAGAAAAAGAAAACGGTAGGGAAGTAGCCTTAATTAAGAGTAACGCAAATTTTTAAAATCAAGTGTTAGCAAAGATATTATGCATGACAAAAATTATATACTATGACCAGGTTGGATTTGTACCAGGAGCACATGGTTGATTCAGTATTATGAAAACTATAAATGTAATTTGTTATATTCATTATACTAATAGTTACAGAATAAAAGGCTTTTGTCAAAATTGTACATGAATTTTTGTTTAAAAAATGGACTGATGAGCATAGTAATTAATTTAGACTCTTCATTACCCCATTGATCATGGCAGACCTGACCCTTCCATCCCTTACTTTCTCTCCAAGTCTGCCCAGGTTCATATTCATTATTTCCATGATATTATCATTCTCATTCTTTGTTCTCCCCTTTTCCTTTTGCCTTCAATCTTTCCCAACATCAGGGTCTTTTCCATTGAGTCCTGACTTCTCATTATGTGGCCAGAGTATTTAAGCTCCAGCTTCTTTATGTGATCTTCCAGTGAATAATAGCCTGAAAATGTAATGGGAATAAACAGTTAGACTTTACAATTTGACAAGGACAAAGCAAGTATTATCGACATCATTATTGTTTGATATGCTTTTAGAAATATGACAAAAATAATTAAATTCATGGCACATAATGATCAATCAGTCCTCTAACACTGTGGCTTCTACTGTGTATAATTTTCTCCTTGTTCTGTTCACTTCATTCAGCATTAGTTCATAGAAGTCTTTTCAGGTTTTTCTGAAGTCTGCCTGTTCATCATTTCTTACAGCACAATAATATTCTATTACATTCCATACCACAACTTGTTTAGCCATTTCCCAGGTGATGGGCATCCCCTCAATGTCCAGTTCCTGGCCATCTTGGCTGCCATAAATATTTTTGCACATATGGGTTCTTTCCTCATTTTTATGATATCTTTGGGATGCAGTCCTAGAAGCAGTATTGCTGGGTCAAAGGGTATTGTGCAAAAGGTATATATATATATATGACCATTAAGCATAGTTCCAAATTGCCCTCCAGAATGGTTGGATCAGCTCACAGCTCCACCAACAATGAACTAGTGTTCCAACTCTCCCACATCTTCTCCAACTTGTATCATTTTCCTGTTGTGTCAAGTTAGCTAATGTGATAGGTGTGATGTGGTATCTTAGAGTGGTTTTGTTTTGCATTTTTCTAATCAGTAGTGATTTACAGCATTTTTTTGTATAACTATAGATAGCTTTAATTTCTTCCTCTGAAAACTGTCCATGTTCTTTGACCATTTATCAATTGGGGAATAATTTGTGTTCTTGTAAATTTGAATCAATTCTGTATATATTTTAAAAGTGAGTTCTTTATCACAGACACTAGTTGTAAAAATTCTTTCCCAGTTTTCTGCTTCCCTTCTTATCTTGTTTTCATTGGCTTTATGCAAAATCAAAATTATCCATTTGCATTTCATAATGCTTTCCTTCTCTTGTTTGGTCATAAATTCCTCCATTCTCCATAAGTCTGACAAATGAACCATTCTTTGCTTCCTTAATTTGTTGATAGTATCAGTCTTTATACCTAGATTATGTACCGATTTGCACTTTATTTTGGCATATGGTATCAGGTTTTGGTCTATGCCCACTTTCCACCACACTATGTTCAATTTTTCCCAGCAGTTTTTGTCAAACAGTAGTTCTTATCCCAGAAGCTGGGGTCCCTGGGTTCTCTATTTTGTTCATATCAAGTTTGGTTAGGGGGCCTTATCATTGTCATTCCCTTGAATGAAATTATTGATTGTTTCTATGATCTGTTGTTTAACCCACTCATTCTCTAGGATTAGAGTGAATTTTGGTGAGTTTTTGGTCTATATTTTCATGTTTTTTTATTACATATGATTTTTATTCCATCGTAATCTGAAAAGGATGCACTGAGGTTTGTACGCCCTAGTACATGGTCAGTTTTTGTGTATATACCATGTATTGCTGAGAAAAAGGTATATTCCTTTCTATCCCTATTCAGTTTTCTTCAGAGGTCTATCATATCTCCCTTATTCAGAATTCTCTTCACCTCCTTAATTTCTTTCTTATTTGTTTAGAGGTTAGATTTATCAAGTTCTGAGAGGAGGAGGTTGAGGTCCCAAACTAGTGTAATTTTGCTGTCTATTTCTTTCTCTGTCTCCCTTAACTTCTCTGATAATTTGCATCCCAAACCACTTGGTGCATGTTTGTTTAGTAATGAGGTTACTTCCTTGTCTATGGTGCTTTTTAGTGGAATATCTCTTATCTTCCTTCCTTATCTCTTTTGATTAGATCTGTTTCTACTTTTGTTTTGTCTGAGATTAGAATTGCTACCTCTGCTTTTTTTACTTCTTTTGAAGCGTAATTTATTCTGTTCCAGCCTTTTACTTTACCCTGTGTGTATCCCCTGTTCCAAATGGGTTTCTTGTAAACAGCATATTGTACCATTATGATTTCTAATCCATTCTGCGCTCTGCCTCCATTTTATGGGAGAGTTCATCCCATTCCTGTTCACAGTTATGATTATTGTGTCTTTCTTTTCGTCCTATTTCTCTTCTCACCATTTATGCTTTTATTTCTCCCTTTTCCCTTCCCTTACTCAAGAGTTTTACTTTTGACCACTGCCTCATTCACTCTTCCCTCCTTTCTGTAAGCCCCCCCTCCCCTTTCTTTCTGTTTTTTCCCTTACTACTTCCCTCCTTTCTCTTCTGCAAAGGTAAATTTGGATGGCCAGAGGTGACCTCTGAGTTATTGGCTATATTCTCTCTCTCTCTCCCCCTCTTTCCTTCCTCCCCTCTCCCTGCCCTTCCCTCCCCTCCCCTCTTTTGCTCTTTCCCTCCCAGCTTGATTTACTTATATATTTTTTATTTTACTCATTAGCGGAGCCATTGCCTGATTACTTCTTAAAGAGGCCTATTCACCGAATGGGCATCACCCATATACCTCAATAGACCTTAGCTGAATAAAGTCAATGTCTCCCACTGCATGCTGGGCCATCTTCAGTCATCCTGATGAATATCTAGTCACTGAATCCACATGGCTGAGGAGAAGAAAGTGAGGGTGGTGACCTTGCACAACCCTCCCTCACTCAGGTGCAAGTCATGTCATCATTTCTGTGATGTCATGGTCTTCTTCTAAATGAAGATTCCTGGGTTTATCAAACAGTAGATTGCTATAATCACTGACTAATGTGTCTTGAGTATCCAACCTATCAGTACCAAGTGGTTTTGATGATTGCTGCTCTATAATACAATTTGAGATCTGTTAGGGCCAGGCTACTTTCCCTAGCATTTCTTTTTATTAGTTCCCTTGATATTCTGGACCTTTTCTTCTTCCAGATGAATTTTGATATTATTTTTTCTAGCTCTATACAAAGATTTTTTTTGTAGTATTATTGTTACGGCATTGGATAAGTAAATTAATTTAGGTAGAATTGTCATTTTTATTATATTACCTTGGCCTACCCATGAACAACATGATGTTTTTTCCAGTTATTTATATCTGACTTTATTTGTGTGAAAAGTGTTTTGTAATTGTGTTCCTATAGTCCCTAGATTTGGCTGGCAGGTAAACTCCCAAATGTTTGATAGTGTCTGCAATAACTTTAAATGGGATTTTTCATTCTATCTCTTGCTGTTCAGCTTTTCTAGTAATATATAGAAATTCAGATGATTTATTTGGGTTTATTTTGAATCCTGCAACTTTGCCAAAGTTGTTTATTATTTGAAGTACTTTTTACTTGGTTCTCTAGGATTCTCTAAGTATATCATCATGTCATCTGCAAAGAATGATAACTTAGTTTCTTCTTTGCCTATTCTAATTCCTTCAATTTCTTTTTCTATTGCTAAATCTAACTATATTCAATAACAGGGGTGATAATAGCCATCCTTATTTCACCCTGATCTTATTAGAAATGCATCTAGCTTATCCCCATTACATATAATGTTTGCTGATACTTTTAGATACATAGTACTTATTATTTTAAGGAGGAGTCCCTTTATTCCTATGCTCTCCAGTGTTTTCAGTGGGAATAGGTGTGTTCTTTCAAACTTTTTCTGCATCTATTAAGATGATTATATGCTTTCTGTTGGTTTTATTGTTGATATGATCAGGTATTCTGATATTTTTCCTAATTTTGAACCAGCCCTGCATTCCTGGTATAAATCCTAACTGATCAAAGTATATTGTCCTGACAAGTTACTGTGATCTTTTTGCTAATAGCTTATTTAAATTTTTTGCATGTATATGCATTAGGGAAATTGGTCTACAGTTTTCTTTCTCTGTTTTGACTTTTCCTGTCTTAGGTATCAGGACCAGATTTGTGTCACAAAAAAATTTGGTCTGACTCCTTTTTTGCCAGTTTTCCCAAATAGTCTACATGGTATTGGAACTAACTGTTTTTTCAGTGTTTGATAGAATTTTCTTTTAAATCCATCTGGTCTTGTGAAGATATTTTCCTAGGGACTTCATTGGCTTGTTCACTTTCTTTTTTCTGATATGGAGTTAAGTATTTTACTTCTTCTGTTAATCCGAGTATTTTTCACTTTTGTAAATATTCATCATTTTACTAAGATTGTCAAATCTATTAGCTTACAGTTGAGCAAAGTAATTTTTAATTATTGTTTTAATTTCACCTCTTTCATTTTTTTGATACTGGTGATTTTTCTTCTTTTTTTAAATCAAATTGACCAAAGCTTTGTCAATTTTATTGTTTTTTTCATAAAACCAGCTCTTAATTTATCAGTACAATACAAAAGGTATTTTCAAAGACAAAAAAGAGGAAAAAATTGGGGAAAACCAGCACAACTAATGTATTTATACATTGAAAAAGTCTGAAAACATCCAATGTGGAACAACTGTTGCCCTCCTGCCTCTTTGAAGGGGGGTGCATTGGAAATGTCTTCTTTTTTGATCATGTTTGATCTGAATAGTTTTGTTAAGTTCATTTTTCATTTTTGTCTTTGTTTTTTTTCCATTTTCATTTCTGTACTCATCCCATATATAGTTTTCTCAACTCCGTTCACTTCACTCTGCATAAATTTATATAAATCAAGTTTCCTTCTCTGTATCACATTCATATTTTCTTAAAGCACAGTCATATCCCATCGCACTGGAGGAAGACACACAATTTGTATACACATTCCTCAATTGAAGGGCATCTGCTTTTTTCCAGTTGTTTGGTATTTCAAAAACTACCACTATAAATATTTTCTTATCAATGGCTTTATTGGAATAGAAGCCCAGTAATGGAATCTTTGGATAAAAGGATATGGTCATTTTAGTTACTTTATTCATACTTTTCCAAATTATTTTTTAAAGTGGTTTTACCAGTTCACAGTTCCATCGACAATGCCATAGTCATCTATTTTCCCACTGCCAATTTTTTTTCAGGTCACTTTTCCTTACTTCCAAGCTGTAAAATGAAATATCATGGTTGTTGTGATTTATATATCTTTTAGTAATTTTTGGAAAGTTATGACTACTTTCCAATTCTTCTTTTACGAAATGTGCTTTAACCACTCATCTTTCACCTGGGGAATGTTTTTTTTCTCCCATTGAGCTGCTTTCTTTTTTATCCTAGGTGCATTAATTTTGTCTGTGTAGATGTTTTTCAGTGTCTCGTAATCAAAATTACTTATTTTGTCTTTGGAAATTGACTGTTTCTTGTTAGTGTGAGAATAGATCTTCCTATAGTTGTGAGAGGTATATTGTCTATTTCCCTGATTATTTTTAATATTATGATCTTTAGCATTAAAGATATGTTTTAGAATATGTTCTAAGTTTTTTTGTTCTAAGCATAATGTTGCCAAACTGCTTTCTGGTTTTCTTAGCAGTTTTTATTGAATAGGGAGTTTTCCCCTTTATCGCACAATAGGTTTATGAATTCTCTTATTTCTGATTTTTTTTATCTCATTTGTTACATTGTGCTACCTTTGTATTTTTGTTGTTATTATTGTTGAATAGTTTCAGTCCTGTCCAACTCTTAATGAACTGATTTGAGGTTTTTCTGGCAAAGGTAATAGAATGGTTTGCCATTTCGTTCTCCATCTCATTTTATAGATAAGAAACTGAAGCAAGCGGGGTTAAGTAACTTACCCAGGGTTACACAGCTAGTAAGGGTCTGAGACCAGATTTGAACTTGTGTTCTCTTGACTCCAGGGCTGGTGCTCTACTACCACACCACCACTGTGCCACTTAGCTAAGCCAAATCATTTTGATTACTGCTTAAGATCTGGGGGATACTCTTTTTGCAGTTGTTTGGTCCTGTCAAACTCTTTGTGACCCTGTGGACTTGTAATTACATACCAATACTATTTATGAGATTTTCTTGGCAAAGATACTGGTTTTTCATTTTCTTCTCTAGTTGATGAAGGCAAATAGAAGTTAGTGACTTACCCAATGTCTCATAGCTAGAAAGTATCTGAAACCTCATTTGAATACAATTCTTTCTGACTATAAGCCCAGTATTCTGTCCACTGTATCCAGCTGCCCTTTTTGTACTTTTCATTATTTCCTTTGATATATTCTGGATATTTTTTTTCCAGATCAATTTTTTTTATTACTTTATCAAGTAAAGGATAAAAATAAAGTTTTACTTATATCCTTGGTAATTTGGCATAACATTAAAAGTGTAAATTAACTTTTGCAAGATTTTTTTTTCACTTTTAACATATCGGTGCAGCTCAGCCATAAGCACAGAATATTCCTTCTGTTAATTAAAGTGTTTTTCATTTCTTGAAGGAACACTTTGTAACTGAATCTATAGAAGTTTTTTATGTGATTTGGTAGCCTCATGCAGATACTTTGTGAAATTTCTAGTTAATTAAAATATGATTTTTCTTTGTTTTAATGCTTCTTGGATTTTATGCTTTTATAGATAAATTTTTGAGGATTTATGTTATGGTTTGCAGTTTTACTGAAGCTGTTAATTATCTTGATTAGCATCTTTGACACTCTTACATCAGTAAATAGGGGTTGTTTTATTTGCTCTTCACCTATCTTTATAGTGTTTTTTTTTAAAGTTTTATTGTAGTTTCTAGCATTTCCAGAACTATGCAAGTAATAGTGAGTATACTTTCTTTACTCCTTTGTTTATTGTAAAGGTTCTAGTGTATCTGCATTGCTTATGATGCTTCCTTTTGGAAGTACAGGAGAGTCTTGTATTTTATCAAATGCTTTCTTTGCTTCTGTTGAAACAAAAGTGATTCTGGATGTTTTGATTTTTGTTATGATTAATTATGTTGATTATTTTCCTAATAGTTGAATTATCATTTCATTCCTGTTATAAATACAATTGTCATAATGAATGATTTCTTGAATAAATTGCTATAGTCTGAGAATATTTTGTTTAGAACTTGTGAATCGATATTCATTATTGATATTGGTTTACAGTTTTGCTCAGTTTTATCCTTGAATGTTTTAAGTATTAGGAGAAGGGTAAGGAAGCAGATAGCTGAATATATTTAAGTAATATGAAATGGGGATGAGGGGAGAAAAGGACAGCTCTGAACAAATGGCCTCAATATGGTCAGGGAGTTATGAGTCAAGATTGTCATTTAGTCAGCTATGTGCTGCGGTGAATAGAGGGAAAAACATGAATTCAAATTCAGCCTCAGACACTTAGTAGTTGTAGGACTGCAGGCAAGTCACTTACCCTTTATTTCCCCTGTTTCCTCATCTGAAAAATGAGGGTAATAATAACACCTGCCTCCCAGGGTTACTGCGAGGATCGAGAGAGAGAATCATTGTAAATAGTTTAGTACGGTGCGTGGCCACAGTAAACACAACGTTATTGTTAGCTATTATGGTTATTGCTGTCATGATTATTAATGGACGTCATTGAGCATGTAAGAGATTCTCTTGTGCGTTTTTTGGTCTGGTTCTCCTCTTTTTCCTGTCTTCATATTCTTAAGTCCTATTTAAGCTACTTGATAATTGAGGTATTAGGAGCTAATCTGTTGGGCTTCCCTCTATTGATTTTCTTAATTTATCATATTTATCTGTCTATCTGTCTGTGTCTTGTCTATCTGTGCATCTTTAGCCATTTACCTTGTTTGTACATATTTGTTTTGCAGAAAGAATTTTTTATTTCTTTCTTTGTATCTCCTGCACTTAATATAGTCATTTAGTAGGTGATTAATAACTGCTTGCTGAGTAACTAGTTGACTGTAACATGTTTGCATGTAAAATAACTATATCTTCATAATATTATAATGCTTACGCTTATCCTGAACACTTAAAGATGAAGCAACCCATTGTCCTGTGAAATGCTGTTTCCTGTTCCTTTCTGGGAAAAGATCAAATCAACTTTGTCAATCCTTTTGTTTCACTCTGAGCAAAGAACGTGAGGGTCATTCTTTTATGTAGCTTCAGCTTTCTTTACCTTTTTATTATAACGATAGCAATAATAACGTGGTTTGTTCTAATAATGTCAGTTTATAGCACATATATATGTATGTGCATATATATTATATATGATCTACCTTGAATTAATATTTATAGAAGTTAAAAACAATGGGTTTTTTTTGTCACTCCACCATCATCACTTCCTAAATGGAGGGACACATGTGAATGAGTTGTTTTAAAATTTCACTGTTTCATAATTCATGAGCCCAAAACATATTACTTAGTTACTACCGTTTTGTTTATGGGCTTCCTTTGCTGCCTGAAGAGCGATGTAGCTGACTCATTCTGTTGCTTTGACAGTATTTGAAACCTCAGTGTAGTAGAATCCTGCAAAGCTTCTACTTATTTGTACAGCATTTCTGATCCTAGGGCTCCTCCACAACAGAAGTAGGTGTTGGGGAGTGGACTTTGTAGACATCCTATAATTTCAGTTGGGGAATAAGAAGATTTCCTTTTTGTGATCTTATAAAGATGCTTGGAGTTAATTTCTTTGCTAAAGTAGTTAACGCTTTTCTTCAAAAAATGGCATTCTAAGAGTTCTGATGGATTTTGTCTGATTCTTAATAGGCCCAGATTGTATCAATTTGCCCATTAGCCTTAATAACTTCTCGAGGGCAGGGACAGGTTTTGTTTTTCTTTTCCTGGCACATGAGAACATAGTATTTAACAAAAGTTTGTTGGTAAACTGACTAAATGTTATCTACTTTCTGTAAGAATCTGGAGAAACTGATGGAGAAAGGATTCGAATCTTGCCCTTGGACTTGTTGGTTAACGAATAGTGGCAGCAAACAGCATTAAATTATAGGATCAAAGAATACTAGAGTTAGAAGACCTGGGTTTGATTCAACTTTTGATTGTCAGTATCAGCATGACCTTGGACGAGTCATTTAACCTGTGTGAACCTCAATTTTGTTATGTGACAAATTGAAGAAGAAGACCATGACATCAGAGAAATGATGACATGACTTGCACTTGACTTTGTTTTGAGTGAGGGAGGGCTGTGCAAGGACACCAACCTCACTTTCTGTATGATGTACAGAACTGCTTAACAAATGACATGTTCAGTACTGTCAGGAACTTATAATATCTGTAGTGTTTTCACCTGTCTTTCCAGTGTTGAAAGAATGAATATTCAGTGCCACAGTAAGGGTATAGCTGATAACTACGAATATTAGCACAGCTAACATATATAGGCTAAGTGTCATGGCTTCCAAATATTTTTTTTCA
Source organism: Bettongia penicillata ogilbyi (assembly GCA_023548195.1). Lineage (NCBI taxonomy): Eukaryota > Metazoa > Chordata > Mammalia > Diprotodontia > Potoroidae > Bettongia > Bettongia penicillata. The sequence continues at coordinate 2,107,331 of JAJHZJ010000426.1, forward strand.
AAGTTAAATGAATTACAAAGAAAGATAGATGGTAAAACTATAATGGGAGACTTCAGTATATCTCTATTAGCCCTAGATAAATCTAACCAAAAAATAAACAAGAAAGATGTTAATAAATAAATAAATAACATTTTAGAAAGATTAGACATCTGACGAATAGATACAATAATAGCGCCTGTCTCAAAAGATTATTATGAAGATTCAGTGAAATAATATATATAAAGTGCTTTGTAAACCTTAAAGCATTCTATAAATATTAGTGGCTAATTAAAGAATTTTGGAAAGAGAGAAACTGACTACCTTTTTATTCTTTTACACAGCTCTACAGTTTTTCATATAATGAAGCAAAATATGACTAACTCTAATTTTTACTGATTGATTCTGTTTCTCTCCTATGAGATCAAACAAAATAAGTCCAATCCATCTTATACATATAAAGCATTTAATACAGATTTATCTGTCAATATAGGTAGCCCACCCCCCAACATTTTGGGGTGGAGGAATATATTGGGAGGAGAAAGGGAGAAATGGAATGGGGCAAGCTATCACTCATGAAAGAGATAAAAATATTTTTCAATGGAGGAGAAAAAGGAGGAGATAGAGAGGGGAAAAGTGAAGCTTACTGTCATCACATGTGACTTAAGGCGGGAATAACATGCTCACTCTTTGGTATGAAAATCTATCTTATACTACAGGAAAGTAGGGGAAAAAGGGACAAGTGGTGTGAGGGGGATAATTGAAGGGAGGGCCAATGGGAGAAGGGAGTAATTAGAAGTAAACACTTTGGGGAAAGGACAAAGGTCAAATGAGAGGATAGAATAAATGGGGGACTGATTAGGATGGAGGGAAATATAGTTAGTCTTACACAACATGGCCGTTATGGAAGTCTTGTGCAGAACAAGACATATATAGCCTGTATTGAATTGCTTGCCTTGTCAGTGGGGATGGATGGGAGGGAGGAAGGAGAGAGAAGTTGGCATTCAAAGTTTTAGAAATGAATGTTGAGAATTGTTATTGCATATAACTGGGATAGAAGAAATACAGACAATGGAGTATAGAAATCTATCTTGCCCTTCAAGTAAAGAGAGAAGATGGGGATAGGGGAAGGATGAGGTGTGATAGAAAGGAGGACACATTGAGGGAAGGGGTAATCAGAATGCAAGGTATTATGGTGTGGGGGGAGGGGAGAGATGGGGAGAAAATTTGGAACTCAAAATTTTGTGGAAATGAATGGTGAAATCTAAAAATAAATAATTAAAACTATAAAAAAAAATTACTCTAAACAAATCCTAGAGCAACAGAACCACAGAATTACAGAATGAAACAAACTTCCAACTCAAGATAATCTGCAAGGTCAACAGGAAGGGTCTCTTGCACCAGGCTAGGTTGGGCTGCAACAGCACAGACAGGGCTGGAATAAGCTTTAGGGGACTGCATCACTGGCAGCTGCAACAGATTGCAGTTTCTCAACCCCATAAATATCGAAGACAATTTCAAAGATCGTAGGAAAGATCTCTCACCTGGGTGAGAGAGGAACATAGTCCAGCCCCTGTATCAGACCCCCAGGGTAGCAGCAGGCACTGCCTTGGCATCAGATGCTTCTGGAGCTCTCAGCTTCGAGGCAGTGGGGATATCAAGTGACTGATCAGAGGGGGATCACAGGGATCTCTTTCCTGTCTCTGAGACAGGAATCTCTTGATTTGTCTGTGCTTGGTTGTGGGTGGCAGTCCTGGGATGAGAATAAGTACTGATGTGGCAGAGATCATAGTGGCAGTGGAGAGGGAATCCTCACAGTTCCAAGGCAGAAAAGAGTGCTTCTGGTTGTTCACAGGCCCAGAGCACAGGCCAGGAGAGGAGTAAACATATCTCCTTTGATCATACTGTCTTGGGAGAAACGAAAATTTACAGAAATATCTCTGAAATCAGCTGCACAAAACCCCTGAAGCTCAGGACAGTAAACCCTCTGCTTAACAAAGACAAAAAACAAGTAATTGGCTATGGAAATGAACAGTCAGTGGGAAAAATATCAGACTATAGAATCTTACTTTCTTTGTGACAAGGAACTTACTTCTTTGGTGACAAGGAAGATCAAAACATACAACCAGAAGAAAACAAGAAGTCAAAACTCCTGCATACAAAGCCTCCAAAAAAAAAATGAATTGGTCACAGGCCATGGAGGAGCTCAAAAAGGACTTTGAAAATCAAGTAAGAGAAGTAGAGAAAAAAATGGGAAAAGAAATGAGAATGATGTAAGAAAATCATGAAAAGTCCACAGCTTGCTAACAGTGATCCCCCAAATGCTGAAAAAGTAATACCTTTAAAAATACATAACCCAAATGGCAAAAAAGACCCAAAAAGCCAATGAGGAGAAGAATGCCTTAAAAAGCAGAATTGGCCAGATGGAAAAGGAGTACCAAAAGCTCACTGAAGAACGTCAAGTCCTCAAAAATTAGAATGAAGTAAATGGAAGCTAATGAATTTATGAGAAATCAAGAAATTATAAAAGAAAACAAAAAGAATGGAAAAAAATAGAAAACAATGTGAAATATCTCATTGAAATACAATTGACCAGGAAAATAGATCCAGGAGAGACAATTTGAAAATTATGGGACTACCTGAAAGCCATGATTGAAAAAAGAGCCTAGACATCATCTTTCATGAAATTATCGAGGAAAACTGCCCTGATATTCTAGAACCAGGGGGCAAAATAGATATTGAAAGAATCCACCAATCATCTCCTGACATAGATCCCAAAAGGGAAACTCCTAGGAATATTGTAGCCAAATTCCACAGTTCCCAGGTCAAGGAGAAAATGTTGCAAAGAGAAAAACAATTCAAACATTGTGGAAACACAATCAAGGTAACATGAGATTTAGCACCTTCTACACTATTGGATGAGAGGACTCAGGATATGATATTTTGGAGGTCCAAGCAGGTAGCATTAAAACCAAGAATCACCTATCCATCAAAGCTGAGCATAACACTTCAGGGGAAAAATGGAATTCCAGTAATACAGGGAGCTTCCAAACAGAAGAGTTAAGAAAAGCATGAAAGGGTAGACAGGAAAGAGAAATAAGGGAATTATTAAAGTTGAATTGTTTACATTCCTACATGGAAAGAAGATATTTGTTACTCATGAGACCTTTCTCAATATTAGGATAGTTAAGAAGGAATGTGAGAGTGTGTGTGTCTATCTGTGCCTGTGTTTCTACACACACACGGCACAGGTTAAGCTGAATATGAAGAGATAATATATAAAAATAAAATTAAGTGTTCAGAGGAATATACTGGGAGAAAGAAAGGGAGAAAGAGGTATGATGTAATAAATCATCTCACTTAAAAGAGGGATGAAAGTGTTTTCAATGGAGGGGAAGAGGAAGGAGGTGAAAAGAAATAAGTGAACTTTACTCTCTTTAGATTTGGCTTAAGGAGGCAATAATATATGTACTCAGTTGGGCATGGCAATCTATCTTCCCCTACAGGAAGGCTGTGGGGAAGAGGATAAGAGAAGGAGGGTAATAGGGATGGCAGGTTAAGGGAGGGGGTAATCCGAAGCAAACATTTTTGAGGAGGGACAAGTGAAAGGAGAGAATACAATAAATGGAGGGTGAGACAGGATAGAATGAAATATAGTCTTTCACAACATGACTGTTATGGAAATACCTTGCGTGACTACACATCTGTAACCTATATGGAATTGTTTGCCTTCTTAATGAGGGTAGATAAAGAGAGAGGGAGAAAATGTGGAACTCAAAGTTTTAAAAATGTTTTTACATGAAACTGGGAAATAAGTTATACAGGCAGTGGGGTTTTAAAATCTGTTTTGCCCTACAGGAAAATAGAAGTAAAGGGACAAGAGAAGCAGGAGGTGGGGGGAAGTGATAGAAGGGAATGCAGAGTTGAGGAAAGAGTAATCTGTATGCATGCTGTCTTAGGGTGGTGGGAGGGGAGAAATGGGGAGAAAATTTGATTTTCAAAATCATGTAGAAGTGACTGTTGAAAACCAATAATAATAATAAAGATCTCACCAGCTGATGATTACCTGAAAGATGGGGGGAATCTTTGCTCTGGAAAAGTTTATTTAGGGATGGATATGATATTTATTTTCAGCTATTCAGAAACCCTCATTTATAATGAATGAATGGATGGATGGATAAACGAATAAATCGTTGAATGAAACAAGAAAAATGATCACTTACTATGTGCAAAGGCACAGTGCTAAATGCTAAAGACACAAAGAGAAGAAGGATTAGACTAGTTCTTTTTTCTTTTTCCTTAGAGGGCAGATTTGAGATTAAATCCTAGAAGTTTAAAATGTGGGCAAATTCATAGATTATTAGTTCTTATGGTTCCAATTTTTCTGCAAATGAAATTCAGGAAATCCCTAGGAAAATAATTCATCTATATGATTCAGGTTAATATTATCCATTGCCATAATAATTGGCATTTAACTATATAGGTTCATGTTCTTGGATACTTTTAACGTATCATTTACATTAAGTATCAAAGTTGGCATTTTCTTCTATAGCCGCTTCACATTTTGTTTACTATATGTTTTTTGAGCCATGGTAAAGATGACCAAGTTGATGACTTCCAGAATATAGTAAGTTACCAACTTCATCTTATGTGATTTTTATCTTCTTTTACCCTACAGAAATTGAGAAATTCCAAAAAGGAGAAAGTAAAGAAGAGGAAAAGTACATTGATGTTGTGATTAATAAGAACATGAAGCTGGGACAGAAGGTATTAATTCCTGTAAAACAATTCCCTAAAGTAAGTGATTCAACTAATCTTAAATGAGCTACTAATTCATTAACTATTTGAAATATTTTATTTTAATTATTTCATTTCAGGATTTTGGAAGCTATTCTTTCCCCATTTGCATTTTGACATCAAAATACTACACAAAAATAACTCATAGAAATTTCTAAACTTTTTATTAACAAAACTATGAATCATGGCAACTTTTGCTACTAGCTGCTCAAAAATGAATGTTAGTTTTGAGTTTCTGAATGGCGAGTTGTACAGAATAAGGTTATAGAAAGTTTTATTGCAAGCTTGATGGGATCTAAGACATTTCTGGGTCCAATTTTCCTTCACTTTTTAGATGATCACGGGCATGGTGTAAGGGGACCAGGGATAAGACATGTATCATTTCATTTCCCCAAGAAATAATTTTACTCTCAGACCTCAAATTCTGTCTTTTCTGAAAATTAGTACTCAAGAGATTCCATGCTCAGTGATTTAAGCCATTGAAGGTATAGAATTGTTTATTTCTGCTTATAATTATTCTGCATGAAAGTCACAAGTCAACCTTGCATAGAATGTGGTTTAGTTACCAAAAAGCTCCTGTTAAATAAACAGAAAAGCTATGGTTCTCTCAAAGATAAAGCTCTGAGTACAGGGTACTTTAATAGACTAAAACTGCTTTGAGACTTCTGGGATACCCTATCTTTACTAAATACCCAACCACTATATTCTGGGATCATGCTAGGTTCTGGGAATAAAAGAAAAACAAAAAACAATCCCCAATCTCAAAGAGCTTATATTCTAATGGGGAAGATGGCAAGTGTATGCATAAATACAAATAGCATTAACTCTAAATACAATTACATCCATTGTTAAACAGTGTAGTTTGGGATGGAGGGCCTGGTAATTGGAGAGATCATGCAGAAAATGCAGCGTGAGCCTCATCTAAAATGATGAGAGGACTTTATGAATTTGAGATAAGGAGGGAACACATGCTATTTCAGGTATATAGAATGATCATTTCAAAGTCACAGAGAGGAGAGATATAGAGTATTATGTGTTTAAGGCAAAGAGAGGCTAGTTTGGCTGGGTCCCAGAATACAAGAGTTCATTTGAGTCTGGAAAGAGAGATCAGGATCAGGTTGTATAAAGTTGTAAAAAGTAAAGAAAAGATTTATATTTCATTATAAAGGTTGTGTGATGTCAGTGGAGTGGGTTATATAAGGGAGTCAAATGGCCAGATCTGCTATTAATTAAAATCACTTTGGTATTAATATGTAGGATGGACTGGAGTATTCAATGACTTGAGGCAGGGTACTGTAATGGTAATTTAAGGTTAATCGAGAGTGGGAGGAAGAGCTTAAGATCTTCCCCAGCCATTAGTAGGCCTCAGTAGTTTTTGTGAATTTCTATTGAGGTACTGGGTCAGTAGGTCCTACCTACCCTCTGGCTCTTTAAAGTGTATAATATATACTCTTAGGTGAGGTTTTGTTCTGGGGCTTATTCATTGGAAGTATTTATTTGGCCAGAGGAGGCTCTGGGCTGATGCTGAGGAGTCCCCCTGTCCTACCCTCCCCGCTTTGAAAACCCAGATGTTGATGCTTCTCTCTCTAATAACTATGTATGTATGTAATGGTTTGACAGTTGTATCTGTCTGTTGATTGTGATGTATGTATTGCTTATTGTCAGACAGTTTGTTTTTATTTGAATTTTCTCTGAAGTTTAGGATGCTGATTTTTTTCCCCTGAACTAAGTGAATGATATGTGTTAAAGAAGATTATTGACCCCTCAAGAGTTGCTTTTTTAGAAGAGCAAATCTAAGAACCTGTACAGCAGGCCCTCCAGTATATGCCCAAGTCCTTACTGTTACAGATACTAGTTAGGAAGCTGTTACAGTAATTTAGGTGAGAGGTCATCAAGGTCTAAATTAATGTAGTATCTTGCAAAGAAGTGGAGAAAAAGGGTCAGGTGCAAGAAATATTAAGGCAGGGTAAGATTTGTCAATGAGTTGATATGTAAGGTTAGGGAGTGTTAGGAATCTAGCAAAAGGCCAAGGTTATGAAACTTGTAAACTGTAAGATAGTGCTTTTGATAGACATAGGGAAGCATAGAAAGGCTTGTAACACAACTGGGAACCATCCTGGACTCATCACTATTCTCCCTTCACCCCTCAATATTCAGTCTTTTGTTGATGTCTGTCAGTTTCACCGTTGCAACATTTCTAAATGTTCCCTCTTCTCTGATACTACTGCCACCTTAGTGCAGGCCCTCACTACCTCACACCTGGACTTTTGGTATTCAAATCCCTTAATAACCTAATCTTCTATCTTTCTAGTCTTCTTACACTTTATTCCCCCATGTCTTCTTCAGTCCAGTGACACTAACCATCTGGCCATTCCATGAACAAGACCCTTCATTTCGCAGCTCTGGGTATTTTCTCTGGCTGTTCCCCATCTCTGGAATGTTCATTCCTTCTGGAATGAGCTTCCTTTAACTCACAACTAAAATGGAAACCTTTCCCAGTTACTCTTAGTTGTAGCGCCTTCCCTTTGTTAATTACTTCCTATTTATCTTGCATATAGCTTACCTTGTATATATTGGTTTTCATGTTCTCTTCTGTATTAGATTGTAAGCTCTTTCTCTTGTTCCTCTTTTTTAAAAGTCTCCAATGTTTTGCATAGTGCCTGACACTTAATAGGTGCTTAATAAATGTTTATTGATTTATTGGAGAAAGATGAGTTTAGAAAAAACATCATAAGTTCAGTTTAAAATCCCTCTTGGATATATAGTTTGATATGTCAGATATCCTTGGGGATGTAGGACTGATGGATCTATAGACCTAGTGATCATCAGCAAAATAAAGTCAATAGACATTTATTGATCACTTACTATGTGGTAGGTACTGTGAAAAGTGGAGGGGATAAAAAGAAAGGCATAAGCAGTCTCTATTCTCAAGAATATGACATTTTAATGAGGGAGAAAAAAATGCAGTTAACAATATAATAAACAAGGTAAATTGGATATAATCTCAAGGTAAGGAACTAGCAATAGGATGGACTAAGAGAAGCTTCTTGGAGAAGGTAAGATTTGAGCTGAAAGCAGAGGCAGGAAGGAAAAATACTCCGAGTATAGGAGACAGTCAGTGAAAAGAACTAGAGTGGGTAAATGGTGTGTTTATGTTTGAGAAATAGCAAGAAGGCCAGTGCTGGTTAGTGAGAAAGTGTAGAGGGAGCAGAGAAAAGTGCCTAAAACAGAATCTTAGAGAATATGCAAGGAGGTGAAATATGTGTGATGAGCCAACAAAAAAAAGATTTAGGAGAACAATTAGGCAGGTAGTTGACAAAACAGAAGAAAAAAGTGTCATGAAAACTCAGAAGAGAATATCTGGATGCAAGAGTCAAAGATAACAAATATGTAAAGAAGGATTATTTTTGGGAAAAAACTTGAAATATCAGATTTGGCAGTTTTGAAACCATTGAGAAGTGGTTGAGGCTTCCGTGCCAACATGGCTGAGTGAGGAAGAAACTCTGTAGATCCCTCCCAAATATCCCTGCACAAAACTTGAAAACCATCTCAGAAATGATCTAGGATTAGAGAAGCAGTTTAGCAGCATGGCGGAAAAAGTCTGTCTGACTGGAGTGGGAAGATGGGAAGAGAGAGAAAGAGAGAGAGGGCCAAGAGCAGCATCAACCAGCGACCTGCAGCAAGGTTCCAAACAGGGAGCAATCCACCAGCCAGGCCCTTGTCTTCCTGCAAAGCAGCAGTGCTACCCCTTCCCATCCTCCAAGCAGGCAGGTCAGTAATATGTACATTACAGCAAATCCCTAACCTCAACATAGGCCATCAGTGAGGTGTAGCCCTCACTGTTGACCAGCAGTAAGATCAGCCAGCAGCAAAACCCCACTCCTGGATCACCCAGCATCGAGATAGATTTCTATACCCAACTGAGTGTGTATGTCATTCCCTCTATGAACCCATTCTGAGAAGAGTAAGGTTCACTCATTCCCTATCATGTTCCCACTCTTCTCCACCACCAAAGTGCTTTTTTTGCCTCTTTTATGAGGTAATTTACCCTGTTCTACTACCTATGCTTCTCTTTTTCTCCCAGTACATTCCTTTCTCACACTCCTTAATTTTAATTTTTAGATATCCCTTCATATTCAAATCACAAGTCTGCACTCCGTCTATATTTGCTCCTTCTGGCTACCCTATGACCCAAGAAAGGTCTTAGGAGTTACAAATATCATCTTCCTGTGTAGTAAAGAGTTTAACTTTATTAAGTCCCTTATGATTTCCCTTTTCTATTTACCATTTTATGCTTCTCTTGAATTATGTATTTGGAAGTCAGATTTTCTGTTCATCTCTGGTCTTTTCATCAAGAATTCTTGAAAGTCCTCTATTTCATTGAATGGCCATTTTTTTCTCCTGAAGTATAATACTCAGTTTTGCTGAGTAGGTGATTGTTTGTTGTAATCCTAGCTCATTTACCCTCTGGAATATCATATTCTAAGCCCTCTAAATCATTAGTGTAAAAGCTGCTAAATCTTGTGTTATCCTGACTGTGGCTCCATGATACTTAAATTGTTTCTCTCTAGCTGCTTGCTATATTTTCTCCTTGACCTGGAAACTCTGGAATTTGATTTTAATAATCCTATGATCTCTTTCAGGAGGTGATTGGTGGATTCTTTCCATTTCTGTTTTACCCTCTGATTATCTGGTTGTAGAATTTTGGAGCAGTTTTCTTTGATAATTTCTTGAAAGATGATGTCTAGTTTCTTGTTTTGATCATGGCTTTCAGGTAGTCCAATAATTTTTAAATTTACCCTCCTGGATCTGTTTTCCAGGTCAGTTGTTTTTCCAGTGAGATATTTCACACTGTTTTCTATTGTTTTAATTCTTTTAGTTTTTTTTTTTTTAATTGATTCTGTATTTCTAATAAAGTCATTTGCTTCCACTTGCTCCATTCTAATTTTCAAGGACTTATTTTCTTAAGTGAGCTTTTGGACCTCCTTTTCTGTTTGGCCAATTCTGCTTTTTAAGGCATTTTTCTCATTGGCTTTTTGGATCTCTTTTACCATTTGTGTGTCTATTTTTAAAAGTGTTATTTCCTTCAGCATTTTGGGGGATCCATTTAGCAAAATGGTTTTCTTGCATCACTCTCATTTCTCTTCCTAGTTTTTCCTCTACTTTTTCTTACCTGATTTTCAAAATCTTTTTTGAGCTCTTCCATGACCTGTGAACAATTATATTTTTCTTGGAGGTTTTGAATATAGGAGCATTGCATTGCCTTTGTTGTCTTCGGAATGTGTGTTTTGATCTTCCTTGTCACCAGTAACTTTTTATGGTCAGAGTTTTATGTCTGTCATTTGCTTATTTTCCCTGTTAAAGTAGGACTCTGCTTCCAGGGTGGAGCATTCACTGGCCCAAGTTTTAGGGGGTTTGTGTAGCTGTTTCCAGGGATAACTTCTAGGGATCTGTAAGTTTTCAATTCTTCCCAGGTGATATGATCTAGGCTGCTTAGGACAGGTGTTTACTACTCTTCCTGACTTGTGCTCTGGTCTGTGAGTGACCACACATATTCTTTTCTGCCCTGGATTTGTGAGGAGGGTCCCCCCTTCACTGGAGCTTCAAACTAGTGCTTCTCTTTTCCTTGGGATTGCCACCCATGATTGTGACCTTGATATAAATATGGGCAAAGCAAGAATCCTTCCTCAGTGCTAATAAAAAGACCTCTGTAATCTTCTTCTAACCAATTGTTCAACCTTATTATATGTGTGCTGAGAGCTCCTAAAGAATCCATGGCCACTGCTGCTGCTGATTGAGGCCTGTTCTTCATTTGCTGCAGTGTTGTCTGTGCTGGTATGGCCTGGGCTAGACTTTGCTTCTCTCTCTCAACTTAGGTGAATAGATCTTTCCTGCCAATGTTCCAAGTTGTTTTGACCTGGAAATTTGTTTCAGTTGGTCTTTGTGTGAGTTCTGCTGATCTAGAATTTGTTTAGTCATTTTTTAAAAAGGTTTTTGGAGGGGTTTGAGGTAGAGTTCAGGCAAGTCACTGCCTTTACTGCTCCATTTTGACTCCGTCATTTTGGCTCCACCCCTCAAACCTGATTTTCTACAAGCCTCATGTGCCTTCTCCTTTGGGGATGCTTTTCTCCTCAGAGAATCATATATATTTATATTGTACATGTTAAATATACATATATGTACACACAAATGTGTTATGTAATGTTTGTTGCATATTCACATACTAAATATGTTATTTGTCTTAGAATATGTCATATTTCCTTACTACGTTGTAAGTTCCTTGAGGACAAGGACTAAGCTTTGCTTTGTTTTTATACCCTTCAATGAATAACATAATTCCTTACTATTGGATAAATAATTTTATTATTTGATTGGTAGCTCATTTTTGCTAACTACAATGTCTAACTTATGGCAAACAACCTGTTTGCTACATCTGTTCCCTGAGTTCAGGGATCAGTACCTAGTCACTAGGGATTCCAAAGAAGCTTAATTGATTTAGGACAGGCTTCCTGCCTCTTTTGATGAAGGGGTAGATAATTTGTTTAGCTTACTCTAGTTGCTTCATTAGTTCTATCCACCTTATTTCTGTTTCTCCATGATTTCCACATACCTCTTCGTGTTTATAACTTTGACTTGACTGAGGAGAAGGATCTTTTAATATGTGAAAATAATTTTCATCTTGTAGGACAGTTGAGCATAACAGAAATTCAGTGATTAGTATATTAAGATACAGCTTCCATGTATATGTTAACTATAGCAGAAAAGAAGTACTGCTTAATCATAATTAGACTAGTTAATACATTTCCTTTTGGGATTACATAGTCATAGTAACTCAGTTTCAGAGCTTGATGGAGGCTTAGTTGCTGTGTAGTAAATCTCATACCCAAAATAATAATCTTTGTTACAGTATTTCTAGCAAGTCCTTAGGTTCCAATTAGAATCTTAGTGAAGAATATTAATGAGAATGATGCTGGAGTAGTAACCTTCCCTTCCACAGACACAGAACTTTAGATGATGTAAAAGTTTTGTCTTGCTAGGCTAATGGGAGAGTCTGGGCTTTTAGTAGGAGAGGGGTTAAGCAAATTTCCTTCCAGAGATTAATGCCCTGCTATTACATTAGTCTGTGTAGCACCCGAAAAGCTCACAAGTGGGAGGAAAAAGTAGCTCAACAGGTATTAATCATAAATGTTTTCCTGAAAGAACAGAAAATTACTTCCTTCTTTTCCTCAAGTACCAAGGAACTAATGATTCTCTGAATTAAAAGCAATTAATTCAGAATGCTATGGAAACTAGGTTTGCATTGAGTGCAGAGTGGAAATTAAAAGTCTAATATAAAGTGTATACTCCCTTATGAATTTTTTAAAAAATAATCAAATAATAGAACTTGAATGATATTTTAGATGGTTATTTGATCTTGGTACCTGTTTTCAGGAAGATAATTTTTCTTGAACATTCATTGAAGATGATTGAAAAGTGTTCTAGAACAAATAGTAGTTTATTATCTCCTTGAAAATTTCTGGGGAAAATGGCTATAGCAGATGACAAGGCTTTTTTTTAAATGTCCTTAAAATATACCATAGGACAGTTAGATGGTGGAGTCGATAGAGTGCTGAGCCTGGAGTCAGGAAGACTTATTTTTCTGTGTTCAAATCTGGCCTGATATGCTTAGTGGCTATGTGACACTGGGCAAGTCATTTACCGCTATTTGCCTCAGTTTCCTCATCTGTCAAAGGAGCTGGAGAAGGAAATGGCAAACTACTCCAGTATATTTGCCAAGAAAATTCCAAATGGGGTCACAAAATGTTGGACGTGACTGAGAACAACTGAATAACAACAAGCATGTACCATGCATGTCCTACAGATAAAATAGAAAAAGATTCAACTTCTACCTCTAATGAACTGACACTCTTTGAAAATACAGCATGTGTAAGAGAGATCAGCTCAGTGGACTCATGGACAGAGCTGAGTCAGAAAGAGTTGATTTCAAATTTGACTAGGACATTTACTAGTTGTGTGACCTTGGGGAAGTCACTTAAGCTGTGTTTTTCTTAGTTTCCTCAGTTAGAAAATGAGAATAATGAATACTCCTTCCTCTCATGGTTTTTGTGAGGATCAAATCCAATTCTTAGCATGCATCCTAAGGTGCCTGTTTCACAGGAGTAACCCCCTACAAATTGGAAGGGAAAGTGGATCTAAAGGTCATATTGGAAAGGGAATTCTGAATTTTTTTTGGCAGGGGTCATGGATAAGGAAGTCAGTGGTTGAAAGAGAGGAAAAAGGGCTATTGAAATGAAAGTTGGGAAGGGGGTTCTGGAGTGGAAAAGGATGAAGGCAGTCTTATTTGGCTTGAGGTCGGTTTCTTGATTACAAGTTATTTCCTTTGATCCAGCCACTTGTTTAGTATTTCATTGTTTGAGTCATTATTGGTTCATTTCTTTCATATAAATGAATGTCCTTTTCCTGAAATATTGCTTCTATTATTTTTTTCCAAAATTAATTTTTACAACTAAAATTCATATTGCTCTACTGGGAAAATAGCCTTATATCACTTTATGAACATTAGTAATTTTAATATTAAGCATGCACTAAAATTGAACCCTTGATGTAAAATAGATTCCATGAAGCACACTTCTCTGTGAAATGACATATTAATTATAATTTTTCTCAAATAATTGGTATTATTTTGACTTCAGTAGAGTGTGTCAATTATAGTTTGTTGAGGAAAACATGTACCTCCACGAAATGAAGGAAATATAGTCATGGTAGCACAAAAATAATGTGCAATAGTTATATATTTTCAAGTTTCTACACATTTGATTATTCCTATAAATACTTAAAGAAATATTCCATTGATATTCTTAGTATTAGCTGTATAAATGAGTCATAGGAAACAACAAATCCACACTGTTCAATAATTTTTCTAGCTCTGTTTAATAACTGTGATTAGCCAATACTTTTTCATTCAGAAGAATAGCTGAAATAAAAATTTCTAGAGAGAAAATGTGAAGACAACATTCACTAATAGAAACTTGTCAGGAGTAAGAACCTCGATGGAAAGGTTATTTACTATCTTATACTTGGAGTTTTGTATCCTTTTTTGTGTTATGGACCTCTGACAGGCTGGCAGAAAGTATGACCCCCTTCTCGGAATAATGTTTTTAAATGCATAAAATAAGATACAGGATTACAAAGGAAGCCAGTTATATTGAAATACAGTTCTATCTATCTATCTATCTATCTATCTATCTATCTATCTATCTATCTATCTATCTATCTATCTATCTATCTGTCTATCTATCTATGTATCTATCTGCCTAAAAATTCACAGACTAGGTTAAAAACTTCTGTTCAATCCGTAAACATTTATTAACCCCATTCTATGTGCCTAGGCACTATGCGAAGTACTGGGGAGATAAGATTTTTTGTTGTCCATTCTCACAGAGGATCAAATGTCATCATTATGCTATAGTCAAGTTTCATTGTGTGTGACTGTGGCTGATCAAACACACAATATTCTATCACAGGTTGGGCACAAATAGTTTGTGTGAACATTTAGGGTGGATTCTCTAAATTTGTGCATCTTGCATTTCTTTTGAGCCATTTCAGTGCTACTTTGCTCATAGAGCGCAACACCTTCTCTCATGTGGGAATGCCATGCTGAGTGATCCTGTGTAGTTTTTCCCATGTTACATAATGAATTCTAGCGTTCTTAAGAGATACCTTGAAAGTGTCCTTGTATTGCTTCTTCTGACCACCATGGAAATGTTTACCCTATGTGAGTTCTCCATAAAATAGTCTTTTTGACAAGAGGCAAAAGAAAATCCCTGTCCTCAAGGAACTTAAAATGTAATGGGAGTGACAAAATGCAAATAAATATATAAAACCAAACTATATATAGAAAAAATAGAAAATTGTTAACAGAGGGAAGGCACTAAGATTAAGAGACTAGGGAAGACTTGTTCATGAACAGACATTATTTAGAATGTATAATACATTTATGTACCTTACTTTACTTACATATACTAATATATATTACATAATATATATAATGTTATATATTATATATATATTACATATACATCTTAAGCAAATCTTTTTTATTCATCAAAATTCATGAAATCTTAGTTTATTCCAGTGCAAAATTTTCTATTTTTTTGTGATGCCTTTTGCAGTATTCTTAGTCCATTATTTCATAGTTTATGACTTGGGTGGGCTATATTGTCAATTAAGCATTTTATTAACTCCTAGAGAGAATGAACCTATGATTTATATTTTTATATCTTCACAGCCCCTCATCCAGTTCCAAACATTTTGGAACACACTCTGTCATATTCTGTTGAATTATTTTCAGATCATGCTATCTTGCTATCTTAACAGCAATTTGTAAATTGAAAAGCAAGATGATGCTTAGCTATAATAGAAATGATAGACCAGTAAAATCATCTAAATTATTTGGAATTCAGTTCAGAGTGCAAATTGAATTTGATAATATCTATCAAAGACCTACTATGGACAAAGTATTGTACTAGGGACAATGAATACAAAGTGAAAACAAGATAATAGTTGTATTCAAGGGTAGTTTGTAATGTAGTGGAGAGAGTAGTTATGTATATAAGCACGTATTATGATAATAAAATGTGATTGAACCAAAGGACAGGGTTTCATAAAAGTCCATATAAAACTAGAGGCAGGAGTGTGTACTTTCACCTGCACATAATGAGGTAAGGCTTTGTGGAGTAGCTGGCAAAAAAGCTTGGCCTTGAAGGAAGAGAAAGGTCCCAACTTAGAAAGGATGCATTTTTAGGAATGAAGGACTATTTGAACAGGAAATAACGGGAAAAGAAGATACAATCATCAGACACTCAGTGGTGCAATTTGACTGGATCATAGATTGTATGAAGAGGAATAAAATGAATTAAGCTTGGAAAGATATTTTGGAGCTATGTTGAATTATCTTAAATTTGATACTAAGGAATTTGCATTTTGTCCTATAGGTAATGGGAACCAATATAAGTTTCTGCAAAGAGTGATACACTGATAAATAATTGTGGGCCAGGCACTGCACAGATAAAGGTTCTAGATTTAAAATGCTAGAGGAAAATAAATTTTAGAAAGCAAAGTAAACATTGCTATCTGTTACTTTTTGATTCTGTAGTATTAGCTTTGAGATGTTTAAATAATAACTTCTTACTATTAAAGGATAGATATGAAGAATTATTTTCTACACTTCTGGAGATTTCAGGTTTTAATACAATTGCCTATGTTATTTTTAAAAAAAATTTTAAATAGTATCCCTCACATAATTGCCACATTGTTACAAATGGGCTTTACAAAGTAATAGAGCGAGATGAGGAGGAAAACGTCATGTACAAAATTAAGGATGATAATAGCAGAATATGATAAGACGGAAAGTCAGGGCAAGGTAAAGAACCGTGTAAAATTGAAGGGTGAGAGGACTTGCAGCTAGGTGGCACAATGGATAAATTACTGGAGCTGGAGTCAGGAGAATCTGAATTCAGACATGAACTTGGATACTTACTTTGTGTTCCTTAGACATTCACTTAACTTCCGTTTGCTCCATTTTCATCATCTGTAAAATATAGAATATAATAATACCTACCTCTTAGAGTTGTTGTGAGGATAAAAATGAGAATATTTGTAAATAGATTTGCAAACTGTAAAGCACTATGTAATTGCTATGATACTTTCTATTTTAAAAAACATTTAGGTACATCTGTATGTTACCAATTGTAGCTTGATCTTTTTATTTCTTTCCTTTTTTTCCTAGTTTAACTTCGTTGGAAAACTTTTGGGTCCACGTGGCAATTCACTAAAGCGTTTACAGGAGGAAACTTTGACCAAAATGTCCATTCTTGGAAAAGGTTCCATGAGAGACAAAACAAAGGTAATAAATAGACTTAGATAACTAAAGCGTGAGAGCCAGAAGGAATTTTAGAGATCGTTTATTCCAATTCCGTAATTTTATGTATGTAAAAACTAAGGCTCAGAAAGTAGATTTAGATTCATAGAGCTAAACTGTGATGGAACCAATACTAAAAATTAGGTCATTTTTCACTCTTATTTCCCTTTGCAGAATCACATGTCAGATAAATAATGGAGTCAATGTTTTTACTGTTAGGACTTTATATTTTTAATTTATAAATTAATTTTTTGGACCTGAAGTCAGGAATATCTGAGTTCAAATCTGGCCTTAGATACTAACTAGCTTTGTGACCCTAGGCAGGTCACTCGGCTTCTCTTTTCTGATCTGTAGAATGGAGGTAATAATAGTACCTAACTTCTAGGATTTCGGTGAGGATCAATTGAGCTATTTGTTAAAGTGCTTTACAAACCTCAAAGTTACATAAATACTAGCTGCTGTTCTTACAAAGTTCTTTCTGTTATATCTTTCTTGCTCTAAATTTCTCATTGTCCAGTGCTACTGTTAGAATTCCACATCCCTTTTATTAAGATAATTATTGATGTGTGAACTTGTGTATGTATGCACATATAAATTCTTTAACGAATTCTGAGGATTGAATCTGAATTAAACTTGGAAGATGAGGGAAGAGGTGGTTTGTCTTTTGTTTCTCCAGCCCTTTTTTACTTCCTAGCACTCCTGCCACCTTCCAGTGTACACAAGTATTCAGGGAAGACCTAGTATTTCTGGTATGAGGGCCACTGAGCCCTTTTCAGGGCTGCTTTCCACCTTTGGTGTCCACCTGCCACCCAAGTCTTACCTGTGGCTCCAAAAAACTGTAGGATGTACAGCAACCATACTCGAGTAAACCATTTTGGCAAATAGGCTAAACCAGGTTGAGGATCACTGAGGGCCTCAAACTCATTGATAAGTTAGTGAGGGTGTCTACACCAAGTATGTGGAGACTTCCACAGTAGAATAGGTGGATGTGAGCAATTTGTTCCAACAAGATTTGAAGGCAGTGAAAAAGCAGGTGCTCTGGAGCTCTTAAAATTTGGTTAGATATCAGAGATGCCAAGTTGATCTACTGCATCCCAAGTCATCATTAGTTATCCTGATTTCTGTCATACTATAGGATTTTGATGGGAGAATGAGAGGAGTAAGTGCCTTCACATAACTACTTAAATCCAATATGAGTTAGAAGACTTCACTCATAGCATTTTACCATTTTTGCCTATCTCCAAGTCCCATGGTGATGGGCAAGTGACAAAGCAGCAAGTTAAGACAGAGTGGAAACTGTAGTCACAAACCTAGACAAAGATGTTCTCACTGAACTGAAACAGCAACGGGATTCGGGAGCCTTCTGGACGTCTGAGCATCCTTTTTTAAGGACCACACTACTCATCTGTGGCTATGAGGAAGGCGCTTTAAAGGTTGTCACCTAATGTAACTACGCCCTGCTTGCTGCAGCAGGCAGGGATCCCACCTTGTGGTGGGGGGAATCAACTAAAACTTTCGTGAAGGTGATTCCACTCACCATTGACACATGGAATGTGTACTTCTTATGGACAGTACACTTGAAAGATGAATACCTCTTGTTGCAGGAGAACCCAACAGGTGTCACATCCAAATAGTATCCCTGATTAAAAGAAGTCAGGCAAATGAAGGTCAACTTACCAAACTCGGAACTGGATACACGTATTTCTAGAATGGTCACAGTGATGGGGACTGTCATGAAACTGAAAAGTAATCTAGTCAGCAAGCTTGTTGTCAAAGCAAGGACCTCAACATGCAGAGGAGAGGCTGCTAGTTTCTTTGATCTGCTTTTATACTTACCAGAGAGAGAAGCACCATTATCTTGGTTTCAAAGCCAGGGTGGCTCCCTCGAGGGTGCCCAGAGTCTCCTCTAGCCAAACAAACACTTCCAAGGAGTAAACCCCAAAGTAAGACCCCACCTCAGAGTATTCATGTGTTTTTCAGAGCCAGAGGGCATCATATCCCTTGAGAATCAGTACCTCATTAACAAAATGTGTGGGCCTTCCTACAAATCTGCCCTAATCAAACTCCTCAAATGGGTAGGCCCATTAATAGGTAGGGGAGATCTTTAATCTCATTAGCATTACACTTGTATATCTCCCAAAAGAAGTGAACCACAGGCTCATGACAGTACAATTACCCCTTTCAGAAAAGTGCCATGCCGCCATCACCAGTGGGTATGTTCCTGATGTGCTAAACCCTGATGTGGCCAAAGAAAAAATTTACGAAGACCTTCATTGTTAATGTGCCAGAGGGAAAAGGTTATAATTCAGGATGACTTTAATGCAGGGTGGGGATAGACTTTCAGACTTGGCAGAGAGTCCTTGGGAGGAATGTCTTTGGAAATAGCAATAGCAACAGCAACTTTCACATACTACTGAAAACTTGTGTATCTCATGACCTCTTCATCACCCACACTGTCTTCCATTTACCTAAACATATTAAACTTCATGAATGTGCCTTCACAGCAAACATTAGCATCTAATAGGCAATGTCATTATAAACAGAAGAGACAGAATATGAGAATGATGAAGGCAATGTGTGAGAAGGAGTGCTATCCTGATCATAGACTTATCTTCTCCAAGCTAAACATTTGCATTCAATCAAAGCAGTGGTCCCAAGGGAAGATGACTACCAGAAGACTTAATTGTGTGTGTGTTCGTGCTTTGTTGCTGAAGACCATGCCATCAAAGAAACGATGACATGACTTACACTTGACTTTGTTTTGAGTGAGGGAGGGCTGTGCAAGTCACTAGCCTTACTTCTCCTCCAGAGCCATCTGAATCCAATGACCAGAAATTTGTTAGGATGACTAGAAATGACCCAGGATGAGGCAATTGGAGTTAAGTGACTTGCCCAAGGTGACACAGCTAGTGAGTGTCAGGTGTCTGAGGTGAGATTTGATCTCAGGTCTTCCTGACTCCTGCACTGGTGCTTCATCCACTGCACCACCTAGCTGCCCCATCAGAAGACTTAATGTCAACAGATTAGAGCACTACTCTTTTAGTGAACAGTTTGTTACTGACTTAGAGTGAGTTAACATCCATTCAGAGAATTGGGCTCTTTAAGAAGTGAGTCAAGGAATGGCCACTTTAATTAGAAAAAAAAATGAAGCTGGCAGGGGAAGACCCTCAGATTTGCTGTTTCAAAGAGAAACAGTTACCATTGACATTCACTGTAAGCATGGAGGGCCCAAAATATAGCCATTATGTGGAGCTTTGTAGATGAGATATTCATAGCAGCTGCTATGAATGCGTATTTCCAGGGTAAATTCTCAAAATATAAATAACTCTCTTCCTCAAAGACAAAACCAAAATGTTTATTTGGATACCAGAAAGCTAAATCCACCATAGTAACAAATAAGTCTATACACATAACCAATCAAGGGAGCACCAACATCCCCACTTGGCCTTCCCTCCTTTAGACCTCCTCCCTCTCTCAGTCATGCTGTCTGCTCTGCCTCACTCTGTCCCAGCTCTTCCTTACGCTTGCTTCCTGCTCCACCTCTTCGGGAAGCTCCTACCACCGTGCCATGTGAGTCAGACTCCTTGTGACTCAAGCTGTGACCTGGGCTAAAGCTCAAAGCAGGTCACACTGGTGTATTAAGGGGCTTGGAAGATCTTCAAATTCCCTTAACATTACAAGCTTGAGCAGGGACCTATTGTCCAATCTATGAGCTTCAGAATGAACTGAATTTAAGGTTTTGTGGAAGGAAGGAGTAACAAAGGAAGGAAGGGAGGGAGGAAGGAAGGAAGAAATCTAGCCAGCAGTATACCACAAGTTCACTGGGCAGCTTCTTGTCTTCAAAATCTGCCTTCCTCTTGAGAGGGAGAAGAGGAACTGAGTTTACCCAACTAACGGAGTCCCCATTCAGTCAACTCATTGTCTCCTCTATGTGAGTACCTGAAAAGGCTTTAGCCTAAAAGGGCCAGGGTCTCCCATTGCATCTTGGACTATCTCCAGTCATCCTGGTGAATATCTGGCCACTGGCTCTAGATGGCTCTGGAGGGGAAAGTGAGGCTGGTTACTACGCACAGCCCTTCCTCACTCAAATCAAAGTCAACTGCAAGTCGTGTCATCATTTCTCTGATATTTTGGTCTTTGTCAGCAATGAAGAAAAACAGCACAACAACTGTTACTGAGTTGGAGAGAAAGCTGAGCCTACATGTATTTGGTGAGAGTGGAGTAAAGAAGAAGTGGGCAGACTTCAGAAATTTGGTGTTTAGGACCACATTTACTCATCTACATCAGAACATTTGCAAATATCAAGATTGGTTTCATGAAAACGATGGGGAAATTTAGAAGCTATTAAATGAAAAATAATAACTTCACAGAGTTTATTAGCAAGGTAGTTCATCCATCTCTAAGAAGACAGAGTTTAACTCTATCAGAAGTGAAGTACAAGTGAAGACTAGAGCTACAGGATTTCTCGAGCAGCAAGAACATAGAGGAAAATCAATTTTATACCAGTAGTAACAACCCAAAAAGCTTTTATGATGTCCTGAAGGCTATTTATGAATGAAAGACTTATGGTGCATCTAGACTTGTCAGTGTTCATAGAACCATCTTGATTAGTGATAAGGATAAAATCCTGCAGAGAGGGGCTGAACACTTCCAATAACTTTCTCACCAGACTGTCATCAGTTCTGAAGCCATTGACTGTATTCAGATTGAAGTCAATTCCTCTCTAGTTGAACTTCCAACTGAAGAATACGTTTTGAATCCATCTACTTCCTCTACTGGCAAAGTGCCTGGTACAGATTTTATTCCTGAGGTTTACCAGGCTCTGCTGACTGAAGTCTTCTGGGTTATATGGCAGGAGATGAATCTGTCCCCTAGGACTTCAGGAATGCCTCCATGGTCACCCTCCATAAAGGAAACAAGAAAGATTTTTCTTTAGGCAATCACAAAAGAGGGTCTCGCTTAGTCATTGCCACAAGATTATTTCCAGAGTTCTCAATAGCGTAATCCTTCTCCTGGAAGATGGTCATCTACCTGAGAACCATTGTGGTTTCAGAAAGTTTTGGGGAATGGTCAGTATGGTGTTTCCTGCCCAACAACTCCAAGAGAAATAAATGCAAGGAGCAGAACAGAGGTCCTTATACAATGTTAGCCAATCTGACCAGTTTGATACTGTCAGTCTTGAGGGCTTGTGGAAGATCATGGAAAAATTTAATTGCCTCCAGAAGTTCATCAATTTTGTATGTCAATTCCATGAAGGAATACTTGCACAGGTTCTAAATAATGGATGATGCTCTTATACTTTCCCAAATACCAATGTAGTGAAGCAAGGTTGTGTGCTTGCTCCCATGCAAAAGCATGATGTTTTCAGCAGTGTTGTCAGATGCCTTCAACTAGGACAAAAATGGCATCAAGATCAGCTATTGCATTGATGGTAATTTAATTTGAAAAGGCCACCATAAGTCTTGAGAGCAGTCAGAGCTAGGAAGCTGCTGGCTAGTGTGAGTGAAAGAGTTTGTGGGGGGAGGAGCCAAGATGGTGGAGTAGAAAGATTCACATATGCTAGCTCCGAACTCACAGCCCATAATTACCTGTAAAGAGGAACTCCCAACAAATTCTGGAGCAGTGGAAGCCACACAGCAACAGACTGGAGGAGATTTCTGTTCCAGAGAGCCCTGAAAAACCGACACCAAAGGTCCATCTTGCACCGGACCCGGAGCAAAGCCCAGCCCTGCCCTGGCCATGAGGCCCCCGAGAGGAGCAGATCGGAGCAGGCTTCAGGGACGGAATCTCTGGCGGCCGCGAAGGTCCCTCCACCCACAGACGCTACAGATCAGTGAGAGACCTTATCTGGCTGGCCAAGAGGGGAGCAGGGTGTCTCCATAAGTCAGCCCCCCCCCCCTCAGGAGGCAGCGGCGGGAGGAAGCAGTGGCCAGGGGCTTCCGGAGCAGCCAGGAGCTCGGGTCCATTACTGAAGGTCTCCACATAAACCCCCTGAGGGAACTGAGCCTGGGAGGCTGCCCTGTCCCCACCTGAGAACCTGAATTTAATCTTACCCTGAATAGCAGCCAGGCCCACCGCTGAAAGCCCTGAGGCTGGGGAGCAGCATTTGAATCTCAGACCCCGAGTGCTAGCTGGGCGGATCTAGAGGTGAGGCAGGTGTTGAGAGGAATCTCAGAAGTCAAGTAACTGGCTGGAAAAATGCTCAGAAAAAGGAAAAAAAATAAGACCATAGAAGGTTGCTTTCTTGGGGAACAGATGTTTCCTCCTTTCCTTTCTGATGAGGAAGAACAATGCTTACCATCAGGGAAAGACATAGAAGCCAAGGCCTCTGTATCCTGAACATCCGAAATTGATATCCAATGGGCTCAGGCTATGGAAGAGCTCCAAAAGGATTTTGAAAATCAAGTTAGACAGGTGGAGGAAAAACTGGGAAGAGAAATGAGAGAGATGCAAGAAAAGCATGAAAAATAGGTCAATACCTTGGTAAAGGAGACCCCAAAAAATGCTGAAGAAAATAGCACCTTGAAAAATAGGCTCACTCAATTGGCAAAAGAGGTTCAAAAAGCCAATGAGGAGAAGAATGCTTTCAAAAGCAGAATTAGCCAAATGGAAAAAGAGGTTCAAAAGCTCACTGAAGAAAATAGTTCTCTCAATATTAGAATGGAACAGATGGAGTCTGATGACTTTCTGAGAAACCAAGAAATCACCAAACAAAACCAAAAGAATGAAAAAATAGAAGAGAATGTGAAATATCTCATTGGAAAAACAATTGACCTGGAAAATAGATCCAGGAGAGACAATTTAAAAATTATGGGACTACCTGAAAGCCATGATTAAAAAAAGACCCTAGACATCATCTTTCATGAAATTATCAAGGAAAACTGCCCTGAGATTCTAGAACCAGAGGGCAAAATAAGTATTGAAGGAATCCATCGATCACCACCTGAAAGAGATCCAAAAAGAGAAACTCCTAGGAACATTGTGCTACTAATAACCGCAAAAAATTTAATAGAGGCTGGCATTTCATGGACTTTCAAGCTATGCTTACCTGAGAATCCATTCTGCAGCTTATCTAGCAAGTTATCATCCAGCCCATCCTTCCAGATCTCTAGACTTGGGGAAACCACTGCATGCTGAGGCAGCCTGTTCAAATTTGTATAGTGTTGCATTGTTTACAGAGGCAAAAATTTCCATTTTGAAGTTCTACCCTCTGGGCCAAAGCAGATGAAATGTAGTTCTTCTTCAGTGGGACAACCATTCAAATACTTATTAGCTATTTTGTTACCACCAACTTTCTCTTCTCCAGGCTAATTGAGAGTTACTTCAGACTGTCTTTGAATGAACAGCATTATCTTGGTTCCCATTACCAACCTGTTTGCCCTTGTCTGGATAATTTACCTAATATCAATATCTTTCCTAAAACATGCTATCCATAACTGGATAAATTAACATAGATATGTTTTGACAAAAGCAGAACACAGTGGAATTATCATTTATCTGGCCCTATGTAACCTAACATTCCATTACCTATTTTGGCTCTGATATTTGGTGCACTGTTCTGCTTAGAACCTTTTTCTTTTTGGGTCCTGATCCAGTTGTCTAATATGTCCACTTTGGTTTCTAGTCTTACCATCTCTAATTTACATTTATATAGTGCTTTAATATTTGGAAAGCAAATTAGTGGATATATTGTTGGACTTAGAGTCATGAAGACCTGAATTTAAGTTACTTAACCTCTCCTAGCCTTATCTGTAACAATACCTACTATATCAATTTATTGTAAGGGCCAAAACAAATCATATATATAAAGTGTTCTGCAAATATTAAAGTTCTATTAAATGCTATTGTTGTTATTGCTAATTGTATATTAATAGTTAAATATTAAAACATACATTAATTTAGGAATATGACAATTTTTAAAAGGTATTCTGCAAATCATCTATTTGGCCTATAGGCCACCTATAGGTTCCCTACCTTTGATCTATGATATATATTTTAAATTATGAATTCTCATGTAGGATGAATTTTTGTCTCTTTCTAAAAAGAGCTATCACTTATCATTAGTCAGGTAGGAGAACTTTAGGTGAGCAGTGAGGAAATTGTCTCCCTTTTGCCTTGTAATCCTAGTAGACCACAATCTAGTTGCCATAAGTGAGTTCAGTTTAACAGTCCTAAATTAATGAAACCCCTAGGTACTGAAAAGAAGTGATACTTATGACTAATGATCTGTTGTCATGTATCTTTGAAAGATTTTGAAGAATGGGGGAATGCCATAGAACTTGGGTAGGGCAGATATCCTAATTTTTAATAGATAACGACTGGATTCTACAAATCATAAACCAAGTGACCTTGTCTTTTAATCTTGACAAAATTCTAGACTATTATTATTTAAAAGGATAGTAGGGAAGGGAATAGTAGGGATTAAAAGGGATAGTAGGATCAATCAGAGATGGAATGATTTTATGAAGGTAAGTCATACTAGATTAACTTCATTCCCCCTTGTGATAGGGAAAGTAGTCTTGTAAATAGTTAATGCTGTTGGTACAATAAAAGTCTGTTTATTCAGTTGTTTCAGTAGCATTTGATTCTTTATGACCTTGTTTCTTATGAAACTGTAGTGGTTTGCCATTTCCTTCTGCAGCTTATTTTACAGATAGGAAAACTGAGGCCAGCAAGATAAAAGTTGCTCACGGTCACACATCTAGTTAGTGTCTGTGGTCAAATTTGAACTCAGATCTTTCTGACTGTAGGCCCTGATTTCTGTCCACTGTGCCACACAGCTGCCCCACCAATATTTCTGTACAAGTATTTCCAGATTTCCATAAAAACAGTTCTGTGTTCAGACCCAATTATTAAAAATTAATGATTTGATGTTATCTTAGAGGAAAGTTTCTAGTGATGTCCTCCAGTTATGTGTTCTTGGCCTTCTGCTGCTCTATATTTTTGCAATGACTTCTATTCCTGTTAGAGAAGGCCTGTTCATCACTTTTCAGCCTGAGCAAGATAAGTAACAACAAATGAGAGAATCAGTATCCAAAAAGTTCTCAGTAGTATAGAATGATAGGTAAACTTGAATAATATGAATTTCATAGAGATAAATGTAAAGTCTTATACTTTGTTTCTAAGAAAATAACTAAAAAGTTTTAAGATAGAAATTACAGTAGATAGCATTTAATGAGAAATGTCTCCAGGTTTTAGTTTATAGTGAATTAAATGTTAATGGGAGTTGTGCCATGCACACAAAAAATGCTAATGCTAATTTAAATTGTACCAAAAAGCATAGTTTCCAGAGTGAGAAAAGAAATCTACTGAGCCAGACCATATCTGGAATGCTATATTCATTTTTTGACACTATATCTTTAAAAAAAGATAGATTAGATGGAACATATCCAGAATTTTGGACAATATGCACTAAATAAACATCAGTTGAAAGAATTGTAGATGATTAGTGGGGAGAAGACTTATGGTTAGCATCTCTACCATCCTGAAATATTTTGAAATTTGTTTTTATGCTGCAAAAAGATTAGATTTGATTTACGTAGATTTGGAGTGTGATAACAAGAACAGTCAGAAGATGCATAAATGAAGGCTCAGGCTGGGTACAAGGAAATTTTTTTTTTTATTAGAATTGCCCTAAAGTAGACAGGATTATCTTGGGGGTTCCTTATCCCTGAAAGTTTTCATGTAGAGCCTGATAGCTCTTGGTCAGGGATGATTTCTTTTTCCATGATGAGTTGGACTCTGAAGTCCTGTCCAGCTCCTAGAGTTGGTACTTCAGCTGTGCATACCATGCCTGGCTAATGAAAGAGTACATTTGATCTCTAGTATACTGCATTTCTTTGACTCTACTGTGGTAATAACTGCAAATATCCTATTTTCTAATATTCACTCTCAGGACTCAACTTCTCAAAAAAAGAATAGAAGTAAAGCTCTTATCTCACCCAATTCTTTTTCTTCTCTTTGTATTTTACTACTTGTTACTTTTGTTCCTTCAAAATATTTTTTGAAAAAAAATAGTTTTATTCATGATTACACCAAAAAAGTCTTTGAAGTAGTACCTGATTGTCTATACCTAACCTCTAATTTAATTTTGGTAAAGATTGTGTTGGGTACCTAAGTTGATTTTTATTTAATCTTTTGTGACACATCCCAAAATAGACTCATGTATTTTGATCATAATTTTTCTTGTAATTACACATTGCCAAGAATGATTTCTTTTTTCTTCAGGAAGAAGAGTTGAGAAAAAGTGGAGAAGCAAAGTACTTCCACCTAAATGATGATCTGCATGTTCTCATTGAAGTATTTGCCCCTCCAGCAGAAGCATATGCTCGAATGGGACATGCTTTGGAAGAAATTAAAAAGTTTCTCATTCCTGTTAGTATAATACTTTTATTTCTTCTAAATAATATACTTAAAATAGTAATATATTCAATTTCATCTTCAGTTTTCTTATGAGATTCTTATTGGCATTTTGTACTGTGATTATCTTTGTTTAAGATAACTTTCTAAACCCCATTACAGGTGATTATGGATAATAAGAAATTTGATAACTTAAATATATTGCATTGGGAAAGTAGGAAGAGCAGGGGTGAAGCTCATCATCCTTACCATTAGTTTCTCTAGAAAAATGATTTAGCATGGCTTTTCAGTGTCTGTGTCGTATGTGTTAGGCATTGTATTAAACAGTGGAAATAGAAATAAAGAGATAGACCTGTGAAATCATTGGTATGTAGGACTCCTAGACAGCGAAACAAATGTCCAGCAATATATACAAGTGCCTTTTGTGCAACTTAAAGCCTTGGAGAGTTTTCTAGAGCTAATTGTCTACTATATTGTTGGGGTAGAGAAATAGAATGATAGATTAATATAAAGCGTATATTGTATAAATATTTTTATATTCATCTATGTATCATCAAAAGAGAGGGAAAGAAAGAGAGATTAAGGCTGAAAAGAAAGGTACTTTGGAAAAAACCTCCAGACAGCAAAAAAGTAAATATAACTGTATGACAGCACAGTACTAGAAAATGATGTCAGAAATGATAATTCTAATAATGAGGTGTATATCAGAGCAAGCTAAGCACAACAAATGAGAATTTTTTATTTTAGTGTGCTCTACTAACAAAGTAATTTCTGTTTTTCCTTACCATTAACCTGTACCCAAATATTGTCTATCATATATCCACCATTGGACTTACATATGTGTATATCTTCTGGGTTTGTTTTTTACTTCTCTTATTATAATAATGAACTCATTAAGCACCAACAAAGCTTTCACTATTAAAAAAAACAGGACTGCTTATGAAGCCATGCATCCCCACTACTGAAATGTAGTTTGTAATTTGAAATAATTTAAAATGGTATAGTCATTTTCTCAGTGTCCAGTTTGACTCATTCCTTTCTGAATTTCCTTTTATTCTCTCCTGTGTCATTTTAAATACTTCACTCACGACTCGTTTCTTCTTTTTTGGTGTTATTTTTACCTTTGCACTCTCCACATAACTTTAATCATAACTCCCAAATAAAAGCCCTCCCTTATACCAAATAAATATAGTCAATGAGGTAGTGAACCAAAGGTGCATAATGAAACATGTATACAGCGTGTCCCAAACATCATGCTGCTTTAAGCTTCAGTAGCTTTTATAGCTTAAAATGGCACAAAGACTTGAGAAACCTTGTAAATTTGGATGCAGATAATCTTGTAATATTTTTCTTTGTGCATATCTGCTACAGGAATTTTGCTCCCCCACACCTGCTCCCCCAGTGAGGGTAGGTAGAGAGGGAGAGGACATAGATTTTGAAAGGAAGAAGAGGGGCAGTAAAATTAATAAGACTTAGCAATTGAAAGGAAGAGGCAAAGGTGATTCAGGTGATAAGCTCAGATCTTTAGGAGACTGGTGGTATAATAAACACAATCAGGGACCTAAGAGGAGAAACATTTTAAGGGGACCAAATGATTTTAGTTTTGATCATGCGTTAATTGGACAGGTAGAAAACCCAGGTAGTGATGTCTTATTAGATATTTGTGACTATAATGACAGTTAGTTGTTAATTCTGTTTTTGCATTCTTACCTACTTGTCTCTCTATTGCTTACAAGTTATCTTCTTCTTAAACACTTAAGTTTGTTACACATGGAATTGGGAAGACCAGAGTTTGAATCCTACCTCATATACTCACTAGCATTGTGATCTTGGGCAAGTCATTTAACCTCTGTTTGCAGTCTTTTCGCCTGCAAAATGATGATGATAATCATAGCATCGATTGGCCAAGGTTCGCCTAGTAGACAATAATAGTATCTACTGTCTAGGATCAAGTGGGATAATATTACTTAAGAGCTCTATAAATCTTAGAGTGCTGCATA
This sequence comes from Bettongia penicillata ogilbyi, assembly GCA_023548195.1. NCBI lineage: Eukaryota > Metazoa > Chordata > Mammalia > Diprotodontia > Potoroidae > Bettongia > Bettongia penicillata. The sequence continues at coordinate 2,136,383 of JAJHZJ010000426.1, forward strand.
CATGCTAGATACTGCTACAATCTTTATCATTGTTATCATTATTGTTATGTGAATGTATTCAAAATTACTGTAAAAAGCCTCTTCTGAAAAAGGGGGAGGAAAGCTATTCTGCTAGCACGCATAGTAAAGCAGAGCAAATTCCCATATCTGCTCTAGTAAAAAATACCCCCCTTTTTTTTTCACCTTAGTTTCTCACAGTCTCTGTCATGAGGAGTAGGGCACCATGCTATCTTGTTGGTCTGGGGGAGTTATACAAGCTTATTTTATGATAAGATTTGTTAAAAGTCTTTCAAAATTATTATTCTTTGTAACACTGTTATTATTATATCAGGTGCTTTCCTGGTTCTACTTACTTCACCCTGCATCACTTCATTCATGCCTTCCCAGATTTCTTTGAAACCATATCCTTTCAACATTTATTGAAATTGTTGATAATTTTTATTTCTTTCTCAAACTGCTTGTCCATCCATATACTTTGGTCTATTGGAAAACACTTCTGTTATCTATTCCTTATATATCTTGGATGTCATGGCACTGTTTAGAGAAATTGTGCTCCAAATTTATTCCTCCTAGTTAACTATTCCCCTCCTAATTTTCTCTACATTTGTTATTTGTGTAAAACCTTTCCAATTTTATCTTTTCAAAAATATGCAGCAGCCCTGTGTCATTCTTCTTTCCTTTGACCAAAAACTCTTTGCCTGTCATTGTTACAGTATTTTAAAATATAGTCTTCTGTTAAGTTCCAGGTACTTCACTAAGTACTAGAGTTAAAAAAAAAAAAAGATCAAAAAAGAAGTATCACTTACTTTGAAGGCATCACAGTCTCATAGTAGAGACAACATGTAAACAATTATGTACAAGCAATATATATATATATACAACAAACTGGAAATATGATTAAAAGGAAGGCATTATCATTTAAGGGAGTTTCAGAAACATTTCTTCTGGCATCTGAGATTTTAGCTGGAACCTTCAGGATGCCAGGAGTTAGAGATGATTTGGAGAACATTTCACACATGTTTGACAGTCTGTGAAAATGAAGTCAGAAAATGGAATGTCTTCTGGGAGGAACAGGAGGCAGGCCAGTATCACTGGATATTGGATCATGTAGTAAGTAGAGAGCAGTGAAGTGCAAGAAGACTACAAGATAGGTTTCAAATTATAATGCATTTTAAAAGCTAAAGGATTTTATATTTGATCCTAGACATGATATAAGGAGTTTATTGAATTGGGGGAAGAGGGGTAAAAGCTATACTTTAGGAGGGTCGCTTTGATAGTTGAATGGAAGGTAGATTTGATTTAGGAGACATTTGTTGTGAGGAGACTAATCAGAAAACTATTGCACTAGTCCAGGTATGAAGTGATCAGGTTGGGGAGACTGCCAGTCTTGACATAAGGAGGCATTGCAAAGGTAGGATCTATAGATCTTGGCCACAGATGGGAGGCTGAGATAATGAGTTCAGTTTTGGAAATGTTGAGTTTAAGATGTCTATGGGGCTCCTATTGGAGATAAGAGAATGGAGGTCAGGAGAGAGATTAGAGCTAGACGAACAGATTGATTAAATATCTCGATAGAGATGATAGTTAAATCCTTGGGAGCTGATCATATCACCAAGGTAAATAATTAAGAGGGAAAAAGAGAACATAGGACACAGTATTGGGGAACACTAGTGATTAGTAGGCGAGACTAAGAAGAAGAAGATCCCACAAAGATGATAAGGCAGGAATAGTCAGAAAGTGATGTCAGAAAATCTGGAGAGAATAAAATAGCAATGATGATGCAAAGAATGAAGATTGGTCAAGAAAAATGAGGACTTAGAAATGGCCATTATCTCTTTGCCTATTCCTCTAATATTTTTATGGTAGGACCTTTTATATCTAGGTCATGCATTCATTTAAAGCCTATTTTCATTTAGTTTTAAGATGTGAGATTCTAGTTTATACCTAATTTCTCCCAAACTTTTTTACAGGTTTTCCAACACTTTCTGTCAAATAGTTAGCCTCTATTCCCATAGTTGGATTTGTCAAACATTGTGCTGCTGTTTTTGGTTGCTTTTGTTTTTGTGTATATAATCTTTTTTCAGTAATTAGCCTTAAAAATTATTATAGAGCTTTGATGATTACTGTTTTGTAATATGCCTTAAGATAGGATATTTCTCATCCCTTTTCTGTGACATTTTTTCTGATCTTTTTGGTTTGATAGATTAGGTTTGGTTTATTTTTTTTCCTTTTTATTCTAATAATTTTTTTTATTTTATAATTTTTGTTACTCATTTTACTTCTCTTCTTGTAGTTCCAGTATCCCTTTGGTAATTTGATTGTCATGGCATTTGAATTAGTAAGGGCCAAGGCTTGTCTCTCTTCATTTAGCGGCCCTTGGCCACGTGAAATAGCTATGGGATAGTGGACTATCTTTGCTCTTAATCTCTCCCTGCTGAACTGTTTCCACTTGTCTGTCTTCCTTTTATTTCTTTTGACTGCTGCATTTGTTTTTGGTTTCATTTTCTATTTTAGTATTCTACCTAATTCTTGTTTTTTTTTTAAAAGAAATGGTTTGAGCTCATTCATATTAGTAAAAACCCTTTCTTTTTTCTATAGGATAATGCATAATTTTTGAAGGGTGCATAATTTTAGGAGGCATATAATTTCATCTCCTTTTCAGTATATCATTTTCCAGTTTTTCATTTCAAGTTGAAGGAATAGTCCTGAGTCATTCTGATTGGAATTTCTTGTTATGTGATCTGGATTTCCTGAGCTGCTTGCATTAATTACACTTTAACCTGAAATCTGTTTGCAAATACTGTTATGAATGAATTAAATCTAATGTTCTTTTCTAGTAATGTTCTATAAATTCTGATAATTTGCATTATATCTCCTTAGAATTTTAGATCTATCCTTGAAAAGGACCTCAGAAGCTATAAATCTCTATGTAATCCCTTCATTTTATAGATAAAATAATTTAGGCCAGGAGAGTACAAGTGACTTTTCCAGAGGTAGTAAGTTATCAGAGGATTTGAACCTACATTCTCTGACTCCAGAAATAAATTTATTCTGTTGCATATTCCATTTATAATATTGATGTGTAATTTTAAAAATTATTTCCTTAAATATGGTAAATAAACCTTTTTTATCACAGTTTTCTGGAAAGTGAATGATTATTAGATTTTGTCTTTGAAACCAATCTTCCAAGTCAGGTGATTAATAGTGGTGGGATGTAGTGGTGGTGGGATAGTAGTTGTAGCAGAAATAGTATTGTTATTCTTCTCTAGACCTCATTTTTTCCATTTTTGCATCTTTTTACTTTGCTTAAGTGATTATTGGTTTTGCAATGTATTTAAAATGTTTTCCTTAATTTGTATCATCTGAGTGGCATAGCGGAAAGGTACTGGGCCTGGAGTGAGAAAGAACTGAATTCAGATTAGGTCTCTGACATTTGCTGGCTGTGTGATCCTATGCAAATCATTTTAACCTTAGTTCCTTCAACTGCAATATGCAGATAACAATAAGCACTTGATTTCCAGAACCGTTTTGAGGAGCAAATGAAATTGTATTTGTAAAACTCTAACGTGGTGCCTGGCACATAATAGGCTATTAGTAAATCTTCCCTCCTTCTGTTCTTTACCCCCCTACCTTTGTAAAGTTGCTTGCTTTTATTTCTCTTGTTCTCATGGAATATGTTGTCTTATAATTCTTTTTTTCATTTTGAGTTTTCAGGTCACTATTCTTTACTACATAATATTTGCTTATTATAGTTTAATCCTTATTAAATTATTTGCTTATTTTGCTCCCGCTGGTGTGTATGTATGTATGTGTATATATATGTATATATATATATATTTATATATAATATGGTTTCAGTGTACGTGTATCTTATACAAATTGAATTATTTTCTCCCAGGTTGTCTTTTATTTCTTTATATTTTAAGGAAAAAATTGAGAATTAGCCTTTGTCTAAATATATATAATGCTTATTTGTGTATTATATTTTTAATCATAGATGACTCCTTTTCCTTTTTAGTATACAGCCAGGAAAGCTAAATAATATGCCTTCTGCCTATTTCGATGAATTCACTCCAAGTATGTTGCTTTTAACAGAGACTAATGGTAGAATCGTAGGAAAATTATATCAGATTTCACAATGTATCATTTTCTTGTTACAATATGTTATACTCCACATTTAGTTAAGCAATAATTTTCATGAAAGGAAATCCAGTGTAGTTAAGCAAATCCTGTCCTAAATTCTTGCTGTTCATTTTATATTGACTTTCCAGCTTCAACCTTTCTACTCTTCCTCCTTTTTTCCTATGTACAAGACATTTCATGAGAGCTCTTTGTTCTGAGCTCTTTTTGGTTTGTCACTTCAGAAGAAAGATGGAGCATTGACCTTTTATCATCTACTAAAACCTGTATATGACTGTGTTCTGATTAATTTAATGCACAAAAAGTCTGCGTGTGTTTTCTTTAATATTTTGATTAGCTTTTCTGAGATGGGAGTGATTCTTGGAAACATATACTTTTTATATCAGAAAGAATTAATGAGAATTAATTAAATAAGAATTAAATTAAATAAGAAAATATGGTTATGTTCATTCACTACTATAACTGAGTTGGAGTCAAGTATAGTTTCAAATTTTATTTTTGCCTCTTTTTTAACACCAGATATTTCCTCACCTCATTCCCTGTTAGAATTTGAGCTCTTGCTTGTTAAAAGGGAAAATGTCTATTCAATGTCAACAAAAACAGCAATGGTTTTGACATTGATGACATGTTCCACATCTGTATTTGCCACCTCTCTGCTAAGAGATAGAAGATATATTTTCATTAGCAATTTTCAAAGTCTAACATTGTTTGTTACAATTTATTCTATTTGAACTACTTTTTAAGTGTTTTTATTTTTAATCTTTTTGTGTTCATTGTAGGTATTCTCTTTGTTCAGTTTTCTTTACATCATTTAATAGGAATCTTCTCATATTTCCTTAAAATTTTCATATTCATCTTTCTTTTGTAGCAAAATAATCTGTTCTGTTAAACCACTTCTTGTTCAGCTATTCCCCATATGACAAAACACACTCATTTAATAGATGTGAGTGGGGCTTAAGAAAGAAGAATATCTCATCAAGTATTTAGTTTCCTTTATTTTGGCAAATGTTTTATAGTTGAATGAATGAAAATTAATGAAAAAACATTTATTAAGTGCTTTCACAATGCTAAGCACTAGGAACACAAATAGAAATCTGGAAACTATCATCTCTTGCCCTCCAGGAGCTCACATTCAATTGGGAGAGACTACAGACTTGGAAAGAAATGTTTCAAATAGAATAGAGTAGAAATAGAAATGTTTCCAATAGAAATAGAAATGTTTCATGGTCCTTAGGGTGTAACAGCAAAACAGATGATAGTACTCGTTTTTAATGTTGTTTCCACTGATTAAAAAACTTGCTTGTTTCTTCTGATGTTGAACAGAACATTACTGAGGATTTTGGTGGCAAAAACTATTTTCTAGGTCTTCAGTAGTTGTGGTTTTAGGTCTGTAAGAGTAGTATTCAGGCTGCGTCTCCATAGGGATTTGAGTAGTTGTCAGGGTGCACCTCCAAAGAGATTAATTCCTAAAGTGATGGATATGGCAATGTGCTGGAAGTATTTGCATCCCAAAGTTCATGGATTCTGCGTCCTGTATTATCTCCGTTGACTTTGAAGGGAAGATATAGGGGTTAAGGTGATAGTGATTGTTTCTCCTGGCATATGTTAGCTCCTGTTTCTCCCTCAGGTACTTTGTTTGCTACTTTAGTCGGCTGGCTTTGATAGTAATTGATAGAGATGATGGCCTTTTATCCAGAGGAATTGCTTCCCTGGATGATAGCTACAAAGGCTGGGTTGAAAGGAATCACTGTCACTCCCAGAGCTCCTGTGTTAATCTGCTTGTTGGTTGCAGTTGGTCTCTATCTGTTGCTGATAGTGATGAAGAAAGAAGGTAGTCTTCATGGTGATTTCTCCCTTCAGTGATAGCTGTGCTAGAAACACAGCCAACAAATCAGCACAGTCTGGAACAGTACCTGAGACAGTAAGATGCTTAATAAATGATTATTGCTGGATTGTATTTGGGAGGAAGGGGATGGTGTTGATTGAACCAATCTTTTATATGCTTTTTAATGGTGTGCATTTCTTCTTTGAAAAACTGCACAGTGACTAGAGTGCCGAATTTGGAATCAGGAAGACCTCTCTTAGATGCTAGCTACAAGACCCTGGGCAAGTTGTAGAGCCTTTGCCAGGTTCAGTTTCCTCATCTTTAAAGTAGATTGTTGTGAGATTCAGATGATATATTCTGTAAAGAGCTTTGCAAATGTTCAGGCATTATATAAATGCTAATTATAGCTTTATTAATTATTATAGTTGTTATCATTCTTTCAGACCCTTTGACCACTTATCCATCAGGAAATGGTTCATTCACACACATACATACATACATATGTATATATGTATGTATGTATGTGTGTGTGTGTATGTTTGTTTTTGACTTAGGACCCTACATATTTTAGACATTAAATCTTTTTTTGATGCAGCCAATGGGGAGTATCTCTTCTTATCCTAGTTGTATTGATTTTGTTTCATTTAATCAAAATTACTTCATTATCGTTTGTGAATACTTTTATCCCTTGTTTGATTAAGGACTCTTCTCTTAGCCATGGCTTTAAAAGTGCATTTGTTTTGTGTTTCTGTGATGTGGCCTTAAATGTTGAGTTTGTGCTTTTATTTTGAGTTTATTGTGATCAATATTTGTCTATATATAAGGAGTGTGTTAAAACATAATTCCTATCATGTTGCTTTCACTTCTCCAGAAGTTTTGTCATAAAGGAAATTCTTCCCCAAATAATTTATGTTCATAGATGCCTTAAATACTGGATTTTTAAGTTTAGTTGGTTCTAAATTTTCCTTACCTAGTCTGTTCCTCTTACCTGTTTTTCTATTTTATTCAGTAGTAGATAGAATTGATAAGTAATACTTCATAGTGTGATATGAAGTTGGGAAATTCTATGCCCCCTTCATTTCTACCTTTTTTATTTCCATTATTTTCCTTGTAATTCTAGACCTATATTAATTTATTATGCTGTTATTGTTTTGTCTTGTTCTACAAAGTATTTCCTTAATAGTGTGATGTGTATAGCACTAGCTTAGAAAATGCCATTTTTGTTTTATTGACTCTGTTTAGGCATGAACTGAATGTCCTTCCATTTATTTATGCCATCTTTTTCCTTTGAGGGTATTTTATAATTGTATCTATTAAAGGATTTCATTTGCATTAATAAATTAACTTGTGTTTCTTTTTTGCATTCTCTAGATTTTGGGATGTGAATGCCCTCTTTTTATTTGGTTTGTCTTTGTTATTGATAGTTTTTGTTTACTTTTGCATATTATATAGCTTGATACTTAACAGAACTTAATTGCCTCCATTATTTTCTTTGCTAATTCACTGCAATCTTCTAAGCATGCCATCATTTTATTAGAAAATTAGAATAGTTTTATTTCTTCTGTATAAGCACTTGAACCTCATGTCTAATTGCTGTCACCACCGTTGCTAGAATATCAATTAAAAGTTGTGAAAGGAAGTGTAATTGTTTTTTACTCCCACAACTTTTGGGGAAAGTTTCTGATATTTCCCCATTACAAATAATATTAGCTCTTTATTTTAGATAGGTTTTTTAACTGAATTAAAAAGCAAACTTTCTATACCTCTAGTTTGTAAGGTTTTTCTTTTTAAGCAAAATGAATGCAATACTTTTGTGAATTTCTTAAACTATGACTAGTGATTTTAATTTTCCTAATCTTAAACCATGTATCCTTAAACCTTTGTATCCTTAGAGTAAATCAGTCTTCATAATACTGAATTTTTTCTCTAACCTTTTTACTAGGATTTAAAAAAAAAATTCAATCAATAGTCATTAATCAGTTTCAACTATATTTTTCTTTGATTTATTCTTTCCTAATTTTGGTGTTATGATTAGGTATAATGATCACTTGACCACTGTCTGCCTTAGTTTCCTCACCTATAAAATGGGAATAATAATAGCACATATCTCCTAACTTGTTGCGAAAATAAAATGAGAAAACATTTATAATATTTCAAAGTGCTCTGCAAACCTTAAAAGCATTACATATGGGGGTGTGTGTGTGCATATGCTAGCTATTATTACATGATTAGGTAATATATGTGTCCTGCATTTGTTTTGTAGAGTTTTTTCCTTCTCAGATTTTGTGGATAATTTATGTAGCATACATACGTGTTGTTTAAATTCTTGATAAAATTCAAATTGGGAATGCATATTAACCAAGTTCTTCCTACTTCTTTGGTGGTTTCTTCCTTTACAGTTTTGTTTTCTGAAGATATATCATGTACCTTATTTTATATTCTGTTAGTTTCATCATTTTTGTGTTTCTCTAGAATTTTTTTTCATTTTTATTAACATATAACATATTAACATAAAAGTATAAATAACACTTTTATACTTCATGGTTTTATCAGTGTCCTTATTCTGAATTATATATTTAACGTGTTTCAAGAAAATTTTGAATAGTTTGGGTTTATGAATAAAAGACATCTTTTTTGGAAAGATTGTTTAAACCATGGCTAAAACACCAGGAAGAAATTGATAAGGAAAAAGAAGCCTTCCCAAATGAAAATTAACAATGGATAATATTTTTACTGTTCTGTAACTTACTAAAAGATACAAAAGATATAAGATACTATTGCATATTTCTGTTGATTATGAAAAAATCAGTAGATCAAATGGCTTCCTTAAACAATTTTATAAAGATAAGAGAATAGGCATTTAGGTATGTATTTGACATTTTCTTTGTGCACAGAAAAAGTACTGACCCCTAAGATGGAGTGATTAAGGCCATAAATGAAGTGTAAGGGAGATTCTCTGTCATTAATGAAGTTCTTCAGGTGCTCTTGTTTACATATATTATTCTGATGGTTACTTCAAGCCTTGAAACATTACACAGCATCAATAAACATATATTTACTAAAGATGACCTACTAAGTGCCAGGAACTGGGGATACTGGAACAGAGAATTACTCACAGAGAGCTTAAATTTTAGTTAAGGAGACAAGTACACATAAAAATATTTACTTAAAATACAAAGTAAATACTAGTATTGGTAAAAATAATTTATTTACAAGATATTTGGGGAGGGAGGCCAGTAGTAATTGGAGAGAGCAGGAAAAACTTTATGAAAAAGGTGGTGTAGTAGCTACATTTTAAAGGAAGAGAATTCTAAGGTAGAAGTAAAGAAGAAGTGCTTTCCAGGTATAAAGGAAGGCTAAGGCAAAGGCATAGAGACAGATGAATTATTATGGTTGAGGAACCCAGAGCATGCCAGTTTGTCATCTGGAAGTGATTGCTCTATTTCCTGTCCTCTAACTTATGTATGAACCCTCTGCAGTCATGTTTCTAATTTCATTGAAATTGAAACTGCTCTCTTCACAATTACTATTGATGTCTTAATTGTCAGATAGTGGCCTTTTTTCAGTTCTCATCCTTCTTGACCCCTCTATATGCTTTGACAGTGATGATTACCTGATTCTCCTTGATAGACTTCTCTAAATTTTTCTGTTACTTCTCTCATTTTTCTCCCATGTATGATCACTCCTTCCCAGTCTCCTCTGCTAGTGCTTCATCCAACTTATGTGTTTCGACAAAGTCTTGAAAACCAAAACCATAGCTGAACCATACCGTGATGTATTTAAAACTGTTTTTCAAGAACTTTCTAAAAGCATTAATGCGGACATACACACAAATGGTTCCTGAAGAGAAACACTTTATTTCCCCTCTATTTCTCCTGCTGCTTGGTATTTATACTCCATAATCTGTTGGTTTTCCTAAATTGTTTGAGTGTCCCCCAAATCCTGGATCATTTTCTCTTTGAACTGTAAGCCATTTCACTTAGTGATCTTATTGGCTCCTATTGCTTCAGTTGTCATCCCTTTGCAAATATTTCTCAGATCAATTTGTCCATCCTAACCTTTCTCACGACCTCCAGTATACTATCTTCAGCTGCCTATTAGACATTTCAAACTGAATGTCTGGTTGGCATCTTAAACAACCTGTTCAAAACACTGAATCACTTTATTCTTCCCCCCTTCCCAGAAAATCCAAAACCTTTCACCTTTCCCTTCTCTTTGTCAAGGTTAGTACCATCATCCTAATTACTCCAGCTTGTAACCTCAGGGTCATCCTTGCCTTCCTTTCACCCAACATAATCCATTCTGTTGCCACCCTGGTTCAGGTGTTCATTAACTCATTCCTGGACTAGCTGCTGCAGTAACCTTCTGGTTAATGTCCCTACCTCAAGTCTTTCCCTGTGCCAGCTCTACTGAACTGCTAATGTGATTTTGCGCAAAACACAGGTCTCACTATGTATATCAGCCTTCCCTTCCCTGTGGCTCCAACCATTCCCTCACTCATTAAACTCCTATGACTCCTTATTACTTGTAGCATCAAATATATAATCCTGTCTGGCTTTTAAAAGCACTCATAATCTGGTCTTCTGCTTTTTCTGGCTTAATCTTTACTCCTATAATTCCTTTGAAGTTTGGTATTTTCCTTTTTGTTTCAACTTTACCTATATTAGAGTTATAAGGTGGAGCCTCAGAATTACTTTAATATTAGTGATGTGCAATATTCTCTTACATGGCTATGCATAGCTTGGATTTCTTTCACTGAAAATTACTTATTTATATTCTTTGACCATTTATCAGTTGAAGAATGGATCTTGCTCCTCTAAATTTGAATCAGTAATTTATATAGGTTGGAAACAACATTTTTATGAAAAGAAAATTGATAATCTTAGCTGAATTGGAATTTTTTTGGGGGAATTTATATTTAAAAATTTTCATCAAATCAAAATTGCCCATTTTATCTTTTATGATATTCATTAACAATTTTCTTGTCATCAACTTTTCCCTTATCCATACATCCAAAAGACAGTTTCTTCCTTGATTATCTAATTTGTTTACAAATGTAGTGTTTTATAATTAGGTCATCAATCCATTTGTAGTCTGTGAAACGAGATTGTAGTATATGGTATGAAATTGTTGGTCTAAACAAACTCTTCTTTTAAACTGATTTCCAGTTTTCCTTTTAGTTTTTCTCAGATAGTAAGTCCTTAACTCAGTACTTGGAGTTGTTAGATTTATCAGACATTTGGCTACTATATTTGTATGTATCTAATCTACTCTAGTGGTCAATGTTTTTGTTTTTTAACCAGTACCAAGTCAATTTTATTATTGCTTGATAGAATAGTTTTTGATCTGGTACATCTAGGACCTGTTTCTTTTACCCTCCCTTTTATTCCTTTGATATTCTTGACCTTTCGTTTATCCAAATGAATTTTGTTGTTAATTTTCCTAGTTCCATAAAGTTTAACATGAAGTTTATGCTTCCTTCAAAAGTATAGTTTCTCTGTTTCATGATATTTAGAATTTTTAATTTTGTTTTGCCTAATGGTATGATTTCAATTTTTTTTCCTTTTTTTTCTTTTTTCTTTTTTTAATATAAATTTATTTAATTTTTACATTCATTTTCACAAAATTTTAGGTTCCAAATTTTCTCCTCATTTATCCCCTCCCCCCACCCCAATACACTGAGCATTCTAATTTTCCCTATCACCAACCTGCCCTCTCTTCTATCATCCCTCCCTTCTCTTGTCCCCATCTTCTCTTTTGTCCTTTAGGGCCAGATGACTTTCTATTCCCCATTAACTGTATTTCTTATTTCCGACTAGCAAGAACAATACTCAACAGTTGTTCCTAAAACTTTGAGTTCCAAATTTTCCCCATCCCTCGCTCCCCACCCATTCCCTTTGGAAAGACAGGCAATTCAGTATGTGCAATATCTGTGTAGTTTTGCAAATGATTTCGATAATAGTCGTGTTGTGTAAGACTAACTGTATTTCCCTCCATCCTATCCTGCCCCCCATTGTTTCTGTTCTGTCTTTTGATCCTGTCCCTCCCCAAGAGTGTTGACTTCAAATTGCTCCCTCCTCCCATTGCCCTCCCTTCCATCATCCCTCCCTCCCTGCTTATCTCCTTCTCCCCCACTTTCCTGTACTGTAAGATAGGTTTTCATACCAAAATGAGTGTGAATTTTATTCCTTCCTTTAGTCGAATGTGATGAGGGTAAACTCCATGTTTTTTTCTCAGCTCTCCTCTTTTTCCCTCCACTAAAACGTCTCCTGCTTGCCTCTTGAATGAGATATAATTTACCCCATTCCATTTCACCCTCTCTCCTCCCACTACATTTCTCTCTCGCCCTTTACCTTACTTTCTTTTAAGATATGGTCCCATCCTATTCAACTCACTCTGTGCTCTTTGTCTCTGTGTGTGTGCACTCCCGTGTGTACGTGTGTGTGTGTGTAGTCCCACCAACTATCCAGATACTGAAAAGTTTTAAGAGTTACAAATAATGTCTTTCCATGTAGGAATGTAAACAGTTCACCTTTGGTAAGTCCCTTATGACTTCTCTTTGCTCTTTACTTTTTCATGCTTCTTCTCATTCTTGTGTTTAAAGGTCAAATTTTCTTTTCAGCTCTGGTCTTTTCATCAAGAATGCTTGAAAGTCTTCTATTTCATTGAAAGACCATATTTTCCCCTGAAGTATTATACTCAGTTTTGCTGGGTAGGTGATTCTTGGTTTGAGTCCTAGTTCCTTTGACTTCTGGAATATCCTATTCCATGCCCTTCGATCCCTTAATGTAGAAGCTGCTAGATCTTGTGTTATCCTGATTGTATTTCCACAATACTGGAATTGTTTCTTTCTAGCTGCTTGCAATATTTTCTCCTTGACCTGGGAATTCTGGAATTTGGCCACAATGTAGGAATTTCTCTTTTTGGATCTCTTTCAGGCAGTGATCGATGGCTTCCTTCAATACTCATTTTGCCCTCTGTTTCTAGAATATCAGGGCAGTTTTCCTTGATAATTTCATGAAAGATGATGCCTAGACTCTTTTTTTGATCATGGCTTTCAGGTAGTCCCATAATTTTTAAATTGTCTCTCCTGGATCTATTTTCCAGGTCAGTTGTTTTTCCAATGAAATATTTCACATTCTCTTCCATTTTTTCATTCTTTTGGTTTTGTTTTATGATTTCTTGGTTTCTCAGAAAGTCATCAGACTCCGTCTGTTCCATTCTAATGTTGAGAGAACTATTTTCTTCAGTGAGCATTTGAACCTCTTTTTCCATTTGGCTAATTCTGCTTTTGAAAGCATTCTTCTCCTCATTGGCTTTTAGAACCTCTTTTGCCAAGGTGTTATTTTTCAAGGTGTTATTTTCTTCAGCATTCTTTTGGGTCTCCTTTACCAAAGTATTGACCCGTTTTTCATGCTTTTCTTGCATCTCATTTCTCTTGCCATTTTTTCCTCCACCTGTCTAACTTGATTTTCAAAATCCTTTCTGAGCTCTTCCACGGCCTGAGCCCACCGGACATCCACCTCGGATGTCTGGAATACAGAGGCCCAACCTCCACTTCTTTCCCTGATGGCAAGCATTGTACTTCCTCATCAGAAGTGAAGGGTGGAAGTAACCTGTCTTCCCCAAGAAAATATCTTTCTATGGTCTCATTTTTCTTCCCTTTTCTGGTCATTTTCCCAGCCAGTTACTTGACTTCTGAGATTCCTCTGCACCCCTGCCTAGATCCTTTCAGCTAGTGCTTGGGGTCTGAGATTCAAATGCTGCTCCCCAGCCTCAGGGCTTTCAGGGTCAGGTGGGACTGCTTTTCAATGTGAGCTTAAGTTCTGGTGCTCAGGTGAGGGCAGGGCCGCCTCCCATGCTCAGTTCCCTCAGGGGCTTTATGTGGAGACCTTAGGTAATGGCCCTGAGCTCCTTTCTGCTCCAGGAGTTCCGGGCCACCGCTGCCTCTGCCTCCACCTCTGCCACGGCCTCCTGAAGGGGCCTGAGTCATGGAGACACCCCGCTGCCCTCTTGGCCAGCTCAGACGTCTTTCTTACTACTGACCTGTAGCGCCTGTGGGCGGAGGGACCTTTGTGCCCGATGGAGATTCCGTCCCTGAAGCCTGCTCTGATTTGCTCCTCTGGGGCCATGCAGCCAGGGCAGCGCAGGGGTGGGCTCCGCTGTCCCGTGCGTGACGGACCCCTGGGGATGGCTTTCCAGGGCTCTCTGGAACGGAAATCTCCTCCACTGTGTTGGTGTGTGGCTTACAATGCTCCAGAATTTGTGGGGAGTTCTTTTTACAGGAAATTTATGGGCTGTGGATTCGGAGCTAGGATATGTGAATCTTTCTACTCCGCCATCTTGGCTCCTCCCCCTCAATTTCAATTCTTTTTAAAAAAAAATCAGATACATACTGTATTTTGTTCCTCTTCCTCCTCTTGATTTTATATATGTTTTTCTTCATATTGTTTAGTTTGTTTTTTTATCCATTTTGCTACAAACTTTTGTTTTATCATATTATTTAGCATTTTCACATTTATGCTTTTGTCCTTTTTTAAAAATCTTCCTAAAATTAAACACTGCAATTAATTTGGGGTGTGGTACTTTGATACACTAGTGTATTCCCATAGTTTGTCTCCCCTTCCAACTTCTGGAGCCTTACTCTATCTCAGATTGTTTGAATTAAATAAATTGTTGCTCTTTTATTACCTATTCAATATATATGTATGTGTTTCTCCCCATTTTGTTTTTTTTTCCTTTTAAATTAACAGTTCAAAAATCTCCCTTCCTTTGTCCTATGCTCTTATTTTTATTGAGTGACTTTAGTTTCTTGAAGGCTTCAGGGTAATTGTTCTTTTTGATGTTCTCATTCCTCTTGTTTTTTACATGAAATTTAAAGAATTTCATTTCCTAATAGATTATAGCCTTATGTTTTCCTCATATCTGTCATGGGGCTAGCTTCTAAACTACCAGATTTGAGCACTCTCTTATATTCATTTTCTTGTTGTCTTTGTAGATTTTATTGTCTTCTTGTGGGTGCCATGTACTGTCATTTAGATCATGAGGCCTTTTGTTCTTCCTCTCACCCCACATCTTCACTGTGATTAATATCCCAGAGGTGCTACCATTCTCTCATTGACTTAATAGCTCCCCAAGTCCCATGGAATTCTAATATCCTTTTGTCTAAGCCAACATGTCTAGATACTGCTCCTGGAGATGAGTGCTGTCTTTGAGAAGGCAACCACTCAGTTCACAAACTTAACTCAAACTAAACTACCAATTCCTCATCTTCTTTCATTATCAGATAGCTCCTCCTCCATGGGAATCCTCCTTGAAGGATATTCTTTATAGGTGTGAGCTAAGCTGAAGTCCCAGGATTCATTCTGCCCTGCTGTCTAGAGCAAATTTTGATCTATGAAATGCAAAATTCTCAAAGAAAAATATGCATAATGTTAGAGGAAAGTGTTAGTAGTATTAGGAGTGTTTCATCACATAATTATGATAAGATAAAAGAGTTCTACAAAGCTAGGCAGAATGACATGTTTAAGATTGATTTAGTTTTGGAAGTTATAATATAGAATTTTTTCATTTCAGTAGAAATTGTATTAGTGGCTTGTTATTGTATTTTACTGTCTTGCAGATTCTTCATCAACTTCCCTTAATGTGTGAAAAATTTTTTTTTAAATCTTTCTCACAGTAAAAATGAGCAGAAGAATGACTTGTTAAACCTCTGTTTTTTCAGGATTATAATGATGAAATCAGGCAAGCACAGCTCCAGGAACTGACATATTTGAATGGTGGTTCAGAAAATGCAGATGTTCCTGTTGTTCGTGGAAAACCACCAATGCGAGCCCGGGGAGTGCCAGCTCCTGCATTATCCAGGTTGGTGCTTCCAAATCTCACTTAATTTGAATTACTTTTATGTTATTGACTGCTTTTGATATTTAAGTGCCATGTAATTCTAATAATTTTTTTGAATTTTTCTATTAATACTAATATTGTCCTTGTCCTTTGCATTTAATTGAAAGTGATACAGTGCTTGTGGACCATCTTGACATAAAGTCCAATTTGCTATCAATTATCTTTTCTAGCTGTTTTTGTATCTATTAGAAATTTTTACTGCTCCTTCCATTTTTACAGAACTCTAATCATCACAAAAATTTTCCTTGTATCATACTTAGTTTTGTTTTTTTTTTTTCTCTTTCTCACTTCAACCCATCATTCAAGCCAACTGCGCTTTGGGGGTCAAACGGAAAATGTCTAATCCCACTTTCACTTGATAGCTTTTCAAATATTTAAAGATATTCCTCTTCTCCTCCAAGTCTCTTAGGCATCGTGGGTAGAGCTCTGAGCCTGGAGTCAGAAATATCTGAGTTCAGATCTAGTCAGTCTTACAACACTAGCTATGTGTCCCTGGGCAAGTCATTTAACCTCTGTTTCAGTTTCCTCAAATGTAAAGTGGGAATTACTGTAGCACCCATCTCCCAGGGTTGTTATGAGGATCAAGTAAAATAATATTTTTAAACAATAAGTACAGTGCCTGGCACTTAGTAAGTGGCTATTCCCTTCTCTTCTCTCTGCAGAGTAAGCATCTTCAGTTCCTTTACAATCCCTGCACAAATCTTCATATGATTTGAACCTTCCTGGTTTTCTTCTGTATGCTTTCCAGCATATCAGTGTTCTTTGGTAATATGTGTCGTGGGAATTGAACTAATTGAATGATTTATTGAATGATTTTTAGAAAAGATAATGGTTAATATGTGATGAACTTTGGGGATACAGACACGAACTTGAAAAGGTCTCTATGCTCAAGGAATTTACATTACTCTTTCAAGAAAAACATCATGAAAAGATGGCTAGGATAGCTGCTTTATAGAATGTCTGGTCTGAGACTAGCTAGACATTTTGGGCTAACTAAAAATGGTATTCTATAGGTGACCTAAGTGGTACAAAAGTACTCATTCTTTATTTCTGAATACTAGTCATCTTTTAAAAATAATTTTTATTTTTATATTGCTCGATTTTCCTCTGTGTCTCTGCCCGTTACCTTCCCATTGAGTCACTCTATATGAAAAATAATTTTAAAAGAAAAAAGGGAGAGATGGGAATATTACAAAATCAATAAAACCAATTAATATGTTGAAAAAAATCTGATAAGCAGTACCAAATATGTTCTTATTTCTTTTCTTTAAGGCTATGCTTATTCTTTGTGCTATTATTTGTTTTGGTGCAGTGGATAGAGCACCAGTGCAAGAGTCAGGAGGATCTGAGTTCAAATCTCACCTCAGACACTTGACACTCATTAGCTGTGTGACCTCGGGCAAGTCTCTTAACCCCAATTGCCTCATCCTGGGTCATCTCCAGTTATCCTAATGACTATCTGGTCACTGGATTCAGAAGGCTCTGGAGGAGAAGTGAGGCTGATGACCTGCACAGCCCTCCCTCACTCAAAACAAAGTCAAGTGTCAAAGTCATGTCATTATTTCTCTGATGGCATGGTCTTCTTCAGCAATGAAGGATGAACACACACACACATATATACACAATGTTTGTCGTTGTTGATCTTTCCTTCTTGAATTGGACCAGTGATATCACAAGGGTGTTGTTTTGACTTGTGCAAGAACTGGATTTAAGTGAGTCAGAGTTGTGCAAAGTTGTCAGCCTCATTTTCTCCTTCAGTCATCACAGTCCAGTGGCCAAAAAGAATTCAAGAAGACTGGTAATGGTCCAGGATGCAGTGGGCAACCGTGGCCTTTTTAAACTAAGGTCTTTTCCAGATCCCAATTTGTCTAAGGCAATACCCGTTTAATGATTTAGGGCTAGGTAAAGAATTGAGACAGGAGACGGCCTCGTTTGTCATGACAAAAGAATCATTCTGAGAGCTTTAGACTTTCTGAATTTCTGGCCAGAACAGAAAACAGTTAGTTGCTATTTACCGTCACTCTGAGCTCTTCAGATCCAAAAGGTGAGCTAGCGAGGCTTATCGACCATTCCATGAAAGCCAGGGTGATTTAGTTTTAAAAGAGTAGTCAGGTAGCTCCATTTGAATCACAGTGGGCTTTTTCAAGGCTTGTTTTTTTATATCATGAAATCATAAATGTCAAGGTGGAGCCAAAATGGTGGAGTGAGAGCAACCACTCACCTAAACTCTTAGACAGACTCCTTCAGATACCTCTAAAAATAGAATCTGAACAAATTTTTGAGGTGTAAAATCCAGTAGGAGACAGACTGAGGCAAATTCGTAGCCCAGGACAGACTGGAAGGTCAATGGGAAGGATCTGTTCTGCGGGGGTGAGTGCACAGCACGTAGAGCGGTGTGTCCAGCACAGCAGAGCAGGAAAGCCCTGGCGAGGCCTGAGGCAGCAGCAGGTGAAACTGCAAGTGGCAGTCCAAAGCAGGGAGACAAGCAGAGCTGAGCGAGTGACAGCCACTGAGCCCCAGATATCAGCTGCACCAGTTCCTGAGATTTTCAGCCCAGAGATTAAACGCCTGTAAGTCCCCTACTTGAACTTCTGGGAGCCAAAATGCAGAGTGATTGGTAAATGCTCTCTCCTACCCCCTTGTTGACCACGAAAGAATCATAAAATATTTCCCCAGAAAAATCATGGATAAGTGGAAACAGCTGAAGGAGCAAACGGTCTCATAACACCTGAGGCCAGGAAAATAGCTAAAAGGGATTCCTCTTACTGTGGCAGAGGTGAACTGGAGGAAAAGGGGCCCCAGGGAGGTGGAAACTCTCATTAGGACCCAAGTGTACCTCAGTACTGGGAGAAGAGCTTCAGGGGAGGTGGAAACTTGCACTAGGACCTAGGTGTGCCTCAGCGTTCCAGGGGAAACAGGAAGACAATAAGACAGCCATGATCACCAACCCCCTTTCCTCAGCTCAGCTGAGGAGATCTCCTGGGACCAGACCACCCTTCTCCCACACTTAACAAGGTAGCCCCAGGGCTAATCTGGGACACACAAAACAAAAAGATAAAAAGGCCCCACCTGCCTTTAGCTTTTTCACACCAGTAAACTCAACACCAAGTTCTGTATCTTCTAACTGAAAGAACCAGAAGCCACAACACAAATCACCAGCATGAGCAAGAAAAAGCAAAGCAAAGGCGAAAAAACCATAGAATCTTTCTGTGGGGACAAGGACCAAAAGAAGAATACCAAAGAGGTCAGTAGTGAGACTGTGCTCCCATGTGAAACTTCAGAAAGGATCATGAACTGCTTCCATGCACAAACAGCCCTCCTGGAACAACTGAAGAAGGAAATAGAAGAAAAACTGGCCAGTGATTTTAAAAGTAAGAAAAAAGAATTCCTTGAAGAGAACATCTCTTTAAAAAGGAAAATTGAGCAAATGGAAAAGGAAGCACAAAACCTAACTGGGAAATTTGGACAAATGGAAAAGGAAACACAAAACCTAACTGGGAAAACTGGAGACATGGAAAGGGAAGTACAAAAACTAACTGGAGAAAATAATTCCTTAAAAGGAATAATTGGACAGATGGAAAAGGTAATGCAAAAGTTAACTGAAGAAAACTGATAAAAATTGGAATTGGGCAGGTAGAAACTAATGACTCTGTGAGACAGCAAGAATCAGTCAAACAAAATCTAAAGAATGAAAACATAGAAGAAAATGTAAAATATCTAATTGGAAAAACAACTGACTTGGAAAATACATCTAGTAGAGAAAATTTAAGAATTACTGGCCTACCAGAAAGCCATCATGAAAAAAAGAGTCTGGAAAATATCTTCCAAGAAATCATCAAGGGAAACTGCCCAAAAGTGCTACATCCAGAGGGCAAAATAGTCACTGAAGGAATCTACCATTCACTTCCCAAAAGGGATCCCAAACTAAAAACACCAAGAAATATTGTTGCCAAATTCCAGAACTATCAAGTGAAGGAGAAAATACTACAGGTAGCCAGAAAGAAACCATTCAAATATCGAGGAGCTACAGTCAGGATCACATAGGACCTTGCAGCTTCTACATTAAAAGATCAAAGGAATTGGAATCTGATATTCTGTAAGGCAAAGGAGCTGGGACTGCAACCAAGGATCAGTTACCCAGCAAAGTTCAGCATAACATTTCAGACAAGGAGATGGACATTCAACGAAATTAGGGATTTCCAGAACTTCCTGAAAAAAAGGCCAGAACTCAATAGAAAATTCGATCTTCTAATGCAGGTCTCAAGAAAAGAATAAAAAGGTA
Organism: Bettongia penicillata ogilbyi; assembly: GCA_023548195.1. Lineage (NCBI taxonomy): Eukaryota > Metazoa > Chordata > Mammalia > Diprotodontia > Potoroidae > Bettongia > Bettongia penicillata. Next base: position 2,156,533 of record JAJHZJ010000426.1, read on the forward strand.
AACAGGGGAAAAGAAAAACTTGTTACTCAGTTTGGGCAAACTGTTTACCTATAAGGGAAGATGATACTTGTTAATCTTGAGAATTGTACATCTATTATGAAATATAAAAGGGATATACATAGAGCAAACAGGTATAAAGTAAATGATGTGATGATAAAAATATGATTTAAGCATGTGAAGGAAAGGAGATGTCAAAAGGAGGAAGCAGGAAATGGTAAATTACATTACAGGAAGAAGTACAAAATTACAGTAGAGGGAAAGAGGGGAGAGAGATGAACATTGCTTAAAAGGTACTCTCATCTGATTTGGTTCAATGAAGGAACCATAAACTTAATTAAGTATATAAATCTAACTAACTATAGGCAATAGGAGGGAAAGGGGGAAGAAAGATGAGGGAAAACTAAAAAGGAGGGAAGAAGTAGTAAAGGTAAAGGGGGTAAAAGAGAGGGGGGTTGAAAGAAGGAAGACAAAGACTGTGGGAGGTGGTAGTGAAAAGTAAAAACTATTGAGAAGGGGAAGGGAGACAGGAGAACTAAAAACACAAATGGTGGGAAAGAGGATGGAGGGAAAAACACAGATTGTAATCATAACTGTGAATGTGAATGGAGTGAACTCTTCCATAAAATGGAGACAGATAACAGAATGGATTAAAAGCCATAATCCAACAATATGTGATTTACAAGAAACATTTGAAAGGGTGGGATACACACAGGGTAAAAGTAAAAGGTTGGAGCAGAATATATTGTGCCTTAGCTGATGAAAGAAAAGCAGGGGTAGCAATCCTAATCCTAGACAAAGCAAAAGCAGAAATAGATCTAATCTAAAGAGATAGGTAGGGAAGCAAGCAAAAGTTTTTGCACAACCAAACCCAACGCATCCAAAATTCAGTAGAAAACTGGGAAAGAGTTTTTACAGCTAATGTTGGTAATAAAGGCCTCATTTCCAGAATATATAGAGAACTAAGTCAAATGTATAAAAATACAAGTCATTCCCTAATTGATAGTCAAAGAAATGAACAGGCAATTTTCAGAGGAAGAAATTAAAGATATCTATAGTCATATGAAAAAATGCTCTCAGTCACTTTTGATTAGAGAAATGGAAATCAAAACAACTCTGAGGTACCATATTACATCTCTCAGATTGCCAAACATGACGGAACAGGAAGATGATAAATGTTGGAGAGGATGTGGGAGAGTTGGAACACTTAATTCAATGTTGGTGGAGCTGTGCGCTCATCCAGCCATTCTGGAGAGCGGTTTGGAACTATGCCCAAAGGGCTACAAAAAGGTGCATACCCTTTGACTCAGCAATATTGCTTCTAGAACTGTATCCCCAGGATATCATAAAAATGGGAAAGGGTGCAGCATGTACAAAAATATTTATAGCAGCACTCTTTGTGGTGGCCAAAAACCGGAAATCAAGGGAATGTCCATCAGTTGGGGAGTGGCTGAATAAATTACGGTATATAAATGTAATGGAATACTATTGTGCCATAAAAATGATGAACAAGAAGACTTCAGAGAGGCCTGGCAAGATTTATATGATCTGATGCTGAGTGAAAGGAGCAGAACCAGGAGAACTTTGTACACAGCAACAACCACAGTGTGCGAGAGTTTTTCTAGTAGACTTGGAATTTCATTGCAGTGCAACAATTTAAAAAAAATTCCCAGTGGTCTTCTAAGGCAAAATACCTTTCACATTCCAGAGAAAGAACTATGGCATTCAATTTCAGAATGTAGCAGATCATTTTTTTCTGTGTGTGTGTGTTGTGATTTGGTTTGTTGGATGATTTCTCCTACTCATTTTAATTCTTCAACACAGCATGACTATAGTGAAAATGTATTTAATAGGAATGTATGTGTAGAACCTATATAAAAGTGTATGTCATGTCAGGGAGGGAGGGGGGAAGTGGGGAGGAAGAAGGGAGAAATAATAATCTAAGTTATATGGTAGTGATTGTAGAACAATGAAAATAAATAAAATTAATTAATTTAAAAAAAGAAATCATAAATGAAATCTATACAAGACAATGATTATCGTCCCAGCTTTAAAAAGAAAATAGGAAATTTTAAAAAATCTATCCCTCACATTCCAAGATATCTTCCCAGGAATTGAAAATTATAGTCCTTTGGACAGAGCACCCACATGTAATGGTCTGACTCCCCACAGAGGGACTTCATGTGAAGAAAGAAGAGGAAGAGGAGGAGATAAACCAACAAGGAAGATAATAATAATAAAAAAAAAGGAATATTGCTTCCAGATCAGATAAAAGAGCCTAGGCTTTTGTAAATAAATATTTCAAGACAAAGGAAAATGAATGAATATTTGATGAGGCACAGGAATTTGTAGATTACTATGAGAGCTTGGAACAGCATCAAGATATTCCTGAATGTTTTGAAAGATAAATAAAAATTATGAAAGCAGAATTAATGGCCTTCAAAATTAAAGTAATTGGCAAAATAGAAAACTTGAATCCAGAGTAGCAAGTCTTACCAAAAAAAGAGAAAAACTGGTTAGGAATGCTATTATGTAAACATAAAAGACTGTCTAGAACTAGAGAATTAAAGAACAATGTTATTAGAAGAAAATATAATCTTTTTTCAAGCAAAACATGTAGATCTTGAAAACAAGATATGTAGAGACAACTTAAGGATTATATCTCCCAGAAAATAAAAGCATGACAAGTCAGAAATCTTAAATACTATAAAGCAAGAAAATTGTGTCTATTGCTTAGAACCCCATGGCCAAGTGGAAGTAGAAAAAAGCCCAGTGGTCACTCTTTCTGAAAGAAACCCTAAAATGAAACTACGAAGAATATTATAGCCAAAGTCCAGAGATCTTCCAGGTTAAGGAAAAAATGCCTCAGTCAGGCAGAAGTAATTCAAGTACAAAAGCGGCTACCGTTCAGATCATACATGGTTTAGCATCCACCACCTTTATAGGGGTAGAAAACTTGGAATATGATATTCCAGAAAGTAACAAATGTGGGCTTACAGTCAAGAATGACTTACCAAGAAAACCGAATACAGTTTTATAGGGAAAAAATGATTAGTCATAAAATAGAGGATATCCAAGTATTCCTGATAAAGATGAGCTACTGGGAAAATTTGAAGTATAAATATGGGAATGAAGAGATAAACATGAATAAACAATGATTAAGGACTAAACCAAGATTATTTCTTATGTCTAAATATAGGGAGATAATACATGTGTTTCCTAAAACCGTAATATCATCATGAGTCATATATAAAGGAAACCTAATTAAAGAAGATCTTAGAATGGTTCTGTCTCATTATGATTATCTTAAGAATGAAAAGAGAGGATTAGTGGAATACTATGGGAAATAAGGAAAATGAAAGCTAGAGGGAATTTCTCAAATAATCAAGTAGCTTTACAAACAAGGAGATGGTGGTAAAGCAGAGATGCTGACACTTGGACCGCACTCTCTTCTGAGAAATCCATGGGTTAGTAAGTGTATTCCTATTTCTATTCTGAACTGATCAAAGGAGGGAAAAATAGCCACCCATACAGTTAGGTACAGAAATATATTTCACTTAATGGTGAAATAATAATACATATTTATATAGTATTGTGCCAGACATTCTGGCATAACATTCATAATGTTATGAAATCATTATCTCTTTTATCCTCCCAACAGCCCTGAGAAGTAGGTACTATTATTCTCCTCATTTTACAGATTAGAAAATTGAGGCAAACAGGTTGAGTGACTTGCCCCAGGGTCATAGAGTTAATGTTAAGTGTCTGAACCCATATTTGAAACTGGATCTTCCTGACTCTTAAGTCCAATGCTCTATCCACTGTGCCACCTAGCTGCCCTAGCTTTAACATCCATGGGTTATGTAATTGGCAGTAGATTCTCAATAATTTCTGTTACAGTGTACTCTCCTGATTTTTTTCCTGTCTTGATGACTACTTTTCATTTCCTTTGCTGGGCCTTGCCCAGAGTTCAATCTTAGTCCCTTTTTTATTCTTCCTCTTTACAATCCTACTTGTTAATCTCATCAGTTGCCATGGATGAAGTTATCATCTTTACCATGTAGGTGATTATCAGATCTATTTTTCTAGCCCTAACCTCTCAGCTAGCTTCCAGTTTTTCATCTCTAGCTGCTCTGTGATCCCGGGCAAGCAACCTAGCCCTTTCCTACCTCAATTTTCTCATCGGTAAACGAAGATAATAATAGCACCTACCTCCTAGGATTGTTATGAGGATTAAATGAGACAACATTTGTAAAGTTCCTTTAAAAACTTAAGTGCTAAGTAGATTTTATTATTATTTACAATAATATTACAAATATTATAATAATAAAATGATAGTAATAATTTTGGATGCCTCAAACTGGGTGGCCCTTAGACATCTTAAATTCAGCATGTTCAAAACTCATTATTTCCCCCCCCCAAATACTTCCTCTTCAGTCTTCTGTGTTACTATTAAAGATTTAACCATTCCCCTACTCACTGAGACTCATTATCTTTGCCACCATCATTAGCTGCTTAGTGTTTAGGTGATTAAAGGGAATATTTTCAGAGAGAAATAGATAATCAAGTTCATCTTTTATTCCTGTTAATGTTTGTTGAAACGGATTCAGACTGATACTTTGTTTCTGTTGATGAGTTGTTTCAGTTTGGAGTTTCCTTAGTGAAGATACTAGATTTGTTTGCCATTTCCTTCTACAACTTATTTTACAGATGAGGAAACTGAGGCAAACAGGGTGAAGTGACTTGCCCAAAGTCATTCAACAACTAAGTAAGCTTAGTAAGTATAAGGCAAGATTTGAACTCAAGAAGATGAGTCTTCCTGACTCCAAACCAGGCACTCTTTCTGCTGCGCCTCTGAGCTGCTCCAGTTGACTTTGTTGCCCTAGGTGTTATCTTATTTCAGAGTACAAGGGTAACTTCACCCACTTAATGCTCTTCTCTTTAAAGTGTGGCTTCTCTTCGTATTTAGAATATTATGAAACCTCTGTCATTTAAAGCGTTTTTTCATAGGAATACACTTATTTAATCCATGAATTTCTCTTTCTGTTATGTAGTACTGAACCGACACTTAAGTTTTTAGAATGGTTCCTCTGGTTGTTATATGCCTGGTGTTTGCATGGATTTACCAAGGTGCCATTAATTCCAAAAAAATGATACACTTGATCATTAATTACATAAATTATATACAGTAATTTTCTAGGAATTTAATGAGTAAAAATGTAAAAAAAATTACTTTGGAGGAGAAATTGAAATTTCTGTTTTTCATTTATAGAAGTTAAGAAGAAAAAAAGGCCTTAAATCAGTTTTGTTACAATGATGAATGAACAAGGAAAATGCTTTGAACAAATTGTATTAGGTCAGAGATTGTCAGGCTCTTCTGCTTATGACTGTATGTGTTCAGGTTGAATATTATGTAAAATTGTTAGAATTTCATTCATTCAGATAATCATGGTGGTTGTTTTACAAATAGAATGACTGATTGAAAAAGAACCATTGAAAAAGTGATAGATATGGAAGAATTGTAATGTGGCAACTAAAATGTTCAATAAAACACAAGAGAAGACATGATTATTTTATTTTACTTTCCTTTTCTTTTTTTTCACTCCTCAAATAACTCAAATGCAATAAAATTGACCTCAAATGGGGTTTCTTAATTTATAAATCTTAAAGAAAAACTTGGAGCAATCAAATTTAGAAATACCTACATTGACCAAAATTTATAATAATTCTTTTTTTAAAAAAAATGTTCTATTAGGAAATAATCTTAGAGTAATGATAGTTTCTTCACATTATTTTTTTTGCAATATTCCAAGTTCAACTTTCAGAGTTGTGTTTTTATTCATTTATTTATTTAGTCTTAGTTTTCAGCATTCACTTCTAGAAGTTTTAAATTTTCTCCCTCTTCTTCCCCTCCCCAAAATGGCATGCAATCTGATATAGGCTTTACATATACATTCCTATTAAACATATTTTCACATTGGTCGTGTTGTATAGAAGAAGTGGAAGAAATGGGAGTAACCATGAGAAAGAAAAAGACAAAACAAAACAAAAAAAGAAAATAGTCTGCTTAGATCTGCATTTAGCGTCCATATTTCTTCTTCTGGATGTGGATGGCATTTTCCAGAATGAATCTTGAAATTGTTTTAGATCCTTGCATTGCTGAGAAAAGCTAAGACTATCAAAGTCATACTGTGGTTGTTACTCTGTACAATATTCTCCTGGTTCTTCTCACTTCTCTCAGCATCAGTTCATGTAAGTCTTTACAGGCTTTTTCTGAAGTCAACCTGTTCATCATTTCTTATACCACAATAGTATTCCATTACATTCATATACTACAACTTGTTCAGCCATTCCCAGATTGATGGATATTCCCTCAATTTCTAGCGCTTGGCTAGCGCAAAAAGAGCTGCTACAAATATTTTTGTACATGTGGGTCCTTTTTTCACTAGAATTTTGTTTTAAAATTACAATATTATCCCCACTTGCCTTGATTGGAACATATATGCAGATGTCTTCTTGTTTTTGTCTGGTATATAGCAAGAGTAATGTGAAGTTAGAGTTTTAAAATGCTAGTCAGATTGTAAGGAGTAATGACTTGCTAAGGAATTTATACTTTATTTCAGAGTTAATAATAGGGAAGAAAAGGGAGCAAACATTTCTATAAAATCTACTATGTAGCAGGCACTGAGAAAAATCAATACCTGCCCTCAACTAACTAACATTCATGGGGAAAAACAACATGCAAAAAACTATGTACGTACATACACAAAGAGTCAATTGGAGGTAATCTTAGACGGGTACTAGCATTGAGGGGAACCAGTAAAAATGTCTTGATCAGGTTAGAGTTGACCTGAGACTTTTCAAAATCCTGAAAATCTAAGAGCCAGAGCATAGCAGGAAGAACATTTCAGGTACAGTAGATAAACAGTAATTTACAGAGTTTTCTGTGCAAAGAGAAGCAGAGAAGCCAGTATCACTGTGCTCCTTGGATGACAGTAAAGTGTAAAAAGACTGACTAGATAGGAAAGGACCAGACTGTGAAGGACTTTAAAGATTAACACACTGGTCAAAGAACAAAGAGTTCTCAGAAAAAGAATTACAAACTTGTAAAGAACCATATGAAAGAAAGCACCACATCTTTATTAATAAGAGAAATTCAAATCAAAATAACCCTCAACATTTTCCTCATACTTACAGATTGGGAAAGATGACAAAAGATAAGAATAATCAACATTGATGGTATTGTCAAGGGATTTGCAACGTTTGTTGAGCTGTGAATCAGTACAAACATCTTATTAGAAAGCAATTTGATATTATACTAATAGTGATTAAATTTAATTTATTAAATGCCAAGAATTGTTCTGAGCTCTGAGTGTACAAAGAGTGGCAAAAGACAGCCCTTTTTCTCAAGGAGCTCACAAGCAAATGCAGAAGACAACATGTAAGCATCTAATACAAACATGCTTTATACAGGAAAAATTGTAAATAATCAGTAGAGGGAAAGCTCTAGCATAAAGGGGGGGTTTATGAAAGACTTCTTACAGAAAGTAGAATTTTAGCTGGAACTTGAAGGAAGCTAGGGAGAAAAGCATGGAGACAGAAAGGAGGAGGGAGAAAATTCAGGCATGGAGGAATAGTGAAAATGTGTTTAGTGGGACATGAAAGACTATTGTTACTACATCATAGAGTATTTGGTTAGGGAGGTGCCACCGGAGGAGAGAATAAGATGTTACAACATTGTAATGGTATAGAAGAGCTGGTTATGAAGAGTTTTAAATGTGGAACAGAATTTTATATTTGATCTTGGAGGTAAAAGGGAGCCACTGGAGTTGGGCAGGGGTCTAATATGGTCATATATGCATTTTAGGAGGATTATTTTGATAGCTGAGAGGACAGACTGGCATTAGGAGAGCTTTGTGGCAAGGGTACAACTATCAGTCTGTAGTAATAGACTAGTTCTGAGAAGATGAGACCCTGAGCCAGGGTGGTTGATAGCAGTGTCAGAAGAGAGAAGAGGGCCTGTACGGATGTTAGGAGAGTAAATTCATTAGGACAGAGCAATAAATTAGATTTGTGGGAGGAGGAGGTGGGGAGACTGAAGAGTCAAGGGAAACAACTAAGTTGCAAGTATGGGTGACAAGGAGAGGATGATGGTATCCTTAATAGTAAGAACAGAGGTTTCAAAGACAGAGATGAGTTGATATTTGGTTATATCAAATTGAAAATCTATAGTATATCTAGTTCAAGATGTTCAGTAGTGATTTGTATGTGCAAGACTAGAGGTAATGAGACAGTTGAGGACTGAATAGTAGATTTGAGAATCATTAGCAGAGGTAATGATTGATTTAGTGACACCTGATGAATCACCTAGTAAAATAATATAAAAGGAGAAGAAAAAAGTACCTAGAATAGAGTCCTTTGAGACACTCCTGGTTATTGAGTACAAGCTGGACTAAGAACTAACAAAGGATTCTGAGGAGTGAATACGTAGAAGAAGAAACAAGAAAAAGTAATGTTCCAAAAATCTATTTTAAAAAGCATCGAAGAGAGGAGGAGAGATGTCAAAAAGGAAGAGGACTAAGAAAAAGCCATTGGATTGGGTGATTTCAGAGATCATTGGTAATTTTGGAGGGACAATAATGCTTGAATTTTGTGGTCAGAAACAAGACAATAACAAATTAAGAATGTATGTCAAAAGGAAAATTGAACTATTACTATTCTAGATAGCCTTCCCAAGGAGTTTAGTCACAGAAGGAATGAAAAGGATGAGACAATAGATTTTGGGGAAGGGTGGATCAAGTGAAAATTTCTTAAGGATGGGTGACATGACCATATTTTTAGGTGTCAGGTAAGCAGCCAGTAGACAAAAAAACTGAAAATAAGTGAACAAGTGGCCAAGATTAAGGGGAAAATCTTTTGGAGGAGAAGGGATGGAGTGAAGTCACCTGGAAACCCCTTAGAAGAGTTTGCTTTGACAAAAGGGCTCTATTTTCATGTTAGACATAAGTGAAGACAGATGTTGTGGCAGAAGGTACCTGGGAGATTTGAAGAGGGGAAAGAGGGTGCCCTAGGTGAATGACCTAAATTTTTTTTCATTGAAATAAATATGAGCCAAATTTCTCAACTGAGAAAGTGGGTAGAGGACAGCTCTGGGAGATGTGTGGAGGGATGGAAAGGGTTGGAGAAACTGTTGTACTGAATGCAGTAGTGAATCAGTTAGTTGGTTGTAAAGGGATTGCCTTATTGAAGGCAATATGTATTGGATCTAGTCAGCATGATTTCATGATTTTCTCCAACTTTGTTCAGCTTTTCATGATGGATACAGTCAACAGATATTGGGAATAGTCTAAGTCAGAGGCTTAACAGGGCAAGACTGGTAAAAGGATAAGGACACAAGGCAGTCAAGAGAAATAGACAGTGTAGAGTTGAACTGATTCATTGAGAAGTCAAGATGGGTAATGGAGGCAGCTTGTGCTGGACTAATGTCCTGGAAAATAACCAGATGGTCAAAGGTTTGTATTGGAAATACAATGAAAATGAAAATGAAGAACAGAATATTGTGTTGTAAGGCACAGGAAGACATGGAATGACAACAGATTTTTGATCTGATAATGGAATTTCAGATTTTATGAACATGGAAAATGGTGCATTTGTGGGTGACAAGATTCAGGGTATTTCTAGCTTTGTGAGTCATTGAGATGGGATGAATGAATAAGTTGAAGAATTGGAGGGTTGTGTAGTGTTTGAGAGCATATCAGTGTGTATGTTGCATTACTACTGGGCTCATAACTCATAACTAGACTCATTGAAAAAGAATTCCATATGTGTATTTAAATTAACAGCACTTTTTTATGGTAGTAAGAATTGGGAAGGAGGAGTCAATACCCATCAGTTGGGAAATGTCATATGAATTGTATAATTATGGTAAATGAATATTATGTCATTAATATTCTGTAAGAAATTATGATATGATTAATATAGAGAAGCATGGAAAGATTTGAGTGATCTGATGAAAATTAAAGTTATCAGAGCCATGAAAATAGCATACACAGTGGCTACAACAATGTAATTGGAAAGAATAAACACAAAACATCAAGAACGTTTTCCAAAAAGATATTAGAATTACCCCCCAAAAAATATCTCATTTCTGTGTGACTTAGGAGGGATATAAATGTACATTTTGACTACTTTTTCAATATATTGAATCACTCTTGCTGATTTTTTTTTTTGGTCTTTAAAATTAATATGCAGAATGGTTCTCAGTGAGGGGGATAGGGAAGAATACAAGGGAAAATTTTGGTGATTTAAAAAAAAAATTCAGTAACTCTTTTCTAAAAAACACAAACCAAGGTTTAAGTAGGTGGGTGAAATGCTCAGATCTCTCTTCTATTAGGATGAATTTGATGCAGGTGAGACTCAAATGGAGAAAGATTTAAGGCAAAAAGAAAAACCAAATGGCTCTCACTATAGTTTAGCCATAAGGTCTATGAGGTCCGTCCTGTACCAGGTTGGTGCCTATGTCAGAAGAATGAAGGAATACATATGAGAGATTTTGTGAAAAAAGAATCTGTTAGATTTATCAACAAAATGGATAGTTAAGATGCAAGAGATTGAGGAATCATGGGGAGGATGGTGGTACTTGCTACAATAACAGGAATGATTGAAATAGGGAAGGGATTATTGGAAAAGATACTGAGTTTAATTTTGGACATTGAGTTTAAGGTGTCTGCAAGAATATCTAGTCTAGCATGTCCATTATGCATTTGGAGATGTGAGACTATACCTTCAGACAGAGAAAAAGGCTGTGTAAATAGATTTGAGAATCATATTCAAAAAGATGATAACTGAATTCATAGGAGGAAATCACCAAGCAACATATAGGCAAGAGAGAAGGGAGATCAGGGTAGACTCTTGGAGGACATATATAACTAACTAGTGTGTGTTCCTCCTTCATTGCTGAAGAAGACCATGTCATCAGAGAAATAATGACATGACTTGCACTTGACTTTGTTTTGAGTGAGAGAGGGCTGTACAGGTAAGCAGCCTCACTTGTCCTCCAGAGCCATCTGACTCCAGTGACCAGATATTCATCAGGGTGACTGAAGATGACCCAAGATGAGGCAGTTGGGGTTAAGTGACTTGTTCAAGGTCACACAGCTAGTGACTGTCAAGTATCTGAGGTGAGATTTGTACTCAGGTCCTCTTGACTCCTGCACTGGTGCTTTATCTACTGCACCACCTAGCTGCCCCATATAATTGACCTGGAAGAAGATCCAGCAAATGAAACTTAGCAAGATTGGTCAGACAGGTAGGAATAGTGCCAGGAAATGAGCACTGTCGCACAGAACTAGAGAAAAGCGTCCAAGGAAAGAAGGTGGTTGACATTGTCAAAGACTGCAGAAAAGTCAAATTAATGAAAATTAAGAAAAAGCCATTACATTTTCCAGTTAAGAAATCATTATAATTTTGGAGAGTCTTTTCACGTGAATAAGGAGGTCAAAACTATACAAAAGAGAGTTAAGAAGAGAGAGAAAAAGTAAGTGGAAGCACCCATTTTAGATGAACTTTTCAAGAGGTTAAACCATAAAAGGGAGGAAAGATATAGGATAGTAGCTAGTAGGGTTATATTAGCCTTGGGAAGAAGAAAGGGCTGTCTCTTTATATGAGAAAAAGGGACAGGAGACATAATGAGGGAAGCCATTTGAGTGATGATGTATATGGAGATAAAAAGAATTCTCATTGAATAGTGTCAAAGTTTTTTGTTTTGTTTGTTTTTAGTGAAATATGAAACAGAATTCTCAGAATGAGTTTATTGGGGATTGGGGGATAAAATGGGAGCTACAGGATTTTTGAGTATTGAAGAGAAGTTTTGAAAAAGCTCTGACAAGGGAAACAATGAATCAAATAAAGATATATCAAGGGATTGATTGACTTATTGCCATTGTGGTTATGACATGAATTCATAATGGATCCCGTAGGCACAGTTTGACTACTACTTTCTCTAGTTCCCTTAGGTTTCATGAAAATCACAAAGGACAGCAGGTGTTAGGAGTAATCCAAGGTTGGATGTTGTCCAGGCATAATGAGATAAATGATAAGAGGTTAAGGAAATAAAGAGACACATGGGAAAAGTTGTATGAATTAATACAAATTGAAGTTGAATCAAGAAAATAATATAAGCAGTAACTTTCGTAATATAATTGAAATTTTGGTGACAAAATCTTTAAAAATCAGTAAGTTTTATTTTAAAATTAAAAATAGCAAATAGTATAAGACTGGCTCAACAGTGTAAAACTCATTTGTAAAAGACTTTGAAAGCTAGACTAAAGAGCTTATTTTTTATTTACTATGTGTTTTGTTAAGTGATGAGAATTGGAGGTTATATGGTTTGAATCAAGAAATAGTGTAGTTAATAAGATACTTCAAGCATCATCGATCAACAAATATTTATTCAAAACCTACTATGTTCCAGGCACTATGCTTAAGCAGTTTCCAAGGCCAATGTCAGAAAAAGAGATGGTAAAACTTAAATACCAATGTTATACAAAGGAGAAGGAGTATGTGATCAGGAGATGTCTTCAGCAATAATTACATAGAAAAGTGACATGAACCTTCCAGGAGGAAATGTTAATAGTGGAAAAACCTGACAGTATGGAGCAAGGAATGTATTAACAGTATCCAGAGCCAATGAGATTTGTGGAGTAAGAAGTGGAGTGGCAACTAGAAATTTGTGATTCTCTGAGGAATAGCAGATTTCAGTTGACATAAAAAGATGAAATGACTGTTAGTAGAGGAAATTCCAGGATGAAGGGAAGTGTATTAACAATGGAAGAGGGATTTTAATAAAAGGAAGAGTGAAAGTCAAGAAAGTGGAAGAGATTGGAGCAGGGGAGAAGGTTTTGTTATTTGTTGAATTGGCACTGGTGTGGTAGAAGCATGGAGCTTTTCTGACTAGGGCAATGTATAAAAATGGCAGAATTTGAGTGACTAGCATCATGAGAACTGACTGGACTTATTAGCCGTTAAAGGAAATGAGAGGTCAATTTGATGTACTCCATATCACAGTTCTGTAAAATGTAGAAGTTAAAACTGTATCATCTCAAAGGAGCCTTCATCTTTAAAGTTCTGAGTTCTGTGAGGTCTTCTGAAAATAAAATAAGATGAACTGGATGTGAATTTCATTCAAATTTCATTTTGTTGAATTTCATTTCAATTTCATGTTACCCCTGCCTCTCAATCCTGGAGATAATCAAACTTGCTATAGCAACACCAAGCAATTACTGTTTATAATGTTTCAGTGTAGCTGATGTGTAATGATAAATCAACGTTTTTTGTAGAACTTGACTATTTTAGTTCCATCCTTGAAGGTGCATTATTAGCCAGAAGCATTCGATAAAAGCCATGTAAAAGTCAAGTGACTTAATTTACCAGTGAACTTGCCATATTGAAGCAACCATGTGAGATTTATTTACTGCTGCATCAGTTTAACAGTTATTGGTAGATTATTCATTAATCTTCCCAGTTTTAAAGAGTTTTCCCCTAGGGTATTTTGCCAGTATTATCACAGATTTGGCAAGATAAACTTGTGAGTTATGAGACGGTCTCTTCATCCTATTCTTTACCATGCTGCCACATTCATCTTCTTAAAGAAGGGATGTGGGGCCAAGATGGCAGATAGAAACAGGGATTTATAGAGCTCTCCCCGTAAGCCTAACCAAATACTTGTAGAAAATACTCTAAACACATTCTGGAGCTACAAAACCTACAAAATGATGGAATGAAGTAAATCTCCAACCCAAGAGAGCCTGGAAGCTTAAGCCATCTATCACGCAGTGCTGGGAGCAGAGCACAGCCCAGCATGGGCTATGCCAACAAACAAGATTTCCAAACTTCACAATCCCAAAACACTGAAAACAAATTAGAAGGTCAGTGGAAAAAAAACCTGTAAGGCCTGTGTGAGAGAGTAGAGTGGTCTGGCCCCAGCTGCAAGGTGGCAGGAGGATTGAAGAGCCTGAAGCAGCTGCAGTCACAGCAGAGGCAGTGGCAACAGTTGTTTCAGGAGCTCTAGATCCTTTGATTGTGGGAGGATAGAGCAGCTGACAATACGACCCCACATCCCCACTGGAAGCAGAGAACTACCTTGACAAAGAGCTCAAAAGTTAATTAAATGACTGGGGAAATGAGCAAAAACCAGAAAAAAAGTCAGACTATAGAATCTTACTTTGGAGACCAAAATATACAAATAGAAGAAGACAACAAAGTCAAAACTCCTGCATACAAAGCCTCCAAAACATACATAAATTGGTCTCAAGCCATGGAAGAAGTCAAAAAGGATTTTGAAAATCCAAAGAGAAGTGGAGGAAAAAATTGGGAAGAGAAATGAGAGTGATGCAAGAAAATCATGAAAAACAAGTCAACTGCTTGTTAAAGGGGACGCAAAAATGCTGAAGAAAATAACACCTTAAAATATAGAGTAACCCAAATGGCAAAGGAGATCCAAAAACCCAATGAGGAGAAGAATGCCTTAAAAAGTATAAGTGGCCAGAAGGTAAAGGAGGTCCAAAAGCTCACTAAAGAAAATAATTCCAGACCAAGAGTGGGGCGGAGTCAAGATGGCGGAGTAGAATGACTCACTATATGATAGCTCTGAACCCACAGCCCATGCATTTAATGTAAGAAGAGCTCCCCACAAGTTCTGGATCACTGCAGGGTGTGCAGAAACACAGTGGAAGAGATTTCCATTCCAGAGAGCCCTGGAGAGTGGTCCCCATGGTCTGTCGCACCCCGGAAAGCGGACCCCACCAGAGCGCTGCCCTGGCCCGCAGCCCCAGAGAAGCTGATCCGAGCAGGCTTCAGGGACAGAACCTCCAGTGGCCTGGAAGGTCCCTCCTCCCACAGACGCTACAGGTCAGTGAGAGACACGTCTAAGCTGGCCGAGAGGGGAGCAGGGTGTCTCTGTGACTCGGGCCCCAGGCAGCAGCGGCGGCCCCCGGGACTCCCTGAGCAGGCAGGCAGAATCTTCATTACTGAAAGTCTCTGCATAAACAACCTGAAGGAGCTGAGCCTGGGAGACGGCCCTGCCCCACCTGCTCCATCACTGAAGGTCTCTGCATAAAGCCCCTGAGGGAACTGAGCCTGGGAGGTGACTCTGCCCCCACCCCTGCACCAGAACTAAAGCTCACATTGAATAGCAGCCGCGCCTGCCGCGGAAAGCCCATTTGAATCTCAGACCCCAAGCACTAGCTGGACAGATCTAGGCAGGGGTGGACAGGAATCTCAGAAGTCAAGTAACTGGCTGGGAAAATGCCTAGAAAAGGGAAGAAAAATAAGACTATAGAGAGCTTTTTTGAGCAGATGCAAATGATCCCAACTTTCAGATCTGACTACAACGAGGAAATATTCTTGCCATCAGGGAAAGATGTGGAGGGAAGGGCCTTTGTATCCCAGACATCCCAGGGGGTTGTCGGGTGGGCTCAGGCCTTGGAAGAGCTCAAAAAGGATTTTGAAAAGCAAGTTAGACAGGGGGAGGAAAAACTGGGAAGAGAAATGAGAGAGATGCAAGAAAAGTATGAAAAACGGGTCAATACCTTGGTAAAGGAGACCCAAAAAAATGCTGAGGAAAATAGCACCTTGAAAAATAGGCTCACTCAATTGGCAAAAGAGGTTCAAAAAGCCAATGAGGAGAAGAATGCTTTCAAAAGCAGAATTAGCCAAATGGAAAAAGACACTCAAAAGCTCACTGAAGATAATAGTTCTCTCAAAATTAGAATGGAACAGATGGAGGCTAATGACTTTCTGAGAAACCAAGAAATCACAAAACAAAACCAAAAGAATGAAAAAATGGAAGCTAAAGTGAAATATCTTATGGAAAAACAACTGACCTGGAAAATAGATCCAGGAGAGACAATTTAAAAATTATGGGACTACCTGAAAGTCATGATCAAAAAAAAAGGCCTAGACATCATCTTCCATGAAATTATCAAGGAAAACTGCCCTGACATCCTACGACCAGAGGGCAAAATAAGTATTGAAGGAATCCATCGATCACCACCTAAAAGAGATCCAAAAAGAGAAACTCCTAGGAACATTGTGGCCAAATTCCAGAACTCCCAGGTCAAGGAGAAAATCTTGCAAGCATCTAGAAAGAAACAATTCCAGTACTGTGGAAATACAATCAGGATAACACAAGATCTAGCAGCTTCTACATTAAGGGATCGAAGGGCATGGAATAGGATATTTCAGAAGTCAAAGGAACTAGGACTCAAACCAAGAATCACCTACCCAGCAAAACTGAGTATAATACTTCAGGGGAAAATATGGTCTTTCAATGAAACAGAGGACTTTCAATCATTCTTGATGAAAAGACCAGAGCTGAAAAGAAAATTTGACTTTCAAACACAAGAATGAGAAGAAGCATGAAAAAGTAAACAGCAAAGGGAAGTCTTAAGGGACTTACCATGAGTGAACTGTTTACATTCCTACATGGAAAGACTATTTGTAACTCTTAAAACTTTTCAGTATCTGGGTAGTTGGTGGGACCACACACACACACGTACACGCGTGCACGCACACACACATACACACATGCACGCACATACAGAGACAGAGAGCACAGAGTGAATTGAATAGGATGAGACTATATCTTAAAAGAAATTAAGGTAAATGGTGAAAGATAAATGTAGTGGGAGGAAAGGGGGTGAAATGGAATGGGGTAACTTATATCTCATTCAAGAGGCAAGCAGGAGACCTTTTAGTGGAAGGAAAAAGAGGAGAGCTGAGAAAAAAACAAGAAGTTTACTCTCATCACATTCGACTAAAGGAAGGAATAAAATGCACACTCATTTTGGTATGAAAACCTATCTTACAATACAGGAAAGTGGGGGAGAAGGAGATAAGCAAGGGGTGGGGGGGATGATGGAAGGGAGGGCAATGGGAGGAGGGAGCAATTTGAAGTCAACACTCTTGGGGAGGGACAGGATCAAAAGACAGAATAGAAACAATGGGGGGCAGGATAGGATGGAGGGAAATACAGTTAGTCTTAAATGACTTCTGTGCAAAAGAACACAGATAGGGCCTATATTGAATTGCCTACCTTCCCAAAGGGAACGGGTGGGGAGTGAGGGATGGGGAGAATTTGGAACTCAAAGTTTTAGGAGCAACTGTTGAGTATTGTTGTTGCTACTAGGAAATAAGAAATACAGTTAATGGGGAATAGAAAGTCATCTGGCCTTACAGGACAAAAGAGAAGATGGGGACAAGAGAAGGGAGGGATGATAGAAGAGAGGGCAGATTGGAGATAGGGAAAATTAGGTTGTTCATTGTATTGGAGTGGGGGGAGGGGATAAAAGGGGAGAAAATGTGGAACCCAAAATTTAGTGAAAATGAATGTAAAAAGTTATATAAATAAATTTTTATTAAAAAGAAAAAGAAAAGAATACCACACAATTCTCACACATCTGTCCGTCTCTTTACAAGAACAGGGGTAGACTTGGAAGTTCTTTTGTTTTATCTGTACCCCATCATTCCTTAGACCCTCCCTGACTTCTCCATCTAGCTTCTACTCTAAGAGACTCCTCCATTTTTTTGTGTCTAATGTTTCACTTCAGTTTAACTCAGTTTCCAAAAGCACATCCAAGCTCCCTAATCTGTGCAGACTGTCATAATCAGACTAGAGGATATGTACAAGTTCCTTCCGATCTCAGACCTGTTTTCAAGGACTGTCTGGGTCTGGTGTGACAAAGCTTCTTCCCAGTAAAATTCTATAAAAATCTTAAAAAAAACAAAAGAGATCCCAAAAGGAAAACTCCTAGGAATATTGTAGCTAAATTCCAGAGCTCCCAGGTCAAAGAGAAAATACTGCAAGCAGCCAGAAAGAAACAGCTTGAGTATCATGGAAATACTATCAGGATACACAAGATCTAGCAACTTCTACATTAAGGTATCACAGGGCTTGTAATATGATATTTCAGAGGTCAAAGGAGCTAGGGTTAAAACCAAGAATCACCTACTCAGCAAAATTTAGTATAATACTTCAGGGGGGAAAATGGTCATTCAGTGAAATAGAGGACTTTGAAGCATTCTCTTTGCAAAGACCAGAGCTGAATAGAAAATTTAACTTTCAAACTTAAGAATCAAGAGAAGCATGAAAAGGTAAACAGGAAAGAGAAATCATAAGGGACTTACTAAAGCTGAACTGTTTACATTCCTACATGGAAAGATAATATTTGTAACTCTTGAAACTTTCCTCAGTATTTGGGTAGTTAGAGGGATTAGATACATATAGACAGAGGACAGAGAGTGAGTTGAATATGAAAGGATGATATCTAAAAATAAAATTAAGAGGTGAGAGAGGAATATATTGGCAGGAGAAAGGGAGAAATGGAATGGAATACATTATCTCTCACATAAAACAGGAAATAAAAAGCTATTTCAATGGAGGGAAACGGGGGAAGTGTGAGGAAAAGAGTGAACCTTACTGTCATCAAATTTGGCTTAAGGAAGGGATAACATGCACACTGAATTTGATATAAAAGATCTTCCTTACCCTCTAGGAAAATAAGGGATAAAGGCATAAATGGGGAGGGGGGAATGACAAAATTGAGGGCAAATGGGAATAAGAGGTGATTAGAAGAAAACACTTTTGCGGAGGGACAGAGTCAAAAGAGACAAAACAAATGGAGGGCAGTATAGGATGGAGGAAAATATAGTTAGTCTTTTACAGCATGACTGTTATGGAAGTGTTTTGCATGACTACAGGTATAGCCTATATTGAATTGCTTGCCTTTTTTGTGGGAATGGGTAAGGAGGGAGGAAGGGACAGGCATTGGAACTCAAGTTTTAAAAACAAATGTTAAAAATTGTTTTTACGTGCAAACAAATGTTAAAAATTGTTTTTACGTGCAACTGGGAAATAAGACATATAGACAGTGGCGTATATAAATCTATCTTGCCCTACAAGAAAACAGAAGGGGAAGAAGGGGATAAGAGAAGTGGGGGGGAAGGAAGTGCAGATTAGGGGAAAGGGTAATTGAAATGCTTGATGTTTTGGGGTGGTGGATGGAGGGGAGAAATGGGGAAAAATTTGGAACTCAAAATCTTGTGGAAGTGAATATTGGAAACATTGAAAATAAATAAATGAATTTTAAAAAATTAAAAGAAAAAATCACTTGAAAAATTTTTAAAAAGGAATTGCTTTAATTGTGTGCTCTTTAATACATTTCTTTTTGCCTGGTAAGTAAAGCACAGATTCCTTTGCTTGAGATTCAGATCTTCTTATAATCTAGCTTAAAGCACACTTTGCTGTCATAATCTTAGAATTTTTCCCAACATACAAGCATTTCTTAAATCAGAGAATGTAATTTTTGATACAATGTAAATAGAAGTTTTATGGAAATGTTAATGTCAATGTTGTGTTTCTTTTTAAAATTTTATATTTAATATCATTTTACTATAATGGATTAAATTCCTAGATTTGAGGAAAAAAACCTCAAACTTCCCCTTGCAATTCCTATGTGTGCTCAACAGTTAATATTTCTGGACCTCAAATTCTTCATCTGTTAAATAAGAAGGATTGATTTGATGAACATTCAATCAGTAAGCATTTATTAAGTGCCTATTTAAAACAGTCACTGTGCTAATTGATGCAGATACAGAGAACAAAAATGAAATATGCTTTCTTAAAGTAGAGTTTGAAAAGTTATAGCTTGTTGACCTGAAAACTTGGTTAGAGAAAAGGCAGCAGGCTAAATGCATACATTTCATGATTTAATTAATTAAACAATTCCCTGTTAAAGGTAACAGTTACATAACGTTACAGAGCCAGGATCAGATCTGGCTGGCTGTACAGAAATCATCTGGTTTTTATGCATTTGGCCATGAGAAAGGAGCTCTCTTAGTTGAACAAGTCATAAATTTAGTAAAACAAGACAATTAACCAAGTAGTGTCCGTTGAGTTTTGTGATCCCAAGCTGTGTGAATCTCCTTTGTGTAGCATGACGCTGTGACACAGATAGGGAGAAGATCCCTATCGCCGATGGCAGCTGTGCTGCTGACCCAGGAAAGGGTACATTTAACAGAGGTTCACTTGAAATTACAATCCAGGACATCTGTGCTTTTCCTTATCACTAAGATGCCAGGGGAAGAGTCTGGTAAGGAAGTCCCCATTTGCTTGCTTGTAACCCAAAGGCATTCTCTGAGTTTAACGAAGGAGACTATTAGGTCCAGGCTCTTCTTAATTCAAGCTTTGGCCCTTATTAAAGTTCAAAATTTGTATTAAATATTATCATGCTGAACCTTGTTTCTCCAAGAAACTCCCTAGAGCAAAGATTTTTTTTAAAGGATGATAGATGGAACAGTAAAACCAGTGGGAAATAGCAGTAATTTCCTCTGACCATTTTATGCTGGACATGGAGACAGGTAGAAGTCTCTGGGCATTCTGGATAGGTGTACACCAGGGAAATCTAAAGCTAGCCCAAATTCTGCTAAACAGAGCCTAAAGTCTGTGGGATATTGTCTCTGGCCTGTTTGAGTCATTGTAAAGGAACAAAGATGGTTCCCTCTAGGTGATTGTCCTGGGAAGGAGAGATTGTGCAACTTTCAAGGAGGGGCCCTCTAAAGGGCTTGTCAGGACTACTGCAGGAAACAAAACTAGATCCTAGTTATTGTGGTTGTGATTGTGCAAGAAGTGTAGTTGAGAGGGAGTTGAGGATAGCATCTACATTGGACCAACCGGAATGAGAGGCAGAAACCTAGGGTTTGGTTCCCTTTCCTTTTGCAAACCAAGATTGCAAAGTAGGGCAAACTAGGACAGCGAAGTTCCAATCTAAAAACTTAAGGTAGAGATGTAAGTAGAGAAGAAAATTAATATCATGGATTAAGAGAAGCCCAAGAGATAAACTGAGGAAAAGAGACTAATTCTACCATAAATGCAGTTAGATCCCCCAGGTAGGAAAATTGTAGATGGAAGAAATGAAGGAAATAATTATAAAAAGATATTGGAACTGCTGAGGAAAAATGGGAAGTATTAATATTTTAGAACTGAAGACCAAAATGTTATCCAAGTAGTGTCCCTGAGAAAGCAAATGGAGCCATAAAACTCAGTCCAATCAATGAGAAGAGCAATTAGACAAAATCAAACGACTGAAAAAAAATAATAGAAGATGTGAGTTAAAGAAGACATCAAGGAGAAATAATATGTTTAAGAGTTGTCTAAGGTTGGCATTGAAGCAGACGTGTAAAGAGAACATTTTTAGACATAGTGTGTGAATTTGTTTTGTTTAAGTGCACTTAACTTTTATAGGAGAGACCTTTAACATGTGGGAGTGGCAGAATTGTGAGGGGTAAGGAGCAGATAATACATGATAATTGGTGACTGTGGGAGAAGGAGGAGGAAGAGTCCAGAGGTACAAAAAAAGAAGAAAATATAAATGTACATCAATTGCATTTGAAAAATACAAAGGAAAATAGAAGGAAATTCAGAAGGGTTCACTGAACAACTTTGTTACAATTGTGTTAAATTTAGTATAGACTTTAAATAAACTGTCAGTAAATATTGATTAAGTAGCTGCTATCTTCCCTACTCTGTACCAAACTCTGGGAATACAAAAAGAGGCAAAAATCTCACAATCTCTTGGGAGAAACAAGCAAAGGAATGTGTACAAGCAAGTAAAACACAGGAAAAAATAGGACATACTTTAAAAAAGGGAGGGTACTAGAATTGAGGGATTGGGGAAGACTTCCTGTGGAAGATGGGATTCTAATTGGGACTTAAAGGCACTCAGGGCTAATTCACTATTAGACTCTGCCTCTGTCATTGTCTTTCAGCAACCTTCCTTTCATTGAGGTTCAAGCTCTCAAATTGATCACCCAATCCAGATCCTGATGGCAGTTATCAATAAACACCTAGGATATTCTAAAGTCCTATGCCTAACTCAAAGTTTTTCTTTGAAGATTCCATAGTTCTACTTTCGAACTAAGAGACTTCATTCATATTGATGCTCCCTCAAATACTTCCCAGTTCCCTCAACTTAATTAGTTTCCATGACCTTTCACCCTAATTCAGCTACACACAAGTATGGCCGTACTCTTAGTCTTGCCACCACACGCAAATATTCTAGTATAGTGTCTGAAGCCAGAATTTCAAGTTCATTGCTATATAAATTCTAGCTAATATTTGCCAAATATAATAATGAACCATCTTTGCATCCCTGGTATTAATACACATTGACTATAATGAATATCTTTGAGATATAATGCTGTATTCTTTTTGATAAGATTTTATAAAAAAATTTTAAAATCAATATTCACTATTGATATTCTATAGTTTTTTGTTTACACATCTCTAATTTTGGCAGTAGGTATATATTTGTCCTATAAAAATGGTTTTGTAGAGTATTTTTTCCCTCATTTTAAGTTGTGTTAGAAGCATCGAAATTGATTATTTTTTAAGCATTTGGTACAATTTACTTGCAGATTTGCTAGGACTAGATTTTCCTTCACTGTCCCCTAACCCCTATGCTTGTTCATTTTCATTTTCATTTTCTGAGATTTTGATGTTTGAGATTTTAGTTTTAATAGTTTTTTGGAGTATTTTATATTTTATAGGTAATCACGTCAGATTTTTTAGTTTCATTAATATGTAATTGTGTGGAATTGGTTCTGATTGTTCTTTTTATATCTTCACTTTTTGTGATTTCATCTTTTAAAAAAACTTTTATTTCTGTAATTTGATTTATGCACTATATTCAGTACATGCAATAATTAATGCTAGTTGCTGGTAGTCCTAATATAAATGCTACATATTACATAATTGAGGCTTGTTATCTGTCAAGTTATGTTTCATAGATGTTGGTATATACCTAGGTAATTTATCAGGACCTCAAATTCTTTAACTGGAGAAAATATAGAAAAACTACGGTTTCTTTTGGCCAAAATATTGCACTAAAGTAGTCAGATTTTGTTATTGACAGATAAAAATACTAAAAATACAATTAGGGCTTTTCTCATTAGCCCCATCTACCTTTTGCCCTAACTCAAGTTCAGACCTTGGAAGATGAAGTATGTAGGAGTTGGAATCCTAAATTAGACCTATAATAGAAGATTTTTGTCTTCATTGAATGCAGAGAAGGGTCAAAAGGAAAGACCTAATCACATTCTAGGAACATTCTGCCTAGTAAATTTTGTTAACTGAATGTTGTGGCTCTCATTAAAGAGCTATCAATTAATATGCCCTTCTCATGACACTCTGCCCTTTGTTGTCCAACACTTTATGACCCCATTTGGGATTTTGCTTAGCAAAATCACTGGAGGGGTTTGCTGTTTCCTTCTCCAGCTTATTTTATACATGAGGAAAATGAGGAAGACAGAGTTAAAGTGACTTGCCCAAAGTCAAACATGCTAAATAGTATTTGAGGCCAGAGTTGAACTCATGCCCTTCTGGCTCAATCTATACAGACATCCCTCTATCTACTGTGCCACATAGCTGCCCTTTAGTTATTTGTTATACTCTCAGACTAGCAGACTTAAACTGAGATGGCTTGAATTACCAGACATCTCTTGAATCCTTGAAAGTAGTTGCAAAGAGCAGTGCCCAGAAGAGACAAATAGATCATCAGACCAAGTTGTTATAAGGAACCAAAGGAGTCCAGTGGGCCAACAAATGGAGCAGAATTACAGGGTCCATCAAAGAGGTCTAGTGAATTCATCCAGACCAACAATTCTCAAAGTTTTTTCCAAAAGTAGAACTTTTTAGTCTTTGCACTCTCTTAGCCTACTAACATTTGTGAAGCCAAGGTGACTTCCACTTTTGATGACATCATCCTAGGACATCTGAGGAGGTAAGAGAACTCAGTCATCCATCGATTAGCAAACATTTATTAGGTCCTTACTAAACACCAAGAACTGTACTGTGTTCTGGGGTTGCAAAAGGAAAAGCAGAATGAACCCCTCCCCTTAAGGGACTTACGTTCTAATGAAGGCGGCAAGATTTGTATGTCTTTCTGTAGGTATATAGACATGAGCCTTAAAGAAAACCTTGGGTGTCAGTTTTTTAACATGCTCTTCCTATGTGTCAGACATTGTACTGAGTGCTGAGGATACAGAGGAAGGTAAAAATAGTGTCTATGTTACCTGATATTTCATTAGTGCAGGGAACTCAGGAATGAGGGAATTCCTTTTACCAGTGAAGGTCAGCAACTGCCCTGGAAGTCTCAGAGCTTTGCCTAGAGCACTGAGAGAATAAATAATTTTCCTAAAATCACACAGCAAGCATATTTTAGAAGTTAAATTTAATCTCAGAGCTTTGTGGTCTACGGCTAGAGAATTTAGAAAAGTGTTCTAGCTAACCAAGAGGTCATTGTTTGGCAAACTATAACCAAGAGAACTATGTCTAAAGAGTTGTTCAACCACATTTCTTACTTGTATCTCTATCTGACATTTAAACTGCAAACCCTTTTGAGTGAATTCTTAGAACTCTTACTCAATTTGTGGTATTTGTACTTCAGTTGTTGTTATCCTCAAGTAATTTAAAGAGAAACCACACACACATTTTTCTCTACCGGGTAAACTTAAATGTGGGAGTCTGGTAGTATACTACCAGAGAGAATATTTTAATAGACAATAATTTTATGTTGCCAAGAAACCCCAAATGGGATTGTGGAGAGTGGAACATGACTGAAATGACTCAGCAACAATTTTATATTGAGTTCTGCAAGGATAATCTGGACTAGGAAGTGGAGTTCACAATTTAGTATTAGAAGAGCAAACAAGAGAGTTTAATCTCAAAGAAAAGTTCTGCCATGTTCTATTCCATCACTGTGATAGTACCTAAACTCCAGTGTTTATTAGAGAAGTGAATTGAACAATTTGTTACATTAACAAAATGAAAGAAAAATAGGATGTTTTAAAATTTTAGTTACCAGTATCACCAGAAAACAGATTATATTACACAAAGAGTTAACAGAATGTTAGGTAGATTCAACAAGGTATCATTTTCGTGTTATTTTCCTTTGTTAAGTAACAAAGAAATGAACGATATAAGAAAAAGCAAAACTGTTAAAAAATTAAATATTATATAGGTATATATGCTAACAAGGCAGTTAATATTGCTTAACCAATAATTATAAAATATTCATCATACTGATTTAAAAAATTTATGGCCCTCACATTAACTATTTAGCTATTCTAACATCTCCCCTGTCGGTGTAATATAAAATGAAAATTAATCGCATTTTCTGTGTTTAAAACTTAGTATTATAATGTTCAGAGGCAACTCAGACCATCTTAGGGGAGAGATATGATTTTATGTTACAGAAAACACGTTTATGTTATAGAACTAATTCTTCCCTATTTAAGGAGACACATTTAGGAATATGTTTTTAATGACTCAGAAGAAATTTTCACATTTTAAATTCTTGAAATTGACAAAAACAAATCTTTAGGTAACCAATAGTGTGATATAATGAAAATAATACTAGACTTAGAGACAGTCAACCTTCTTTTGAGTGACACATCGGAAGCTTGTTGTTGCTGTATCATTTTGCTAATGCTATAAATTGTTCAGGTCTTTTAAGTAGTTTGTGAATCTCTTACAGAGGACTATAATGTTTTAAAACTTGATGGGATCAAGACAGTATTTTCTAAAGTAGAAACATATAAAGGATCTCTTAGGGGATTCTCATCATAAAGCTGAATTCTTTCCTGTATCCCCTTCATCAAACCTGCATCTCCCCTTTGTAATCAGAAGATCATAATCTCTTGCTTTATCTGTCAAAACATTTTGAATATTTTGTTGTATAGGAGGAAGTCACCTTTTTGGAATAAAACTGGTAAGACAACAAAACGTTTTTCTCTACCAATTAAAATACCTTTTCATTACCAACAAATTAACAAGTATAGCACAGTCTTAGAGTCAGTTGTGTGATGACAAAGATGTTACCCCGTGTGTAATATTGCAGTTGTACACAGTACTTGCACATATTGGTCAGTATATAAATGCTAGCTCGTATTGTTTTGTTGTTACTAGGAATTCTTCACTTAAGTTTGTTTTGTAATCATTTAACTCACTGTGAGGGCCTTCAATGACTTGGAATTAATGACTACCTCCCCTTAAGAACTTATGGCTTTTTAAAAAAAATTTTGATGATTATTTTTGATACCTTTTTTCATATCACCTCAGTTTCCAAATATATTCTTAAACCATCATTTGAACAAAGAATTAAAAAAAGAAAGAGAAAAAAAGCAGCTCAGCAAAATGAACCAATTCGTTAGCTGAGCCCTAACTACCTTATATTACACACACCCAGTTTGCTGTCTCTAAAAAGATAGACAGGTTCATGTTCTCATCTCGTCTTCAGAACCAAGCTTAGTCACTGTAATTACATAACATTTAATTTATATTTATGGCATATAAGGCTTTCCTGGTTATGCTTTCTTCACTCTTTATTAATCCTTTTAATTGCCATGCTTTGAATTTTTCAAATTCATTATTTGTTATACTAATATAGTATATCATATACGTTATACTTATGTCACAGTAATACTTATATATCACAATTTATTTAGCTATTGCGCAGTCATTAGTCATCTACTTAGTTTTCTTTACTAGCCAAAGAAGCGGTAGTTTGGTTAGTTTGGTATACAGTGAGTCCTGTCTATCTTGAATCTATGTGGGGTATCTACCTAAACAGGGGAATCTCTGTCTCAAAGGGTAGAGGGTGGTGATAATAGAAGTGTTTTTGTGATAGCACAAATTAGGAGAGTTCCATTGTCATTAAATATTTAGAAACATTAAAACAAATTAGTTTTGGAAATTAAATACCTTAGTACTAATGAAAATGAACTATTCTTAATTCAAGTGTCTAATACATTGCTCCATGCCCTAAACATCTTCACAAATGACTTGTTGACCATTCAATTACTGAAATATTTTTTTGTATCACAGAGCCTTTATTTTGTGATGTCCAGCAGAGTACTGTTTTATTCGATATACCATGAAGACTCTTTTGTATGTGAATATTTTTGGGGGGTAGCTGTAGTACAATAATGAGAAAGCAGTAGCTTAAAACTTATTTGGCACAGCAGTGACACACTCTTTCTATACCTCAAGTGTTCATCTTCAGTGAATCCCAGTTGTTTCTAGGTAAGACAAAGGAAACAGTGTTCGTGGGTAATTTAGTCAGTTGGACATAATTGAGCAGTCAGTAAATAACTGCTTTTATAGCACTTAGTGGACTATTAAAGGATATATTCTGTTTTCCTTTTTTAATAAGTTGCAAGAACTTGATGATTGCATGAGCTTAAATGTCACAAGAGTATGAACTTGTGAACTACTTAACTGTAATAGTCATAAATCTACATGTATATTTTAAAGTATGCTCTCATTGAGAAGGATGTTTCTTTTCATAAAGCATTGACCCTTTCCTACTTTTCCAGTCTTCTTATGCCTTAATCTGCTCCAGGTGTTCTGTAATCCAATGAGTGACTATACTGTTTCTCTCACAACACACATTATCTCCTAAGTCTATGAATAACTCAATGAATATTTCATTGGTTTTCTCCTTTACCTGCCTGAAATTGTCTCTATCTTCATGGTTGCCTCTTGGCCTCCCTGCATTCTTTCAGGTTCCAACTCAGATTCTACCTTCTCCAAGAAGTCTTTCCAGTCATCCTTAGTGCTAATGCCTTCCTTCTAAGATTATCTCCAGTTTATCCTCTGTATATTTTTTTATACATAATAATTTGTTCTTTTGTTAGACTATGATCTCCTTGAGAACAAGAACTCTTTTTGTTTGCTTTTGCCTTTCTTTGTATCTCTAGTACTTAGCACAGTGCCTAGCCCATAGTAGGCATTTAGTATTTATTGACTTGATTTGACTTAGATATCCATTTCTGGACATTACAATCCATTTATAGTGTTTATTGATATACATATATGTATACAGACACACGCACACACACTTATACTTACATATTTTTGGTGGTGTGGGAGTGGAGGGACTGTCAGATAAGATGATTAGTTGAAGGGTGTGATAATTTATTTTTTTATCCCTAGAAGAAAACTGTTCTCTTATATATATTCTGAAAAAAAGATCTTGAAATGTACTAACTTTTCATTGCTAACAAATATAAATGTTTACTGTAGTGTTATCAATTAGAAAAAAAAATGTATCTTCCTAAATTGACTTTTACATAACTTTGTAATCTTGCATGAAAATTTGAAAATAATCTTCCTTAATTCACAGGTCCAATCAAGTCACTCCACTGCAAACATAAGTAAATAGCCCCATTCTTTTATGTTTAAGATAAAATATTCAACACCCTAACCCAGCTTCTCAATAATGTAGCTCCAACCTACCTTTCCAACTCTATTTTAGACAATGTATATTTCAGTTCAGACTAGTAGCTATTCACTGATCTCATCTTGCTTTCAACAGATTTCTCCCAGATATTTATCTTTTGTAATACTTCTCTTACTTCAAAGCCTGTCTCAGGTGCTACTTCTCAAATCTACCCAGCTGTACAGTTACAATTCCTCCTTGAACTTTGGACCTCCCTATTGCACATAGTACATTCCTATTTTTGTTTTTTTGTTAAGGTCAATAAACTTTAAAGTCTCCAATATTTTCCATAATAGTTTGTTTCTTTAATTCTCTACATCTTTTTAAAATGTGTGTAAAGGTATAGTTTTGCTTAAAACTATATAATTGCAAGTTCTAGTCTTCCTCACTAATTATGTGCTAGTCTTCCATTCTGATTATAAGTGAATTAATATTGTCTGCAGTAGACTATGTATGCATATATAATCTATGCATAGTCAAATAAGGTCTTTGTCCCTTTATTAAGATCTTTGTGTATTGCAATTTCATTCTTCACCCCTGAACTCAATGGAGTCTGAGTTAGCATGTCAAATGTTTGTTTCTCCCACCCTACCCACCTTCCCTTCCCCTCCACCCCCCCCCCCAAAAAAAGGGATGAGGTCTATGAGGCCTTACCAGGGTCAGAGTCTTAGAACAGAGCTTCTTAAACTTTTTCCACTTGAAAACAGATCTGATTATGTCACTCCCCTCCCCACTCCCAGCCTTCACCTACCTCTAGGATTAAATACAAAATGCTCTGTTTAGTATTCAAAGTCATTCATAACCTGTTCCCCTCCTATCCTTCCAGTCTTCATACATTTTACTTCCTGACATGCACTCTTACATTTAGTGATATTGGTCTTCTGGTTGTTCCAGGAACAAAACATTCCATCTTCTAGTTTCAGGATTTTCCTCTGGCCCTCCCCTATATTTCAAATGCTCTCCTTCCTCCATTCTGACTCTTGGTTTCCTTTAAGACTAAATTAAAATTCAGGAACAGTCAGAAGACCACTGTCACTGAATGGAAGAGTGTTTCAGGAAGTAAAGTGTAAGAAGATTGGAAAGGTAAGAGGGGAACAGGTTATGAAGGGGCTTGATTGCCAAGCAGAACATTTTGTATTTAATCCTGGAGGCTATAGAGAGTCACTGGAGTTGGAGGGTGAGGGCTGAGAGTGTGGGGAGGGGAGTGACATGATCACACCTGATTAAGTCACTTTAGTGACTGGATGGAGAATGGATTGTAGTAGGGAAGGACTTGAGGGAGGCAGGCAGACTCACCAGCAGGCTGTGATCAGGGTGTGAGGTGATAAGGGTCCAAACTAGGGTGGTGGCAGAGTCAGAGGAGAAAAGGGGAGGGGGCATGTAGGAGAGATGTTGCAGGGTTGAAATTAGCAGGCCATAGCAACAGCTTGGATATGGTGGGTGAAAGATAATAAGAAATTCTGGATGATTCCCAAGATATGAGCCTGAGGGACTGGGAGAATGGTGTTGTTCTCTGTAATAATAAGGAAGGTAGGAAAGGTGGAAGGTTTAAGGGGAAGATAATGAGTTCTGTTTGAATATAATTGATGAGTTTAAGATGTTTACTGGACATCCATTTTGAGATGTCTAAAAGGTAGCTGGAGATGCAAAATTGGAGATCAGAAGAGAGTTTGAAGCAGACCAGCAGATCTGAGAATTATTAGCATAGTGATGGTAATTAAATCTGTAGGAACTGATGAGATTACCAGGTGACATAATATAGAGGGAGAAGAGAAGAGGACCCAGGACAGAACCCTGACTTACATCTGTGATTTGAGAATGTTATCTAAATTAGAATCCAGCAAAGGAAACTGAGGAGCAGTGAGGTCAGAGAACCAGGAGAGAGTGGTGTCCTGGTGTTGTTTGTCCTTCATTCTCCTGGAAGATCATGGCATTAGAAGGTGATGCCATGCCATGCCATGCAAGTGAATTGGATTGAAGTGAGGGAGGGCTATGCGAAGTCATCAGCCTCCCTTTCTCCTCCTGAGTCATCTGTTTCCAGTGGTCAGATATAGAGCAGGGCAACTGGAGATTGCCTAGGATGCAGTGGCGGACCTTTAATGGGTCTCTGATGAAAAACTATAGAGAAGAGAGTATCAAGGGAAGCACAGTGATCAATGGTGTCAAAAGCTACAGAGAGGAGGATGAGGATTGAGAAAAGGTTATTTGGAGAGAGAAATTTCAGTGGAATAATGAGTTTAGAAGCCACATTGTAAGGGGTTTAAAAAAAGTGAAAGCAGAGAAATTGGAAGCACCTATTGTAGGGAACCTTTGAGAGTTTAGCTACAAAGGACAGAAGAGCTAGAGGACTCCAGTTAGCAGGGATGGAAGGATCAAGTCAGGGCTTTTATAGGCGAGAGGAGACATGGACATGTTTGTAGGCAATAGGATGTGAGCCAGTAGAAAGAAAGAGTTTGGAAATAAGTGATAGAGGGACAGTCTTACTGTATGAACTGGGATATAATAAGATCATTAGAAGAGTAAGGGCCAAAATGGGTGAAAGAGGAGAAAGTGTCAAGTGAGGAAGAGGGAGGTCAAAGCAAATGACCTCAGTGTTTTCTGTAAATATGAAACAAGATTCTCAGCTAAGAGTTGGGGTTCAGGGGTTAGGAGAACATGGTAACTTTGAGGAAGGATGAAAAAGTTTGAAAGACCTACTATGGACAGTGAGCCAGAGAACTAAAATTTTTGAAGGAACCACAAGTCCAGTTAAATATGTCCAGTTTTTGTTACTCTCTTCCTTGGGTGTATGCCTTTATGTGCCTTGTGATAAAATCTCTAGGTTCAAAGGAATGGACATTTTAGTCATTTTCTTTGCATAATTTCAAATTGTTTTCCAAAATAGTGATACCATTTTACAGATTTGCCAGCAGCATGTTAACTGTGTTTGCCTTACCACAGCCACTACAATAATGATTGTCCCCAGCTTTTATCATCTTTTTAAAAATTTGATAGATAAGAAATGAATCCTCAGAGTTGATTTCATTTGCATTTCTTTTATTATTAATGTTTTGAAGTTATCTTTCATATGGTTGTTTATATTTTACAATTTTTTTTGAGATCAGTTTGTTCAGGTATTCTGGGAATGGCTTTTAGGTTTTATGTATTTTTGTAATTTCCTTATATCTTGGATATGAAACCTTTGATAGTTATATAGAATAAAAAAGGTTTTTGTCATTTTTGTTGTTGTACCCCTTACACTTAGCTGTGAAACATGAGTAATTTTGTTTTTTTATAAATGTTTAAAACTTTTTTGACCTTTAGTATTCAAATCATATGACTCAAATCATAGTATAGGTGTTTGTGTGAATATGATTTCTGCCAAACTGTATTCCAGTTTTCCTAGAGCCATCCAAATAGGGAGGTTTACCCCATGTAATTTATTTTCTTTAGTTTATTGAATATTGGGCGATTGACTTCAGTTTTTAAAAGTTCTGTCTAATCTTTTTCATTGATCTACTTATCTTTTTTTGAACCAGTTCAAATACTTTTGATAATATAATCTTATGTCTAGAGGTACTGTTTTGCCCTTTATTTTTTCCCTTGAAGATATAGATTTTTTTTTTCTCCAAAATAATTGTTTTATTTGGTTCTGCACTTCCTTAGAAATTTAGTGTAGCACTAAATATGTAAATTAATTTAGGTCATAGTGACATATCTATTACCAGGATGCATCCATGAGCACAGAATGTTCCTTCAGTTATTTAAATTGTTTTTTATTTCTTTAAAAAGTGTTTTATAATTATATCTATACTGGTCTTGAAGGTGATTTGGCAGATGAACTCCCTTATAGTTTATGTACTTTGTAATTATTTTTGAATGACACATCCTTTCCTATTATTTTCTCCTGAATTATTGCTATATAGAACTGATATTATGGAGATGGGTTAGGGAATGATTTTTGTGCTCCTACATGAAACTTTAAAATTTGCAAAGCAGTTTAAATCCATTCTTTTATAAGATTTTCCCTGTAAACACCATGAATAAGGTGATATTATTATCTCTTATTTTACAAATGAGGAAACTGGTGCTAAGAAGTTAAATGGAAAAGGAAGTATAAAAGCTAATTGAAGAAAATAATTCCTTAAAAATTAGAATTGGGCAAGCAGAAGTTAATAACTTAATGAAACATCGAGAATAAGTCACACAAGAACAAAAGAATGAAAAAAATATAAAATACCTCATTAGAAAAATAATTGACCTAGAAAATAGATCCAGGAGAGATAATTTAAATATTATTGGACTACCTAAAAGCCATGATGAAAAAAAAGAGCTTGGACAGCATTTTTTTAGAAATTGTCAAGGAACACTGCCCCATTACCCTAGAATCAAGGGTAAAATAGACATGGAAAGAATCCACCAATCGCTTCCTAAAAGAGATTCCAAAATGAAAACTCCCATAGATATTACAGCCAAACTCCAGAACTCAGATCAAGGAGAAAATACAGCAAGCAGACTAAAACCATAATTCAAATATCAAGGAATTGCAAGATTAAACAGGATTCAGCAGCTTCTACAGTAAAGGACTGGTGGACTTGGAATATGATAGTCCTGAAAGCAGAGAAGCTTGAATTACAGTCACCCAGCAAAGCTGAGCGTAATCTTTCAGAGGAAAAAATAAACACCTAATGAAATAGGGAACTTTGAAACATCAGAAAAACCGATTTTCAGCTATAAGACTCAAGAAGTATAAAAAAGTAAACGAAAGAAAAAACATAAGTTATTCAATAAGGTTAAACTGTTTACATCTGTACATGGGAGGATGATCCTTGTAACTCTTAAGAACTGTGTTTGTATTGGGACAGTTAAAGAGATCATACATGGAAGGTATTGGGTATAAGTTGACTTTGATGGGATGATGTTCAAAAAAAATTAAGGGATGAGGAAAAGAATTACCTGAGGACTAGAGGGAAGGGAAGAGGCAAACTGAGGTAAATTATATCATATGGAGAGGCCCAAAAGACCTACTACAGGAGAGGGAAAGAAAGGGGGAGGAGAGAGGTGGTCGACATTGCTTGAACCTTAATATCATTGAATTTGGCTCAAAGATGGAATAACAAACACTCAGTTGGATGTAGAAATCTGTCTCATCTTGTAGAAAAGTAGGAGGGGAAGCAGACAAGAAAGGGAGGGGACTGAGAGGTTGATGAAAGGGAGGGCAGATTGTGTGTGAGGAGGGATGGGTAAAAGGGGAGAGAGAGAGAACTGTAAACAGGACCAAAATAAGATGGAAGAAAGTGCCCAGTAGTGAAAACTGTGGATGTGAATGGATGAATTCACCCATAAAATGAAAGTAGACATGGATTATTAACCAGAATTCTACAATAGGTTATTTACAAAAAAACACTTTTGAAACAGTAAGATACACAGAGAGTAAAGCTAAAATGCTGGAGCAGAATATATTATGCTTCAGCAGAAGTTAAAAAAAAAGGCAGGGTAGCTGTTGTTATCTCAGACAAAGCAAAAATAGATCTAATTCAAAGAGACAAGGAAGGAAACTACATTTTGCTAAAAGGCACCATAAACAATGAAGTAATATCAATAGTAAACATCTGCACCAAATGGTACAACATCCAGATTTCTAAAGAAGTTAAATGAGTCGAAGGTGTATCTGGCTTCAAGGCCACATGACCCTCTTGGTCCTCAGATGTGGACCTTTGACTGAATCTAAACTGCACACCACAAATCCCTTTAATAAAAGGAACCTAGAGAGCCACATGTGGCCTCGAGGCTGCAGGTTCCCCACCCCTTATTTAGATATAATGGGTGATAACATAAGCAAATTAGGAGAACAAAGAGTAGTTTGTCTGTCAGACCTTTGTAGAAGAGAAGAAATTTTGGCTAAATGAGAGAGAACATTATGAAATGTAAAATGGATAATGATTATATTAAATTAAAAAGGGGTTGCACAAACAAAACCAATGCAGCCAAGATTAGAAGGAAAGCAAAAAACTGGGAAAGAGTTTTTTACAGCAAAGGTCTGTGTTAAAGGCCTCATTTCTCAGATATATAGAGAACTGAGTCAAATTGATAAGAATATGTAGTTGCCAAATTAATAAATGGTCAAACGATATGAACAGGCAGTTCTCCAATAAAAAAAGCAAAACTATAGTCACAGAAAAATGTTCTAAATCTCTATTGATTAGAGAAATGCATATTAAAAAAAAAAACTCAGGCACCACCTCACACCTATCAGACTGGCTAAAAATGCCATAAAAGAAAAAACAATTATAAAAGTTGGGGAGGATGTGGGAAAATTTGGGCACTAATACATTGTGGGTGGAGTTGTGAATTGATGCAACATTCTAGAGGCAGTTTGGAACTATGCCCAAAAGACCATCAGAGTGTGCATATCCTTTGATCCAGCAATACCACTACTAGGTCTGTATCCCAGAGAGATCATAAAAAAAGGGAACCATGAGTATGAAAATAGTTATACCAGGCCTTTTCCTGGTAACAAAATATTAGAAATTGATGGGGTACCCATCATTTGGGGAATGTCTAAACAAGTTGTGACAAGTTATTGTCATGGAATATTGCTATGCTATTGGAAAAAATGAATAAGATGCTTTCAGAAAAATTTGGAAAGGCTTACATGAATTATTGCAAAGTGATCTTAGGAGAAGCAAGAGACCATTTTACACAGTAACAGCAACATTGTGTGATGATCAATTATAACTGACTTAGCTCTTCTCAGCAATTACTAAGAACTTAGGAGGTTTTGTGGAGGTTCACTTCCAGAGAAAGAACTTATGGAGACTGAATATAAATTGAAGCATATTATTTTCAACTTTTTCATTTTTTTCTTTTTGGTCAGTTTCTTCTATCACAACATGACTAGTATGGAAATACTTTACATTATTGCGCATGTATAACCTGTATCAAATTGCTTACTCTTTTAGGGGTAGGAAAGGGAAGGAGTCAGAGAAAATTTAAAACTCAGAATTTTTAAAAAATGTTTAAAATTGTCTTTACATGTAATTGGAAAAAATAGTATTATAAAAAGGAACAAAGAATTAAACATGAGTGTATATGAGAAAATATGATCTGGAAGAGTAAGCTTCAATATATTAAAAATTAAGAACTTCATAGAAGAGCAACTTCTTTGCTAAGAAGTTATTCTCGTGGATTACTTCTAAAATAAATAGTTCTAAAATAAAATAGGTAAAAAAATAGTGAGATCAAAAGACAGCATGCTGATAACCCTGATGCTTCACTGGCAATCTCCTAATTTCAGAGGAAAGCAAGAAAGATCTGGCATGCTAGGAGAACCTTCTATGGCAAACTTCTGAACAGAACAAGACAAGAGGACTATAAAAAAGCCAACTACAGAAGGATAACAATCTATCCTTAGAGAGGGGACATCCAAATTTATATGATGACATACTTGAATTTTAACAAAATTACATTGGTTTGCTCAGTCATATGTGGGTTATACCTCTAATTAATTGATAACCCATTAAGTGTCAAGCATAATTATACACACACACACACACACACACACACACACACACACACACACACACACACACAGGAAATCAGTAAAAAAAAATCAAATGGGTGAAATCTACCTTTTGGTAGATGCCAACAATTACCTTTTTTTCAAAAGCTGATTACCACTGTGTCTTTGTTTTTGTTTCAGCAGAAGTTAGAATAAAATTTAGATGTACTAGAATGCGTGTTATGAGAATTAAAAATTTAATCAGTCACCTTGTTCACAGGGGAAGAGGAGGTGTTGCACCCCGGCCAGCAGGTGTACCCAGAGGTGCACCAGCTCCCAGAGGAGTCCCTCCTAGTCGAGGTCCAGTCAGCCGTGGGAGAGGACTTCTTACCCCCAGAGCAAGAGGAGTCCCCCCAACAGGATACCGGCCTCCTCCTCCACCACCAACACAAGAGACATATGGAGAATATGTAAGTAAAGTATTTCATGTGACAAATTTCATAAGCCAGTTGAGATTGAGTTCCCATAAAATTGAGCTAATAAGAATATGGTTCTATTGTTTCTCTTCATCATTTATTTTACAATATTGCTTTTAAAGTTATATTACTCTTTGTATTAGAAATAAAGAACTGAGAATGATTTTACCATGTACAATGAGAAGAGCATAATAATCTCAAGTATTTCTTAGTTTGTTGTGTTACTGACAATGGACTATTCTTAGATATTCTTTTCTGTGGAAAAAAAAAACCTTTATTATTTTTTCTCATTTTTCATGAATGAGCAAATCATTTGTCATTGAATAATTTGTTAGTATGCTTGAAAGACTTATTTTACTAAGGGAGAAGTAAGTATATATGTAAATGAAAGGGGACATAACTTTACAAGAATACAAACCCACTGTTATCATTGGTATACCAACCTAATTAATTATACATGAGAAAAGCAAAAAGCATTGAATGAAACATTTGTGTTATCAAACTATTAGAGCCATATAATAAGAGTTGTTGTAAACTAAAATAAAGCACCAGCAGTAGGGGTAAATAGTACACCTTCCGAGTCTTCATAATAGCTTACCTTAATTTATATAACACTTTAGCAAATTAATGTTAATGTGCATAATCTGATTCTGACAACAGCCCTGCAGAGTAAGCAAAACAATTATCATTATTTCCATTTTATAAATAAAGAAACTAAATCTCAGGAAAGCAAAGTGACTTGCTGAAGATCTCTACAGCTAGTGAATACTGGTGCCGTCATTGGAACATAGGTCTTCTCAATCCAAATTCGTTGATCTTTTTGCTATGCCATACTACTTTCATCCCTGTTCTTCAAAATCTTCATTTCAATTCTGCATGAATTTATCATCTTCTGGAGGGGAAACAAACAGAAAAAAGGAGCTTACATTCTACTGAAGAAGATATATAAATAAATAGGTATATGCAGGATGCTGAAGAACTCTGTATTCTGTATTCGATCTTGGAGGTAATTGGGAAAATCTTTAGTTTGTTGTGTAGGGAGGGGCATGATCAGAGGACATGCTGGAGGGAAGAACCGAACAGTCGTAATGATTGTGATGATGACAAACTCTCCCAGAACGTGAAAGAGGATAGCAGAATGCATTAGAAAGCAGCATGCAGCAACATACTTTTTACAGGAGATACACTTGAAACATCAAAGATTCACACAGACTTTAAAGTAAATTGAAATAGCATTGCTTATGCTTCAGGCAGGGTTCATATAAACAGGTAAATGACCACGATGTTACACACAGCCACCATAAAAATATATATTATTAAAAGAGATAAACAGGGAAACAACATTATACTTAAAAGATGTCACAAACAATGAAATGATGTCAGTACTTTTTATGTCTGCATACATTACACACACACACACACACACAC
Source organism: Bettongia penicillata ogilbyi (assembly GCA_023548195.1). NCBI lineage: Eukaryota > Metazoa > Chordata > Mammalia > Diprotodontia > Potoroidae > Bettongia > Bettongia penicillata. The sequence goes on from JAJHZJ010000426.1 coordinate 2,194,248, forward strand.
ACACACACACACACACACACACACACACAATACTCATGTATGCACAAACTGGCGGAGCAATCTGAGAGGCCCCTGGTCCCAGGACCTTGTTTTTATAGGGTGTGACACTCAAATCACCAAAAGAGGCTTGGTGAAATACAGGATCTCATTGGTTGATAGACCTTGCTCTTGAGGGCCAGAAAGTAAGATGGGCAAGGCAAGAGTCATCTTTGGTGGCCAAGTGATCGTAAGATCACCTGTTGGTGGTTATTGGGCCAGAAAAAGTGGTCCAGAAGTACAAAAATAAGTTTGTGGCTTTCCACACAATCAGAGTATGCACTCATTCTGGGTTTGGGCATCGTATTTGAAAACATGATGAAGATATCTTTGTCAGCATTGCCCAAATGAACTTCATAACTGCTAAACAAGTTGTAAATACTAAAGTTTGAAGCCTGCTATAAGAACATATCTTATCCCTATATGATTTATGTAAAATATCAAACTGGATTAGTAGTGATTGGAATATAATTGGGATCCAAATGAAACATTTCTCACACCATTGTACTACGGTGTGGTGATCCAGCTTTCCCTCCAAGTCAATAACTGTTCATACACAGAGAAGTGTTCTAATCTCTTGACTTTGAGCCATCTGGTAGTAGTCATGCCTTGGGATCGTTGCTTTAGTTGAATGCAAAAGTTTAGCTTAGAAAGGATGACTATGATTGCTCCAACGGTCTGCACCACATTTTGCCTTCATGTCTCTCATAGCCTTTGTTTCTTCTCTTTACCATAGCATAGTCTGTTAAATACCAATGCTTGCTGAGGGTACATCCATTAAGTTTAGTTGCTTTTAGTTAAATGGAAGACAGTGTTGGTGGTGAGGTTATGAGAGGCACAAGTCTTCAAAAATAGGTGACCATTGCTATTGCTGTTCCCAACTCTGTTCCTCCTTGCCATGTGTAATATTCTGCCTACTCTGGAGTTAAAGTCACCCAGAATTAGTAAACTTGGCCTCTTTCAGCACACTGATAAGAATCTCCAGGGTTCATCATGATAGGCGCATATGCATGATGATGGTGGTATGGCACTTTGCTGCAAGTAGCAATGGCATTGTCGTGATCCTGTTCACTCCTTTTGTGAGGCATTTAATAGACTTGTTGACTAGATCAGATTTGATTGCAAAACCTATCCAACATCACAGTGCTCCTCATCATGGCAACCCCTCCAGGAAAACATGTATCCAGCTCCAGTTGCAGCAAGCTGCCCTTCATTTACCAGTCTTGTTTGACTCAGAGCTGCTATTTGACTGTGATACATGTTGAGTTTCCCTCACAATAAGAGCTTTTCATCTTCTGAGACTACTAGACTTCTTATTGTCCATTAACATAAACACATTCCATGTATCAATAATTAGTGGAATCATCTTCACAATAGTTTTTCTGCATACTTTTGTGTTTCAACCTCAGGGTAGGATCTCCACATGCCATAGTAACCAGACTAGGGTTAGGGGAAGCAGACAATTTTTTGGGCACTCCAGCCTCTTCCATACTCCAGGAAGAAATGTAGTCCTTAAGGTTGCTCAGATACCCAGGGGGCTGCTGAATCCTACTGGTACTTCACAATAAGATGACCCTGTGGCTCTGACTGCTTGTGTGCTGGGTTATAACTACAGCTTCCAGTGTATTTGCATCTGCTGCTTCAGCAGTAGGCCATTGCAATAGGACTTCCAAGCAGGGAAAATTGTAAGACAGCAAAATAAATAAAAAATAGTAAAATAACGGGTGATGCTTTTTGACTCTCATGTAAATCACATTTAAGTGAGGCAGAGTTGCATGAAGTTGTCACCTTGTCTCTTCCAGAGTCATCAGAGTCCGTTGGCAAGACATAAGTCAAGACGATTGTCAGTGACTCTAGGTACAGTGGATGAGCTTAGCATTTTTGGTGTTTGATCAAGCTCTAAGCACTCCATCACACCTGCTACTGCTTGCCTTCATGGCCCATTGAAACAAACTGTTCATATCTGCCTATTCTATGTCATCATATGTTTGGGGTAGACACCCCTATATGACTGACAGTTTGATGCCTGTAGTTACCCTCAACCTGGTTTAACCCATCTGCCCAAGATGGTTTACCAGGCTGTGGTTGCTACACATTCTACAGCTTCTTGGAGTCATAGGTGAGAGCTGAGTGACAGGTAGACATCAAAAGTGAATGAGCAGCCCTAAAACATGCTTAGCATCCCTCAACATCAGAGATATTAACCCTGAACATACCTGAGTAAATTGTACAGAGGTAAAATATAAATAGATTTTTAATGAAGTAGCAGACTTCCAGTTATTCTTGTTGAAAAGAACAGTTATATAGAAACTTAGTTCTTATGAAGCAGTTAATTAGAAAAAAGTAAACAAAAGACCCATAACTCTAAAAATGGGTAACTACTCTTAATTGAGGCAGTTCCCCTCTGAAGTATTTCATGATCAGAACCTTCAAAGTGGCTTGTGAGTGGTTCTATTATATCTTGATGCCTTTAAAAGAAAAATGGAAAGAGTGGGGAAAAGAAATGCACTACTCGATGAAGGTAAAGTTATGGAAAATTATATCACAAGTGTTTCACAAGTACTAAATTAGACTTCCATACAAAGAAGTAGGGAAAGGGGAGCAGCTAACAATGAGACTGAAATCTAATTGTAACTATTCAAAGTAAATTTTGAAACAATTAAGAATTCTGATCAGATTAATGACCAACCATGGTTACAGAGGACTGATAATGAATCATGCTTTCCACCTCTTGATAGAAAGTGAAGGTCACAAAGTAAAGAATGAGAGAAGTTTGTTCTGGATATGGTCATGGTAAAAATTTGCTTTTCTAAACTATATTTGTAACAAGGGTGTCATTTTTATTTTGTTCTCAGTCGAGGTAGGGTGAGAGGGAGAGAGAGTGGATTTTTGCAGATTATAAAAATATGTATATTATTTTAAAAATATTCATAGCATTACTTTTTGTTGTCATAAAGAGCTAGAATGAAAGGGAATACCAATAAATTGTAAAATGACTTGAGAAATTAAACTGTATGAGTGTTATAGAATATTTCTACATCAGAAATGACAAAAAAGACTGAATTCACAAAAAAAAAAAAAAAAACCTGAGGTTTATTTGAATTGGGCAGAATGAAGTGAGTAGAATCAGAACAATGATTATTATACCACAAGGAAGAACAACATTGAAAGACTTAAGGAATTTTCAATATGATGACCAATGACAACTCCAGACAAGTGTGTGTGTGTGCGTGTGTGTGTGCTTTTTGTTTTTTGTTTTGTTTTGTTTTTTTACTTCTCTAACATTTTTAAAGGAGTTTGGGGTTGTTTGTTTGTTTTGAGGGGGTCAGGGTGGGGAGAAGTGTAGAAAGAATAAATTGGGTTGATATATGCCTAAAAAAAGGAAAAAAGAAATAAAGGTTTTAATGAAACATTTTAAAATCTCAGAAGAGAACAGGAAGAACTTCAGAAGGAAATAGTGACCATCCAGTAAGAATAACTTTAGAATTATCATGCTAAAAACATCTATGATTTATAAAATTCTTGGGAGTCTGCCTACTAAGACAAACCCAGGGACTCTATGAACACAATTACAAAACACTTTTGACACAAATAAACTCACAGAATGTTGCTGGTATTGTATAAAATGTATCCCAGAGAGATTCCCACATAAAAAAAGGAGCGACATAGACAAAAATATTTACAGCAGCTCTTTTTGTGGTAGCCAAGAATTGGAAATTAAGGGGATGCCCATCAATTAGGAATGACTGAACAAGTTAGGGTATATGAGTGTAATGGGATACTATTGTTCCATAAGAAATGTTGAACAGGCACACTTCAGGCAGTCAAAAATGCTGACATATGAACTAATTCTGAGTGAAGGTAGCAGAACCAGAAGAACATTTTATACAATGCCAGCAACATTGTGTGATGACTGACTTTGATTGACTTATCTCTGCTTAACGATGCAAGGATCTACGATAACTCTCAATGAATGACTCATGATGGAAAATCCTGTCCACATCCAGAAAGAGAACTTCAGAGTCTAAATGCAGATCAAAGCATATTATTTGCACCCTTTCTCTTTTTTTCTTCTTTCTCATGGTTTCTTCCATTGGTTGTAATTCTTCTTTACAACATGACTAATGTGAAAATATGTTTAATATGAATGTTATTATATAGAGCCTCTATCAAATTGCACGCTATCTTGGAAGGGAGGGATGGGGAGAAAACTTGGAACTCAATGTTATAAAAGTGAATGGTGAAAATTAAAAATAAATACAATTTTGAAATGTCTACAACTTAAAAAATAGATATACTAGAGAGTTATTGTTTGATATAGAACCTTCTTTATCTATGCTTTCTAGATGTGTGTGTGTGTATATGCATAGCTGTTGATGTTTGTCGAAATTTAAAATGAAAAAAAAATTAAAAACCAGAACAAATAAAAAGAGCAGTGTTAGACTGACCCTTTATGTCTTGATCAAAAATAGGTCATTCCAGACTGAACTCACTTAAGTTGACAGTATTTTTTTCAAGAAATTTTTATCGTTTCTGTTTCTTACATCACCATAGTTATCCCAATTACACCTCCCCTTGTCCCTTCTCAGAAGTCACTTTATATGACAAATCATATTTTGAGAGAAAAAATCAGCACAACTGATTGACATGCTGAAAAAAAGTTTTAAAAAACATGTGCCATATGTCTCATGTCCATAAAGTGGTAGCTTGGGGGTGTCCTCTAATATCTCTTCATTCAAGTCTTGGTTAGTCTTTATAATTATGCTACATTTAATTTTGATGAGTGGGAGGTAATTGTTTTTTCCATTTACATTGTTTTAGTTACTGCGAATATTTTTTCTTTGCTTTCTTCACTCTGCATCAGTTTATATAGATTTCTCCATGCTTTTCTGTGTTCATCCAATACATCATTTCTTAGAACATACTAATGTTTATTATATTTATATACTAGCACTTGTTTAAACATTCCCAAATTGCTAGGCATCTACTTTGTTTCCATTCCTTGTCTATTTCAAAAAAAGTCCTATTATAAATATTTTGGAGCATTCAGGGACATTCTTATGGTGGCTTCCTTGGGGTTTAAGTCCAACAATGGAGACTCTCGTTCAAAGAATATGAACATTTTAGTTACTTTGGGTTTTTCCAGATTTTTTTCCAAAATGGTTGTACACTGCACAGCTTCACTAAGGATATATCTGTGTATGTATCCTTCCACTACTTCTCCAACATTGTTAACATTTTTTGTCATTTTTGCCAATTTGGAGGGTATGAGGGGAAACCAGAGTGTGGTTTCAATTTGTATTTCTCTTTTTAGAGATTTAGAATCTTGTTTCTTACAGTTCTTTTGAAAACAGTTTATTCTTACCATACTAGAGATTAACTATAGGTCATGTGTGTGTATGTGTGTGTGTTTTTGGATACCAAATCATTATCAGAGACATTTGGTACAAAGTTGTGGGGTTTTTTTACCCATTTGACCACTTTCCTTCTTTTACTAGTTGCATTGATTTTGTCTGTGCAGAAGCTTTTAAATTTCTAGGAATCAAAGATAATTTGATAATTCCTTCCAGTTTTCATTTGGTTAAGAATACATTTCCCACTTATAGTTGTGAAAGATGATATATTATCTGTTTCTCTTCTAATTGTTTTTATTATGACATTTAATACTAAGATTACTATATCCAGTTAGAAAATATTATAGAACATGATTTAGGTGTGAGTCTAAGCCTAAATTCAGACAGATTGCTTGCAGGTTTTTATCAAAAAAAAAAAGTTGTTGTTTGTCAGTAATTTATATTTCCTACTTTATGGAACATGGGATTATTGAGTTCTATTGTAATTGCATCTCCTTTCTAATGTATTTCCTTAATCCTATCATTTAACCAATACCGGGTAGTTTTTATGACTGTTGTTTTATAATATAGTTTGATTTCTGGAAGTGCTATTTACTTTTGATCCCTACTTCTTTTTATTATTTTCTTGATATTCTAGATCTTATCTTTTTCATAATGAAATTTGAAATTATTTTATCAATTTCTATAAAGTTTCCCTTTGGTCATTTGAATGGCATAGCATTAAGAGTGTTAATTTTTCTAGCATTGTCATTTTCATTTTATTGGCCCAGACTAGCCATGAACGTTGAATATTACTCCAACTATTTAAATTGTTCCTTATTTCTTTAAGGAATGTTTTGTAATTGAATCTTCATAAGTCTTTTTGTGTACTTTGGAAGGTCAAGCTAAGGTATTTTATACATTTTGTATTTATGTATTATATATTATATATTTGTATTTAATTATATAAAATGTGTTTTTTCTTTCTCTTAATACTTCTTATATTTTGTTATTATTATAAAGAAAAACTTTTGATTTTTGAGTATTTTGTAGCTTCAAAATATTGTCTCAATTAGAATCTTTGCAGATTTCCTAGGATTTTCTAAGGAAACCATCAATAGCAGGCATGGTTTTATCCTTTTGTATATCTTTGTTCCTTTAATTTCTTTTCTTCTCTTATTGCTCTTGCTAGCTTTTCAGAAATATATCAAATAATATTAGGGAGACTGTGCATCCTTGCTTCATTCCTATATGTTTGCAGATGGTCTTAATGTTACTCAGATTTCACATGATGATTGCTATTGGTTTTTAAAAGATGCTATACATATATACATACATACATACATACACACAAACATACACACAAATAAATAAATGCCCTCAGGGCCTATACTTTGTAGGGTTTTTTTAGCATAAAAGTATTGTACTTTTTGAAAGAATTCTTGTGCATCTATCCAGACAGTCAGGCAGTTTGGTTTTTAACATGATTACATTGCTTGTTTTCCTAATGTTGAAATATCCATGTATCCCTGGTATAAATCTTGCTTGTTTGGAATGAATGATTTCTTGAACAAATTGATGTCTTCTGATTGATAAGCATCGTTTTTATTTTTGAGTCAAATTAATAGTTGTTTCTGTGATTTGATCTTTGGCCCACTCATTATTTAGTATTTCCATGTTAAGTTTTCATTTGGGTTTGGATCTTTGCTTTATGGTCCTTGAACCAGTTTCTGTTTTTATTGCCTTATGGTCTGCAAAAAATATTAATTCTTCCTGCCTTTATACATTTATTTGTAATATATCTGTAGCTCAGTACATGGTCAGTTTTTCTAAAAGTCCTATGTGATACTGAGAAAAATACACATAAATACATTTATATGTATGTGTATATATGTGTATGTGTATATGTGTGTATGTTCTTATATATATATGTGTGTGTTTGTGTATATATATATATATATTCTTTTCCGTCCCACGTAAAAGACACCATAACTCTTTTAATTTTAGTTTTTCAAGCAAGTTATTCAGTTCCACATTTGCCCTATTTATCTTTCCATTATACTTAGTCAAAATGGAGAAAGTGATAGAAAGGACCTCCTGTCCTTGTTGTGTTACTGTCAGTGTCTTCTTAAAACTCAGATTGTCTCCTGTCTAAATTTAGATGCTAAGCCATTGATATATAAATATAGATATAGTCATTCCATGGTTCTTTTCAGCAAAATACAATTTCCTTATTAATGCTATTTTATTCTTTGAATGTTTTCATTGTCAGCTTGCATGATGGTGTCTCCTGCCTTTTTTAATTCCTTCCACCTCACCCCAACCCACTCCTTTCATTTGTTGCTCCTTTCCTTGTAGGATTTTGCTTATTAGCTCCTTTTTCTCTCCTGCTTTTGTCTGATTATATAATTCTTCACTCCCTCTTTTCATCTCAGTCAAGTGGATTCTTCCTTCCTCTCCTCCCCTTTAATTTGTCCTGTTCATTAGGTTTTTTTTTTAAATTTCATTTTTGTACTCCTTTCCAAGAAGAATTTCCCTCACTCACTCCATTATCCATCCTCTCTTTTTGTCTGCTCTAGACCCCTGTTCTTTGATTCATGATACCAATAATTATCTGGGCTCTCTCTCTTTTCTTTTTCTTTCCCAATCCATCCTAGACTTTCCCATCTAGGTGCTTTCTGACACTGTCTTGTAGGGTTAAATGAATTCCCTTTTTCCATTGTGCTTCACTTCCAAAACAATGCTGATTATTGCAAATGTTAAAGAGGACCCTGCCACATAATAGTGCCCCTCTTCCATTTCTTCCCTTATTTTACAGCTTTTTACTAATCAATATCCTTCTCAGTTACCTTTATTTCCTACATTAGCTTCAAAATCTGCTCCTGTAAGTCATATTCTCCTACTCCCCAAGGTCCTCAACTCCACCAGTTGACACTAGGTGTTTTAACTTTGCCCAAATGCCTTGAAAGCAGAGCTGATAAATCCCATTCTCAGAGTAAGGCATCCTTCTTGTCCACCCTTTTTAAGCTTTACCCTATCTTCCTCTTCTATTCCCATCTGGGTTCTTCTTTCTCACACCACCATGACCTTCCCTTCATTGCTAGCCATTGTGACCCCAGGACCTCACAAATTCCCCTTCCCCATTTATCCTCTCCCTTCCTTAATTCACGTACCCTACCATGTAGTATGTAGTCCCACCAAAAAAGCCAAAAAACAAATAGAAAAAACAAACAAACCAGTGATTCACCTGTAAGACAGGGTGTTACTGGGTTTTGCCTACAAGGACCTCGTTGTCTGCCTCTTCGCTGTTGCCTTCACCAGATGTCTGACTTCATCCCTGTCTCCTTGTGTTCATTTGGAAAGAAGTCTTTTACGGATTTCTCTTTGTTGCTGTTTCTAACCTTGACTGCTGCATTTATTCACTCCATTTCTTTTGTTTGTGATGTTTATGACATAAGTATCTATTCATTTCTGTTTTTTTTTCTTAAAATGATTCAGACACTTCTTTATTATTAAATTCCATAGTTTTTCATATACATACAGTTAAGCTTAAATTTATGGGGAAGGTCACCCTGGGCTCTATCCTGAGTTCCGTTGCTCTTTGAACCACATTATTCCAGTCCTTCCTACATTTTCTAGTAGGTGAAAAATAGTCTTGTATTATTCAGCTTTCTTGAATTTCCTTTGTGTTTGAAAGTCTTTCCTCTGATTTCTTGCAGAAGAAGTTGTTTCTGAATTAAAGTGTTAAATTTAACCACCGTGTGTCTTAAAGTTTGCAGCCTTGGAGTTTTGTCTTTTTTTCTAGAGGCAATCTGTGAATTCTTTCTATTGGAACTTCATTTTTTATGTTCAAAAGTTCTGGGCAATTTTCTTCTATTAGTTCCTTCCTTATGATGTTATGGTTTTTGGGTCCTCTGACAGGTTCTTTTTGAAGACCAATGATTTTTACGTTGTCCCTACATCCTGTTGTTGAAATCATTGTTTTGCTTGTATAGTATAGTATATAGCTTGTATAGTGAATGTATTTTTTTAATAGTAAATTCTTGCCACACCACTTTTGTTTTGCCCATTGTTTTTGCTGTGCATTCCATAAGTTTGGCTCTCGCAGTTCTCATTTCCCTTTTCAACCACTCAGCATCACTGTGCTGTGGTTCCATGGTCTCATATTCCACAGGCTGTTTGTTCTGCAGCATTTATGCATACATGTCTTAACTCATTTACTAGATCAGTAGGTCATGGCTCTTTCTCTTGTTACTCTTTTCATTATTGACTTACCTGCTTACGTTGAAGGTTTCTGAATTTTCTTCTCAAAATCTTTGATACTTTGTCTTTTCCCCCCCTTATTTTTCCCTATTACTTACTTTCTCACTCCTCCCTCTCTGGTTATGGTTTCCTGGGGGGCGTGGATCTCAGAGTCACTGCCTCCTCCCATGCCAAGTATTTTATTGTTCACCTGCCTAAGTGCCTGCTGTGAAGTTCCTACAAGTTTTCATTTTGAAGTTTTTGTTTGTTTTTTCTGGAGGTGAGGTAAAATTTTTCTGTTTCTGCTTTGCTCTCTGGTTCTAAGAAATTTCTTGAAATAGGATGTATAGGCCCTTTTTTGTGATCATGGCTTTTGCTCAGTCCAAGTGATTCTTAAATTTTTTTCTCCTGTTTTCTAAGTCATTTGTTTTCTGAGATAGCTCATATTTTCTTCAATTTTCATGTCTTCTGATTTTGTTTTAATATTTTTGGTTGTCTTATAAAATTACTGCCTTTTTTATTCTAATTTTTAGTTTGTTATTTCAACAAAGTTTTATACCTCTTTTACCAAGATGTTTTATTCCCTTTCCAGTTATTTACTTCATAATTTCCATTTTTTCCCTCCAGAACTCTTTTTTCATTCATAAAAACATTATTGAATTCATTTGTTAGCTCTTGGTTCATCTCTTCTCCGGATTCTAGACAAATTTGTTCCCACAGTGTATTTTTATAAAGGTTTTACTTGTAGAAGTTTGGGAGTCATTCTCTTCTAGATTAGTGTCTTGAATATCCCTGTCACTCTAGTAACTTTCAGTGGTGTGTCCTTTTTTGTTTTTTGTTTGTTTGCTCATTCTTCTAGTCCACTTCCTGACTTCACATTTCCTGTTAGGACCAGTTTCTTTGCACATTTCTGGAGAGAAGATCTAGACTGATCTTGTTGCTGCCTTCTCAGGGCATTGAATGTTAAATTATTCCAGAATCCTAGGAACAGCTTAGGCTGGAGATGTACAAGTTCTCAGTGTTCCCAAAGTGGTCTGATCCCAGGGTAAATTCTAATCACTGCGCCTCTGTTCTGAGTTCTGTAAATTCCTTACCTGGGTTTGGATTCAGGCAATGGCAGAGCACTCACTAGGCCCAGTCCTACTATCAGCCAGATGTACATAGACTTGCTGGTCCTGAGTGTCTGCCCTAGTTATTCCTTTGTAGGCTTCAGATTGACCTAGAAGCTAGAACTAAGATCCTACTCACTTGTTCCTGGGGTCTGAGCAATATCAAAATTACTTGCTTCTGAACTTCTGTCTTTCTTAGGACATAGGCTAAGGCCCAATGTGGTTACTCACCCAGGAATACCAACCCTGGGCATATATCCCCCTCTATTCTGCCCAGGATATGTGATTTGGTACTAGGCAGGAGGCAATAAAACTGCTAGTTCCTATTCCTGAACCCTATACCAGGTCTTCCCCAGTATAGATCTGGACCTTGCCTGGCCTTTGGACATTGTCTCTGGGTATTGGGCTCTATGCAGTAGGTTCGTAGCCAGATCCTGTCTCTAGTGTGTGTTAACCTTGCTGATAATCACATTTTGTTTTTTCAGTTTTTCTGATCAGGATTCAATCTGGTACATTCTTTAAATGTCTGGAGCGGGACAGGAGCTAGCTCTCTACTTCTTCCTGCTGGTCCTCCATCTTAATTTCATGTCCATAAAGGGAATTCTCTGTGACTTCAGTTTGAAATTGAAATATGAAACAGACCTTCCAAGACAAACCCAGGAACTATATGAAGAAAATTAGAAAACACTTTTCATACAAATAAAGTCAGATCTAAATAACTGGGAAAACATTAGTTGCTTGTGGATAGACTGAGCTAATATGATAAAAATGACAATTCTGCCTAAATTAATGTACCTTTTCAGTACCATACCAAACTACAGGAAAAATTATTTTATAGAACTAGAAAAAATAATAACGAAATTTATCTGGAAGAAGAAAAGGTACAGAATTTCAAGGAAATTAATTTAAAGAAATACAAGAGAAGGTATCTTAGGCATACCATATCTAAAAATGTATTATAAAGCAGCAATCATTGAGACTACGTGGTACTGGCTAAGAAATAGAATGGTGAATCACTAGAGTAGGGTAGGTACTCAAGACACAGTAGGCAATGACTGTAGTAATCTACTGTTTGATAAACCCAAAGGTTCCGGTTTCTGAGATAAGAATTCACGATTTGACAAAAACTGCTGGAAAAACTGGAGAAGAGTATGGCAGAAATTAGGCATAGACCAGCATCTTACACCATTTACCAAAGATAAGGTCACAGTGGGTACATGATTTAAACATAAATGGTAATACCATAGGCAGATTAGGAGAGCAAGTAATAGTTGACCTGTTAGATCTGTGAAGAAAGGAAGAATTTACTACCAAAGAAGAGATAGAGAACATTACAAAATGCAAAACTGATCATTTTGATTAGATAAATTAAAAAAACTTTGTGCAAACAAAGCCAACGCAGCCAAGATTAGAAGGGAAGCAGAAAGCTGGGAAACATTTTATAGGCAGTGTCTCTAATAAAGGCCTCATTTCTAAAATACATACTATACAATACAATATACATAATAATGTAATATATTACATATATGTAAAATAAACAGAAAGTTGATTTAACCCTGAATTATTTAAGGAAGCTATTGAAAATAAGAAATGAACAACAAAAATTACATTAACATTGATTCTAATAATTTAATTCAGAAGTTAAACCAATGAAAATTAATTGCTTTAATACCAAATGAGCCCAGGAAGTGCTTTCATCAGAAAACACATATTTGCTAAACTGAGATATATCTTCCAAAGACAATACAAGTTTATGGTATAAATCTGTATGTGAAATTTTATGAAGGAAGTTGATGATTTTGAGCAGTATCATCTTATAAAACCAAGAGAAGGAACAGAGGGTAAATTTCAGAAAGCTTGATAAGATATCCAAGTAAGCAAAATCATCCCAAGACAATTGAAAGGATGCTACAAGAAGAGAAAAAATGGGAAAAAAATTGCAAAAATCATTTCAACAATCTTTTTTTCATTAAAGATAGTAAAATCAGGACCCTAAGTTAACAGTTCATGCCTACAGGCCCTGAGGTACTTACAGAGAAGGTAGACATGGTGTTATAAAGATCAAAAATAGGAGGGGGCAAATGGAAAATATCAAGTATGCAGAAAGATTTTTCTTAGGGGTATTACTATTCTGAGGGAACATACAGAGAATCTGAAGGACAAGGGGAATATTCAAAAATCACAGAAAAATAAGTCTTAAAAGTTATTAGTAACAAAAATTCACTACAGAACATCTAAGTACTGATTTTTTTATGCCTCCCTTGCCCAGGTTTACACAACCATTATGTGTCAGAGATAGGATGTGAACCACATGTTCTTAACTCCATAAAATCTTTATGAGGTTCATCTATACATGAATTGATATGTATTTATCAGAATCATTACTTAGAGATTACCGATGCTTAGAGATTTGAAGACAGATTAAAATCAGATAATGTTTGTGAATTTTGTAATAATTCTAGGCATCTCTGGGCATGTTGGCACAAGCCTAGAATCCCTGCTACTAGAGGAAGCAGAGGCTGTTGGAGTTCAGAAGTTCTTAGCTGCATTAGGGCTAAAGCTGATCAGTGGTCTTCTCTAAGTGTACGACCAATATGGTGCTCTTCTGGGAGTGGATGGCTGCCAGGCTGCTTAAGGAGAAGAAAACCATCCCAGGTCAGAAAAAAAAACAGAGTACACTAAAAGCTCCCATGATGATTAGCATTGGGATTGGTCCATGAGTGGCTGTTGTGTTTTTAATATAGGTAAAATAAGAAGCTAGTTTCCAAAATAAAATTGAAAAAAATAAAACAGCAAAGAAACCACAGAACACAGGAACAATAATTCTGTTACAGGTATGACTCATTGTCTCTAAACACTGCACATTAGGGGCTTCCTATTTTCAACAGAGTACTAGAACTAATATCTTAAGTAGCTGATACTAGCTGTAAGATATACTTCTTTCTTAAGAGGAAGAAAATGGCTCAAAATTCTGCTGTTTGTGCAAAGGCACATTATGCTAACATAGCATAATAGGAAATTGATACTAAGTCACATAGAGTTGGTAACTTTGGATAGCAGGGCCAAACTCCAATCTACTTTTTTCTTCTCCTGCCTAAAGACCTTACCTGATAAATTATATTGGCAGGACTATCTTCCCTTAATTTAGACTTTTTGATATTTTCTTTCCTCATAAAATGCATAAAGTTTATCAGTATTCTACTGTTTTTTGTTTGTTTTACAAAATCTTTACATGGGGATAGTTTTCTCAGGATAACTGACCTTATTAAACCACTTCTTAAACAGCTGTTTGTTGGAATAAATCCCTAGAAATTATTTAAGATTATCATGAAATTACAAAGCAGTAGACCTAGATAATATTGTCTTTTAAAAAATAATGATTCTTTCTAGTTAGCAGTCATGGCTGAACTTTATTCTAAACCTCAACTAGCTTTTCCATTTAAGGAGTATTTGTATACATGTGTGTACATGTTTTCATGCCCAACAACTTAATACAGTTGGAATTTGGGCCTCGAGTGAGATCATCATGATGCCATGACAAGAGGAGGAAGAAAATGTAAAAATCTGTGCCAGTTTTAGCTCTCAGATTGTGTCAGACTCTGTCTACTCCTCATTTAGTCACTGCATGCTGAATTTAACATGGAACACCCGTGGTTTGACCCATATCATAGGGCATCTTCACAATACGATAAGAAAACCCAGAGTTTGCTAGAAAGGGGGCTCCATCTGATTTGGAGCCATCCTATTGCTTTCTGACCAATGATGTCATGAGTGAGGGAGCATCAATTAGCAAGGGTTTTCATAATTTCCAGCAAGGAAGACCATATAAGGCATCAGAGCAAGCAAGATAAAGGGGACATCTTGAGCAAATGCAGCCTGTCACAAGAAACACTAATCTCTGCTCTTCTCAACCTACTACTCCCCCCCACCCCCATAAACACTAGAGTTTTCTGGCCTACCACCACTAAAGAGGAAATGTTAAAATCGCTGATAATTGTTAAGTGTAGTTTGTGCTTCAAATCTTTCTGAATCCAGACTCCCTGTGCTGCTTTCACTATTCTTTGAAAACTACTGCACCCTCGAAGTTGTAATTATATGCTTTTTGGAGGTTTCGCTGTAGTTAGGGGTTCATAAAAGGGTTGTACTAATAGCATATTTTCCCAGTGCAGTAACTATTGGCATGATGTTTGATGGTTAACTAATCTCTAAACTACTGCAATTAGCTTGTTTTCCGTAGTGGGAAATTTAATTAAGACAGAGTACAGACTTTGGAAAAATGTTTGTGAAAATGTATTTTAAATGTGCATTGAAAGGCCCTACGGACCCCTTTTCACTTTAAATAAAAAGATGATAGTCCCACAATTCCTTACCTAAGGCAGGTATAAGGGTTGAATACAGTTTCTATAGTATGTTTAACAAGAGCCTCAGAAGTAGTTTATTTCCACAATATTTTAATCTCCTTCACAAAATGTGTCTGCTATTATAAAAATCCCAAATTATAGCTAATGACTTCCTACATTTTCAGTTTTGCAAAATAGTCTGGCTTCACAAACAAAGACATACATTTTGTTAACTTTATTTTCACATGATATGTATGTTATGGTGTTTTTGTTAGTATTCTAATACCCCTTATATTTTGAATTAGAAATTAAAATGATAAAATATAGTTTACAAGTAAGACTTTATATTTCCCAAGAAGTTCCATTACAGCACACCTACCTGTTGGAAGATTTTTTTTTCTGCTTTTATTTCATTAAACCTGTGATTTCATTGGTATAGAGAGCTCCCTTTGAAGAAACTTACTGTACCAATGCTTTCTTTGCAATTTATATTCTTAGAAAGTTGCCTGGGAAACTGAGAGGTTAAGTCATTTGTCCAGCCAGGGTCATAAAATATAGTATGTGGCAAAGGTAGAACTTCAACCCAGGTAGGAGGTGAGGTGAAGATTGTCTAGCACAGATTACCCTTTATACACCGGATGAAGCGAAGGAATAATAAACCTCTGAGCCTGAGGGGGCAGCTTCTAGATTCCCGGGTACATATCAACTATATGTTTTATCATGCCTGCCCCGGCAGTGATATTCCATTTTCACAAGCTAGTCATGACTGAATAGTGCTTTGGGTTTTTTGGGTACTATTTGAAAGAAAAGCAGCAGATCATTGCAGATCTTTACTCCATCTTAAGGGAGTATTGGTAAAATGAAGGTCTTGCTGATAGATCAACAAATGCAAAGATAGTTTATGGTTAATGTTGAGAATTTTTCCTTCCCAGGATCAATAAGCTACATGTTGCCTTCTTCAGCAATGTGGTGATCAAATTAGATGATTTATGTAAAATGCTTTGTAAATGTTAAAGTGCTATGTAAGTGCTAGATGTTATTATTATTATTATTATCTTTGTAGAGCAAGTTTAATTAAGTCACTGATACATCCTGAAGTTCACAGGAAACAAAATCAAGAAAAGAGTCAGTAGTAAGAATTCATGTCCTCAAATATCAGTGACATAAATGCACAGAATTTAAGCAATACTTGAGGAACCAGAGGGGTCTTCACGTAAGGAACCAAACTTGACCTAAGAGGCATCATTGAGACTTGATGGAATGAAGCCTATGACTGTACCATGACTCTAGATAGATAGATCATATTCAAAAGAAACTGCATCAAAGAGCGAGAGCAGAGTGGGATAGTCTTACTGCTTTCTTTTTCTCATGTTGATGTCCTCAGGACTTAGCACCGTGCTTGGCACTAGGTGTTTATTTGTTGATTAATAAGATCCATAGTTTCGGATTATTTTCTTTGTTGTACAAATGTAACAAAGATTTATGATATTAGCCAAAGCTTTTACAGTTGGTCAGGATGGGGGGAAATTCTCTAAATCAAGCTGGGTATATTTGTGATTGAGAAATAAGAGAGTGAGGCAAATGTCTGCCTTAGTTACACACTTTTTTTTTTTTGATCATGTCCTTGATCTTGCCTTCACGCACAAATGTCTTCTCTCCCATGTTAATTAATTATTCATTTATCTGATCATAATCTTTTATTTTTCCATCTTTTTCCTTTTGCCTTAAAAACCTTAATCTCTGCTCTGTGTGTTCATTGTGGCTTCTAGTTCTTCATCCCCTCAGTTCTTTACAGAACTGAGTACTGGATGTAGTTCTCCCTTCCTTATCTCTGCCCCTTTGCCAGTTACTTAAGCTCTACTCTGTTCCTTGCCTTTGTGCCCCTTACCACTGTGTCCTTTTGCTTATGACAACTTGAAAGACTTGCCATATATGCTGCTGACTGAAGCTAGTGGAAAAAAAACAAAAACATAAAAACCACCCTGACTACTCGGTACACTATAAATTGACCTTGTATAATATCAACTGAGCCTGCACTGGAGCAAGATGGTGCTTTGTCACCTCCCAGATCATTTCTCTGTCCAAATCACCCTGATGGCTCTTTCAGAGCTTTCCATACTTTGTTTCAGCTGAGATTCTTGCTTCAGAGTTCACTAGAAGAGAAAATGATGCCATTCATCAAGAGCTGCCTTTTCTTTGACCTTCCTCATTGTATGCCACTGAGACATCTTCCCCACTATCTCCTCCATCACTCCTGTCTCACACAAAAAGGGACTCTTCTTGTCAAAGAAAACCTTTTTATACGCACCCTTGATCCTTTCCTTTCCCTTTTTCTTCCATAGATTGTCCCCTCTTATCAACCCACTGTCTCTAATAAACCTCAATTTCATGGCTTCTTCCCTTTTGCCTACAAATGTACTCATGCCTTCCTAGCCTTTAAAAAAAAACCTCATTTGATCAGACCATCTTCATTAGCTGCTGTTCTGTATTTTTCCTCCTCCCTCTTGGCTATATGCTTTGAAAAGACCATGTATGATGTGCCTCCAATTCTTCCTCTCCTCTCACTCACTTCTCAACCCTTTGTAGTCTGGCTTCTGGCTTCATAATTCATTTGAAACTGCACTCTCCAATATTGCTAGGGATCTCCAATGGTGTTTTCTCCATCCTTATCCTTATTGACCTGTCTTCAGATTTTTCTCTGTTCATCACTCTTTGTTTCTGAAAGCCCTTGCCTCTATAGGTTTACATGGCACTGCTATCTGCTGGTTCTCTCCCTCCTAGTCTAATGCCTTCTTATCAGCTTCCTTTGCTGGATGGATCTTTATCAGTGTCATGCACATTAACCTTGGATATCCCTTAAGGGTTGGTCTTGGACCCTCTTCTCTTTTCTTTCTGTACTATCTACCTTGGTGATCTTATCAACTTTTAAGGGTGTAATTATCATCTCCATGGAAATGATTCCCAGATTTATTTACCCAGACCTAATCTCTCTCCTGAGCACTAGTTTTATATTAGCAAGTGCCTTTTGGCCATTGAAATTGTATGGTCCATGAATGTCATAAAACTCATCATGTCCCCAAACAAAACGCATTGGTGTTTTTGGCCTCCTCAAACTCTCTAATTTTCCCAATTTTCTTATTATTTTAAAGGGTAACATCATTCTCTGGAGTAACTCCTGAAACACTAGTGTTATCCTTAGTTTCTGTCTCTCACTCATTGCACATATCCAATCTTTAGTCAAGTTTTCTCATTTCTGCCTACATAATATCTCTTATTAACATCCCCTTCTGCTCACTTATACACTTGCCATCCTTATGCAGGCTCTTATCACCTCATATCTAGGCTATTTCTTGTTGGTTTCCCTCCCTTAGTTTCCTGTCCCATCCAATCCCATTATACTGCTAAAGATCATTGTCCTGAAGAACATACATGGCTCACTATATGATCCCACTATCACCACTACTTGATAAACTACAGTTGTTCTACGTTACCTCCAGGATCAAACATAAAATTTTCTGATTTTGAAGAATAACCTGCTTACCACCCCCAGCCCCTCAGAGTTAACCCTAAAACTCTGCAAAGAAATGTAGCTGCCTTAATTCCAAAACTGCTACTGAGAGTGGGAAGTTTGAGAAGCAGCACTAGAGCTTATATGTGCTGTATTTTTCAAAGCACTGTGCTTTACATAAGCAACTAAGAAATGTTTTATATGATAATAAATTTCGCTAGTGTTATTAATTTGAGAATAATATGGTGAAAGTTGGTACCATTTATGTGCTACCAAGGCAACAGAACATGGAAAATTATGGTTTCCAAATATAGGTAAAAATTCATCCCAAAGCAAAATGAAAAATAAATAAAATCTTGGATACACCTAAGCTGATTTTTTTTATTTCTACTTTTAAAAAAAGTAAATATCCAGTAATCCAGTGCTTCTAAAAAAATAAATATCCAGTAAGCATCCAGTGAGCAAAATAATCTGCACATTCCAATTAAATAATACTATGTATTACCTGACATTAATATTTAAAAGATCTAAGATTTTGCCCATAAAACAACTTACTCCACCCAAAGCAAATTGCAGTCTTGTCTATAACTCAGTCTTATAGAGTTGATTGAGGCAGAAAGAGATTACAGATCATACACAGTCCTGGTCACACAGCTACTGACACAGATAAGAGTTCTTTACATCCATTTTTCTCTATTCACATAGGCAACACTAGTACAAATCCTTATTACCTCTTTAACTACTGTAGTAGCCTTTAAATTCATCTTCCTGCCTTAGCTGTCTCCCGACTCCAATCCATCCTCCCTTCAACTACCAAAGTAATTTTCCTAAATCGTAAATTTCACCATTTCTCCACACATTTTTGCACTTAATAAATTATAATGACTCCCTGATATCATGAGGATCAAATATGAAATCTCTTTGTCATTCAAAGATCTTCACAGTATAGCTTCTTTGAATATTTTCAGTCTTCTTAAACTTTATTTAACCTCCATACACACTACAACTTACTACACTGGCTTTCTTACTACTCCTCATAACATTCCATTTCCTGACTCACACCTTTAATACTCGCCCTCCTAACTTCTTTCAAGATACATCATTAATCATAACTTCTACAGGACACCTTTTCACGATGTTTTATCTCTGAGATTACCTTCCACTTACTCTATCTGCGTTTTGTCTGAACATCATCATATTATGTTGTCTCCCTCATTAGAATGTGGCTTCTTTGAACAGAGAGACGATTATTTTTTGTATTCACAGTCCTGGACAAGTAGCTAGTTCTAGGATATGACATCTTGGATGCCAGAGCACCCTACTTCTTGGCCAGTTCAAACATGTCTCCTCAGGACTATCACTTTCTCAGGATTAACTGGGTCCTCTACTGGCTCTTCCAATTCTTCAGGTTCTCACAATATCCCATACGCCACGAGGATGGAGATAAAAACAGGAAGTAGCCTCAACATCAGACCCAAGTTTCCTTGGGAATCCATGCACTCAGACATGGTGGGGAGAATGCTCTCCACTCCTTCCCCAAGCTTAGACTCCTGCTAATACTTTGTAGTCAGAAGGAAGGAGAGATGTTTCACATGTCCTTTGTCATTACACACTTAGTTACAGCTGAGCAGCCATTTAAAAGGCTTTTGCTTTTCTTGACCATAATATAAATGATCAGCAATGATCAGCACATAATCATAGTATACTTGTACCATACCATAACTGAGGAACAGAGTTCTCCCCATGTCAATTCCCTTTCTCCCGATACATGTCTTTATGTATTTACAGAAGGATGATCAACTTTCCTAAAGGAGCTGCAGACACAGTCTTTTTGAGCTTGCACTCAGGACAGGGAACATTGGCCAGTCCCAGTACATAATATAATTGTAAAAGGCAGGGGCTGAAATGGAAAGATTCCTGAAATTGGAATCATGAGATCCTTGAACCAAGGGATGTTAGTTCAGTTCCCAGTCCTGATAATGACTGACCCTAAACAAGTTACTTTACCACGTCTGAATGTCTTGTACAGAAAGTGCTTTGGAAACTTTAAAAACATAAATGGGAGCTGATGTTATTTTTGAGAGTTTTGTTTTCATGCCAATCATAATCTAATATATAGCAACATGTTTTAAAAATAAAATTGTTATTTTATGTAGTGATTTTTTTTTTGTTTTTTGGGATTTAGTATAAAAGTCTGCATTTGAATTCAGTTATATGGACCAACATGTAAAACTTGTCTTTTATTTATAATCATTATACACACTCCTGTATGATGCCCTAAGACTATTTTGAGTTAGATAACAGTTCAAGACAGTAAAATAACCTTGGGAACTAAGAAATTGGAAGTAGCACTAAAATTAATAAATTATGCAATAATGATCCACTGTTTCTTAAATTTAAATGTATTTGGTAATACTTTTTAGATATAAAGCCCTACCTGATCACTTTATGGAGATACTTTTTCAGTCCTATTTGTTTTATTAAATATCCATGGAGAGCCAAGGAATTTTGTTTTATTACATGTCTTTTTCCTCCAGGATTTTATTGTGTTAGAATTTTTATCCATGCTTTTCCTGTTAATATTTTTTCAGGAGTATGATGATGGATATGGCACTGCTTATGATGAGCAAAGTTATGACTCCTATGATAACAGCTATAGTACCCCAGCACAAAGGTAAGGATCAATCCTTACTTACTGTTCCTGAAACTGAGTACTGTCCAAACCACAGTTTTTGTCTTATGTGAGAAATAAAGTAACAAGCCACAGAATATTTAACTAGACCACCAATCTTAGAATTATGATTCCTGTATGCTGTTCCCTGTAAAATGGAAGTAGTTAAATTTGCCCTGCTTCTTTTTTTTTAGAAGTATGCCAATCTCATCAGTCATTCAACAAAGATTTATTAAGTGTTTATAATATGCCAGGCACTCTTGTAAGGAAAGGCAGTAGTAATCCCTGCCCATAGTTAGATCATAGAAGGTGCAAAGGGAAGAGTAAATTGGAAGAACACTGGAAAGGTCAAAAGAATCCAGCTTGTGAAGAGCTTTAAATACCAAACAAAAGTTTTATATTTGGTCCTGGAAGGAACAGGGAAGGGACATGGCTGGATTTACTCTAAGAAAATCATTGGTAGCTGAGGAAAGAATGGATTGGAATGAAGAGAATCTTGAATCAAGAAGACCAATCACAAGTCTATTGGAATAGTCTAGACAAGAAGTGATGAGAACCTATAATAGGATTGTGACTGTGTCAGAAAAGAGAGAAGATATATAGGAGAGATACTGTAAAAGTTGAAATGTAAGAATTTGCTAACAGACTTGAAATGTTGGCCGAATTCAAAGTAGGAGTCAATAATCATATCTTAGTTGTGAGCCTGGGTAACTGAGAGGATGGTGGTGCCCTCAAACAGGAATTCAGAAGGGGGTGGTGTTCTTCAGAGGAAAAGTAATGACTAGTTTTGTTCTTTTGAGCTTGAGAAGGGCTATAAGAGCATCCAGTTCAAGAAGTCTAATGAGCAATTGATGATTAAGAGCCAAAGTTCAAGAAAAAGACTAAACTAGATAAATAGATTTGGAAATCACCTTCATAGAGAATCCATGAGATCACCACATGAGAAAATGTCAAGACTTGACAATTTACTGGAAGTCTTTAAGTAGAAATTGGATACCCTTGGGAATTTGTGCCTCCACTAAGAGTTTGACTAGATGACTTCTGAGATTTATTTCATCTCTTAAGTCAGCTTTTTATTCAATAATCAATCAAGTCGGTCAGTGAACAATTACTAAGTACCAGGTACTGGGAGTTGTGCTAAGGATTCAGAGAAAAGTCCAAAGATAGCTCCTGTTCTCAGGGAGCTTGCAGTCTAACGCTGTAGACAACATACAAAGAACTACATACAGATAGGCTACTTATAGGCTAAATTAGAGATCATCTACAGAGAAAAAGTCCTAGAATTACCCAAATGACATGAAAAAGTCCTATCAAAATTTATCTGGACCTAAAATATGGTATTAAGTGACACAGCGGATAGAGTGCTGGGTCTTGATTCAGGAAGACCCAACTTCAGATTTGGCCTCATTTAGTTCCTAACTCTGTGATCCTGGGCAAGTTACTTAACTCTGTTTGCCTTACTTTCCTCATCTGTAAAATGATCTGGAAAAGGAAATAGCAACAACGCCTGTGTCTTTGCCAGGAAAACCCTGAATGGGTCATGAAGAGGCAAGCATGACTCAAAGGACTGAACAATAATTAAAATTTAAAGCTACCCCTGAGAATCTCTGTGACTCTGCAGATATTCTGAGCTTTCATCAGATGATCATATGGGCTGGGGGAGATGGTGATGAAGTGTTTTGATAAAATATATGTATAGCATTCCCATATCATTTTAATTAATCTAGTTAAAAAAAAGAACACTGGTCATTTGGCACGGCCATTCTGTCTCTTAGTTATTACTGCTTCCTTAAGATCACTAGCCATCTATTTCATGATACATTCGAGAATTTTGTCGGGATTCACAGGCCTATAATTTGCAGGCTTTTTTCTCTTTCCTTTTTTGAAAACCAGGACATAAACTTAGTACTCAACTAAAATACTTGGTTTCTTGTTGTCCCTCAAGAGGTGTGGTAACACTCTGATGTCCCTGTTCTCTTCCCCATGCCTGGAATGCTCTCTTCACCTCCACCTATTGGCTTCCTAGATTTCCTTCAAGTTCAAATTCTGTCTTCTTCAGAAGACCTTTCTGGGTTCATCTCCTCCCTCAGCCTCCCAATACTTAAGCCTTCCCTCTGAGATTACCTTTCATCTACTATCTACTCTGAATATGTGTGTGTGTGTGTGTGTGTGTAGTTGTTTACACCTTACCTCCTATTAGAATTCAAGCACCTTGAGGACAGAGATAGTTTTGCTTTGCCTTCTTTTTAAATTCCTAGCGTTTTGTATTGTACCTGACAAGTGTAAGCACTCTATGTTGGTTGACTGAAATTCTTATCTCCTAAATTAACAGCAGTCCCTTGTCACATTTCGTTTTCTTTCCTCAGTCTCCATCCTTAATCTACCTTGCTGCATGTAGGTAGCCCTGTTGACCACTCTCTCCTCTTACTCTGAGTTTTTCTGGTAGCACTCTCTCCTCTTTGTGCCTGACGGACCTCTCTTCCGTTTCCTTTGCTGGATCGAAGTCCACATCACGATATCCCTTCACCATGGATTGTGCCTGACGGACCTCTCTTCCGTTTCCTTTGCTGGATCAAAGTCCACATCACGATATCCCTTCACCATGGATGTTCCTCGGTGTTCTGTCCTAACTTCTCTTCCCTTCTTAGCTCCCATGGTGTTAATTGTCATCTCTGTGCATATAATAATTACAACTGATATTTATGTAGCACTTTAAGATTGCAAAGAGCTTTACATGCATTATCTTAGATTACTCACAGATATACATATCTAGCCTTGGGTTTTCCCTTGAGCTTCAGTCCTGTTTCCCACATTAGAAGACCTTTCAAACTAAATCTGTCCAAAGCTGAACTCATTATCGTTTCCTCTTCTCCAAACCTTCTTTCTTTCAAATTTCCCAATGCCTTTCCAAAGCAACACCAGCTTCCTAACTTCATAATCTCATTGTTATCCTCTGCTCTTCACCTAACTTCACTTCACACTCCCAGTCACTTGCCAAGCTTTGCTGTTTGATACCTCTGTGATGTCCCTCACATCCTACCCCTTCACTGCACCACAGCCACCACCTTAGTTCAGGCTCTCAGGAACTCCACCCTGCATTATCGCATGACCTCCTAAGTGATCTTGTTTCCTTAGGTCTTTCTTCACTCTAATCCATCCCTTTTCCACATAACTGCCAAAGTAGTTTTCCTTACATACATCTTAATCATATTACTCCCTTACTCATGCAACTCCTACAGCTCCCAGCTACCCCTAGGATAAAATAATAAACTTTGTTGGTTCTAAAGCCCTTCATGTCCCAGCCACAACCTGACTTTCCAGCCTAGATAAATATTACTCTCCCACTTCATTTTTTGTTCCTTGCACAAGACTTTCCATCTCCTGTTTCTGGACTTTATAGTAACTGTTCTCCCATTTCTCATGCACTCAGAACCATACTTGGAATGCATTGTCTCATCTTCTACTCAGAAACCTTTTCTTCTTTCTGGATGCTTCTAAAGCACTACTATCTACAAGAATGTCTTTACCCGATTCCACAAACTGGGGAAAATGTTAAGTGTTCTCCTTTTCACACTACCTTGTATTTAATTAATTTGTTTTTATTTACATTCATCCTCTTTATTCTGCGTATACTGATGTGTATACCTATCTTCCCCTTTAATATGTAAGTTCCTTGTGAGAAAAGATTATTTCATTCTTTATATTTATATCTCTAGCTCCTAGTACAATGACATGTTGAGTGATTGATTCTTTCTTTTATAGTCCAAAGATCATTTTCCTTAGAAGAGAAAATAAAAGAACAGAATAGTTCTACCTTTTCTTTGTAGTCAGTTATCATCATCCTATCTGCCTCAAGGAAAGGTTCTCTTCTTTTCTTATTATCATCTTTCTCCCAATAGAATTTTTAAAAATTAAAATTAAAAAAGCCACCCCTTTTTGTTATTTGTGCCTTTCTTTGACTGCCTCTGCTCAGCATGAGCTTTAGTACTCCTGGCATCATTTCTTACCTTACCATACCTGAACCAGGAAAGAAATGTAAAACAGTGACCGTACCAATGCAAATGGAAACTGACTGGTATGAAAATAGGATGACAGAACTCAGCCTTGATGAAGAAATAGTCTAATATTAGAATGCAATCATTCCCTTCTTAGCAGAGATGAGGAACTGTTGGGGTAAGGTGTCACATACACTAAGGGAATTGCTTGATGTGTTGCTTAGTTTGGTTGAACTGCTTTTCTTTTATTCTCTTTTATTTGGTGCAAAAATTTTTTTTAATTCTTGCAAAAATAAAACGGCAATGAAAATTTATCTTAAAGTTTTGAGGTCTTTATGTGGACTTTATTTTAGTACAAGGGGGAAGATACTGTCTTATAAACATGGAAAGTTAGAACTGGAAGTGATGTTAAAAATCATTTATCCAAGACATCCAAGACCCTCCTTTTATATTTGCTATGTGGTGATTCACTTAACTCATTTGAGGTCATAGAACTGGAACTAGAACCCAGATTTCCTGCCCTTTCACTACCATACCCTTTCCCTTCTCCATGATGTGAAGAAATCAGAAGTAGGAAGTTAGTGTGCAAAATGTTTGCAAAAATCCTAAAGAGGATAGAGAGACCCAAGGGTTCTTAAATCTTATAAAGTAAGCTTGTATTTTTATATCATGTCCTTTTCCAAATATATCTCACTCCCCTCACCTATCAAGCATACTGTCCTGTATAACAAAGATTAAAAAGAAGAAAAGAAAATAACTAAAGGAAAAAAAATAGAAGCAGTTCAGCCAAACAAACGAACACATCTGCTGTTTCTGACTGTTTATGTAATACTCAACAGCCCTACTCCTCTACTTAGACATCAAAGGGACATAGAACTTAGGAATACCTGAGTTCAAAGCCTGCCTTAGACAGCTATGTGACCTTCAGCAAATTATCCATTGTCAGCTTCAGTTTCCTTATCTATAAAATGGGATTAGTAATATTACCTACCTTAGAAGATTGCTAAACATTAATTAGCTATCTTGGACGAAGAAAAAAAAGGCAGAGGTACATTTTTACGACAATTCCTGAGGACCAGTTTTGGCCATTATAAGTCTTTCCATTCTTTCAAGAATTCTTTATAGTCATCATTTTTACAGCATATACATACATACATACCATTACATTTATGTGCCCCACTTTGTTTATCCATCCCCAAACAGTGGGCATCTCATTTATTACTTCTTCTTTGTTGCTTTGAACACTGCTTTTATAAATATTTTCACTTTATAAACATTTTGACTTCTGGGAAATTTGTATGCCTAGAAGTGAAGTATGGACTCAGCTAGAAGGGGTGAACTTTTTAGTGGCTTCCTTAGCATAATTCCCAATTTTGTTTCAAAATGGTTAGACTACTTCACAACTCCACTAGGAGTATGCTTGCCTTCTCCAAATACTTACAGCTGGTCAGTCAACCAACACTACTAAATATATTACCAAGTATTGTACTAGGTGCTTTGCAGTACCAAGACCTAAATGAAACAGGTTCTTACCCTCATGTTGTTCATATTGTATTATACAGCATGAGATCTGTATGCATATAAGTATGTACTGAATAAATATAAAACAGTTTTGTAGGTTAGTACTAGTTGCTGCAGGGATCAGGAAGGGTATTCTTATTTCATGATAGCCATTGTTTATTTTTATGGTTATATAGCTCAGTTTGTTTTGCATCAATCCATACAAGACTTCCCATGTTTCTCAGAGGTCTTCATATTCACTCATTCGTAGAAACCATTAACTATGTCCATCTTTGTCATTTTTTGTCAATTTAATGGACATGAAGAAACACCTCAGAATGGTTTTGACTTGTATTTCTTTTATTATTGGTGATTTAAAGCAGAGTTTCCTCTAGTTATTAACTGTTTTCAAGAAGGAAGGGGAAAATACGTCAAGAAATCTCTTTGACCCAAAACTTTCCTTGGGTCAATTCCAGACCATTATAACTTAAAGCTGAGAGCAATATAGAAAATTGAATACCGTTATGTCACCAAAACCAGTTGCACAATAAGGTATGACAATGGATTTAATGTACCACATTTGAAAATGTCCTCCTTAAAGCTTAAAATATCATTAGTTTTAAACTCAGCAAGATTTATTTCACTTTATAAAGCGTTTAAACTTGCTATAACAAGGGCAAGGAATAACCAGTGGACAGCCCATGTAATCCTTTTCTATCTACACATTAGGAGACCCCTTATTTAGTGCCTTACGCCATGCATAAGTTCTGAATTCTAGGGATGCTAAAAAGAAGGCAAGGTAGTTGCTCTTCAGGTTCCTCTGCCAATGCACATTCATATTTCATGTTTGAATACATCTAAAAATCTTTGAATACTTTCACTTAATTTTGCAAAACCTTTCTAGTTTGAGGGGAAGCCATGTATTTAGAACTATGAGCACTATTTTAAAAAAAAATTAGGAAAATATAACATTTAGTAGTCCTAGTTTCCAAATAAAAGTAGCATGTAACAAATCATCTTGCTCTGCACAGCACCACATAGAAGTAGGAGGATGAAGTCTTTGACATTTGAAGGGCCTCTGGGAGTTTGCACTTGTTTGACTTTCAAATTAGAAGCCAAAAGATTAAACTGCATAAATAGAAATTAAGATTATTCAAATTTTTAGCAGAATTTAAGAGAATTTAAGGAAGAAAAAAAGCAAAAGAATATTTATCTTAACTTTGGAAAATTGTAATATCTATGACAATACATAGCATAGTTAAATTAAAATATATAATCAGAATAGGATGGAAATAATCAGTCCTGATCATTTTTGGTACGTTTTCAGTGCACAGCATATGGAATGTAAGAAGATTAAAATGGTTGTTACATGCCATGCATTTTACTCTATTGGTAGTTTTAGCATCATTTTATTATTTGCTTCTTGAAAGCAATCTTACATAAGTGTGAAAATCATAGTGGACTTTCTGTTATGTAGGGAATTATGATCTATTGTTTCAAAATGTTTAAGTTGGTTAAATTTTTTCAGAGTTTAAATATCAGTGATGATTTGTTGTGCTTTTAAAATAAAATCATAATGTCACATTTATATTGAACCTTAAGGTTTAATTCAAAGTGCTTTCCAAACAGCAATCTTATTAGATTCTAAATTAGCATTCCCATTTTATATGCACACTGAGATTCAGAGAAGTTCATTAAAGTACTTGACCCTTAATAACACACCTAATAGATGTCAGAACCTGGATTTGGATCTAAGTTTCTCCTAATTCCAAGTCAAAGGCATGCCATTTCACCTCTATAAGTTATTAAATATATCAAGAAGTTCTTTGTTAACATTCATTAAACAAGGATTTTTTTTTTTTTATCGGACCTGCCTTTCTCATTTTCCGCTATGTTTATCCATGTGGGGGTTCGGTGTTTCAAGAATGTTTTTTTGAAAATAAATTTTTCTTCACCTGATCAGACAAAGCTAATCAGACAACCTTTGCTATGTCGATATCAACAGCCCATAAATAATGGGTTTGACTGAAGGCTTCTGTCAGAATGACTGTCATAACTGCTTCTGTGCCTTAATTTCCTCCAAATTGTTTTGAGGAACTCAGAAATAGTCATTAGAACTTTTTAATTTTAGAATTGAAGTAATTTTATCAGGAAAATCCTTGTAATTGAGATATCCTATTATATAAAGACAAGAAAAAAATATTTAACTAAGGTTTATATCAGCATCTTTCCTTCAATAAATGTTCTACACTGTTATGTGCAAGGCACTGGGCTAGGTACTAAGAGGATACCAAACATTACAAACAAGGCATGCATTGCCCACAAGAAGAATTTTGTGTTCTCAGATTGAAATATATTTATTTTGAAAGTAAATAGTATTAATTTCCCCAAAAGTATTATATAGGAATACTAGGCTTGCCTCTTTCACCAGTTGGAATCTTCATGCATGATCTACACAAGTATTTAGGAAGACAATAATAGGGCAAAGGCAAGCAAGTACTAATAAATCAATTGCCACTGTCAGTTCCCTATTTCAATGTTCTCTAGAATACATGAGATTTATCACTAAGGAATTGTAGAATAATGCTAGTATATAGAAACAAAGTCCACCAGGGATGTGTACTACATCATTTGGATTTAGCGCTGCCATCTGCTTAATAGCATCAAGATGACTACAGAGGTACTTAGGATCAACCATTCATAGCAGTGACAGATGCTGCCGAGAGTTAACATGCCAAGGAAAGAGGTTTGTTACCAAAATGAAGATTGTGTGACAAGATTACTAAAAACCTTTACCTCTACAGTGGCTAAAGGGTTTTTTTTTTCCTTTTTTTTGCGAGTCCTTATGTTTAGAAGGTGGGTATTCTTTTCTCTATCAAACTCCAGATTATTTCTAATTGTAAGACACCACTAAAAATGTTGGTTCAGACATTTGTCTGTATGGTCTTATCTTCCAAATGGAATAGAAATGACATTTATGCAATTTCCTACCCTTTAAATGTACTTCTTGACTGGATCCATAATAATGGATCCTGGGAAGGCCTTCTCTGAGTAATCTGTAATAATTAATTCAGTGAAATCTCACCAAGTTAATTTGCATAGTTTGATGTTCCAGTATACACATAACTTTTCTAAAATATAATATTATTAAGAATTTGTTGAGTTTCGCAATATAATTCATAGTTTAGACTGGAAAGGAAACTCAGAGGTCATCTAGCCAGACCCCATCATCTTACAGACAAAACTGAGGCTTAGTGAGGTAGTCTTAGAGTTAATGGGTAGTAGGATTAGGCTTTGGACCCCATGTCCTCTGATTTCAAATCCAGCAGTCTTGTATTGCCTCTGTGGAGTGGGAAGATCTGTAGACTTGGCCCAGGGTTTGATTCCCTCTACTACCATTAGTTGTCTCTATGATGAGTAGCAATGTCATTTAACATCTCTTTAGTATGCTTTTCTCATCACAAGGCACTGCTTCATGAATTGTCTTTAAGAAAATGCTTTGTAAACTGTAATGTGTTACAAGAACATAGGTGTTGGGTTACTGTGAAGTCATTTTTTTTAAGTGTTTAAAGGCAGAATAATGGAAAGAAAGGGGTCCAGATGTGGAATCAGAAGACCTGGACTTGATCTTTAGCTCTAACACTAAGGAGCTTCATGATGTTGGGCAAACCACTTTACTTCTCAAACTCAATTTCCTCATCTCTCAAACGGGTTTAATGCTGTCATAATACTTATTTTTACATTACTTGAGGAGAAAGTTCCATGTGAACCCTAAACTTTGCTGTATAGTTGTGAATAAATCAGTAAAATAGAGCCTTATTTAAATGGATTTATGATCTTATATGTGTGTTTGCTTTCAATTAATATTCATTAATCACCTTCTGTATGCCTGGCATTCTTTTAGTCTCTGTTCATACAAAGTCAAAGATGAACTAGCCCTCTAAGGAGCTTGCATTCAATGTGTAGGGTACAATTCAAACATATACAAAGATTAGGTAAATACAGTAAAGCAAAGTAATTTCATGGGGTAGGGATAGAGCACTAATTAGGAAGATCAGCTGAGCTTTGAAGGGAGTAGCTAGAGAGACAGTGACACTGGGAGGTAGAGGTGATAGGGCATAATATTCTAGGCATCTGAAGAGACTTTGGAAAAATAAAGAGGTGGGAGAACGTTATTTATGCAAAAGTAAGATAACCAGTTTTGATAGTACTATAAAGTAGAAGAAAGGTGAATAATGCAAAATCAGTCCAAAAAAAAAATTAGGAAAGGCCTTTAAAATGTAAAGAAGAAGAACTTGTATTTTACCTGGAGACAGATATGGAGTCACTAAAGCTTCTTTATGAGGAGATTGATTTGATCACATCTGTGTTTCAAGAATATCAAGTTGGTAGCTTTGTGAAACTAAATTGGATACAGAGAAGAGACTAAGTAGGAGGCTCTTGAATAATCCATTTCAGAGTAAAGTGGTTCTGTCAGCACAGGTCAAAGCCCCTACATGGGATTGCTCCTACAAGGCATTTAGAGATGTTATGGGATTTTCACTGGGATAGTCTATAAATTCTTCTCAGAACAGTGTATCTCAAAAGATTGGCCCTGGCATTTTAATAGATCATTATTTCCACTAGGTGTGCCACAAAATTTTAGTGTTATGTTATTAAAGTTATGCCCTAATATTAAAACACATGACTGTTACACAAAATGAAAAAATAGGAAGGGGCTGCGAATGTGTGTTAGAATTACCTTCATTCTCGAATAACTCAACAAAACTAGTTTCTATTTGTATAGAAGAGAAACTTCTACATACTCAAGCGTCTATATTCAGTGTTCCCTAATTTCTCATTGCAAAAGATGCTACAAAAAAGTTTGGGAACCACGATGGTGGAGAATATACTCTATACTGGAGGCCTTCCTTTGGTTCTTATAATATCTCTAATGTATTAACATAATATTACACCTATACATCTATTGTCTCTGATTCTCCCTATGTAGACTTACAAAACCACAGTATTTGAGGGTAAAAAGGATATTTAGTCCATCCATACACCAAAGGAGTCCCTATAAGAATGTACCAGTCTTTATAGAGGTGGAACCCATCACCCCTTGAAATAGCTCATTATCCATTATCCTTTTGAATAGCTCTATTTGTGAGGAAGTGGGCATTTTGAGTTGTTTTCCCTCTAATGTGTATCCTAAATTTGTTGTTCAGTTATTTATTTATTTTTTACTTACTCTTTGTGACCGCATTTGGGGTTTATTGGCAAAGATACTGGAGTGGCTTGCTATTTCCTTCTCTTGCTCATTTTACAGATGAGGAAACTGAGACAAACATTTTTTAAAAACTTGCATTGTTTCACACAACTAGTAAGTAAGTGTCTGAGGCTGGATTTAAACTTAGGAAGGTGAGTCTTCCTTACTCTAGGCACAGTTCTTTATCCACTGTACTACTTAGCTGCCCATCCAGATTTGCTTCATTGCATCTTTACTTATCCCTTTTGGTTTTGCCCTGTGGGGCTCATCTAAACTTACCACCATATGTTAGCCCTTTAAATACTTGACAGTAGCTGTCAGTCAATCCACACATATTAAATGCCTGTTACGTGTGAAATACTGTCCTGGTTACTGAGGGGGCTAATATAATGTATGAAACTCCTTGAGAAGAGGTAGTAATTGTCACAGTAGAAAGAGCACTGGATTCAGTGAGAGGACCTGGCTTCCAATACCAGCCCTTCCACTCTTGAGCTGAGTGACCAGGGGGCATCCCCATACCCTGAGCCTGCTTCTTCATCTGTAAAAGGATGCGATAGGAGTAGTCTTTGAAGGCCTTTTCAGCTTTGAACCTTGGATTGTTGGCATTCTATCTACTGTGCCATCTACCTGTCCAATATGTAATTAAATTGTAATTATTGACATGTAACTAATAATTCTTAATTTATTATAATAATTTCCTAGGTAAATGGAGAATTATAAAGCAGTAATAGATATGTATGCTGTAGCTTGGGACATAGAAGAAGTGCTTCCAGCCAATGAGTTTTTTTCTTTTCATGCTGGTTCTCTTCACTTTTGGTGTTAGTTACATACCTATTTATAGTGTTAAACTTTGCTTTTTAATATAGAGTATAAGCAGAACTTTTCTTTGTAGTATAAAGCCAAAGATGACTCTGATGGAGTCATTGTAAGTTCAGAACTAGCTTGCATGAATTATTTTTAATGAATAAAATCAAGCCTTTACTCTGCAAAAGCTATACTCTAGTGTCTCATCATGTGGATTGCAATCCCATCAATGCTTCTCTTTCTATATGATTCTTATCCACATCTTTCAGTAAATTTTCCATGACAAATCCAGCCATTGTGTTTAGAAATCTTTCTCAGTTTCTTTTAATCTTTTGGATTACTACAGTGCTGCTCTGTCTATCCATGTTTTTTGTCTTACTTTCTTGATAAATAAACAACGTACTTCCTTTCCATCTTGCATTGTCTTTTTTTTTTATTTTCTGTCACTTGTCATGTAAAGTCACAAGTGATAATATGTGCAGCCTACATATGCCACCACATACCTTTCTCTTTGTTTTGAGGTTATAGCTAGTTTAGATTCTTCCAAGATCTTGGTGTATTATAATATCACTAGGAGAATATTGCTGTTGAAGAGATGTGATTTTGCTAGAGGGATCAGTCTGGCATCTGAAATCACTGCACAGTTACACAAATAAACCTCAACCAGATCTTTCCCTCTTCTGAATTATGGACCCAGCTCATTGCCTTTATACAACTCATTAACATTTGTAGTACATTAGACTACTTGTCTAGCTGTATGAACATTATACGTTTTTCCTTCTCTTTCATTTTTCAATATGGAATAGGTAAACTTATTATATAGTGATATAGATTTCTTTGAGCAGGCTTCATAGTGATTTGATGATCATTGGAAATATTGGAATAGGTAAACTTATTATATAGTGATATAGATTTCTTTGAGCAGGCTTCATAGTGATTTGATGATCTTTGGAAATATTACAGTGTTATCCACCATGGGAAGTATTTTGGGAATAGAGCAGCATCAGTAGCTAAACTTTTTATTTAGACTTTCCTCAAAAAAATCTTCCTTGATTTCGGTATTTCATGCTTCACTTCATGCCAATAATCAGCCAGCTTTTTAAAAAAGATTCAATTAATTTCATTATGCATTTATTAAGCACCCATTATATATCTAGCGTTGTGGTAGGCTGGGATTCCTGCCAGCTACCCACTCACACAAATGAAATTCCTTAACCTCAAGGAACTTACATTCTACTGAGGGAAAACTTTAGGTATACAAATAAGTGAATTCTGAATGCTTACAAAAGAAAAAAAATAATGGATGAAGGAAAATACTAAAAACTCAGGACTGGGAAAAGCTTCTTGAGGCTCTTATAGAAGGAACATATTAGAGGAAGGACAACCAATAAGAAAGGTTTTGCAGTATTCCTGGTGAAAGATGATGAGGGCTTTAATGAGAGCACATGACTGTGAATGGAGAAAAAAGACAGGTGCTCTGAAGAGGCAAATTTAGATCTGCTTGGTAACAATTAGAGCTTCTCATAAAAGGAGTGAATTCACCCTTCTTGAAGGTCTTTAAGGAGAGGATGGAGGGCTATTTGTCTGTGATACTGTAGTGGACATTCCTCCTTGGGATCTGAGTTGGTTTCGCTGGCTGCTTAGGCTCTTTTCAACTCTGGAAATCAAAGCATGACCCTAAGAAGCAAACTTAATTCAAATAACAAAAATGGCCATTACATGTTAATTATCATTTTTGTCTCCTGCCATGGTGAAAGTCATGTTATGTGTTTTATCCTCAAGTTTGAAAGTTAGCCACAATAACAAAATAAATAGCAATGTCCATATAATAGACTATTCAGAAAATTCAAATTATGAGAAGTTTCCAAACAAATTCTCCCAGTAGTTTCTGTTGCTAATAACAGATAAGTCACATAGTAGGTGCACACCCTCATCCAGGTTATTCTAAACAGATATGACATTTCTTCTGCTTAGTTACCAAATAAGATTTTAAACTATCCAGATATGTTAGAGTCTTCTACCCTTTAACTTCTCTTGACTAAATTGGAAGAGGAGGTGCCTTTTCTTTCTAGCTTTTTTTCTTTTCATCTTCAGGATTCTGACTTGAGAGATACACTGACTTTTGCAACTAATAGATTGCTAAATGATTCCCAAACACTCTTAATCTGGTTGTTTTCCATTCCATGGAATATTTAATTAATAAAATCATTGAAAACTTAAGTTTGCAAATAAAGATTACACTTCTTTACTCAGATTCTCTTCTACTTTTCTGTATGTTTTAATATCATGAATAACCAGCACCTAATTACTCTTCCATGTCCTCTCCAGGACAATATCTTTACTGGTTTGCCTCAAAATCCCTATTTGCTTCCCCCATCACCCCCCAAAACAGAGAGGTACTATATTCAAGTCTTTCCCAGAGTTAGTATCTGTTTTCTGTGTCTCTATCCTTGGTCCCTCATATTTCTGATCATAATATAAGACAGTGCCAACCAGTGTATAGATTATAGAATTAGGTTATTTATAAATTAGAAGAAAAGGTCTTAAGGATCATCAGGCACAACCTGTCTTTTTGCAAATAAATAACCTGAGGCATAAGGAAGGTAGGTTGCTTCCCCTAAGGGCACGTAGGTAAAATAAGTGAAACTGGGAGTTTTAACCTAGGTCCTTTTAACTGCACGGCACTAGTCTGTGTTCCATTAGATTTAATACATGGATCAGCATTGTTCTGAGTAGCACAATTATAGAGTGGTATTCCATGGCTTAAATTATAGAGTGAAAGGTTGAAGTTACATACAAAATAAAAGCTTCCTGCAGGAACTGTTAGAAGATATTACTAAGATAATTGCAAGTGAATAAACAATTACCTCTCCTAAGATAGGATTCTTCCTGAAGGATGAGAGATTGGACCAGATGACCTTTCAGGGTCCTTTTCATATTATGAGTCAGAAGAATAAGGAATAATTCATTCATATAATGTACCAATCAGTAGAAGTAAACTATATATATATATATATATATATATATATATATATATATATATATATATGCATATTCCATAAAACAGAAATAAAGGTCTTCCATAAAGAGGAAAATGATCTCTTTTGCCAGCACTAAAATAATCTTAATAGTTCAAAAAGTGGTACTGTCAATTTGGACATTGTGCTGAGTGAAGTTGTACTCAGGGATGGAAGTCCAGAAGTCCTTCATCTTCTAAAGATTTACATGGTAGATTAGGAAAATGTATTCAACCTTTTGAGACCTTATTTTATCTGAAAACGGGAAAGGAAGAATGTCAGCCATTTACTTTGAACATCTGTTAATGCCATAATGAGTAAGTGATAATAAAACATGTTTGTGTTACAGAAATGTTTGATAACTTTTATTCAAATTGTAACACAATAAAATTCAATTTTCTAGATTACTTTTAATACTAATATTCATTTTACAAAAGGAAATTGGCAAATTAATGTTTGAATATTATATATTTATGTATATTCAGTTGTATATATTATAATATATAATAAATATATATTTAAATAAATAATATAATGATCATAAATATGATCACTACAGATAGAATTTTCAAGCTGGAAAGGCCCTTAGAGATCTTCAGATCCTTCCATTGAGTTCCACTATTGTTTGTCTGTTGCTTACCGTGCTTTGTGCTAAGAATGTAAAGACAGGAATGATGCCTCTGCCCTCAGAAAGTTCCTATTCTACATAAAAGATATAACAGATACCTAAATACATAAATTTAAAATACATACAGGGTCATTTCATGATGGAGAATTGCTAATAACTTGAGGAAAACTAAGGCATAAGAAGGTGAAAAGGCTTCCCCAGCACAACAGCAAGTTACTTTGACGACTAGGGACCTAAAACCAGGCCTCCTGCCTCTCACTGCCCCATTTTCTTTCCATTACAATACAATGTTTTTCATGACATTCACATTGTTCAGGTTAATGCTAATTGATAGGGGAAAAAAGAAGAGGATTAGTATATTTTCTCTCTCATCATTTTTGGGGGAAAACAGTCTCCCTTAGTATTTGTATTTTTATCCTCTCTGGCTTGCATATTGCCTGGAACTTGCTTAATAAATGTGTGATAGATGATTAATTTCCATTTTTATAGGCAAGAATATTGACCAGTTCTATAAAGTATTTAAAGTTTTAAAAATTTCACTTATCTATAATAATCGAGAAAAAAATTATCAATTTAAATATTCATTTAAACTTGTTCTATCCACCAAATATTACATCATTGTGGTGTCATGTATTCAGATTAATAATTTGAATTTTCTTTTCCTTCCCCTATTAATAATATGATACTTACTAATGAGTATTTAAATACAAGAAGCACAGGAATAAAACAATAAGATATGTGTAGTTTGCAATTTAGAAAAATCATTATTATAATGATATTCAGGTAGCTTAATCTGTCATTTTGCCCATTTTAAACTGAAAATACAAAATGCATTGCTATTTTCACTGCTTGATAAATTTATGCAAATTTTCCAGTTTCTAAGATCAGTTACCTTTCTGCAAGTCAAATTCATTATTGTTCATAGATTCTTCAGGACAGAAAGAGAAAACAGCAGCAGAAACCTTGTCTAGAGTAAGTTTAAGTAAGTTCAGACTTGATTACAAGAAAAAGGTGTGGATTCTTAATAAAAAGCTCAAAATTTCTTTTCATTGAACTTGAAAGATAGCAGAAAGCAGTGAATCAGCCATGTTTCTAGTTTCATTCTGAGCTAGTTTAGCTGAACCAGGGAACAAGAAAAGAGACAATTAAAAAAAATTATCTCTGGCCTATCCAGTTAGGTCAGGGTAGCCTAACTGACAGATTTAACACTATTGTAATTAACTAGGAAGTATCTCTGGCAAAAAGTCCTAGAAAAATAACTCCAAAAAGGGCTTAAGAATGACAGATTTAAAAGCAAAGTAATGACCTGGAAAATTCCATTCATCCAATCCCATTCTTAAAATAGTCATTAAATCAGCAGACATTTTTAAAAAGCACTTATTATGTGTTATACGGTGTGCTAAGGGCTACATATTGTTTTTTGTATTTTGTTTTGTTTCGTTTTTTACTTTATCCTTTCCTCATGGAGCACACATTCTAATGGAAGAGACAAATATGTAAATGAATAGGTATGTATAAAATATATACAGAGTGGTTGGAAGGTAATCTCTTAAGGGAAGACTTCTAATTTTTATATTCCCAATGACCTACTACACTTTATTGAATAAAATTAGATAAACTAGGTTCCTGTTACATATATGTTTAAACATATTATGAGTAAGCAGTAGTACATTCATTACTTCTATTCAGTGTAATGTAACTTTGCAGAGAAATTTTAAAACTGAAAAGGTACCTAGACATTATCAAGTACTCATTTAGAGGTGAAAATCAGAGATATTAAGCAGCTTTAAATAGCTGTTTCAGAACTACAGCGCAGACCACTTTTTTTCCACCTCCAAGTCCAGGGCTATTTCTACTTAATTATGTTTATTTAAATAAGTGTTATTAATGAATTACTAAAAAGTTTATTGCACATTTTTTGAATTAGGAAATATAGAAGTCATTATAAAAGTAAAAAACTAATTATGGGGAAATAGATATCAAGGATGCCTGATTATAAAAATTTTCTTAAATTCCTTACATTTTTATTTGAGAAAAGAAAATGGTGAGAAATACTCAACTAGGACGTTATATTTTGTGATGTTATGGTTAGATTTTTTTTTTAGAGGAATATACTAATTATTCAGGGAAGTCATCATAGCCCAAAGGCTACATAGCTTACTCCCACCTTCAGAAGCTCCTCATTATAGATTGTTATGACCAATTAACAAAGAATTGATTTTATGCTCCATCCATTGGGACATGGAAAATGGCTTTGTGTTTAGAGCCCTTCAGTGAGATCCCATCGATTTACAAGTATTTGTAGAACAGAATCCTAGATTTGAAATGATTTTTCACTGATTAACTTACCCAGATAGCTCTCCTGCCTGTGGTTTGGTTATCCCTTCTACACCAGCCCTGAGAAAAACACCACTCTGTTTGAATACCTCCATTTAATTGAGTACCTACTATTTACTAATGAATAAGTTTGTTACATGCCTTTTTTGTTCTCCACTGGGGACGTAATATTGTAATAGGAAAAACCGGACTTAATGTCCATATCATATCATTAAATGCTGTTTCCAAGTCTTAATAGTTCTCCCATTTTTTTCTTTACTACTTTAGGACAGTTTTTATAAAAGCCTTTGCTCTTCCCTTGTCACTAGCTCAATGTATTCCTTGGGCCATGTCACTTTATCTTTCTTTGAGCCACCTTTCCCATCTATAAGATCATTGCAATGATATCTTTATTTTCTTCTCACTGTTGTTTTTTTTAATTGATGTTTTATTTAATTTTTATTTAATTTAATTGATAAATTTATTTTTATTTAATTTAATTGATAAATGACATCTACTTTAAAAGGGATATTAATATACTTTTTATGTAAGTCAATGGGTTCTTCACCCTTCCCCCCATACAACATATGTTAGGCTTGCAGTTTATATCTTGGAAGTGTAATGCATTTCTGTTTAATAGACATTCAAAGTCTATGAAATGAAATGCTGCAAAAGCAATTCAGACAGAACTGACAGGTACAAGAATGGGGCTCAGCTGCTCTAATCTTCCAGACTTGATGACAGTCTGGCAATAAATAATCAGAAACTGGGTGAAATGATAGTAAATGTCAGTTTAAAGTTTTCACTTGTCAAAACTAAGATTGTCTTATCACCAAACTGTTACCAGACCAAATTATGCTACTTTTATCCTCAAATTTGTTGGAAAGTGGGGCATGGGGAAGGTAGGTTTTCCTTTTTTATGTTCTCTAATAAATGAGTCCAAAAATGGAAATTTTCAGTATGAATCTACAATAATTACTTCACAATTAGTTGCTTGAAATGTTGAATAAAGAAAGCTTAGTTTATCCAAAAAAACAGTTGTTGTATTCCCATGTGTTTATTATTCTCAGCACTTGTCATTTACTGTACAGAGTTAAACAATCAGGAGTTGTTTCCAAAGAGACAGATTTACCTTCAGTGTTATGAGTAGGTTACCTCATTTGAGCTGAAGGACGAAGATAAAATTCTCAAGAACACTAAAGCTTTATCCAAAGAGCTCTTATGATGAAAGTGTTACACTTTGCTGGGAAGACAAGTTCATTTTCTCTAATACTAGGTTTTCAAGTATTACTTGCTAAATTGTTTTGGCAAAATGTCTTCTAATTTTAACTGTTTTATGACCAAACACTTTCATTGAGCCAGTTTTTTGTTGACATGTTTGTGTTTTGGTGAAGAGTATAAAGAATTTTGTAAACATTGAAGAAGAAAACACTAATAATCATTCCTGTAATATCTGGAATCACAAAACAACCTATAAGGAGTCATCTTTTTATCACATACTAAGTGAAATTGTAGCAAAAGTCAATTTAAAGTTTTCACTTGTCAAAACTAAGATTATTTTGTCACCAGATTGTCAGACCAAATTAGGATACTTTTAATCTCCCAGTTCACAGGTTAGTAGTACAGAGAGAGTAAGTCCCTGTTTTTATTCTGGGCTATGTTAATTTCCTCAAAAGGAAATTTTCTTTTTGTACTGATAATCCTAGGAAGGTAAATCCTACAGTTTTCCTAGCCTTTTTGACTTCGAGTAGATCACTTCTAGCACTTTGCATATAATAGGCAGTTAATAAAATGTAATGAGTAATTTTTTCTGAGTTTCATAGCAGTTTCAAAGTCCTATGATAATCTTACGTATAGTGGGTCTATGACCTCCCCCGATTTTCCCCTCAGAACTTTTTCTCTCATCATATTTGCCTGGAGTATTTGGTCCAGATCTCTCTTTAGTCTCCATCACATACAATTTTAGATTGTACTTGTCTGTGTGTCTGTCAAAATTCCCAGAACAGAAGGTCATCTTCTTAATAACAGTGACTATCATCTTTTTTATCTTTGTATACATAGTGCTTTCTTTGTAAAGAGTGATCACTTAATGTTTGGTGAATTGAAGCTAAAGAGAGATGTCTTAGTATAGTGGAAAGTTAAGACTCGGAAGGCAAAGGAACCTGGGTTCAGATCCTGTTTCTGACTCTTCCAGTTGTGTGACTAGATAAATCACTGAACTTCTGGGCCTTCATTTCTTCCTCTGTAAAAATGAGGATAACAATACAATACTTATTTCACAGGGTTATTACGAGAATAAAATAAGACCGATACATTTTGCAAATCTTACAATGTTATACAAAAGTCAGTTAGTGGTTTTTTTCATGCTCTGATCCACTTCCTACCCTTCCCCATAGTTCCTATGAGAAGTCTTTCATTCAATAAATATCAACAGGAAAGCTCAGGGTAGACACAGAAATAAGTAAAATATGGTTCCTATTCTGAGAATATAGAATCTAGTAGGATATTTAAAGTGTGTACACAGATAAAGATAATGTGTGTGTATGTGTATATATATATATATACACATATACATATATATGGTTAGAATAATCTTCCTTGATTTTGTGAAGTTGAAATAAGAATTTAAATATTTATTTCTATGACAACAGGAAAAAAGTAAGATGCAAGATATCATTTCACTATAAAGTTAAGGAAAGGGATTAAAAATAAAACATTGGGAGAATAGGTGAGTGAAAATATCAGTTACCAAATGATAAATCAAAATTACTAATATTATGAAATGATTATATAAAGGCTCATGATAACCTTAATTACATGTTTATTGATTAATATTTTGCATAAATTTGATCTTTTGCACTAAACAAGATTGTTTTCAGTAGGCCTATCTATACTTGTCACTTAAACTTTGTGCATAATTTTGGCATCTACAAAATGGTATAATACAGTGTTCCTTGTTTTCCTTTAAAAATACAAGGTTTCTAGTGATGGTATTGTGAAGTTAGATTATTATCAGTTTAAAAATACCCATCCATGCATTTTATTAACTCAAATCTTGTGCTACATGTTATTTTACTACTTGTCTGAGATATTCTGAAGAAATAAAAATGTCTCCAAAAAAACTGAGGTCCCTAAAATGGTTTTAATAGATGAAGTATTAAATTTTGAAGTCTAGCCCCACCCTCTTTCCAGACCCCAGTTCCCTCATCTCCAAAACAGTAATAATAATTCTTGAACAGTCCGCCTCAGGGTAACAGTAAGGAAAGTACTTTGTGAACCGTGGAACTCTATATAAATATCAACTCACCATATTCTTTGTGCTTATAGCAGCTCATTTATGAAGGGTCCACAGTATATGCAGCCCTAAAGTGAAGACTGTGAGTTATCAGAAGTCAGGAACGTGTGACCTCAGGCTGTATGTAGCCCTCTAGGGCCTCAAGTGGGGCCCTTTGACTGAATCCAGATTCACAGAATAGATTCCCTTAAAAGAATTTTTTCTGTAAAACTTGGACTCAGTCAAAAAGCTCCACCCAAGGACCTAGAAGACTACATGTTGCCTTGAGGCTACAGGTTCCCCATCCCTGAAATAGTCAAGTATAAGCAGAGACTTCTTGCTAGGGAGGCTGTCTACCTACTCCAGCAAAACCTTGAAGTTCAGTAAAATATTATTCAAGAAATGTATTGAGAACATATAGTGTGACTTCTTATGCTCCAGAAATGC
Source organism: Bettongia penicillata ogilbyi (assembly GCA_023548195.1). Classification (NCBI taxonomy): domain Eukaryota; kingdom Metazoa; phylum Chordata; class Mammalia; order Diprotodontia; family Potoroidae; genus Bettongia; species Bettongia penicillata. The sequence continues at coordinate 2,236,716 of JAJHZJ010000426.1, forward strand.
ACAGTGTTAAGGGGTTCCCTGAATTTGTCTTTTTGAGTTGCTGTATTCTGGATCCAGAAACACCGAACCCAGAGCATACAGGAGGTCCTGATTGTGTCAAGGACAAAGCGCCCTTCTCTCCCCCCAAACACACATACAAGCTGACATAATTTGTTGTTTGCATCCCAAGCTAGATTCCCTATGTGTCCTTGGGAGGCAACACAGGCACCAGCCAGTCTCTGCCTGACTGGGAAAAATGCTTATGTAGCTGGGGACCTTTTCAGATAAGCCACCTCTCCTATCCCCCATCTAGCAGTTCCCAGGGGAAAAGAATGTGGTTTTTGCCATTGCCTTGCTACTCTCCTTTGGGAAGGATTACTGCACCCTTCCCTTCCCCTCTCATGCCACGCGCCTTCCTGTTTTCTCCTCCTTCTGTTGTACTGTCATAAGTATGCAAACTTCTATAATGACTGTGAACTCTTTGGATTCCACATGCATGTTTATTTCTCTTGTAATGAACCTGGTTTTCACACAAGTCTTGTGATGTGATTATCTATTGACAACTGTCAGCCAACCCCTGCCATCAGCAGAAATGTCCAGGGATGCTTCTGACCTGCAAGTTATTATATCGAGAGGCTACAAGAGTAGACCTTCTCTCTTCCCTCAGCTCCCAGAGCCCTAAAGTGGAAGCTTTCAAAATCCTTAGGAGCAGTGGTGACTACGTATGTCCCAGGGTAGCTGAGCTCCATAACACTGTTTTTAGACACTAGATCAGACCTTGAATATGCAGAGATGAAAAGGGGGGTGGGGCAGTTATAAAGGGGAGGAGGCTAAAACTAGGTAAGTCGGGCAAATGTGGGAAACTAGAATATACCAAACAGAAATCAATGGCTCTTTGAGATAGCTATAAATATTAGAGCAAACTCAAAACATTGAAAACAGAAGAAAATATAAGATTCTCAATAACAAAAACAAGTGACCTGGAAAACAAATCTTAACAGATAATTTTAGAATCATTGAAAATAATCACATACCAAAATCACATAATCACATACCAAAAAAAAAGCCTGGAAAGACAGAAGTTGTAATGCTTAATGAGGATTATTTTTTTCCTAAGGCTTTTAAGAGGGGAAAGAAAAGAGAGAATGGAAAGAAGAGTAAAGAGAGGATGAGCTTATTACTTCTCATAATAAGGATGCTTGAAAATCTACAAAAGTAGAGGGAAGGGGTGGATGGGATGCGTATGAAATAGACCTTACTCTTATATGAAATGAACCAAGGAATATTGAACACAGGGAATATTGACTTTGGTGTAGAAATATCAAACTCAACAGGAAAAAAAATGTGAGGCTAGGCAGGCGGTGGTTGAGAGGGAAGATAATACAAGGGAGAAAACAGTCACAAACTAAGCAGGTTTACTGATGCTAAAAAGGGGAAAGGAAAAGAACTATGATACTAAAGGGATGCCATCACGGACTTCTTAGGCAATTTGGGCAAGAGTTGAACAAATAGTAGCACATTCTGATCAATACAGTGATCTGCCATGCTTCCAGAGTAAAGGGGATGGGCACAAGATGCAGAGATATACATTTGAATTGCTTAGATATGCATACTTATTCATAAATGGGTGGTAGGGTTGCAAAAAAGGTGAATGCAAATTGTATTTTATCACAGAAGGTCAGAAGTGAAGAGAAGGAAGCACAAGCAGGACAATTTTTAAAATAAGTAAAATTTATTATAATTTTTTATGAAAAAGCAGGCAGCATGTAATGGAGAGTTAGAGTTTTACATAGAATATTAAAGTTTATTCCAGTTGGAAATATGGAAATATTCTTTTTTGATAAGTTCTGAATTTCAAAATAATTTTTAAATAGTATAAGCATAATCTTTGCATTCAGAAATAGTGTGGTTGGTAGGGAAGTAAAGTTAAAAAAAGAAAAACCAGATAAACCCATAGTCAGTCAGATCACCATGTATAAGTATAAGACATTTGTATACCCTTAAGAACGTGTCAGGATCCTACCTCTTGTGGTTCACTGGAAGCTTTACTGTAACTCACAGGTTAGCTGTATCACAAAGTAAATAGTCATATGCCGTGGAGAGAATTTTCAGGCTTTAAAAATACATTCATTTGTAAAAATTCGCATTAAATAAAAGTATTTCTCATTGTTTTTCTAATGTGTTGTGGTTTTCCCCACTCTTTTTCTTTCTCAGAAACTCTGATCTCCCACTACTAACCATGGTTTTATTTTGCTACCACTCTACTCCCTTCAGGATTTCCCAGACAAGTAGTAAAACATAACAGAGCACAAGATTGCATTTACTCTAAGAAAAATTTCAAACTAGGAATAATATAACTGCATAACACTTCCATGACAAACCTTCGATTTCTAAAAGGATATAAGGGTTAAGTATATCAACATCCCCATGCTGTAGACATCCTGGTTTGGCTACCCCTAATCCTGGTTCTTATCTATACATAGTCAAACAAATTTTTCTGTGAATTTCTTATGTAAGGTTTATTTGATGAGATTTTGGGAGAAAAAAGAAAGTAGACTTTAATAATACACAGGTCCTGGTTTGTAGTATAGTAAATACTCTCTCATCTCAACTCGGGAACTCCTTTTTGTTTAGCGTCTTCCTTTTATTCTGAGTTTTTTACTGAGTAAGATACATCATTTGCTATACTTGCACATTCTGTAAAACAACTTTTACCTATTTTGAACTTTGTTCTCTTTGTATGTGTATGTTTTGTTGTGTTTTTGTTTAATGCAGTGGTGCTGATTACTATGATTATGGGCATGGACTTAGTGAAGAGACTTATGATTCATACGGTGAGTAATTTGACAAGATGAACTATGAATAGAAATGGAAAAGACAGTCAAAGAAATCTTTCTTCCAAGAGGAGATCTCTAGCCTGCATTAAAATTAAAAAAAATGTCATCTAAGAGTTCATTTATGCTTATCTAGATATTTTCACAGAGCCCTTCAATATTAAAGATATGACAAAATCTATATTAGGTTGTATATGATATCCTGGCTCATGAAATTCCACAAACATAGAGATGAAGTTTCTTCTTTTAATGTCATAACTTTGCCAGATTTATGAAAGACCTTACTGGACTAAAGATATTTAATAGTGCAGTTCCTTTAAAGTGTCTTTGCCTGGGAAAGTAAAAGTGAAATGAAGACAGAGTTTTAGTTGTAGGTTCCTTTTCTTTGTTACAGGTTAGTGTGTGTGTGTGTGTGTGAACATGTGTATATTATACACATATGTATATACATATATGTGTATGTTTCTGTATTTTTAAATTTATTTCTCATTTTGGATCCTTAAAAAAAACAAAACACAGTCATTGCATAAAGGTTACAAATGCATCTAGAAAGATAATAGGCTGAAGGGTATTACCATACTGATGCAGAAACAACTAAATAGCCCATGATAAAAGCATGACAACGGTGGAGATGACATCACAGAGCCATCTGTAAGTGTAGCAATGACAGGTTTAATTAAGAGAATCTGTGGTGACAGCAGAATGCCCATTGAAAAGCACCTTTTCTTGAAAGATGAACGTTAAATTTTTGGCTGAAGATCAGAGGACATGAAGTCTTCAATTAGTTGAGAAACTCAAAAGCCCATGAATTTCTGGTAAGCAGCACAAGTGAATCAGGACTCCTGCTAATGGATGTTATGACATTTTTCTGAACATAACTGGAAAACCATTTTCTGGTGTTCCTTTTGAAGTGCATTTTGTTACATCGCCTGCCTGAAGCAATGATGACCTCAACTAGGATTTTTGTTTGTCGTAACAAACACTTATAAAAATATATTGGTTTGCTGAATGCTGTCTACTTAAATTGATGCAAGTTAGCTTGAGGGGATGTAGCTGATTGCATGTTTGTATCAAAAGAAGAGGTCATTCTAAGCATTTTTCCCTCACAGCTTTTTAAATTGGTCTCTGTGGACAGCATAGCTTTTAAATTGCTGTATGTTGCAGCTCAGAAGTTAACTCTTTGATGTACAGATCTGGAATTCACTAAGGAAATTGTTGAAAGAGCTGTGGTTCACAAACAACTCGATGGCAAAGCCTTCAATGTGACAATAATTTTAATACTTTTGTCTACTATATTTGGTATATGAATGTATAAAATATATAGCATCTCATTAAGCACATAAATTTCCCTGCAAAAGAACTTTGTTTCCACATTCATCTATAAAAAAATTCATTTAAAGTGCAATATTAACCCTTCTTCATACATTACCTGCCCATGTCTTCTGCCACTCTATTTATTTTCTTTCCTCATTGAAATGGAATTTGATTCTTTTTCTATAATATAACCCATTTATAAAGATAATACCAATGACTGGAGAACTGGCAAAAATTTAATTCTTAATATTTAGACTTCTCTTAAATGAGTACCTATGAGTAAGAGTATATTGTAGTAGAACAAGTTGGAAAAAAGGACTTTTTTTTGAGTACTTAAAGTTTTAGTTAATGCAGCTGTGGCTCATCATAGTGTGGTAGAAAAGATCCCTGGTCTCCAGTCAGGAGGGTTGGTTATAAGGCCTAGCTTTGCCTATCAGTAACTCCCTCCCCTCTGAATCTCACTTTACCTGTCAGGTGAGAACATGATGATCTGTTAAAGTCCCTGCCAGCTCTAATGTCTGTGATTCTATTTCCATCGAAATTTTGCTTTAATTAATTGCCATGGAATTTTTCAGTTAACCTAATCAAACATTTATTTAGCACTATGCTGGGCACTAACAGAGATAAAAAGATTGGATAAGATACAATTATTGCTCCTCTGGAATTCGTTCTGGTGCCATGTTACAGGTTATACACAAATGACTGTCATGCATTCCTTACTCATTCAATAAGCACTTACTAAAACACTTCCTTTATGCAGGGTACTACATTAGGTATTCCAGATGAAATGACAACAGTAATTAAATACTTTCCACTTTCAAAAGAACTTACATTCCTCAGGGTGGAAAATATGTGTGTACATACATACATGCACATGTACATGTATAATTCATGTACATATCATAGCTGACAATTTTATAGTGCTGTAAGGGTTATAATAACTTTACAAATGTTAACTCATTTCATCCCCACAACAATCTTATGGAATTCTATTATCCTTACTTTACAGATAAGATAACTGATGTTAAGAGAGGTTCGGTGATTTGCCCAGGGGTCACACACAGCTAGTAAGAGTATGAGACAAGATTTAAACTCAGATCTCCCTGACTCCCAGGTTCTTCACCGTGTCCACATACATTTATTTCAGTGTAAATCACACAAAACATAAATTAAAGAAACCAAACCAAACAAAACATCTCCTGGCACAGCAGGGGCTATCAGCAAGGGAGAACAAGAGAGTCCTCGTGTTGGTGGTGGCACTTGAACAAAGCCTTGAAGGAAGATAGGGATGGCTGAGGAGGAAGTACATCGCAAGGATGGGGAATGGTAGTGCCCACTAAATATACAACATAGGTACAAACCAGATGTTTTGTTAGGTCTACTGGGAGAAGAGATAATTGCTGAAGAGGGGCATAGACACAGTTTGAATAGAAGCAATGGCATTTCAGGTAGACCTTAAAAGACAGATTCAAGATGACATTTATTCATTGGTTCAATGCTAAGTTAGACTCTGAAAAATTAAACCGTGCTAGCCACAGCAGTGCTCTAATTCTGATTAATCTTACATTTCCTAGGACAAGAAGAGTGGACTAACTCGAGACATAAGGCACCGTCATCACGGACAACAAAGGGAATCTACAGAGACCAGCCATACGCCAGATACTGATTGTACTGTCTTGATGTTGTGAAATATCCAATCTCCACCAGTCCTGTATACTGTTCAAAGTAATTTTTTTCTATGAACAATCCCTTTTTAATAAATCAAAGCGCTTAAAATCTGAATGGATGGACTGAATTTAAACTACTTTGTTGAAACAACAAACTGGGCAGAAAGACATGTAAAACAAGGAACTTTGTTATTGCCAGTCTGTATATGACAAATAGGAGATCAAAAGAAAAAAAATAACCTTTGATTAACTAGTGTTAAACAAAAATTAGGTTTACTAAACATGTTAATCCATTCTTTTAACATAAGCCTCACCTTTCCTTTTAAAGGTTGTCCACAGAATTTAGTTCTCTCTTTCCACCATATGCTAGTTTTTTCTCTTGCAAAGATGTGTAAAAAGGGAAGCCAATTACAAATGCAAATAATGTGGTATTCTTTTGTAACTCAAGTCTTGAAATGTTCTGTAGTGTTAAGCAAAGTCTCTTCTTGCTTGATACTAAATAAACTTTTGAAAGAAAAGCTGTGTGTGTGAGCTAACAATTTTTTCTTATTAAAAAAAGCCTTCATAAATAGTAGTAAACAGGGAAAAACATCCTTTAACCATGATTGTCATAAAAGGGTCACACTAAACATTGTACACCGTTTAAAAATGGTATAAAATTAAATGTTACAGTCATATACTCACAGTAGCTTTAAATGCTGTTTAAAGACTCCAAATGGTATTGCTCTGCCTGAGTGCCATATTAAAACCAAATCTTGTTTAAAACTGGTTTTAAAATAACTACTGAATTTTCTGAAAAAGATGTGATTAGTTTTCATCTTGTTGAGCATTTTTTCACTAGTGCAACTTTGGAATTTTTATGAGACTTTTGGTACCTTAATGAACACCTCGCTCCGTGCTGGAAGTAATAAACACAAAGCTATTAAAGACATTCTGACTTGACTAATTGAGGTCGCTTTCGTCAGAGGCTGAGGATGTGTAACCCTTAAAACGGTCTTCATTTTCAAAGGTAAATAAATCAAATCAGATTTTAATCTCACTTAATTTATCTTAATATAACTAATAAAACCAGGAAGGATACAACTTAGAAACTTTTATGATCCATTTTAGAAAGGCTTGAAGATCACCTAAATTATCATTTTAAAAAGTTTAATTTGTTTTAGTAATCTAAAAAAAGCCTTAGTTGAGTCCATTTAATTGGGGCAAATTATTCCCTATTAAACAAATGTAAAACCTCATAACTAGTAATTTGTAATACATTATTTGTTAATAAGTTTTAGTAACCAAGCACAGTACTTAAAAATTACAACTGTTTGCTATTCTTTTCTTTATTCATTCAGTTTGTCTTTTTTTGCTATAGATTTATAACATGAAATGTTTAAATTTTGGTTTCTTTTGTTTCTTTATTCCATTTAAGTAAAAAGTTCTTTTCTTTTGTCAGGAAATGCCAACTATCTTGGAGAGTAAGAAGAACTCATTGAAAACCTGGTGAAAACAATGGTACGTAATCTGTTTGTTCCCAATGCTTTCGACACTTAATGGAAGATGAAAATAATTTCATGGTCATCTAAAGCTGGGTGGAAAATTCCCCATGATGTTTTCTTATTATCAAGGCTAGTGATTATGGCAAATTAGCTTCTACGGTCAGAAAGAGAGCCTCTGAAATGTAAACAAGTCAAAATTAGCAAGCATTATTGTAATCTCTACTGATGGAGGGTTCATCCATCCCAATAGATTTTCATATGTTTTGATTATGGTAAAAGGTACAACTTAATAGGTTTTATTATGGAAGATCTAAATATCTCTGATGGGAGAGATACTGTAACATTGATCTAATTTTATTTCATTTGCATATACTTTTTAGGAGCACCTTGTAAGACTTGATCAGCAATCCTAAAAAGACTAGAAATAATTTACAAAATAACATGTATAAATTACTTTAAGGTTTTCAAAGCACTGTGTATGTTATTGTATTTGATCTCCAGAAGGTTACAATTACATTTTAAAGGTACTATGGCTTTAGAGCACTGAGATACAATTTAGAGAATTTTCATTAACTACAGCTCATCTGTTCATTCAGCAGGAACTTAGAATGTTCTTATGCTGTACACAATCCATGGAATCATGGTATTTACAATGTTACTAGGGAGAAAAGGAAGATGAACTGGAGTGTGTCCAAAAAAAAATGACAAAGATAATGAGGGGAACTAGAGATATAAGATATGAGCTAAAGGAACTCAGGATGTGAGGCCTGAAGAAAAGACAGGGTGAGAAAATGATAGCTGTCTTCAGGCATCAGAGTGTCAACTCAAGGAAGAGGAAAGAAGATGTAAAAGGAATAAACATTTATATACCGCCTTCTGTGTGCCAGTCACTGTGTTAACTAGTTTACAATTGTTTTCTCACGTGATCTCACGTGACAACACTGCACAAGGTAGATGCTGTTATTATCCCATTTTCCAGTTGAAGAAACTGAGACTGTTTAAATGATTTGCCCAGAATCACACAGGTTGAATGCCACATTTGAACTCAGATCTTCCTGGCTCCAGGCCCAGGACTCTATCCACTGGAGTAGACATTTTTTACTTGACCCAAACAGGAAAAAGTCACAGGGAAGAAAGTTTCACCTGCATCCTGGCTACCAAAGCTCTCCATAGGTGGCAAGGAATGATTTAGGAGGCGGTGAATGCATCCTCATTATACATCTTTAGGAAGAGGCTAGATGACTGTCAGATAATTCTTGTTCAGGTATACAGCTGCACTGAGATCATTTCCAGGTCTAAGATTCTGTTGAGAACATAGATGATCATGGAATTTCAGAATTGGAATAGACCTTGTTGCTCAGCCTTCATTTTCAAACAAGACCAGTGACATTATAGGGTGAATTGCACATGAATTGGACTTAAGTGAGGGAGAGTTGTTCAGTCCTGAGCCTCTCTCTTTTCCTCTGAATCAACAAAGTTCAGTGGCAAGACAAAAGTCAGAATGACTGGTGATGTGTCCGGATGGGGTAGATGACCTTGGTGTCATTGATATTTGATCAGATTCTAGGTGTCTCACAGCCTACTTAAGCTGCCTTCATGGTTGTTGGAATTTGTTCTTGTATGCTCATTCCACCAGGGGAGGTCTCCACATGCTTGGGATAGACATACCTCTAACTGACCAATGTATTTGAGGCCTGTTGGTTACCTTCAACCTGGGTTAGCCCTTCTCCTAACACAGGGTGTGAACACAGAGCTGCAGATTCTTGGAGCCCTAGGTGAGAGCTGGTTGAAGTGAATTCAAAAGTGAATGAGCATCCCTGAAAAGGGCTCAGAAGGCCTTGTACCAGAGGTGTTAGTCCTCCTGAACACCTCATAGACCCCAGACCTAAGATGGCATTTAAAATCTTCAACAATTTGGCTTCTGCCTATTAGTCTGGATGGATTTCACATGGCTTCCCTTCATTCATTCTTCTTTCTACCAACTGGCCTTCATCCTGTTCTCCAAATTTGGCATTTCCCTTCCTGCCTGCCCTTTCTTCAGATTGTATCCCATGTCTCAAGTAAACTCCTTCTTCACCTTTGCCTTTTGGAATCTTTATCTTTTTTCAAGGCTCAACTTAGGCACTACTTTGTACCTAAGTTTATTAATTAATCTTTTGTGTCATGGATTCCTTTGGCAGTCTTGGTGAAGGCTTATAAGTGTCTGAGGCCAAATTTGAACTCAGGAAGATGAGTCATCCTGATTCTAGGCACTGCATTCTATTTACTTAATGCTTTTCTCATCCCTACCCTTTCACTTACCTTTTTTCCCCCACTTTGTTTTTACCTCACTTAGTTTTTTCAATTACACGTAAAAACAGTTTGTAACATTTTTTAAAATTTTGAGCTCAATGTTCTCCCCCTTGTTCTCTCTCATCCCCCCTCCGCAAGACAGGAAGAAATTTGCTATAGGTTATATGTGTGCAGTGATGCAAAACATATTTCTATGTTAGTCATATTGTGAAAGAAAGCTTGGACAAAAAAAATAAGAAATAGCATTCTTTGGTGCATTTAGACTCCATCAGTTCTTTCTCTGGAGGTGAACTGCATTTTTCACTGTAAGTCTTTCAGAATCATCTTAGATGTTTGTATTGTTGAGAAAAGCTAAGTTATTCACAGTTGATCATCATGCAGTATTCCTGTTACTGTGCACAGCGTGCTCCTGCTACTGTTCGCTTCACTATTCATATAAGTCTTTCCAGGTTTTTCTGAAAGTGTCCTGCTCATCATTTTTAATAGCACATAGTACCTTATCTCGATCATATTTCAAAATTTGTTAAGCCATTCCCCAAATAATGGGCGTCCTCTCAATTTCCAATTCTTTGTCACCACAAAAAAGAGTAACTGTAAATATTTTTGTACATATAGGTTCTTCTTTTTTTTAAATATCTGGTATTACAGACCTAGTGGTGCTATGGTTGGATTAGAGGATATGAATTGTTTTATAGCCTGTTAGGCATAGCTCCAAATTGTTCTACAGGATGTTTAGATCAGTTCACAGTTCCCCCAACTGTGCATTAATGTCTCAGTTTTCCCACATCCCCTCCAAGATTTGTCATTTTCCTTTTGTGTTAGTCACTCTTAACAGTTATGAAATGGTACCTCAGAATTATATTAATTTGCATTTCTCGAATCAATAATGATTCAGAGTTTTTTAACATGACCATAGATAGTTTTGATTTCTTCATCTGCAAACTGCTTGTTCATGTCTTTTGATGATTTATCAATTGTGGAATGACTCATATTCTTATAAATTTGAGTTCTCTGTGTATTTGAAAAATTAGGCCTTTATCAGAGAAACTTGCTATAAATGTTTTCCCCAGTGTTCTCTTCTTCTTCCAGTTTTGATTGCATTAGATTTGTTTGTGTAAAAAGAAACTTTAAGTTAATGTAATCAAAATTATCCATTTTGCTCCTTGTAATTGCTCTCCATCTCTTATTTTGTCAAATTCTTATCCATAGATCTGACACCTAAACTATTCCATGCTCTCCTAATTTGTTTGTGGTATCACCCTTTATATTTAAATCATGTATTCATTTTGACCTTATCTTGGTATATGGTATGAGATGTTAAATCTTTACCTAGTATCTGCTAAACTGCTTTCCACTTTTCCTAGCAGTGTTTGTCAGATAGTGAGTTCTTGTCCCAAAAGCCAGGATCATTGCATTTACTCAACACTGTATTACTGTCGTCATTACCTACTATTTATTGTATACTCCGAATGTGTTGAGAATTAAGGGTAACTAGTACCTTTGAAATGAGCCCTCTTCAGGGCTACTTATCCACCTTTACTGACTTGGTGTCTACCTGACACTCAGCTCTCACTTGTGGCTCCAAGAAGCTATAGCATGCACAGTGGCTATACCCTAGAAAACAGTCTTCATCAGACAGGCTAAACCAGGTTGAGGGTAACTGATGGTCTTCAAACTCATTGTTGAGTTAGGGCATTGTCTACCTCTAGCACTTGAAGACTTGAAGAGGGGACAGATAAGAACAATTTGTTTTTTAATGGCCATGAATGTGAATGAAGTAGGTGCTGTGGAGCACTTAGGGATGGAAGATGCCAAGGTCATCCATTGCATCCTGGGCTATCGCCAGTCCTGTCCTTGGTTTTGCCTGTGGGCTTAAGTGACTGAGAGAGGGAATCTGACAATTTTGTGTAACTCTTCCTCACTGAAATCTAATTCACCTACAAGTTCTGACCACTCTGTGATGTCATCTGTCCTCTCGGAAGAGAAAGGACAAGCAGTAACATTGTGTATCCAGTCTATTCCACTGATCCACTACTCAATCTCTTAACTAGTACCAGATTGTTTTGATGAGTACTGCTTTATAATGTAGTTGAAGATTTAGTATGGCTGAGCCATCTTCCTTCACTTTTCTTTTTCATTAGTTCCCTTGACAGACCTTTTGTTCTTCCAAATGAATTTTGTTATATTTTCTAGCTCTATAAAATAATTGTTGGTAGTTTGATTAGTATGACACTGAATAAGTAAATTAACTTAAGTAGAATTGTCTTGTTTATTATATTGGCTTGGTATACCCATATTTTTCCACTTGTTTAGATATGACTTAATCTGTGTGAAAAGTGTTTTATAACTGTATTCATATAGCTCTGGATATATCTTGGCAGCTAGACTCCTAAGTATTTTATATTATGTACAGTTTTTTTAAATTCAATTTCTCTATCTCTTGCTGCTGGAATTTCTTGGTGATGATTACATATATAGAAATATATATATATATGTATATATAAATGCTGATGATTTATATGGTTTTATTTTGTATCCTGAAACTTTGCTGAAGGTGTAATTTCAACTGGTTTTTTAGTAGATTTTCTAGGACTCCCAAGTATACCATCATGTCATCTAATAATGGTGATAATAGGCATTCTTGCTTCATGAACCCAGATCTTATGGCGAAGGCTTCCAGTTTACTCCATTACAGATAATGCTTATTGATAATTTTAGGTAAATACTACTTATCATTTGAAGGAAAGCTTCATTTATTCCTATGCTTCCAAGTGTTTTTTTAATAATAAAAGTGAGTGTTGTACTTTGTCAAAAGCTTTTTCTTCTCTTTTAAAATATTTTTCCCATTTACATGTAAAGACAATTTTGACATTTCATTTTTTTAAAATTTTGAATTCCAAATTCTTTCCTTCCCTTTTATTCTTCCCTGCAGCCTGAGAGGGGAACAATTTGATGTAGGTTATACATGTACAATCATTGGCAAAACATTTTTATATTATTCAAGTTGTGAAAGAAGACATGGATCACCCCTCCAAAAAAAAAATAAAGTGAAGAATAGTATGCTTTGACTTGCATTCAGACTCCATCAGTTATCTGGATGTGGATAGCATTTTCATCATGAATGTTTTGGAATTGTTTTAGGTCATTTTATTGCTGAAAGTAGATAAGTCATTCATAGTTGATCATCAATTGCAGTTACTCTTTGCTGTGTTCTTTCATTTTACTTTGCATTAGTTCATGTAAAATTGTCCTTTTTTTTCTTGCAATCAGCCTATTCTTTGTTTCTTATAGCATAATAGTATTCCATTGCAATTGCATAGCACAACTTACTCAGACATTCCCCACTTGATGGACATCCCCTTAATTTCCAATTCTTTGCCACCACAGAAAGAGTGGCTGTATTTTTGTACAAATGGGTCCTTTTCCCTTTTTTTTCAATCTCTTTGGATTATTGATATTGATGGATCAAATAGTTTTCTCAGTTTTATAGCCCTTTGGGCATAGTTCTAAATTCCTCTCCAGAATAGCTAGCTCAGTTCACAGCTCCACCAACAGTGTGTTAGTGCCCCAATTTTCCCACCAAAAGCTGCTCTGCATCTACCAAGATATTCATATTTTTATTGGTTTTGTTATTTATGTGGTCAGTTATGCTGATAGTTTTCCTAGTACTGAACCAGCTCTGCATTCTTGGTATAAATCCCAACTGCTTATAGTGTCTGATCTTTGTGATATATTTCTGTAATCTTCTTATATTTGTTGCTTCATTTTCTCATAATTGGTGGTGAATTCATCCCTTTAATTTTTGATATTGGTAATTCAGTTTTCTTTTTTATTCAACTTAACCAATGGTTTATCAATTTCGTTGTTTGGTTGTTTTTTTTTTCCATAAAATCATCTCTTTTATTTACTATTTTGTGGTTTTCTTACTTTCCATGTTATTATCTTTCCTTTGATTTTCCATATTTCCAATTTGTTGTTTAATTGGGAATTTTTAAGTTGTTCTTTTTCAGTTTCTTTAACTGTGTGCCTAATTCATTGATCTGATCTTTTTCTATTTTATGTCTCCTTTCCTCTTCCCCTCTGCCCTCAGGGTATTCTGCCCAAAGGACAGTGTTTTAATGGCCAAAAACTACCTAGTTAACTTGGAGTTACTGGCCAGATTTCTTTCTCAAAGACCAAGCCTTAAACCCAATTCACTCTAGACAACAATAGGTTCCTGCCCCAGCACCATTTAACCATTTAACCAGGCACTCCTGGCTTGCAGTGGATATAAATAGTAACTTTTTATTTTGGCAAGCAACCCTAAGAGTCTTCCCTTCAATTTGATATTTTTTTTTCCAAATTTCTTATTAAAGGGGCAATGCCTTGACTCACTTCTTAAAGAGGCTGATTCACTAAATGGGCATTGCCTCACTTGAAGTGAGAACCTAGCTTAAAAAGGCTAAGGTCTCCCATGCATCCTGGGATGTCTCCAGTCATCCTCATTGATATCTGGCCACTGGACCCAGAGGATTCTGGAAGAGGAAGTGAGGCTGGTGGCTTTGCACAGCCCTCACGCACTCAAAGGCATTTGCAAGTCATGTCATCATCTTTCTGATGCCATGGTCCCCTTTAAGGATGAAGGACAAGCCACATAACCACAACCACAATTTTATTGATATAAGCATTAAGATAAACATTTTACACTAAGTATTGCTTTGACTGCATCCTATAAATTTTGGTATGTTGTCTCACTGTTGTCATTTTCTTTAACGTATTGTTTCTATGATTTTTTTTTTCTTAGACCCATTTGCTCTTCAGAATTAGATTTTTTAGTTTCCAGTCATTTTTAATCTGTCTTTGCAGGGTACTTTATTGAATGTAACTTTATTGCATTTTGATCTGAAAAGGATGCATTTAAAATTTCTGCTTTTTTGCATGTAGTTGTGAAGTTTTTATGCCCTAATACATGGTCAGTTTTTTGTGTAGGTGCCATGTGCATCTGAGAAAAGGGTGTATTCCTTCCTATTTTCATTCAGTTTTTTTCTAGAGGTTCACTATATCTAACTATCCAAAATTCTATTCATCTCCTTAGCTTCTTGTTTATTTTTTAGTTAGACTTACCTATTTCTGAGAGGGGAAAGTTGAGGTCCCCCCACTAGTACAGTTTTATTGACTGTTTCCTGTTTTAATTCATTTAACTTTTCCTTTAAGAATTTGGATGCTATACCATTTGTTGCATATCTGTTTAGTACTGATATTACTTACCGAGAACTACATCTTTAGCAAGATGTAATTTCATTGCTTATTTTTTTTTGGTTAGTTCTGTTCTTGCTTTTGCTTTTTCTGAGATTCTGAGTATTACTCCTGCTTTTAGTAGGTAATAACATAATAGATTCTGTTCCACCCCCTTACTTTTACTCTGTGTGTGTCTCTACTTCAAGTATGTTTCTTGGAAATAGCATAATGTGAGATTCTGGTTTTGTATCCATTTTCCAGCCTACTTCCATTTTATGGGTTAGTTCATTACATTCACATTTACACTTAAGATTATTAACCGTGTGTTTTCCCTCCATTCTATTTTTAACCTGTTTAGTTCTTGCCTTCTCTCTCTCTTTCTCACCTTGTCTCCCTCTCTAGCTCCCTCCCTCTTTCCACCTTGTCCCCTTCCCTCCCTTCTATGAGCTCCACCCCTTCTCTTATGCCACTCCTCTCCTACTTCCCTATAGCACAAGATAGATTTATCTACCCAAACAAATATGCATGTTATTCTCTATTTCATCCAGTTGCCATGACAGTAAGGTTCAAGTGTTGCCCACCACCAACCCCCCATCTTCCACTCCACTCTAAAAGCTCTTGAGTTCCTCTTTTATGTGAGATATTTTGGCCCATTCTACTTCTCCCTTACCGATTCTCCCAATGCATCCATTCCTCACCCCCTAATTTTGATTTTTTGAGCATCATTCCACTATAGTCGGTTCACACCCATGCCCTCTACGTATACTTCTAACTGTCCTAAAAATGACAGAGTTCTTAGTAGTTACAAGAATCATCTATTCAAGTAGGAAAGTAAATAGTTAACCTTAATGAATGCTTTGTGATTTTTTTTTCCTTTCCTGTTTACCTTTTTGTGATTTTCTTAAACCGTGCATTTTTAAATTACATATTCTGTTCAGCTCTGGTCTTTTCATCAAGAATGCTTGAAAATTCCAATTTTGTTAATTTTTTTAAATTTTAATTTAAATTTCCATTTTCCCCCCAAAGTATTATGCTTAGTTTTGCTCAGGTAATTCTTGTTTATAGTCCTAGCTTAGCTCCTTTGCCCTCTGGATTAGCATATTTCAAGTCCTCTACTGTTCACATGGAAGCTACTAAATTCCGTGTTATCCTGACTCTGGCTCCTCAGTATTTGGATTGTTTCTTTCTGGTTGCTTGCAGTATTTTTTCCTTGACTTGGAAGTTCTGGAATTTGACTATAATATTCTTGGGAGTTTTTGTTTAGGAGATAATCAGATTATTTCAGTTTCTATTTTACCCTCTGGTTCTAGGTTATCAGAGCAGTTTTCCTCAATAATTTCTTGAAATATGTCTAGCTTCTTTTTCATGCCTTCAAGGTTCTCCTTGATCTGTTTTTGTGGTCATTTTCTCCAGTGAGATATTTCATATTTTCTTCTGCTTTTTTCATTCTTTTGATTTTGTTTCTTGTCGTCTCATGAAGTAATTAGCTTCCACTTGCCCAGTTCTACTTTTTAACTAATTGTTTTCTTCAGTGAATTTTTATATATTTTTCCATTTTTTATGCTTCCTTTACCAAGCTATTGACTCTTTTTTCATGATTCTCATGCATCACTCTCATGTCTTTTCCTAATTTCCCCTCTACCTCTCTCATTTGATTTTTAAAATACTTTTTGAGCCTTTCCAGTAATTCTTTTTAAGTCTAATATCAGTTCACATTTTCCTTTGACAATTTGCGTGTAGCCATTTTGACATGATTGTTCTCTTCTGAGTTTGTGTTTTGATTTTTCCTGTGACCATAGTAACTTTATAACATAAACTGTAACTTTATATGGTCAGGTTCTTTTTTGTTTTTGCTCATTTTTCCAACCTATTTCTTGACTTTTAACTTAATATTGAAGTTGGGCTATGCTCCTGGGGTAGAGGGGACACTGTCCCAAGGTTTTTCATGATACTGTTTTCAGAGGTAATTTTGGAGACCTGTAAGTTTTCAGTTTTCTAAGGTGATGTGATCTAAGGAGAGGTGGTTACTGGTTTCCTGACCTGTACTCTGCTGTGTGAATGATAATAAGCTCTCTTTTCCATCTTATAACTGTGACCAGGATCCAGCTCCCTTACTACTCTGACATGGACATATGACCTGGGCCTGCGATCTGAATCCTTGTTTAAGCAATGCAACAGGGTACTACACCCAGTGTTAGCAAAATATCCCCTATAATCTCCTTCTAACCAATTGTCCAGTCCCCTTAATGTCTGTGGGCTGAACTCTGGAGGTCACCATTAAGAATTCAATCACCCCCAAGGCCTGTGCTGGCTTTCCAGAGACTGCTAGCTTGCTGGGGCACAGCTAGCACTGAATTTTGCTCTACTCTTACTCCAGTGAGGCAGGCCTTTGCTGTTGACCTGAATTGTCTTGGGCTGGAAAATTGTTTCACCTTTTGTTGGTTCTGCCACTATAGAATTCATTTTGAGGCATTAGTGTAATGTTTTGGGGAGAAGAATTTGGTACCCTGCCATCTTGGCTCCACCTCCTCTTTCACTTATGTTAAATCCCTCCCATTTTACCTTCTGCTTCCCTATGACATATAAACATTTTCTTGTCTCATTCATTCTCAAAAACTCTTTTTACTTGATCCATGCATCATGTATCCCATCTTGTAGGATATCACTCTTGCTTTTTGTAGCTAAATTTCCAGAGGCCATCTACCATAGGCTACTTCATTTCCTTTCCTCATTGTCTTCTTAAACCTCTTGAGTCTGATTTCTGACCCCATTATCCAACCCAAGCTTCTCTCAGAAGAGTTACCTTGGTAACTTGGTTAATGATCTCTTAATTGCCAAAACTATCAGTCTTTTCTCAGTCCTTATCCTTCTTGCCCTTGCGGCAGCTGTTGACACTTTTGATCACCCTTTTTCCCTTGATACTCTTCTTTCTGGTTTTAATAACACTGCTGTCCCCTAAATTTCCTCCTATCACTCTGACCACTTTTCATTCTCCTTTGCTGGATTTTCATCCAGTTCATTCCCACTGAATGAACATGTCCCCAAGGCTCTGTCCTAAGCCCTATACTATTTTCCTTGGTGATCTCACCAGCTCCTATAATTCAGTTGTCATCTCTATGCAGAAAATTCCAAGATTTATTCCCCTGATCCTAACAACCTCTCTCCTCACTATCTCCCATGTGAGACAATCTCTGTTTTCTTTTGTTTTGTTTTTAACATGGTTGTTTGCATGTTATTTCCTCTATTTGACAGTGAAGACAGGACCAGATTTTGTTTCTGTTTTGTTTGGGGCCAAAAAAGGAAATGAAAGAGGAGTTTAAGAAAGAAATCACAATCCAGGCATGCAGAATAAAGCCCTCTCTCTCTGATAAAAGCTGAATAACTAATAAATACTCAGATTGCTGTAGTAATAAATTTTCCTTTCAAAAAGTAGAAGAAACTCCAAAGGAACATCCTGTTTTTTCTATTTCTCTTGTTTGGGGTATTTACAAGTCAAACATTCTAACCATATCTAGGATATTTTGTTTCTGTTTTTACAGAAACTACAAATCCCTCCCCTATTGAATGGCCATCTTATTCATTGCTTAAGGTGAGGTTTGTAAGGTATGTCAGTTTGGGTTGCATTTTGAATTCCTTTGCTTTTTAAAATGTTATTCCATCCCTCATGTGTGTCATGAGATGTAGGATGTCATTTGAATTTCCTTCCCTTTATATTTAAATTTCTTCTCCCTGACAAGTTGCAGCATTTGTTGTTCATCATTAGAATTGCTAAATTTCAACACTATGTAAATTGGAGTTTGAAGCATATGTCCATCCCTTCCTCCCCCACTTCCCTCATATATTTCAGTTTGTATTGTTTTCTGCCTTCAGAAGTTCTAGAAATATTTTTTTTCTAGTTAAGAAGTATCTCTGGAGAGAGTCACAACTGTAGTTTTTCTGCTCTGCTAATTATTTATGCACCACAGACTATGAGTTTTATTATTTGTTCTTCTCTAACTTGTTCTTTTATATTTTTAATTTGTCCTTTGAAACATTATGGGATCTTTTAATGTTTTTGAAATCCTTTAAGAGTTCTGCATATCATTAGGAAGTGCTGCAACTTTCTTTGGTATATAATACTTATTTGGAGAATCATAATTTTTTGAGGTTTTAATGCTCATCCTCCTAATTTTAGCATCTTCTCTATTTGGTTTATTTGCTTGTGCTCTTGGTTTTTAATTGAATTTTCTTCCTCTAGAATGGTTAGGTATCTTTCTTTAACTTTTTTTCCCTATACTCCCTTGTTATTCACTTTCTCACTCTTCCCTTCCTCCCCCCATCCCTGCCTTGGAATATGCCAATAAATCTGTATAATAAAGCTGCCTTAGTCTGTTCCCACATTAGAGAATTTATATTTCACTCACAATAGTCTCTACCCTAAGTCTTCTTGTAAGAAAAGACTGACCCCATCTATCTTTCAGTCCCCATTTCCTTAAGATGTGGTACAGTCACTCAAACTGGATCCCTGGATCATGTTCTTTTCTTCTCTTAATGTGCCTAATAAGCTTCTACAACTTTTTCCAGAGATGGGCACATGAGTATTATGGGCAAGGGCTCTGTAGCTTTGTGATTACCTAACCTAGGGGCTACCCCAAAGTAGAAGGAAGTTTGAGTTCTTCCCCTCTGATATCTCCATATCCCCTGTTACTGGGCAGAATCTATGCCTCTTTACTTATGGCAATGAAGTAAAGACAGGCAAAGAATGGATAAGCCAACAGAATCTGCCATTTGAGAGGAATTCCTGAGTGAGACCCAAGCCTTTGACTTGGTTTGTGTGGTCCACTGGAGCATGGATGCTGGTGGGGTAGAGTGCTAAATAAGTACCTTAAGAATTAGAATTCTCCAGCATTAAATTCATAAGGCCATTACCTTATTGAGCTTCTGATCTTGGAGGGCTTTCTTATCATGTGGATTGAGCCATAATTGCTAGTTCTGGTGCTCTTTGAGGTGGTTAGACATGGTTTGAGAGTTAGTGGGGACTGGAGAAAAAGTCTAATCTCCCATCATGTTAGTCCCTTTTAGACAGGCATTCTGTCCTTGATTTGATTCTCACAAGCCTTTATGAAGCTCTTGCTTTATTCCAGATATTCTGGAATATCTGAGTCCTGAGGTATGGAGGAAGTGTATCAAGAAAAATCCCATGAACTAACATTATATGAGAGAAGTCAGACCAGGAGAGTTAGGGTATCTTGAGAATGAAATTCTGTAGACAAAAAGGTAAAGGCTGAAGGAGGAAAAATAAGTGTTCTAAAGAGATCAATATGAATGAATAAGGAATTAACCAACCAACTGTTTTGTTTGTTTTTTTTTTTTTAATTTGAATGTGAACTTAATGAGGGGGCAGGAGTATATATGTGTGTATGAAATCTCAGAATGAACTAAGGATGATGAAGAAAGCTAAGCATAACAAAAAAGATTTTTGATTTGTTTTTGGAGGGGAGGAGAGGTATTTTTAAAGATGATAACTGACAACAGAGAAGGTAGGTGCCTAATTCTCATGTTGGTCCCTTTTTGTCTGCCAAGTAGAATGACCTTGACTTGGGGAATTTGCCACCTCCAGGCCACATGTGGCCCTTTAGGTCCTCAAGTGTGGCTCTTTCACCAAATCCAAACTTTATAAAACAAAAGGATTTATTCTATAAAACTTAGACTCGGGGGCCATGGCCTGAGGCTATAGGTTTCCCATCCCCAAAAATGACAACAAAAGTAGCTGAGGAGGAGTTGTTATCCAAGATAAGAAAGAAGATGAAAAAACACTTTCTTGCCCTTGATCAGCTCAAGTCATTTAATCCAAAGGAACCATACACTCAAGTGCTAAAAGAACCCAGTGGAGGTGATTTCTGAGTCATTGCCATAGTACTATCTGAAACATCCTGGTAACGCAGAAGTACCACAGCACAGGAGGACAGATATCACTTTGAGCTTCCAAAAAGGGAACAACTGTAAAAAGAAATATTACAAAGACATCATGACAGACCAACCTTATGTCAATGAGATTACTCAGGGAAGTGCAATAAATACAGATTAATCTGATTTGAGTAAAGTATTTGATAAAGTATCTAATTGCTATTTTGTGGAAAAGTTGGAGAAATATAGACAGGAAAGTAGGGACAGAAGCATAGCTTTAGATTTTGTTAAATGGCTGAACTAGTTGATCATAGTTGAGTATAACTTTGCAGAGATCTCAAGGAGAGGGCCCAAGGGATAGATGCTTGACTCTACATTATTTATTTAATATATTTTGTTACTCAGTAAGCATTTATTAAGTGCCGACTTTGTGCCAGTCACTATACTAGGCACTAGAATTAGACAAGTGAAATAGTCCTTCAAGCACCATACATCCTACTAGAAACAAATATGCACAGAGAAGTCAATACAGTATGATTTTAGAGTAAGGATAGGTATTAACAACTTTGTGGATCTGGAAAGACCTCCTCTTAGTAGGTGGTTCTTGAACTGAAAGAAAGAGGGATTCTAAAAAGAAAAAGTATTAATGGGGAGAAACAAGGAGTCAGGAGAAGCTGGGAACATGTCCTATGCAAAAGTCCAGAAATAAGAGATGCAGTATCCTATATGCAAGTTCAGTTTGGATGAACCATGGTAATTGAAGAGAAATTACATCCAGGTAGGCTGCAGCCAGATTAGGAAGGAGTCCTAGCATCAGTATGGAGCCACTGGAGCTTTTTGAGCAGGAGATTGATATGATCAGACTTGGGTTCTGAGAATGTCACCTTGGCAGCTGTAAAGGAGGAGGCCCAGGCCCAACCAGAAAGCTATTAAAGTAATCCAAACAACTTGCATTAATGTAATATCCAGGTGAATAGGGCTAGAGGGATAGATGTAAGATCTTGTGGAGGCAGAATTGTCAAGGTTTGATAATTAATTATAGGAATGAGGGAAACTGAAGAGGAGGGGATGAATCTGAGGCTGTAAACCTGGATGACTGGAAGGACAGTTGTTCCTTCATTAGGAATGGGGAAGGAAACAATAAGGATGCTTTTGAGGAAAAAGATGAATCCAGTTTTGAATCAGTTGAGTTGAGAGATCTAAGAGGCATCCAATTAGAAATGCCAAATAGGCTGTTGGTAATGTGGAGTTGGTGCTCTGGAGAAAGACTACAGATGGATATATAGATCTGGGAATTCTATTCGTAAAAGATAATTGAACCCAAGAGACCTGATGAAATCAGCAGCTTAGACAAAGGCATGGATGGGAAGCATATCAAATTTTCAGTTGACATAAAACTTAAAGTGGTAACTACATAAATACTTTCTACACATAAATCCTAAATGACCAAGTTGAGATCTGAAAAGATCTTAACAAAATTGACCATTAGACTGAATCTGAGAAGATGATATTTAGGAATAGAGGTGAAGGCTTATGCTTAAATTTGAGAGAGACACTTCACAAATATGAAATAAGAAAGACATGGTTAGATATCAGTGTCCAGAAAAAAATTGTGGCTTCTAGTATCCTGAAAGCTCCGTATGAGTTAGAGCAACCAAAAAAGAGAATTAATGTTGCTCATGATGTATTTTAAAAAAGCATAGCTTCCAGAAATAAGAAGGAGGTAATTCCCCTCTACTCTGCCTACGTTACCCCACACCTGGGGTATTATGTTCAATTCTGGATTTCTACTGATATGTTAAAAAGCTTCCAGTAGAGGGCAGTCACAATGTTGGAGGTCCTTGGATCCATGACTTATAAGGATAATATTAAATAACTGAGTTTCAGGGGAAATGGCAGTTGTGTTTAGGTGTTGAAAGGATTGTCATGTGGAGAGATTGTTTGGCCCCCAGAGGACAAAAAGTAAGGGAAGAAGTTTCAAAGTCAAGTTGAGGCTTGATATAAGCATTATTTTTTTCCTAACACTAGAGTTAGATAAAAGTAAAATGGGCTTCCTTGGATAGGACATAAGTTCCACTTTGGATTTCTTCGAGAAGAGGATAGATAGCCACTAAATTCCCCTCCCACTCTAAAATTCCATGAGTCTGAGACTTGAAGTCAGGGGGGAGATGTTAGAAATGAATGTATTTTGACATCATCTGCCTCTAGGTAATGTATGAGATGTGAGACCTGATAAGATCACCAAAAAAAGAGAGTAGATTGAAAGAAAAAAATGCCTACAATAGAGCCTTGGTAGACATTCATATTTAGTGGGAGGGAACAGGATGACAATCCAGAAAGGGAGACTAGAAAATGAATGATCAGACACGCAGGAGAATACAAAGAGAACTGTGGATGGAAATCAAGTTCACTTGTGCTTGTGCTGTGAGTGAGTGAGGATTCCAAGAGGAGTAAGTATTTAGTAGCATCCAAAACTGCACAGAGATAAAATAGAAGGAAGTCTGAGTTTAAAACAGCCATTGCATTTGGCAGTTAAGATTTTTTTGTAAGCTTGAATAGAAGAGACCCAGTTGAGGGGTGGGATCAGTAGCCAGAATGCAAAGGATTAAAAAGAAAGTGGGAGATAAGAAAATGGGTTCAGCAGATTTATATGACACTTGCCAAGATTTTGTCTATAAAAGGAGAGCTATGGAGCAATAGTTTGGGGATAGAAGAGGGTCAAGTGAAAAAATTTTTATTTGTTCCTAGGTAACAGGGAAAGAAATCCTTGGATGAGGAGAGATTGAGGAGGAGAGAGAGAATCATTAAAATTGTATGGTAGTGGAGAAGATGGGATGGAGACAAGGGCAGAAGTGAAAGGATTGACCTTAGAAAGGAGAAGGAAAACATCATTAAAAGCTAGTGCGAAAGAAGGATTAAACAGGAAATGATATAAAGAACTTTTCAGGTATATAATATAGTAGGAGCTTGTGATAGGGAAGCCTCTCAGAGTAGAAGACTTGGTGTTCTGAGAGGATGGTAAGAAGAAATCTTAGAAGAGAGCAGGTTTGGAATAACTGCTGTATGAAGTATGCTACTCAGAGAAAACTAAAAAGATTACCATACAGCAATGGCATAAA
Organism: Bettongia penicillata ogilbyi; assembly: GCA_023548195.1. Classification (NCBI taxonomy): domain Eukaryota; kingdom Metazoa; phylum Chordata; class Mammalia; order Diprotodontia; family Potoroidae; genus Bettongia; species Bettongia penicillata. The sequence goes on from JAJHZJ010000426.1 coordinate 2,260,508, forward strand.
TAACATAAATCTAGTGGACCCAGTTGGCAGCTTATATAACTTTATTCAGATGCATTCAGCCAGCACATCAGTAGTTAACAAGTGGAGGTTGGGGACACGTGAAGTCAAGGTAAGAACAGAGTAGATTTAGGAGTAGTTGTGATCAGAAGGGGATTTTTTGTTCTTGTTTTGTTTTGGATGATAGGGACAAAACATTTACAGACCTTGGTCAGATCCAGGGCATGCCTATCCTTGTTATGGATGGGGTGAATGTTGCAAAGGTGGAAGTCATGGGAATTTAGTAGGCTGATAAACTATTGTTTGAGGGACACCTCACTGTGTATATCAGGCAGAGGTTCTCATTATTAACCTGGATCCATGGACACCTGCCTCCCACTCCTCCTCCCCCACCTCCTCCAGCACACCTACCACACGCATCCATGGATGGACTTATGGGCATCTGAACTTGCAGAGGGTGAAAAAAATCACATATTTATTTCCACCAATTTTCTAACCTGCTTTGCAATATTGTATATTTCATGCATCTAAAAATATTCACAGATGGGTCTGTGAGCTTCAGCAGACTACTGAAGAGGACTCTGTGACAAAAAAGTTAAAGAACCCCTGATATAAGAGATGGATTTAGAATGAAGAGAAAACTGTGAGATAAGCACAACTCCTTGAAAAAAGAGGAAGACTGACATAGAGGCTAGCAAATGGCTAACTAGAATTTTAACTAGGTGATAGATTAATGGAATAAACAAGGTTAAAATGTGACTGAGTGATGATAACAAAGAGGCAGTCTGGGAATTACTTTTTTTGTTTTTTTTTTTCTGTCAGAAATGATTATTACATAGTTTATTACATACAACTTTTCAGGAAGACAGGATGGAAAAGGCACAATTTGATTTATGTGTCATGCTTGCACTGACATGGGTGTACATTCTCAGGACAAAAACCACACCTCTTTCCTCATTTCTCACCTGGTTGTGTACTACTTTGAAACTTCTCTACCACACCCCCTCATTGAGTACCTTCTCCTCTCCCTCTCCTCCTGTTCAGCTTCCTTTTGTGTTTAACCTTCCCCCATTAGATTGTAAGCTCCTTGAGAGCAAGGACTGTTTTTTCCCACTTAGCACAGCAGACGCTGAGTAAATGTTTATTGATTGATTGCAATGGAAGCCAAATTGTAAGGGGCTGACAACTGAGTGTGGGGCAAGAAAATGAGGGCAAATTTTCTTGTGGAAAAGATGAAATTATGATAGACTCAAGGATAATTCAATTAGATGGATTTAGAACTGGTTGAATGTTAAGACTCAAAAAGTAGTCATTAATGGTTAATGTCAACTTGGCAGGTCCCTAAGGATGTTTAACTTTCCATATTATCCTTCAGAGCTCTTTGGACAAAGTGATGACCATTTCATATCTTAGAAAAGGAAATGTTAAGCATAGACATTTTCCCCTAGCTGGGAGTCTGGCCTGGTCAGGAGGGACAGGGCAGTCTTATCTGTTGGGTAGCATCTTGCCCTCTGATCCTTATAGTCTTAAGATTGTAGACTGTCCACACTTGATGGTCATTTAAAAATGGCAATTTTCAGGGTTTGTGGATAGGCCTGGAAGGGTGGGAAGATAGGTGTCTTGTTGATACGCATCAACATTACTACCCCTTAACTTTACCCAATGAGTGTTTTTGAGATGACTGGACACTTGGCTCCAAAGAACCCCAGGGTTTGTTTTTTTTAACAAGATTATAGAAACCTAAATTTTTTTGTCCTCTTTTTTAATCCCTTATTTTTAGTATTGTTTCCTTTTTAAAATATTGCCATTTCTCATGAGTTCCCCACCAATGTCTCTATATCCTCTTCAAAATAGAGGGACCCAAACCAGACAAAGTTCTCTAGGAAAGGCCTGCGTATTATATTTAACTACTACTTTCTTTATTAGTAAAGGACTTCTGAAAAAAAAAATAATTCACCTTAAAAAGAAAAAGTATTCTTCAACCTCATAACCAAAATTCATCTCATTTGTTTTTGTTTAAATTGCATATGAATTGATAAATGTCTAATAAAAATTCTGTAAGTTTTACAAACAACTTGTATTTATTCAGTGCTTTATATATAATTTAAAAGAAATAGGCAAAAAAAAATTAGTAGTAGCTAAGAACCTTATTTTGTAACTCCTGCCTGACTTTAAAGGCCTTTACATCTATTAAGTGGAACATGGTCCTTGATTTAAAAAGCTAATAATCTAATAAAGGAGCTAAGATACACGTGTGTGTATATATACCTACATATGATAAATACATATGTGTGTGCATACAAATTGGAATATGATCATGTATCGAAGGGACGAGGGCACTCTTTCTTTTTTACAAAATTTACTGCATTTAAAAATTAGTCTCCATTTCAACGTAAAAGAAAAGTCACATCCAACCCTTATATTTTGTACTATTTTATTCCAGATTTTTAACAAGGCCTACCAAAAGACAGATTTCTCCCTGTCCTGAGCCCTTGAGGCCAACAATAGACCAACATATTAGAAATTTTCTGCCCCACCCCCAGCACAACAAACTCCCAAAGCCAATGGCTGATCAGTTGTGAACTGATATATTTTCTGTATATACTATAAGTATCTTTGGGAAGTGACTCATCTTCAGAGACCTACTCACATGTGAATCACATTCTTGAGTACTCAAAAAAAAAATTGACAAATGTGATTACTACATCATTGTCAATGATATCTGAAGATCATGTGAAATAAAAGGTACTACAAGACAGGAAAGGGTGAAATATTACCCCACTTATCAAAAAATGGAAGAAAATAACATCTATAAACTATGTAGATTGATAAGCTTGAATTCAGTTATAGGGAAACATTTTAAAGCAGATCATTAGAGACATAGCTACGGAACATTTAAAAAAGGGAGTATTGATTGCAAAGAACCTATATAGTTTTAAGAAGAAATCATGCCTCACTAATCTATTTCCTTTTTTGACAGGGCTTCTAAACTGTTAAATAAAGGGAATGCTATGGATGTTTTACCTAGATCTTATCAAAGCATTTCATGAAATGATTCATACTTTATTTGGGAAAAGATAAAAAGGTGTGTACTAATGAATAATATAATTAGATGGGTTCTGAACTGGTTGAATAGCTGGATTCAAATAGTCATTAGTGGTTCATTGTTAATATGGCCATCAGATTTTAGTAGTATTCCTGGGAGCTGTGCTTGACCTTGAACTAATCATTTAACTTTTTTATCTATTACGTGAATAAAGGTACTCATGACATGTTCATCAAATTTTCAGTTGTTGCTAAGGTAGGAGATATAATTAATAAATTTGATGGCAGAGTTAGAATCTAAAATTATCTAGATATAGTAGAATATTGGGTTGAACTTAAGATGAAATTCAGTAAGGATAAAAGATTTACACTTGGGTTCTAAAAATAAACTTCACAAGCATAGGACATGTGATCTAAGACTACAAGCCTAAAATTAATCAACCATGTGATGTGGCAGCTAAAAAACTAATGTGATCTTGGGCTATATTAAGAGGCATTTCCACGAATAAGAAAGCAATAAATCCCTCTTGTCCTCTACCTTGCTCAGACCACATATAGACTATTGTGTTCAATGGTAGACATCATAGTTTAAGAAGTTTAAGATGAAGATGTCTAAAAGAGAGAAACAAGAATGATGAAGAGCTTTGGGTCTGTGTCCCATCAGCTTCAGTTAAAGGGAATTATGTTTAGCCCAGAGAAGAGAATACTTGGGGAACATAATAATTATGCAAATGTTTTTGAAGGATTTCCATATGAACAAGGAATTAGACATATCTGTCCCCAAATGCAAAATTGGGAGCAATGGGTGAAGATGTCAGAGAAAAATTACATTTGATGTCAGAAAAAAAATAACTTCTAATAACTAGATCTGTCCAAAAATAGAATGGGTTGCCCTAAGCATTTGTGGGTTCCCAATCACTAGCAGTCTTCATTCTAAAGACCACTAGGTGAGCATTTGTTAAGTACATTATTGTGAGAATGGCTTTTGTGCAAGGGTTGATTGTCAAACCTGCTAAGGTCCCTTCAGACTCTCAAATTCTATGATTCTGTGATATCAGTGCTCCAATAATTCAGATCACTTGCCTGCTCATCTTATATAACTCTTTAATAATAATGATGGTAGTGTATATATATATATATATATAAACTATTAATATATATGTAAATTGTATAGTTCGTATATATGAAAATTATACATGTATATATATATATACACACACATATATATATATAAAATCACTAAAATTTATAAAGTTTTACATATCTCACTTGATCCTCACAATAACCCTATGAGATAGATGCTCTTATCTTTGTCCTCTCAGAGTTTTGAAGTAGGGCTGCTCACATACTGAGGGCCTTAAATTCTTCAGCATCATAGGGCTAACCAATGTCCATTGGTTACTTCTTGACTACTGCAAGAACAACTCACCTTCCTTTTTATTTACGTCTTTGATGACATTCTTTATGTTACTTTCCCTTTATAATTTGTAGATTTTTATTTATTTGAGCCTACTCATACTCACAACATGCCTCTACATTGTCATTGGAGTAACTTAAAATTCCTTGGAGACAGAAGCTGTGTAATTTATAGCCATATAATATCATCAGAAGAGTACTGTTATTAGACAGATGGGCCTTTGTTTCATGGAGAAATAGCTTCCCAAAGGTAATTCAGCCCTCTTCTTCCTGTCCAATTTAAGGCACAACTCATTTTCCATTTGCATATATTTCCTGTGAGGATGGTTAGTCCACACTGTTGACTTGGCCATTGTCCAGAGCTTGATGGCAAGTAGCATAATGTCCTACATGAAAAGGATCTCACTATTCCTCTTAAACTTGGATTCTTCACTGAATCTCCTTCAAAACTGGAAAATAACTTTGTCCAACATTTTTCTTTCTGTTTTGTGCCTTATTGCTCTTTATTATGTTTTTTGAGGAATCTGTTATAATTTTGACATATGCATGAAAGATACCTTGCAGAAGAACATTTAAGATGATTTTATGTTCTAACAAATGTTTTATAGTCAACAAAGGATAAGCATTCTTGGTAGTTGTATTTTCTCTACTTCTTTTATGCCGTTGGGTCATAGTAAAGACATGACCAACCGATATATTATTTGTGAAAGCCTGACTGGCAACTTCTAATATCCTCATCAAGGATACTCTCACGGCATGTATAGAATGCTGTCATAGAAGTATAGGGAAGGGAAATTAGGCTTATGAATCAGTAGTTATTGATGTTTATGTGGATGTTTTTTGGGAATAATTTCTGAGACTTTTAAAAAATGTCTTTTAAATCTTACCCTCCTTTCAGATACCTTGAGAATCGCTCAGTGCCCTCAAAATTGTATCGCCTCTTACACCAACTTCCTCTGTGTAGACCTGGTCTGGTTCACCCATTTTTCTTTTTCTCAATATCATTTGTTTTTCCTCTCTAAGCATATCCAGAGATGTGCCTTATGTTTATGTTAAATAAAATTCCGTAATATTAAGTTACAAATGCTTTGTTTCCACTGGCTTTCATGATGAAAAGGGTTATAAAAATCCTTGCAGATCACTTCCATTTTGCATCATCTTATGATCTTCCTTTCATTTATATACTTCAGTGGTCTCAGGATGACTATTTAGCTGAACAGCTCACTGAGTGGTTTCTTCTTTCACTGCTTCTCATTTTGTGAAATAGTATGGCTCATAATTTTCTATCATTTATTAAAATTTACAAAAGAATTTTAAAGTTCATTTTGCCTTTTGGTGTCATCTCCTTGCTTGGCAGCTAGGATCAAGTGTTTGCTAATTAAGGAAAAAAATTAGAGTCTTTTGGTCTTATAATGATGGATTTATTTTAGTTGAACTTCTACATGAAATTGACATCGTTAATATTGATGTCCTTAAGTATGATCATGTCACATTTTTATCTGATAACTTTTTAAATACTTATTGCATGTGTTTTACTTCATGGCATAACTTTTTTTTTGTTTCATATTTTTATCCCTACTCTGTCAATCTAATGATCTAAAAATGTACTGAGAGCTGATTCAGGAATAACTCCCGAAACAGTTGTTTCCTGGCTTGTTATAATTTAAACAATTGCATTTTTTATCAAACAGAGTCAGCAAATATTTATTAAGTATCTGCTATGTTCAAGGCACGTTTCAAAGCTCTGGGGATAAAAGGAAAAGCAAAAACACTCCCTGTCCTCACGAAGCTTATAATCTAGTTGAGGAAATGACATGCAAGTAACTAAACAATATATACTTGGAGTAATTCTCAAAAGGAAGTCACTAGCATTAGGGAAGGACCCAGGAAAGCTTCTTATAAAAGATGGAATTTTAGCTGAAATGGAAAGCAAGCCAGAGAAGCCAAGAGGCTGAGATGAATTATTCACTTCTTATGAACAGGGTTTTTAAATTCTTTTCTCTAAGTACATATGATGTTTTGACTTGAGGCCTCTGGACAGTTTACAAATCTTGAATATTTTTCTTTCCTCACTCCTGAAACATATTTTTCAGCATACCTGTGTTCTCCTGTATTCACCTTTTCATTGAAGTCACTGAGTATCAGAGTTTATATATTTCTTTCCTTTGGAGGATTGAAACAAGTTCTTCAAAAATGTTTGCTACCTCTTTGTTCTCTGCATCAGATTGCATGACCTACAATTATTTTTATTTTGTTCTTTTTGCAAAGACTCAGCACTAAAAGATGACCAAATGTTTTATGAAATGATATTTATTCTTGCCTTGCGCATGATAAAACCAAGTCCACCATCTCCTCTATTTTCTTCTCCAAAGAGGAAAATACCATTTTTCTTCCACTTCCTTCTTCTAGTTTCACTTTTATAGTAAAATGTCAAGATTGATGAAAATCTATTCCTCTAGTGGTATGTATACTTGTTGACCATTAGGCAAGGATCTCACATTAAGAGTACTTATAGCTAGGTTAGTGATTACAGATGATTCTAAAGCCCTTGTGATGTGTAGAACCTTCTGCCACCTTTAGAACTGCAAGCTGAAGGGACCCACATGGGACTGAAGACAACAATGAATTTTTCTTTGTTTTATGGGTCGCCATAGCCAAAAATTTATCCCTAAATGATGAGTTTACTACTGATTGAACCTTTCTGTACTTAGCTGGATTTATCCTTGAAAAAGTGACAGTCTGTTCCAGGGATCATACTTTTGAAGTATTTGAAGTATGTATGGTTTGAAGTATTTGAAGTCCTCCAGAAGTTATGCTAAGACTTTGAGAACCAAGGGTTATAGACATGACATGATGAGACATCAGAGGAGGACTTCTTTGAGGACCCCAAGTGCATGCAAAATAAAAGAGTTAAACCAAAATTCAAGGCATTTCAAAGTGTGAACAGGATTTATATTACAATATAAACCTCAACATGTTAATTTCCCTTGAACCTTGTCTCCCCATTCTGTCCCCCATAATAATTGCTATTGAAAATTGAATACTAAACTTACTTAGCAGATTTCATTGTCCCATGTAATCACAACAGAGCATTTTCCCCTTACCAATGAATGCCTTTAACACCAATACGAAGGATAGGAAGTATTTACGTCATTTATTGAAAGAGGCTGTGACTTTTTAAAGCTGAATTTGTAAAATGAACCAGTTGCAAATAAAAGTGAATCTGTGTCCTGGGAAGGGTTATTTTAAGAATTGTATGACTTTTTAATTATTTGATCTTAATCTAGTTTCAATAATTAATATGAATTGATGGCACCGTTTTTCAGATATTTAAATGAGACATGCAAAGGTTAGCTTTTTGTTTGTTTTGGAATATCAAGTATGAAGTTTAGAGCCGCAAAGATAAGGTAAAATTCAACATCTGTACCTATACAAGGAAAATCTAAGCAAGTTAAGTATGTCCCTAACTTTATGCTGTATGGTTCCTTAACCTTTCTAATTTGCACAATTTGAAAGTGAAACTTGATCATCTATATAGCTTAAGTTTAAGTATATTAGTATATTATTACTGTATTAGTTTACATTTAATTAGTGTATTATTAGATTAACTTGCATTAGTGTATTAAGGAATAAGTAGAAGTATTTAGAAATGGTGCCTCTTGAAAGTCATTATGTTCTAGATATGAAAAATGCGTATGTTCCTTACTGGCAAGATACTTTGTAGTACATGTGTCAATGTATTTGACTTCTCAATCAAAACTAAGTATCTGAGTAGTGCAAAGGGAAGGATGGAAAGAAGGAAAGCTGAGGAGACCTCTGACTGGCCTCACAGAAGCTTGAAAGTGCTTGTAGTCCCTCACAGATTAAATAAAATCTCGCTTTGCCTTCTCAGTAAGACTTCGTTGTTGAAGAAAGCAGCCACTTCATCCAGCACTTGCTAAGCACCTGTTGGGTCCACTCAGTCACAAAGTACAGGCAAAGTTTAATTAACAGCTGGCATTTATGTAGCAAAGTGCCTTACAAATTTCACCTGATTTGATCCTCACATAACCCCAGGAAAGAGGTGCTGTTATTATTCCTATTGTTCAGGCGAGGAAGCTGGCAGACAGAGCTTAAGAGCCTTGCCAGAGTTATGCAGCTACTAAGTTTTGGAGGCCAAATTTGAACTCAGGAGTTCCTGAAAGCAGCTGCAGTTCTCAACCACTGCCCTACCTAGCGGCTTCTCTATCTGCCCTCTAAGCTTCCATATTTCTGTTTTAGAATACCACCAATCCCAAGTCACCAGGTTTGTAACCCGAGTTCCCTTTTACTCTTCGTTCTCCTTCACCTTCTCTCCTCCCATAGCAAATCAGTTGGCAGATCTTGTGGATTTCGCTCCCCCAATATCCTTTGTAGTTTCTCTTTCTCTCTGCTCGAAGATTCCTAATTTAGGCCCTCATCTCCAGATTGGTCTTCCTGTCTCTGATCTGTCTCTCCAAGCCATCCTCCACAAAACTTCCAAAAGTCAACTCCCTAAACTCCAGTCTCTGCTCAGAAACCGCCACTGGTTCCCTAATGACTTCAAGTATAAAATATAAATTCTGCAGCATGGTATTAGAGGTTCTCTAGAATCAGTTTCCCATTTACCTTTCCAGCCTTATTTCATATAATTCCCCGTCACATTTCACCACTTACTACAATGCCTGTCACATAGTAAGCACTTGATAAATGCTTAATTGACTTCATCTACACCATTCCATCCGAATTGGACTACTCTGTTTTCCCTGTATTCAATAGTCAGTCTTCTGTTTCTGTTCATTTGCATGAGCTCCTCACTTCCCTCTTACCACAACCTGTCAGAAGATTAATTTTCCTTCAGAGTCAGTTCAGGTGCCATATCATCCATGATATTCGTAGTTGCTAGTACTCACTTCAAGTTATCCTGTTTTCTTTATGTATCATATAGTAGAACATAAGCTTCTTGAGCATAACAACTGTTTTCATTTTTGTACTTGTATGCCTATTATCTAGGATATTGTTTTGTGTATTTATTTTTGGCAAGTAGAAGGGGTCAGGACCTGTATTGTTGACTGTTCGGGGAACTTGTGGTGTGGCTGCTCCCTTCAAATATGGGCAACATATCCATAATTTATAATCTCAGCATCTTTCCTAAAGTCACAGAGAGGTAAATCCTTTCTCCAGGGATCCATAACCAGTATGTGTCAGAAGCTAGATTTGATCCCTCCATCCACCATCCATACACGATGTGCAACAGGGGCTGCTATCGTAGGTTCTTTGACCTGCTTCTATAAAAGGAAAGGCAACTTTTGAGGGGCTAACAGTCACTTTACTCAAACACATGTGTCATTCAGTTAGTTCAGGGGAAAAAGTCAGCACCCTGAACTTTAGAGAAATCAAAAGTGAACAAACATACTTCCAAACGTCTGACCATTAATATACATACATCTTTACCAGAGAGGGAAGCACCAACATCTGAGTTTTCAAAGTTGGAGGACTGCTTGGCGGATTCCCAGAGTCTCATCTGGCACACAAACCTTCCGAAAACTAAGTCCCAAAGTAAAACCGCACCTCAGAGCCTTTATGTACTTTTTAGAGCCAGAAGGCATTACATATCTTGAGAACCAGTGCATCATTAGCAAAAAAATGTGGGTCTTCCTACAAATCTTCCCAGACCCAACTATGGGTGGGAAAGATCCTCCTTAATCACATTATTCAGAGGCAGTATACATGTTGGTATAAAACAAAAATAGCCCTGGCACCATGTTGCCTCTAAACGTTCTTAAATGTTTCTTGAATTGAAGTAGATACAAAGCAAACATACAAAAAGGCTCAAGGAAAAAAATTTTCAAAGAAAATTGAGAGTCTTTCACTTGATGGAATAAGAAGAGCTTTAATGGAAGATGTAGCATTTGCCCACCACATCAATCTCCTCCTTATCTTAACTCCTACAGTAATTTTCCTTTTATTTGCCATCTCGGATGTATTTTTCTTTTCATGTATTCATGTCTCTCATCTCTCCAACTCAGTTTCCTCTTCAAAACAAGAAGATTGGATTACATGATTTCTAAATCTTCTTTCAGCTCTACACCCTTTCAATCTATTAATTATATTGCAGATTCATTGAAAACAGTCTTTACTTCTTTGTATCTCCCACAATGTCTTGAATGCCATTATATAAGTACTCATTGAACTAAAATGGAACTTTGATTATTTAACTAATTGCTATATTGCCTGTCATGAGATCAAGTGTAGTTTTTTTTTTTACTTCTGTATATCTTAAAAAGCCCAGAGCACTATGCTACAAGATAACAGAGACTCATAAAATCTTAGTTGGAAGAGGCCTCAGGAATGATACCATCTATCCTCTATCTGGACAGGATTTCCCCTCTACAACAAAAATCTCTTATGAAAACATAGCAAAGGAAGTAGATTGAGTGTTAGTTACTTCAGTGACATCCTAAATGCTTACCTGTGGAAGAAATCCCAGCTCATATTGGGGAATTTAGGTCTAGGTCAATTTGGGACTAACTTTGTATTCTGATATTAGATGTGCCATGGGCAAAGAAAGTTGCATTACCATTTTAGATGTGTGAATTTTCTCTGGAATCAAGCCTATAAATATCCCACTGAATAATCTATCAGTTGCTAATTAATTACATAAGTATGAAATGGTCTTTATTGAAAACTATGAAAACTTTATTGAAAACTATGAAAACAACCATTTTTTAAAATTTTTCCTAAATTCACATAAATCTATTTTATTTTTAATTGCTGTGTTCTTTTGCCTGTTGCCTGCCAATCTCAATGGTTTCATAGCAGTTATTCATTTCCAAACATATATTTATAAATGTTTTCCACTTTATTTTTTTTCCAGGGACTTCTGTTCATTATGGACTGTTTACAAGTACTACTTGAGTGCCTGAGCAACAGGGAAATTCATTTTGGAGCTCTACAATTTCTATTGTTGTGGTCTTTCTGTTTTGTTAAGCATTTTGTAAAATGAAATGGTTCTTATTTAGAACCATGGTTAGAAATACCCTTGTTATAACTTTTTGACTGGTAATAAAGTATGTCTATCTAAACCTGCATTAAACAAACCAAAAGAACCTTGTGTTTTCTCTTTTGTCAATTTTGCCCCAATTGTAACCATATCTAAGATAAAAAACCACTACATATAGTCACAATTCTGTCTTTCTTCCAATTCTGAAAATCATTTACCTGTCTTACATTATAAACTGATAAATGTGACAGCATTTGACTAAAATGATTCCATCATGTAAAAGGTTAATTGTAAACTCTTCTGCCCAAAGCAGGTATTACTGGCAGAAAGAGTAGAAACCTGATTTTCATTCCTTTCTATAATTTGTTGTAGAATATAAAGGTCATAATCCCCACGGACCATATTACACTGTCATTCTCTTTTCATCGTTTCCTAGTGCATTGTGGTTTTAATTTAATAAGGCCCAGGAGGCTGTGTTTTATTTCTTTGGATAGCTAGCTCACACAACATGTTTTCCCACCTTGGAATTTCAAGACAGGTTTTATGCATTGTTAAATCGTTACTTTCATACCACTAACAATGTTTACTGAAGCATTCACTTTTTTCCATCATAACTTGTTTTAGGAAATTGTGTTAACCACAAAAATTATTTCTGATAGGTTTAGTTTGTTCTTATCCTCTTATGATATGGCCTGAAAACACAGTTCTTGGCTCCTGCAGTTCATCAATTCAGTCTTATCCAAAACACTTCCTTAATTGGGGAAACCCAGGAAGTGCCTACATGGTATTTTATTATAGGTATGATGAAAATATATAGGAAAAATCCATCTGTTGCAAATTCAGATAAATCTTTTTATTCTTAGAATGATCCAATTGTGGCATTTTTAACTTAAATTCAGCTTTTATTAATCTATCAATTGTTTGGTTTTTTTTGTGGAATATGAATTCTGTATCTGTTGTCTGAGGACCAGCCTAGCAAAATTCTGTCCAGGGGTTCATTACCAAAAACATTGGCCATAAGAAATCAAAGTAATAAGACAAAAATGTTAGAAACCTTATCAGCGGGTAGAGTGCTCCACATGGATGAAAATTCAAAACTTGAACCTTGAATTACTGAGGTATGAATTTTGTACCATAATTTAGGTTATGCTTTTTATCCCAAATGGTGTAACAAAAGGTAATTATTTTATGTGAACAACTGGGAGCATTGGCAAAATAATTCCTCAAAGAAGAAGAAAAATAGCTTACATTATAGAATATATTTTGCTTACACAGCCATGATCACATTTGATATTCACAACTGAGGCACATGGGACAAAGATTACTACCCGCATTTTATAGTTGAAGCATAAGTGATGAAATCCAAAATTAAACTGCTAGTAAGTGAAAGAGGGGAGGGAGAGCTGGGACCTCAACATGAGGAAAACTTTCATCTCTCTGAACATTTATGAGAAATGATCTGTACAGTTTAACTCATCAGAATTCTGTACTGAGGTACTTAAGGTATTTAGTGTAATAAAGTGGGCTAGACAAATGCACAAGACTCACTCAAGGAGGAGCAAGATTTAAGTGCAAAATTAAACTCAGGGAAAATGCTGTGAAAAACAATGAGAAAAAGATCTCTTTTTTTTCTGTTGGAAGCAGAGAAAGGAAGTGTTAAGAAACATTTCATGGAGGTGGTAACTTCACGTTGAACCTTATTTGAAGTGTGGGAAATACAAAAGTTGAAAATAGGGAATCCAGATATCGAGGACTTCATGAGCAAAGGCATAGATGTAAAAGGGCAAGATGAGAAGGGGAAACTAAGGGAAAGTTGACCTGACCAGCTTGGTAGACATCTACCTTAGTATTATTCAAAATGGGACAGACTACTCTAGGGGCAAGTAAATTTCTTGTCACTAGATATTTTCAAGGAAAAATTGTAAAAGGGATTAATTCACCATAGAAAGTTGGGATAAAGTGACCTTTGAGACATCTTTCAAGTTAAGCTATTCTCTGATGATCTCCATTGGGCAGCACATAGGAATCTTTTTTAGAGATTTTCTAGAATTTAACACAGACCACTAATGTTATATTTTCACAACATCAGTAGTGATAAAGGCCTTACCTAGATTCTGCTCAGAGTATTACTGAACAGCAACATGAGTTTAAGCTTCAGGGGAAGATGGCTGGTGAGCTGAATAGCCATACTTAAAACACTAGATATGTAGGTGAGTTCATACCCCACAAACTCGATGTAGTGGAAAACACTGGATTTGAAGTCAGAACTTGGGTCTAAATCCTAACTCAGCTGCTATGTGCCCTGGGAAGTCAACAGTCTAGTTCCTACCCTATTCCATGAGGCAATCTAATAATTAAAGACCTTACCCACAAAGTCTTAGAGGCCATCTGTACTATTCTATACCTGAAAAATAATCCTTTCTACAACATCCTAACAAGTATTGATATGTTCATTAGTGAGTGACTCAGCACTGTGGGAACTTGGGAACTTTGAGGATGATATAACTCCTGGCTTCTTTCTGCCAGCCCCATGTGACTATGCACATAGGAGGGTAAAGCATAAACTTACTGGCCATCGACACAACAGGATTTTTAAAAGGTGAGTAACCGTCCAAATTCTCTTTTACTCCGACTTTACTATTGTGATAGCACTCTTCCACTAGGCTTCCCATGAGGAGTAGAGAAATGGTAGCCTGGACAATCCCCTAATCAATAACATATAGCTGTGAAAACATGGCAGCTGGAATCCATGACTCTGGCAAGCTTGATCCTGGGTTTGGGGTGGCCTCTTCTCTGTTGGCTTTTTCCTGATTTTAGACAAATAAGTATTGATTCAGAGCTAGATGCTTCCAGGCTTAGAGGCCATCCTATAAATTTGAATGGTTCAATGACTGAATGCTCTGATGTGAAATACAGTTTTCCTGGGAGTTTTTATTTTGAAGTGTCTTTCAGGAGGTGACTGGTGGATTCTATTTTCATTTTGCCCTTTGATTCTAAGGAATTTCAGAGGTTTTATGATTCCTTGAAATATAACTTCTAGGCCCTTTTTTTTGTCTGTCATTAAGGTAGTCAAACAATTCTTTATCTCTCAATTATCTCTCCTTGATCTGTATACTAGGTCAGTCATTTTTGTTATGAGATATATTAATACTTTCTTTTGCTTTTTTCATCCTTTTAACTTTCATATTTCTTGTTTCATGGATTCATTAACTTCTCTTTGGTCCATTCTTAGTTCAAGGAGTTAGTTCCACAGAAAACCCATTTGGACCAATCTAATAATTCTCTCTCAAGGTCATTCTTCCAAAACTTTCATTTCTTTTCCAGTTTTACCCTTAATACTTTCATTTTCCAGTTTTCTCCACCAATCTCATTTCCGTTATAAAGGCATTTTAAGTTGTTTTTTAAGCTCTTCCTTTTTTTTCTCTAGGAATTCTTATTGAACTAATTTCCAAGGTATGTTTTTCTTTGAGATATTCCTTGTGTATGTTTTAGATTCCTTATCTTGGTCTGGATTTGTTTTGTTTTGTTTTTTTTTTTTTTAATATTCCTGTCACTATATTAACTCATTGTGGGATTTAGTTTTAGTTTTCTCATTCTTTGGCATTCTCATTCTTTCAGCTTTACTTCCTGACTTCAGACTTACTATCAGGACCAGGCCCTACAGAATTATGAAGGGAATGTCTAGGCTGTACATGGTCATATCTTGTATCCTCTTGGGTCTTTCAGCTTTCCCAGAGGATTTACTTTTATGCTATTGCAGGATCTCAGGAACATCTTAGGCCAGAAATCTACAAGCTTTCAATGTATCCTAAGTAATCTGATCCAGGACAAAATCTGAGTACTGCCCTCCCTAAGTTCCTGATTTGATATCGGATGCACAAAACCAGTACAGCAATCTTGTAGGCTTGCTCATGGTTAGAGTGCCAGTAGATTGCTACTACATTCAGCTAGTATTAACCATTTGGAAAGCTCTGCAGATTCATTGATAGAATTGCAGGTTACCCTTTGATCTGCCCTTCCATTCCTCATTATCTGCTGCATGCTTCCCACTGGGCTGGGGTCTAGATCTGAGACCTCATCCAACTCCTGGAGTGAGAACCATACAGATACTACTTGCTTCTATATTTGCTTATTTTCTCAGCATGTAGCCTTGAGCCCTCTTCCATTTCCCACCCAGTTAGATGCAGATCCTCTCCTCAGTGCACATGTGTGAGAGTGTGTGTGTATGTGTGTGTGTTTCTTTCAAAGAATTCTCATTTCAGGGAGGCTGCCTATATTTACCTCAGGTCAATATGACCCTAGGTGGAACAGTAAATAGAGTCTTGGATATTTACCAGCTGTGGGATCATGGGGCAATTACTTAAATTTTTCTTAACTTCAGTTTCATCATCTGCAAAATAAAGAGGTTGAGTGAAGTGGTCTCTACATTTTCCCCAAGCTACAATTCTATATCTTCAGTGTAGATGTTCCCTGACTCAGAATTCCAGAAGATGCAGATCATAAGTCATCGGCACCTTTGAAGACAAACAGTTCTTCAAGAATCTGTGCGAACAAAAACCAAAGAAACAACAAAAACTTTCATCATCTGTTGAGTAAACTGCTGATAATGAATGTTTTCCTATTTATTTGGACAACAGAATCATAGGGAATAGTCTATAATCAAATCAATATTCAAAGACATTCAGGGCCCTAGAGCTCAACGCAATTCAATTCAATATAAAAAAAATTATTAAGCACCTACTATGGCCAGGAATTGCTCTAATTGCTGAGGATACAAATAATATCAATACAAATAATCCCTGCTGTCAAGGATCTTACAATCTAATTGGGGAAAGACAACACACAAAAGAAAGCTGGAAAGGGGCAACATGGGTGTACCAGGTGCAACACAGCAGAGCTGCTGTTGGAAAGTAAAGAGTAAGCTAGAAAGTTTAGATTCCAGCCTTCTCTAAAGGAAAACCTTGGGAGGGACTTAGTTCTCCATCCTTCAGTCCTCCAATCAGAGGGGAGAGGAGGCTGAGGGCAATAGAAAATTTTTGAGTATCTAATCCGCATGATGAAGAAATTTTAGGTGATCAGCTATCCTTAGGGGTATATTTTCATGTTGTATGGAATGCAAACTAAGAAGAGCAAGAAACATCAAAGGAAAACTATAATGAAGATTCTCTGCTCCTTGACATTCTTTCTGCTGTGCCCATTCCCAATGCTGAATCACCCTCATTATCTATTGTCTCTTCTTCTTCCCTCTGGTCTCAGAAAAGAGTTCAAGAAAGATGCCAATCCCTCAGAAACCATGTGATTCCTTTCTTATTGGCCCCATGGTGAATGCCCCACATCAGCTATTCCTGACAGTGTCCCTCAGTTACCCTAACTCCCTTCTCCACCCTTAACAATGGAATCCACCTCCTTCATTAGCACTAAACCCATCAAATACCAACTCTTCACAGAGTACCATGGAAATGAAAGGGGGTAATTATACAATGTTTTACAAAACAAAGTATTATATGAAGTCCAATATTGAATAGATTAAAAGTTCTTTGAAGGTAGAGATGACTTCATTTTTGTCTTTGTAGTCTCAGTATCTAGCATAGTGCTTTATACATAATAATCATACTAAAAGCTAGCATTTAGATAGGTTTTAAGGTTTGGAAAGCTGAATATCGATGTGATCTCATTTAATAGTATATACTTAATAAATGCTTATTGAATTTAAATTTAACTCCTATTTTTACTAATATATTAGGGTACCAAAGACGGGAGATGAATATCAACTAAATTTTTATTTCCCTCACTTCTATCACGATGTTTTGGGCAGAGCTGGTGATTAATAATGTTTGTTGAATAACTGACTGAACAAAGAAATTAAAATTAATCTCATTTTTCCATTAGAGAGAACAGTGTTCTGTGCACATTACACGTTATAGTGACTTCAATATGTATTTGTTGAATAAATTAATTAATGGATGGATGAATGGACCAATTCGACTCTGTTTCTCAACCTAACTTCTCATCCCCTTTTGACAGTGGCCAGAAAAGGGGTCTCCGAAGTGACCAAGCAGAAGCTAGGTGACCACTCATCAGATTGTTATAGAGGAGATTATTGAGTAGAAATCAAAAGCAGTAACAGTAATAATAGTTGTTAGCATACACATTCAGAGCACCTTACAAATATTATCTCATTTGATCCTGGTAAAAATCCTGGAAGGTGAGTGTCATTATAATCCCCATTTTACAGATGAAAAAATTTAGGCAGACTGCGGTTAAATGACTCACCTAGGGTAATAGTACCTGAGGCTAGAATTCACCTACAGTACCACCTAGCTGCAATAGAACTGAGGTGAGTTTTAAATCTTGGTGTGTTACTTAATATACTGGATAATAGAATTATAACCAAAAAACACCTATATGGATTATAATTCAAGAAGATGAAATGTAAGAAGACCTCGATGAAAAGACCTTCCCTTAGGTTAAAAAAAGAAATTGCATAAATATTGAAACAGTATCTGTAAGTAGATTAATATGGAGATAATATTGAGTTTTATATGTGTAAATAATTAGAAAAATTAATAAGTTTGAAGATTATGAGTCTGTGGCTTGAATGCTACATAAAATGACACATGTACAGATGGGAGATAGCTTAGCTCTCTACCTGAAGATGGGCTTCTGATTCTAAATCCAACATTCACTTTCATTGCACCACAGTGGTGTCTGGACTTACCATATTTAAGTAGCTGTAAAAGTGACAGGGAGGTTTAGGGTGGGGGTGGGCTCAGGTTGAGAGTAAGAGTGGGGTAGGCTTCAACTTGACAGAAGGAACAACTGTCTAAGTATAATTAGAACTGAGATCAATGGAACAGGCTCTCCTAGGATGACTGAGTTCCACAAGGAGGAAGAATTTAAACAGATGACCAGGATATTGTACAGGAAAATAATGATTTTAATAGGATGGATTTTCCCTTTCCAACACTGAGATTCTGACTCCATACTTTAGGGGGCTTCTCTGTGGGGGAAGGGGTTGAAATTGAAGAAGAAAGAAAGAAAACACAAATTGTGTTCAGACCTCACTGCATAAACTCAGACACCTGTCTGATCCATAATAGCTTTCTATTTTTAGATGGCAGGTCTCTCTGTTTGTGACCTAGTTTGTAAATAGATGCTTTGCAGAAATAGATTGGGGAAAAGAAAGGGGGAGGGAGAGGAAGGGAAAAGAGAAAGGAGAATGAATAAGAGTCAGAAAACTGATTAAGTTTCTCTCTTTTCTTACCTAAACAAAAACTCAAAGCAAGTGGACACCTGCATAGACAAATGAACCTCTGGATGGAGAGGAGGCTTCCAGTGTTTTACCCTTTTCCCTGCCAATCCATGAAAATTACATGCAGGGTCGTCTGTATTTATGTAAATGAAGGTTACAAGAAATGGGTGGTTAGGAGAGGAGTATAGAGATATTAGAGAGGGTTACAGAGTGGTGGCCACCATCTCTGTATTGCAGTAGAAAAGACCTGTGTTAGAATCAAATCAACATCCTTTATCACTACAGATGAGAAAATCGGATAAATATCAGAGGCCTCGAAAGAAGTATCTTTGAGTTGGTCAATGGAAATCATCAGAGAACCGTTTACTTGGAAAGTGCCTTAGAGGCCTCTTTGTCCCATCTGTCTATAGTATATTAATCCCTTTTACAACTTGTGTTTGAATAGTTCTGGTGACAAGGAATTCACTGGACCCCAAATTTACTGATTCTATTGTTGAATAAGATAGATGTATTCACCAGCATCCTGGATTGGATGGATTATGTCCAAGACATCTTCTAGGTCTGTTTTTAGCATTTTGGTTCCCAGGCCTTTGCAATTCAATTTAATTTGCCAAGCATTTATTAAGTGTCTACTGTACACCTGCATTGATTGAGATGCTAGGAATATAAGGATAAAATGAAGACAATTCTTGTGCTTGAGGAGTTTAGGGGAGGGGGCTGGGCAACAAGACACCTATGTAAGTAATACAAAATATAAACAAACATGGTGAATTTGGGATGGGGGCTTAGGATAGCGAGAGGTTCAGGAAATTCCACAATGCTGTCTGCCACTTGAGCTGAGTCTTGGCTCAATTCCAAGAGAGTATTCCAGGAATGGAGGACAGACAGCCTGTTATAAGTAAAACTGACAAGATGTGGCAACTGATCGTTCCTTGGGGATTGTGAAAAGGTAAAGGATCTAGAATAATTACATAGCAGTGAACCAGTGGGATCAAAAATACAGTTATGTCCTCAACAGAAACAAAGATGTTTAGAGGAGGGGTAAGGCTATTTGAGGGTGAGGGGAGAGTAAAAGAATTAATTGTGTTTTGAAGCTATTTTGTCTTGGATATCTATACAAGACACCCAAGTAGATATCTCTAATGGTTAGTTCTTATATTCTGTTTTCTGTAGTTAAAAATCCTTTTTGACTGGGACAATCCATGTTCCATGTGGAATACCTAAAATTAAAACTAAAAACTCAGAAGCAGAAAAACAAAACTCCAACTTTGCATAATATGACACATAATTAGAAAGTAACAGGCTCATGTGGTAAAGATATCTGCTGGAATCATTCAAATATTGGCTTATTTGACAATTTGAACTCCATATGTTAGGTTTTAAGACTTTTCCCCACTTTAATATTCTATGTTCAAAACATTCTGTAATAAGATATAATTGGGGAAAGGGTTTTCTAAACATATAAACATGGCTCAAGAGTGGCATAGTAGGTAAGACCTGGTTTTTGGTCTGCCTTTGCAGAAGGTAGCAGGAGGACCTGGCTGGTGTTGCCAACAGTTTAACTGGGTGGAAGGTGAGAGAAGAGGCAGGAAGGGTCCAGGACGATTCCTACTCCAGTCTCCAAGAAGGGAATAAGAAATATATCTTCCACCCCTCAAATATTTCTTGTCTATGGGTACAATATTTTGGGGTTCAGAAAGAAAACCACCTCCTTGATTTCTTCTGAGGAGGAGGACAGCACTTAGTTTGTTCTCGCCCTTTATAAGGTAAGTTAGTGTTTTCATTACCCCTTTATTACAGATGAGAAAACTGAGGCAAAGCAGGATTGAGAGGTAGCACTTAGCTTGCATTCACCAACTTAGCTCTTCCCCCCAAATGTTGGGTACATCAAAGGCCATCAGAAATAACTAGCAAAGCTCTTTATCAAAGAAAGCAGCAAGCTAAAATCAGTGGAGATAGACAAACTAGGTTAGACCAAAAGATACACAATAGTAAAGACTCCTTCAGCTGAGAGCAAAATGAAACACCTTTGCTCAACCAAGGTTAGAGCTTGTTACAGATAGTCCATTCTCCGAGGTTGTGAGCCCAGAAGAGAAGGGGCATGATTGGATGATTGGGGCAAGTTTCCCCTTGGTTTGGAACTTGCTCCCCTCGATTTGTATCTCCATCTCTAAAGAGTGGATAGCCAAGTATATCCCTGATCTATGGAAACCAGTTTATTCTCCCTCCTGACTGTTCCACAGGAAAAACAAAATGTCCCCAGGTTTGGATGGAAGCAGAGTTTGACTGTATTCTAAGGTCCCTTACAGCTTTAATATGCTAAGACTTTATGATTCTACAACATAATCCCTGGTCACTTGTTCCTTGTAACAGTTTGCAGCAGAAGGGAAAGAAGATACCAGCTGTGGTGGTTCCTAATGAGCAAAATAAAACAGGAGTATAAAATCAGCAGGACACAAATCAAATAGCTTCTTGGTAAACCAAGGTGCTTACTAATCATGCTCTAAGTCTTTTGTTTGGTAGGGATGCAGCGAAGGAAAAGGTTGCATTTCCAATTATACCATAGTCCTGATTCTCTAATAGGTTTTCAGCCTTATTTAAGAAGGGGTGGGGGGTGGAAGGGTGGAGAGGGAGCTGTCTGCAATTTATTATTTGCTTCTCCTAAATACTGGGAGCGCTGTACATTCTATAAGTAACAGAACCACTTGGTGTTATTTCATAGCTGGAGAAATGTATTGTTCCTATTAGCTCTGCGTAATGGACTTTAAAAATCGGTTGGGTTTTCCTTACCTCAGCTCTGTGTAAAAGACCTCAGGGGTTGTTCCCCTGAGACTGATGATACCAGGTACAAGGCTTGTTGGAGTCCACAGTAGCCTGGTGAGTGCACAAAGACCCAGATCTGAGAAGGTAACCAGAGCAAAGGTTAAAGGGCAATGCCTGCCCCATCCCTTTGTTTTTCTGCCTTGCAAGGGAAAGCGAGAGGCAGGGGGTGGGGGAGACACGGGGGCTTTCCAGAGGAACGCTTTGGACCGGGTATTTCAATAGTAAACTCTTACCAGAGAGATTCTATAGTTTGTTTGTTTGGAGATAATTTAATTTTGAGTCAAAGAAAGGTAGGGATAGAAGAGATCTTACATGGCAGAATGCTAATTTAGAACATAAAATTTAGGAGCGGAAAGGGCAAAGAATAATGCAAATAATGATGGTGGTAATAACAACAATAGCTAAAGTTTCTCTCGTATTTACTGCATGCCAGGCAGTTGCTAAGTGCTTTACAAATATCTCATTGGATCCTCACAACTCTGGAGGTAGGTGCTACTTTATCTCCATAGATAACATAGAGGAGAACACTGAGGCCAACACAGATTAAGTGACTTGCCTAAGATCACAGGGCTAGGAAGTGTGTGGGGCTGCATCTGAACTCAGGTTTTCTTGACTCCAGGCCTGACTGCTCTATAAACAACTCCACCTAGCTGTCCTAATGATGATGATAATAGTAAATGTTTATTAGCACTTCAAGGTTTTTCAAACACTTTATATGTATTTTCATTTGATCGTTACAACAAATCTAGGAAGAATATGCTATTATTATACAGATTTTACAGATTAGGCAATTGAGGTTAACAGAGAGGCTAAGTGACTGGTCTAGGCTCACACAGTGAGTAAATGTCCTGAACTCAGGTCTTCCTGACTGCAAGGCTCTACATCACCTGCTCCATCTGCCTTCATGGCTGTTGGAAGAAATTGTTCTCATTTGCCCATTCCACCAGAGGAAGTCTTCACATGCTTGGGGTAGACACTCCCCTAACTCACCAATGGGTTGGAGACCCCTTGGTTACCCTCAACATAGTTTGGCCCATCTATTGAAACAACTTACCATGGTGGGGCCACTGTGCATGTTGCTGCTTCTTGGAGCCACAGGTGAGAGTTGGGTGGAACAGGTGGACACCAAAGGTGGAAAGAGCCCCAAACAGGGCTTGGCAGCCATCACACCAAAGGTACTGCTCCTCCATGAACATAGGCACTTGCTAGCTGTGTAAGTCACTTTACCTTGTTTGCCTCAGTTTCCTCATCTCCAAAATGGGAATAAAAACAGTACCTATCTTCCAGGGTTGTTGTGAAGTTCGAATGAGCTGCAGTTTGTGAAGTGCTTCATACAGTACCTGGCACATAGTAAATGCTGTATAAGTATTAGTTATTATATATGTCATTATCATCATTATTATCAGTATTCTACATCCTAAGGTCTCATTCCCCTCATATTTTAAATTCTAACATTGTACCATCTAAAATCACTTCCATTCCTACTTTTCTTTGACTTAAAACTATATTGTTTCAAAATAAAGAAACAAACTATGCTGTCTCTGGTAGAGTTCATCCCCTGCTAGGAGGCTCTTAGGATAGCTTCCTCTTTCCCTCTATCTTATGCTCTGACTTTGAGCTTCCTCCTCTGCCATGGCTTCTTCTTGCTGGGCCCCATCTCTTGCTCCTTTCCGGGTTCTAGCTCTTTCTGTTGTCCCCATCATTTTGGCCATGAAAAGAAATGGAAATCTAGCTGACTAGAGGCAGAACTGGGCCTTGATTCTCCTTTCAGTTGATGTAGTAACCTTCCTATGGAGTTGCAAATGCACAGAGATAGAAAATTGGGAGATAGGATGGAGTTCGTTAAGGGGAGGCATATGAAATAAATCTGGAGAGGAAGGTTGAAGTCAGATTGCATAGGTCCTTGAATTCCAAGTATAAAAGTGACAACCTAAACCCTACTTCCTACAGGCCAGATATATTACATGTCATTTCTTTACCAGGTTTCTCCAGGGCCTTTTAAGTGGTTGGAAGGCATCTTTGCAATTGCCTCAAGCCCCTACTGATCATAGTCTGCCATTTTTAGAGGTCTTCTACATATACATCCTGCTTAACTCCAATTAAATTTAAATTTTTTTTAAAGTGGCTTTTACAAGGGAGTATTTACTTTAAAGGTATAGTAAGGATAAACAAACATCATCCCATGCTACAGCTAGGGAAGGCAAAAGTCTCCCCTTTAAACACCTCCATAGAGGGGGCAAAGTATTAGATTCATAGTTTTATCTTGGTTAATATATATATATGTATATAGATAGATAGATAGATAGATAGATAGATAGATAGATAGATAAATAGATAGATAGATAGATAGATAGTTCCACTATATATGACAGCAATATCTGCCTGGAATCCTGTCTCCAAACTCATCATGATTGAAGCCTCCACATCCAGGGGCTCCATTGCCCATGGCTAGAACTGAAATGGAAAAATAAAACAGTCCCCAACCCTAAGCCAGACTCTTAGGGTCATAGGGCCTAGAGGGGAAGGTAGCCCTTCCTGCCACCCAGCTTAATTCATTGTGCCTGTGCTGTGGGTAACAGATCCTTTACTTTCCTGACACTTCCTGAAAAAGAAAGAGACAGAAAGAGACACAGAGAGAGGGACTGAGAAAGAGAGAGAGAGAGAGAGAGAGAGAGAGAGAGAGAGAGAGAGAGAGAGAGAGAGAGAGAGAGTCTCTGCTGCCAGCTTTAAAGGAACAGCCTGTTCCAGCTACACAGCCAACAAATAGAGGCCGCTCAGAATGTCTTCTCCCAGAAGCAGGTCCTGGCATCTCCCATATGTTTGCCTCCATCGCAGGCAATCTGGACATGCACAAAAGTCCTGTTACTCCCATTAGCATGTTGTATTTTATCCTGGAGGTAACAAGGACCTACACGGTTAAACATGTCCTTTAGGAAAGATGTATTTGGCAGGATTGAGATGAGAGAGTTGATCAAGGAGGCCTTTAGGAGTTTCCTCACCTGGAAGTTTGCTATAAAAATGAAATCAGTCCAATCCAAATCCTACCTCTATTACAAAAATCCATTCTTGGCATCACATTGTTGTTGTGTCGTTTCAGTTTTGTCCAACTCTCCATGACCCCTTGGGGGTTTTCTTGGCACACATACTGAAGTGGTTTGCCATTTCCTTCTACAGCTCATTTTAATAGGTTAGGAAACTGAGGCAAATAGGATTAAGTGACTTGCCCAGGGTCACACAGCTAGTGAGTGTCTGAGGCCAGATTTGAACTCAAGAAGATGACTCTTCCTGACTCCTGTCCCAGCACTGTATCCACTATACCACATAGCTGCCCCACTCTTAGCACCCCACCCAACCCTTCTTCAAACTCCTTTACATATCTGAGAGATGTTCCCTTCCCTTTAATCTGGAGAGCTATGTTTGAAACAATACCCTTGTTTTCTGCCCCTTCCTCAAGCTAGTAGTGGACAGTGATTGGGCCCTTTGGGCAGATGTTTCAATCTATGAGGGTAGTCAGGAGGCAAGAAACCCCTGATGAAAACTGGAAGAGCAGAAAACCCTTCCTGAAATCAATGCACAATTGTTTAGTATCCTCAGTTAACTACCCTGCCATCTCTTCTAACAGTTGCCCAGATTAGAAATCAAGTCTTGAAGGACTCATCCCTTTTGTCTCCAGAACTCTTGCCCTAGAACACTGAAGTCCTGACCTCAGTAGCCTCAGTTGAACACTACATTTATGCCCCCTCTCCAGACATGCGTCATCCCCAAAAACTTTAACCATTTTCCTATTCTGGAAACATCATCAAATCAACTCTTTGCTGCTATAAAGTGTATGTGAGTCTACTTACCATCACTATAACTTTCCAAAAACAAAATGTTCTTATTATCAGTATTCTACATCCTACCCCTGTTGCCCTCTAAGTGTTGCCTTTCCCTATTCTCTTTGAAGGCTCCTTGGGGGAAGGGACTATTTTTGCTTTTGCCCCTGTATCTCTGGCACTACACACAGTACATGGCACATAGGGAGTGCTTAATAAATGCTCTATCATTCATTTCATTTATTCATCCCCCTGTATACTTCCACTCAGACTGCTGCTTTGATCAGTCATTAATTTGTTTTTCCAAGTCAGCTTTTTTAATTTTTTTGTCATTCACTTAGTCATTAATTCTTGCATTTATTCAACAAACATAGAAGTGTTTATCAAAGGCAATTACTCATGTGCTTCCTCTCCAGCCTCATCAAATCAGAATTTTGCCCAAATACCTTCACCTAAAATTCTATCTCCTAGCTGTTGTAACTACAGAAAATAGCTGACTTATTTATGTAAAGGCCAGAGGTCCTGAGAGACACTGTGAAGCAGGTGCATGGCCAAGGCTGAAAAGCTTGACACTTGGCTAAGGTCTGGGGAATGTTTCAGCAGAACAGATAAACAAACAAATGGAAAAAAAAAAAAACTCCACTACATCCAAAGGCCTGAAGAGTGTGACAGTTGAAAAGTCACGACTGATAATAGGACATAGCTAGCAAGTAAGTTAGCAAGACCAAACAAATGTGATTATCAAAGTAATGTAACAACATAGAGACATTGTCCTTCATAGACCTCCCTAAAAATCTAACTCCTAACCTCATCTCTCTTTGGATTACTTACTATGGGAAAGACATAAATTAGTAAGACAATTCCCAATGACCAACACCACTTCCTCTACTCAGAACATGCCCTTGTAACAAATAAGTACAGTCAAGCAAAATAAACATTTTGCCCGTATCACAAAATGTACCTTTCATTTTTACCTAGAATTCATCATTTTTCTGTTAAAAAGCAGGAGGTGTACTTTCTTGTTGGGTCTTTGAAATTACAAGATGGGAGTGGGGGGAGAAAAGGGACCTCTATCTCCTCCACACTCCTCTTGAACCCCTTGACAAGAGTAGGAAATTACAAACTTTAAAAGATCAGAGGATGTGGATATCTCCTTAGTGTCCTAGCGGCATCTTAAGCTTTCTGCATCAGGAGCCCAAGGACAACTAGACACTCTGAGGAAAGGTAGCTTCAGTAATCTTCAAGGAACCAGGGCGGGAAATGCCATACTAGGATGAGGGAGAACTTTTTGAGGTCTCCACGAAAGAGGGGGAAAAAGAGACTTGCAGCTAAAAAAACACATGGAGGCGTTCACTTGGAAAAACTCTGCAATCTAACTGGATCTCAGTTGACCAAGCTGGTGGATAGGTTGGAGTCGCCCTCCCACATTGCCGAATTTAAACAAAGCCAATTGATATATGAAACATTCGAAGGAAAGCATACCATTTGCCTTTCCTGGACTCAAAGGTAGCCAAGTCCTTGGGAGCTCCTGAAAGATCACACCTGTAACTTCTTACTCTAGAAGAACTCACCAGTCCTGTAGTTCCTTCTTTTGATTGGTCAGTTCCTCCCAGAACCTCCATTTAATGGAACTTCCCAGGGCAGCCATTTTCACTTCTTTACTCCTCTCTGGGCTCCACTCCTAAGTCTCAGGACTTCTTTCTCCATTGCACCCTTTCTCAGGTACCTTCTCTCTCACTTCCCACCTTATCAGCTTCCTTTCCTTGATTGTCCTCCCCCATTAGAATGTCAACTTCTTAGGGTAGAGTTTTTTTGCTTGCATCTATATTTCTAGCTCTTAGCACAACTTCTGTTACCTAGTATGAGTTTAATAAATGCTTGTTCACTTGACTTGACATGTTGATCACTGCCTTGATCAAATCTGATCCAATTCTCTCTGATTCCAAGCAAAGTTCTACCACTACACCCTGCTGGCTCAGTTAATCATAAATAGCCTTCATGGGGGGCTAGTATAAGGCCATTAGTATTTAGTGGTTACAAATATAAATTCTTTGGTCACCCGACTGTTTCTGTCTCAGTGGGAAAGAGCCTAGTCTTGGCTAGACTGCCTCAGGATTGTATGTGTTATTATCCTTGTTTTATAAATCTAATTGTATATTTTCTTGCTCCATTTTATAAACAATGAAATTTAGACTCAGAGAAACTGAGTTACTTGCTTAGAATCACACAGTTAGTGTTTGTTAGAGTTGGCACCCAAACCTTATCTCCCAAGAATTCTTTACTTTTCTAATGATATTGAAAGGTTCTAAAACAGCAGGGCATACTTCATAGTCTCAGGCTCTATCTAGGTATTGCTTCTTGTGTTGAATCAACTGAGGAGAAAGGAGAGATCACTGAGAATAATTGTCCTGTTACTACTGACTGACCTGTCAATCCATATCAGCCAGTCAAATATAGAATAATACACATTAAAAGGGAAAGATGGGAGGATCACTAATTTGATTGATGCTAATTAATGCTTTGATCATCCAATGACATTGATGGAAAAGTGTCCTGGTTTCTTCTCCTGACATTTTAAGTTGCCCACGAACAATTTCTGTCATTTCATTCCTACAAAGATCTTGAATATAAACCTGTACAGATAGCAATTGCTGTTCAGAATTCAGGGAAAAGAGAGATGGATGGGGATTAGCGTAGAGAAACTTCAGGCTTGAAGCATGGCTAGTCAGTCAGTTAACACACATTTATTAAGCACCTACTATATGTCAGGCATTGCGCTAAATTCTGAGGATACAAATATAAAAAAAGATGATAGTCCTTATCCACAAAAACTTACAAACTAATTAGAGAAGACAACACATAAAAGGAAACTGAAAAAGAAGGGAGGGAGAAGGTATATGAGCATGCTCCTTAAATATAGGCTTTGGGAAGAGCTCCTCACTCTGATCTAAATCAAAGGAGTCCCAGGGCAGAGAGTACTGTTGAGGTGGGAGGACCAAGACTAATACAAACTTTCAGGATGATGAGTTTCCTGTAGGCATGATGGAGAAATCCAGAAGAATGTGTCTGGGTGGGAAAGGATTTGGATTGGGGTAAATGAGCAGAAGCTTAGCCTCGATGATGCATCAGCATCTCAAAAATCGCAGGTACCGGCAAGTACTTACTTGGTCCATCTGCAAAGCAGTCCCCATATGACAATGTTGGAGTGCTGTTTTCTAGACTCAGAAAGAAGAGACTTATAAACACTAGCTACTCTGTATTTCACTATAAAAGAGAGCTCTACTGAGAAAGCTCTGTGGGCTTTTCATATTGTGACATTAGTCTAATTTCAATAAACATCCAGCTGTACCATTTGATAAATGTTACTGATTCTACCTTTGTCTTACCATCAGGGCTTGATGCTGAATTGTAGAGGATAGTAGATCACTTAATTAATGGAAAGTAATTGTAAAACTTTGATTTAGCTTATTTAAACAATATCTAATAGGTATACAATATGTGGAAAAGTAAAAAAAATCAAGGATGATTCATAGAAGACTCTCAGATCAGGGGGAACCTTAATATGCCAAGAATCTAGCTTATGCACAAAAGGAAATCTTACTACAACATGTTTGACAATTTGTCATTCCATTTGGTCTTGCCTTGAAGACCCTCAGAGAAGGGAATTTCATTCCCTCTTGTGATAACTCATTTTGTGTTTGAACTGTTGAAAATTTTAAAAAGTTACTCCAGAAGAAAAGAAGGGGAAGTGTGCTTTTAGAGGATTTACTACTAACTTTGATTTCCAATCAACTTGACAGGATTATAGGTCAAATATCTTTTAGAAGGAATGAAGGGGCACTTCCTTGAAGAAATAGAGG
This sequence comes from Bettongia penicillata ogilbyi, assembly GCA_023548195.1. Classification (NCBI taxonomy): domain Eukaryota; kingdom Metazoa; phylum Chordata; class Mammalia; order Diprotodontia; family Potoroidae; genus Bettongia; species Bettongia penicillata. The sequence goes on from JAJHZJ010000426.1 coordinate 2,289,716, forward strand.
CATTGCTTTGAGTGCCATATTGACAAGACATAGGAAATTCAATATTGGTTAACTGAGATGACTCTCATGAAGATGGATTCCCATCTAAGGGATTGCTGCTTCCCATAAAATAGAGAAGCCCAAGTTGGAGAATTGCTAAGCTAGGGAATTTATGAGATCAAACCATTTAAAGAAGTTTTCTTAGCATACCACATTGAGAAGAAAGAAGATCTTTAATATAATTTTTGCACAGCATCCTATTGGAGAAAAGATTCTATAGTTTCCATATAGTAGCCTATATGTACAGCAAAGCTAATGGATTCCTCAGACAATGAAAATCCAATGGGACGGGGATTACTTGCTTAGTAGCTCCCAAAGCTTTTTTATCTTCTAATAAATGTCTAAATCACACAGAGATACCATAGGGGAATATTTATGGCCCTGTGGGAAAGAGGGATTTCACTATAATGCCAGGGTGCTAGCCTATTTACAACCTTCAAATTCAATTCTGTTTTAAGGGGAATATTTGCATGCTTTATGCATTTCTGTATCTTTTTGAGGGATTCTTTGAGTCCTCTGTGACTTCTGTATTCCATGGGAAGATAAAAAATAGTTTGTCCTCTATTTAGTATGCATTTTGTAACTTCAATTATCATAAATGATTTTGAGGACCATTTTATGCACATTTGAGTAAACACAGGCCTAGACTATATCCTGAGTATATTAGAATATTTTCCTGGATTGACTACCAGTTGAAGCAATGAATCAAAGATAGACAATAACCCTCTTGAGGTTAGCTGCCCAGGTTCAGATCCAGCCTGTGGGACCCTGGAGCTTTTTGGTTGAGCATGGGCTTTGGTTTACTCTTAAAATTTAGCCTCTCTGCCTTCCTCTTTTAACTTGCATCCATCACTCCTCATTCCGGTCCCTCTAGAACAAAGCAAAATAAAGCCTCATCTATTTTCTGATCTGTCTCTTCTAGATGAAGATTAAAATATCAACTCTTCAAAGCCTTAGTTTTGTATTTGTTGACTAAATAACCCCCTTTCCCTTAACTAGTTCTCCAGTGTCATGGGCTCCATTCTCTTATTTATCTAGATACATTCCAGCTTTTCAATCCTCTTTCTAAAATGTAATTTCTATAAGGAATACTATACTACAGGTGGGATGCATAGAGAGAACCATCTTTACTTTATTAGCTATCACTGAATAAAAAAGACACCATCCCTTCTCTCAAGTTTAGTCTCAAGGAATTTGAGATGTATAAGAATGAAGATGAATCATGGACTGTGATCAGAACACAACTAGATCCAGATAAAGTTCTATAGGAAAATCTGAGGCAGAATAAATACTTTTAGTGATTGGAGCAAATCATTTCTAGTCTAATCACAATTCCTCACATTTATACATTTTGAAAAGTGCTTTCTACCCATCATTTCCTTTGGTCTCTACAACAACTTTATGTGATAGTCAGTATAGGGCTCATCAACCCCATTTCACAAGTAAGAAATGTAAGGAGTTGCCCATGAATACATAGTGGGTAACAAAGTCAAGAGGACTAGAGATGAGGTTTCCTGATATCTAGCGCTCATCTCTCTAAAACAAAATATTTCCATAAGGATAAAAAGTAGGTGCTGAGAAATGATGAACTTGTACAGTTGAACTGGTAAAGTGGCATGTTCAAGATTGCTAAAAGGAGGAAAGATTTGGGAGCAGACAAAGGTAATAAACTAGGAGCAAAGAGATTTTGTATCTGGAGATCAGGATGTGTTATGATTTTGGAGGAGGGAAGCAGAGGGAGATATATCTAAAGTCTTTTTCCAGTCCTTTGATTCTGTGGATACTAAATATTAATTGGCGAGAATAAGATGGTGGCTGGTTCAATAGCAATTAAAAAGCATTTATTAAGTCCCAACTGTGTGCTAGAAATAGTGCTAAATTCTGGGGAGGCAAAGGCAAGAATAAAACAGACTCTGACCTGATAGTAACTTAATATGAATATATGAGAAGGGAAGGGAATACGCATGTATATAGCACTTCCAATGTGTTAGACACTGTGAGAAGTGGTTTTTTTTTTACAAACATTATCTCATTTGGTCTTCACAGAAACTGTAGGTGCCATTATTATTCCCATTTTACAGTTAAGAGAACTGAAGCAAATAAAGGTTAGGTATCTTGCCCAAAGTCATATAGCTAGTAAGTGTTTGAGGCTGGATTTGAACTCATGTTTTCCTTACTTCAGGCCCAGAGTCCTAACAACTGCATCACTAGCTGCCTCTAATACATGTGTGTGCACATGCACACACACATACTACACCAGCAGCTCCTCTACTGCACACATATATACACACATATACATAAAATAGGTACATCATATGTTACATAAAACCCACATGTTGGGTGGAGTAGAAAGCATCAGCAGGTGGAGGGATCAGGAAATGCTTCACTAGAAAATGGCACTTGAGTTTTGAAGGAAATCAAGGATTCTAAGGAGCAGAGGTAAAGATGGAATGTATTTACAGGGCACACTGCCTGTGGAAGATCTTGGATCAAGAAAATGGAGTGCCATGTATGTGGAAAAAAAAGCCAGTTCAGTTAGACTGAAGAGTAGGGGAAGGGTTTTAAATGCCCAACAGAGGAGTTTATATTGCATCCCAGAGGTAACAAGGGGCTACTGGTGTTTCTTGAGAAAAAGTGGGACATATATAGTCAGATCTAAGTATCTGGGGCTTCTATATATAGATATAAGAGGATTCTCTCTGGAGGATCAACACATTCCTATGGTTGGTGCCCAGAGAGACATCCCTGAGCATCTCTGAGGTGGAAAGTTTTGAAGGGGGCTCTGGGGAAACCTGGAAGGAGGAATTAAGAGAAAGAAAAAATCCTCACTATTTCTAATACCAGACTTGAGACATCAATATGGTAGCATAGTGGCAAGTGAAGGAAATTTCATTGCTTTTGCTGATGCTGGACTTTGGAGGGGATGTGGTTGTGCTTTGCCACTTGTGGAGACCACATGCCCCTTTCAGATTGGCAGTCACATTTACAGATTACTGAAGATAGCATTCTTAGTGCAACTTACAGAAGTCGAGACTAAAACACTTCCATGATAATGGTCAAGACTTGAATGCTATTTCCCTTCTCCTAAAGTAAGTTCCAACGTTTTAAACGGTGGCACAAGACTGGGCCCCTAGCCATAGTATGGGAAACGTAGTTGGACTTGTAATCTTCAGTTCTAAGGCATGGGAGATGGATTGCTTTTTTGAACAGGTAGAAAGGGTAAGATAGTGTTTACTGTTTATATTCTCCTGCTATTTACCCTGCTATCCACTTTAAGTAAATAATCCTTTTGCACCACTACAATGCATGCAATGTGAATATTATCAACTTACTATTGGCATAATAGGAGGAAAGTATTTAGAAAGGTAATGTAATGAGACCCAAAACAATAACTGGAATATCTATGAAGCTAATTTGGGGTACAAATATTAAAAGCTAACAGAGAGAACCGGGTATATAAGGGTAAAGTGGCATTTCAAAGTACTCTTTTTAGCACAGAGAGGGGTTCAAATATCCCAGTCTAGTGGCACCCTCCCCCAACCCTGAACCCAAAGCAATCCAAGGAAACCACAGGGATCAATAGCCAAGAGAGTAGTGCTATGGATTCATTTAATTATCCCAGCTACATTGGAGAGCTCACTCTAAACATGGTCACTCAATATCACTTAGCAAAATATGAGCAGAGGACAAGAGAAGGTTATAAGCCCTCTGCTGCACTTCACCACAAAGAGAACTCCGTATAGGAGTAGTCACCCTGATTTATGAGCTGGTAGCAATCAAGACAGGTAGGACCAGAGGCCTGATTCTATTTCCTATTGTCTATATATTGCCTTCCCATTAATAAATGTGTAATTGGAGAGGGAGTGGGCATTTTAATTCGAGCAGCATCTATAGAATGCCAGGGTCAGCATACAATCGAAAGTTGTAGAAGAGAGCTTTGGAACACTGAATTTGAGAGCTACAATGAACCTTAGAATATAGAATATAAAGTGCAAGTTTTTCAGTGGAGTTTCACTGAAACAAGCAATCACCCCACCCAAATTTGTTCCACTACCTCTACAGCACTGTAGTATTTCAACTCTAAGTTGTTGTTACCTAAGTAACAACAAATCCCTTTGAATAAATGCATCAGAGTTGTGAACTGGGCTTTTTATAGAAAGTCTGCACACATTGGTTGAGTGACTTGGTCATGCCTTAGTAGGCTTGTAGAGAGAAGTTCTGTTCAACACCTATGAAGGAATCACCTAATTGGGGAGGATAAAAGCCTTGGACTAAATCTCCTTCCTCACCTGTTTCCATGAAGCAGAATAGAATCTTATGAAATTTGGAAGGTGGAGGACTTTTCTAATTAACATCCTATCGTAAGCAATATATCTGGAACAGTGGATATAATATATGCTTTGGGAGACAAGACCAAACTTGACCCACTGTAGAAATTCAGACTCAAGACTCTCCAGGAATCCCAGAAGAGAAGTTGCACCATGTCCAAGGGAACTTCATCACCCCCCAAATTTGGAGAAAAGCACTTCTAGCAATCAGGAACTAGGAGTAAGTAATTCCTTTGCTACATGTACTGTCTAAATTTGAATGCATTTTCCTTTGGACTTCATAGGCACTGCCAGGAGCATGTGTCATAAGCTTTTAGGGAATGTGTTATGCCAATTGTACCAACTATATTAATATACTCATATAAATTAACATACCAGTTATACCACTATAGTAAACAGTGGTCTCTAAAAGCTAATTAAGTCTGACTGTCTAATTGATATCAACTGATAACCATGGACAAATCACACTAGTTGGGATTCAGGAGCTATAACTTCTCAGAATGAACCTTAGACTTCTGAGGAAAAATATAGTGCCTATGGTCTGGTGACACAGTGTAATGGTAAGGGAATTTGAAGTTCTCTCTCCCTTAATAGGCATATGTGACCTGCTTTGAGTTTTGACTCAGCTCACAACTTGAATAACATGAAGCCCTTCATGGGAGGAAGTTGCTGAATGGATGGGGCAGGGAGAATGCAACCAGAAGAGAGAGTGAGATGGAGCTGAGAGAGAGAGCATGGAGAGTACAGTAGAGCAGCTAATGTAAGTGAGAGAGGGAGTGATTTTGCCTAAGGGAGTTTGTTTGTGGGGAGACTTGATGGAGGGAAGGCTGGGGGATGGCCATGCTCCCTGAATCAATAATGTATATAGATTTCTTTATCACTATGATTGATTTGGCTTTCTAGTATCTGAATAAATATTTTGGTTCATCTTTGAGGAAGAGAGTTTATATTTTGCAAATTTACCCTGGAAATATGCATGCATCTCCATAGGGGCTGCTGGGGGTATCACTGGGGCTCAGCCTGTCTGCAAATGGGAATTGGAAAGATAACCCGAGTCTATGCATGCTACATTAGCTCATGCAGAGATGCTACTGACCAAGTACTTGACCACATTCAGTAATCAGGGCCTTATGTTGGCACCCCCTCCATTCATTCTAGAGGGGGGGCGACGCAGAAAAGGCTTCGTGTAACACCTAATTCTGCATGATTTTCAGAGACATGGTTACCTGTATTCTTAGCTCTACCACTTTGAGGATGTTAAAAGTAAAATTATTGATGCAGACATGTGCTACATATTGATTTATCTAACTAGACTAATTAGAACTATAGTTCACCATCTTCCAAGTGGAAAAAAAGCTCTATTCTTTGCCCTTAAATGATACATTTTCAGTGCCACTCAATCATACTACCATAACTTTACTATATAGATCTTTATAAAATTTTTGATGAGGTGCCTATGCCTCCTCATAGACCAAGCAGCAAAAAGTCCTTTCCTTCATTAGGCAAGGCAATTCAATGAGCATATTTCAAGTGCATAGCTTCAAACTTTCCAAACCCAGCTGACTGAAAGGAAGATGAATCTGACTTGGAAGGAACCTCAGTCATCTAGTCAAACCTACACATAAAAAGAATCTACATTACAACTAACTTGGCAAATATTTTCAAAAATGCCCAAGTACTCGTTGCTTCTAGAGGCTTCCCATTTTTGGAAAGTCCTTCAAATACTTAAAGACAACTATGATGCCATCTCCTCATTCTGAATCTTCTCTTTTCCAGACTAATCAGGCAAAATGAACCCAAAAAGCATTTATTAAGTTTCTACTATATGTAAGACACTGTGCTAGGTACTGAGATACAAGGAAAGGCAAAAACATAGTCCCTACTGTCAAAGAGTCCACGGTCTAAAAAAGAAGGCAATATACAATCATGAACAAATGAGATATATAGAGACATTGGAGATAACTTCAGAGATAAGATATTAAGGGGCATTAGGAAGGGATACTTGCAGAAGATGAAATTTTAACCAAAATTTGAAGAAAACCAGGGAAGGCTGGAGACGAGGAGCATTCCAGGTATGGGGGATGGCCAGAGACAATTCTCAAGTCAGGAGATGGAGTGGCTTGTGCAAGTTCCTTGAACTGCTTCTCCTACAACTTGAACTTAACCCCTTTCATCATTGTGGTTGACAATCTCTTGACATTCGCTAGCACATATCCAGCTAACAAGTCCTATACTTAACTATTTTGACAATATGGGTAATGAAATACTGTTGGACTATAAGAGAAGATGCAGGAGATGGTTTCAGAGAAACCTGGGAATAATTGTATGAGCTACTGCAGAATGAAATGAGCAAAACCCGGATAATAACTTACACAATAACAGCAATTTGGGTAAAGACAAGCAACTTTGAAAGACTCTGATGAAGACAATGACCAGCTGCAATTCCAGGAGATTCATCATGAAATGGTAATAAGTAAGCTAGCACTCCTACATTTGCAAAATATTTCATAAACACTATTTCAGTTGATCTTCAGAAGACCCTGAGAGGTAAATACTATTAATATAACCATCTTAGAGTTGAAGAAACTGAGGCAGAGATTGAGTGACTTGCCCAAAGTCATACAGTTAGTACATATCTGAGGCCAGATTTGAACTCAGGTCTTCCTGCCTCTAGGGACAGCTGATTAATCATATGAAACAAACCATCTATCTCCAAGATAGGGAGGTGATGAATTCAGAGTGCAAAGTGAAGCATATGTGTATGCATATATAAATATATATTTGTTTCACTTGACTGCAATTTTTCTGACGTTTTTTCTTATTTTCTCAATGTGTGGGAAAGGGGAAAATGGGAGGGAAAGAATTTGGAACTAAAACCAAAATAAAATTGAATTAAACAAGGAAAGTTCATGCACTGGTTGTATGGTGTATGTCATTTCTGCTTTGAGCAGATCCTCTATACTTCTGGCCTTTCTTCCTTGAAGACTTCTGTTTCACCTATGACCTGCTCCTGCTGTAGACCCAAACATTGTATAGTTTCTTATTTGTATTTCTTCAATGTGTCTATGACAGCTATTATAGTTACCTGTGTCTTATCCTGCTATATATATTAGACTGTATAGTCTGTAAGGGCAGGAATTGTGTCATACAAATTTCTTACTTCTCATGGTACCTAACAGGGCATTTTGCATACAGAAGGTCCTTAATAAATGAGTGTTGAAGTTGACCATGCCCAACCTGACCTCAACAGCAGATCAGATTCCTGGGGGCAAAGCAAATGCAGGAATTCAAATCAGAGTGCTAGAGGTGGGGGGGAAGGGAATGGATTTTTAAAGTTATCAGGTGATACATGAGAGAAGGAAGAGAGAGGAATGAATTAATGAGGCAGAGCATAAGCTGAATGATGGTCCTCCAAATGCCTACAATATTGACCTCTGTTTAAAGCAGGCTTTAACAAGACAACTGAAGGAAAAATATAGGGACAATTAGGAGGCGATGAAGACTTGCAAACACTGTCTTGGTGGTTGTCAGGTGAGGGAATCTCTGGGAGATTTGAATGGTATGTAAAACAATAGAATGAACTATTAGGCATTCTGTAGCATGAGGAAAGCCCGTTAATCAACAAGCAGTTCTAAAGCATTTACTGTGTGCCAAGAACTGTGCTTCTGAACTAATCAATGGTCTCTATCTCATTTGAGGAGCCCAAACATAGAATCAGAGGAGTTTCAGATCCCAAAGCCATAAGATTTACGGGTTGAAAGGAACAGGCATCATCTAGTCCAATTCTCACATCTCTTACTCCCAAGGGCAGCTTGGATTCCCAGCTGAAGGAGACTGGGTCTCTAACACTCTTACCCATGAGGTCCCATTGTGTGTGTACTCCCATATTGATTTACCAGCAATCGTACAAAGGTTTCCCTCTATAGATAGTTGTGAGAAATGCATTGTATGCACCTCAAAGTGTTCTAAAAAATTATTGTTATAAATCATCATCATTATCATCTCATTATAACTTTAGTTCCCTTCCACTGTATAAAGGACTGTCACACAGAAGTATTAGTTTCTCTGCTTGACCCCAGAGGTCAAAACTAGGGGTAATGAGTGGGTATTGCAGAAGGATGTCATCTCGGGACAAGAAAGGCTTGCCTAATATTTAGAGTTCAGTATAAATGGAATGGTGTGCCACATATGTTGTGAGCTCCATGTCACTGGTGTCAAAATGTTTTACGGGGGGGATGCTTGTATTATGGACTCTCTCAGACCTTCTCCAATTTTATGTAGGATATTCTATGATTGACTAATGAAGAAAGTAACAAACACTTATAAAGCATTATTCATGAGGCACTGTGTAGATGGATAGGTGTCTAGGTGGTGGAATGGATAGAGTGCTGAATCTGGTGTAAAGAAGACCTAAGTTCAAATCCACTGACAGACATTAGCTGTGTGACCTGGGCAAACCACCTAACCTCTGACTGCCATAGTTTTCTCATGGAAAAAATGAGAACAATGATAAAACCTACTTCCCAGGATTATATACAATATTTATCTAATGGTAGCCATCTCTAGGGTGGAGGGGTAGGGAAGAAAAAAGAGGGTGAAAAATTTGCTTTATAACTCTATTATATATTTTAAAAGAATAGCAAGTTATACGTAATAAATTTGTAGTTTTATGTTCAATCATCTTTTTAAAAATTATACTGTTATCTAAAAGATTGTTTTATCCCACAAATTAAAAATAAAAAAATAAAATACATTGATTTTTACAAAAAGAGAGGGACAATGAAACCCATGAGAGCTGATGAGGTCACTGAGTGAAAGATCATAAAAGGGAACAAAGACGATGATGACACAGCACCAATGTTCTCTCAAAGAAGAACTCGTTCTGTTTAAGATATGAATGTTCTTTTGCAAAGGGAAGTGTTCAGCCACTGCTTGGAATGATGTTCTTTCTCTAACACGAGCTCCCTTCTGCTTCAGGGAGCATGGCAAGGAGGGGAAATTTTCTCACCTAATCTGTCTGAAGCCAGTACACTTACTTTGGGTTGGGATTTGGCAATCCTTTTCATCTTTCACAGTTACTGGGCCTGAAGTCACAAGCTAAGCATGACCCACTGTACTGGGAACCTGGGCGCCAGCCTCATTCCCCGATCGATCTCATCAAGCCCTGCCTGCTTCTTTTAATAAGAAAAATGCTGCTCGAAACTGAATCTGATCTTCTTAAAGACATTATTGGCTTTTTGAAAGGTGCACTGGATTATGATGAATAGGGGAACTTGGATAAACCTAATAGAGCCCATGTTTCTTTATAACCTGCAAAGGGACCCAGAATGGAAGCAAAGGAGTGGGGAAAGCATGTGTGTGTGTGTGTGTGTGTGTGTGTGTGTGTGTGTGTGTGTGTGTCTACCAATTTTACATGTGGTATAGGGCATTGCTCTGGTAGTTAGAAGTACTGTAAGGTCACAGACTCCCACTTTTCAGTGGGGGCAAATTTAGATGAAGCACAGTTATTTCTCTGGGACTGAACTGCTCACAAACCTCACTAATCTGGAGTATAGCAGAAAACCAGAAAGTGAGCAAAAAAAGGCCTATACGAAACCAAAATTCTTTGTTTAGCATTCAAAACCCTCATCATTTAGCCTCTTTTCTGTTTCCAGCCTTCTGCTACCATATTTCACGGCATTACTCTTTGATCTTGTATCACTGGTCTCCTGGTTGTTGCAGGAACAAGACACTCCTCCATCTTTCAGAGGTAGGCATTTTCTTTGGCTGTCCCTCACATCTAGTATGCTGTCCGTCCTCAACTCTGCCTACTGGCTTCTCTGGCTTCCTTCAAATAACAAGTAAAACTTCAGCTCTTATCAGAAGCCTTTCTCAGTCTTTCTCAATTCTAGTTAAGAATTCTCTCTGCTAATTACTTCCTGTTAATGCCATATATAGCTTGCTTTGCATATATTTGATTAGGGGGACAGAGATTATCATTTGCCTTTTTTTGTAACCCTAGCATTTAGCAGAGTGCCTGGACACATAATAGGTGCTTAATGTATACTGATTTAATTTTACTTTATTGATTGATGTCAAAAGCCCATGTTCTTTATTAATATGAGAACACCACAGATGCTTACATGGAACCTATTTGCTCCTATTGTACATATAGCTCTAACACAGTTGCATATCTTAATTCAGAGATTAGAAACAGGTAAATAGAAGCTGTGCCTCTCCCAAGCACACCAACAGCACAGAAAATTGACATTTGACTTCTTGATGGCCAAGGAAGAAACAGAAAAGCTATTTAAAAAGCAAATAAATGTTCCAGCTCGGGGCACAGACTCCTGAGGTAATTCAATGGATATTCCTATGGAAGCATGAAATTTAAAGTGACCTCAGAGAATATATAGTGTAACATCTATTTGGACACAAATCCATTTCTGTTGTATATGAGGGGCATCTCCTTTCTTCTCTAAGTATTAGAAAGCTTTGTTTATTATTTTTTCTTTTTATACTGGGCTGAATTATTTCTTTTCTGTACTTGTGCCCATTATCAGTCAGTCAAACATTTATTAAGCTCCTGCTGTGTGCCAGATACTGTGTTAAGTGCTGGAGAGACAAAAAAAAAAGGTAGATAAAAGACAGTCTTTGCCTTCAAGGAGCTCACAATCAGATGGGGCAAACAGAATAAAAATATCTATGCGTAAACAAGCTATATAAAGGATAAACTGGGAATAGTCAGTGGAAGGAAGGGAATAGCACTGAGTGATCTGGAAAGGCTTCTTGTAGAAGGGATTTTAGCAGGGACTTGAAGGAAGCCAGGAAAGATAGAAGGCAGAAATGAGGACAGAGAGTGTTTCAGACATAGAGGACAGACAGTGAGAATGCCCAGAGTTTAGAGAGTGAGTGTTTGTTCTAGAAAGTGCTAGGAGGTCAGTGTTATTGGATAACAGAATATAGCCAATCCTCAACATTTGTGAGTTTAACTTTTGAGACTTAAAGCCATTTGTGTGATTTTACTATTAATCTCATTTTTGCTTTGGCAACAACTACATTTTGAGCTTTGCTCAGTAGAGAAAAAGCAGCCCAATGGGTGTAAGTTTGTGGAGTGGCTGGCATCATACTGGGAAATTTACTGGTCTTGTTCATGCTACCATCGTAAAGAACTCTCTGTGCATTCATTGTATGTTTTCATTGTTTGCCTTTAAAACTCAAGTTTTGTGTTGCAATTATGCCCCCAAAACATAGTTCAGATCCTTTGGGCTCTGAACCCAAATGTGCAAGATCAGTGATGTGGTTTAGTGAGAAAATAAAGGTGTTAGATAAACTTTGTTCTGGGATGTCTGCAGACCCTGTGAGCATAATTGACCACTACAGCTTCGAGGTTAAATGTCAATTTGCTTCTACTGTTCTCCCATACTCAGAGGTCCTTTAACTATCTCAAACAGTGCAGGAAGCAGACATCACTGACAGATTATTTCAAGCTGTTGTATCCTTCATGATCTTCAGTGCCATTCACCAGCCATGAAGGATAGAGTATGACAGTTGATGCCAAGGTCTTATTAATTTTGATGTTGTCTGACAACAATGACTAAAGTCCCAGTAACTGCTCTCTTGCTTTTCAGAAGACAGACAAGGTAGGGAGGTTTCCAGCAGTATAGTATAAAGTTATAATGCCCTCACACCACCATCTAAAACATTACAAGGTAATATTCTGGTTAAAAAAAGTTTTAGTTTTAAGAATTGTATTTGCTGTACTGTAGATTTCATGTGTTATGAAAAATGAATATTGTCTGAAATCTATTGTTTTTCTTAAATGTTTGCACTTATATTTGAACTGATCTTAAGTCAGTGTACAGGTAAAGCTCCTCCCCTCCCCCAAGTACTGGCACCAATCTCATAAAACTTGTAGGGAGACTGTAAAGTCTTCATTCACATCTATGTTAGGGGTGGGGAGGGAATTTAGGGGGCCTTTCAATATAGCTGACAATTTTAGAAAAAAGGAACAAGTATTAAGGCAGAAGATACAAAAAGTTTTCTTAAAACATTACATTAATTTACAAGTAAAGCAATACTAGTAGCTTCCCTTTCCCCCCCTCCCCATCTGGATTTGTTACTTAACTCCTTTGCTCTAGCAGAGGATAGCCTTCATGGAGGCTCATAACTATATAACCATGCACTATACAATATTTGGAATGACTATTTTAAAAAAACAAATGTAAAATCAGAGTCCTGAAGATGCACTGTAGAACTTGGGGGGTGTTTGCCTCCAACATACTTAGACTGCTCATCATTCTAGTTTTTAAATCCTGAGTCAAGCACCCAAAAAACCAAACCAAACTAAATAAAATAAATAAATAAATAAATGAAGTCATGCTAATCTCATCTCTTTTTTGGGCAGTTATCCTGTCACACCCTTTTGATAAAAAAGTATCAATAAAAAAGCAACACAAACAGTCCATTTAGAAGAATTTGTGGGGGACAGTAGAGGGCCCAGATTCATCATAGTCCTGTTTGCTGATCCACATCTGCTGGAAGGTGGAAAGAGAGGTCAGGATAAAACCTCCAATCCAGACAGAGTATTTGCATGCAGGCAGGGAAATTATCTTGATTTTCATTGTGCTGGGAGCTAGGGCTGTAATATCCTTCTGCATTCTATCAGCTACACCTGGGTACAAGGTGTACCATCAGACAATATATTGGCATACAAATCTTTATGGATGTCAATATCACACTTCATGACTGAGTTGAAGGTAATTTCATGGATTCCATACCTAAGAAAGATGGCTGGAAGAGAACTTCTGAGCACTGGAACCTCTCATTGCCAATGGTGATAGCCTAATCATCACAGAGCTCATAGTTCTTTTCCAGAGAGGCGTTAGATGCAGCAGTAGCCATCTCCTGCTCAAAGTCTAGGGTGACAATACACCTTCTCCTTGATGTCACAATTTCACTCTCAGCTGTGGTAGTGAAACTGTACCCTTCCTCCGTCAGGATTTTCATGAGGTAGTCCATCAGATCATGGCCAGCCAGATTCAGATAAAGGATGGCATGGGGAAGGGCATATCCTTCATAGATGAGCACAGTGTGGGTCACCCCATCGCTGGAGTCCATCACAATACCAGTGGTATCACCAGAGGCATACAGGGACAGCAGAGCCTGGATGGCAACACATATGGCTTGGCTGTTGAAGGTCTCAGATATAATCTGATTCATCTTTTCTCTGTTGGCTTTAGGGTTTGGGGGGCTTCCGTGAGCAGCACAGAGTGATTTTCAAGGGCCACACGAGCTCATTGTAGAAAGTATGATGCCAGATCTTCTCCACGTCATCCCAGTTGGTGACAATACCATGTTCGATGGGGTACTTCAGGTTCAGAATACCTCTCTTGCTCTGGGTCTCATCCCACATACAGCTGTCTTTCTTTCCCCTCTCAGATTCATTTATTTATTTATTTTTAAATTTATTTATTTAACTTTTAACATTCATTTTCACAAAATTTTGAGTTCCTAATTTTCTCCCTGTTTCTCCCCTCTCCCACCCCAAAATGCCAAGCATTCTAATTGCCCCTATCATCAATCTGCCCTCTATTCTAACATCCCTCTCTTCCCTTGTTCCCATCTTTTCTTTTGTCCTGTAGGGCCAGATAACTTTCTATACCCCATTACCTGTATTTCTTATTTCTTAGTAGCAAAAACAATACTCGACAGTTGTTCCTAAAACTTTGACTTCCAACTTCTCTTCATCCCTCCCTCTTCACCCATTCCCTTTGGGAAGGCAAGCAATTCAATATAGGCCATATCTGTGTAGTTTTGCAAATGACTTCCACAATAGTCATGTTGTATAATACTAACTACATTTCCCTCCATCCTCTCCTGCTCCCCATTGCTTCCATTCTCTCTTTTGATGCTGTCCCTCCCCAACAGTGTTGACTTCAAATTGCTCCCTCCTCCCACTGCCCTCCCTTCCATCATCCCCCCACCCTACTTATCTCCTTCTCCCTCGCTTTCCTGTATTGTGAGATAGGTTTTCATACCAAAATGAGTGTGCATTTTATTTCTTCCTTTAGTCAAATGTGATGAGAGTAAGCTTCATGTTTTTTTCTCTCACCTCCCCTTTTTCCCTCCACTGAAACGTCTTTTGCTTGCCTCTTTTATGAGAGATAATTTGCCCCATTCCATTTCTCCCTTTCTCCTCCCAATATATTTCTCTCTCACTGCTTAATTTCATTTTTTTAACATATGATGCCATCCTATTCAATTCTCTATGTGCTCAGTGTGTGTGTGTGTGTGTGTGTGTGTGTGTGTGTGTGTGTGTATAATCCCACTAACTACTCAGACACTGAAAAGTTTCAAGATTTATAAATATTGTCTTGCCATGTAGGAATGTAAATAGTTCAACTTTAGTAAGTCCCTTATGACTTCTCTTTGCTGTTTACCTTGTCATGCTTCTCTTGATTCTTGTGTTTGAAAGTCACATTTTCTTTTCAAGCTCTGGCCTTTTCATCAGGAATGCTTGAAAGTCCTCTATTTCATTGAAAGACAATTTTTCCCCTGAAGTATTATTTTGCCGAGTAGGTGATTCTTGGTTTTAGTCTAGTTCCTTTGACTTCTGGAATATCCTATTCCATGCCCTTCAGTCCCTTAATGTAGAAGATGCTAGATTTTGTGTTATCCTGATTGTATTTCCAAAATACTTGAATTGTTTCTTTCTAGCTGCTTGCAATATTTTCTCCTTGACCAGGGAGCTCTGGAATTTGGCCACAATGTTCCTAGGAGTTTCTCTTTTTGGATCTCTTTCAGGAGGTGATTGGTAGATTCTTTCAATATTTATTTTGCCCTCTGGTTCTAGAATATCAGGGCAGTTTTCCTTTATAATTTCATGAAAGATGATATCTAGACCCTTTTTTCAATCATGACTTTCAGGTAGTCCCATAATTTTTAGATTGTCTCTCCTGGATCTATTTTCCAGGTCAGTTGTTTTTCCAATGAGATATTTCACATTCTTTTCCATTTTTTCATTCTTTTGGTTTTGTTTTGTGATTTCTTGGTTTCTCGGGAAGTCATTAGCCTCCATCTGTTCCATTCTAATTTTTAAAGAATTATTTTCTTCAGTGAGCCTCCTTTTCCATTTGGCTAATTCTGCTTTTGAAAGCATTCTTCTCCTCATTGGCTTTTTGAACCTCTTTTGTCAATTGAGTTAGCCTATTTTTCAAGGTGCTATTTTCTTCAGCATTGTTTGGGGTCTCCTTTAGCAAGGTATTGACCCGTTTTTCATGCTTTTCTTGCATCTCTCTCATTTCTCTTCCCAGTTTTTCCTCCACCTGTCTAACTTGATTTTCAAATTCCTTTTTGAGCTCTTCCATGGCCTGAGCCCACTGAATATTTATTTTGGATGTTTGGGATACAAAAGCCTTGACTTTTATGTCTTTCCCTGATGGTAAGCATTGTTCTTCGTCATCTGAAAGGATGGGAGGGGATATCTGTTCACCAAGAAAGTAACCTTCTATGGTCTTATTTTTTTTCCCTTTTTGGGCATTTTCCCAACAAGTTACTTGATTTTTGGGTCCTTTGTCAAGAGTAGGGCATACTCTGGAAATCAATGAGATCTCAATTCCTCCAAGGTGGCATGATCAAGCGTGTACTTGTCTGGATGCAGAGTGGGATTTTTGTGCCCAGAATCTTACCAGTTATCTCTCCACAGCCACCTGCCCTTCAGTTCTGCCAATTCAGCACTAGGGGCTGATTTTCAGATAAGCTGGATGGACAGGACCACCATTCAGTGTGAGACAAAGACCAGCTTGCCCAGGGCCTCCACACAGGGCGGAGACAAGACTCAGCTCTTCAGTGCCCCCAGGGGTTTTTATGCTCCAACAAGTGACTGCTGCCTATTGCTGAAGCTATGGGAAGGCCCTTTTCCATTCCTGGCCAGCTGATAAAACCATACCACTGACCTGTGGCGCCTGTGGTTTGAGGGATCTAGGAACCCGCTGCTGCTGGGACTATGGATTCTGCCCCAGAGGGCTGTGCCACACAGCCAAGGCTGGGCTGTGCTCCACTCCCTGTCCGGAGCAAGTAACATTTCCCGTGAGCTTTTCAGGTCACCCTGGGCTGGAAATCTCCTCCACTCTGTTGTTCTCCACTTCTGCTACTCCAGAGTTTTTTGAGTGTCCCTCTCTACAGGTATTTTATGGGCTGTGTGGGGAGACCCCGCCTAAGTGTGTCTTTCTGGTCCACCATCTTGGCTCTGCCTCCACAGCTGTCTTTCTGACCCATACCCACTATCACACCCTGATGTCTGGGGTGCCCAACAATGGAGGGGAAGGCAGCCTGAGGGACATCATCTTCTGCAAAGTCAGTTTTGCACATTCCGGTGCCATTGTCAACCCTGAGAGCAGCAAGTGGCAAGTTTAAACCCTTAAGAGAGAGAGGTGGTGGTGCTGCACCTGGAGGCAAGGGGCAGGTAAGTATACGCTAGGTAGAAGAGCTCACAGCTACTGAAATCAATTTTTTTTTTTAAACATTAAGATGTTAGTCCAAAAGGACACAGAAATCAAGGGAATTACTAGCAAGAAAAAATGTATTGCATGTTACCAATTTTATATTGTGTGCTCCATTTTATAGGGTCTTTCAAGGTACTGTGTTAGGAAAAGTGCATATTATATAAAGAATTATATACAGAAAATTGCATTTTCAGCAGTCTCTAGTGAAAGATTGCAGTTTTTGATGGTACAGAATTTCAACCACTATATTTCCCGTAGGTTCAATGTATCAACATTTGTGGTATTTTTTTTTACTTTCAAGTTATTTTCTAGGAATGTTAACCCCATGAAAGTTGAGGATTGCCTGTTTGTATATGTGTAAGGGAGGAAATGACTTGAAGTGGAATATGATGTAAGAAGACTGGAAAGGTAACAGGGGATTGTGAATGCCAAATAGAGGAAAAAGTTCTATTCATTTTCTAACGTTGATCCTTCAAATATTTAAAGAAGGCTGTCATCTCTCCCCCAAGTCTCTTCCTCTTTAATCTAAATATCCACAGTACCTCTAAATGACTCCCCTGTTGTCTGTTTCCAAATGATTTGTCCCTCTAAGTTACACTCCTCTGGACCCATTTCAACTAAAATATGATACCTCAAAACTGGATGAAATATTCTAATATATTTTGGTTTGGATAGAATAAAATGAATTTATATCACCGTTCTCACTCTATCTAGACACTGCCATTTTTAATGTAACCTAAGATTTCATTAGTTGTTGGCTCATGATGATCTTGTGGTCCATTAAATGTGGAGATTTCCTCATCTTTTACTTCTGACACTGATTTTTTGAATCCAAGTGTAAGACTTTGTAGCATCTCTATTCAACTCATCTTATTGAATTCATTCCAACATTCTTGCCTGTTGAGTTAGTTTTGGATTCAGACTCTGACATTCAGCATTTTAAGTATCTCTCCCAGGTATAAATCCTCTAAAAAACTGATAATCATGGCTAAGAATGGCAGGCAGCTCTTCTTTTCTTAACAGGCCCTGAGGTTGTACTTGTATTACATAATTTTATTGGTCATGATGATGGCCCTGAGTAATTGAGAAGTTAAATGATTACCAGTATCCTCTGTTTAGCAAGGCAGAGAAGTGTGGCATATATTGTGAAATGTTTCCATCTCAAATGGTTAAAGTAGAAATACATTGGTCTGAAAAAGATGAACCCTCAGCCATTAGGAAGCATTGCTACCAGGAGCAGGTAGCATTTATTTTGTATCGTCCTTGGCCCTCAGCATAAGGTCTTGTACATAATAGGTGGTTAATATATGTTTGTTGAATTAACACATAAATGAGTGAGTAACCCATTTCAATAGGTCTTCGTAGTCAGAAGTTGGAATATTTTAAGTAGGCTGGGGAACTCCCTCTCCACTACAGTAGTTTGTTGAGCAATTCAACAAACAATTATCAAATACCTCCCATGTGCCAGGTATTGTACTTAGCTTTGGGAAGACCAAAATGGAAAATAATACACTGCTTCCTCTGAAGTGCTTACAGTCTTCTGGAAGATTAAGGCACAGATATAGTAACTTCAAGGCAAGTTGTAGTATATAGGAAGTATATAGGAAAAGTTCAGTTAGGGAATCTTGAAGTGCTTGAGGAAAGAGAGAGAGAGAGAGATCATTGGGTAGCAGGGGATGCTTTCATGATAAAAAGGTACCTGAGTTAGTCCTTGAAAGAGAGGAAGGATTTTAGGTGAAGGTGTAGCAATATGCACAAAGGTACCGTATGCCAGGGAGGTCAGGGCAAGACTGAGGAATCTGTAGTCTGATCTAGCAAGAATAAGAAGGCTGGAAAGGCAAACTGAAGCCAAATAGTGGAAGGCTCTGAATGTTAGGCTTTGACTTAGTAACACTGAAAATTATTTTGTAAGCAGAATGGCTCTTGAATGATTTTGAACAGAGAAGCAGCATAATCAAGCCTATAAATTAAGGATATTTGGGCAGCTGCATGAAATATAGTTTAGAGAAAATAAAGTTTGGGTCCAGGGAGATCAATCAGAAAGCTATTAAAATACAATCGCCAAAATATTCTGAGGGCCTAAACTACGGAGTTGGCTGGCAATGTGATTGTAGAGAAGGGCCAATGTTAGAGATACTATAGAGATAAAATAAGTAGAACATGAAAATGAGTACAAGTACACTATTAGGCCCTGGGGGTGGGGCATAAAGCAGAAAAGAATGACCTTAGCTGAGCACATAAAATATCTATTCAAAAAATATCTAGAGAAAAAGAAATTTACGTGGATTGTTTGATGAAAATAGAGGCTAATATTCAACGACAGAATGCTAAAGGAGATGGGCCTGGAAAATGTGAAGTATAGAAGTGCAATTGACAGAAAGGAAGAGGAAGATTGGATTCTTTGGGTCCTGATGATGTAGGGTTAGGGTTTGGTTATAAGCTCCTTGAGGCAAGAACTTATAGTTCCCCAATGTCCTTGCTGTTTCTGTAGTAAGGAAATGTGGGTAGGGCAGGCAACAATACAAACAGCATCAGAGGTAAGATAGAATAGACAAAGTGGAATGTCTTTAGTTTTCTCAGCTACCTATTCCCCCTTTGCGATTACTAATAATGTTAAGATTTTCTGAACAATTTCTAAATCAGTATCTGTACAAGCAGAAATGATAAGCATTAATTATCAGATAATTATCTGATCTCATTTTCTTTCTTCCTGAACTGATATTATTCTATTTCTGGGACAGTTTGGAATTCGATTCAGATTGTCCTTGCAGTAGCAAACATCTACTGGGAAAATTGCCTAGAAAAATTTTTGATGTTTATGGAATATATACCAGGTCCATGTTTAAGGAATATATAGGAGGTACATAACACACACAGAACTAATAAAACAAGTAAAATTACAATAGGGTTAACAAAGAAATCCAATAAAGTTGGAGCTTTGGGGGTCACAAGCTTTTTGTCAGTATCCAAAAATCTATCCTCAGGTGTCTAATAAGCTTCTCCTATGTATTTTGCAAGCATCTGTGAGTGGACCAGGGCAGGTTTGCAGTGGTATTTCCTGGATCATCCCCAGGTTCCAAGTCACTTGAGGAGGTTTGATGTTGCTAACACCTGCTAGTGATAAGACAGCATGATTTAGTAAAATCTGACAAAATCAGATTGGACTTCTAGTACTTAGTTTATATAGTGAAATCAATTCCAACCTTAAGGAGCTAACATTGTAAACAGCAGAACTACAGGAAGAACATCAAACAAGTTATACAATAAGGTATACTTTTATCCCATTATAGTAATTCAGCGGTGCTGGCATGTTACAACAACAAGCTTAATTATATATATATATATAAAATTTTAAATTACCTGCCTTTGTAATTGATTCTAAGGGCACAGAATAACTTAGCATAGGCATAACAGATAAAATACCCTTAGTTCTATTTGATTTCAGGTAAACATCATAGTTAACTTTTAAAAACCATCAATCATAGAGCCAAATTCCACATTATTCACAGGGTATCATAGCCACAATTGGAAGTAATCACATAAGAAACATTCCTGGTCAAAAAGGGAATAATAAGGGAAATGAATGGGGAATATTAATCAACAGGATCCTATCTTCACCTGCACCAGGTCATCCCCTCAACATTCTCAGACACAGATATCTACCTGTAGTATTTTCTAGGATTGCTTAGATCACACTCTCTTTGAGTAGTTTCCCTCAAATAGTGGATTACTGACTTAATGATAATTCAGACATTTATATCTGAATTAAAAAATCAGGACAATATCAAATTGAAGTCCCAAGAGATTTTACCTCAAATATCAAGTTTCATTACTCATAGTTTGGGACTAGGTGCAGTTCTTATTATTATTTTTCATATTGTTGCAACAGCAGTTATCAATAGAGTTTACCAAACCTTTCAAAAATTTCACTCAGCATCCTTTTCTTCTTTTTTTTGAGTTTAAACTCAGTATCATATTAAAAAACCATTCATTAGAAATTAAGAAAATAATTATACTCTGGAAATTTCACATAGAAAGTACATGAAGATTTACTCAAAACACAGAAAAAATGTTTGCCTACTGTAAGTGTCCAAACTAACAGATGTCCATTTCTTAAAGTATTGTACATTAATCCCCAAGTCAAAAATAAAATTTTAAGACTCATGTTTGTTGAGACTAAGCTTAAGATGTACCTTCATCATATGATATTCCAAGTATAATTTAATAATATTCATAATCATCTAAAATCTGTATCTTCTACATATATATCTACATCAATATATAGCTGTATCTTCTATATGTACCTATGTGTATATCTATCTATCTAAAATATTTTATAGTACTATAAACAAACTTATAAGTCCTCTCACTTTCTTACTTTGGCTGTGAATGTGATCAGTGAAGGCATTCCAGTTTATCAGCAAATCAATTAATTATTTTAGAATTTCTCAACATTTAGCAAGATCTTTCATAGATTTTATGACCTTGTCCAAGCAGATAGTCCCAAGAAACCTAGAAAGTGTACAAATAAGGAGTTTTACAAAGTCTCTTTTTTCTCTTTTCCCACATAGTAAATATTTTTTCTCTTAAATTATACCCAATAAAATATTTGATTGGTTTTAGCATTATGACAACAACCTCTAATAACTCAATTACTAGTTACATAGCATCCAGATAAAAAGGTGTTAAAATTTCCAATCATTCAATTGCATCAGCCTCTTAACAGTATTTTTTATCCAATGGTTTTCCAAAATCCACAAGACAATAAAATTTAGAAACATGATAATAACATATACAATATCATGTATTTAAAGTATGAAACACCAGTTATTTCTAAATGACAGCAATTCTGTTGAATACATCTCTGAATTATCTTATGAAGAAAATAACTTTCTTCATTTTACTCCTTTTGGCATTCTGCATATAAGACTAATGTAGAGTAAGTTTTTATCCAACTTTACTTTTAACAAAATTTACTTTCATAGTTTCTAAACATATTGTCTTATTTGAAATAGCGTCTTCTCCATTAAAGCCTGATTTACTTATAAAGTGTCAAACATCACAATTATCCTAATAAAAGAACACATCTTCCTTAAAATGGGATAGAATAAGTTCAAGTACATGAGGAGCTAGATATACAAATGGTATTATACAAAACCTCAGTTTTCCCAAGAGCCATTTAATGCTAGCATTTCAAAATATAAGACCTTTGCTTTCAGTTAATCAACTATGAAATATTCAATGTGGCAGTCTTGCATTCTCATCCCTCTCTTTTAGGGTCCATGAAAAGTTCCTAATCCCCACATAATGATTAAAATATATCATTTTAAAAGTCAAGCACAGTAAGCTGTAACTTCAGATAAACTTTGTAATATACTCTTTATTTGTTGAAACTGTATAATTCTATATTTAGGGGATAAATGTACCAGTACATTGGGGACTATATGTAGGACTGTATAACACATTGACTATTTTGAAATTTTTTCTTCTATGTAACTAAGAAAGTAGGGGAAAGGACAATGTTTAGGTCTCCTTGGGACCTGAAGTGAGTGTTCTAAATTGGGGATATGGACAATGAGTTTTTTTTTGTTTATTTAAGCAGCACAATGATTTGATAAGGACACAAAATGTTATGTATAATAAGATAGGAAGTAGGATGTAATCCTCTCCTCAACCTCCCCCACCCCCCGCCAACATTGGATATGTTTAGCTGAAATTACAGCAAATTATATGGAAGCTTGGAGTAGAGATAGTTTCTGAGTATATATAATAGGGAAAGGCTTCCCAGCACTTCAGGGAATGCATGATATTATCCATTTGCTCTGCTGTGGTAGATCAATTAACATTTTTGACTTGAGTAATTGAAGGGCCGGTACTAGAAAGTGATCAAAAGAATAAGAGTAAATGATGCAGGAGAGGCTGAGTCAGAACTAAATGTGCATAAAAATATTTCAGTGGAGGATCTTAAACCTCTCTTACTTGGTGACTTTGAGTGGAATTGGCTACCATAAGCTGATGTACTTGTCACTAACAATTAATTCTGGTGAGAAGCCAGCCAACACAGCAGATGAGTATCCTGCTTGACCCCACCCAGGCGTGGATTTGTCTGAGACACTGTGCCCTACAAGGTTCTAGTCAAGCTGAGTAAGGGAGTCTCTCACTCTGAAATGAATTTGGTAAGGCCTTTTCAAAGGGAGCAAAGGATTCCCAGAGTGAGGAATATTGAAGTTCCCCTTGGCCCTACATATTCTCTACATGTATGCTTCACTAGAATGGCACTTTAAATTTGAGCCCACACTTCCTAAGGATTATGTGTATCAAAGGGAAATTCCAAAACCACCCAACCTTGTCTTGGGAGTATTGTTGTGTTATCTACTGCTCTTGATATGTCTTCATATTAATAACTTTTTATAAAAGCTAACTGATGTCTTATCTCTTGGTTGATTGATATTGATGAACTGTGAGCAACAGTACCCGAATACTAGACTATTCCAGTCCCTCAGTATTATATGACTCTGAGGGAAGATTAATCAACAGCTCACTGGGATCTAGCCTACTCATGTGAACAGGAATAAAGAAAATAGTCCAAAAGGGATTACTACAGTATAACAGTTGTAATAATAGAGGGCAATACAGTACATTCTGTTTTAAAGCCATCATTGACAGAAATAACATGCAGTGGTAGATCCTGCCATCCTTGCTGCCCTCAATACCAAATTTGGACCAACTGCCATCATGGGCAGGTGAACCCAAGGTCCCTGGGAATAGCAGTGCTTCATAGACCACCAACTTTACTTTTTAGCCCAGCCCTTGAAGCCATCATCTAAGAAAACAATTTTAAATGATATTCACCAACTGACTTCTGCAGCCCCCCTCCTTCTCAGAAATTATACCAACTGAAAACCCAGAAAAGAAAATTCTTGTCATCAATGTTCTTGGCACCATCCAATGTCGCAACATCAGAAATAGATATGGTCTTTTCAAAGGAAATGACACTCAAGAAAATACATTGACATCTGCTTTGCTGTTACACCTTGAGGACTAATGGACCTTTCCATCTGACTCACAGAAGAAACCATGTTATCACTAGAATGTGAGTTCCTTTAGAGTGAAGACTATTACTTTTCTATTTGTATGCCCAATACTTAGTATAAACCATTACATAAAATATTTTCATTTACTTATTAATTTACATGTAACTTTATATATTATCTCAGAACATAACAACAAACATGTGTGATAGGTACAACAGGTAAGTTCTCTCCTCTGAATTCATTTCTATATGTGGAAAATGAGACACAGAGGGACCTCATGAGTCATCATTGGTCACACAGATTGAAAGCAAAGAATGGTCCTGTCACAAGACCTTGAAGAGCTTTGTGAAAAGAAAAGACTGGATATTAAATAATTGTGACCTCTTTTAGCTCTCACCCCCAGGTTTTGCCAGTTTCTAAGAGAGTATACACAGTCTTCCCTATGCTAGCCCTGTGACTGACAGCTTTCTTGGGACAAGTGCCTTATTTTATATTTATAGTGAGACCTGCTTGAAATTTCTCTGCATTTAACAGGCTCTCACATTGTTGGACTTTTTTCCACTCTGGATTCCTTGAAGCATGTGAAGAGTCATTTCAATGGGAGCCTGTGAAATGTGCAGGTATTTTTATTTTAGTACGTAGGAAACTAGCTTTTTGATCACTGTCCCTCACTGTGGAATAGAAGCAATGCTTTTTGTTGTATAGTGCTTAGACTGCAAAACACTGGTCTCATAACAATCTTTTGGGATAGGTAGTGTAATTTTAAGTATTATTACCTCAATTTTACAGATGTAGAATGAAAACATAGAGAGGTAATATGCTTTGTCCATGGTCACCAATAAAAAGTGTTGGAGCATAGAGTGGAACCCAAGTTTCCTAACTCATTTTTTATCTACTGGGGTTTTGAGAACAATTTTAAGTTTTCAAATCTGAACCTCATGGAGAGAGATCCTTGATTATCTCTTTGTCGCTGTTCAGTCATGTCAGTCATGCCTGACACTTCATGACCCCCATTAAGGTTTTCTTGGCAAAGATATTTGGGTAATTTTCCATTTCCTTCCACAATTCATTTTCCAGATGTGGAAACCAAGGCAAACAAGGTTAAATGATTTGCCCAGGTTTACACAGCTAAGAAGGGTCTCAGGCTAGATTTGAACTCAGCAAAATGAATCTCCCTGACTTCAGACCACTGTACTACCTTCACCATCACCTATTTTCGAAACGAAGTTTTTGTATTTTGTTTAAATTTCTTGTCACTCTCACTTGAATTCAGGGTTTGGGGTTCGGATTCAGGGTTCTTTTCACTTTTCTGACTTTTGGGACATCCAAATAAAATCCTTTAAATAACCTCTAGAACAATTTTCCGAAAGTATAAGTCAAATAATGTCATCCTGTGAAAAACTTTCACTTATTTTCTATTACATGACTTATTGAGCCCATAATCATTCAAGCTAGAAGGGACATTTGAGAACGTCTAAACTAAATCCCTTATTTTACAGATGAAGAAACTAGAACCCATGAAGTTCATGTGATTTTTGGTTAGTTGGAGAGAGAGAGAGAGTACTTATTAAGCATTTAAAAATTTAAGCACAAAAAAGAGTTCCTACTCTCAAAGGTCTTAGATCTTAATAAGGGAAAACAAAGCACAAAAGAGAATTGGAAAGAAGTGGGTAGAGTTGGGAGGGATAAAGGCTACTAATGAGAAGGGGGCATATTTGGGAGAGTGAGAGTGAAGTAAGCAATATTGGATTTCCAGCCAGGGACTCACCATTGAGGTTATATAGTAGAGAATTCTTACTTACTTACTTACTTACTTACTTTGAAGTAAGGTGACTTCATTTTGGACATAGGGGTGTCTTGCTGACCTTGGAGAAGTCAGAAAGCTCTCGATCTCTCTCTTGGCTACTATAGTCTCTTCCTGAGTTTATTTCAAAGCCTTCCCTCCTTGGCAGGATTGGCCAGAATTTGTACTTTACTAACATTGGAGAAGGACTTTATTGGAGATTATTTCCCCTTGCATATGAGTGAGAAAAAAAAATGTTTCTTTACAGTCAAGGTTTCCAAGTTTAGTCACATCAGTGGCAACTTCCTTCAAAGATTTCTTTGGCAAATGAACTGCTTAGCATGCTTAAACAGGAAATAAATGAAACATAGGCCCTAAAAGGGATAAATATATGTGTATATGGGTATGTATATGTTCATACACATATACATACACATATACATACATAAATACACATGCATACAGATACGTATGTATTAAGTGCATATATGTAGTGATTTAACAATTTTCTGTTGTTGGCTTTATTGAAGGACATATCGACAGGAGCCCGACAGGATGGGAGATTATGACTAAGTTGTATTACTAGAGGGAGCAGAGTACCTGCATGAGTGGGTTCATCAGTTTATTGAAGTATCTGGTTTTCAGTGTGATTTTGAGGCTTGAATGTATTTAAAAAGCTTCTCAAAACTTTCAGTGCTCTGCATGATCGTCATCATTGTTACTATGAGTAAGTTCCTAGGCTTTGTAAGATGCGAAGGAGAGACAAAGAGGAGTAACTCATCATTGTGGCCCGGACCAGCTGTACTTTCCCTAAAACACCTCTGTAAGCTTCATGGGACAAATATTACAATTCCCACCTCACATCTGAGGAAACAGATGCTCTTCATGATAAAATTACCACCACGGTTTAGTTCTATAGTTTCCAAGTTTCTGTGGTTGCTGCTTATACTATTAGTTTGAAGTAGTTCACAGTTTCAACATTAGATCATACTTTTCTTTCCTTGAAGTTCTTGAATGTTTAAGATATATTTTTTGTTTGCTCTTACTTTCAGTTACACCAGGGACTTCTCAAACTTTCTGATTTGTGACATCATAGCTTTTTGAAATGGGTTTTCAGCAGTTGTGATAAAAAGTTAAGTCCCATGCTAAATTTGGTGGGATAGAGGAACGAGGGCGCTGTCCAATCTGATTTCAAGATGTGAGAAATTGTGCAGTGACCAACTAGTGGAAATATCTTATTTGTAATTGTGGTTATTGAGAAGGAAATAAGTATAATTTTTATCTTTCAATTTGTTATTTCTTCAAAAAACTACTTACATGTTGTTAGGACATAAATCCTTACTAAATTATTTGGACCTAAGTACTAAATAAATGGGACTATTATGTATTTCTTCTGACCTAAGGGCATCATGAAGAAATTACTAAACACTATGACTTCATGAACCAAGAAAGTCTAGGAACTTCTGCTATAGTGGTAAGTACATTTAGAGGCAAAAGACCTGTGTTCAAATTCTGACTCTTCTGATTATTGCTTACTGGGTGACCTTGGGCAGGTCATCATATATCTGTGGGCCTTCTTTTCCTCATCTTTAAAAGTACAGGATTTATCAGATTATCATGAACTCATTCTTTGCACAACCAAGCTTATTACAGATAATGTGGTCTAGATGCAATTGGAACCCATATCTTCTTGCTCTAAGCCTAATTCTCTCCTACAACACCACTTTTCTGCTAATACTTTCTCTACACATAAGAAGGCCATAATTTAATAAATGGGGTAAAGTAAACACATATCAAGCAGTTAAACAATACTGGATATTTAACTGAATTCCATATGATGGTTTCTGAGATTTCTGCCAACTCTAAGCTCCCCTGTTCCTGTATGACCTTTGTAGACATTAAATGGTATGTGATCTCAGAAGGGGAGGCTCACCACCAGCTACCTGCTGGTATGTTCATGGAAGACTTAATGAAGGAGTTAGAATTTTGGTTTGGTCATGAAAGACAATTACAGCCTGCACCTCCTACATGAAGGACTAGAAAACTTTGTAGCTCCCACTTCGAGGGTTCTGGGAGTCTATGAGTCCTGTTCTTGGGGCTACTGCTGAAGTTCAGTGTTATTACAGATCCGGATCCCATCCAAGATTGCTGTTATTCTGGTAGCTAAATGATGAAGTTCAGAAAAGTGGTCACATAGTAGATATTTAAAATCCATTGTTGAAAGGGGGAAGTAATAGAGGACAGTTCCGGTCAGATGTAGATGGTCCAGGTAAGAGGAGGCAGTTAACTGGCTATGAAAGATGAAACTCTGTGTGAACTTTGTTGGGGGAAGTGAGATGCTAAATTAGTGACAACCAAAGAAATAAGAGACTTGCAGAGAGCCTGGTTTTGACTGTATGTAATCAATTCAATTAAATGCAATTTCACAAAGATTTGCTAAAAGCCTATTGTGTGCAAGGCAATGTACTAGGAAATGGGAACATAAAAGGGAAATGGAATAAGTATTTCTGAAGTGTCTACTGTGTGGCAGGCATTGTGCTAAGCACCTTACAAGTATCTCATTCTATCTTCACAATAACCCTGGGAAGCAGGTATTGTTATTATCCCCAGTTTTACACTGAGGAAACTGAGGCAGATAGCAGTCAAGTGCCTTGCCTAGGGTCACACAGCTAATAAGTGTCTGGGGCAAAAATTAACCAGTCCCTCTCTATAAGAAGTTTATATTCTATGGAGTAGCTACAAAATATACATAAGCAAACAAATTCATAGTATGTACAAAAGCAAAATGTTGGCGTAGGGTAGGGCTGAAATTTTTCTTATTGTTGCTAGTGGGCTCCCTAGTTATGTGTCAGAAAAACCAGGGAGACTGAAGTTTAGTGAGTTCTCTTTCACTAGGAATCCTCAAGTAGAGGCTGATTGTCCACCTGACAAAATGGTGGTAGAGAATATTTTTTGTTCATTAATTAGACAGTCCTGTCTAGCTTGGCAGAGGTGTAGCATGAATGCATCCAGATATGAAAATCCAAGGCACATGTAATTTTGAAAGGAGATAATAGTAATTAAATTTCCATCATATGGATTTCCTGAAGTCAGAAAGGAAGGAAATAAAGCTATCTTGCCATATTATTTTCAATATACCTTTGGTGTCCACCTGATTCATCCAATTCTCGCCTGGGTTCCAAGAAGTCAGTGGGCACACCCAAGTAAACCATCTTGGCAGATAGGCTAAACCAGGTTGAGAATAATTGACAGGTTTCAAACCTGTCAGTGAATTGGGGCATGTCTCCTCCAAGCACGCGAAGACTTCCCCTGGTAAAATGGAAGGATAAGAACAATTTGTCCCAATGGCCATGAAGGCGGCTGAAGCAGGTGTTGTGGAGCACTTAGAACTCGGTCAGGCTTCGAAGATGCTAAGGTCATCGACTTCATCCTGGGCCATTGCCAGTCATCTTGACTTTTGTCTTATCATTGGATTTTGAGGATTCTGCAAGACAGAATGAGGCTTACAACTTTGTGCAATTCTGCCTCACTTAAGTCCAATTCATGTACAAGTTAAGAAGTTACCTGTGATGTCACTTATCCTAGAAAATAAAGAACAAGCAATAACATATAGTATTTAATATGAGATATGTGTGTGTTTATATAGCTATATTAATGTATGTAGAATTATGTATACCTCTATCTATATTTGTACTATCTTTCCTTACTAGGCATTATTCATATACAAGCACTGGATTAAGTGCTTTATAACTATTTTCTCACTGAGGTCCTTTTATCATCCCTTGTGAGTTGTGTTATCATTATCCCCATCTTAAGGATGAGGAAACTGAGAAAGACAGAAGTTAAGTGACTTGCCCAGGGTCACATAGCTATTAGGTATCTGAGGCAGGATTTGAAGCCAGACCTATCTAACTCTACCCACTGAACCACTTAGCTATAGGCATCTTGTTTTTATCTAATTGTTCACATGTTATCTTTGTCATTAGAATGGAAGCTCCCTGACAGCATACATTGATCTTTTTGACACTCCTCGTGTCATAGGTCTAGCACAATGCCTGGCTCACAGAAAGATTTTAAGAAACACTTGCTGACTTGGTTTCCTATAGGAATCCTTTCCTAACCCTCTTTCCCCTAGTTATTAGTCTTTCTTCTTTCTCATGTTATTTTATATTTATTAGTCTTGTAAAATATTGTATCATTTTAGCACAATATAAAGTTATTGAGGATGATAATTGATTTTCATTTTGTCTTTATGGAATTGAATAACCGAAAAAATAATGACCATAAAATGTTGAGCTCTCAAGACAGCGAAGACCAGGTCTTGTAGGTCAGCATTTCCCTTTCAGTCTGCAACATTTGACCACAAAAAGTTCTTGTCTTTCATAAATGACCTCTACTTCCCCCTGCATTCTTCTCCTCTTGTCTCTAGCTCCTGCTTTTACCCAGGGGGTCAGCACTCATCTCTGAAACACCTACAGTGACTCCACAGAGATTTTAGGAGGATTTGTGATCAAGAATTTAGATATTTACCGACCTTCAGTTTGAGATGAAATGTTGAGTTAGTATGACTTTTTTATTTAACAAATGGGGAAACCAAAGTTTAAGGAGATGAGACTGTCCTAAGATCACAAAAAAAAAAATTGTGTGTCTAGAAAATTTATGGATCCATAAAATCCCCTGACTCCTGGGGCAGTAGAGACTGGACCACTGCACTGAACTGCTTAGACTGCTTGGTTGTTTGTCGTTTACTTATAGAATACTAGAGAAATAGGTTTGAATGAGTTTTTCCCCTTCACTCATTTGGTGAAACCAAAGGCACTGTGGAAACAAATCTTGTTTCTTCTAAAGGAAATGAAAGAACTGAACAATGAAGGTTAATCTGGAAGACAGTGGGTAGCCAGTCAGGACAATTCACAACAAGCCAACCTCTTTTCTTCTGATAACAGAAATTTGGACCCAAATCATCTGGAGAATTTTCCTGTGTATATTCAAGAATACTGATTAAACCCCAGTTTTACCTGTGATTGTATTTACATGACAGAAAACTCAAGTTGTGCTATGCAGTCTCATAGCTACAGGCTTAAAGACCCATCAATCAATCGATCAATCAGTCAATTCATTAAGGGAAATGTGCCAGACTTGGTAATAATAAGTTATGGTGAAACAACTAAGCAGTGTATTAGAGAGATCTAAATTTGAATCCTCTCTTGGACCTTTCATAGCTGGTGTGACCTTGGACAAGTCACTTAACCCCAGTTGGCCTCAGTTTCTTCATCTGTGAAATGAGAAATCAAAATAACACCTATCTCACAGGTTTGTTGTGAGTGTCAAATTAAATAATACTTGTAATGCACTTTGTAAACTTTACAGCTGTATATAAATTCAGACAGGGGAGATATCCTGTATAAATATAGATACATACAAATTACATAAAGTAACTTGTAAAATAACTTTGTGTGTGGAGGTACTAGCATCTCCGAGGTCCTGAAAAAGCCTTACAGACTTACACATAAAATGGTGTTGGAACTGAATCGTGAATGAAATGGTGGATCCCAAGAGGCAGAAGTAAGGAAGGAGTACACTTTAGGGATAGGGATAGCCAGTACAAAAGCCCAGTGATAGTAGATGTTGAGCGATAGCAAGAAGGAAAGTGTGGCTCAGTCTTGGAGTTTATGGACTATAGTAAGGTACGTAAGTCAGGTAGGGTAGTTTGGGGCCGGGTTAGGAACAGAATCAAGTACCAAATAGAAGAGATTTTATTTGATCCAAGGAGGTGCAGGGTACGTGCAGGGTACGTCAGCACTTGCTAAATAGGGAAATGAAATGTTTCTACCCACACTTTAGGAAGATCACTGTGGCAGGGGAGAGTTAAGAACAAGTTGGAATATATCAAAACTTGAGGCAGGTAAACATTTAGGAGGTTATTGAAATAATGAGAGAGAATAATAAATACCTGGACTCGATTATTGGTGGCATAAGTAGAGAGACAATCTATATAAGAGATATGGAAATAGAATGACCAAACTTCGGCAGTTGAGTAATTATGCAATGTGAGGGTGAGTGTAGGATGACAATAAGATTATAAATCTGGGTGTCTGGAAGGTCAGTGGTATTTAAGACAGAAAAAACGGTAATTCAAATGAGAAGTGAGATTTGGGAGAGAAATAATGAGTTGAATTTGATCTGGCTCTGGGATATCCAATTCAAAATGCCCTATAGACATTGGATGACGTGGGATTGGAGCTCGGGAGAAAGACTAGGGGTGGCAAGATAGATCTTACAATCATCAGCATAGAGATGATAATTAAAACTAAGGGATATGGGAGATAATGAGGTTATTAAGAAAGAGAAGAGGAGACAGACAGAAAGAGACAGAGAGACAGCAATAGAGAAACAGACACAGTGGGAGAGAGACAGAGAGAGAAAGAGACAGAGAGAGACAGAGACAGGGATACAGAGAGACAGAGACACAGAGAGACAGAGACAGAGAGACAGCGGGGGAGGGAAGGATGGAGAGACAGTAGTGTTACTGAAACCCAGAGAGGCAATAGCATCGAAGAGGAAAGATGGGTAAACAGTACACAAAGTATGCTGAAGTTAAAGTGCACGAAGGTAGAGAAGAATGAGAAAAGGACAATTAGATTTGACAATTAAGAGATCATTGTGAACCTTGGAAAGATTTCACATAGTTTGCTTCCAAAATATGCATTACAGGTGAATTTCCTAAATGAATGCTCAGTAAGTCACTTTAAGTAAGAGACATAGATAAACATGCTTCCTGATTTATTGCCACTGAGATAAAATTTTCATGAAGACCCTCTTCTTCTCAGTCAAACATGCACATATTAAACAAAAAGAATCCAGTGTGCCACTATCTTCAAACCGCCTGTGGATCAAGGACTGGGATGACTCAGGTCTCCTCTTATTTAATTCCAGCCATATAGATACAAGACATGTTATATAAGGCGAGTAGCTTGGGTTTTGCTTCTGGTCCAGCATTTCATTGATCTGTGAACTTTACTCATAAGAACTTCAATTTCCTCATATATAAAGTGGAAGTAATTTTACATGTACTACCTGCCACAAAGGTGTTTTGAGGAAAGAACTCTGTAAATCCAAAAATGATACATCAATGAATGAGCACACTCAGCCACCTTCCATCACTTCTAAAGGGCTGGTATCCAGTGGGTGTTAATATTTAAAGTGAACTTCTCAGGGGGTCTCCATGGGTGTATCACAAGACTCTTTCATTGGTGCTCTGCTAGTTAAGATTTTTTTTTAATCAATGACTTATATAAAGGTATAAGAAGCATGCTCATCAAATTTGCAACTGACAATAATTTGAGGTGAATGAATTTTCTGAATGATAGGGCTACATCCACAAAGATTTGATCTTTACAGGTTAGACCATTGAGCTGTCTCTATAAGATGATATTAATTAGAGCTAAATGTGAAGTCTTGCACTTGGGTTCAAAATATCAACTTTACAAGGTCAGGATGGGGGAGGCATGATTAGTTATCAGTTTGTCTGAGAAAAGATCCAAGGGGTTTCAGTAGAACAAAAACTACATGTGAGTCAGCAGTTAAAAGCTAATATGACCATGAACTGAATTGAGAGGCATAGCCTCTCTTACAAAGAAGATGGTACCTTTGTTGATGACATCCAATCTCTCAAATTTTGTAATTTTGTCATTCTGGGATTGTCATCTATTTCTAGGGCTCTTTAAGGTTTACAAGTCTTTTGACTTGCAGTAACTCTGAGAGGTGGCTAATGCAAATATCTCCATTCTACAGATGACAAAACTGAGGTTTGGAAACATGACATGACTTAAGTCACACAGTTAATACTTGTCACAGTTATCATTTATAACTTAGGACTTATGACTAAGTTTGGATGCATAGGTATCATATATACTCTTGACATGGGGGGAAATAAAGGCTAGGGGAGTTAGAAACAGGGCTGGTACTTAAGATCTCCTAATGGCTAGTCCAGTGATTTTTCCCTTTAAACCAAACTACCTTTTGTAAGCAGAAACAAGAAAAACTGCTTTGAAAACCTTTGCCATGAAACCACAGTCTCTCATTGGGATGCAGGGTAAACCAGTGGGTGATTATTAAATTTTTAATTAGTGGTAACAAAGTATGACAGAGTTCAAAATATTGACAGTGTCTGTGATCCTTGAACTTGAAAGAACATGAGCAGTCTGGGTGTTTGCAGTTAGAACCTTCTGAGAAATCCCATATTTGCTGTTTGGGGTCCTATAAATCTTTTTGAATAGCAATAATCATAATGATGAATACTGGCATTTACATCACCCTTGGAGCTTTACAAAGTGCTTTTCACCCATTACCTCATTAGATCCTCACAATACCCTTGTAAGGTGGATAGTACAGATGTTACATTCCTCTTTTTACAGATGTGGAAATAGAGGCTCAGAGAGGCTGAATTATTTGCCCAACTTCACACAACTAGTAAGTGTCAGAGTGAGACAGAAACCTATGTTATCTGGCTCCAAGACTGGTGCTTTTTCCTCTCCAAAGACACAAATCAAAATTTTATTATTATAGTAGTAACACCTCATCTATGGAGCAGAGTCAGGGAAAATGCTGTTCCACATAAGTGAATTTACCAGATGACTAAAGTTTACACCTTGACATACCAGGTCAATTTAATTTTATTCATTTTCAATTTATATCTTTCTTTTAAAAATATCTTATTGCTAACTTTTGCTTTTACATTAGCTTCATTTCTGTCTATATCTCTCAACACTCCCTTGAGCCATTCCTTGTAACAAAGAATAAAAAAAAAGAAGAAAAAAATAATTCAACCAGACCAATCAATACATCCACCATTTCTGTCAGTATCGACATCATAATACATCCATGGACTCTCATTTCTGTAAGGAAGGGAGAAAGGTGAAGTTTTTCAATTTTTCTTTGGTGCCAAGCTTAGTTACTATAATCACCCAATGTTCACTTGAATTTTGGGTAGTTCTTTCCATTTACATCACTGTAGTGCTTGGGTATATAACTTTACTCTGCATTGATTCCTATATGACTCCTTTTCACATTTTTTTCTGAATTCTTCGTTGAATGGATATCTTACTAGGATAGATGGTCCAGTTCTCTGCTTTCTTAAACTGGGATGCTGACCATTGTTTCACCTTTCCTTCATGACACAGGATCATTATGACTACTAAATATTGTTCTGGTTCATGATATAGTTCCTGACCTCAAGTTGCTATTAAGGTGGGTGAGGCTCTTTGCCTGACCTACATGGAATGAGTCTATATTGTCCTGCTTTTTAAGTTCTTATATCTGCTTCTTAGACTTGTTTTCTTTTCTCATTTTATGACTGTTAGTTGTAATTCCTTATTACACTCAATGTGTATGCCTTTAGAAACCTTTCTGAAAGGTTTCCGAAAGGTTTCTAGGTAACCTCTTCTGATGTCTTGTGGAAAGCAAGAGGATGTAATGGATCAAGTGGATTCAGAAGCAGGAAGACCTGGATTCACTTCCTGACTTAAGACACACACTAGCTGTGTGATCCTGGTCAAGTCATTTGATTGTATCCTTGACAACTTGCTAATATTTTAATTTGCTAAATAACTGCTGCATTGCTTGAGGGATCTTCCTAAAGAATATCTGACCAAGTGACCAAATGGTTTTCCAAAAGGGCAGATCTGCTCATCTCATTTCCCTACTCAATAAACTT
This sequence comes from Bettongia penicillata ogilbyi, assembly GCA_023548195.1. NCBI lineage: Eukaryota > Metazoa > Chordata > Mammalia > Diprotodontia > Potoroidae > Bettongia > Bettongia penicillata. Next base: position 2,325,100 of record JAJHZJ010000426.1, read on the forward strand.
CAGTGGCTCCCTGTTATCTCCAGGATGAAACCAAACCAAACCAAAGAAAAAAACTAACAAAAAACATTGTTTGACTTTCAAAGCCCATCACAACTTGACTCATTCCTATTTTAATGGTCTTCTTATGCTTTATTCCCCTTCCTGTACTCTATAATCCAGCTGCATTGTTCTTCTTGTCCTTTGAACAACACTGCCTTCAGGAAGTCGTTCAAATACTACCATATACAAAAAGCCTCTTCCCACCCCCCTCAATGCTAATGCCTTCTTTCTGAGATTGCTTCCAATTTACCCTGTATATATTTTGTATGTGCACAATTGTTTTCATGTTGTCTTCTTTATTAGTATGTTACATTGTTGAGGTTGAGGAAATTTTTTTTGTTAATATTTTTGTATTGGTCATGATTAATACAGTGTCTGAAATACTAAGCACTTAATAAATACTTGATGATTTGACTTGACTTGTCTTGACTTGATTAAGGAGTTTGTTCAATTTGCTCATTTGACTCCAATGAAATTACAAGTTCAAAAAAAAAAATCTCCGGTGTGGTTGGGGGAAAATGAGGTCATTTTATCATAAATTAAGGACCCACAATCACCCCCTCATTCAGTCTTTGCCTTTGAATCCTCATTTCTATTTGCGCAGTTCTAATGCAAACATACCATATGACCTTTGGTAAGCTATTTCCTGCTCTGGACTGGGCTATTTGATCTTGAAGCTTCCATCTTATTCTAATATTCTATATTCTAAGGTCCCTTTCTTCCTCTAACATTCTATGTTCTATGGTCCCTGGCAGCTCTAACATTGTCTGATTCTATGAATCCACTGGAGTCTGACATGTCTCCATAACAACAGAGGAACACTGAGCAGGATAGAATTTCAACTGAATAATTGTAAAGTAATAAAATCATCATAAAACTGTAGAAGCTGCACGCACAGAGGGCTCACAGGTAAATTACTTCTTACTCAGTATAATAAAAGGTGGCCGATGGCAGCACAAATATCTCTGGGCCCAAATACAAAACTGTGGAAATAGACAATTCCATTTCCTTCTCAAAAGCCAAAAAGTCAGCAAAAAAAGCAAATAACTTTCAGGAGAGCAAGAGTGAATATAGTTGAACACACCATAATATTGTATATTTTGAAAACATTTTTCCTTTACAACTCCAGTAAGAGGCTTCTTTCTTGCATGAAGCCTTCCCTGATTCTTCTCACTCAGCTGTGATCACTCAATTAATTCCTAAAGCATTTTCTTTCACACATATGCTGGTTCTCCCCAGAGTCCTTGCACATTTTTCATCTTTGAGAATGTAGGTTGTTGGTAGAAAAGGAACAGCATGTAAAGGGCATTTTGAAGCAAATTCATTAAGTTTTAGACAAGTGCATGACACTGTTGTACATGGCTGTAACCTCCCTGAGTCTCATTTCAGATCCTGTGACAGATGGAAAAAGGCCATTGCAGATAAGGTTACCTATGTCCTATGCAGACAGTAATGAAGGCATTAGCACTTATTTATTCAACAAGAATTTAGCCTAATATAGTAGGAAAAGCTCTGGTTTTGTAGTCCAAGGACCTGGATTTGAATTCCAGCTATTATGTTCTGCCTGGTTATTCTTAAGCAAAGATTCTCAGACTACCCATTTCCTCATTTATAAAACAGAGACAGAAGTGCACCAAGTGACACAAAGGTTCATTTCAGTTCTGCCGTTGATCTTACAGTTTTGATTCTCCGTTTAATGCAGGGGAAGTTACATAGGGCTATGAGCCATGGTTGCCACCCTCCTTATTCTCACAGTCTACTATCAGATTCGAGGAACAGTTACATAAGTAGATTACTGTGTCATAAGAAATGAAGAGGATCACTAATTCAGAGAAACCTGAGAAGACCTATATGAACTGAAGAAAAGTGAAAAGACCAGGACCATGAGAACAATTTACACAGTGATCACAAAAACAAGATGAAGGAAAAAATTGTGAAAGACCCCAGAATTCTTATCAGAGCAGTTAACAAGAATGACTTCAAAAGACGGATGATATACTCCTTAATGAAGAGATAATAGAGCTGAGAGGCAGAAAGAGGTATGAGGGCTCCAACAATGTTAAAGGGTTGGTAAGTTTTGGTAGACTTTTTATTATAAGGGAGTGGTAAGCAGTTTAGTGGGAATGAGGAAGTGAGGTGACAAGTTAATGAATGACAATAAAAAATGCAAAACACAAAGAGAATAAATAAATGTGTTTTTTAATTTACAGATGAAAACCCCAAAATACAGAAGGGGACACAAATAGAGGTTTTGTTACTCTCCTATTAAATTACATATTTATGATGTGTGGATACAAAGAGATACAAAGACAGAGAGATAGACAGACAGAGAGAAGATGAGGAAGAGAGAGACAGAGATATGTGGCTAGAAAACACTTTTGGTGAAAAATATCTAAGGGTTATGATGGGTTGGAAATTCAAAAGAAATCATTTTTGCAATGTGGAAAGCAAACGTAAAAATTTTGCATTAAGAGAATGGTAGAATTCAGGAAAGAGACTATTCACGGTAGTTGTGTAGTTAGGTGGTGCAGTGTATAGAATGCTGGGCCTGGCATCAGGAAGACCTGAGTTCAACCTGACATTTGCTAACTGAATGACTGTGGGAAAATCACTTAATCCAGTTTGCCTCAGTTCCCTCATCTATAAAATGAGTTGGAGAAGGAAATGGCAAACCACTTCAGTATCTTTGCCAGGAAAACCCCAAAGGGGTCATGATGTAGTCAGACACAACTGAAAATGACTAAACGATAACAACAAAAGTCCAAAACTTGGGAGGTGATGGAAGAAGGGAAGGAAGGAAGGAAGGAAGGAAGGAAGGAAGGAAGGAAGGAAGGAAGGAAGGAAGGGGAAGGAAAGAGCTGGTACAGTGCTGTGTACTCCACAACTTTATCTCATTTAATCTATACAACAGCCATGAGGAATAGATACTATCATCTACATTTTATAGTTGATAAACTTGAGGCAGATAGAGATTAAGTGATTTGACCAGAGTTAAACCTGTGAGGCTGGGTTTGAACTCAGTTTTCCCAGTGCTCTATCCATTGTGCCACTTAATTGCCATTATACTTAATTCATTAATTAAAGAGCTATATGAATTGGTGGATGTTGCAGAAAGGTAGATTTGAGTACAAAATTCGGAAGAACTCCCTAACCTTTCAGGAACAAAATTAGGAAGAAATTTATAAGACTTAGAGGTATTACCCAATAGAATAGGATTTTTCTGGAGGTATGGAATTCCTTGTCACTGAAAGTATTTAAATAGAGGCTAAATAGATAACCACTTATTAGGGGTGATATAAAGAAGATTCATGATTTGGTTAGGATTAGACTAGTCCAACACTAATGCTCCTTCCACTTCTGGGATTTTAAGAAAAATTTAAAAACCTGAGAATTTCAGAGAAAAGCTAAAACCCAATAAGTAAGCCTTGGATCCCTTAGTCTTCCCTACTTCATAGTCAGAGCAAGTGTTCCCAGGGAGCTATCCAAGGTCCTGGATTCTTGATAGCGGAATACAGCTCTGACTTGTGTCCTCCAAAGCCAAAATGAAACAAGGACTTACAGGATGTACACAACCGACTTTTGTCTGGTTAACTTGGTAACTTAGTGGGGAATTCATATTGGTAGCACTTTCAGATGAAGAAAGGTAGTTTTTTTGTACTGGAAAACACATTGGACTAGGCTTCAGGAGACTTAGGTTCAGGTCATATTTTTGCCACTTATGAACTGTCCTTTGAAAAGTTGGGGGCCTTAATCTCCTTATATCTAAAATACGGTAGTTGTTCTAAATCACTGCTAAGGAAGTAAGTTCTGTGCTGCATTTTTGGAAGAGTCACACAATGCAGAACTGCATTGATGTATAATTGTCCCTCTTTTCTCTCTCATGTTAGCAGAATATCTGTGGTATGTGGATGGGGTAATCAATTAATGTAGCTTTTTACCTCTCTTGATCTGCATGCTGTATTTTTTTACTGGGTAAAATTGTGTCAATTTAGGGGCAATTATGTGATTGCTATTCATTTATTCAACAAACACTTATTAAATGCCCCTTAATTTTAGTGCCTTTCCTCTGACTATCCAATTTATTCTATATACAACTTGGTTTGTACACAGTTGTTTGCGTGCTGTCTTTTGCCTTTCTTTGTATTTCAATCACTTCGGACAGCACATGGAACATAGTGAGCACTTAATATATATTTTTTGATTGTTTATTGACTGTCCACTGTGTGCAGGGCATATAGATGATTCAGTGTGCAGGTAGAATGCTGGACCTGGAGCCAGGAAGACCTGAGTTCAAATCCAAGCTCAGATACTTACTAGCTATATGACCCTGGGCTGACTCACTTGACAGTGGCCTCAGTTTCCTCATCAGTAAAATGGGCTGGAGACAAAATGACAAACTACTCCAACACTTTTGCTAAGAAAACCTCAAATGGAGTAATGAAGCGTTGGGCATGACTGATGAAATGACTGAACAATAGCTGTGTGCAGAGCCTCATGCTTGGTTTGGGAGAATGTATACATGTCAGAAACAGCATAGCCCCTGTTCTTATGGCACTCATATTTAATGGACAATGTCATATACTGTACATATATAGTTATTATACATGTAATAACAATATTTTATACAATGTGCCTTACGCGCAAGGCAAAATATTATGAAACGTGCCAGAGGGAAAAGCTGTTATTAACAAAGAAGAGAGCCAGTGGGCTATGCTGAATCCTTTTGGCAGATCACTGACTCAAACTGAGCTTGCAGCTACTATTTTTGTGATTATTTCTCCCTTCCCCCTGCCCCTGAGCTTTTGTATATTGCTTTTTAGCCTAGTATTTTCTGATCCCACCATTATGTGTACATTTTATTTTTTGAGCCTAAGTTCTGGGAATTATTTTGTGTCTATTAAATTCAATCTCATGAGATTTGGCATATATTTCTAGCCTGTTGAGATCTTTTTGTATCCTCATTTTGTTGTTTAATGATTTAGGCTCCTACTAAGTATAGGTTTTGCATATTTCATAAATATATCATCTATGCTTCCATTTAAGTCAGTTATACCACACCCCTCCAAATACACACCAAAAAAAGCTGAACTCTATAGCAGGTCCTTAGAGAACCCCCTCCAAGTTGACATACATCTATGACTCTTTGGGTACAGTTGTTCAACTAACAAGTAAATGAAATTCATATTTCTCCATTTTGTCTACAATGTATATTTTCTTTTAGATATAGTATAACTATAATTTTTCCTGATCTTTTAATGTACTAATATTATCAAAAATACAAATTAGTGTAGAATTGCTGACCTTGTTCTTACTGGTTCCATGCTTTCTCTTGGTGACAATTGCTTCTTCCCTTAAATGCTTACAAATGTATAATTTATTAATTTGTTTTAGAATTTCATTGGAATTATATATCAGACTCACATGTTTCTAGTTTGTGAATCCTACCTTCACCGTTAGGAAAATGAGAACTGCATTTTCTTCTTTCTAATAATCTCCCATTTCTGATGAGCAGGATGATTTTAGGAAAAACTGGAAAGGCTTACATGAACCTATGAAAAGTGAAACGTGAAGAACCAGAAGAACATTGCACACAGTAACAAGAATATTGTGTAATGATCAACTATGAACAACTTAGCTCTTCTCAGCAATACACAATTTCAAAGAACTCATGATGAAGAATTCTATTCACATCCAAAAAAGAAGTAAAAGAGTCTGGATGCAGATTGAAGCATATTATTTTCACTTTCCTTATTTGTTTTGTGTTTTTTTCCTTTTGTTTTGTTTCCTCTCTCATGACATAACTAATATGGACACATATTTACCCTATTGTACATATATAACCTATATCAAATTGTTCACCATTTTAGGAAAAGGAGAGAGAAGTGGGGAAGGGGAAGAGAGGGAGAGAGGGAGAAAATTTGGAACTCAAAAATTTTTAAAAATTAATGTTAAAAATTGTCTTTACATGTAATTGAAAAAAGTACTATTAACTATGATGTCCCTCAATTCAAGTTAAAAAAAAAATCTCCCATTTCCTTTATTTCCCCTAGACCACAGAGAATAGTTTAGCATTCACATCTGCAAATTCTTTCAGCTCCCTGGGATGTAAATTTTTCTGGACCAAATGTTCTAAAACTATTCAGATCAGCAAGGTGGACTCTTACTTTGTCTTCATCTCTCTTGGGCTTCGATGTTTGTTTCATCCTTTACAATCTGAATGCTATTTTCTTGGACATAGAGACAGATGCAAAATAGGAACCACTTTCTATTCTCCAGGAAGATTATTACATTTTATGCCCCAAGCAGCTGGTCTATATTTTCTTCTTTCTCTTCTTGTCCTTAACACAACTTTAAAAAATCCTCTTTAGTATTCGTCTCAAACCTCAGTTCACATTATAGTTTAAGGCTCGTGACATTATTTTTATGGGGCAGTGGCAAAGGTGAACCTTTTTTTATTTTATGTACAAGTAACACAGTTTTACAATGGGTTGAGTGGTTGGGTAGATCAGATAGCTGTTGGGAGTCCAACAAATTGATATCTAATCACAAAACAATATCTATATATTTTAATTTAATGCAATTTGATGTAACCTATATTTTTTGGGTACCACTATAAGAACTATTGTTCTCTCATGAGGCTACACTTGTAGGCCTGACTATACTGGTTAAAAGAGCCATGACATCATGACAAGTCAGAAGTCAGTAACAGCTGAGGCTGCAATTTGACTCCTTCTTCGATGTTGCCTAGTATCCTTAAACTTCCAAAGCCTTGGTAATGCCCCCATGTCTACCTCTGTTCTAAGAAGAATCTTCTGATACCATTCTTACAAGATTGTAAGTTGTCACGCTATATTAATCTTCAGTTACCTGACCTCAACTCTATTTCTTATCCAAGTTCTCTTGAAAATTCTTACTGTATCAAAGAGCAATCTGAGCTGTATCATTCTCTCACTTCTTCCCCCTCTGCTTCCTCATTAGGATAATTCCTGAATGTGTGGTAGCTATTTCCTTCCTGTCACCCCCTCATCTCTCTTTATTCATGTTACTTTTGTAACTCTCCGGCAAGGATCTTGCCTATCTTTTGTTTGAATTTGGTTAAATCTGCAGGACTTCCCAAAAGCATATTCCTACTTTCCAACTGTATTAATTGCACTGCAGGTGAGTTTCTGTTGGCAATTACCTAGTCTAATTATATCATTAATTGCTCTCCTTGCATGCTCTGCAGTATGTAAAAAATGACTAATAACAATGGAGCCCAGGGTCTTTGGCTATTAGTCCTCTAGCTAGGGAGAATTATTTTTTAAAAGCATGGAGAATGGGGACAGGTTGGGTTGGGTCATTCTGGTCTCCCCTTTCATTAAGAGAGTTGGTTGTCCATAAGGGTGTATAGGGGAGCTTAATCTGGTAAAACCTCTCCAAATACCCATAGACATTAGCTGGCTGGTACAGCAAAAGTCACATACATCCAAAAAGAGACTTTAAAATGTAAGAGATTTGCTCGATAGCTTTTCACAATTTACAAGACATTCTTATATTTACACTATTTTTTAAAGAAGAGCTGTCCAAAGAAAACAGGGTGTATATTATTAGTCCCCTTGACTGATGAGGAAACTGAGGTTCATAAAGGTAAAGTCACCTCATACAAGCTCACATTTACATAGGATTTGAGATTTATAAAGCGGCAGAGTACCTATACCATGCAATGGATAGTCAATCTTGGAGTCAGGAAATCTAAAGTTCAAGTTTATCTCTTTACATTATATGCTGTGCAAGAAAAGATAAGTGACTTGCTTAGGGTCACACAGCCAGTGAGACAAGATTTGGACTTGGGTCTTCCTAACTCCAGGCATAGCACTCTAAACACTGAGCCACCTAGCAGCCTCAAAGCATTAAATATCTGTGGTTCAGTAGAAAAAAAGCACTGGATTTGGAGCCACATTGCCTGAGTTCAAATCTTAGTTCTACTACTTTCTTCCTGAATGAACTTGGTAAGTCACTCAATCACTCTGCGCTTCAGTTTCCTTATCAATAAAATGAGAGAATTGAATTAGAATATCTCAGAGGTCTCTTTCTGACTCTATCTATGACTCTATGATCTAGGCCCCTCAGATCACTTTATAAACTGGATAGCAGGTGTGAACCTGAACTGATGGAGGGAATTGAATCATTAGCTGTTTCCAACACCAATAAAATCACGGGTCTGGTTCCAAAAAACAAAACAAAGCAAAACAAACAAACAAACAAAAATTGCCCAGAGACTCTGGGTGTTTGTCTCAACCTCTCCGAGTCCCAGTCTCGCCAGGCAAATGGGGATAATGATACCTATTATCTTGACTCTGGGGTTGGTTATGAGGTTCAAATCAGAGAATTTGCTGAGATACTTGGGAACACTTAGAGCTCCATGACATAAATGTAAACTATTACCATTATTACAATATGTTAAAACACTGGAATAAAAAACCAATAGCTGATATGTTGTGATCCAGGATCATAGATCTATACCAGGAAGGGACCTCAGGGGTCATCTAGTCTAACTCCTTTTTTCACATCAGGGAAATGACATTTAAAAGATTAAATATCTTTCCCAAGATCATCAAGATTGAAAGAATAGAAAGTGAGATCTGAACCCATGCCCTCTGGCTCCAGCATCAGGGTTACTTCTAGAGGGCCATCTCATTTACTCTTCTTGACAATGAGGTGGGCTAAGAAAGGCAGCAAGCCCAAAGATGCACATAAAGAATGCAAAAGTGAGAGAAATGGAATCACCCAGCCATAGTCAAGTATCTGTCCTTATATAGTGGAGACTGAACTTGATCCTAGGTCTTTCTATTTTAACCCTATTCCCTCAATGCACCATTCTACTTTTAAGGGGTGAACTTAAGGGAAAGGACCCCATGAGTCAAACAAATAGCTGCCATTTATTCCCTTTGGGAAAGAAGCTGAGTCTTGCATTTCTCCTTGGTATGAGCCTCCTGTAATTATTGGTATAGGTGGTGATAACAATTCTTAACCTATGTCAAGAAGATCAATTAGCCAATCTCTATGGCTTCATTTCTTTTCAAACTTCAATCATATGCCAATTAGTGAGTCTTTCAGTCCTTTAATTATTTTCCTTGCTCTTCTCTTTAATTGCTTTGGGTCACCTACAGAGGCCATGTATCAGTGTGGTGATGAGGTCACATGCACAGATATTAAATTTCATCTCCCTAAGGGCATGAGTAAAGCAGATTCAGACATGAATTGGAAAAATAACTAGGTAATATATTCTCACTGGCTCCTTGCTCTCTAACAGAGAATATGTATGACCCGGGAGATGGGCAATCTCTGTGAGGTAGAGTAATTAGAGAGGGCTTTTCTGAAGAGTTGGGACTTATATTGTATTTAATATCCTCCTGTAACTAGACTTCTTATTCTTATCCCTTATTTTGGTGATTCCATGTCATACAGTAGTAGTAAGAATCCTATTTGTTGTGAGTTATATGGCTTACAAAGTACTTTCAAACCATCCTGTGAGATAAATAGCACATGTGTTACTGTATATCTCTTCACTCATTTTAGAATTCTTTGGCTTCTCCAATAGGCCCCCAGGAAACTGAACATTGGGAAATGTCATCTTGCAAGATCCAGTGAGCCTTGATATGCACACGTTCTTAGAATCCTCTGTTTCTCTGATTTGAGAGTGCAACCATGACCTCCTCAACCTCCATTGGTTGAACTGGGGGACAAACATCTCAGACATCTTATTTCCCATCCCACTACACTCATTTCCTATGTTATGGTTTTATTTTGTGTGTTGTCCTCTCTCATTAGATTGGAAGTTCCTTCAGGTACAGACTGTCTTTCTTTTCCATATTTTTTTATTCCCAGTACTTAGCATAGAGTCTGGCACATTGTAGGTGCTTAATAAATATTTTTGACTATGAATTATACCCATTTTATAGATAAAGCAAATGTGATTCAGGAAAGTTAATTGCCCTGCCCCAGTTTACATAGCTAGTAGAAGTCAAATCTGAGGTTTTACACATCTCCCTTATTTCTAAATCTAGTATTCTTTCTACTAGTTGGATGGGAATTAAGGGACTTGGGTTCTAGTCCCAGATCTGTGATCTAATACCTGAATGAATTTGTAAAATCACTTTTTATGTGATAAAGAAAACTAATGCCATATGCAAAGAAGCAGAGTGGAAGATTTAGAGGGCGTAAGATGGCTCTATTACAATGCTTGAAGGGTAGTCATATGAAAGACTTGTTTTTCCTTTGTGCCAGAGAATTTGGCTGGAAGTTTCAGAGAGACAGGGTTGGAATTTATGTAAAGAAAAACTTTCCAACATTTCAAGCTATCCAAAAAGCTGCTGTGAAAAGTGATGTTTCTGCCTTAGTAGAATATAAGCAAACTGGGGAGAAGGGATTGTTTATAGGACCATTGGTTTAGAACTGGCAAGGACTTTAGAAGTAATATAGTTCATACATAAAGGTTAAGTGACTTGCCCAAGGTCACACAGCTAGTAAGTTTCAGAGGTGGAATCTGAAATCATGTCTTCCTGATTCGTGTTTTAACATTCTGAACACTATGAGAATTCCTTGCACTATGCAATTTTATCCCCAAGTCCTTTCTCCTAGTACATACTTAAATGGTTATTTAATAGAGGTAATTAAGTATAGTGGAAAGAGTACTGAATTTGGAGTCAGATGACCTGGGTTCAAATCCTGGCATACTTACAAGTTGTATGGCTTTCGACACATCTTCCATATCTCTGAACATAAGTTTCTTCATTTGTAAAATGGAATGGGGTGGGGGTAAATAATCTTTAGAGTCCACATAGCTTTAAATCATAAGATCATATGAACTGAGGTGGGGATTGGACTAGATGGCTCCTAAGATCCATTCTAGCTATGAGATTCTATGGTTCTAGAATTGTCACCTCAGTTGTAATTATGTTTTATCCCCAAACAGCTAAGCTGATTTGATTTAAATAATATTAATAATATCCTATGTTTCTATAGCTCTTTAATTCTTTCAGCAACCACATGATGTAGGTAAAAATCATCCAGATGATATTTATAAAGGAAGCTTGAAGGAATTCCAGCCAAATATCTCAACTAAACATGATGTGAAAGATAATTCCTTAGAAGACTTATATGAAACGATAAACACTGAGGTGATCGGAACCAGAAGAAGTAATAGCAATATTGTAATGATGATCAACTGTGAAGACATAGCTACTTTAATCAAGATGGTTCCAAAGGACTCATGATGGAGAATGCCATCAACCTTCAGAGAGAACTGATAAGCTGAATGTACACTGAAACATACTTTAAAAAATTATTTTAGACTCAAACACCACAAATACATTATAAATAAAAACATATTATAAACTTAAATACAAAGTAAGAAAGAAAAAATGCATGTCATGTGCATAGCAGAACATAAGATTCAAAATATATAATAATAAATTTTCATTTCTGTATGATAAATAATATACTTGGGTAGAAAATTTTTCATTTTTCTTTGCTTCTATGTGAGTTTTCTTTCGTTCTCTCATGTTCACTTTTTTACTTTGATCTTTTTTCCCTCTCATATCTCCCCAGAAAGCTACAATAAAGTTTAGATATGTTTCTCTATAGTTATAGACATCTACATACACATATTTGCATATACATGCATATGTAGACTTACACTTTCCCAAACATACTGTACTCCTGATCTGTGTTTTTATGTTTGTGCATATCTCTTGTTCCCTATCCCTCCTGCCTCCTCTACTTGACTTCTAAGCACTACCTTGACCTCCTATTACTTTCTTACCCCCCTCCAAGGATACCTCCCCTATTCTCCCATTCCCATAAATCTAAATACCTTTCTATACTCTCTTTTTACCTATTCCCTTATTCTCCCCTCTAAAGATCCCTCCCTTGTCCTCTCCCCATTCCCTATGCCCTTACCATTTTATTTCTTCTTAATTTAGAAGACTTTTACACTCTTCTAAATAAATATGTATTGTTCCCTCATAAACCCATTCCCGATGAAAGCAGGTTACCAGAACTACCAGTCCCCTCCCCCATCCAAATCTTCTGTATCAATTCTTCCTCTTGCACCTTATTTGTATAAAATAGTTACTCATTTTAGATATTCCTAAATGGTTTTACTTTTTAGATTCATATCATACTAAAGTTTACCCCAATCTTTCTTATGAGCTACACAATTATTAATAAAAATCTTAGACATCATTTTATATATATAAAAATAAAGTCTGTCCTTATAATCAGTTTTTGGTATATACCTTATATTTCTCTTGATTCTTGTATATTGAATCTTCTATTTAGCTTAGCATTTTTTAAACAAAGTCTTTAAAGTCTTAGACTTTGGCAAATGTCCACTTTTTTCATTCAGGATAATACTTAACTTTGCAGGGTATGATGTTTTCAGGCAGAGTTCCACTTCATTTGCTCTTCAATATATTGTGTTCCAAAACCTGCAATCCTTCAATGTTTCTGCTGCTAGGTCTTGTGTGATTTGAATTGTAGCACCATCATATGTAAATTGTTTTCGTCTTGATGCTTTTAATATTTTATCCTTGAGCTGGGGGTTTCAGAATTTGACTATGATATTCCTATGAGTTTTCCTCATTGGATCTCTTTTAAATGGTGATTGATGGATTTTTTCAATCTCTACTTTCCCCCCTTGTTCTAATGCTTCAGGACAATTTTCTTTAACTATTTCTTGTATTATTGCATCAAGATTCTTTTCTGACCATAACTTTCAGTTAGTCATATTATTTTTATATTTTTCTCTTCTTGATCTACTCCCCAAATCTGTTGTTTTTCTTATGTTTCACTTTCTATTCTATTTTTTCATTATTCATATTTTGCTTAATTATTTCTTGATCTCTTATAATTTCACTGGCTTCACTTTGCCTAACTGTAATTTTTAAGGTGTCATTTTCCTCTTTAAGATTCTGGATCTCTTTTTCTAAGTAGTTGAATTTCCTTTCATAGCCTTCTTGTTATCCTTGGATTATTCTTATTTACTTATTTTTAGTTTTCCCTCCATCTCTGTCATTTGATAAATTCTTTTTAAAGATCTTCTATGATTTTTAACCAGGTGATCATTTCATGTTACTCTTTGGGGGTTTCTTTACTTCAATATTCTCCTTTCAAGATCAACCCTATTCATCTCTATTCCCATAATAGCTCTCTATGGTTGGACTCTTTCTCCTTTGTGCATTTTTTGTGGTAATAGTTTAATTTTTGTAATCACCTCTTAAGCCTGAGTTATGGGAAATGGCACCTCTTGCCCCAGATCTTCAGTTCTCTTCTCTAGCCTAGAACCAAAACCAAACCTCCTACTTCCCGTAAGTGCCCACAGCCAGGGGCTTTCTGCCCCACTGCTTCTGCACTCATTGGGCATGTGCTGGTTCTACTCATTCTTCTCCTTAATCTTTCCCAGGCTCAAATGCCCAACTCCCCTCACTACACTGGGGGTAAAAGTTCCTGTGGCTGGGAGCTGGACAGTCTGTTAAACCAATTAACCACAGGACTTGGTGCATCCTGTTTAAGTAGGTTGCTGCTTGTTGTTAAAATGGAGCCTAGTCTGGAGGTGTTTACTCTTAATAGGGACCAAACCTTGCCCTGGGATTTTTCTTCACATCTTCTAATTTTTCCAGGAAGACCCCAGTTGTGCCCCTATTCTTATGTATCTCCACCCATACTTTGTTCAACCTAATTTGACACTTTTGCATGGGAAGATCTTGAGAGCTCAGAATTTTCTGACTTACTCTACCATCTTCCCAGAATCCTCTCTTGAAACATACTTTTTCACTTAATTTTTCTTGCTTTTTTCTGCAACATGGCTAGTATGGAAGTATGTTTTGCACAGCTTTGTATGTATATTTGATATAATGTTTTCCTTCTCAATGGGTGGGGGAGGAGCTGGTAGGAGGTAGAGAAATTGAAACACAATTGAAAAAAATGAATGTTCAAATAAATAAAGCATAATTATAACAAGAAAAAAATAGAGAATCCCTTAGATCATTGGGAAGACTTTAAACTTTTTTTTAACTATTAAACTTGGGAATCACAGGAGGACATAATCTAAAAGTGGTATAGGTCATGTACACATTTAAATATTATACAAGGCAGATTGATATTAATTGAAAGGAGAGATCCAAGGTAGGTATAACATGTGAGAAAACTGAAATTAGAAACCCGAAATTGGAGAGATCATTGTCATAAGGGGGCATCAAGGAAACTGTCACGGAGGAGGTGGCACCTGAGTTGGGCTTTGAAGGAAACAAGAAATTTTCAAAGGTGACAATAAGGGTGAAGTCCTTGCCAGATGTAGGAGAAGCCAAAAACAAAGGTCAAAATATGGGAGAAGGAAGGGTGAGAGCAGGATATAGACAGTAGTCTAATGTGGTTGAAATTTATAGTACACAAATAGCAGTGATTGATAAGGTTGGCAAGGTAAGTTGAAACCAAATTGTGTAGAATCTTAAATGCTAGGATTTAGAGATTATGCTTTATTCAGTAGGCAATGGGATATCCATTAAAGGCTTTTTGAAGTGTGTGATGATCACTGCAATAATAATACCAATGATCAGAGGATTATTTGGGTAGCTATATGACATTGAAAAACAAGGCGATAAATTAGAGGAAATTATTACAATAATCCAGGTGAAAGTGATTTCAAACATGAATTGGGTGGGTATAGCTAACATATATATGTTATATAATATATATGTTATATAATATATTATATTATATGTTATATAGCATATATATACGTATGAATCATGATGAGGAGACAGATGGAAAGATTGCTAAAGTAGAATGACTAGGATGAATCTTGCGATTTCTACCTCAGTACCTGTTCAACTATTCCTCAGTGCCTCTAATCTAGACTGCAAGTGGTCTACTTATCCTCTATTGGACATAAAATCCAATCTCCTGTCTCTATCCTATGCAATACAATAACAGACGATATGACATGATGCAATACAACACAATATGATACTATACTTCATTCCACTATGTTGTATGATTTTCTGGGACAGTTAGACAGGGCAGTTTATAGAGTTCCAGGCCTGGAATCAGGAAGACTCATCTTTCTGAGTTGAAATCTGGCCTCATTCCTTTTCCTTAATTCCTTTTGCCTCAGTTTCCTCATCTGTAAAATGAGCTGGAGAAGGAAATGGTAAACCACTCTGATGTCTTTGCCAAGCAAACCCCAGATGGGGTCACCAAGCATCAGACATGGCTGAAATGACTAACCACAAGAATACAAGAAGATAAAACAACAAACGTTTATCAACTACCTCATATGCATGTGCTAGATCGCAGTGGAGATGCCAAGATTATATAGCATGATCTGTTCCTTGTGCTTGGAAACTTGCAATTGAGGAGATATGAGACATCGGCACAGAAAGCTATAGATAGAAGCTACTCATTAAAAAGGTAACTCTGACCTCATCTGTAAGATATATTGGAAAAAGGATAGATTACAAGTAGGGAGAAAAACTAGGAGATCACATATTTGTAGGTGACCTTCAAGGAGGCTGCTGTGGTCTTTACTAGAGGAAAGACTGCCACGTTCAGTCAGAAAACCTCAATTTAAATCTTACTATTACATATGTGACTACAGACAAGTAATTTAATTCTCTCTGGGCTCAATTTCTCCATCTGTGCAACAAGAGCATTGGATTACATGACTTCTGAGGTCTCTTTCAGCTCTATCTCTATGATACTTTTATTATTTTAGTTTCTTATTTGCGAAATGAGAGAATGGGACCAAATGACCTCTAAAGTGACTCCAGCTTAAAATGTATGATGAATGAAGACATATTTATTAAGATCCTCCTTTGAGCCAGGCACTATTTAGGTACTGGAGACAGGAGTGCAAATAGTACTTGTATCTCCAACAAGTTGGTTGTTGTCCTTCATTGTTGAATGCCTCCTTAGCTGTACTTCCAACTGGAGAAGAGGTTTTGAGGGTCATTAGGCTCCTCTCATGTGGCAAAGTACCTGGTGCTATTTCTATTCCGGCTGAGATTTACAAGGCTGGGGGACCATTGCTCATACAAAAGCTGAATGAAATTATCTAGGTTATATGGCAAGAAGAGGTTATCCAAAAATGACTCCATTGTCCATCCCTATAAAGGTAAAGAAAGTAGATTATCATGTGACAATCACAGGAGGATCTCTCTCTTACTCATTGCTGAGAGAATTCTTGTCAGAGTTCTCCTTAGTAGACTGATCCTTCACCTGGAAGATGGTTATCTACCTGAAAGCCAGTGTGGCTGCAGAAAGAGATGAGGAATGGTTGATACGGTGTTTGCTGCACAACAACTCCAAGATAAATGCCAGGAGAAGAACAGGGCTCTGTACACAACATTTGTAGATCTGACAAAGGCCTTTGATACTGTAAGTCATGAGGGCTTATGGAAAATTATGTCAAATATCCAGCAAGTACTTAGCAGTACCTGTTGTCAAGGAACTTATATTCTAACACATACAAAGATAAAAGCATCCAGAGAAATGAGATTTAGTTTGGGGAGTTACATGCATAATCAATATATACAAAGACTGGTAATTGTCATGATCTTTCCAGTGCAAAGGTAGTACTAATTCAATTATTAGACCAAGAACAAGAGTAGGAAATAGGAAGAGGAGGGTGGTGAGTCATGAGTGGGAGGAATTATGGGTGATAAAGAATAAATTAATCAATTAATAAGCCTTTATTAAGCACCTACTATGTGCCAGGAACTGTGCTAAGCACTAGGGATACAAAAAGAGGCAAATAACAACCCCTACCCTTAGGGAGCTCACAGTCTAACGGGAGAGACAACATGCAAACAAATATATACAAAGCAAGCTCTATACAGGATATTAAGATATAATTAAAGTAAGGAAAGCACTGGAATTAAGAGGGGTTAGGGAAGGCTTCCTGTAGAAGCTAGGATTGTACTTGGGACTTAAAGCCAGAGAGGTCAATATTTGAAATGAAGGAAGGAAATCATTCTAGACATGGAGCATAGTTAGAGACAATGCCCAGAACTGAGAGTTGGAGTGTCTTGTTCAGGGAAGGTTAGTAGGCCAGTGTCAATGGATCAAAGAGTATAAGTCAGGGAGGATGGTAGAAAAAAATCAGAAAGGTAGGGAGAGGCTGTTATGAAAAGTTTTGAATGACAAACATTTTGTATTTGCTCCTAGAGGCAATAAAAAGCCACTGGAATTCACTGAGGTAGTGATGGTGGTAGTGGTGCTGGTGGTGGTGGTGCTGGTGATGACATAATCAGACCTGCATTTAGAAAATCACTTTAGTGACTGAATAGAAAATGGGTTGATTTGGGGAGAGACTTGAGACAGGCAGCCACACCAGCAGACTATGTAATAGTACAGATGTCAAATGATAAGAGCCTGAACCATGATGATAGCAAAGGAGAGAAGGGGATATATGTGAGAGATGCTGTTGCAAAGGTGAAATTGACAGGTATTGACAAAGTTTGGATATGGAGGGTGAGAGATAGAGACAGAAAGAATCCAGGAGGAGTCCTGGGTGTGAGCCTGAAGAACTGGAGGGATGTAATAGGGAATTAATAGGGAAGATGAGAGTGGGGAGAGGGAAGGTTTAGGTGGAAAAATAAGGAATCCTGTTTTAGACATACTGAGTTTAAGATGTTTACTAGACATCTAATTTGAGGCATTTGAAAAGCAGTTGGAGTTGTGAGACTGGAATTCAGCAGAGAGACTGGGGCAAGTTTGGTGGATTCAAGAACCTTCAGCATAGAGATGAACATTAAATCCATAGGAAGTTATGAGATCACCAGGTAAAGTAGTAAGGAGGGAAAAGTGAAGATGATCCAGGACACAACCCTGAGGGACATCTACAGTTAAAGAATGGGATCTGGAAGAAGATCCAGCAAAGGGAACAGCAGAGATAAAGAAGATGGGAAGATGCCTGGAGAAGTCTTGTTATCTTTGTTGATGACTCAATGTGATGTGAAACATGGTCTGGACCGGCTGGACATAGTGGATTGAGGTGAATTTTACTGAATTACCAACCAGTCGGAACAGTTTATGGTGTCCCAGATTTAAGTGAATTGGTTATCTCCTCTAGGTGTGAGAGGGGATGAGGGACATCTCTGGAGAGCTGATGGGCCATAACGGAAGGAGGGGGGTATTAACAGGATTTTAATATAGAGAAGAGGTTATAGGTATTTCAAACAGATCAAAGGAAGACTGGACAGGACTTAGGGACTGATAGTCAATAACCTATTTGTTTCTGTTGCTTTGAGACTCAATAACAGCATCTGTGTGATGAACTTTTATTTTAAACTTATTTCTCTTACTCTTATAATTTATAGGTTTGGCTGGACTTTCTGATTCAACCCGTATTTGAACCAGCATCTCTCATGTAACATAACTGAAAACTGGATACCAATCCCTTGCTTGAAAACCTGCAATGAAAGTTTGCTCATCACCTTCCATTCCACTTTGGGGTGGCTCTCCTTCTTAGGAAACCTTTTCATAACAATTAATTCAGGGTAAAGAATTAAACAAACAATTAGATTTAAAGGTAGAAGGGACCATAATGATGACCCAGTCCAAGCTCCTCATTTTATAGAAGAGGAAACTGAGGCACAGGGAGGAGAAACAACTGCTTTGACTTTATTTTTCAAAGGGCTCTTTCTCTCTTTCTAATCCTGAGGCTTTTTCCACAAATGGAAATTTGCCTTCTCTCCGATGGGATATTTTTGATGTACTCATGTATAAATGCATCAAAAAACAGAAGGAGGATCCTTTTCATACTTCATCTACTTTCTTGTCAATCTCAACTTCATTTTCAATTCCCTCCTTCAGTGTCCTAATTTCCACCTTGATGGATTGCTTGATTTTTCCCTTGTCTTGCTGCTGAGGAGAGAATATTTTCTCCTTGGGTTTTTGTGGCCGATGAACAGTGGAAAAAGTGGTGAATTTGTGCTGATTGCTGGAGCCTGGCCTTGAAACTGCTTCATGATGGAGGAGAAGGGGTTATTAAATCATGGTGATGATGATGTTAAAGATGAGGATGACGAGGCTGACAACTAGCAACCTACCATATGGTGGGCAGTGTGTAAAGTACTGGGGACACATGAAAAAAAGGAAAAATTAGTCTATGCCAAGGAGCCCACAATCTAACGGGAGAGATAACACGCAAATAAGTATGTACAAATAAGCTCTCTCTTGTGGTTCAAGAAAGCTGTAGCATGCACAGAGGCCACACCCTGGTTAAACTGTCTGAGCAGATGGGCTAAACCAGGTTGAAGGTAACTGACAGGTCTCAGACCTCTCATTGAGTTAGGCGGATGACTACCCTGAGTGTGTGAAGACTTTCCCCAAGAGAATGGGGGGATGTGAATAATTTGTCTCAATGACCAGGAAGACGGTTAAAGCAAGCACCATGGGGGAGTGCTTAAAGCTTGGTCAGACATCAAACATGCCAAGGACATCTTCTTGCAGAAGGTGGGACTTTAGCTGAGACTTGAAGGAAACCAGAAATTATAAGAGACAGAGATGCAGAGGGGGAGCATTCCAAGCATGCATGACAGCCAGTGAAAATGCTTAGAATGAGGAGATGGAGTGTCCTATTCAAGGAACAGCAAGGATGTCAGTGGATTGCAGAGTTTGTGTAGAAGAGTAACTTTTAAGAAGATTGTAAAGGTAGGAAGGGTCTAGGTCATAAAAAGCTTTTAAAAGTCACATAAAGAGTTTTATATTTAATACTGGAAGCAATAGGGGCCTACCATAGTTTTTTGAGTTGGGGATAAGTGTGTGACATGGTCAGACCTGCATTTTATTTTAGGAAGATCAATATAACAGGAAGGATTGATGTAGAGAGAGACTTGAGGCAGGGAGACCAATCAGCAGGCTCTTGCAATAGTCCAAGTATGAGATGACAGGTATCTGCACCAGGATAGTGGCACTGTCAGAAGAGAAAAGGGGGCATAGATGAGATATTACAAAGTTATTACCAACAGGATTTGTCGAGAGAATGGATAGGGGGGCAGTAAGAAAGAGGAGTTGAGTATGACATATAGAATTGTGCTTTACATTTATACAGTAATATATGATTTTAAAAACAACTTATATGCATTGTTTATCAATCACCATTTATATATTATCTACTACATGAAGGTGCTCATGACATAAAAGAAGAATTTATACTTCCTGTTGGGGTTAGGGATACATCCATACATACATACACACATCTACATAGAATTATATTTGAAATATATACAAAACTATAAAGCGCTAGAAATTTGGAGGACCAGGAAAAGCTTAGTGCAGAAGGTATGATTTGAAGAAAACTAGGGCTGCCGAGAGGCAGAAGGGAGAAGAGAGTGAGGGTCAACTTGGGTAATGGCTCAGCGGTAGGAGATGGTACTATTTGATCCTTGCAACCCTGTGAAGTAGGTTGTGAAGGCATTATGATTCCCATTTTGCGGATGAGGAAAGGGAAGAATGATTCAAACTATAAATGGTCTCTTGGTCAGAATGGATTTTCTGTGTCCATTGTAGAGGATTGCATATCCCTTGCATTTACATTTCTTGCAGTTTTGCCAGAGAATGTTGTTCCCATGCACAAATTACTTTCTATTTAATTTTTAATCTTTATTTACTTTGTATATATTTTAAATTCATTTCTTTGATCATGTTATTTCCTGAGGTCACAGCAAAGCTTCCTGAGGGCAGGGCAGGGATGGTACAGTTTATGTTTTTTGTATTTCTAGGACATACCAAAATACCTGGCACATAATTGAAATTTCATAAATATTTGTTAAATAGAATTGAGTTTTATTGAATTGAATAGAATTGGGGGTTGTGGTATAATGGAAAGAAGGTTGGATATGGAGAAAGATGATTTATATTGGAATATTATTTCTGAGATTTAGTACCATATGACCTTTGGTAAATCTTTGGTTAAATTTTTCCATCTTCCAGATAATGACATTTGTGTGACCTAAAATCACAGAGATGCTTCAAGTGAAATATTTTGCAAAATGTAAAAACACCACAGAAATATCAACTAATGAGGCAGCTAGGCAGTGTCAGAAAGACTTGAGATTAAATCTATCCTCAGATATGTTAGCTATGTGACCCTGGGCAAGTCACTTAACCCTCAATGCCTCAAAAAAAAAAAAGAAATTTAAACTAATGTTAAATGTCTCTCCTTCTATATCCCAATACATGACAACTTCTTTACACTAACCTCTTTTTAATCTGAGCTAGTGCATAAGGCAAACTTGTACCGAGTGGAGTGATAAGAGTAATAATATCAGTAATTCACATTTTTGTACTGCCTTTTACAAATCCCATCTTTTACAACAGCCCTGTTTTAGAGGTAGTGCATGTATTATCCTTTCACAGATGAGAAATTTGTGGCTCAGAAAGGTTAACTCAGGGCCACCCTGCTAGTATAATAGGATGATGATAGTAATGGATAGAATGATGGAAAAAGGAAAAGAATTGGAGTTAGAAGACCTAGATCTGAATCCTGGTTCTACTGATTACTTGTGTGCTTTGGGAGTAGAGGAGAAGACTCACTTTACCTCATCAAGTTTTAGTTTCCATCTCTATCAAAATAAAGATATTTCTTCTAGTTCTAAATTTATTAGGACCATAAATCTAGAGGTGGAACAGACCCTAGAAGCTACTTTATTCAACCTTTTAATTTTACAGATGTAGAAACTGAGACTCAGGAAGGTGGCACACATAGTAAGCTCTCAAGTTGGGATATGTACCTGGATCCCCTCAAACTGAAGGTAGCAGACATTCCCCTCACCAGTGCAGATGGAATAGGGCCTCCCCGAAATTGAGATTTTATTGGATTGATGCGAGAACTGCTTTCTCTAGCATGTTTGTTTTTATAGTAGCCAGCCAATTTTTATCCTTAGCTGTCTAAGAGTGAAGGGTTTGGAATGTCTTGTGGGTATTTTTTGTTTCTTTCTTTCTTTTTGGGGGGAGTGTATATTAGCTTCCTGGCAGTTGCAAAACAAACACTTTTCTTTGCAATGTGGTAGGGAAAGGAATGCTCTGCCCTAGTGCTTCCAAAATGAACTGGAGCCTGGCATTGTGAGTCAGTTTCTGCCTCCTTGAGGATCTGATACTGGTGCCAGAGATGCTGTTAGTACTGGGCCTCCCACAGCATCACCATTAGATTTCCTTTCTCCAAACCATAGTGGAGTAGGAGAATATTAGTTATATGCTGGCAGCAGGGCCTTGGGAGAGTTCTCTAATGATCCATATGCCTAGTTGCCCAGTGTTTCTGGGAAGCTGGAAGAAGGGACAGAGGGACCCTGTGGATTATTGCTGAGTAGCGTGACTGGTTTTCTCTCTCTGTTTTCCTCCTGGCAGAGTTGCTCCTTGTTTAGAGAGCTCGGGGTAACAGATCCTTGCCAGTCATCTTGGCCCTCCCTGGCTAGTTCTAGCATTTTTCCTGGTCCTCCTATTTCATGTCAGTAGGGGTCCTTTCTAGGTTGGAACGAGTTCTGCTTATCATGTATTTCATACTTGAGGAGTGAGAGCTAGGAGGATGAGAGAGACCTTATGTTTATCTAGTTCAACTAGACCATTTTAGAAATAAGGCAAGTGAGGGCAAAAAAAAAAAGCCAAGTGACTGGTCCAAAGTCATACTGGTATAATAATAACCATAAAAACACAATAATAGCAATAACTATAATTACTTACATTTGCACAGCCATCTGGTTTACAATTGATATTCAAGGTGCACTTAATGTAATTCTACACTAAGACTTTCGACACTCTGTATTATGTCCTCACACTAATCCTTCTTCTTGATCTTTCTACTCAAAGTTTATGTAACCCTAATCCTCTCCTCCTACCTGTCTGACCATCCTTCTCACCCTCCTTTACTGACTCTTCATCCAGCTTATGCCCTGTAAGAGTGGGCTCTTTTCCTTCCATACTATATCACATGGTTATCTCATCAGCTCCCACGGACTCAATTATAATTCTGTGCTGATGATTCTCAAATGTACTTATCCAGCCCTAACTTCTCTCTTGACCTCCATTCACAAATTTCCAACCGCCTACTAGATATCTCATAATGGATGTCTTATAGATGTATTTATCCCTTCCACATCATGGAAATTATGAGTGCAGTGCCTCCAGCATCTGGAAAATACACGTACATTTTTTGGTCTTCCCTTTGTACCAGAGGAGAATTCTGAATTATTATGGTATTGAAAGACAAAATGTGTTGATACTATTCAATACTATACATGTATTTTATGCATTTCTTAGTTTTTAAACTTTTTTGGTCATCTGCTTGCCTTCACTTGTTATCTGTGGCTTATACAAAAATCCCGAAAAATTCTTATGCCAACACACAATATGTCAAATCTGATGGGGAAAGTAGTGATGTGTAAGGGATAACTGTATTAAACTCAACATGTCCAAACTTTAGTTCATTATATTTTCTTCCCAAGCCTTCCCTTCATCTTAATTTTCTATGGTAGCATTACTATTCAATACTATCTCTTATCACCATTCATTCTCGTAGTCACCTATGATCCCAACCTCTGTGCCATCCTCAACTTCTTACTGTCTCGTATTCTCCCAAATCCTCCTAATTCTACCTTCACAGCATCTCTTGTATATGCTCCTTTCTTCTGACACATCCTGGTAGAGGCCCTTATCACCTCACATGGACTGTGGCAGCAGCCTTCTGGGTGGTCTCCTTCAAGTCAGATATAAAATTGATCCTAAAACATCTGTCTATGTCACCTCCTCCCCCCGCCATTTAATCAACTGTAGCAGCTCCTTATTGCTTCTTGGATCAAATATGGAATCCTTTGTTTGTGGTTCAAAGTCTTACCTTTATGGTCTCCTTACACTTACTCACTCTCCTCTCTCTCTACTTTGCAATCCAGTTACCCTGGTCTCCTTGCTTTTCCTCATCCATTTCATCCTCCACTTCCTAACTCCATGCATTTTCCCTGTCCCTTATTCCTGGAATTCTCTCCCTCCTCATCTCTGTCTCCTGGCTTCCATGGATTTCGTCTCAGCTAAAGTCCCACTTTCTGAAGTCTTCCTTAGCGCCTTCCCTCTGATATTATACCCAGTTTATCTTATCTATATTTTATTTGTACATTGTTATTTGCATGCGATCTCTCTCATTAGACTATGAGCTCCTTAAGACCAGACTTTTTCTTTTGCCTTTCTTTGTGTTCTCAGTGCTTAAAACAATGCCCGACACACACTAGGCACTTAATAAATGCACATTGCTTTACTAACTGAATTACTGTCCCCGCATTGGAGCATAAGCCCATTGTGAGTAAGGGTTGTTTAATTCTTTGCATCTGTACCCTAAATGCCTAGGATAGTGCCTGGCACATAGTAGCAATTTCATAAAAACTTTTTGATTAGCTGATTGGGTACTTCCCTTAGTTCTACCTTCTATCTCAGGTGCTAATACCTTCCCCTTCTCCTCCAACTACCTTCTATTTGTATTGTATATACTTATACATCGTCGTTACTGTTCAGTTGCTTCAGCTGTGTGACTCTTCATGACCATATTTGGGGTTTTCTTGACAAAGACACTGCAGTACTTTGCCATTTACTTCTTCAGCTCATTTTACAGATGAGGGACTAAGGCACTCAGACTAGCTTCCTTAACAGGTAGGGCAAGATAACAAACATTTACTAATGCTTATATATCAGGCACTAGGCTAAGTGCTAGAGATACAAACTCAGGAAAAAAGACAGTCCCTTGTGCTCAAGGAGTTTATGTAAACTCTAATGGGGAAAGGCAATGACCAAAAGGGAATAGAAATATGATGGTATTGGAGGAGCTAACCATGGTTCTGAAGTTGAGGAAAGTCAGAAGCAAAGATGAAAGGGGAATCATGCATGGCTGAGCTTAACTAACTCTTCAAAAGTGGAGACCTCCCCTGGAGGAACTCATTAGTGGGAGAAAGCAGACAGAATGATAGAGTAATGTTCCTGGATGAGGAGACAGCTGAAACATGGTGGCAAAAGTCCAGAAAGTCAAAAGTAAACCTGGGAGGGAAAGAAGGATGTTGGGTTTAGGCCCTTCTATAAAATGGAGGCCCTAGAGGAGCTCAACAAGAGGCAAAGGGGGTTGGCATGGTGAAGGGGTGTTCCACAGTGAGAAGTTCACAGGAGTCAGTGGTTGTGCTAAGGTGAGGAAGCCTCAGGTACTGAGACAACCGAGGCATGATGGCAAAGTCCCCAAAAATCCAAAGCAAATGAGGGAAATGATTAATGAAGTATAGACAGAATGTAAACTCCTTGAAGTCGGGAACTCTTTCATTTTTGTTGTTTTATACTCATTTCCTAGTAAAGAGTGGCACACAGTAGATATTTCATATACTCTTGTTTATTTATTAATGTGACAATTAGAGAGGGAAGCAGTGTTTAAGAGCCTATATAGTTTCCTCATAATAGGTTATCCTATATTAACTTTACTTCTTTTTTGATAGGGTTGCCAATACCAGTAATTTGGGGGAATCATTTTTTCTATCAGATGCCTGGATTTCAGCACAGTATTTAAAAAAAAGTCTCATGATATCCTTGCATATATGAGATAGAGAGACATGAGCTCAACAATTACATGGTTAGGTGGATTTGAAACTTGTTAAATAAAAGAATTCAATGAATGACCCAAGGATAACCTAAAGGTAGGTCTTTGGTCAGGGTTCCAGGGATTTATTCTTTACTGTATCCTTTTCAGTCTTTTTATGATTTACTTAGATTAAAGCATAAATGGAAGGTTTATCAAACTTTCAGATAACAATATGCTAGGAGGAATGACTAGAACTTTGGAACAAGTCTATTAAGATGCATTTTAATAGAGATGAATATAAAGTCCCATCCTTGGGCCTTAAAACATCAATGACAGGATGCGTTTACGAAAAAGAACCAGAGTTATTTTGTGTCAGAAGTGCAACATCCTTCAATACAACTAAGTCAATCTTAGGTTGTGTTAAAAGAAGCATAATAAGCTTCTGTGAAATCATGGAAAATACAGAAGAGGCCTCAGTATGACATTACTCCTTCTGTTTTTGCAGTAACAATGGTGGTGGCAGAAAAGGGAGCAAGAGGGTATTAACATTTATATAGTGTTCAGACCATCTGTAAGTAACTTACTATTCTGAACATGAGATCCTTATTCAATTACCAAAAAGCAGACATGTTATTGAAAGTATTGAATCATAATATAGGATCAAAGATCTAGAAATGGATGAAACCTAGACAGAAATCTAGACTAATCCTTTGCTTTTACAGATGAGGAAAATGAGCCTCAGATAATTGAAATGATTTGCATAAGAGCTGAGATGTGAACCCAGGTCCTCTGACTCTCAAATCTCGCATTCTTTTTCCTAAAGCAAAATGCCTTCATCCCGACATTCCTGTTAACTATTCTGTAACAGGTGCCTGGGGAAAGACGAATGTAGGCAGGTCAGGGTAGGATCACATTCCATGGAGTACATGTGGAGATGGGACTTAAGAGACCATTCTCATGTGCACTAAATGGAATGTATTCTAATGCTTCTTTTTCCCTACACAATAATACAGAAAACGGGTCCCAGTCCTAAAGGAAATCAAATAGAATATAAATTTGAATAGACCTCTAGGGTTTATAAAGTGATCTCTTCACGATAAACCTGTGAAGTATGTAATGGTAATTAATTATAATAATAATAATAACAGCAATATTGTTGTTCTTGAGTTGTTTCAGTCATATCTGACTCTTCGTGACCCCATCTGAGGTTCTCTTGGCCTGGATGCTAGAGTGGTTTGCCATTTCCTTCTCCAGCTCATTTTATTTTATTTTTAACTTTATTTTTATTTAGTACTTTATTTTTTTCCCAATTACATGTAAAAACATTTTTTTAACATTTGTTTTTAAAACTTTGAGTTCCTCCAGCTCATTTTGTAGAAGAGGAAAGTGACTTGTCTAGGGTCATACAGCTAGTAAGGGTCTGAAGGTGAATCTGAACTTGGAAAGATGAGTCTTCCTGACCCCAGGGTTAGAACTCTACCCACTGTACTACCTAGCTGCTCAAAGAGTAATGTTAGCCTACATTTATTCAATGTTTACTATGTGCTTACACCATGCTATGCGCTTTACAATTATTTCATTTGATCCATACAACAATCTTGAGAGGTAGGTTATTATTCTCATTTTATAGATGAAAAAAACTGAGGCAAACAGAGGTTAAATGACTTATCTAAGGTCACACACCTAATAAGTATCTGAGGCTGGATTTGTACATGAGTTTCCCTGACTCCAGGCCCAGAGCTCTAACCACTGTGCACCTAGCTGCTCATGCATATATTTCATATATTATAAACTGAGTTTGAGAAATTAAATAATTTACTCTATATTACACACTAGTATTAAAGGTGAGATTTGAACTTAATTCTAGGGACTTCAGTTCTTTCTCCTCTCCTCTATATGCCCTCTCAGTATAGTAAAACTAAATAAATAGTGTTTTTTGAATAAAACCAGTTTTGACCACAGAATCTTCCAGGAATCTCCCAACAGGAAATCAAAGTATTTATTCAATTATCCACAACATTTTATTGTGCAAACAGGGACCAAAGAATGTGGATATTTGTGTGAGATTTTTTATTGGTTTCATCATCTACTCTCCTTCATAAATGGGAAAATGTGGTTGTCAATTAAAGCTTAGTAAAGTGCTTCTTTTCTTGAAAAAAAAATCAGCATCATATTTCATGCAAAATCAGAGCTACTGTTGGGCTACCTGAAATTTACAGCCTTCTGTCCCCGCAGTGAAAATTTGCAGTGAGATTAATGCCCCTTTTGCTGGCACTAAATCAATTTCATACATATGCTCATATTTTCACTGAAGTGACATGTAGCAAAGGCTGCTATTTTGTAGTCACTCTAAAAAAAACCCAAGGATATTTCCTAAGCCTCATAATCTCTCTCTCCTCCTCCTCTCTTAATATTACAACATCACAGAACTTTGAAGCTGGGAGGAACTGTATACATCAGCTGGTCCGACCCACTCATTTTGTCCATGAAAAAGTGAGGTCCAGAGACTGGAATTTATTTGTTCAAGGTTACCTAGTTAATTTTCCTGGGACTAAAACTCTGAGGTTTCTTGAGCAGACAACATCTAGAATATTGCATTCATTTTGAAGTTTAGAAAGGACATTGATAAGCTACAGGGGTAGCCAGGAGAGGCAAATAAGAATGGAAAGGGACCTCAAATCTATGCCCCATGAGGACTGGCTGAATGAATGACTGAATAAAGGAAAACACATTTATTAAGCACTTACTATATAAAATCATTGCGTTAAGTTTTAGGGACACAATTAGAAAAGCAGCGACAGACTACTCTCAAAGAGCTCATATTCTAAGAGTGAGAAATAACATATATAGGAAGTTTCAGCTGCAACTCAGAATGAAAGAGACCCCTTGGTCCTTAGGATGCAGCAGCAAAACAGATGATAATGCATCTTCTTTAATGTAATTTCTGTTAGTAAAACCATATCTGTTTCTGATGTGGAACCATTGGACAGTGCCAAGAACTTGGTTGGAAAGAGCTTTCTTTTTCAGGTCCTTCATAGCTGTGACTGCTGAGGAGGCAAGGGCCACACCACCCGCAGAGACAGTTGCCAGGCTGAATCTCCACCAGAATTGTTTCCCTGGATGATGGCTGTAGTAGTTAGGGCAGATGCAGACCTGATGGACTGGGAGTTTTGCTATTTTCTAGGCTGTTCTTCTTTCTTGTCCACTGGCATTAGTTGGTTAGCGGTTAATGTTAGTGGTGGCAAGGATGGGGGGTATATTTTCCACAGGGATTGCTCCCCTGGGTGGTGGCTCTAGGACTGGGATGGAAATGGGAAGGGCCAATGGCTGGAAGCCCTGTTATTATCAGTGCTTTTGGTCCTAGGCTGTCCCTATTGGGGTCCGATAAGAGGTATTTGTCAATTTTGTGACTTCCCTCACCTGGCACATGCCACTTCCTATTTTTCCTCAGGGTGCTTTATTTCTTTAACTAGGCTAGATTTTCTGCCCATTAAGTGGCACTTGGGCTACAGTTGCAGTTGAAAGAAAGATCTAGGAATTTTTAGACTGGAGAAGAAGAGACACAGAGCCAGAGCATTATAGCTGTCTTTGACGGTTTGAAAACCTATCATAGAAGAATTTAGATTTGTTTTGCTTGGCCCTATAGGGCCAAACAACCAACATGGGTGGATGTTAGAAAAAAATTAGTCTTACTGTCCAGAAGAGCTTCCTAAAAACTAGAACATTCTAAAAGTGTTACAGATTATTTCAGGAGCTTTATTTCAGGTCCTTCTCACTGGAGACCTTCAGACAAAGGCCGGATGTCTATTTGAGTGTAGTACAGGAGACTTATTTTTCAAATATGAGTTAGGGTAGGTTTTTTATTTTTCCATATAAGAATAACTCTCATCTTGTGGGTTATGCAAAAATGGAAGTGGGACAGGATTGGGACCATGGGTTGTAGTTTCACAACTTTTAGACCAGATGATCACTGATGTTTCCTCCAACTCTAAAACTCTTAGATTCTGTCATTCCTACCTTTAGGTCAGTGCTACTTTCATTGGATAAGGTTGCTTATAGCAGAATCATGGCATTTGGGAGGTTCAAACTCAGGTGTCCTGATCTGAATGTCACTTGAATATCTATATATCATATAAGATCCTGGACCCATGTTTCATTCGCTCATTCAAAAACTTATTACTCACCAACTCTATGAAAAGCACTGTGCTGCCTTTAAAACCTATTTTTAATCATTAAACAGTTCTCCCCGAGATGTCCTCAGGGCAAATTGAATTGGGGCCATGAGCTCTATATAGTGCCATGAATGTAAATGCCCAGTTGCCTACAAAGGTGAGTCATATTTTTATAAAGATCAACAATTTCATCCCTCTAGAAGATCAAGCTAAGTCATAAAAAGTAAAAAGAATCATAACTTTAGAATTATATGTACTATAACCCCTAGGCAGATTAAAAGATTCCAGCAATCTGTGCATGACCCAGCACTGTTAAATATTTCTATCAGTAACTTGGATGAAGTTACAGTTATCAGACTTACAGATGAAACAAAACTACTAGGAACAGTTAACATGATATTAGAGTCAGGATCCAAAAATATCTTAAGAAGTTAGACTGTCAGGATGAATCTAATAAGATGAAATTTAAATGTAGCCTCAAATCTGGGCCAAAGGAAGTCAACTTCATAAATAGGAAATGGAGAAGGTGTGGTCAAGGAGTAACTAGATGGTGCAATGTACAGAATGCTGAACCTAGAGTCAGAAAAACTCATTGTCCTGAGTCGAAATCTGACCTCAGACAACAGACTCACACTTACTCTATGACCTTGGGCAAGTCACTTAACCCTGTTTGTCTCAGTTTCCTCTTCTGTAAAAAAAAAAAAAAGATGTGGAGAAGGAAATACCAAACCACTCCATCCTCTTTGCAAAGAAATCCCCAAATCGGGTCAAAAGGAGTCGGGCACGACTGAAATGACTGAACAACAAAAAGTATATGTAAACAGAAATATTTCTAAGAAAAAATATTTAACAATATGAATCAGTAATGTAATACAGCAGTTAAAAAACTTTAATGTTTTTTTAAAGTGTATTAAAGAAGGCATATGAAAGAGTAAGGAGATGGTAGTCCTGCTGTCTGGTCAGACCACATTTGGAATATTGTGTTCAGTTCTGGGTCTCACATTTTAGGAAGGCCATGGATAAGCTGGAAACTATCTGGAGGATGGCAACCAGAATTGTGAACAGGCATGAAATCATATCAAAGGAGGATCTATTGAAGGAAGTGGGGATGATTAGCTTGAAGAAGAGGAAACTCTTGGGGGACATGATAGTATTTGAAGAGCTATCAAATGAAGAAGGGATTAAACTTCTCGAGGGAGCAACTTGGAACAATGAATAGGAACACAGGGAGGTAGCTTTAGACTTAATGGCAGGGAAAATATTCCCAGTAATCAGAGCTCTCTCAAAGAGGAATGGGCTACATGAGGTCTTAAAGCAAATGCTCCATGATCACTTGTTGGATGGGTTGTCATGGAGATTCTTTTTCATGTACAGCATGGACACCAGAAAACCTCAGTTTCCATCTAACTTTGGCATCCGTTGATGTTGTGATTATTTGTGTGCACAGCTTTCCAGATCTGAAATTTCTTCAAGAAATCACTCTGAAATAGACATTAGAAAGATGATGATTGATGCTGACTTAATGTCTCTAGTGGAATACTCCAGGGATCTGTCCTTGGGCCTATTTTGTTCAACATTTTAATAAATTACTTGGATCAAGACATAGATGGCATACCTATTAGATTTCCAATGATGTATAAGTGGTATGGATAGGTGATATATTGAGTGATAGATTCAAGATTAAAAAAAAAATAGTTCCAAATAGCCTTAGATTGAGTCTAGCCAAGTCCTCTAATTATTTTGTAGATGATGAACATGAGGCCCAGCAAGATTGTGACTTGATTAAAGTCACATAGATTAATATCAGGAATGATAGTTGAACCCAGACCTTTTGACTCTACATTGCTAGTATTCTTTAAACTATATCGTCCCATCTTGTAGTGGGGATTCTTAACTTAGCAACCAGTTGGACCAAGAAAGCGCTAAGGTTCATTTTAGTAGTCAATTTCTATATTTATGTCATCCCTATGGCATATTTTCCTCTTTTTAACATGCTCCACTTTATCAACATCTTTCCTAAAACTGGAGGTGGTGTAGCATAGGGGAATGAGCCTTAGACTTCCTCAGAAGAGATCTGAGTTTGAATCCTCTTTCTTGGTCTTAGCAGTAATTAACTATGTGATCATGAGGAAATCACTTAATTGCCTCTGAGCTTTCGTTTTCGTATCTGCTACAAAAGGAAAAAAAAGATAAGATCTTTAGTACCCACTTCATCAGATGGTTATTATGATCAAATAAAAAAAAATGTTCACAGAACATTATAAATGTCTGTTGCTGTTACAACTTTTGTTGTTAGGCAGCGTAGTGTAGGAAAAAGGAAGCCAATCTTAGCATCAGAAAGATGTGAATTCAAGTCCCACCTCTGATACAGATTAGCTGTGTGACTGGCGAAGGCACCCAACCTCTCAGTGCCTTAGGTAGTTATCTAAGACCAGAAGTTATAGAGCAGTTGCTGATTTATGAGGAGTCACAATACCATTGAAATCCCAGGTCTTTTCTAAAAGAAATGTACCAAAAATAATTATAGTCTGACCAATGTAAACTTACAACAGCTTTAGCATTCCCTCATTTTGACATTATTTTTCTATTAATGTAGCCTATGATGGAATTAAATGTCTTTTGGCCACAATATCCAACTTTTGACTCATTTTAGTCTTTTTCAAACACTTGTTCAATATCTCTTCTTCTTCGTTCTCTGGCCTTGCTTCTATCTTTTTTACAATTCTTTTTTTTTTTAACAGTCTAACTTTGTTGATGAGTCCCTTATGCATCCACATTAATATCTCTACACAAATGCCACTTTTCCTCCTTACTGGAGTTCTTTCCTTTTGTGTCTTCAGGATTCCATTCTTTATTGTATTCTGAGCTTCCTTGACTTAGTTCATAGGATTCAACCTATCTATTCTCTTTAACCTACTTTCCACAAATCTGGGGTATATGTCAAATAATACCCAGTTTTCCTTTCTTCCTCTATCATAAATTCGCAGATGGAATGTCATTTCCTTCATGGTTCCTATCATTTTCACTCAAGCAACCAACTTCCTCTCTGAAAATAAAAACAAGATCCAGAAGAGAATTTACCCTCTTTGGTTCCTTCACCTTTCGAATGAATAAAATGATCACTAAAGCAAGTAAAAAAAATTATTAGCAGTTTTGCTTTTGTCAGTAAAACCTCCAAAAGATGTCTAAGTAAGCTAAGTCCCCCAACACTGCTGTAATCATCCCTTTGTGCTAGGATTAATATGTTTCACAAACTCCTCATCTATTTCTTCTTTCTAAGTGGTCTCTAGTCATCTCCAAGAATAAAATAATTTCTATTTCTTCCTCCTTCAACTTTCATCCAAATATTTTTCTTCATTCTTCCTGCTGTTTGGTTCATTCAGTAAACTTTTATTAAGATACTACTACGAACCAAACATTGGTGTTAAGATACTGGGGATACACAGACAAAAACAAAGAAATGATCAAAAAGTTCCTGCTGTCAAGGGGCTTGCATGTTAACCCCTAAGTAAATGCAAGGTAACCAAAAGTGGAAGGGAGCACTGACACCCGTGACGATCAGAAAAGATCTTGTGGAGGAGGTGACAGCTGGTACCGAAAGGGAAATAAGCAATATTCGAAAGATCTTCCTGTTGAAGAGTGTCCAAACATTATGCAAGTTTCTGGATGGCATAGTCAAGATCAATTTGATTTCAGATCATCCTAACAGCTTTCTAACAGTGAAATTGGTTGTTTCAGTTGGTCACTATCTGTCCATTTCAATGGTAGATTCACTTGGGCTTGCAATTTCGGTATTTTTCTCAACTCATTTCTCTCATCTTCCTATATCCATCAGTTGCCCAGGTCTACTGATGTCACCTGCACAGCATCTGGCACGTGTGCCTCTTCTGTACTCTGAAACTGCCACCTTCCTGATACACCCCCTTATGCCTTACCCCTAAGACTGTTGCAAGTTTGCTGGCTGCTCTGCCTGCCACAAGTTTCTCCTCCACTGAACTGCCAAAGTCATCTTCCTAAAGCACACTTTTGGGTGATAAAAATCTCTATCTTATGTAGAAAAAAAAGAATTGAGCAGAAAAGCAGACTGATCTATTTCAACTGCCTGTGCCTAGTTTCTGAATCCCTACTATTTGGATCACAATAATAATGCATATTTATATGAACCTTAAGGTTTATTGAGTGCTTTCTTCTCAACTACCCTGTATCATATATGAGGGAAAGAATACTAGACTTGGAGGCAGAGGACTTTAGATTCATATCCTGTCTCTGTTACTAGCTAAAGACCTTATCTACCATTTCTGGGCCTATGTTTCCTAAACTGCAAAATGAGGGAGTTGGGCCAGGTGACCTCTTTGGTCCTTTCTAGATTTAGAATACTAGTTCAGTATTCAAATTTTATAGATAAGGGAAAAAAGGCTCAAGAGAGCTTAAACACTTGCTGATGGTCACAACCAGATGTGTCAGAGCTTGGTTTCAAATCTTGACACCAGGTCAGTACTCCTTGTACTAGAAGATGCTACCTTTGTGGCTATGAGACTATCATCACTTGTCTGTTTTAACATACCTTACTGGCATACAAAGCACTTTAGAGGAAATGAAGTAAGTCTTTGGAGCACTGTAAGAAATAACCTAAATCTGCAAACGGAGAGTTTCACCTCTACTTTTTCTTCTACCTGTCCTTTCCTTTGAAACATTCTACTCATCCTTCTCTCTTATCTTCTCCATTACTTCTTCATTATTGTCCTTCTATGTTTTCTTTCTTATTTCCTCCCTCATCTTTTCCATCTTGCCCTCCCGTACCTCTTATTTTCTTTCCTCTTCTCCCTCCTCCTTTCTCCTCTTTCTTTACTTCATTCTTCTCTTCTTACTTTCTCTACTTCTTTTCCACTGAATCTAAATTCCAAAGCTAATGCTAAGACTGTGACCATTGTAAGCATAAGTTAACAATATGCTTGGAGTTATTTTTGGTTGTAATTACACCCACACTCTTGACTCTTATCCTTTCTGCCCTTCTCTAGTCAACAAATAGTTCTCTAAACCTACAATTCTTTCCCGACATGAATCTCTAAATTTTTTTCTAGGTTATGTCTTATCATTAGGATCTTGACCACTTTCAGTATTAGTTGATGCTAAAAACAAATTGTCCTTTACTAGTTCAGAGGGTTTTTAGTTGAGGCAGGTGGCAGTGGTTACAATGTCCATTTCTTCTTATAGATGAAGAACTGACATAGCAAGCAGCTTGCCCAATGTTCTACAGAATATTTTAAGAAGAGCCGGAATTCTAAGGCCCTGGAATTGAAATGGCTCATTTTGAGGGTGGGGCTCCAGAGAGATAGGAGAAAGATTTACAATACCACACAAATCACAAATGTTTTCTTCATGGAATCTGACTTTTTCATTCTGCCTGTGTATCTCTTGCATCCAATTTGGCACCTCTAAGCTTTTGGCTCTCCTCAACGAGAACATCTGATTTATTGCTCCAGGGAAGATTTGGTTGCTTTCAAAGCTGGATGAGAAGACTTGGCATTTACAAGGGTTTACTTCTTCTCCGCTTCCCATCCAGAGCTGCCTGCCGGGGGAGCTGCTCATCACCCCTATCACCCAAACATGAAGAGTTAGAATAAAAAACGGCAGAGCAGGTACTTTTTGAAGGAAAGATAAAGTCACAAAATCCCCAAATCTGAGCTTGGAAGGGTGTTTGGAGAGGCCAACTCAGCCAATGCATACTTGAATGAGAATCCTCTTCAAAATGTCCCTGATGAGTGGTCAACTGCAATATGTTTTAAGGCCCTTAGTGAGGAAGAACCCACTTCCTTCAGATATAGTGATAACAATATCAACATTTTAGTGCCCTAAAATTTGCAAAGTATTTTTACATATATTATTTGATTTGATCACTGGGCTGGTATTCAGAGCTTTTCCCGCTTGGAAGGACCTTCTTTGTGCTCTCCTACATGTTGTTTTTGTTGCTGTTGAGTTGTTTCATTTATGTCTGGCCCTTTGTAACACCATTTGTGGTTTTCTTGACAAACACAGTGGAGTGGTTTGCCATTTCCTCCTCCAACTTGTTTTACAGTTGAGGGAACTGAGGCAAACAGAGTTAAGTGACTTGGCTAGGTCACACAGCTAGTGTCAGAGGCTAGATTTGAACTCAGGAAGTTTTCCTGACTCTAGGCCCAGCACTCTATTCCTTGTGTTACCTAGTTGCCATGCTGTACTACACAGGCTTCCAGAAACTGGGCTTATCTCCACATCAGGATGATGTTTCTGAGTACCTGGTTTAAATGGGTATTATTAGAAGATATAGGGCAGCTAGGTAGTGCAGTTTCAGAGTGCCAGACCTGAAGTCAGGAAGATTCATCTTACTGAGTTTAAATCTGGTTTTACACACTTACTAGCTGTGTGACCTCAGGCAAGTAACTTAACCCCATTTGCCTCAGTTTATTTATTTGTAAAAAAATGAGTTAGAGAAGAAAATAGCAAAAACTCTGGTATCTTTGCCAAGTAAACTTCAAATGGGGCCACACAGACTCAGAAGTCACAGAAAACTATTTGAGGGAAGGGATGGTTTTCTTTTTTTGACTTTGCCTTCCCAATGCAGGGCACAACACCTTGCAAATTGTGGGTGTACAATACGGTGTTGAATTGAATCTGTCTATGGAGTCCCTTGCTGACAAGGGAATTAGTGGTATGGCATCAGTGTAATGGGGAAGACGTCTTTGGTCAGTGCACAGGGAGGATTTAAAATTTCCCCACTCAAACTATATTATATATGTGGCTGCCTACAGAATCAGTGGAACAGGAAAGGGTGCTTACACAACATAAAACAATTGGTCAGTTCAGCAAGAAAAAAATAATTAGTCAAATTAGCTGGCCTCATGTAGCCAAATGCCATTGGATTGTTTATTCTCCAAATCAGGCCTCTTGACTCATAGCACCTACCATAGAAGGTTACTGTGAAGTTCAAATGACACAATATATGTAAAAACCCTTTGCAAATCTTAAGGTGCTACATAAGTTCTATCTATTATTGTTATTATTTTTACTTTTTTACTAGCAT
This sequence comes from Bettongia penicillata ogilbyi, assembly GCA_023548195.1. Classification (NCBI taxonomy): domain Eukaryota; kingdom Metazoa; phylum Chordata; class Mammalia; order Diprotodontia; family Potoroidae; genus Bettongia; species Bettongia penicillata. The sequence goes on from JAJHZJ010000426.1 coordinate 2,361,953, forward strand.
TGATCAGGACCAGTAGAACCAACTGTTACATTTTCAGTGTGAGCATTTATGACTTGGAAATTGGCAAATGCTACAAAATGAATTTTAATTTATTGTTTTGTTGATTGTCTAGGCTCAAGAACATAATAGAGAAAAGTTAATAATGAAGAATAAATTTAAAAGTGTGTTGTTGTGCGTTTTTTTTTTTTTTTTTTTTTTGAGATTCAGTCGATAATTGTTTCCTACCACATCCCTGGTCAGTACTGTTCAGAAACCTTAGAGGTGGAAACCCAGGACCAAATGGGTCTGAAAAAATGCGTTCTCATTTTCTTGTGGTGATAAAAAGTAAAAACCTTCTGGCCATTTGAAATGGAAGGTCTTAACCTAATTTATTGTCTTACCAATAACTGTGGTTAAATATGGCTGCCTTGTCAATAACTAGGCTGTCTGTTTTTAAGAGTTTTCTGCTCTTGTTTCAGAAACGTGGATGTCTTGCAGCCCAGGAATGCTGGGAGTGGAGCTGGGGGCTGTCTCTGGAATGCCATGGGCTTTAATGGCCCTAACATTGATTGGAAATATTGAATTTTCAGTTTCACATAACTGACACAGATTTCTTATAGAGCCAGATAATTAAGCCCTCTCAAATAGCAACTAGTAATCTGCATTTTCAGTGATGCTTTCTTCCAGACCTTGGGGAATATATATTGATGTTACATGGGCCTGAGTGATCCTGCTCAGGGTTAGCCCTTTGCCAGTGTCTTTTCCAAAGTTGTTTCACCTCCTGACATGCATGGTTTGTTATCTGGATGATGATCTGGATCATCTCTAAGATTGCTTCCAGTGCTAATCTTTTAGGTTTTATTTTCCAACACTCTGTTCCAAGGTCTCTTCCAACTTTAGAAGTCCACGGTCTACGCACCAGGGTAACAAGGAGCAGTTATACCACTCATACATGCTTTCTATTTCTACTGTCTTCCCCAAACAGATTAAAATGAGGTCAGAAAATGATAGATTCATATAAACTCCATGAGGAAAAATCAGACAAAAAATGTATCTCTATTCTTCATATATTAGTATATATGTTGTGTGTGAGGGTGGGTTGGGGTGGTGGTGGTAATAGAATCCAAACCACTCTCTTACATCCTTATTTAATCTTATTATGCCTTATTTGATAGCCTGTGTCATACCAGGATTCAGTACATAACACAACTGCCATGATTACGACCCTCTCTCTCTCTTCCTTTTGTCCTTCATTCCTTCTTTCCTTTCTTCTTTTCTTTCTTTTCTATTCTTCCTTCCCTCTTCTCTCATTTCTTTGCAACTCTTCACATCTCTCTCTTTTCACAATTCTTCCTCTCTCCCCATTCCTCTCCTTCACGTTTTCTTCCCAATGACATGGTACAGAGGATAGAGTGCTAGGTCCACAGTCAGAAAGATCTGATTTCAAATCTTTTAGACACCTAATGGCTATGTGACTTTTGGGAAGTCATTTAACCTCCCTTTGTCTCAATTTCCTCATCTGTAAAATGGGGATAACAATAGCCCTTATCTTCCATGACAGTTATGAGGATCAAATGAGATATTTGTAAAGCACTTAGCACAGTGCCAGGCATGTAGTGGGCATCTAATCAATGGCTGTTCCTTTTCGTTTCTTTCCTCATTCTCTTCTTTTTGCTCTCTCTCCCTCCTACCTCTCTTTCTTTCCCTCTTTCTCCCTTACAACCCTGTGATATAGGTAGTACAAGTTTTATCACACCCATTTTCCATAAGAAGATGCAAGAGATAGTGTTTTGTTTATGATCACACAGCTAGTAAGACTTCAGGTGAGATTTGCATCCAGTTCTAGTTAGAAGTTCAGCACTCTTTCTACTATGTCTTTCTTTAATATTTTAGGCTCTAAGGAAATTCTAGAATTCTAAATTTTAAAGATTCTTCAAACTTTAACAGTCTTTAATAAAGGACATTTCTATAATGCTTTACTTTTCAATGTGATCTATATATGTTATTCTACTAGATCTTGTGATATGTTTGATATTATTAACTCTATTTTAAAAATGCAGAACCTGAGGCAGAGGTTAGGTGACTGGCCCAGGATCGTACAACTAGCAAGTTTCTGGCCCAGGATTTGAATTCATATTCTGTTTTAATTTAAGGTCCCTTCTGTCCTATGTTCCAAGATTCTATGATTCATTGAATAAGAATGATGACATGCACTTTGGGTGACAAGCACAGCAGCTTTTTTGTTTGTAAAACTGAAGATATGAAGGAAGATGTCATCTAGAAAAGAGGGGGCCTTAGGGTATAGGAGAGGCAGTACTGGATTTGGAGTCTTACTTGGTTTGGAAACTTGGATATTATACTAAATGTGTACTCTTAGACCAATGCTATAATAAGGGATTCCTGTCCCTGGGAAAAGGCAGAAAGGTTACAGTGGTGTCACAATTCACCTCTACAAGCAATCATACCCTGGAACACTCTGAACTTCCTAACATACTCTGAGGGAGATGGTGGCAGAGGGGTCAGTGGGCCAGGGGCAAGAGGTAGGTCCAGCAGAGATCATATACACCTTGACGTGAGACTTCTTCATTAGGAGGGGAGAAACTCACTGAGGGGGTTCATATCAGGGGGAGAAAGTAAGCCTCAGGGAAATGCTTTAGGCTCCTTTTAAATGTCAGCACCATGAGGGGGAAACATCAGGTTTTGTAATGCCCTATATATGGCCTTGAATTAGGCAAGTAATTTCCTGGTTCTCTATTTCCTCATTTGTAAAAATGATGGGGGTTGGGAAGGAGCCAAGATGGTGGAGTAGAAAGATTCACATATGCTAGCTCCGAACCCACAGCCCATAATTACCTGTAAAGAGGAACTCCCAACAAATTCTGGAGAAGTGTAAGCCATGCAGCATTGGAGTGGAGGAGATTTCTGTTCCAGAGAGACCTGAAAAACTGACCTCAAAGGTCCGTCACACACGGGACCTGGAGCAGAGCCCAGCTCTGCCCTGGACACAGGGCCTGAGAGGAGCAGATCTGAGCAGGCTTCAGGGACGGAAACTCTGGCAGCAGTGAAGTTCCCTCAACCCATAGGTGCTACAGGTCAGTGAGAGAGCCTTCTGGATTGGCCGAGAGGGGAGCGGGGTGTCTCCATAACTCAGGCCCCCTCAGGAGTCAGCAGCAGTGGGGGGGAAGCAGCAGGCAGGGGCTCCCGCAGCAGGCAGGAGCTCCATTGTTGAAGGTGTCTGCATAAACCCTCTGAGGGAAGTGAGGCTGGGAAGCGGCCCTGCCCCCACCTGAAAACCTGAATTTAATCTTACCCTGAATAGCAGCCCCGCCCCCCATTGAAAGCTCTGAGGCTGGGGAGCAGCCTTTGAATCTCAGACCCCAAGCACTAGCTGGGCGGATCTAGGCAGAGGTGGAGAGGAATCTCAGAAATCAAGTAACTGGCTGGGAAAATGCCCAGAAAAGGGAAGAAAAATAAGACCATATAAGGCTACCTTTCTTGAGGAACAGATGATGTTTCCTCCTTTCATTTCTGAAGAGGAAGCACAATGCTTACCATCAGGGAAAGACATAGAAGCCAAGGCCTCTGTACCCCAAACATGTGAAATAGATATCCAATGGGCTCAGGTCGTGGAAGAGCTCAGAAAGGATTTTGAAAATCAAGTTGGACAGGTGGAGGAAAAACTGGGAAGAGAAATGAGAGAGATGCAAGAAAAGCATGAAAAATGGGTCAATACCCTGCTAAAGGAGAATCAAAAAAATGCTGAAGAAAATAACACCTTGAAAAATAGGCTCACTCAATTGGCAAATGAGGTTTGAAAAGCCAATGAGGAGAAGAATGCTTTCAAAAGCAGAATTGGCCAAATGGAAAAAGAGGTTCAAAAGCTCACTGAAGAAAATAGTTCTCTCAAAATTAGAATGGAACAGATGGAGGCTAATGACTTTACGAGAAACCAAGAAATCACCAAACAAAACCAAAAGAATGAAAAAATGGAAGAGAATGTGAAATATCTCATGGGAAAAACAACTGACCTGGAAAATTGATCCAGGAGAGACAATTTAAAAATTATGGGACTACCTGAAAGCCATAATCAAAAAAAGAGGCTAGATATCATCTTTCATGAAATTATCAAGGCAAACTGCCCTGAGATTCTACAACCAGAGGGCAAAATAAGTATTGAAGGAATCCATCAATCACCGCCTGAAAGAGATCCAAAAAGAGAAACTCCTACATTGTGGCCAAATTCCAGAATTCCCAGGTCAAGAAGAAAATATTGCAAGCATCTAGAAAGAAACAATTCCAGTATTGTGGAAATACAATCAGGGTAACACAAGATCTAGCAGCTTCTACATTAAGGGATCAAAGGGCATGGAATAGGATATTCCAGAAGTCAAAGGAACTAGGACTCAAACCAAGAATCATCTACCCAGCAAAACTGAGTGTAATACTTCAGGGGAAAAACTGGTCTTTCAATGAAATCGAGGACTTTCAAGTATTCCTGATGGAAAGACCAGAGCTGAAAAGAAAATTTGACTTTCAAACACAAGAATGAGAAGAAGCATAAAAAAGTAAACAGCAAAGAGAAGTCATAAGGGACTTACCAAAGGTGAACTGTTTACATTCCTACATGGAAAGACAATATTTGTAACTCTTGAAACTTTTCAGTATCTGGGTAGTTGGTGGGACCACAAACACACACACACACATGCCTTCGCACACACACACACATACACACATGCACGCACACAGAGACAGAGAGCACAGTGAATTGACTAGGATGGGACCATATCTTAAAAAAATTAAGGTAAATGTATAAGAGAAATATATTGGGAGGAGAGAGGGTGAAATGGAATGGGGCAAATTATCTCTCATAGAAGAGGCAAGCAGGATACTTTTTAGTGGAGGGAAAAAGAGGAGAGCTGAGAAAAAAAAACATGAAGTTTACTCTCACCACATTCGACTAAGGAAGGAAGAAAATTCACACTCTTTTTGGTATGAAAACCTATCTTACAATACAGGAAAGTGGGGGAGAAGGAGATAAGCAGGGTGGGGGGGGATGATGGAAGGGAGGGCAATGGGAGGAGGGAACAATTTGAAGTCAACACTCTTGGGGAGGGACAGGATTAAAAGAGAGAATAGAAGCAATGGGGGGCAGGATAGGATGGAGGGAAATATAGTTAGTCTTACACAACATGACTATTATGGAAGTCATTTGCAAAACTACACAGATATGGCCTATATTGAATTGCTTGCCTTCCCAAAGGGAATGGGTGGGGAGGGAGGGATGGAGAGAAGTTGGAAGTCAAAGTTTTAGGCACAACTGTTGAGTATTGTTGTTGCTACTAGGAAATAAGAAATACAGGTAACGGGGAATAGAAAGTTATCTGGCCCTACAGGACAAAAGAGAAGATGGGGACAAGGGAAGGGAGGGATGATAGAAGAGAGGGCAGATTGGTGACAGGGGAAATTAGAATGCTCGGTGTACTGAGGTGGAGGGAGGGGACAAATGGAGAGAAAATTTGGAACCCAAAATTTTGTGAAAATGCATGTAAAAAGTTAAATAAATAAATTTATATTAAAAAAATGATGGGGGTTAACTATATGATCTCAAGGCTATAACAATTGTTGATACTTGGCATGACTGAAAGGCAGCATGGTCTATTGGAAAGTATGCTGCCTCTGATGTCAGAAGCTTAGGGTTCAAATCAGGGCTGTGCTACAATATTTGCTACTGGCAAAACTTTAGTCAAGTCACTCAACTAAAATCAACATCTATATAAATAACAGGCATCATCCAATGTCAGGAGATGAAGAAATCTTGGTCTAAGTTCTTCATATTTTAGATGAGGAACTGAGGCCCAGGGAGGAACAGTGACTTGGTCAAAGTAACACAGTATCAGAACATTTAATGTGCTCATGGAGTGTTCCAATAAAATTTTCTATCATGAAAAGATAGGCTCTCAGGCAGTTCTAAATGTCAGGAAGACAGACCTGAATGCAAATTTGGACTTGCCTTATGATCTTGGGGAAATCACCCAGCGGTGGGGAGCCTGTGACCTCCGGGCCACATGTGGATCTTAGAGGTCTTTGGGTGCAGCCTTTTGACTCAGTCCAAGTTTTCAGCACAAATCTTTTTTATGAAAGGGATTTGTTCTGCGAAATTTAATTGGCCCAAAGTCTGTTTGCCACAGTCTCTTCCTCTCTAAAATGGGGACAGCAATAACACTGATTTCCCAGCGTGGTTGTGACGATCAAATGAGATGTGACTTTAAATGCTAAAAGGCCTGGCACATAGTGCTATATAAATGCTAGATAATAGTACTGTTATTTGTGATAATTATTATTCCTCAGTATAAATTAAGTCCTGTGACACTTACAAGTATTATATGTCAGAAATGAAAGACATCTTAGAACAAACGATATTAAAACAGAGGGTCCATCTTGGAAGTGGCTGAGACCTTTGACCATAGGATGTTAGAATTGAAAGGAACAAGGATATTATGGAACATAGAAGATGTTAATAGTGGAAGGAAACTTATGTAACCCTGGGCTCAAACCTGTGGGGGGTTTGCATAAAATTCTCCTCATTGGGAATTGGTACTAGAGAGTGGGAGAGAAGAAACCTTCTTCCTCCTTCATTTTTCAAAGATTTCAGACCCCATTGAGAAATTCAGAGAGAAAGAGAACAGGTTTGGAAAACACATGTGCAGAGAAGCTGCTATGTCCACATGTCTCTGGTTTCTAGCTTCTCTCCTACAGACTTTGGAATTAGAGAGAATTTCCCCTTGAGTGAGATAAAGGACTCTTTTTCTTTCCCCAACTCTCCCCCTTCTTCCTACATCTCTGTCTCTCTCCTTTCCCTCTCCCTCCCTTTCTACTTCTTTTTCTCTACCACTTAACTGCTTCTGTTTCTCTCTCTCTCTCTCTCTCTCTCTCTCTCTCTCTCTCTCTCTCTCTCTCTCTCTCTCTCTCTCTCTTCCTCTTTTGAGCTGTGATAGCTTATTCCGTAGTGAAGAATTCATTCACTCTATGTATTGCACAGTATATTCTAATCTGCGTAACTCATCTGATTTTTTATTTGCTATCTACTTGGATAAATGAATTTACTTTTTATTCATGATTTATGATGGTCTTTTGTGTAACTAAGATTTGGAGGGAAAGAGTCAAGCCTTCTAATATAAGCTTTGGCCATCCTTTCCTTCTTAAGGGACAGTGACCAACAAAGGAGATTGAACTTGATTTTTCCTCAGTTACCCCTTAGATTAGCAATCTTTAAAGGGGTGGAGTCAGAAAAACTCCTAAATTAAAATCTGGCCTCAGAGGCTTACTGGCTGTGTGACCCTGGGCAAATCACATAATTGTTGTTTGCCTCTGTTTCCTCATCTGTAAAATGAGGCAAACTATTCCAATATCTTTGCCAAACAAAACCCAAATGGGGTCACAGAGAGTCAGATATCACTGAAAACAACTGAACAAAAGTAAATATAATTACAGTCTGGTACTTAACTTTCTGAATCAAGCAGAGTAGCAAAGCACGTGGCTTCTTCTGTTGCCTTCTTCCAGGCTGGGGTTAAAACCTCCTTTGGAGAGGAGGGAACAAAATCTAAGGGATTTCTCTTTATGGCTCCTGTAAGGCACATTTGGATAAATCCATGAGGACAAAAACACATAATCTAAATGAGTAACACACATACTTTACATTTAGAATAAAAAATAGGTTCTATTGAAAGTCTTTTTGAAATGCTAATTTACATATTAACAAGAGAGACCACTGTAGTTGGGATGGCATTGCTATGCTCAGTTTTCAAATGAGGGCAGAGAGGAGGTGAGGGTACTGTATAATCAGGAACAGGAGACATCAGCATGTGATGTAAAGCATCAGATCAAGATCCTGGGTGCTTCTAGCCATCATCACGGCTGACTTGGATTGCTGCATTGTTGAGTCAATTAAGTATGCTGTGTAAGCTGAGTACATGTCATGACTAGAGATAGAATGCTGGCTGCTGGCTGAAGTGGGGGAGAGAAATGAACAAATCCATGAATTAGGAGCATGTTTTCCCTTCTGCTGTCAAGAATTAATCATTCATTTGTTTTAAGTAAAATGTTCTGTTTTCACAGATCCATTCTAGCCCATGAACAAATGGCAACGTGTTTAAACAGCTACATTTCTTGAGGGATGAAGGAACAGTAAATACTTTCAGGGACTGATATGTCAATTTAAAACATAGTGAATCAATGATTAGCCTTCTCAGAATAACTGAATACAAATAAATCCATGCTTCATTAATTTGCTCATTGTTTTTGCCATCTGAAGAAAGCTATAATTCAATTCAACAAGTATCTATTAAAGATCTCATCCTGCCTCTGAGTTTTACTACCTGTGAGAACTTGGATAGGTCACTTGACTTATCTTGGTTTCAGTTTCCTTGTCTGTAAAATGAAGTGGTTGCAGTATATGGAGTCTAAAGTTCTTTCCAGCTCTGAATCTATGATCCTTTGACTTTATGTACCAAACATATGCTACATGGTAGTTTACGAAGACAGAAATAGACTCTGCCTTCAAAGTTCCATTCTACATTGAAAAGTACCGACCCATTCCCTTTGTACCAAACAGCCTATGATCCAATGACATAGCTAGTAAGTGTCTGAAGCTGCATCTGAACTCAGCTCTTCCTGACTCCAGGTGCAGGGTTCTAACCACTGTGCCACCTAGCTGGTGAGGTGACTATCCCAATTCCTTTTTCGGTCCTACGTTTTTGAAATGATATTTTTATTCCACTTTTCTGGTATAGTTCTTAGTTCATAATACATTTCAGTCTACACACACCCATATGTGTCTTTCTATTGTACTTTGGTTGAATTTTAGATCTAACTCTTTGTAGACTGTGGTATTCCATGCTTTACAGGCATACAAAATCAGAAAACATTAAGGGTTGGTTTTTTGTTTTGTTTTGTTTTTTTGAAGATTTATCTTTGTTTCCCAGAAAAGTATGTGGTTATCCAAAGAACTATATAATTTTGTAGTATGCTCTCTTTTTTAATTCTCGTCCCAATTCATTGCTCATCTATAGTAACTTTAACAGGTATTGGTACTATTGACCAACTCTATGCACTGCCTTCCAACTTAATTTTATAGGTCAGTAGGCTTTCCTTATCCATTTGGTTTTTCTTTGTAGAGAAGTAAAGTAGGCAAAACTCTTTTGAATGATTTTAGATTTCATTTAGGAGGCTTTGCAGTGTTGTGAAGTTTTGTCCATTAGCAAACTAATATCTGTAAACAGGAACATCTGGGCAGTCTCATCATTTGTAGACTAGCCCCTTTTCAATTGTACTTGGTTCATCATCCTCTATGAACATGGCAAACACTCTTCTTGGGGCTAGGTCTCCTTGTTTTATGCCTTGATATTTACAATCTGAAGATCACTGGATGAAGTTTGTAGTTGTCTCTATCAAAGAATGATACATATTTTCAAAATTTGAATGGGTGATGTCTTATTGGAGAGGATCTTTTAAGTCAGTGTTTTTTTCTATCAAATGTATTTTTGAGAGATATACAAGGAATTAAGTTCTTAATATGTGCCATGAATTATGTTAATTTCTGGAGACACAAATAATAAAAAGCAAAACAGTTCCTATCACTAATGTTACATTCTAATGGGGGAAGATAACATTTATAGGAGAGCTGTAAAGGGAGGAAAGGGGAGAAGGTTGGCAGGTGAAGAGAAGTCTGAAGGGTGAATGTAGATATGAGTGAGGTGGTACATGATGGAGTCTTTCCTGAAACAGAGGTCCTGGGGGCTGGGTGCACCAGGGATTAGAGTTAACAAAAATAGGCAGAATATGATCAAGTATTCTCTGTATTTTTCACCTGTGTGATTACAAAGATGTGGTCTGCTGTATAATATTATTGGTAAAAAGTTACCTGTTTCTTTCTCAAGCCTTCATCAAGGATGCCCTTGATACATGGATAGAATATTCTCAGAAATATTTTGCAGAGAAGGAAATACAGTATTTATTATCTTCTCAATTATATTGATATTATCAGTGTAATATTTATGTCTCCCTCCCAAAAAAATGGGCACCTTAAATTCTTCCTTGGAAATGATGAGAACTGGTTCCTTAATGTCCTGAGAATTGCATTGTTTCCAGCCTGAGTCTCCTCAGTGTAAACTCAGTCTAGTCCATCTTCTTTCCCTTTCCCTGTCCTTGTTTTCTTTAGCACCATTTTGATATTCTCATATAATGTACGAGGATTTTTGATGGTAAAATTTGAAAGTGGTCATTCCACTAGTATTGAGAGAGATAAAATTTATTATAATATTGACAGATCTTTTCTATTTTTCTTCTTTTTGTTGTCTGAATTTCACCCTAAAGTACTATTAGGAAAATTTGTCCATCCTTCCCCTGCTTACTGTGATACTGTTCATAATCTTCTACCATTTCTGTCTGTAAAGTTTTACAGAAGACTTTACATTCTATATTGGTGCCCTTATCTCTCTCTCTCTCCATATATATATATATGTATATACACACACACATATATACACACACATATTTATATATACATAAATATATGTATATATATGTATATAATATATTATAATAGAACTTTGGTGGAGGATATACAGATGCATATATATATGTGTATATATACATATATACATTTACACACATATTATACACATATACATAATACTTCATCCACTCATCCATCTGTTTGCCCAATCATACATCTGCATGTCCATCCATCTGTCTATATGTCCATCCATCTGTTCAGGTGTCTGACCATCCATCCATCTATTTCTTCACAGAACCTCAGAGTTGATCACTTTCATAACCTATCCCACCTCAACAATGGCCATCCAACATGTGCTTGAAAATTTCTAATGAAAAGTAACTTACCACCTAGGACAACTTGTTCCACTTTGGGGTAGATCTAATTGATTAGAATTTTTATTTATAGCAAATCTCTATTTCTTTCTTTGCAACTTCTTCCTCTGTGCCAGTTCTTTCCTCTAGTGTGAAAACAAAATAAATCTAACTCTTTTTCCAGCCCTTGAACACAGTCTTCATGTCCTCAACAAGTTCTATCTCTCTGCAGACTAAATATCAGTTCTTTCAACTGATTCATTATATAGCACAGTCTCAAAACCCTTCGCCATGCTAGTTGCCTTCTTCTGAATATTTTCCATCTTATCAACATCCTTCCTAAAAAGATGGTCTGTCCAGGGCAAAGCTTTTTCTATAAATTTAGAGAAGATGTCTAGATAGATTTCAAGATTCATTGTAATTAGTGCCATAGGGTTGCTTTTCTTTTTCACCACTGGCAAAGTGAGGGACCTGTAGCAAAAACGGCTATCAGTCACCCAGCATTCAATCCCCTACTGCTAAATTTGGGGACCTTCATTGAGTAATAGTAACCTAATTTATATGTAGAAATCAAGATCATTAACAAAGCTCTGCCCCCTCTTTACTGACACACCCTCCCCTTCCAGACCCACTATACTGCTTCAGTCACTTAATCCCACTAAAGATTATAGTTGAGCAAGAATTTGAGTTACATTAGATAGAACGTTATACTTAAAACTATAGTTCCGTACAACATAAAATGCAACAGTTTACTTTTCACATTTGAACTAACCAGGCCAAAAAATAACAACAAAAATTCAAACTCTTTCAGTTTCAGTTCTCCCTCTCCAACTACCATAGCATGGTATTAGAGAAGAGTCAGCCTAGTTTCTTTACTTAATAAAACTCCTCTGCATTTTAGGAGCAGGGGAATGTAACAGACCACCAGGCCATGTAAGACAGAGCAGATGCTTCATTCTGAAATCCCCTTAGTAGCTTCTTATCCTTATAACCAAAAGCCACATCTTCAGTCTGCTTTCTACTCCACTGGCCCAAGCTTCCTGGGCATGGTCTATTTGGAATACCAATATCTGTGGCCTACATGAGGGTCTATCCATCATCTATATAGCCCATTATAGTCTGCTGAAGCAGAGACCTCCCCATCTTAACACTGCAGGCTTGCAAATGAAGGAGACGTGCTTTGACACCGCTGTTGCCTCTAAGTATCTATCTTTATTCCTTCAAAACTCTATATGCACTGCACGCCGATGCCTAGGGTCTGTTGTCTTCATCTGTCATCCATGTCTGCCAACACAGATACTATCCATTTCAAAAAGGGCAGATGAATTTATGTCAATTTCTCAGCTTCTTATATCAATAGTATCAATGGAGTTCATTTGACTATTATTTCATTTCTCAAAGTTTATTTTCATCTATTCCACAGTAGTTAACAAACATTTATTAAACACCTAAAACAACCTCATTAGATCCTCACAATAATAGGGTGAGCAGGCAGGGTAAGACAGGTATAAGGATCATCATTTTACAAATGAGGAAATAGAGGGACACAGAGGTGAGTGATTTGCTCATGGTCACCAAACTCATCATTGCCAGAGCTTGGACTGGAATCAAGATCTTCTGCCTCCCAGTTCAGCCTTGTTTCCATTAGACCCTACTGACCCCATAGCTTCATGGGAGGTAGGTAGTGGAATCACTGCCACTGAGCTTTGTCTGGATGACAGGTTGCCCCTTCCTTCTGTTGGTGCAAAAGACTTATTGTTTTATTTCAGTTTTTTATCTATGGGAGGCATATTCTTCTTTCTTCTACCTTAGTTTGAACCTTTCCTGAGGGTAGTATAAGATATTTTTATATTTCACCTCCTATATTTTTCTCTGCAATAACCAGTGGCAGTCACAGAGAAAATTTTCTCTGGAAATGAGTATTAGCTGAATCATTTATTTGTGCTGAATTAAGACATGCAGCTAAAACTTCGGATTTGAATCCACTTGATTGACCTCCTTCGACCCATTCCATGCCTTGCCTGCTGTGCCAACATCACAGAAGGCTAGAATGGGAGGAATTCTCAGAAATCATCTAGTGTAATCTCTATATCAAGGTTAGATTTTCTCTTTCAGTGCCCCTAATAAATTATTACCCAACTGCCTCCTCAACCCTTCCGGGGCAAGAAAATGCAACAGCCTAGATAATAATCAACCCCATTGTCAAATAGTTGTCATTGTTACCTTATTTCAAAAAAATATATTGAGCCCAAATCAGTCTTCATGTGACTTGCACACATTCACTGTTTCTAGTCCTGGCCTCTGGGCTCACACACAGAACAAATAGAGCACTGCTTGTACATGACAGCCTTTCTGATGTATGCAGTCAGCTTCATGTCATACCTTTTGTTCACTTCTCCAGGCTAAATATACTCAGTTCCTTTAACCAGCACACTTTGCAGTCCTCTCACTCTTCTGGTTGTGCCTTCTGAACTTTGCTCCTCAACGTCCCTTAGCAAATATGGTGCCCAGAACTGAGTGCACTCTGTTAGATATGCTCCAAGCCATGCAGAGGAAAGGTGGACCATGGCCTCAATTATTCAGGAAATGGAGTCAACACACACACACACACACACTTCAATACTTCAGTGATACTGTGACTTCACTGATCTAGGTACTCCCTACAATGCAGATCACAACCCCTTTCATAATCTCTCATCAGGAGCAACTACTATGTTCTCCCACAAATCTTCCACAGGTAGTACACATATACACAATTGTGTGTATTTGTGATTATGTACATATGTATGCATGTGAATATTTACATATGCAAACATCCATTTTAAGCCAATATTAAAAATATTGCTGTTCAGTCATATCTGATTTTTAATGACCCCCATGGACCATACTGTTCATACAATTTTCTTGGCAAAGACACTACAGTGATTTGCCATTTACTTCTTTGGTGGATTAAGGCAAACAGACATTCAATGACTTGCCCAGGGTCACACAGCGATTAAGTATCTGAAATCAGCTTTGAACTCAGGTGTTCCTGACTCCAGTCCTAGCATTTATCCATTGAGCCATCTACTAGGCAAAAAGAGGTTAACTGACCTGCCCAAGGTCACACAGCTAGTAAGTATATGAGGCTGAATTTGAGCTCAGGTCTTCCTGAGTCTAGGACTAGCACTTTATCTACTGAGCCATCTAGCTACCTCTCATAAAAATAAATGATTTCTTTAATCAGTCTTCTTGTTTTTCTCTGCTCTTGGGTTTCTTAGTACTTTCTGACCTTCGGTCCATTCTATGGACACATTCCTAGATTCCTGTTCACCTGTCCACAGATTCTTGGCACCTCTCAAGCAGTCTATTTGGATTTGATTTTTTCCCTGACTGATAACAAACACATGTTCCAGTTGGACACAGCATTTGAACTGGAGACTTTTGTTTGCTTGTGTTACCCAATATCATAAAAATGATGTAATATTAATAGAGTAAGAGAGAGAATTTATATCCAAAGATGTATTGAGAACATGAAGAAAGCCATAAAATAGTTGAAGTCAGACAGAGACTGAGGAAAAGAGAGGAAGTACTCATGTCAGCGGAATAAAAATTTGAATTTTTCTTATTGTGTCAGGGACAACTAGGTGGCACAGCAGATAGAGTGACAGGCCTGGAGTCAGAAAAACTACTCTCCCTGATTTCAAATCTAGTCTCAGATACTTACTAGCTGGGTGACCCTAGACAAGTCACTTCACTTTGTTTGCCTCAGTTTCCTCATCTGTAAAACGAGCTACAGAAGGAAATGACAAACCACTCTAGTATATTTGCCAAGAAAACCCAAAATGGAGTTATGGTGAGTTGGACATGACTGAAAATGACTGAATATGAACATTGCATCAGAATCAGAAAATCTCAGAGTTGGAGAGCCCTCAGAGATCATACCTGAACAGAAATAATTTGTAGAATATTAATGATAAGAAGCCCTCTAGACTCCCCTTGAATACTTCTAATGATCAGGACATTACTATCTCACAAGGCATCTGATTCCACACTGAAAGAGATTTAATTTTTAGGAAGGTTTTGTTCCCCTTCCCTAACATTGATCCAAAATATGTGCTTCCTTTCAATTTCCATCCATTAGATCTGGCTCTGGTCCCTGGGACAAGTAGAACCTTTCTCTCTCTCTCCCTCCTTCTCTCTCTCTCTTTCTCTCTGCTTTTGTCTCTCTTTCTCTCTCTCCCCCTCCTTCACCTCCTCCACATTATGACTTCTCTTCAGTCCTAGACCTTCCTCTGACATCACCTTGAGTTTAAGATCCTCATCCACACAGATTTCTAGGGGACTCTATTATCCACATTCACTGCTGTCCCTGCTGCTGCTGTGGCCAATACTACGGCCTCCATGGTAGCCATCTCCTTCCTGTTGCTGCTGGAACCATGTGGCCTTTTCCTTGGCAAAGAGTCAGAACTCTTTTTAAATGAGCCAGTCCTGGAAAACAAGCCTCAGGATGAATCCACATATCTCCAATGCTTTTGTTATTTACTTCTCAGTCCAGCTTGTATGACATGCATAAAGGCCCTCAAGTACCTGTACGGATCTCTTAATTGGTCCCTACTCCTTATTCCTAGCTGTTGGGTCACTGGATTTATTCACCTCTTACCTGATTCAGGTATAGGAATGCTTTCCAAATGGTTAGTACCTCCCATTGAGTACTTCTGGGGTTGAGGAACAACATTTTCCTCCCTTTCTATTTACCATTCCAATTCTCATTATTTCTATGCCCTCTCCTACCCCAATATGCTCACATGTCTGATTCTTCCACCACCCAGGTGCAGGCCTTCATCACTTCATGCCAGGATCAGTAAGGACAGTAACTCACTGGTTGATCTGCTTGCCACAAGCCTCTCCCCATTTGAGTCCATTTTCCATTCAGTTGCCAAAGGGTATTTTCCTAAAGCAGAGATCTGACTATGCCACTCTACCTTTCTTCCCCCAAACTCCTTGCCACTGAAACAGACACAAACAATAAACTCCAATGACTCCAATGATCAAATACAAAAATCCTCTGTTTGGCATTCAAACCCTTCACAACTTATCCCCTATCTTCCAGTCTTCTTATACCTTAAACTACTCTGCCACCCCCCTATATTCTTCCATCCAGTGACACTGGAAGTCGAGGGCGCAATGAATAGAGGGCTGAACCTGGATCTGAGTTCAAATCTAGTCTCAGATGCTTACTAGTTTTGTGACCCTGGGGAAGTCACTTAACCCTGTTTGCCTCAGTTTCCTCATCAGTAACATGAGCTGGAGAAGGAAATGGCAAACCACTCCAGTATCTTTACCAAGAAAATCTCACAAAGGGGTAACAAAGAATCAGAAATGACAGAACAACAACAGTAATTTGTGCATTTACATTCCCAAACAATTGTTCCCTTTTTGCCTCAGTTTCCTCAACTGTAAAATCAAGTGGTAATAGCACCAACCTCCCAGGGCTGTTGTGAGGATTAAATCAGATAATATATGTGTCAGTGCCTGCCACATAGTAGGCGTTGTGGTAAATGCTCTTTCTGTCACTGCCCTCCTTGTTGTTCTGGGAGCAATACAAATCATCTCTCAGCTTGAGACATTTTCTCTGACTGTTTCCCTTGCTTGGAATGTTTTCTCTCATATCTACTTTCTGGTTTCCCTGGCTGCCTTCAAATACCAGCTAACATCCCATCATGTACAGGAAGTCTTTTCTAATCCCTCTTAATTCTAGTGCCTTCCCTTCGTTCAGTACTTCTTATTTATTCTGTATACAGTTCGTTTGTACATCTGCCTGCACATTATGTCCCTTGATAGACTGTGAGTCCCTCAAGGGAAGGGACTATCTTTTGATTCTATTTGTGTTCTTAGCACTTAGAACAATGACTGGCACATAGTAGGCACTTATTAAATGCTTGACCGGCTGAATGATTATGGCTAGACCCTATAAACTGATCTGAAGCTCTAAGAAGCTTCCCAATATCACTAGAAACACAGTAAGGTAAGACTTGAGAGGAATGAAAAGGGAACAGTGTGCATCAGATGCTTATTTCCTCATGGCGGCTATAACGGGAACAGAGAGTGTTAGCACATCAACCATGAAAGGTCAGCAGTCAACTAGACCAACCCCAGCATTACGCTGCTGAGGATCCTGAGCATGAGAAAGGGGAAACAATTCCCCCAAAGTCATTCAGTCAATCAGTGGTAAAACTGGGCCTAGAACCTAAGGATCTAATACAGGACATTTTGAGTAAACATTTCCCAACTAATTTGCTGGAATCCAATAGATTCCATAGACTCTTTCATAATTTCTCTGGCATGAGAGCTGCTGCTGCCACCACACTAAGACTAGGACAGATGTACCTCCCACCCCAATTCACGACCAACACTCCCACCCACTCCTACTGCAGCTATTTTTGGTTTCTCTTCTGTTCAGTTCAGAGGCACACTGATGGAAAGTGAGGTGAAAAGATAAAGTTCTCATTTGTCTGATAGCCACAGTACAATGCACCTTTCGCTTAGTCTGAAAAGGTTTTTAATAAAGCCTTCTGGGATTAGAAAGTGGCAGGGAGGGCTGGGGCAAGGGAATCTGATTCTATCTGAATCGATTTAGGTGGCTGTAATTCTCCCTTCTCTGATTATAGACTTTTTATCTTGGAGTGAGTTTTCCCAGAAAAGGTTTTTAAAACAAAAGTCTAAAAGCTCTTTGTGAAAACCACACCTAAAAACAGAAGTCTTTCCACTAGCCATCTTGACTGGCTTCTTGGTAAAGAAAAAATAACATACAATAATAACAAAAAAAAAAAAAGAGGAAGGGAGAAAAGAAGATGGTGTTCATAGGAGCACAAAAGACTGGTCGTGACTCTGGAGATAAGACTGATCTGAGGTTTGTGGAACTTGAGGGGTATAAAGGGGGACAACAGTTGAAGTCTGTCTTTGAGGCTGTTCATTACGTTCCTCTGTTTCTGAGTGGGTTCAAATATCCCACAGCACTCCTCCTAGTATCCTTTCCTTTTTTCTCCTCTTCTCCTCCCCTCCCACTCTTTTCTCCTTTCCTTTCTCCACTCCTTTCCAATTCCCCACTCTTCTTTCTTTTCTCTCTCTTCTTTAAATGCCTAA
The DNA here is from genome assembly GCA_023548195.1 of Bettongia penicillata ogilbyi. NCBI lineage: Eukaryota > Metazoa > Chordata > Mammalia > Diprotodontia > Potoroidae > Bettongia > Bettongia penicillata. Next base: position 2,379,923 of record JAJHZJ010000426.1, read on the forward strand.
TGAAGACATTGATAGAGAATATATATATATATATACACACAGAGAGAATATATATATTATATATAATGTTATATGTAATACATAAAAAGATACATAGAGTATAGAATGTTAGGTCTGGAAGGAATCTTAGAACAAGGAGTGGGTTATGTCAAGTCAACAAACATTTACTTACTATAGGTTAGGTAGGGTATTAAATCCTAGGGATACAAGGAAAGATGAAAATATTTCCTGCCTTCAAGGAACTCATATTCTAATACGATAGACACAATACAAACTATGTACAAGATATTTGCAGGATGAATTGTAATTAATCTCAGGGGGAAGGCACTAAGATTAAGGGTGAATTTAGCCTAGAAAGTGTTAGAACATAGAATCCATCATTATAAAGCTGGAAGGAACCTTAGAAAAGATGTAGTCAAGGAATCACAAAATTGTGAATGGGGAAACCGAGAATAATTAAACAAATGAATAAAAACATTATTAAGTTCTTCAAGGTATCAGGCACTGTATGCTAAATTTTGGGGATACTAATATGTATGGGAAAGGGGGAGAGAGACAGACAGACAGACAGACATAGAAGAGAGAAACATAGAAAGGGATAAAGAAACAGAGAGAGACTAAAACAATCTCAGTCAACAAGCCAGCATGGCATTTGCATTCAGACAAGGAAGATAACATATAAAAGGGAAAGGAGTTTTGCTCTGGGATATGGGTGGGGTGAGTGGGTGGGTATTGCATGCCACTGGCTGGCTGATGGATAGCTGACTGGATAGAATATGAAGTTGAGATATTTTATAATGTCTAAGATCAGCCATTAGACACAGTAGATTTTGTGGGCATGCACTCCAATCAACTGGGTTGAACTCCAGGGCAGCAACTCCAAAGATGAGTAGATTAACTTTCCCACGGACCGTGGTATGAATTCAGGAAGGCTTTTGTGTGGAGGGCCAGGTCTCAAGTCTAGCCTGGAAAGTGCTGGTCCAAGTGAGTAGGAGCAGCTAAATAGTAGGAGGGAGATGATGAAATGGTCCAAATGGACGACTAGACTGGATGTGAAGGTGAATTACGGATCTAGAGAGGATAAATTTTGGGGGTATGATCAGAGTTAAGTCAAGGATAGGAAGATTCATTCTTCTGCACTATTCCCCTCTTCAAGCCCAACTTCAGCCTAGTTCATTAGTTCATATCAGTGATGACTGAAAATATTGCTTCTTTCTCTCTTGCATGCATCTTAACAAGCTAATGTTAACGGAAACAAGTGAATCCCCTAACATTTCTTTTACTGCTGTGTGAATATGAAGGTTTGCTGTCTACTTACTGGAAAAACAATCCAGTTTTATTTTCTTTGTCCTTGTATGTCCTTTTCCATGTCATTCAATTCTTTAATGCAAATCTAGAATCCTTAAGTCTAACCTGGTCTTATCTAACTTGTGCCTGCTCAGGACCGCACTAAAGTAGGGCAATTGAATGAATACTCAAAAAATAAATTAAAAAAAAAATAAAATGTTTCTCTTTATAATGAAATGGGTATTCCAACCCAGTGGAGCAGTGCTCCTTCTTACCCAATAAATATTAATAAGAAAAATAAACCAATCTTTTAGCCCTCCTCCCCCAGCAGCCACCCAAGGGTTATAAATTATGTACTGCTTGAGTCTGTTTTGACAGTTATGATAAAGTAGGCTTCAGATATAAAGAGAGTGTTTCTCCTGAAAGAATATGCCATTGTGCTTCTTCGGTAATGTCTTTTTCTCTCCTTCTCTGTCTCTATGTGTCTCTCTCTGTTTCTGTCTTTCCTGTCTCTGCCTTTTCTCTTTTTTCTTTCTCTCATTCCTTCCTTCCTTCTTTCTTTCCTTCCTCCCTCCTTCCCTCCCTTCTTCTTTCCCTCCCTTCTTCCTTCCTTCCTTCCTTCCTTCCTTCCTTCCTTCCTTCCTTCCTTCCTTCCTTCCTTCCTCCCTCCCTCCCTCCCTTCCTTCCTTCCTTCCTTCCTCCTTCCTTCCTTCCCTCCTTCTTTTCGTCCTTATTTGAAGATACATGAAACTGCATTCATGATGGGGCTGGTGATGTCATTGGTAAAAGAAACTTTTCAGTAAGGAAATTCCCTCTACCATGTATAGTCTTATAAAGTTGCCTACAACACTGATAGGTTAAGTGATTTGCCCACAGTCACACAGTCGATATGTGTTAGTAACATAACAACCAAGGTCTTCCTTCCAGCCTAGTCATTCTGCTAAGCCATTTCTCAGGAAGATTTAGAGGACTGCCTTGAATATCAGGATCCAAAAGCTAAATTAAATTTTATTCTAATTAACTAGATTTTATTAAACTTTTCTATTCCATTCTACTCTAAATCCATGTTTTAAGAACCTGCTTTGTTTTAGGTATTTAGAGTATAAGATGTAGGGGTTATAACAAGTGCATGGGTAAGTACAAATCATGTACAAATTAAAGGAAAACAACTTCAAGAGGGAGACAGCTAACTCCTGGGGGTGAAGGATCATCAAGAAAGGCTTCATTTAGAAGGAATAACACAGCTTCCAAAGAATCAAAGTTGACAGTAACTTAGAACAATAGAAAGGCATATAGTGAATGCAAGGAATTTGTAACATATTTCCAACAATGACCCACATGCAAGTGTGCATAGAGTATGTACTGATTCTCCTCCCCAAAGAGGAAAGGACAGGGATAATAATTGCCTGAGGGTGTGTCATCATGACTGAACAATGCTGCATGTATGTCTGCCTGAACATAAGAAATGACATACAGGACATTGTCATGATATCATGATTTTAAAAGGAGATGGGACAATGACATAGCAATTTTTTAATAATATAACTAATATGCGTTTATTGTAGATTAAGCAATTTTAAGTAGCTATCTGAAATCTTTAAAACAATGCACTGAAAAGAAGTCTTAAGTTTAGACTTTTATTGTATTGCACCAAGGAACAGCAGGGCAGTTACACAATGTTCTCTCTCATTTTCTATTCTGAACAGCTAAGGTATAACTTGCAAGTCCTTAAGAATATCTTTTATCACTAGGCTGTAACAATTATTAGAATACTGAATTTCTTACTAAGTGACTGCTACAAATGAAAACATTGAAAATAACTTTAAATGCATTCCAAGAAAATTTAGTATATATTCTTAATAGGTTCACTTATGCTTAAGAATTAAAGCATATGATTTTTATGAAACTATTATGGGAAATTCCTAAGTCATGCAATATACAAGGCTAATATTCAAATGTTAAGAAAAAAAATCCTATCACCCTTACTTCTACAAATATATCCATGCAATTTTCTATATGATATATCAAGAAACCCATAAGGCTTCCCACAAGGTCACAAAAACAAATTTTTTCAGTCCTTGAAAAGCACTTTATCTCTACAGCCAATTCATAATCAGTCAGTATTTCAATAAAAGACAAAATAAGCTATTATAAGTTCCTGTAAAGCAAAACTTCCAACAGACTAAAGATGGTCAGTAATTAATACAATTATTCAGAAAATTATGGCTGTTCCTAGAGAGTATAAATTCAAACCCGTCAATACAAGAGGTGATCCTTTTAAATTCATTTATACATAATTCCATTTAATTTGTCTAGGAAAACATATGTGAACAGTATTTCCACAAATCAAAAACTTGGAAACATTTTAAAAAATGAGGTCTTTTTTAAAGTTACTGATTATATATTCCATAAGCTAATCTTGGAAACAGGTTCTTGTTACATAGAATCCTTTCACTTTGTGGCTTTCGCATGCACTTAACTGGACTGAGTCTGTTGTATATTATCTTAAGAGTTCACTAAAACATAAATCATGCTATATAAGTAGTAAAAAAAAAAACGATAGAAGGTTAAAAGCTAATTTGCACCATCCTTCTTTGCTAGACTATCTGCATTCACGATGCTGTAGGATCATCATGGTGTACTTAGACACCTCCAAATATGACATGCCAAGTGTAGCATATTGAGACCCAGTATAGGCCTCTCTGCTGCACAGACAGAGAAACATGACCCAGAAGAAAGTATGGATGAGATATTCTGGAAGTACAAAAAGATTAAGTGTATTACATTGGTCTGTGGGATTCTTGTAATCAACCTTCAGTTCATCCAATGCTACAGCGTTTCAGATGGTGAAGAAGGTGAGTGGAGCTGTGAGCAGCAGTGCCATCATGTCACAGAAGGAAGAGAACACGAACGCCATGGCCCAGCAGAAAGAGGAAAACAGCTGATGTGAGCAAGGCTAAGGATAGTAATCTTAATTGCGCATTAATATTCACAAAATGTAAAAAATAGCTAGAGGAAGGTCCAGGAACATGGACAGATGCAAGGACAGACATGGACAAGAACAACACAGGGTGAGAAGGCCTGGGTGATGTGGTAGGAACTGTACTTCTTTATGCAGTCTAGACTGTTTTTCTCTCAAGGACTTGGGGAGGCAGCCTGTCCCTGAGTTTTGGTTGGATTAGGAGTTCAATCATTGGTTTTGCTTCCTTGATCCCCAATGCATACAAAAATCTCAACCTATGGGCAATTGGAGCTCCAAGGTCTACTGAAATTCTCACTTCCCTGCAGGGATGCCTTTCTGACCTAGTGCTGTTATTGTGGTGAATGAGAAGGCACAGAGAAGTAATGTTTTATTTGAATCATTAACGAAGAAATGTAGCCTTTTAAATCTGTTTCTATATAAGGTTTTTAATATATTTTTAATAGCAACTTCAGGTCTGCAAGTGTTGCATTGCATTCCAATCCCAAAGCGAATCACTCTACTGGTCTGAGCTAGGCCTGGCCCAGAAGAGGTGAATTGCGAGGAAATAATCCCATCAGTGAGACCACAGATCCACTGTGGTATTAAACAGTGTCTACTCTGTCTCTTCAATTAAACTAGAAGCTTCTTTTTGTATGTGTGTGTGTGTTTTTAATTAAAATATAAAAAAGATTAAATAAAACATGGTAAGAAACATGTGAGAACATGGGAATTTGGTGAAAAACAAGGAAACAGTTTATCTTCACAACTAACCTTAAAATTCCACACACATTCCCCCCACCCCCACACCCACCCCCTTAAACTTCACCTGGCACATGGATACAGGAAAGGACTAACTGTTGATCCAAGACACTTAGCACAGTGTGTACGAGCAAGGAGAACAAGCTAAGATTGTAGGATCACACTCCCTTGTCCGGAGAAGGGAGCTGGAAAAGAAAAATCAAACCAGAGAAAGGCAGACATACTTCCTTGTTAAAAGATTTTCAAGGAAGAATACAAAGTGGGAGTGGGGTATGGGAAAAATCACCCCCTGTCAGGAACAGATTAGGTCTGCCATACTCATATGAATTCAGTCAAGGGGAAAGAGAAGATGGGACAGGAGTGGAAGGGCCCTGTCCTCAAGCTGTGATCTTCTCAAACTGACATGCTGGGAGGGAATACAGGGGGATGGGCCCTGCCTGATAGCACCACCCTGGAAGGGACCCTCCAACTGCAGGGTTCCTATTTTTATCTACTAGAGGAAGAGGGGGAGGGATCAAGTCCATTGAATAGGATCAGCATTTGAGATGACTCAGAGGTTCCTGAACATGACAGGGAACTTTAAAGAAGCCGTCCTCGGCATTCTATGGCCCCACAGCAGCACAGCAGCTCCTTGCCTTCCACGCTGCCCACCTCATAGTTATAGTCCCAGGTCAGCTCTGTTCCAGCCCGTATCCTCTTGCTGGCAAAAAAAGCCACCCAGGGGAACCGAAGATCATGGGTATCCACGAAGACATTCTGGACAAACAGGTTAGGACTGCAGCTGTGGTTGAGATAGCGGCCCAGGTTGCCCTCTAGCTTAGCATCAATGATGTAGCAAGATTCCTCGCCGTCATAGAACTGGCGCGTATTCTTGTGGACAGGTGCACTCTCACTCTTGTCTGAGGATGCTATGTTGGTTGACATGATAGCAATGCCATGTGTTGATTTTAAAGCAAAAACACGTGTAGATTTCACAGCCACCTGAGGTTTGATTGGGCCAGCATGCATGTTCCTCTTGTCTTCAAAATCCTCACCATCAGAGTCAGATGAGATGGTCTGGATGTCATCACTGTATGCTGCTGGAACTGGAGCCTGACCAGCCATGAGCTTTCGGCTTCTTCCACTCTCCCCCTCACTTTCTGTGCTGCTGGACAGTGTTAAAACATCATCAGGGATGGCTGGGGCAGGCCTCACATGCCTCCGGGCCTGATGCATATTGGTCTTGCTAGGTGGGTACTTGATACCTTCAGTCTTCAAGGGGGAAGGGTTGTAACCAAAATTCCTGGAATTTCCACTAGGCAACAAAATCTTGTTCTGTTCATCAGGCTCCCCTTTCTTGGGTGGCTTGACATACCCCTCTTCTTTGAACCCTACCCCTGAGATGGAGGGCTTCTCTCCACCCCCACAGCCTCCCCCAACCCTCCCATTTCCACCCTCGCTGGTCCTGAAGGAGGAGTGGCTATCTGAGTCAGGAAAGGTGCCATCACTGACATTGTTGCAACTTAGCCATGTAGCCACTTTGTTTTTGGGTGTGTCCTCGGAGGAAGGAGGTAGTTTACATCCCCCTATGGAAGCTGGAGGGGCAGAAAGATGGGAGGCGCCAGAGTCTGGGAGGCAGGAGTCTTTGGAGGCAGTCTCAGGCAACTCATTCTCTTTCTGGCCTCTTGTCTGCCTCCGGGTGGCATAACTACGCCAGACTGAACTGGTACTAAAGTCCTCATCCTTGCAAAAGTTATCATCTGAGCTGTCATCATTAGACTCTTCAGGGTCCTCAGTGCCACTGTTGCCATCCTCTTGGTCCTTCAAGCCCACACCATTTTGGTCAGAGGAGCAGGGGACATCACTTTCATAGCCTTCCTTAAAGTTCTCCACACTTTCAATATGGTCCAGGTTTGCAAAGTACTCATCCCCCATTTCTAGTCCCTCCTTGTCTGCAAAGTCATCAGTCAGAATTTTGCCTGCATAGATACAGACAAAGGAACCTCTGGCGATGTCATCCAAGCACCGGATGCCCCAGCCCTTGTTCTGTGTCTTGAAGAGTTGCAGGCGAACTTGTAGCCCATGCTGCACCAAGCGGTTTGTGCACATGTTCAGGTTACATTTGCAGCGTTTGTTACATTCATATACTCCTGTGGGTAGGCACTCGTTTAATCTCTTATGCAGGTAGCCAGAGTTAGGGTTGATCTGGCCTCCTGGGGTGCACGCTGTTGCCTGGATGGTAAGCTGGTGGCAAGCACATTTAGACTTGTCTCGACAACCATCTTTGCAGTCGCAGCCAACAAGAAACTCCCAGCTAGTGTTGATGAAGACTCCCTTCCCTGGGATTCTTTCTTTACTATAGGCCACCTGGGGTGGGGGAGTGGTATCAATCTCATTGACACACGACAGAGGAACATCCTCCTGGCCATAGGTGATGTCCAGGATGTAGTAAAAAGGCTTACAGGGCTGGAATTTCCGATCCACAAGAACATATGTGTCCAAACAGAACATCTCTAGGAAAAGGAAATCACAGGTTGTCTCAAAGAGGTAGCGTTCAATCTCGCTCATTGTTCTCACGCAGAGGCCGCAGGGTGTCCTATAGATAATGTGAAAGACCACCTTGCGGTTGACCCGGCGCCGGGCCATCATACGCGAGAAATCATAGAGCTGAGGAACCAAGAGGGGGTTCTGGCCCCGGTACTGTGAATTACTTACCGGCCTCACTTGAGAGAGGCAGATGTAACTACAGGCATGAGGAAAGTAGAAGAGTTTCTCCATCGTAGCCTGATTGGAGGGTTTGGCTGAAGCCCACTCTAGTACGCCATGAAAAGCTGGGAAGGTTGGGCCAAGAGTTGCAGAGCCTAGTGATAATCTGACTTTCTGGCCAACTGCAGACTTTCCACCAGGGACTGCCTCATTAAATCCAGGAGACACAGGGAATGAATGACCAGAACTCATAGAACCTAGTCGGAAAGATGTGCTCTTTTTTGCCACTTGCTTCCGTGCCTGGGTAAGCTGACCCTTCAGACTTTTCAAATCAGTCACTTGAGGAGATAGGGTTGGGGCAGGCAAGGAAGTAGTATGAGGTGGTTCTAGGGGCTTGAACTGGTTTCCAGTACCAGTGAGATCTTGAGTATACTGTGCTACAGGATCGTTGCTCCTCACAGCACCCATGTTTGGGTGTATCTGGAGCTGACCCACCTGTTTATTCTCCAGTGTGGAAGCTGTTAATGTCTTCATGCTGAACATGGGCTCCAGTCGGGTAGAACCTCGATAGATCCATTCACACCGCTTGTCATCCAGGAACAGGATCTTGACAAGACTCCCATCCACCTGTTCCACCCGGGATTTCCACCAAGTGCCTTCCCATTCAGTTTTTATGAGCTGCCCACTCTTAAGCAGCACCATGGGACGGTTGGGGTAGGCAGTGATATATTCTTCGATGAAGTCTCGGCATGAAACATCCTCGATGTCCTCCCATGTCTTCTTCAGTGGTCTGCAAATGAGATAGACTTCAGACTGTGTGACATAGGATGCATAGCCATCATCAAAGAAGATGAGGAACCTGAGCTTATTTTTGGCATTTGGAATCTCAGCCACAATACCTGCATAGAGCCAGACTTGATTCCTATCCTTATACCTGGCCACCACACGGCTGCCTACATACAACTTGTCTGCTGAAGGGTGATAGTCATAGGCAATATGGTTCCCAAACAATAGGCTCTTTCTTTTGTTGTCAAATTTGACTTTGAATTTCCTCCCAGTCCCAACTGTCTGGATGGCAATGAGGGTCCCCTTGTGCCATGTCTTGGTCCTTTTCTTGCCCAGGATTCTCATGTTGACAACTAGGTCACCATCCTTATTCAACTCAACAGGTACTTGACCCAAGGCTCCTCTGTTCATGTCCTGGGAACTAGTCTTGTTGACAGCATCCATGAACTTCTGGACATCTTGGGCTGACTTCCTCAGGGCAGCCATAGTTTCTCGTAGCTTCTGTTCCTTTGGGGTCCTACTCCTTGCATCACCTGAATCAACACCGAAGACATCATCCTCATCTTCATCAGGAATCTCAATGACTTCTGTGGGTTTGAAGGCTTCATCTTCAGAACTGCTCTCCGGATACTGCAGCCCCAGGGTGGAGTAGAAATCCTTCACCATAGATTCACAGTTAGTCACTTCCCTGGACGCTTCCTGAAAGAGCTCATCCACGTGGGCTACCTCCAACTCCTTCTGCACCACCCGTGTTTCCAGCTCAGCCAGCTGCTTCTGGCGCAGCTTCACGCAGTCCATCTTCTCCAGTTCCTCATCAATAAACTGTCGAAGTTCTTCCATGGAGATGCCCAGCTCCTCCACCACAGCCTGCTGTAGCTCCGCAAACTCCTGAGCTTCCATCCCGGCTGCTGCAGCAGCGCCTAAACCAAAACACCCCGGAAAAGGCCGTGCCTGAGGTTCTCACCCTCAGGCTCCAACCGCTCCGCTCGCCCTTCCTCCCGTCCCGGCCTCCCACGAGCGCCCCGACCGCTGCCCTCAGGCCCTTCCCTCCGCTCAGACTCACCCTTCGAGGCCGGCAGCAGCAGGAAAGCGGGGGAAGCCCGAGCTTGGGGGACGAGAGAAAGGCAGGTTGAGGCGAGGATCCGGGGGGAAGACCGGAGAGAGCGGGGAGCGCAAAGCACGACGGACACCGGAAGTGCGCCCTCATGCATTTCCGGTTCTGACAATGGCGGCCGGCAGGGCTCAAACCCTGCCTGTGTAAGACTGTAAGCTTCCGGAGGGCGATATTATCGTCATTTGTGTCCCTTGTCACTTCAAACACTTAGAAGAATGTTATGCGGAAGAAAATCTTGATAGATTAAAAAGAATTCTCTCCTCAGTCCCGGCTCCCCTGACTTGAGGCTAAGAGGAGCGTCCCTAGACTCCTCCTTCCCCTGGGTCTGGAACCGCCAGAGAGGACAAAGCCCCAGACCCTCCATCTGCTCTTTGGCCCTCGAGCCCACGCCTTCCGTAGGAGGAATGTCTTTCTGCTCTCTGCTTCCCATCCTCCAGTGACGGGAGCTCACTACTTTAGTAACTAGTCTATGGAGTTTTCAGAGTGCTCTGTGAATGCTCCATTCTCCCTAGGGCTAGCCTTTAGTCACCAGAGTACAGGACACTCTTTTGTTTCTATGTGAATAGGAAGCGTTACCCCCTGGGCAGGCTGAAGGAGAGGTGCCAGGACTTTGAGGCGTTCATGTCCAAAGACACAGAGGCATTGAAAGAAGTAATTTTCAACAGTGCTCTCTAAGGGGTTTTCTTACTGTTTACTGATTATCGTAGAGCAAGATTGGCTCCCCCAGGGAAGGTTATAGTCCTTTGGACTATGTTTCAGCAGGGGGCCTTTAAGAGTCATGTTCTCCAACTCAGCCAGTGCTTAGTCACCTGGGAAGTAAGTTGACGAATGGTACTGCTGGTAGGGACCTCTAGTCTTGGAATAAGGTGCGATGGAAAGAGTGCCAGATCTGCAGACAGAGGTTTGGGATTAAATCTCAGTTCTTCTACTTACCTGTGTTACATTGGGCAAGGCACTCTCAGGGCCTCAGGATCCCTCTCTATAAAATGAAAAGGTTCAAGTGGGTCAAAGATGTGGAATGGACATCATTAGGAAATCCTTTTATCCTACTTTCTCATTTGACAGATGAGGAAACAGGTCTCCACTTCTAATTCTTTGATCTTATGTACTTTTTACAGATAAGGAAGCCGAAGCTCGTAGAAGTTCTTAAGTATATCCCCAAGGATGCACAGTTGCTTAATGATAGAAATAAGATTAATGATCTACTACTACTGCTGCTGCTGCTGCTGCTACTACTATGACTAGTCTCCTAGTTTCTAATGCTGTGTTCTTTTCAGAATACCAAAACTGTCTTGCTAAGGATATTTGCATTTTAAGCTTCGATGAAGTAAAAGGTTATAGGTCTTCATAAAGATTTTATATATTCAGGAAATATGTGGAAAAGGCATGAGAGAGGAACATAGCCGCTTCCTCTAATGCCTGACATATCATAAGGATAGTATGTTATTGCAGAAAGTACATCACAATTAGAATCAGAAGAGACCTGTTTTTGAATCCCAGGTCCTACACTTAGTAGATGTGGAATCATGAGCAAATCACTGCTTTGCGCTTTATTGATTTGATAATCTGGAAAGAGTGCCAGATCTACAGACAGAGGTTTGGGATTAAATCTCAGTTCTTCTACTTACCTGTGTTACGTTGGCCAAGGCACTTCCAGGGCCTCAGTATCCCTCCCTATAAAATGAAAAGGTTGAAGTAGGTCAAAGATGTAGAATGGACATCATTAGGAAATCCTTTTGTCCTATATTTCCAAATGGAAATATTCATGTTAAACTACTTGTTTCACAGGATTTTTGTGAGGAATGCACTTTGTAAATCTTAAATTCCCATAAAAATATGAAGTACTACAAATTTTGGGGGGAGGGGAGACAATTAAGGTTAAGTGACTTGACCAAGATCGCATAGCTAGTAAGCATCTGAGACTGGGTTTGAACTCAGATCTTTCTAATGCCAGGGTTAGTGCTCTATCCACTCAGCTGCCCTGAACTACTATTATTACTAAGGAACCATATAGGCTGCCTATGTGTAAAAATAGTTCTTCCTTCTTTTTCCATACAGCATTGGGTGATGAATACACTTTACAAATGACTGTGTGCCTATTTCAACCTGACAAAAAATAAAGTGTTTACTCACCTGTGTACCTGTGAGCACCCATCCCTCTGTGCAGCAGGTGCTCAGGCAATGACGTATGTGTAAATAGCCTTGTTTTCTTGATCTTTCAAGTGCCATTTCAAATTCCTCATATAGCACACAAGAGCCCAAGGTGTTAGGGTCCAAATCTGTTGGTCTCACTGTCTCTGAAGATGAAAATAGATCGGTGTATGAATATAAACAAATTCGTTCCATTTTCCATACATTTATTGTTCTTATTCTAGTTTCAACCATAAAGGTTTTGGGGGCAAAGTGGTTCAGTCATGTGTCCTGTCACACTATGTGCAATTGGTTTTAGTTTCTTATATTTTGTATTTTTTAGTGAGATGATACAGCTAAGAGAACCCACCATCTTCTTCAGCACTGCTTTACAAATGAGTTTGCACTTTAAAATAGCCTTTCCTTTGGCTACCCCATATCTCCAAGTAGTAAGATTAACTGCTTGCTTATTAAGGGGGTTTCTTGTCTCTTTTGTCCTCCTCATTGTGGTGACTGCACTATCAGAATCTTAATTATCATTAAAAAGTATTTCTTGGATATCAACTGATTGTTGAATTGTAGAAGATACAAAGAAATATGAGATTTAGTTCTCATCCCTAAAAAACTAATTATCTGGTTGGGCAGATCTAGGAGATTTAATGTAAGGGTGAAGTTGAAAGCACCCCATCCCATTTTAGCCCAGATATCTTAAGTAGGTGAGAGAATGTCTTAATCCATCAATCATACGTAGACCTTAGTCTAAATACTAAGAGGCCTTTAAACTAAAATTATATTTAGGTAAGAATAACATTCAGATAGGTTGAGGAGAGCTGGCCAAAACCTCAGGATTTATCTGTAAATTACAGATAACTTAAGAGAAGCAAGTTGAGTTGATCTCCTGACATCAGACCAAATATGACTTTCTGGCACATCTCTGAAGAGGAACTGTTGGGGGATAAAAGAGGGGTGGGGAAGGAGAAAAACTTGTTTTTGACATTTACCAGGTCACTTGCAAGGTCTGCCTAATCTTGACCAGTTGTTTTTTGGGTTATTTGATTTTTTTGGTCTTCCATTGATATAGAAATCTTCCTCTACCAAAGAAGATTGGCAAATCAACAGTTCTGAAGAGTTTTGGAGAGTTTCCTGGGACACTGGGATGTTAAGTGATTGCCCAGGTCGCACAGACAGCAGGTATCAGAGGTAAGACTTGAATCCAAATCTTTCTGCCTCTGAAGGGAAAGAGAGGAAGGGAATAAACATTTATATAGCACCAATTGTGTGCTGTGATTTTGCAAACATTATCCCATTTGATCTCTACAACAAGCCAGTGAGGGAGATGTCATTATTATCTCCATTTTACAGTTGAGAAAACTGAGGCAAATAGAGGTTAAATGATATATCCAGAGTCACACAGTTACCAGTGGTCTGAGACTAGGTCTGAACTCACGTTTTCTAGCTAAATGCTAACTATTGGTTAAGCAGTTCTCTCCAGAGACATGCTGAACAGAACCCTCGCCTGAGTTCAAGTCTAGCCTCAGATGCTTACCCAGCAGTGTGAATCTGAACACGTTAATTTCTGCTTGCCTCAGTCTTTTCAACTGCAAAATGGTGATAATAACACATACTTTGTAGGATTATTGTGAGGGTCATATGAGATAATATTTGTAAAAACAAGTGGTTAGCGCACGGCCTGGTATAGTGCTTAAGGAATAACCTTTCTTCTTTTTTTCTATTATGTTTTATTGCTTCTTGTCTAAAGTTACACAGCTACAAAATTGGAGTTTAGGATCCAGCATATTACCTGATCCCCAGTCTGGTGCTCATTCTCTATCTTCCTCTACCAACACACATATCTTGGAAAGTTTCCAGTTGAATCACAGACAATAACACTTCTCTAAAGGCATAATTCCACATTGTAAAGGTTTGCCTTTCCTCTGGTTATTAGATCCCTTTTCCTAGGAACATAAAAAGCTTTTTTACAGTTCTTTCCATCCTTTTTTTTGTGTTATTTTTACAGTTATTTTTAAGGAAATAGTAAGTTTAGGCTTTTTTTCCTACCATGGACAGAGAATTTTGTATAGAGAGAAAATGAAAAAGGTGTTTTGTTTCCCCTAGGGTGGCATAGTCCCATACTGAAAAGAGACATCTTCCAGTGAAAGTAGCCAAGGCCTGAAGCTTTTGCATGGTTTCCTTTATGGCTGCAGTCTCTTAGGGCGATAGGTTAGAAAATTCTTCATGATGATTTGAAGGAGGGAATAGGGCAAAAAAAGACAACTACATACTAGAAAAATTAGAGAGCAATCAGGAGGAAGGTAGTGAGTTATAGGAAAGGAAAAGAGAAAACAGAATGAAAACACACCTATTTAAGAAAGACAGCCCCCAGAGGTAAGAAGGTCAGAGTCTCTTCTCACTAGCACTTTGGGTACATATGTGGTTCTGTGTATCTGCAGCACTTCCAAAAATACCTATTGCCATCTATGTAGTCTATTCCTCTACAGAGTCAGATTGGGATCCCCTTCACATGTTAGTCGATGGCATTTGTGAGCTGTTTTAGCCAAAGAAAGAGAAATGTCATCATCTAGAGCTGGAGATTCTAGTGGTCAGCTCCTTTGAATTTGACTGGCCTCATTCTCAGGTGACAGACTCACAATTTGTTACTAGGTTTATACTTGAAGCCTTTCCAGATTAGTATAAACCTACCAGGGCTTGATCTCCTCAGCCATAGATTTCAAGAACCCAGGATCACCTTCAGGTCAAATAGAGGCCTTGGAAAAGAGAAGCCCTGGTAGAAGAGTCTTCTAGGGTGGTGATTTTGGAGGGACAATTGCATGCCAGCTGCTGCAGGTGATATAAACTTCATCATGCACATTTCAACCTTGCACAAAGCAAAAGTTATAAAATTATTAGACCTTTAATCTCTGGAATTTCCATTCTTCTTTGCTGCTGAATGTGTGCCCTTTGCCCTGACTCCATCCCTCCACCCCCAATCCTTGTTATTCAGCTTGGGAAATCTGAGCATTTCTGCAGTTGCTACTGGAAAGGATGTGTCATTCTCCTCCCCTGTGGCTCTCTCCATATTTCTACATCTCTGTGACTTTCCTGACCAGCACTCCTCTGTATGTTTTGTCTCCCTCATTAGAATATTCATTCCGATAGAGTAGGGGCTATCGTCATTTATGTATTTATGTTCCTAGAGCTCAACACAGTGCTCAGTACAAAATAAAGGCTTAATAGATGCCCTTTCATTCATTCATAATGGTGATTATGATAACAATAATGACAATATTCTTAAAAATAATAATTGGTATTTATAAAGTTTGAAGATTTGGAAGTAATTGACACACATTGTCTCATCTGAGTCTTATAATACTGAGGCTCCCAATGGGAGAAGAACACCAGAATGTGATGTAGGTGCTAAAGATATTATTGGACTCCCCATTAAACTGTGAGCTTCTTGAAATTTAGGGCTGTATTTTACCTTTCTCTGTATCCCCATCCATTAGCTCAGCACCTAACTCTTAAGGGGCACTTAATATGTGTTTGTTGATTCACTTCTTTAATAGATAAATCACCTATAGGTGTGAGAAGTTAAGCTATTCACCCAGGATCACACCATGTGAGAGGCTGAATTTGAATCTGGGCCTTTCAAGTTGAGTGCTCCCTCCACCACACTGTGGTATGAAGTCACGATGGACAAAGTGGGGACGGGTTCATTTTGGAAGGGAATTAAGTAGCTCTCAATACCCTTATTAAATATTTTCTTGTATTGTACTTATTTTGATATGTAACATCTCAGTCTATAAGCTCCTTGAGGACCTCACACTTTTATCATTACTCATATGCGCAAAGAAATAGTTACTTAAGAACTGTATACTCTATTTATGGAGACGAAATGTTGATAAATAAAACATCTAGGAAATAGTCCATAATCTAATTAGGGAGACCAGAAACACACAGAACAGAATAATTTTAAAAAATTATTAGTTAAAATAGAGGTGATTCAAATGTGGAAGGTGCTACCTTAGGAGATAGTGAGTTCTCTATTGCTGAAGGTGTTCAAGCAGAGTCTAGGTGACCACACTGGGGGAATTTTGCATAGGGACTTGATTTTTCAATTGGCGTTTTGAGTCTATGACCAGTTCTAAATTTCTTTGATGACAAAAAAGCAGTATTATGTTTTATGTTCATCTTCACCTTACCAAAAGTCTATCATATAGTAATCTCAGTATGTTTGCTGAGTGAATGTCAGAATGTTAGAGCTAGAAGGAATATTAGAGTTCATCTAACCTAACCCTTACCTTTTGAAAGCAAAGAAATGGACATCCTGAAAACTGAAGTGACTGTTACAAATTTACTCAGAGAATGACAACAGTGGGGCTGACGCTATTTTCCTCTCCCATTTCCATGCTCTTTTGAACAGACTATATTGCTTCTTAGAGTTCCTTTCCTGCTTAGGTGCTTTTGTTTCTCCTTTCCTATTTCATTTATACCTAGGCAGTTGATGGGCTTGAGAGGGAAAGTTGAATGCCTTACCAAAATCAAGTGGGGGGGTTACGAGAATACTCAAGTTAGAATCAGAGGACCTGGATTTGAAACCTAACTTGGCCCTTTACTGCCTATGCAACCTTAAACAAATCTCTTCTTTCTCTGGGCCTCAGTTTTCTCATTTGTAAAGTGAAATGGAGAGAGTGGGCTAGTCATTCTCCAAGATCTCTTCTAACTCTTAATTTATGAAATTAGTTTTTAAGGTGGGGAAATTAGGCAGGATTTCCAAGAATAACAAGCCAGCAATAATACAATGTACTCTCTCCACTTGCCTTTTGTTTATTAAATATTCTTATTGACTAGCTTTTCAGTGCTTTGTGTTTTGTAGGCACTAAATTACAGTAACTGGATATCTTGCCTACACATGCTGACTGGCTATTTGAAGAATGATTGTACTTCAAGAAATACTTTCCCATGGGCTGCATATCATTGCAAAGCCAATTGTCAGAAGTACTGATGTGGCAAAGCCTTTTTGTGCACAATAGCATTTATTTGGGGAAAAGCAAAAATGACCCCCTTCCCCAATCCCTATGGTCTTTAGTCTTGTTTTACTTTTCTGTTTAAATTTGTTCTGTTTTTGAAATTATTCTCATCTCTCCCAGGCTGGACAGGCAGTGATCAGCCTAAAATCTTTCTCTTACTCCATTTTTTTCAATAGAAGCCCCTTTGCCCATCCTTAGGCTGCCTGATGGCCCTTTGCTCATTATAGTGGAGATGGACTTAGAACTAATACTTGCTTGGGTTTACCCACACTACAGTTCAAATACCTAACATCAAATGATCCACAAGCTTCAGCTTTTCCGGAAGCAGAAATTGCAATTGTGTGTCATTGTGCCTGGACCTTTGCTCCCATATCTCACTCCACCATGGCATAGTTGGTAGCTACCCTCATTTCCCAAGGAGGCTCACTAGAAAAGAGGTATTCAGTTTTTCAAGGCTTATTTAGAAATGACTTCTTGAGCTGTTTGGAAGGTGGCTTAATATAGGGTCATAGGTTCATAAGATGCAGGACTGGACAAGACCTTAGAATCATCTACTTCAGCTCCCCTCCACCCTCTTTCTTTTATCGAGGATAAAACAGAGCTCTAGAAAGGAAAAGCACCCTTCTCACATGATTACACAAGATGTAGGTAGCAGGGTTCAACTTGGAGCTCAGATCTTCTTGTTCCAAGACCAGTACTCTTTCTACATATAAAACATTGATACAGAATACTTCCATCCGTGGGTTCCAGTACAATATTAGCTTCTGGAGAGCACAGACTATTGTTGGTTCTGTATCCCCCAGAGCCTAGCTCAGAGTCTGGCATATTGCTTCCTAAGGTTTGATTGAAGCAAATTCATATTTGAAAAAGCTGGGTTCAAATCCTGGCATTAATATTTTTTCCTTGTGTAGTATTGGGCAACTCATTTCATCTCTATGGATGTTAGTTTCTCCAACTTGTAAAAGGGGGGATAATCACATGTGTAACCACCTTCCTCATAGGGTTATTATGAGGAAATTTAAAAAGAAACTTCAAGATTCTTGAGAAAGATAGTGTACAATTTATCTTAGCTGGTTTTGATACCACTTGTCAACAAAGTACACAAAAATGCTTTAAATTAATTATCTCATTTCAACCTTGGAATATCCTTTTAAGGTAGATTATTATTCTTATTATCTTTATAATTATTAATAAGAGTGCCATTTTCACCTTTTTCTATAGAATTCAGATAAAAATTATCTTGGGGCAAGTTGTGATATTAATATTTTCTTTTATATTTAATATTTTGAATACTATTGCACAGGTGAATTAAATGACATCTATTACAACTGAATAAAAGTGTTAAAATGAAAACTTTTTTATAGGTTTAATCAAAGGATACTCATTCCCATTACCATGGCATACAGCCTGATAGAAGTGATATGTGCCAAATGTTGTTCTTAAATGATCTTGATTTCTTCTACTTGGTGTCTATAGTTTTACAGTTTTTCATTTCATATAGCTTGGAGATTATCAGTAATTGGCATGCTAACATCTTTTAAAACAATTATTCTGAAATTTTTATAGATTAATATCATGTTTAAGTGGTTATGGGTAATAGTTCAAGTTATGGAAATGGTCTGGTTTCAGTGTAGTTTTCCAGTGAATTCTGAAGGTTGTTTTTAGATTTGTATTTATAATGTGGAGATACGTAGTTGGTTGTAACCTTTGATAACTGATAAATGAAATTATGGCATTAAATAATCACTGAGTTGGTTAAAAGTTGTCCTTTTAGTCACTAGGTATTTTGGTTCACCCTTAATTTCTTTTCTCCTCAGCCAAAATATTATTTTCTTGTGTTTGTAATTTTTGGGAGATAAAAACCATGGCTGCATCAAATAAAGTATACATAAATGCATAACTGGTTTCTATTTGGAAGAATCACTGGTAACCACATTATTTGATAGTAGATGTGCTATGTTAAGAATGATGGGACCATGGGGAATGGCTAAATATATGATGGTATATAAATATATTCGAATAATACTTGCCATCAGACATAACAAAAAGATATAATTTCAGAGAAACATGGGAAGACTTTGGTGAATTAATGTAATAAAGTGAGCAGAAACAGGAGAAGAAATTATGCTATAACAACATTGTAAAAATTAACATGTTTTTGTGATTTAAGAACTTTTATTACACAATAACTAGTCATGTTTCCAGAGAACTGATAATGAAGAATTTGACTTGCTTCTTGACAGAGAAGTGATTAATTCAATATGAAGAATGAGGCAGTTTGGACAAGGCTAATGTAGGGATTTGTTTTGCTTAATGATACACACATATGTATATATCCTATATATCCACATACATATATTTGTTATATATGCATACATTTGTGTATATACGTACACACACACACACACATATATATTTATATATCTGTTACACGTGCTTTGTTTCTATTTTTTTTCTATTGGGGAGAGGAGAGAAGGAAGAAAAAAGAGATGATAGTTAATGAAAAAAATGAAAATTAAAAATATAAAGAATGATGGTATGAGACTTGTTTCTGAGAGGAAGCTGGTAAAGCACTTTGCTTGCAATCTATATGACACCTTAAATTATTTGAGCTAATAGATATAGAATTTATCCAGCTCTTCCACTTTCCAGATTTATAGAAAACCTTGAGTTTCAGACATCTCTCTGATGTAACTGTTTTGTTGATCATAATGTTAACAGGACATAGTCTTTCTGTTTCTCATTTGACCTAACCACTGTTTTTATTGTGTTTGACTTTTTACAACCAAAGAGATAAAAAGATAACCAGAAATTTCCTGTATTCTTCTTCTTTGGTGATTCTCTATCTGTATCTCTCTTGTTTGCTTGCTCCTAAAGGGTCTACAATAATTTTTTAAAATTGATGTTCATTTGATTTCTTGCGTCGCTTTGACTCCTCATCACCTTAACATTTTTACTTTTGTTTTAATGGATATTTTGAATAAATTTTTGTTTTCTGGACTCCAGTTTTCCTTGTTTTATTGTCCTGAAATTTGGGGATGTGGCATTCATGTTTTATACAACATGTAATAGCTAGATATTGTTGTAATTTTCAAAACCTGTATTAGTTCTGCCATGATGGTTTTTGGCATCTGTAATTAAGTATATTTCTGGTTAATTCCATCTTTCCTCTAATGGTTCTTACTGTGGCAAAGATCACACTGCATGTACTGTTAGGCACAAGTTCTGAAACATTTTTATGCATTGTGACATATCCTAGGAACAAGTGTTCATTCATAATGGTTATAACAAATGTCAGCTTTCTTAGGAATTCTAGTCATTACAATGACCATGCTTCCAGAGAACTGATGATGAAACATGCTATCCAGTTCCTGACAGAGAGATAATGGATTCAAAATGCAGAATCAGAAATATTTTGGCAGGGCATAGTTAATGTGAGAATTTGTTTTCCTTAACTATGTAAATTTGTTAAAAGGGTTTATTTGTGTTTTTTATTTATTTATTTTTTTTTAAATTTTGGCAGGAGTGAGAAGAAGGCTAGGATAAGAGAGTAAAAGAAAGATGAAATTAAAAGAAATAAAAATTTATTGAAATGATTTTTTTAAAAAAAAATGCATGGAAGAGAACAGTAGAAGGCCACAAAAGAACACAGATGAGTAGAGCAGTTTTAAACAGATGTGCTGTCTGTCATTCAGGGAATAGCTGAATAAGTTATAGTATATGAATATGATGGAATACTATTATGGTATGAGAAATGATGAAGAAAATTATTTCAGAAAAACTTTGAAAGATTTGTATGAACTGATGGAAAGTAAAGTGAGCAAAACCAGAAGAACAATTTATGTAGTGAATATATATTATATATATTATATAATATATTATATATAATAAATATAATAACAGCAACATTGTAAAGACAGTCGGCTTTCAACAACTTAGTAATTTTGAGGAAGAGAATCAATGGACCCAGAATGCAAAATTAATGCATCCTCTCTCTCTCTCTCTCTCTCTGTCTCTAGTACAGGAATTGGTTTTTCATTAATAAATATATTTGTAATTGGTTTTTATTGTTTCCTTTTTAAATGGGCAGAAGATAATTTATAAATGAAACTAAAATGAAATTGAATTGCAAAAGAAATATGATACCACAAAAGAGAAAGATGTTGAATTGACTGTATATTTAAAAAAGAAAAACAAGTTGCATATTAGTAGAGATTCAAGACTTCATGTACAAATCTCTGTTCTGTTCTGTGTTTATGGAAATGCCTGTTTCATTTGGTGTTTGTGAGGTTCATAATGAAAATAAAAAATGAAAAAACAAATGGGAGCATTTTGGAACTTCTCTGTTTTGGTGTACTTGGATTACTAGTTGGATCCATGCCATTATTCTCAAAAGGGCTTTTTGAAATTCCAGCATAAATATGTCCATTTCCTTTTGGAAATCATATGAGATACGAGCATTGTTTTTGTCACATACTTCCTTTTTAGATAGACTTTTTGAAATTTGTATTATGCAAAGATTTCAGTGGCCCCAAGTCCCTCCATTTTTCCTTCTCTCTTCAGATTTTAATAACTTTTGATTTTATTTCTTATTTCATCAGACTTGCTTAGGGATGAAGGTTTTTTTTTCTGTCTTGTACTAGTTAGCAATATATTGTGGTACAACTTGGAGCAGAGAGCACTATTGACAAAAAACAAAACAAAACAGTATGAATCCCTTCTCTATAAATTGGGAGATCTTTTTCCAATTTTGTTGTAACACTGAACTGGTGTACAGTAAAAGCATTAATATATTCAATTCATTTCTTGTTCATTTCTGGTTTGTCTGTTTTTAGGGTTAGCACCCTCTGTACTGAATCATTTACAGTAGGTGGAAAGTTAGTGGTTCTGATTAGTTTAATTTTGACGTTTTTGGTCCCCTAATGAAAAAGCATTATTGTATCCTCTATCCTCTGTGTCAATCTTGTTGTCATGATGGTTCCAAGTAAGGTCGATCTTCAACCCTTTGCCAGCTTGTCTATTTCTTTATCTCCCAAAAGCAGTCACACCATATGACCATTGTGTAGACTTAGCCAATGGAATTCTCAGGCACCAACTGTACAAAGTTTCTGGGATCCTCTGAGGTATTCACTGCCATCTTCATGGTCATGGGGTAGGTGAACCTGGCCTTGGAGTAAATGCATTTTTCCCCTCCCTCCCATTTCCCTTGCCAAGACAGCATGTAATCTTATATGGGTTCTACACATACATTCTTATTACTCACATTCTCACATTAGTCATATGGCATAGAAGAATTAAAATGAATGGGAGAAGTCATGAGAAAAATACAAACAAAACATAACACAAAAGAAAATATTCTATTTCACTCTGCATTCAGATTCCATAGTTCTTTCTCTGAACGTGGATGGAATTTTGCCTCGAGTCCTTTGGGAATGTTTTAGGTCCTTGCATTGTGGAGAAGGGCTAAGTCTATCAGAAAAATTGCTCACACAATGTGAGTGTTATTGTGTACAACAATCCTCTGGTTCTGCTCCTTTTACTCAGCATTAGTTCATATAAATCCTTCCAGGGCTCTCTGAAGTGTTCCTGCTCATCATTTATTATAGCACAATAGTATTCCATTTCATTCATATGGTTGTCGTCCTTCTTGAAGAGGACCAAAATGACGTCACCAAGTTGAAATTTCAGTGTGTATGACTGTGGCTGATCAGACTAATATGAGCTTGGAATGCTCTACCACAGGTTGGGCACAGATAGTCCATATGAGTATTTGGGGTGGATACTCCAAATTTGCGCATCCTATGTTTACTTTGTGCTGTCTCAATTCTGCTTTGCTCATAGAGCACAGCACCCTTTCTGATGTGGGCACACCATGCTGAGACACTGTGCCAGTGTCTCCCATGTTGCACAGTCAAACCCAAAGTTCTTTAGAGAGACCTTGAGAGTGTCCTTGTATCGCTTATTCTGTCCACCATGTGATCATCTGTCCCATTCAAATTCTCCATGAAATAGTCTTTTTGGCAAACATTCATTTTGCATTTGAACAACATGGCAGGCCCATTGGAGTTTTGCTCTCTGAAGCATTATTTGAATACTTGGCAGTTCAGCTGCCAGTTATCTTCGCAGGTGATCCTCAGAATCTTCCTCAGACAGTTCAAATGGAAACAATTCAGTTTCCTGGCATGATGCTGGTAGACTGTCCTTGTTTCACAGGCATACAACAATGAGGCCAACACAATGGTTCTGTAGATCTTCATTTTAGTAGTCAGTCTAATGCCTCTTCTCTCCCAAACTTTTCTTCAGAGCCTCCTAAATACTGAGTTAGCTCTGGCAATGTCTTCAGCCATTCCACAATTGATGGGCATTCCCTTGTTTTCCAGTTCCTGTCCACAACAAAGAGAGCTGCTATAAATGTTTTTGTACATGTGGGGCCCCTTCCATTTTTATGATTTCTTTGGAATACAGTCCTAGAAGCAATATTGCTGGATCAAAGGGTATGCACATTTTGTAGCCCTTTGGGCATAGTTCCAAATTGCTCTCTGGAATGATTGGATTAGCTTGCATCCCCACCAACAATGAATCAGTGTTCGAATTCTCCCACATCTTCTCAATTATCATTTTCCTGTTTTGTCATGTTAGCCAATCTGGTAAGTGTGATGTGGTACCTTAGAGTTGTTTTGATTTGCATCTCTCCAATCAATAGGAATTTAGAACATTTTTTCATATGACTATAGATAGTTTTAATTTCTTCCTCTGAAAACTGCCTGTTCATATTTTTGGATTGGGGATTGACTTGTATTCTTGTAAATTTGACTCAGTTTTCTATATGCTTTAGAAATGAGGCCTTTATCCAGACACTACTTGCAAAAATTATTTCCAGTTTTCTGTTGCCCTCCTAATATTGATTGCATTGAGTTTGTTTGTGCAAAAACTGTTCAATTTAATGTAATCAAAATTATGCATTTTGCACTTAATAATGTTCTCCATCTCTTGTTTGGTCATAAATGTCTCCATTCTCCATAAATCTAACAAATCTACTATTCTTTTCTCTCCTAATTTGTTTATGGTATCAGTCTTCATACTTAGATCATGTATTCATTTGGACTTTATTCTTGTGTACAGTGTCAGGCATTGTTCTATGCCCAGTTTCTGCCATACAGTTATCCAGTTTTCCCAGAAGTTTTTGTCAAACAATGACTTCTTACCCTAGAAGCTGGGGTCCTTGGGTTGATTGAACAGTAGATTACTATATTCATAGATGACTGTGTCTTGAGTACCTAACCTATTTCACTGATCCAGCACTCTATTTCTTATCTAGTACCAAGTGGTTTTGATGATTACTGCTTTATAATACAATTTGAGATCTGGTAAGGCTAGGCCACCTTCCTTAAAATTTATTTTCGTTAATTCCCTTGATATTCTGGACATTTTGTTCTTTCAGATGTATTTTCATATTATTTTTTCTAAGTCTAGAAAATATTTTTCTGGTGGTTTGATTGGCATGGCATTTAATAAGTAAATTTAGGTAGAATTTTCATTTTTATTACATTAGCTTGGCCTACCCATGAGCAACTGATATTTTTTCATTTATTTAGATCTGACTTTATTTGTGAAAAAAGTGTTTTGCCATTGTGTTCATATAGTCTCTGAATTTCTTTTGGCAGGTAGTCTCCCAGATATTTTAGAGTGTTCACCCTAGCTTTAAATGGGATTTCTCTTTCTATCTCTTGCTGTGGGACTTATATAGAATATATAATATTAATATATAGAAATGCAGATGATTTATCTGGGTTTATTTTGTAGTCTGCAACTTTGCCAAAATTATTTATTTTTTCAAGAAGTTTTCTACTTGATTCTCTAAGTATATCATCATATCATCTACAAAGAGTTATAATTTAGTTTCTTCTTTGCCTATTTTAATTCATTCGATTTCTTTTTCTTCTCTTATTCCTAAAGCTAACATTTCTAGTACTATATTGAATAAGAGTGGTGAGAATGGACATCCTTGTTTTACCCCTAATCTTATTGCAAATGAATCTAGCTTATCCTCATTACATATAACGCTTGATGGTGGTAAGTAGGTACTGTTTATTCTTTTATGGAAGGCTCTATTTATTCCTATGCTCTCTAGTGTTTTCAAGAGGAATGGGTTTTGTATTTTGTCAAAAGCTTTTTCTGTATCTATTGAGATAATAATATATAATAATATATAATATATAATAAAATATATATTATATAATATATTATATATAATATATAATAATAATAAAGCTCTGCTAGTTTTGTTGTTGATATGATCAATAATGCTGATAGTTTTCCTAATATTGAATCAGCCTTGAATTTTTTTATAAATCCTATGTGATCATAATGTATTATTCTCAGGATAAGTTGCTATATTCTTGTTGATAATATCTCATTTAAAATTTTTGCATCTATATTCATTAGAGAAATTGGTCTATAATTTTCTTTCTCTGTTTTGGCTTTTCCTGGTTTAGGCATCAGAACCGTATTTGTATCATAAAAAGAATTTGGTAGGACTCCTTCTTCACTAGTTTCCCCAAATGGTCTATTTAGTATTGGAATTAAGTGTTCTTTAAATGTTTGATAGAATTCACTTGTATATCCATCTGGCCTTAGAGATTTTTTCCTAGGGAGTTAATTGATGGCTTGTTCAATTTCTTCTTCTGAGAAGGGCCATTTAAGTATTCAGCTTTCTCTTCTGTTAATCTGGGCAATTTATATTTTTTAAATATTCATCCATCTCTTTTAGATTGTCAAATTTATGGGCATAAAGTGGGACAAAGTAATTTCTAATTATTTTTTTTTATTTCTTCCTCGTTGGAGGTGAGTTCTTCTCCCTTTTCATTTTCAATAGTGGTAATTTGTTTTCCTTCTTTCTTTTTTTTAAAATCAAATTGACCAAAAGTTTATCAATTTCATTTTTTAAATTAAACCAACTCTTAGTTTTATTTATTAGTTTAATAGTTTTCTTAATTTCAATTTTATTAGTCTCTCCTTTGGTTTTCAATATTTCTAATTTGGTATTTACTTGAGGATTTTCAATTTGTTCTTTTTCCAGCTTTTTCAGCTGCATGCCCAATTCATTAATCTCTTCTTTGTTTATTTTATTCAGGTAGGCATTCAGTGATATAAAACTTCCCCTAAGAATTTCTTTTGCAGCATCCCATAAGTTTTGGTAGGTTTTCTTATAATTTTCCTTCTCTTGAATGACGTTTTTGATTGTTTCTATGATTTGTTGTTTAACTCACTCATTCTTTAGAATTAGATTATTTAATTTCCAATTAATTTTTAGTCTATCTTTTCATGGTCTTTTATTACATGTAATTTTTATTGCACTATGATCTGAGAAGGATGCATTGACTATCTTGGCCTTTCTGCACTGTATTGTGAGGTTTTTATGCCAAAGTACATGGTCAATTTTGTGTGTCATGTACCACTGAGAAAAAGGTATATTCCTTTCTATCCCAACTCAGTTTTCTCCAGAGATCTATCATATCTACCTTATCCAGAGTTCAATTCACCTTCTTGACTTAGTTTTTCTTTTTTTTTTTTTGAGGTTAAATTTGTCAAGTTCAGAGAGGGGGATGTTGAGTTCTCCCACTAGTATAGTTTTTCTGTCTATTTCTTCCTGTAACTCCCTTAACTTCTCCTCTAAGAATTTGGATGCTATACCACTTGGTGCATATATGTTTAGTGATGATATTGCTTCATTGTCTATGGTGCCTTTTAGCAGGATATAGTTTCCTTCCTTTTCTCTTTTGATTAGATCTATTTCTGTTTTTGCTTTGTCTGAGATTGGGATTGCTACTCCTCCTTTTTTTACATCAGCTGAAGCATAATATATTCTGCTCCAACCTTTTCCCTTTTCCCTATGTGTATCTCCTTGTTTCAGATATGTTTCTTGTTAACAACATATTGTTGGATTATGGTTTTTAATCCATTCTGTTATCTGCTTCCATTTTGTGGGAGAGTTCATCCCATTCACATTTACAGCTATGAATACTATCTGTGTCTTTCCCTCCATCCTAGTTCTCCCCGTTAATGCTTTTAATTCTCCCTTCTCCCGTCCCCTCCACGATAGTTTTAATTTTTGACCACCACCTCCCTCAGTCTTCCCTCCATTCTCTCAGCCCCACTCCATTTATTTCCCCTTTTCCCTTACTACTTCTTCCCTCCCTTTTAGCCTTCCCTCCTTTTTTATACCCTTTTTCCTCCTGCTTTCTATAGGGCTAGTTAGATTTCTATACTAAATTGTATTTGTTGTTCCCTCCTTGAACCAAATCAGATGAGAGGAAATCTCAAACAATGGTCATTTCTCTTTCTTCTTTCCCTCTATTGTAACATGATTCTGTGCCTCTTCCTATGATGTAATTTACTTTCTTCTGCCTCCTCCTTTTTAGTTCTCCTGTTACAATTCCTTTGCACCCTTAAATCACATTTTTATCATCACATCATATACTTTATACCCTCTCCCTCCATCTACATATATCCCTTTTAAATATAGTAATAAATATACAATTCTCAAGATTAACAAGTATCATATTCTTAAAGGAATATAAAGAGTTTGTCCATATAGAATAACAAGTTCTCTTTTTTCCCCATTTACCTTTTTATGCCTCTCTTGACACATGTATTTAGAATCAGATTTTTTATTGAGCTCTGGCCTTTTTATCAGGAAGATTTGGAAATCTCTGATTTCTTTGAATGTCCCTCTCCTTGCCTGAAATATTATAGTCAATTTTGCTGGATAATTGAGCTTTGACTGCAGCCCAAGTTCGTTTGCCTTACAGAATATTATATTCCATTCCCTCTGATTTTTTAATGTAGAAGCTGCAAGGTCCTGTATGATCCAGACTGTAGTTTCTTGATATTCAAATTGTTTTTTTCTATCTGTTTGCAGTATTTTCTCCTTCTCTTGATAGTTTTGAAATTTGGCAACAATATTCCTTGGTGTTTTCAGTTTGGGATCTCTTTCAGGAGGTGATCAATGGATTTTTTTGATGACTATTTTTCCTTCTGGATCTAGGACCTCAGGGCAGTTTCGCTTAATGATTTCTTGGAAGATATTGTCCAGGTTCATTTTTCATCATGACTTTCTGGTAGACCAATAATTCTTAGATTTTCTCTCCTGTATATATTTTCCAGGTCAGTTATTTTTCCAATTAGATATTTTATGTTTTCTTCTACTTTTTCATTCTTTAGATTCTGTTTCCCTGTTTCTTGATGCCTCCTAGAGTCATTACCTTCTACTTGAGGGCAGGGTCTTTATAACTGTAGTGCTTAGCACTTAATGAATACTTGGTGACCTAGCTTGTTTATTCCTGTAGTCAAGAAAAGTGAACCTAATCTCTCTTGCACATGAGAGCCCTTTAAATGAATAAAGACACTTTTAGTGATCTCCTGGAGTCTTCTTTTATTCCAGTTTTTCTTTCAACACTGGTCTTTCAAAGAATCCACATTTAGTACAATCTCACTGTCTGTTTCCATCAAACTGACTCTATGTTATAGATCTTTTATCAGAAACTCCTTTAATGGATAAGAGATTGGCTTAGATAGCCTCTGAGAGTTGATGGTAAGATGTTATGATTTTACTTGTAGAAGAAAACACCCTTTTCCTTCTCCCTACTCTACTTGCCTCTATAAGGAAAAACATCTGGAAAACATTTGCAATGCTATGAAATGCTGGTTTTGATGTTGGTAAGATTTTGGTAGTAATTGCAAATGGTGTCTTCCTTCCAACTAATCCATTTGGTGCAGTTCAGGTGAGAAGGACTCCTACTTCTCATTTCTTCAGGGGGGGTGGAGAGAAATTCTCTCCTCAGTACATAATCCTTTGGGAAATTTCCCCTTGTTTATTTTCTAGTAGCTTGACTTGTTCACAGGCCTGAGCATCCTTATGATTCTGGAATCATGATGCTAAAAGCACTAGGGTTAACTAGCCCCAAATCTTCAACAATAGCAGCAGTGATGCCAAGAATTGAATTTATTGATCAGTTAATGTGTAATCTGTTAAGTCATTGGTGTTTCTGATTGAATGATGGGATATGACTCTTAGGACAGAGATGTGATTCTCAGCTTTCAAAGATGCATTCACCACAAGGGAAAATCATATGTAACAGAGTACCCTGGTCACTTTTTTTATTTAGCTAATTATGGCATCTTGAAAAGAAGAACAGAAAAAAAATCTTGTTTGCTAAAGCAATTCTTTATTCTGTGGTAGCTGGCTATGATACCATGAGAGTCCAGTAGCTTACTAATAACAATAGTTTTGTTATTATTTATGACTAGCATTTACATAGCATATTACTAGCCTTTAAGGTTTGTAAGGCATTTTACAAAGATTATCTCATTTTGATCCTCATAACAGTCCTGAGATGGAGGTGATATTATCCCTATTTTATAGATGATGGAACTAAGAAAGACAGAAGTTAAGTGACTTGACTAGGGTCACATAGCTAGTAAGAGTGTGAGGACAGATATGAACTAGCGTTTATGTGGAAAACTGAGCAACACTTGCAGTTTAGCAAGGTAGCTAGGTGGTAAAGTGGAGAAGAGAGCTGAATGTGGAATTAGGGAAGATGAGTTCAAATTCTGCCTCAGACACTTCTTAGCTTGATTACTCTGGACAGGTCTAGTAATATTCCTTAGTTTTGTTTTCAAAGAAGAAAAAGAAATCACACACACCATGATTTGCAAATGTTAAGGCATGATATAAATGTTAGCCATTATTATTCTAGTTTCAGCTCATTCACTAGTGAATTGTGTAACTTTGAGCCACCAAAATTATGAGAGGACTTGAAAAGTAGTCATATGAGCATATGTGACTTGTGGGTAATGTTTTGATTCTGGAAAAATGTGTCATGGAATTGCAATATTTTAGAGCCAGGCCAGATCACAGGAGCCATCTAGTGCAGATTATACCTGAAACAAAAGTCCCCACTACAATGTAACTGTTAGGGGATCAGTCAACCTTGAAATTAAGAGCTTCTATGAAGGAAAGGCAGTCCATTCCCCTTATGGATAGCTATAGTTGTTTATAATATATTTAAAAATTTTGAATTTAGTGACCCTCTGCAAGAGGATCTTATTTTGTGTAAAATAGAACAGAAAATGAAACTAAATCTCTTGCAATCTTTTTTGCTTCACTATTTTTATTACAAGGGGTTCTTTTTTCTTCTTTCTTTTCTTGTTTTCCTTTTTTTTTACTTGGGGAGAAAGGTAAAGAGGAGTAGAGAATAAATATTTTAATTGAAATAAAAGTTAATTAAAATATAAAAAATTCATACAAAATTCTCCCAGTAAACAATAGATGATAAATCCCAAATGTAAGGAAGGAAACTAACATTTTACCAACTATGTGCCAGACACTGGGCTAAATGCTTCCTAAATATTATGTCATTTGAGCCTTACAGTAACATTATGAGGTAGACTATCCCCCTTTTGTAGTTGAGAAACTGAGGCAGACAGAAGTTAAGTGACTTCCCCAGTTATGCTCAGTTATCAAATGTCTGAAGCAAGATTTGAATTCAAGTCTTCCTGACTCCAGTCCCAGAACCCTGTCCACTGCACCACCTTCAAACCGTTCCTATGTTCATTCAGTTACATTCAAAGCTGTCTTGCTTGTTTCTATGTGAACTTTGGATAAAATCTCTACTCTGTTATATACATCTTTAGAATGTCCACTTCACCTGTCTTGTTCCCCTTTTGTCTCTTTACAATTCCTCCCTCATTCACAGGACTTGGTTACAACATATTGTTATTATTACCTTTATTGAAAATAGAAATACAATAGAAAGCAGTAACTGATTCCATAGGACTCAGTTCACCAACCATCTCATAATCCTCTATCTATCACTCCTTCTTGATGTCCAGGGTGGCAGGAAGAAATTCCCAGACCACTGGTAAGAAAGGGTGTATGCATTTGTAATTTAGATCAGATTGCTTGCCTTCTCAATGAAGAAGTTGAGGAGGGAGGGAATATAGAGTTCAATTTTAAAAAAACGAATTTTGAAAATTGTTTTTATGTGTAATTGGGAAAAAATCTAATACTAAATATGAAAAAAGAAAAGGAGTGTGTATATGTGTGTGTGTGTGTATAATCCCATCCCTAGTTAACAAACAAAAGAAGTAAAGCAGGAGAGACAATGCTGGAAATCACTCTTCCTTTTTCAGTTTACCAGTCCAACTCAAATGATAACTTCTGGGATTCCCCCTCCTGGCCTCTCTCATCTGTGTCCCAGCTACAAGATCACAATCTGCTCTGGACTAATCTCAGCCAGGCTTTGTCAATGGGTGATTGAATCTCAGGCTACTGCCAGTAGTATCAGTAGGGGATGGGTGGGTCCTGTTCCTCCCATGGCAACCAGAAAATCTGAATCTCAGAGACTTTTGAAGGAAAAAGAGGCAGCTGGTTCTGAACAACCAGGTACTGCTCTCAGGTCCTCTGATCCTATGTCACAGCTTCCTGTCTTTTTGAGCATGTATTTCCCATGTCCCAAATTCCCACTGTCAGGCGGAGAGCAACTAGTTTGGGCATTGTGTGTGTGTGTGTGTGTCTGTGTGTGTGTTTGTGCATGAAGATCATCACAAACCACCTTACCAGTCATTCTCCCCCCAAATCATCATCCTTCAGCCTTACAGGAAGATGATAATAGAGGAGATGAGGGCAAAAGTCATAGGGGATAATTAATGAATTTCCTAATCTTTTTCTACTGCCTTGAATTAAAATTAGGATAATAACCTACCTTATTGGGTTGTTATGAAGAAAGGAATTTCTAAACTCTAAAAGACTATACAAATGTGAGCTATTATTAGTATTCACACCATTTGAGAGCCAGGAGAACTGTGGCTTAAAATGTTTACCATTTGTCCATAGCTCTGCTTGCCTTGCAGGATGATTCACAGAATTTCAGAACCTTAAAATGAGAAACTTAATAATCATCTAGCTCAGTTTCCTCTTTATGTAAATATGGAAGCAGAGAATTATGAGAGTCAGGTGATTTATCCAAGGTCATCTTGAGTACCGAATGCAAGAACGTTAAATAAAATTCTTTACAAGGCAGAAAGTGATTTATTAACCAGAGTTATTAGTTTGATTATAATTATTATCAAGAATCATCTTCAGAGTTAGTAAGACCTGAGTTCAAGTCTTGACCCTAACACACATTAACTAGATAACCTACCTGCAGTAACTTAAGTTCATGCTATTAATTGGCATCTCTCTAAAACTCTAAGATGTAGAACAATTGCAGATCTGCACTGGTAGAGAAAGTCTCTTTATCTGTCCTTCTCAACGTCAGTGAAATCACAGAACTGGAACAACCAGAAGAATTATTATTATACAGTAGCTAAAACTATAGCTTAATGCATTTTCATAGAGCATGAATGAACATTGATAAAATTTCCATGTACCTACAAATGCTATTAAGGGATTTTAATTATGGTTCATTTTCTCTCTCTAAATAAACAGGTCCCAAACCATCTGATTTCTCCCTTTTTCTCTTGTTCCCACCCCTCGTTTTTCCTTGTTCTTAAATCAAAGAGCCTGCTTCATTGTATCCTGTTGCAGGAAGGTCAGAGACTAGCCGAGCGTGGACTTTGGTGGATCTTTATATCGATGCTCGCTCAGTCCCTTTTCCATTCTCCATGTGTCGCTGGTTTCCAACCCTGCCTCCATGCAATTACATATCAAGGTGACCTGTGCTTCTCACCTCCCCCAGTTCCCCATGGTTCACCCTGGAAATTTTTTGTCAGCTCTTAGATAATTAGTTTCGAATTCACTGGCTCTGGAAGGCCAGAGTCCCAACATAGAGATTTCACGAAAGGACAGTGGTGTTTAAGGAAATTTTTCTCATTCACAACCTTACTGTGGACTGGTAAAATATCCCAGTTCTCTTAATAGTTTTGTACAAGGACTCTCCTAGGCTCAACAGATGGGCACTGGAAGCTGGGGCAAAGGGGAGAACTTGATTTTGGAATGAAATGGCTGTAGTAGGACCCAGACTTTTAAATTTATAGATTCTAAGAAACAGAACTGCCTGAGAGGCAGTGTATGTGGTAAGGTGATTTCTCAGTGAGGAAAACCTGGGTTCAAATCTTGCCACAGACATTTTGAACTAGGTACGTGTCCCTGGGCAAATCATTTTTAATTTCTACCAGCCTCAGTTTCTCCATATATAAAATAGGAATAATAAAGCACCTATATTCCAGGACTGTTTTGACGATCATATGAGCTAATGTATGTAAAGAACTTCAGGCATCTTAAAGTATTATATTAATGTAAGCTATCATTATTGTGAATGATATGAATGAATAATAACAGCTTGTGGAATAAATAAGTGAGTGACTAACTGGAAGAACTGATGTTAGGTGTGTCCTCTGTCATTGTAGAAGGTGGTAGAGAATGAATGGTGCTTTATCCATCTTAGTTTGTTTCCTTCAGGCCTAGGTGTGTGGCAGAGTCAGGATGAGGAATGCATGTTTTCCAACTCTAAATATACTTCACTTTCCATTATACCAAGCTGCAGAGGCCTAGAAGGATTCATTTCAGTTCTATATACATTTTTTAAGCACCTATTGTTTGCTAGGCACTGGCTGGAGGGCTGGAGATACATATTCATACAATAATATAATATTATATCGCATTATATTATAATGTATATATGTATGTTATACATATATATTCTCTTAAGAAACTTGGATTCTATTAAAAAGTCATTCATAGTGTGTTGTTTTTTAATTTCTTTTTTATTTTTTACGTGAGAATCAGACGTGCATTGTGCCTAGAAGGCTGATCTCTGAGACAAGGTTTCAATTTTGCCTCTGGCACATGCTAGCTGTGTGACATCGGACAAGTGACAATATCTCAGTGCTCTAGACATTCTAAGATGGGGCTCCTAATCTGTTTTTAGTCATAGATCCCTTTGGAAGTCTAATGAAAGCTATAGAACTCCTCAGAATCATATTTTTAATTGCATAAAATAAAATACACATAAATACAAAGGAAATCAATTATGTTGGAATACAGTTATCAGTGTATTAAAAAAAACACAAGTCAATGGACCCAAGGTTATACATTCCTGCTCTAACAATATAGTTACAGAATAATTGTTTATTAGCATTAGTGGAGGGAGTTTTCTCAGAGGAAATTCTCAATAAAATAATAAGTCTGATCCAAATGACAACAAAAATTCTTCATGACCAATAAAATAAAAAGAAACTCTGTTCTACCTTAACAGGGATTTGAACTCTGAACTTTAAATTAAAATCAGTTATATAGACTTCTCTTCTGGAAAGTTGACTGGGTATATGATAGGTAGGATTCAGACTATGAGGAAAGGGGTAAGATTTGGTGACTTCCTCATTTCTTTCCAACCCTGGAATTATATTATATGACAAGCTTTTTATCATCAGCTTAGCATTGCTTCTGTTCAAGGTGTTCAAAAGTATCCAATTGGAGGGTCACCACTATGAAATGGCCTTTTTTTCTTTGAAAACCAGACCTGAACAAAGAGACCCAGAAGAGTTCAGACTCTGTGGATTTCTTTTTTCATTTCTTTCATGATGAGATTTCTAGAATATCTAAGAAGGACTGGCAGCCTCTTTGTGATCAATGAACTCTGCACCCAGGTTTAATCTCCCATCCAGCTTGGCTTCGCAATAATGCCTAATGGAAACCCATCATCAGAATGCCTAGTCACCCTTCCATTGCACAAGAGATGAAGCTAATCGTGTTTAAAAGAGCCTAAATATTATAGAGAAATAAAAAGGTTCATTATGTCTTAGTCAGGAATATTAAACATCTATGACCTGGGAGAGAGAAAGCATAGAGATTAAGTTTGACGTTTGAGTGAGAACCCAGCAATAAAAACAATTAGAACATTAATATAAGAAGATTCCACATTTTTTAATATCATTGACCTTTTAAAGTGCACTGTGCCTCTCTCCCTCTTTCAATTTCAAAGTCTCCTAAAGAGCCCACTAGGGAAAAAGGATAATTTTGAAAATGGAAAATGAATTTTTCCTTTGGTTTAGCATGGCTGCAATTCTACCACATTACTCACAGGAGTCTATTTCTGGGGGCTCCTTCCCTCTTAAAAAGCTCTCTGTTAAGCTGAGACACCTAGAGTGTATTACACTATGTAGTCAACACGGGAACATGGCAAAGAGGCCATGTTGTAGCACTGTTCTCCCACTTTCACCCAACAAGATCAGCTGCATTTTCCATAGAATCCAAGGGTAATGACCCAAGATATTATCCATACCTGACACAGAGGGAGGCTTAATGCAGAGCCTAATAGTTCGGATGTTACTCTGGTTAAACATGAACGCTGCTTGGGATAGGTTCAGTTGCCAGTTATCATACCATCCTGGAGTCCATTATCCTCATGTGGTTACAGGGTAGTGGTTTCCTTTTGTGGACATTAAGGCCTGCAAAAGCTTGGTTGTTCATTCTTTGTTTCTGAAGAGGACCAATGACCTCACAGCTGATGTCTTCATTTGTGTGAATTGGATTTAAGTGAGACAGAATTGCACAGTCTTCAGACTCCTCTCTTTCAGAATCATCAAAATCCAGTGACAAGAAAAGAGTCAAAATGACTGGCAATGGCCTGGGATGAATCTGGTGACTTCGATGACTGACCAGGCACTAAGTGCTCCACAGTGCCTGCTTCTTTCACGTGCATTGGAACGAATTGTTCCAATCTGCTCATTCCACTGGGGGAAATCTTCACATACTTGGGGTAGACATCCCATGAGCAAAAAAGTACCTGCAAAAGCATTCTCCTTTCAGAAGCCCTGGAAGACTGTTATTATTATCTCTATATTCCAAATGGGGAAACTGAGGCTTTGGGAGGATAAGTGACTTGTCTTTAGCTCTCATCTAACTGTACTATGTCCATTGTGAGGTAATGTTATAAAAAAAAATCTGCTATCTTTTTTTTTCAGTGATAACTTTTGGTATTGAATCACATCATTTCCAAATGTATCTTTTCTGATACCTTCACCCCAGGAGGAACCTCATATAACAAAAATTTGAAAAGAAGGAGTTTAGCAAAACCAATCAACACATTAACCAGGTCTGATGGCTTATTGAATATTTCACACCATAGTGTTTCCCTTACAACAGAGAAGGAAGGCAAATATATTTTTTTCCTTTTCTTGTTTTTCCAGAAGCTGGGAATACAAAGATATGTGTAGATTTTTTTCAATAGCCATTTCCAAATGTATCTCTCACATTTAATACTCATCTAGTTTGTTAAACAAATAATAAAAAAGAAAGAGAAAATAAAATCAAGCAAAACTAACACATTCCCTGAGTCTAACAGAAATACAGTGCTCCATCCTCATGCTTCCCTATTCAACTCTGCAAATATGTGCAAATAAGAGAAGAGAATATATTTTCTCAATTTCTCTCTGGAGCTAAGTTTGTTCCATTGCATTGTTCCGTTGCATTGTTCCATTTCATCTTTCTTTTTTTATGCTTTTGAATTATATGTTGTATCGATCTTCCTAGACCTGCTGACTTCTCTCTGTGTCAGTTCATGTAAATAACTTCCATGTTTCTCTGATGTCTTCATATTTATAATTTCTTGTAGAACAATATTTCGTTATATTTACATAGCACAACGCACTTAGCATTGATTTGACAGATGTCTACTTTGTCACCAGTTACGTGCTTCCATACAAAGTGAATTCTACTTTAGTTACATTATATCTGGTGCATGATTCCTTCTTTGGAGGTTTTTGGGTTATAGAAAAAAATGTTCCACTATTTTCCTATTCATACGACATAAGTTTGATAGGGTCTTGAAGAACGAGAACCAAATAGTAAGACATTATCAGTTTTGCTCCATCACCATTGGGAATTGGGAGGGGGAGCTCTGATTCTGGAAAACTAGTAAGAACATTTTAAAGCATGACTTTTGTTAAGCAGCAATGTAGAACAATAGAAAGCAGTGACTCTGGCCTTGGAGAATTGGGTTCCAGTCCTGATTCAGCCACTGAAAAGTTATTTACATTTTGACTTTATCTCTCTAAGCCTTGACTTCCTCATCTGTAACATGGGAGTACTAACATTTATCTACTTCAAAACATTGAAGCAACATATTATCTAGCACTCAGAATAGTGCCTGACACAGAGCTGACACTTAATAAATGATTATTAATTGATTATGTGCTGCCCATAAAAATATGCAAATAAAAATTAGCAATTGTTATTGCCCTGAATTGGTAGCAATGTCCCTTAAGGTTATTTAACTCTTCCCAAGAAACCTTGTTATTTTGTAATGTTGTTTTCCTGATTTTCCTTGAATCATTAGGAAGGAAACCCATACAAATAATCATGACCAGTTCCTAGACTGCACAGACTGTAAATATATAATACAAATCTAGTTTGTGTATCAATTTCTTGTGAATCTGATTAACATGAAGTCACAGAGTTAATAAACCTTGATTGAACTGATTTATTTCATTGGGCCAATCAATCATAACTGGCTCATTGTCTACTTTTAGTCATTTATGCTATATTTTGGTCAATTTCTTCTTAGATAATCATAGACTCTACAGATGGAAAGGATCATAAGTATAAGAACTGGGAGGAAATCACTTGATAACCTGGAGGTTATTAAGTCTAATTTTACAAATGAATAAACTGAGACCCCAAATATTAAATTACTTCCTCAAGATCACACCACTGGTAAGTGTAGGGAGGGGGAAATTGGAACATATTTTCTTGACTTCAAGTCCAAGACTCTGTATATCATAACCTGTTGCCTCATTAGGTATTTCAGAGGTAATTTAGATCAGCCCATACTTAATATCCCTAACAGGATTGTCTTCCAGCATACACTTGGAGATTTCCAGTGATGTGGACCTCACTCAGCACTGAGGTAGCCCCTTTCCATTTTTCAGGTCTTATCATTAGAATGTTTAGTATACTGAGCTCAAATTTGCCTCTCTTGTAACTTCTACCCATAGGTCCTAATTTCATCCTCTGGAGACAAGCAGAACGAGTTCCTGACAGCTCTTTACATATGTGAAGGCAGGCAATCACGTCCCTCCGAAGTCATCCTTACTTCTCTTTTCCACAGAGCTGTTGAAAGGTTGTCCTTGTCTTTCAGGAGAAAGTTAAGAAAAACAAATTAAGCTACCTGGGAAAGAATTCCTGGATGGCGCTCTGTGACTTCAGACTCAGGTATATTTTTAGGTAGTGGATTCTGAGATTTGAGATAAAAACTGCATGGGCCAAGGGAAATGGTGGAAGAATCACTGCTCCTCTAATGCAGCTAGACAAACCAAAGACACCCTGAAGGGAGCTGTCTTACATAGAGCTGAAGAGAGAAGTTGTGAGCAAGTCGGAAAAGACTGCCTGGCACTGACAATCAGATGAGCTATTTTCACTTACCAACTCTGCCACAGTATGATGTGAGTCATTAGCTTCTATCTCCCTTTTTTCCCTCCTCCCAAAGATAAGTACAGTAAAAACTCTGACACTAAGCATATTGGCAGAGTGGGGTTTGCTGGTTAGTCAGAAAATTCAGTGAATTCCCATCATATTTGTATCTCTATTATAACTGCCCTCTCTCTTCCTCCAGAGACCTATGAGGGAGTGAAAAAGAGGTGATTTATAGATGTATCAAGGTTGTTCAGAAAGAAACTTTTCAAGGTGTTTTAGAGAAAGTGGTTTCTTTACAAGGCAAGTAATTGTTACTTCAACACTTCAACTTCAAGGATATGTAATTTCATCAGTGTGGGGAAATGCCTTCCACCGACCCAAAACACAATCTTTCCATGCCTTATTAGACAGTCTTTATGATTTGGAATTGCTAACAACCTTGTACTGGGAAGAGATTTGAGGGCACACATGACTGATCCTCTCCCCTCCTTAGCCAGCAATTCTTGGAGTGGGCAGTGGATAATATCATGCTGAACTGTCTGAATTCCACTAAGGAAATAGAAACAATCATTTCAAGAGAAAAAGAGGGAGAGAAATATTTATTGGGGATTGCTATGCACACAAACTTTGGGAGAATTTTCTAGCTCAGCACAAACATGCAAATGCATCAAAATTGCTTCTATAAAATGCAGATAATAATTCTTAACAGAAATCTCAGAAGCATAGCCACACAGGAATTCCTGATAAAAGGATAGACTCAGATCACTTCTCCCAAACCCAGTGAAGTCTATTTTGACATAGCTCCTAACTACTGAAGAGAAAGAAGAGAGAGAAATAAAGAAGCTATGTGAGAGAGAATCTGTCAGAGAGAGAAGGATTGAAGGTATGAAATGAGGAGGACTGCCTTCCTCTTCTTTAGCAACCAGAGAAGCCGGAATATAGGCATTATAACCAATTGTTCTGCCCACTAGACATAGAGAACTTACAAAAGTGAGGGCAGAAGGTCTTTAATTCTATCCCACCATTTCTGTGATAGGCTATGTATCTAATTTCCTATAGTGGAGTTACTATATACTTTTCTATAACCTTTTATTAAGACCAATTCAATTTTAAATAAAAGAGGTACAGACTTGTTAACAATAGAAAGCCTCATGCTCAACCTATCACAAGACTTATTGTTAACTCTATTTTTTTTCTTTCAGACTCATTGTTCTCACTAAAGGTGAAATGGGGAGAAAGAAGTTTTTCTTTCCAAGCCAGAGATTCTGCATTTAAATACCTCCATTTCAAGGGACCAGGATGTACCAGAGTATCAACTCTTAATGGTTATTTCACCAAGAGTAGCTAGTCCAGTAGACTACTAATAATGTGTCCAAATATATTCATCACTTGGCAGTCAATCTTTTGGTGATGAGCCTCTTTTCACTTAACTAGGCTGGTCCTCAGAGAGAAATATCATCTGTGGTCCAGCCCACAGCAGGAATCTTTCCAGATCAATAGGACCTGACAGTGCCCATACTCTGCTGGCCCAGCCTTTGAGAATCCAGAGTAATCCCCAAACCACGATGAGGAATCTGAGGAGGATTCTAGTAGAGGAAGTAGTTATTAAAGACATTTGAACAGCAGTCTATGGCTACTTTTCTACCTAATAGACAGACATTTGTTCTCATATATGTTAAGGTTTTTGATGTTTGTCAAATGAAATGTAGGTTCCATTTGGTGTAGGGATGAGGTTCGGGTGGGGCAAGTATCCTAGTAATCTTACGTGTTTTGTCAATTGAGTTTTAAAGTAATTTCTACAGGAAAGGTTTTGTTGCTGTTGTTTGCTTGTTTCTTTTCAAAACTAATTTCATCATGTACTTACTCTGAGGATTGGGGCTACTGTGTGCCTAACAGAGCAGTTCTTTAGAACTGAGGGAATACCACTTCCTGTCTAGTAACAGCTGATCCATATCATTTTTTTTTGCCACATATGTAATCCTGTACCTCCAACAGAATTGTGGTACCCTGAGTAACACACCAATAACTATCTTTGTCACTTCTTTCTTGAACAATCCTTCTAAACCATCATTTTGAGGACAAATGCTTTGAGACAAAAAGTCTAACATTCTTCTTTACCAAGGTTCTTTGACTCCCTCAAAGAAAAGGAATAAACAGCAATTCCTTAGAAACTGTCAACAAACACATCACCCCATTAAATTTAACTATTGTATATATATGTTGTGCCAATATTAAAATTTATATTTGGAATATCAGAAATTCCACTTTCTAGAGCTCTTAAGATAACAAAATACAATAGAGCCAGCTTCTATATCTGGTATCTACATGTATTCCTTCCTTTAAAAAAAGATATTTTGGAAAAATGGTTTTCAATTTCACTGAGGCTGGTTCTCCTTTCCCTCATCCTCCTAATATTCACTCTCTCCACTTATCCTCTATATTGTTTTATTGGATGGCATCTTAAAGTTGGAAGAAGACTTCATCTATCCCAATTCTCTAATACAGGAAAATTCCCTCTAGAAAAATCCCTGACAAATGATGATTCATCATCTCTTGTGTGAATGTCTCTAGTGAGCCAACCCATTTCATGTTTGGACAACCATGACTAATTCTCTAGCACATTTGATCTTGCACAGAGAAACTATGATAATTATTTAGGATGTGGATCTGTCTCAACACCATTCTAAAAGAATTACTTTGAAACTGAACAGGAATGGATTCAAGGCAGCCAATCATTGATACCCAGAGTCAAAAATATGGAAAAGATCAACCAATCAGATGCACTTGAATGGTAATTCTCTGTTACCTATCCTTGACAAATAACCATCTAGCTTCCATTTGAAGTATCTCTCGTTCTTAAGACTACTTATTTAACTTTAAGACAAGTGTAATTATCAGGAAAGTTTCCTCATATGCTTAAGTTGAATTAAAATCTGCCTCCTTATAACTTTGGTCCACTGTTCTTAATTTGAGCCCTGGGACTAAGCCAAAAGAATGCAATCCTTCTTCAGTGAAATGTCCTTCCAATACTTGAAAGCAGACTTTTTTTTCTTTTATTACAGGTGAAGAAATTCAGGCCCAGAGAGATGTCCAAAGTCACACAGCTATCAAGTGACACAGCAAGGACTGGAAGAAATTTAGGTTTCTTGACTCCAAGTCCAGTGCTAACAAACAACCCTGTCATTAATTTACTGAGCATCTATCATGTAGAAGGAAAAGGACAGGTTAACAAACTTTATACCAGAGCGTCTTGGCTCCTCAGTTTATTAGAGGGTAGTGGGCAGAGAATACAGTCAAATGAATGATATAAGATTTCATGTGGGTGAGATAGGCAGCTAGGTGGTAGAGTGGACATAATGCCAAGTCTGGAGTCAGGAAGACTCATCTTCATGAGTTCAAACCCAATCTTAGACACTTACTAGCTGTGTGACTCTGGGCAAAGCACTTAACCCTGTTTGCCTCAGTTTCTCCATTTGGAAAATGAACCGAAGAAGGAAATGCCAAACTACTCCAGTATTTTTGCCAAGAAAATCTCAAATGGGGTCACAAAGAGTTGGACAAGAATGAACAACAGGGGGTCCCATAGACAAATGATGGACATTGTTGCAGAATACAGAAGGGGAAGGGTTCAAATTATGACCTTGTTGTACACTATATTCAGAG
Source organism: Bettongia penicillata ogilbyi (assembly GCA_023548195.1). Classification (NCBI taxonomy): domain Eukaryota; kingdom Metazoa; phylum Chordata; class Mammalia; order Diprotodontia; family Potoroidae; genus Bettongia; species Bettongia penicillata. Next base: position 2,421,751 of record JAJHZJ010000426.1, read on the forward strand.
TGTTAACAGTGGAAACAAATGTAGAATGAAGTTGGAGAGACCTGGGTTCACAACCTGTCTTTGCAAGTTACAAAAGGGGAATAGCCTCAGGGCATATGAGTCCAATATCTGGGGTGGATGAATGGCAGTTAAATTTCTTTCTAGTTCTTAAATACTACGAATTTTTCCATCAATGCCTGGTGAGGACTTGCTAGCCACATCCTCTCCTTCCTCTGCTAGGGTGGCATTACAGTGGGCCCATTCAGCACCCCTGACTCACTGGTTCACCCAAGCTGTTCCCTTGGGTGAAGGGTTAATCACTTGTTAAATCTGATCATCCTTGGAGTCAGATCTAAGGGCCGTATACGTTGTGAATTCCTTGTCATATACTAGGCTACATTATAATATGCAGGACCTTTGCCAATTCAATTAAGTTCTGAGTAACAGCAAACTAAGTCCAAGAGTTGAATGGCTCTTGAGCTCAGCATCCTCCATGCCAAACCATTCCAAAGTAATTACATGATGACTTTATGGTCTGTGTGAAATATCAATTTGAGATGCTCACAGCCAAGAATTCAATTCAAGTCTCCTGTCTCTGGGGAACAAAACGCACGCTCGCGCACACACACACACGCACACACGCCAAACAAACAAAAACATAAAACTGGAAAGCATAAACACTCGAAAACAAATTCCTCCAGAGGTAACAGAGATTAATTACTATGGAGTTGTGGATGGTGTGTTGAACCCAAAATCAGGAAGACATGGTTTGATCCTGCATCAAATACTTACCAGCCATGTGACCATGCACAAGGCATTTCCTCTCTGAATGTCAACATCCCTGTCTGTAAAATGGAAGCAATCCTAACATCTCCCTTACACCTTAAGTTGTTGCATAAATATCAGCCGTTAAACTATAGTGAGAACTGGTCTCCCACAGGTAGTGTGTGGAGATCATTATGTGACCCATCAGTAGACAGAATAGACATTTCCCTCCTCTTCTTCCCCCACTCTTCTTCCAGGGAAACTTTTATTCCTTCTAGGAGGGGAAGCAGAGAGTTAGAGCTTTAGGTCTCTCAGCTTTCCTCAGAGAGAAGGGTTAATGAGGCTAGAATTACATCTAGCTACTCCTCTAAATATTATGAGTCTAGGGGACAGTCTAACTTCTGATCTGTGTCTTGTTGGAGGGGATTAAGGAGAACCTCTATAAACTCTATATTTGAGGCTTCGCCCCTTTTCTACCTTGTACCAGTTCCTCAATGAATGTACCTAGGAGATAGCAAAGAAACCCAATTATCCAAATCAGTAACAAAACAGAAATCAGAGAAAGTAGAGCCATGAGGATACGTACTGGACAACATAAGACTGAAGTAAAACTTAGCTCAACCAAGAGAGAGTCCTAGATCTCACCCAAGGGGAAATTTCCTGAGGTCTTTAGTGTCACAAGCTGGGAACAGGGATATGATGAGCTCCTCTTATGTCAGCTTCTTCTAAGAGTCTTATTTTCCTTTCAGCAATCTGGAATGGGGTGAGCATCATCCATCTTCGCTCTTGAAGCTGGAAGCTTAAAGCCTCTGCAGTGACTACAGTTCCCGGAGCCAAAAAGACTATTGAAGAGACACAAGGGCCTGGGAAAGAGACCTCTCTCTCACTCTTACCAAGTCCTCCCTGCCCCTTATGCAGACGCAGGGCATCCATCTCCAACAGTGAGAAGAGAGTCTCATCCCAGTGGGCTTTGGAACTCAGGTTACAATAGGACTACTAATATTCCATCTAAGGTGCCTTGGAGTTGACTATGCCCTTTCAAAGTTATTATCCCACTTGATTCTTATAATAATCCAGTGTAACAGAGCAGGAAGTAGCTTGGGACGCTTACTACATAATGAAATTGGACAAATCATTTTATTTCCTTTGGCATCAGTTTCCTTGTGTGTAAAATGTGTAGATGATTGCTAAGTTCCTTCTAGCTTTAGAGTCTCTCATTCTTAGTACAGCAGAATCTGGAGAGGTCTTCAAGGGTTCAGAGAAGGACTCATGAAGTAAACATCACCAACATTCATTTTGCAACTTGGACTAAAAAGTAACCACAACCAGTATAAACTCTGGCTTATGGATAACCCCTTGCAGTCATTATGCAGTTTGATTCTCCCTGAGATAGGAATGCAAACTTCCTGTACACCCAATCAGCCATGTATCCTTGCACTGTAAAATGAAGAAATTGAAATGAATAGTAGAAACTTATCACATATCACCCAATTTAAAAACAAACTACTTTCTCTCCTGGGTTCAGAATATTCATTCAAACACTTTAACTTGAATCAAGGAGGGGAAAATAGGCACAAAAATCAAATTTCTTACATTATTTTCTTTGAAAAAGCTACTCACATTCATTATTCCACTGGATTATAACAAAACCATGTAAGTTAGGCTGAGCAAGTTGCTTCAACCCCATTTTACAGATGAGGAAATGGAGATTCAGAAAAGTGAAATGCTGAGTCCAAAGTCACACTTCTGTCAAGAGCCAAGGTACAAACTCAAGCCTATTGACTCCAACTTTTATGGGAGTGCTATACTGATTAGAAAGACCAATATTTGATATCTCTTTGCTTTCCATGGTCTTGTGTTCACTTCTGTTTTTATGAGGATTTTCCTTTCTCCTTTCCTTTCCTTTCCTTTCCTTTCCTTTCCTTTCCTTTCCTTTCCTTTCCTTTCCTTTCCTTTCCTTTCCTTTCCTTTCCTTTCCTTTCCTTTCCTTTCCTTTCCTTTCCTGTCCTGTCCTGTCCTGTCCTGTCCTGTCCTGTCCTGTCCTGTCCTGTCCTTTCCCTCCTTTCTTTTTTCTTGTCTACCCTAAAACCTTAGACCCAGTCCACTCCAAAGCCCATGGATTGGACAAAATGGGTCCTTGCTCAACCTCCACTCAATGACTGTTTTTGGACCCTCCTGGCTTAGAGTGAATGTCAATAGTAACAGTTTGTCTTGGAAACAGTAATCCTGAAACTCCTGCCCCTTCCAGCATTATTTATCTACTTATTTTTCTTTTCTATTAAAGAGTCATCCCCTGCATACTTTTTAAAGAAGTCTATTCACTGAATGGGCATTAACTCACTTTAAGTGAGTAACTTAAAAGACCTTAGCCTAAAAGGTCAAGGTCTCCCACTGAATCCTGGGCCATCTCCAGTCATCCTGATGAATATGTGATCACTGGATTTGGATGGCTCAGGAGGAGAAAGTGAGGCTGGTGACCTTGCACAGCCCTCCCTCACTCAAAATAAAGTCAAGTGCAAGTCATATCATCATTTCTCTGATACCATAGTCCTCTTTGAAAATGAAGGACGAACACAACAACCTGTAAGGACTATCAGAATTTTCTGTATGGCCTTATACAAATCATTCAAATTCTCTTTGCCTCTGTTTCCTCATCTGAAAAAAATAGGGATATTGATACTTACCTCACTAACTCATAAGTTATTATGCCAATCTACTGATATGGAAAGTACTTTATAAATTGTAAAATCTTACATAAATTGGTTACCATTAAAATTATAATTTTTATTATTAAGGACACAAATCAAAATTCTAAGCTTCCCACTTTATTGTTATTTCTGAATGACAATGAGATATGAAGATATGAAGCCCCTCTGCCTCTCAAGAATCAGAAATGAGCATCACTCAGAGGGCAACGGAAAGACATGTGATTGGTGTGAGTAGGCTGTAACATATAATTAAAGAGGTACTCTAAAGAAGAATAGGCATGTAGGATGTCATCAAACAATCAAATGACTGGAAGAAGAGGTGTGTTGGTTACTTGGCAAGATTGATAGATGACAGATGTTCAGCCATAGTACAGAAATCAAGGAAAGGACTCTACAAAAGAACAGAGATTGACAACTGTAGTGTTCTTTTTCTCAAAGGTATTACTAATCACTGTGATCTTGCTAGAGAAGAGTTAGAGTCCAGAGTTTTCCAAGAGATGACTGAAAGGAATTGATGCTTCTGATTACCAAACATTCTAAGTATCCTACCCCAACACAGATGGCACAAAAATCCAAACATTCATTGTGCATAAGAAAAATTAAATTGAATGACTCTCACCCTACGTTCTTCTATGGCTGTAGAGGAATCAATGTATGTATTACAACAGTATTTAGGCTTATTTTTGTGAGGCACATGGGTGGTGTGCCAGCAGTAGCAAATGGTAGGGGAGGAAGTGACTATGGAGAGACCTGGCACAAAGATGGTATTCTGGTCAATAAGTAAAACTGTTTTGATGACTTTCAATGTACTGCTGAATATCTCATAAAGGAAGGTTACACTTCACCCAAGAGATTGACTATGCATGGGGCTCAAATGGAGGACAATTAGTCGCAGTTCGTATAAATCAACACCCTCAGGTTTTATCATCACTCACGTTGGAGTGATAAACATACTGAAGTTCCATAAGTACTGTGAAAAATGAATCTCTCTTGAATGTAATGGCTAATCATTGTATTAGGACCAAGGTTTTTCCTCTTTTCTACTTCCTCATCCAGAAACAAACCAGTGTGGGAAATTGCTCTTAAAGATTTACCCAGGCCAAGATCAGTAAAAGAAATTCTAAGTTTGGGCTAATGGGTAATATTCCTGCTTATTGTGTTTGCTCATACAGGTCTACGAAAATGTTGATTACCCCTTTTTAAAAATGGGTGATTTGGAAATTGATGTCTCTTTGACCAAGGGTTGGGTAACCTGTTACATATCCCAATATAGCCTCTCATTCTCTTAACTAATCAGTTGATTGGCACCCCTCAGTAACACCTACTCTTCAAAGGGTATGTATAAACTGTGAACTCACCACCATTAGAAGTCTTCGATCTCAGAGAGACGACCAAATGACCATCCTTTTATTAATGATGTGCTGGCCTTATTAATAAAATAATTAAATTACCCAGAAACTATGCCTCTTCAACCTTTTAAATCACCACAGCACATTATTAACCATACCTGGACCACTGACTATGGTTGTTCTGACTGCAAAGAACATTTTGAGTGGGTCTCTCTGTTTCATAACATCATGTTACCTGAAGGGAGTGGAGTCCGGTATCCATCCATGTTACTTCTCACTGCATATCATGATGACAAAGAGGTACCCCTTCATCAATGAAGTTCATTGTGATCCTATAGCATACTGTAGTCTGAAGGAGCAGGGAGACTCACCCTTTTCTCATTCATGTGGATACGAAGACAGGCCATGGGGCAGGAAAGCCTCACTGTTAAAGTTATAGAAGTCTCTGAAATGTTTACATTTATAGTGTGGTGATTTGAATATTGATTTGGATTGAATAAATGGAATTCTCAACTCCTGTAGTATCCCCAAAATAAACCTCAAGGGCTTTAAACCACCATTTACACAGAGAAACCAATGGGCACAGTAGTTATATTTGAGAACACTGTTCTCAACTGAACCACAATTTATTCTTCCAGTGACTCAAAATTTTCTGAGAATTAAGCTTCTCTTTTTATTATTTCCTGGAAGTAGCTTTTTCTGTCATATTCAGACATATTTTTTAAAGTATATTTGGACAAATAGCTAAATTATAGCAAATATTTTTGTGAATACTTAGATTTCCAGAGTTTTAAAGTGGTAGTCAAGTTTCCTATAAAACCCCTTAAATGTTTCATAACCAAGTCACCTTGGATAAACATTAGAACTGTGATAACACAAACACAAAATTTCTTTACAGCTATAATATAGGTTATTTAAGAATGAGGGGAAAAAGAAATCAAGCAAGGCCTCCAGAATGTTGGATGCTTCCCATGATAAACTTGTGGGAGAATATGGATGAGAATCACACAGGTTGGCCAGGCATGGATGGATTATAAGCTGCATCATTGGAGGGAACTTTTGAACCAAAGACGTCATAGATCCTTTTGAATATTTCAATATGAACCAGATTGCATGGCTTTTGATCTTAGCTCTACCACTAGCAGGTAAATTAAGACTTCTCACTAGCAACTGAGTTCAAGAAACATTAAAATGAATGCTAAAATTGTTTTTACATGCAACTGGGAAATAAGTACAGGCAATAGGATATAACAATATATCTTACCTTACAAGAAAGTAGGAGGGAAGGGTATAAAACAGTGGAGGTAGGTGATAGAAGGGAGCGCAGACTGGGGGAAGGAGTAATCAGAATGCATGCCATCTTAGGGTAGGGGAGGGGAGAGATGGGGTGAGAGTTTTGAGCTCAAAATCATGTGGAAATGAATGTTGAAAACTAAAAGTAAATTAGTTAAAATTTAAAAAAATGCAGCTATTTAATGTTTCTACTATTCATTTTAATATTCCTGCTTTATTATATTACAATTATATATTATATAATATTATATATTAGTTATATATAAAACTTTATTGAAATTAATAGATCAATGAATGAATGAATGAATTCCTTTATTGGTTGGCCAATATCTGTTCAAATGAATTCCTTTTTATCTGCATAAAGAAGGGACAAAGGAACCCCACATACAATTCTAATTAAATATTATTTATTCTGTGCAGCCAACCCAGGTTTCCAGAGGAGAGTGAAGTTCCATAGTTCTCTGCATCCATTAAAAATTGGGATGTTAATATGGCCAGTCTAAAGAGGGGTTTCTAGTTTTCCTTTTGGAAAAGTTCCAGATCTGAAATGTGTTAATCATGTTTTCTCTTGAGGTGTTTCTGAATAGTTATTGTTGAGAAGCAATGTGTTTTCCTTGTTTTTATATCTATGCTTTGAAACTTTTGAGTATAGTAATTGGTTGAGGCGAATGAGAGTTTTTTTAAAAATGAATGTTCCCTGATTTGCCTGGGATCGGTTAACAAGAGGGTGTAGAGGGTTTTATCTATGATGCCAGCTGCATATGAGTAAGGACCAAGAAGAAAACTTTATCCTTAAAGGTACTAATGGGCAAAAGGAGAGGAAAAACCTCTTGGTTAGTTTTAGCAAAAAGAAAGGTACAAGGGATATTTATGGGATACATTTCAGTGTCTGGATTCAACTTGATCCCACTAAAAGCCAATTGTTAATTTTCATTGAGAGCATTTATAATCTCAGAAATCCATGAATGCTGCAAATTGGAACTTGACTTATTTTATTGCTTTGTTGATTTTTCCAAACTTAAAATAGTGATAGAGAATGTGTTGATGATGCAGATTAAACTCAAAAGTGTGTCCACATAGCCATTATTTTTGTAGATGGGAGCTGGCTGTTAAACATTTACCAGCACATCTCTGGATACATGTCAATTGACAAATCCTGATGCACTTGGGTTGTTCTCTCAAGTGAATAATGAAAGACCTTACCAAGGGGCTGGCTTTTTTCCCATCTAAGCTTCTATATATGAAATGGGAAATTGGATTCCATAGAAGAGGGAATAAAATTCTTATACACAAAGATCCTAACCAGGGAATAAAGCTCCAACTTATTAATACATATTCACTAGTATATATAAATATGTATATTCTTGTATGCTATAGCATGTCACATTAATTCATTTATATTTCACAGAGTGAGGATTTATAGAATTCTAAGGAAAAAATCATATCCTTGAATAAATAATAAAAAGGAATATTAAAAATTGTAAAGATCATATATGATGGAAAGCATTTAGCAGTTAAAGATTTGTTAGTCCTCCTACAACTAGCCAAGAAATTTCAACAAGTCACTTCCCCTAACTGGGAAAATGAGGAGATTTTAGTAGATCATGAGTCTAACCCTGTTTTCTGTGAAATTTTTTTTATTTTTTAATATTTATATAATTACATTTCAAAATACCTGGTTTCTCTTCTAATTCTAGGTATTTTATTTTATTTATTTGAATACATTATTCTGAGAAAGGGTCCATTTGTCCTCATCAGATTACCAACAGTGTCCATGACTTATAACAGGTTAAGAGATCTACATAATCTTCCCATGCTAACATTCTGTCCTATATAGGGGATTCATTTGGAGATCATGATCCACTCAATCAGTTTATAGGGAAGTGAGCTTTTGTCTGAAACTTTACTGAGCTCTTTCTGAGTATTTTCTATAGAGGATATGGACATGCCCCCTGACATTTTGTTGAGAAAATGGAGGGGATCTCTAAGGTCTGAAAGATTTCTTGACTCAGTTTTACACTTCAATGAAGTTGAATGATTAATTCTCTGGAGCTGAGGATGATTTTGTTGCTTGAGGATTTGGGAGGTGAGGGGTCAGAGCTACCTATTTGTTCTGCGATGTTAAAAGGTAATCTTTGTTGCAGAGTTGGATTTTTGGTGGCTGAAATATCCACTGAGAGAACTGAGTACTGACATTGCTAAGGGTGTCAGGAATTGGGAAACCATCAGTCATTTTCACATAGGGACCACATCACTCTGTCTGTCATCTCAAATTCCTCCCCTCCAGGATAATCTGCCCCTAGAAATACCCTTGCTCCTGAGAGGTCAGCTCAGTTTCAGCCTTTACAGCACTTTCACGTCATGCTACCAAATATATGTACTCTCCTTTATGACCTCAAACTACCACCCTCTTCTTTTCCAGATCCACTTAATGGATTATCTTTTCCCACTGGATTAGAATGTAAACTCTTTGAAACAAGAGAATGTTTTGTTTGCTTGTTTCTGGGACAGTTCCTGGCACATAGTAATGCTAAATAAATGCTCTATCTATCTCTCTCTCCCCTCCCCTCTTTTCCTCTCCGTCTCCCTTTCTCCTTCTACATTTCTCTCTTCCTCTTTCTTTCTCTTCTCCCTTCTCTCTCTTCCTCTCTCTGTCTCTGTCTCTTGTCTCTCTCTCCATCTATCTTTTAACTACCTCTTTCTAGAAATTATCTCTTTTCTGAAGTTCCTATAGAAAACTTTCGGTGGGGACAAAAATGAGGCAGTTATGATTTTGAAATGGCCCTAAGAATGAACTTTGTCCACATAAGCCCAGATACAGGAGTGCTAGATCATGGGACACAGATAAAAAGTCAGAAGAAGGTTTTTGCTCTTGAAAGGACAGAAGCAGGCCCTCAGACATGTTGCCATTAATATACAGACAGAATTGTATTTTTATAAATGAAAAAAATATCGATAAGGATTTGATATGAAGACCATGCTTTCCATTTTCCCCTTTTTGCTATTTTTTTTTGTCAAGAGTGAAAGTAACTATGTAGCAAAGAAAAATTACACCCAGCAATGAAATATGTTCCCACTGATGTTTTCTGACCAGTGCAATGCATACCAAGTACTTTTTTTGTGGGAACAGAGAGCCCATGGATCTAGGCCTATATCTTGCTGGACATTGGAGAGTGTATTTGTGCATCTAGTGGCATTTTCTTGGACTCGATAATTATGTTAAGTTCTCTGCTTGAAGTCAATATTCCTATGGCTTATTAAATTCAGAAACAAAAAGGCCTCAGCAGGGAAAGAGAGAATCACTGTGTGAGGGTGAGTTGCCTTTTTCAGTATCAAATCATCCTGACAACCATCACACATGTGCTTTGACACAGTCCTAGATGAGTTTTCATGTCACTTCTCAAACACCTTCTATAGATTCCAAGTTCCTGCAGAATAAAAATACAAACGCCTTACCCTGGCATTCAAGGTCCACCTAGATTTGACACTAACTTCTTGCCTTAGTTTCCTCCATTCATAAAATGAGTAAATCGTACTTCATGATCTCTGTTCTTTTTATTTTCACGTGAAATTCTAGGATCACTAAGACCCCTCCAACTTTAAAAGTTTATTTTATGGCCTAATGGTCTGTGTCCTCAAGTGGTTTCCAGCTCTGGACTTAGAATAAGAAAAATTTACTTAGAACAACCTTAGACACTTACTAGATTCATAACTCAGGAAAACCATTAATCATTCTAAGCCTCCATTTTCTTAACTGTAAAATAGGAAATACTGACACCCACTTCATAAGCTTGTGAGAATCAAATGAGATAATGTATATAAATCACTTTCAAATCTTAAGTTTCCATGTGTTAATTATTATTGTTACTATATTTCATTTTTCCAGTTTTGTTCCTTAAAAATTATTTGTGTAATATTATACATATTCTGCTGTTACACAAACCCTATTCACTAACTGAAAGAAGGTATTTGTAGTACCCCAAACATGCGTGGACTTTCTTGATCCTTCCTCTTTGTTTATGATATTTATCTCTACCAGATATGCCTTCCACTTTCCTCTCTAGGCTTCAGAATCATCATACTCTTCCTCCCAGATCCAGCTGAAAAATTTGTTTCTCCCAGAAAGTCTTCATGGGGGACACCCACAGTTAGCAAGCATCACCTGGATGAAAATCCAGCAAGGGAGATTATACAAGCAGTCTGATAGGTAGAACCAAGAGAGTGGTATCCTGAAAACCTAGAGAGAAGAGAGAATATCAGGGAGGAGAGAGGGTGACTAAAAGTGTCTGTTTGAAGAGGATGAGGGTTGAGAAAAGGCCATTAGATTGTGAATTGAGAGATCTTTCGTAACTTTGAAGACAATAGTTTCAGGTGAATGGTCAGTTCTGAATCCAGGCTATAGAGAATTAAGAAGGAAGTGGAAACTCCGATTGTAGGTGGTTTTCTCAGGGAGTTTTATCTGTAGACAGATGACTCAGGAGGAGAAAATGAGGCTGGTGACCTTGCACAACCCTCCCTCACTCAAAACAGAGTGAATTGCATTTGATTTTTCTGATGTTACGGTCCTCTGCAAAAAACGAAGAATAAGGAGAAGCCAAGATGGCGGAGTAGACAGATACACATATGCTAGCTCCTAACCCACAGCCCATAAAATACCTGTAAAGAAGAACTCCCAACAAACTCTGGAGCAGCAGAAGTCACAGAACAATGGAGTGGAGGAGATATCTGTCCCAGAGAGACCTGAAAAACTGACATGAAAGGTCCCTTGCACACTGGACCTGGAGCAAAGCCCAGCCCTGCCTTGGCTGCTCAGCACCAAGAGGAGCAGATCTGAGCAGGCTTCAGGGAAAGAATCTCCAGCAGCCATGCAGGTCCCTCCACCCACAAGCACCAAAGGACAGTGACAGAGTCTTTTCAGTTTGCCAAAAGGGGAGTGGGATGTCTCCATAACTCAGGCCCCCTCAGGAGGCAGCAGGAGATAGGAGCTCCCAAAGCAGACAGGAGCCCAGATCCACTGTTGAAGGTCTCCACATAAACCCCTTGGGGGAACTAAGCCCATTGTCGTGGCCCTGCCCCAACTGGAGCAACAGAATTTAATCTTACCCTGAATAGCAGCCCTGCCCCCACTGAAAGCCCTGAGGCTGGAGAGCAGCATTTGAATCTCAGCCCCCAAGCACTGGCTGGGCAGATCTGGAGGTGAGGTGGGTGTGGTGAGGAAACTCGTAACTGGCTGGGAAAATGCCCAGAAAAGGGAAAAAAAATAAGACCATAGAAGGTTACTTTCTTGGTGAACAGATATCTCCTCCCATCCTTTCAGATGAGGAAGAACAATGCTTACTATCAGGGAAAGACATAGATGTCAAGTCTTCTGTATCCCAAGCATCTGAAATAAATATTCAGTGGGCTCAGGCCATGGAAGAGCTCAAAAAGGGGTTTTGAAAATCAAGTTAGAGAGGTGGAGGAAAAACTAGGAAGGGAAATGAGAGAGATGCAAGAAAAGTATGAAAAGCAGGTCAACACCTTGCTAAAGGAGACCCAAAATAATGCTGAAGAAAATAACACCTTGAAAAATAGGCTAACTCAATTGGCAAAAGAGGTTCAAAAAGCCAATAAGGAGAAGAATGCTTTAAAAGGCAGAATTACTCAAATAGAAAAGGCGGTTCAAAAGTTCACTGAAAAAATAGTTCTTTAAAAATTAGAATGGAACAGATGGAGGCAAATGACTTTATGAGAAACCAAGAAATCACAGAACAAAACCAAAAGTATGAAAAAAATGGAACATAATGTGAAATATCTCATTGGAAAAACTGACTTGGAAAATAGGTCCAGGAGAGACAATTTAAAAATAATGGGACTACCTGAAAGCCATGATAAAAAAAAGAGCCTAGACATCATCTTTCATGAAATTATCAAGGAAAACTGCCCTGACATTCTAGAACCAGAGAGCAAAATAAGTATTGAAGGAATCCATCGATCACCGCCTGAAAGAGATCCAAAAAAGGAAACACCTAGGAACATTGTGGCCAAATTCCAGAATTCCCAGGTCAAGGAGAAAATAGCAGCTAGAAAAGAAACAATTCCAGTATTGTGGAAATAAAATCAGGATAACTCAAGATCTAGCAGCTTCTACATTAAGGGATCGAAGGGTGTGGGAATAGGATATTCCAGAAGTCAAAGGAACTAGGACTCAAACCAAGAATCACCTACCCAGCAAAACTGAGTGTAATACTTCAGGGGGAAAATATGGTCTTTCAATGAAACAGAGGACTTTCAATCATTCTTGATGAAAAGACCAGAGCTGAAAAGAAAATTTACTTTCAAACACAAGAATGAAGAGAAGCATGAAAAGGTAAACAGCAAAGAGAAATAATAAGGGACTTACTAAAGTTGAACTGTTTACATTCCTACATGGAAAGACAATATTAGTAACTCTTGAAACTTTTCATTTTCTGGGCAGTTGGTGCGATTACACATACACACACACACACAGAGACAGAGAGCACAGAGTGAATTGAATAGGATGGGATCATATCTTAAAAAAATGAAATTAAGCAGTGAGAGAAATATATTGGGAGGAGAAAGGGAGAAATGGAATGGGGCAAATTATCTCTCATAAAAGAGGCAAGCAAAAGACTTTTTAGTGGAGAGAAAAAGAGGGGAGGTGAGAGAAAAAACATGAAGTTTACTCTTACCACATTCGAGTAAAGGAAGGAATAAAATGCACACTCATTTTGGTATGAAAACCTATCTTACAATACAGGAAAGTGGAGGAGAAGGAGATAAGCAGGGTAGGGGGATGATGAAAGAGAGGGCAATGGGAGGAGGGAGCAATTAGATGTCAACACTCTTGGGGAGGGACAGGATCAAAAGAGAGAATAGAAGCAATGGAGGGCAGGGTAGGATGGAGGGAAAATAAGTAGGTGGGTTAGTCTTACACAACACGGCCTATTATGGAAGTCATTTGCAAAACTACACAGATATGGCCTATATTGAATTGCTTGCCTTCCCAAAGGGAATGGGTGGGGAGGGAGGGATGAAGAGAAGTTGGAACTCAAAGTTTTAGGAACAACTGTTGAGTACTGTTCTTGCTACTAGGCAATAAGAAAGACAGGTAATGGGGTATAGAAAGTTATCTGGCCCTACAGGACAAAAGAGAAGATGGGAATAAGGGAAGGGAGGGATGATAGAAGAGAGGGCAGATTGGTGATAGGGGAAATTAGAATGCTTGGTGTTTGGGGGTGGGGGAAGGGACAAATGGGGAGAAAATGTGGAACCTAAAATTTTGTGAAAATGAATGTTAAAAGTTAAATAAATAAATTTAATAAAAAAATTAAAAAACAAAACAAAAAAACAACCTCAAAAAATGAAGCATGACTAGGAGTAGACTGAGTTGCCTGAATGGGGGACCCAGCTAGCTGGGTATCTCAGTTCATCCTCTCTCTCAGACTTTTCCTCTCCTTTCCTTCTCCTCTCCAAAAGAAAGCAAATTGTGAGGGCCAGAATCTGCCCAGTTAACTTGGAGTTTACTGACTACATTTCTTTCTCTTCCTTCCTTCCTTCCTTCCTTCCTTCCTTCCTTCCTTCCTTCCTTCCTTCCTTCCTTCCTTCCTTCCTTCCTTCCTTCCTTCCTTCCTTCCTTCCTTCCTTCCTTCCTTCCTTCCTTCTTCTCTTTCTCTCTCTCTCTCTTTTTCTTTCTTCTTTCTTCTTTCTCTCCTTCTCTCTGTCTTTCTCTCTTCCTCTTTCTTTCTTTCCTTCCCTAAAACCTTAGATGCAGTGCACTCTGAAGCCCATAGATTGCACAACAACGTGTCCCTGCCCAAGCTGTCTTAGAGTGAATATCAACAGTAACTGTTTCTGGTCAAAACAGCAACTCTGAGGCTGCTGCCCCTCCTAGCTTAATTTATTTATTTATTTTTCTTTTTTATTTAAAGGGGCCATCCTCTACTTTTTAAAGAGGCCTATTCGCTGAAAGGGCATTACCTCATTTTATGTGAGTACCTGACAAGGTCCTTAACCTAAAAGACCAAGGTCTTCCATTACATCCTGGGTTATCTCCAATCATCTGATGAATATCTGGTCACTGGACCAAATAACTCAGGAAGAGAAAGTGGGGCTGGTGACCTTGCACAGCCCTCCCTCATTCAAAACAAAGTCAAGTGGAAGTCATGTCATCATTTCTCTGATGTCATGGTCCTCTTCAGAAACAAAGGATAAACACATAGGCTACCTGGAGTTCTTAAGGTATCATATAGCATTTATTGTTTATCCCACTCATTTGGGTCCAGATATAGACTTTCTTGAACCATTGTGAAATATCCCATGCCTTTCTTATTACACAGTAAGACAATTATCTCTTTGAAGGAGACAATTTTTTAAAAATACTTTCTCATATCTCCTCTTCTCCCTTTCCCCAACAAATCATGCTGCTCAGCATGGCTAAGTGGTTTGCTAATAACAAGTGGTCAATGAATATTTGAGAATTGATTGATTTTGGGACGATAATGTTTGGGTTAGAAAAATTATAAGCACTGTTGACTGATAATTTCTAGGGCATCACAATGGGGGAAGAACTAATGCTTTATAATTAAAAGCTGATGAAAAGGACAAACATGAGTTTTATACTGCTTGCCAAATGAACTTCTTCCCTGTTGTGAGCTGGATAAATGATAGAAGACTGGAAGCAGCCAAAAGTCTTTTAGAGCAGTTGCTCAAGACATCTGGTGGTCTCTCAGGTGTTGGAAACCTTGCAAAATACACATGAATCTGGACACAGAATCCTGGCATAGAGAGCAATCTCAGAGGTTATTAAGTCAACTCAACCCCTTTACTGACAATCACATGGCCAGTACATGAGCTGTGTCCTTCATCACATCTCATCTTCACTAATGAAATAATCTGAGATTTGTTCTCTCTGCATCCAGTCTCTGCCCTCTATAATTGATATTCCACACAATTACCAGAGTAATATTACTAAAATACAGATACTACTATATTGTTTCCTTGGTTTAAAATCTTTAATAACTCCCCATTTCCTTTAGGATAAAATAAAAATCCATCATCTGTCACTTAAAACCCTGCAAAATCTAACTGCTTATACTCACCACATGTCTTTCCATTAACCTGGGATTACTTGTAAATGTGATTGTTTTGAGATTTTTATGTTCTATATTGGTTCCATACAGATTAACCACAAGGATGGATTCTGCCTGTATCATGGCTTCTGGATAATGGATAGATCTGTTCCTGGGGTATGAATAATGCTTAAGGCATGTGGGACAGTGAGAAAAGGACTGAAATGATACTTCAAGCATTCGATTATTCATATTCTCTAGCTGTTTCTCTCTCCACCCTCGTAGAAAAGAATGTATGACTATTTATTATTGTTTCTGTTATCTCTAGTGCCTAAAATGTGCTTGGTACATAGTAGGCATTTAATCAACACTTCTTTGCTTTGTTGTTTATGATCCCGCTCTTTGAATCAGAGGGCTAGAGTGACTCCCAGGACACAATTCAAATAAAGAAGTATTTATTAAGCCCTACTATGTACCAGAAATTATGTTAAGCACTGGGAATACAAAACAACACAACAAAAAGTCCTTGTTGTCAATGAGCACAAAGTCCAATTGTGAAACATCATGCAAAAACTACATACAAACAAGAAATGTAAAAGGTATTCTTTGTCATTCTAGGCCCTTTAACTTCTAGAATATGATATTCTTAGCCCTTTGCTTCTTTTTAATGATAGATGCTGAATCTTCTGTGAGTCTGATGGTGGTTAAATGATATTTGAATTGCTTCTTTGTGAAGGCTAGAAATATTTTTTTCTTAATCTATGTGCTTTGGAATTTGGCTAAAATATCCTTGGGAGTTTCATTTTGGGATCTCTTTCAGGAGTTGATTGGTGAATTCTTTCAATTCCTACTTTGTCGTCTTGTTCTTTGGTATCTGGGCAGTTTTCCTTTATAATTTATTGAACTATGACTTCGTTTTTTTAGGGTAATGAGTTTCAGGTATTTCAATAATTCTTAAATTATCCCTCCTTGATCTATTTTCCAAGTCATTTGTTTTTCCGATGTGATGTTTCACATTTTTTCTTCTTTTTCTTTCTTTCATTTCTTCTTTCTTTTCTTTTTTCTTTCCTCCCTTCTTCCTTCCTTTTCTTTTTTAATATTTGTATTTATTTATTTTTAGATTTCAACATTCATTTCCACAAAATTTTGAGTTCCAATTTTTCTCCCCATCTCTCTCCTCCCCCACCCTATAACACCTTGCATTCTGATTACCCCTTCCCTCAATATACCCTCTCTTCTATCACACCTCTCCTTTCCCTTATCTCCATCTTCTCTCTTTTCTTGTAGGACAAGACAAATTTCTATACCCCATTACCTGTATTTCTCATTTCCCAGCTATATACAATAACAATTCTCAACATTCATTTCTAATAGTTTGAATTCTAACTTCTCTCTCTCTCTCCCTCTTCCCCATCCCTACTGAAAAGGCAAGCAATCCAATACAGGTTATATATGTGTTGTTTTGCAAAAGACTTCCATAATAGTCATGTTGTGTAGGACTAACTATATTGTCTTCCATCCTACCCTGTCCCCCCCTTTTTTCTATTCTCTCATTTGACCTTGTTCTTTCCCCAAAGTGTTTACATCGAGTTACACTCTTCTCCCATTTGCCCTCCCTTCTATCATCCCCCTCACCTCACTTGCCCCTTTGTCCCCTACTTTCTTGTAGTGTAAGATAGATTTTCATAGCAAATTTAATGAGCATGTTATTCCTGTCTTAAGCCATATGTGAAGAGAGTAAGCTTCACTTTTCCCCTCTCACCACTTCCCTTTTCTCCTCCATTGAAAAAGATTTTTCTTATCTCTTTTATGCATGATAGTCTGCCACATTCCATTTCTCCCTTTCTCCTCCCAATATTTTCCTCTCTCACCCCTTAATTTTATTTATTTTTTTGTGGCTACCATCTCTTCTGACTCAACTCAACCTGTTCTCTCTGTCTATGTGTGTGTGTGTGTGTGTGTGTGTGTATAATCCCTCCACCTACCCAAATACTGAGAAAAGTCTCAAAGGTTACAAATATTATCTTTCCATGTAGGAATGTAAACAATTCAGCTTTAGAAAGTCCTTTATGATTTTTATTTCCTGTTTACCTTTTCATGATGCTCTTGGTTCTTGTGTTTGAAAGTCAAATTTTCTATTCAGTTCTGGTCTTTTCATCATGAATGCTTGAAAGTCCTCTATATCACTGAATGACCATTTTTTCCCTTTAAATTGTTATACTCAATTTTGCTGGGTAGGTGATTCTTGGTTTTGATCTCAGTTCCTTTGACTTATGGAATATCCTATTCCAAGCCCTTTGATCCCTTAATGTAGAAGTTGCCAGTTCCTGTGTTATCCTGATTGTATTTCCACAGTACTCAAATTGTTTCTTTCTAGCTGCTTTTAATATTTTCTCCTTGACCTGGGAACTCTGAAATTTGGCCACAATATTCCTAGGAGTTTCTCTCCTTGGGTCTCTTTCAGGAGGTGATCAGTGGATTCTTTCAATATTTATTTTGCTCTCTGGTTCTAGAATCTCAGGGCAGTTTTCCTTGATTATTTCAGGAAAGATAATGTCTCTGCTATTTTTTTTTTTTTTGATCAGGGCTTTCAGTTAGTCCTATAATTTTTAAATTGTCTCTCCTGGATCTATTTTCCAGGTCAGTTGTTTTTCCAGTGAGATGTTTCACATTATCCTCTATTTTTTTAATCTTTTGGTTTTGTTTTGTAACTTCTTAGTTTATCACATAGTCATTAGCTTCCCTGAACTCCACTCTTATTTTTAAAGAACTATTTTGTTCAGTGAGCTTTTGAACCTCCTTTTCCATTTGGCTAATTCTGCTTTTTAAAGCTTTCTTCTCCTTATTGGCTTTTTGGACCTCTTTTCCCAATTATTAGCCTATTTTTAAAGGTTTTATTTTCCTCAGCATTTTTTTGGTTCTCCTTTAGCAAGCTGCTGAATCACTTTGCAAGCTGTTCTATGACCTGAATCCATTTCATATTCATTTTGGAGGTACTGGATGCAGAAACCTTCACTTCCTCTGACAGTATGCATTGTTTTTCCTCATGTGAAAGGATGGAAGGAGATACTTGCTCACCAAGAAAGTAACCTTCTATTGTCTTATTATTTTCCCCCTTTTTTGGACATTTTCCCTGCTGCTTACTTGACTTTTGAATCCTTTGTCAGGAGGAGGTTCCTAGTGTTCCTCCTCCACCCAGGACTGTGCTCAAGGCTGAGAGCAGATCAGCTGCTCAATTCCCCCAGAAGCTTTCAGCTGAGCTTCTTGAGCAATGGACCCAGGCTTCTTCTGTGGCCAGTGTAGCCACCTGTGGCCTGCTGCTGTTACTGCTGCTGCCACCTCTGCCACCACCTGGGGCTAGTGCTGGGGAGACCCTACTCCCCTCTTGCCCAGCTGGGAAAGTTCTTTCACACTGACCTTTGAAACTTTCTTGGTCCCTTGTGGGTTGAGGGATCTGGAACCTTCCCTGGTGGGGATTCTGCCCCAGAAGCCTGTTCTGGTCCTGTTCCTCCTTACGCTGTGTGGCCAGGGTTGGGCTCCACTCTGCTCAGTGTCCCATGGGGCAAATATTTCCTGTTGGCCTTCCAGGTTGCCTTTGGCTGAAAATCTCTTTCACTCTGTCGTTCAGTGGCTTCTACTGCTCTAGAATTTTTTGAGTCAATTTTTATAGGTATTTTGTGGGCTGTGGGAGAAGCACTAGAGTATATGCATCTTTCTACTCCACTGTCTTGGGTCTGTCCCCTTCCTTTTCTTTCTTTCTTCTCTCTTTCTTTCTTCCTCTCTTTCTTTCTTTCTCTCTTTCTTCCTCTCTTTCTTTCTTTCTTTCTCTCTTTCCTTTCTTTCTCTTCTTTCTTTCTTCTCTCTTTCTCTCTTTCTTCTTTCTTTCTTCTTTCTTTCTTTCTTCTCTTTCTTCTTCTTTCTTTCTTTCTTTCTTTCTTTCTTTCCTTTCTTTCTTTCTTTCTTTCTTTCTTTCTTTCTTTCTTTTCTTTCTTTCTTTCTTTCTCTTTCCTTCCTTCCTTTTTGCTTTCTTTCGATTCCTTTTGACTTTGTGTCTTGATGTCACAACCAATTCTACTTTTTAAGGAGTTATTTCTTCAGTAAGGTTTTGTAGCTCCTTTACCAAGCTAATAATTCTATTTTTATAGTTTTCTTTCATCTCTCTAATTTCTTTTTCAAATTTTTTCTCTAGCATTCTTCTTTGAATTTAAAAATAACTTTTTGCTCCTTTAAAAAAAGTCTTTGCTCAGATGTTCTAGGAATTCTTTTTGAGCTTGTGTCTAATATGCATTTTTCATTTAAGGTGTTTCTTGTAGATGTTTTCAAGTTATTATTGTCTTCTGAATCTGTCTTCCTTGTCTACATAGCAGGTTTTAATGGTCAGATTCTTCTCTCTTCCCCCACCACCCCCATTTTCTGAGCCTGTTTCTTGACTTTGAATTTGATGTTACCCTTTAGTTCTGTTTATTTTGGGGTTTTGCTATTTTTTTACTTGGTTTTTTAATTTGTGTTAGAGAATCATTTTGTTGTATTTGGTTTACATGCCCTCCATTCTCTTTTTTCACTCTATTCATTACCTTATTAATTTTTATCATCTACTCTAAGTTATTACTTTCTCCTTTTGAATTTTATTTAGAATTTAAAATCTTTTACCTTATTTTCCCTTTGATTAGGTTTTTTTTAAAAAAGCATTAAAAATCATTAAAAAATCATCAATTTTTAAAAATCATTTAAAAATCATTTTAAAAATCATTAAAATCATTTTAAAATCATTTAAAAATCATTAAAAATCATAAAAAAAGAGATACTTGTGGTCATAATCTGTCTTAGTTTTAGTTGTTGGAGAACTATTGTTTTCTGGAGATTCCTTACTTCTATATAACTTAAAAAAAACTTTTTAAATTTCTTCATTGTATTGGTGTTTTTTGCCTTCCTCCTCCTTTAATCCATTCCTTCAGTTTCTATGCTTTTTTCCCATAGTAGTTTCTTTCTGAGGATTTCTTTCCTATTACACAGTTTAGTTGTTGCTTCAATATTATTTGACACATTTTTTCTCCGTTAATGTAATGAGATATATCCTCTCATTCTCTCATCTTGCCAGAAGTCTGTCACCAGTTTTTTATTACATTAATACAGATCTTTTCATTTTTCTCTATTATCTCACCTGGGGACAGAGAATTGTTGTTTTATAATAACTAATAGCTTTTAAAGAAAGTATGATAAAATATAACAAGCTTGCAAAACTCAACTTTGTTAGGTATATAAGGTCCATAAACTTATGTTAAAATATTACTTTTTGAGCCACTGAAGCAGTGATGCACTGGTAAATATTTAACAGACTATCTTAAAAACTTGAACACATGACACACTTTTAAGTTTAATCTGCATGCTTAACATTTTGTTTACCAATTTCTTAATTCTAGACAAACACCAGAACAATAAATCAAGCTCTGATTTGTAATAGTTTCTGATTTTTGAGTTGTAAATGCTAACACTGAAAATTTAACAATCTTCTCTCCCAAACATATTTGAACTAGCTCTAGCACACCATGCATTTGAAATAGCACATACATCTAGACCTGATTACCCTTTGTTCTAATTACCATTTCTATGAATACACCTCTTCTGACTTAGGCTCTCTTACTTTGGTAACAAGATTGTGTTCTTCTTTTCCATAACTTTGTCTCAATTCTACTTTCTTGACTATTTTTCTGTAAAAAGCAGGCACCTTTCTAAAATTCTCACAAAACTTCAGGGGTTGGTGTTCCCACCCACAACATTAGTATGATTATATCAGTTCTGATGATTCAAAGCTTTAACCCTTCCACCCTAATCAAGAAAATTTAGCATAGATTCACTGTATTATATACATGACAATAGTGTCCTATGATTCAGGGCTAGAAGGGCTAATAAAGTATAGCAAATCTACCACCTTTATCACTATTTCCTTTCAGATCCACTTAGAGAAAGCCTAGGATGCTGAATCCAAGAGTCCTGGGAATAGATAACAGTGTCCCCTAAACCACCAGATTTGCTTCTACCCCAGTTCCCATACCCATCAATGAAGGGAGAATTTATCATAGAGAAGTGATTCACCTTCTTTATTTTCAGAAGAAACTACTGCTGACCAATTGTAACCAACAGGCAGATAGATTTAGGAGTCTTGAGAGTTATGGCATCTCTCAAATTACCCATCCTGCTTCTAGCCCAGTGCTCATAGCCATCATACAGACAAACAGTTCCTGCAGAGACAAGGCCAACCACCCACTCCAACTTCCAGCCAGCTGCCACCCACAGGGCAGGAAGAGTAACCTAGATGAAGCAGCAGGGGTTCCTGAGGGTCAGACAGAAAAGGCATACATTAGGAAGAACAACCACCACCACCACCACCACCATCACCTCATTGACCATTTCCCTTTAGTTTCTGATGAAGATATCCCAGGACCCTGAGATCAAGGGATTTGGGAATAATAGTGCTTCCATCCCAGTTCCTCAAGCTAGTCTTGGGAAGCAATCTTTGTGGTCAGGAAGTTTGGTGCTACTTGGGTGTTGCTGAAGACTCTGAAAAGAAAATTCTTGTCACTAAAGTCCTTGGCACTGTCAAAAATAGTTCATCATAAAAAATTGTTATAATTTTGTCGGTGGGAATGATATTAATGAAGAGTTATTACCATTTTTTTTTCCACTGCTCCCTCAGGACCATGAGACCTTTCCACTTCTAGCTGAAACTTCTGGTAAATATTGTCTCCCTCATTAAAATGTGAACTTCAGAGTACACATGTTCTTTCTTTTCTCTTTTTATCCCTATATCTTTGGATAATGCTTTGGAAATAGTAGGCATTTAATACTTCATTCACTCATTCCAAGCCTCATATTTTACAAATGAATATTTTGTGGCTTAGAGAAGAAAAATGTCTTGCATGAGGTCACCCTCTGCAGCCTGTGCAGACCTTGTATTTAAAGCTAGGTCTTCTGGTTGCTCAGGATGCTTATCTACATATAATTCTGATCACTAGATTAGGGAAAGTTATTATCTTACGTTTGGAATGAGATAAAATTATAGAATTTCACCTATTCATGGGCTTGCAAGAGCAGAAAATCATCTCAGAGGTTAATCTGTATCTAAGAATCTCCAGCCTTTTCTTGGAAACTTTGAGTATTAGGGATGTCACCTCCCAAGACATCTATTCTACCTTATAATTATGCTAAGAAACAGGAAACCATTTCTTACATAAACTTTAATCTGCTTCTTTGCAACTACCCAGTTCTCCTAGTTGTGGATTTTTTTTTTGGGGGGAGTGGCAAATAGAGAAACCTAATGCTTCTTTCACATGATAACTCTTCAAATACTTGATGAGAATCATCATCTGCCATTGTTCCTGCTCTTCCTCTCCTTTTTCACCTCTCTGTAGCTCCCAATCTTCTATTCTCCACGTAGAATAACCCCAGGTCCTTCAGAAGATGCTGCTATGCCATGGTCTCCAATATTCTAAGATGACCCTAATGACAGTACACAGATTAGACTTTCTGTGCTACCATTTGCTCCAGTGCAATATACTCACATGTCTTCATGTAGAGCCATGAAACTACTTTGTTTCATTGGTTGTCACAGACTTATCAGCAAATCATCAACCCTTTTAGAATTTTAATTTACCTTGTTAAATAACCAGACCACACTTTGGAACATAAAGATGGAGTGGTGATGACTGTTAGTAAGCTGTCCAAACAGCAAGAGAACATTACCAGTGCCCAGAGATTTGAGAAACGGTACCATAGACAGTCATAAAACAGGCATTTATTTCAAGATGTAACACTTTACTAATGAACAGTGAGCATTATGCTCCATACCCCAAATGTGGTCATGAAGAATCTGAAATGACTGAGAAACAACAATATGGGAAGGGAAAGAACAAGAGAGAATACATATCTAAGATGTGGGCAAAAAGTTAGAGTTAATACTGAAATAAACAGAAGAACAATTAAGGTTACCAGTTAATGGTGATTTGTGGACTCATAGATATTAGGAGCTTGGGAGTTCTGCTCTAGCTCCTGGTTTAGGTCTGGAAATCCTCACTTTCCTGTCCACGCCTCTATCCACAAGGTTGTGAAGTTCTTCCCTTCAGGGACTAGAGTCAAGATGTATATCATATGGGAAATAGAGATCACCCTGGTTAATAATAATGCTCATAGAAGACTAGATGTCACTATGTTCTCTTCCATCTCTGTGATCTTGTGATTCTTTGGTATTTGGAAAGAGGTGAGAATGTAAGATAGAAAAAGAGAAAGAGACAGAGGGGAAGATTGAGGAAACTGGCAATGGAGCTGGTCTTTATTTCTTTTCTTTTGGTTGGGCTGCATTTCACTTCTGGGGAGCTAGTACTTGGTTTCCTTTCATGTCTGCATTGCTAGCACTTTCAGATACTGAAGAGGCAACATCTTTTGGAAACTGAAGTATCACTCATTTTATGAGGTAAAGACTTGGCCTAAAACCAGAGACTTTTTCAGTGCTGTGCAGAGAGACAGAACACTCTTAGATTCTGAGCCTTCAACTTTCATTTATGAAGTTTATCATTAATTCCTTTTCCTGTTTGGTAGCTGGCAGCACCATTTTGAGAAGGCAAAACAAGTCAATGGACTCACAATCCCCTGGGGAAGAGGGTAAAGGAAGAGGTAGTTTTAGAAAACAGAGTACAAGTGACTGTTACTGATTCTAATTTCTTAACATTATTTACCTTGAGTTTTCTGTTAATGGTCTCTTTTATTTTGATGACTTTTAATTCTTTTTTTTTATTTTTTTAAAATTTATTTATTTAACTTTTTACATTCATTTTCATAAAATTTTGGGTTCTAAATTATCTCCCCATTTGTCCCCTCCTCCCACCCCAATACACCGAGCATTCTAATTTCCCCTATCACCAATCTATCCTCTCTTCAATCCTCCCTTCCTTCTCTTGTCCCCATCTTCACTTTTGTCCTGTACAGCCAGATGACTTTCTATTCCGCATTGACTGTGTTTCTTATTTCTTAGTAACAACAACAATAATACTCGACAATTGCTCCTAAAACTTTGAGTTCCAAATTCTCCCTATCCCTCCCTCCCCACCCATTCCCTTTGGGAAGGCAGGCAATTCAATATAAGCCATATCTGTGTAGTTTTGCAAATGACTTCGATAATAGTCGTGCTGTGTAAGACTAACTGTATTTCCCTCCATCCTATCCTGCCCCCCCATTGTTTCTATTCTGTCTTTTGATCCTGTCCCTCTCTGAGTGTTGACTTCAAATTGCTTCCTCCTCCCATTGCCCTCCCTTCCATCATCCCCCCGACCCTGCTTATCTCCTTCTCCCCCACTTTCCTGTACTGTAAGATAGGCTTTCATACCAAAATGAGTGTGCATTTTATTCCTTCCTTTAGTCGAATGTGATGAGGGTAAACTTCATGTTTTTTTCTCAGCTCTCCTCTTTTTCCCTCCAGTAAAAAGTCTCCTGCTTGCCTCTTGAATGAGAGATAATTTACCCCATTCCATTTCACCCTCTCTCCTCCTACTACATTTCTCTCTCACCATTTACCTTAATTTCTTTTAAGATATGGTCCCATCCTACTCAGTTCACTCTGTACTCTCTCTCTGTATGTGCATGCTTGTGTGTACGTGTGTGTGCGTGTGTGCATGTGTGTGTGTGGTTCCACCAACTACCCAGATACTGAAAACTTTTAAGAGTTACAAATATTGTCTTTCCATGTAGGAATGTAAACAGTTCACCTTTGGTAAGTCCCTTATGACTTCTCTTTGCTGTTTACTTTTTCATGCTTCTTCTCATTCTTGTGTTTGAAAGTCAAATTTTCTTTTCAGCTCTGGTCTTTTCATCAGGAATGTTTGAAAGTCCTCTGTTTCATTGAAAGACCATATTTTCCCCTGAAGTATTACACTCAGTTTTGCTGGGTAGGTGATTCTTGGTTTGAGTCCTAGTTCCTTTGACTTCTGGAATATCCTATTCCATGCCCTTTGATCCCTTTATGTAGAAGCTGCTAGATCTTGTGTTATCCTGATTGTATTTCCACAATACTGGAATTGTTTTTTTCTAGCTGCTTGCAAGATTTTCTCCTTGACCTGGGAATTCTGGAATTTGGCCACAGTGTTCCTAGCTCTTTTTGGATCTTTTTCAGGTGGTGATAGATGGATTCTTTCAATACTTATTTTGCCCTCTGTTTCTAGAATGTCAGGGCAGTTTTCCTTGATAATTTCATGAAAGATGATGTCTAGGCTCTTTTTTGATCATGGCTTTCAGGTAGTCCCATAATTTTTAAATTGTCTCTCCTGGATCTATTTTCCAGGCCAGTTGTTTTTCCAATGAGATATTTCACATTCTCTTCCATTTTTTCATTCTTTTGGTTTTGTTTGGTGATTTCTTGGTTTCTCATAAAGTCATTAGACTCCATCTGTTCCATTCTAATTTTGAAAAAACTATTTTCTTCAGTGAGTTTTTGAACCTCTTTTTCCATTTGACTAATTCTGCTTTTGAAAGCATTCTTCTTCTCATTGGCTTTTTGAACCTGTTTTGCCAATGGAGTGAGCCTATTTTTCAAGGTGTTATTGTCTTCAGCTTTTTTTTGGGTCTCTTTTACTGAGGTATTGACCCGTTTTTCATGCTTTTCTTGCATCTCTCTCATTTCTCTTCCCATTTTTCCTCCACCCATCTAACTTGATTTTCAAAATCCTTTTTGAGCTCTTCCATGGCCTAAGCCCACCGGACATCCACCTCGGATATCTGGGATACAGAGGCCCTGACCTCCACGTCTTTCCCTGGAGGTAAGAATTGTTCCTCGTCATCAGAATTGAAAGGCGGGAACATCTGTCCCCCAAGAAAATAGCTTTCTATGGTCTTATTTTTCTTCCCTTTTCTGGGCATTTTCCCAGCCAGTTACTTGACTTCTGAGATTCCTCTCCACCCCCACCTAGATCTGCCCAGCTGGTGCATGGGGTCTGAGATTCAGATGCTGCTGCCCGGCCTCAGGGCTTTCAGTGGCAGGCATGGCTGCTATTCAATGTGAGCTTAAGTTCTGGTGCTTGGGTGGGGGCAGGGCCACCTCCCAGTCTCAGTCCCCTCAGGGGGTTTATGCAGAGATCTTCAGTAATGTCCCTGAGCTCCTGTCTGCTCCGGGAGTCCAGGGTCTTGCCACTGCCTCTGCTGCTCCCTCTGCCGCTTCCTCCCAAGGGGGGCCGAGTCACGGAGACACCCTGCTCCCCTCTTGGCCACCCCAGAAGTCTCTTTCATTGACCTGTAGCGCCTGTGGGTGGAGGGACCTTCACAGCCGCCGGAGGTTCTGTCCCTGAAGCCTGCTCGGATCTGCTCCTCTGGGGCCGTGGGGCAGGGCAGCGCAGGGCTGGGCTCCGCTGTCCGGTGCCTGATGAACCCCTGCGGATGGCTTTCCAGGGCTCTCTGGAACAGAAATCTCTTCCACTGTTTTTCTGTGTGGCTTGCTCTGCTCCAGAATTTGTGGGGAATTCTTTTTACAGAAAATTTCTGGGCTGTGGATTCGGAGCTAGCATACCTAAGTCTTTCTACTCCACCATCTTGGCTCCCCCCCCCCCATGACTTTTAATTCTGATGGGAGAGGTCAAAGAATTTGTGGAAAATGGGGGGTGAGGATGCTCAAGAATACTGGTTTTGAAGGCAAGACACAGAAAGTTTGGTCTGTCACACCACACCATCCAGGTTCATGAACCTGAATAGATTCCAAGGACTTCGATATGGTAGTACCTTTCCTCTCTGGGTCTCTGAATCTGGATCTCTGCTTTGATTTAAAAGGATAGACTTAAGAGAACAGTTCAGGGGTGTGAACTGGCTGTGAATCAATAAATCACTGTCATTGTAGGATAAATGGAGGCAGCTGAAGTGAAGTCAAGAATTCACACTGTAACAAGGAGTTTGCATTTTGGAAGGACTGGTGGCAATAGAACTTTCTTCCTCTTAGAATCAAAGAGCCCAAAGGGGTCATATAGTCAACCTCTTTATTTTATAGATGAGGAAAAAAAGATACAAAAAAGTTAAGTGACTTGCTTTAGATCACTCAGAGAACAAGTGTTAGGGCCAGGATTTAAGACTTACTCCTCTGACTCCAGATCAATTAATATTCCCACTAGTCCACATGGCAGCATTAATGTCACAATGGAATTCTCATCAATGGGGTCAATGAAGACCCAGAATGCTGCCTGAGCACACCCCCTATAGGTACTCTTTAAACGTTGTCTGACTTGTGCCTGTGTGCCTCAACCCTGATCCAATAAATCACTGAAGGTAATGGATCCTGCCAAGGTTGACACCATTTAATGAGAGTCAAGAGAGACTGGTGATAAACCACAGACAGCCATTAATGTGTTTTAAGAGCTCTCGAGTTATCATCACACCGTCCTTGGCCAAATGGCCATGTAAAACAAATCTGGCTCCTGTAAACACTCTCCACTCAAAACTCCTATTCCAGGGGAAGAGATAAGCAGCCTTGGTCCCTGGAAGGCTCTTTGGCATGTCCTGGAATGTCTGGACCATATTTCCTTTCATCCCTCTTGCTTCCCCTTTTCACTCTAACACATCACCATCTGGTTGCCTAGCAACCACGCCAGCACTGCTGTGCATATTGGCATAATTTGCTGTTCCAGGCTGTGAGGGCTTTTTCCTTTTCCCCCCTCCCCCATTCCTCTCTCTCTCTCTCTCTCTCTCTCTCTCTCTCTCTCTCTCTCTCTCTCTCTCTCTCTCTCTCTCTCTCTCCCTCTCCTGGTTGAACCAATCTAAAATAGGCCATTTTTTTTTTCTTTTTTGACAGACAACTTCAGTGTAAATGTTGAAATCTGTGTTGTCTGTCAAAAGTCATCAATCTGAAAACTTTGCAGAGGCCCATGTATATTTAGTAACAGAGAACAAATAGAGGAAGACATTTAGATGTCAATTACTCCAGCAAGTTAATGCAGAAACTGAGTATTTAAATCAAGTCATTTGGATAAGATGAAAGAGAGGTGACTTTAGGATACTTGCTTGTATTTTAAAAATCGAGGTTTGTTTTTTTTTTCCTCCTTCCATACTAAGTCTATGGCATGGCATTAATTCTTTCAACATCTGTGGGACTGATGTCTTGAGGGAGAGGGACCAGAAGCAAAAATGCACATAGAATGTTAGAGACGGAAAGATTTTTTTAAGATGACAGAATCTTATTTAAATAACACTGAAGTTAACAAAGTTCATTCCTCTGATGAGTTGCCGAGATAGAGAGTACAAGTATTATATCCATTTATAGATGACGAAACTGAGACTGAGAAGTTAAATACTTTGACTAAGACCGTACATTCAATGTCTCAGGAGCACTTCATATCCAGGTCTTCTGACTCTAAGTCTCACATTATTTATTCTCTCTCATCTGGGAATCAGTATAGGAAAGACAAAACAACATGCAATTATGAGATGCTTACCATGTGGCAGACATGTGAAGCACTTTAAAATTATTATTTCATTTTATCCTTATAACAACCCAAAGAAGTAGGTGCTATTATTGTTCTTATTCTATGGATAAGAATACTGAAGCAGACTGAGGTGAAGTGACTTGCCTAGGGTCACACAGCTAGAAAAAGTTTGAGGCTGAATTTGAATTCAGGTCTTCCTGACTTCAGGCTTGGTGCTTTATCCACTCTACCACTTAGTGCTGAGTATACAAAAAATAAGCAAGAAAAAAGTTAGTTCCTGCTGTTAAGGACTTTCTATTCTAAGGGGAAGAAAAGATATTAAGGGAACAGAAAAGTGTGTGTGTGTGTGTGTGTGTGTGTGTGTGTGTGTGTATGCATGTGTATGTGTTTAGTGGTGTTAGAAAGAAGATACCCGTGGAGCATGTTGTCAACCTCTGTCAAATCAAAAGCAGAGTCAGGATGGGAATGTAGGGTGGCCAGCCTCTGCTCTTTCCTAAAATGGAGGACCGGAAAGTAATCCATCAATGAGAGAAGAGGATTGGCATGGAGGATGATTGCACAGAGGAAGCCCCGGGCACAGAGCTAAGAACTCAGAAGACACATATACGTTGAACAGTCCCTGACCTTAAGGAGTCTCTTTTGTTGTTCTTTAGTCATTTCAGTCATGTGTGACTCTTCATGATGGGGTTTTCTTGGCAAACATAATGGAGTGGCTTGTTATTCTCTTCTCCAGCTCATCTTTCAGATGAAGAAAATGAGTCAATCAAGGTTAAGTGACTTGTCCAGGATCACACTGGTAAGTGTCTAAGCCAAGATTTGAGCTCATGAAGATAAGTCTTCCTGATTTTAAGACCAGTGTTCTAACCATTGTGCCACCAAGCTGCTCTAAGGAGCTTCTGGGTAGATACAATATGCTCACATATAAGGAAATATAGGATACGTGCAAACTAAATGCACTGTGATATGGGGAACTAGCAACTGGGAGAATTATTACCTCCATGATCCCAGAATTTTATCATAGGGTACCTATAGTGTGATTTTAGCCACTAACAATGCAGTCAGAGACAGAATAGTGAAGTGGATAGATTGCCAGCTTTGGAATACTAACTGTGAGTCCATGGGCAAAGAACTGAACCTTTCAGTGCCCAAGATAATACTCTAGATTATATGTTACAAATGAGGGACTGATCTGTACCAGTGGATAGAATTTTCACACCTGAGGCTCCCTATACTGGTAAAATTATAAGGCTGGAACCCTCACTCCCAATATGTGGGGAGAACAGGGAAAGTCTTTAAGGTTAATACAAGTAGAACTCAAAAAACAAAACAAAACAAAACAAAACAAAAACCAAAAACAAAACAAGAGTCCACAGTTTCAAACAGTTTGGAAAACCAGCTTTGTCTGTTAACCCATGGGAAGTCATTAAGCTAATAAAGGGCTACTATTGTATTAAGTGTGCCATATGACATATCTAATTGTGACCACGTAGAAAGAGTAAGGCATGAACAACGGACAGTCTTCACACTTTGTTGCTATCCACACCCAGACAAGATATCTCGAGGGATGACCCTGTCATATTAGGTATTTATGGGAGGACAAAGGAAAGAGGATGGGATAGGCAATTCTGAATGGGTCATACTTCTATATTGTTTTAGGCAGCGGCCACATCAATGCCACCATGTATTCATTGGAGGAAAAGACTATCTCATCATTTCAGCTTTTTTTTACTGGTCTCACTGTGTGTGGACTGGATTTCTTTAAGCTTCCATGTATGTAGTCACTAAAATGACTAAGATCAGGGACAATGTATTACACTTATTTTATAGGGAACACAAACTTCAGCAAAGTAAGTGCTCTATGAACATTACTTAATGTTTAACCATCCTGAATTGGTTTGTCATTTTTTTCTTAATATAACAAGAGTAGAGGAGACACATCTTTCTCTAGTGAAACTGTGACCCTTGTCCGGGTCAGTAATTCCCAATCTTTTCAGCATGCTGATAAGCTATTATGGTGCATTTAATTTCGTGACATTCCTCCCTTTACCTCCGGGGAGTTTTGTATGTCAAACACAATAGAACTGTCCTATAGCCCTCTTTGATACTAAAATACTTCTAGGATCTGTAATCTCATCAGTGTGGATACTGCTCTGACCAAAGCAGATCACATCCTCACTATAATTTAATAGATGGCATTTGAAAATTGCCAAGGTGGTCAAAAAAAATTCATCATTCTATGGCCAATCTGCTGATAGGACTCTGAACCTAGCAAAGCTAGTCTTTACATAATAGAAATATAGCTTCCTTCCAGGCCTTTCCTTGAAGTCTTAGCAGCTTGATAAGGTCTGCCAGTACTTATTCTATGTTAGCATTCCCTCCAAGAGCCCAGGGAGACCTATATGCCACAATGAAGATTTGGAAAAGGGACTTCCATGGACAACAGAGCTCCCAGGGTCTAAAAATTGAGAGGGTGACTTCAGCACTTGTAGTCTTTCATTAACATAGAGACAGTTATCTCTATCACTTAGTGGGCAAAAATAAGTTGTTAAAATCGGAAACTCCAGTAGTCTCATCTTCCTGGCTAGGCGCATCTTTGGTGGGCTTCTTTCTAGCCTATCCCAATCATTAGCTATGTCCCAGAGTGTGCTTCCTCCTTTGGTGACTCTGTTTCAGGTAAACTCATCTCCATCTTCCCTGTGTCTGGGCATGCACATGTTCACACACGCAGGTGGGCATGAGTAATTTGCCTCAGGTGCAAAAATTGCACTAGTTATTGAATCTGGTGGATAAGAAGATTATTTTCCATGAAAAAGAAAACAATAAGCAACTGGAATCTTGGATCAGATTCTTGCTAGCCATATCAATCTAGATTGGTAGTTCCCAAATTTTTCAAAGTATTGATATTATTTTTTGTGTGCTTAATTTCACAACATTCTTCCCTTTTTTTCCTCTTGGGAATGCTATACGTCAAAAACAATAGAATTGCCCCATAGCCTTATTTAAGCCTAAACTTCTCTGAGCCTGCTTTTTCATCTGTAAAATGGGAGTAAGGATAATTCAAATTAGTGGGGAAAGGAGAAATGTTAACCTCTTGAAACTGCTGAAGAATATCTAAAAGTGCTATCCAAAGGTATACCGGTATAATTAATCTATTATCAAGTAATGGACCCCAAGGAAGAATGCAGATATAGAAAAAATCAAAGTCTAGAATTTTTAAACGATGATTTTAAATGTGTCAACATTTCCCCTTCCTCGCCTCTCCCCTCAAGAGATAGTTTTTCTTTTCAGATAATTTTCTGCAATATGGAAACATTCTCCATAAGCAGCTCTGCTTGACTACAAGAACATCAAGACTCCTGCCTTCACCTCCATTCCCATCCTCCATCCCCATATTAAACTAATCACCTAAAGTCTCATCCTCATGGCTCAGGTTTGCGTACTCTGTACTTTCTCAACTCACCTTCAGTTGCGTCTTCCCTCTGATTGAAGGACTGTAAGATGGAACACTAAAGTCCTCCCAAAGTCTTCCTTTACAGGGAGCTCATAATCTTCCTGATGTTTCCATTCTCCATCAGCAACTCTACTAGGCTTTGTCTTTATGGGACCATATGCCCCATCCCTGTGCTCAGATAGTCCATGGTCCTTCCTTCCTTTTGTTTGTTTTCTCCCTCTATTAAAATGTAAAGTAGTTGAGTGAAAGTTCTCTCTCTCTCTCTCTCTCTCTCTCTCTCTCTCTCTCTCTCTCTCTCTCTCTCTCTCTCTCTCTCTCTCTCGTATCCCCAGTTCTTAGCAGTGTCTGGTGCATAGTAGGTACTTAATAAAGGTATATTGAACTGAACTGAATTGAAAAACATTGTAGGGTTTCATGAAACTAGGTCTGGGAACCATTAGTCTAAAGGCTCCATGGGTTGACAGGTGGTAACCCAGCCTTAGGAGAGTTCCAGCAAAAGAGGAAGAGGCAGGGATAGTAAGAGGAAGAGAGAAAAGAGGAAAAAAAGAATCCAATGCACCATGAACATTTCCTGAGGAGCGACAGCAGCCTCCATCATTGTGGATCTCTTTATAGGAAGAGGAAAGGGGGAAACAATCATTTATTTAATTGCCTACTATATGCTAAGCACTGTGTTAAGAGTTTTACACATATCTCCTTTGATCCTCCTAAATAACCCTGGGAGGTAGGTGCTAATTTTACAGCTGAAGAATCTGAGGCAAATAAAGAAAAAGGCAATCCACCAATATTGATTAATTTCCTTTTATATGCCAGGCACTGAACTCAGCACTGGGGATACAATAAAAAGGGAACAAGTCCCTGCCCTCAAGGAGCTTACAATAATAACTATTAATAATAATAGCATCTACTTCCCAGGGTTGCTGTGAAGGTCAAATGTGATAAAGTTATAGAGTGCCTGCCACATAGGAAGCACTATATAAATATTAGCTATTATTATTATAATAGCTATTATTGATCCTGGTTCTACCATTGATCAATTAGCTCTAACAGCTGGAATTCTCTCAATTCTTTCTCTTTAGGGGGTCTCCTAAATTGACAACACATTGGTTTGTTTTAGGAATTGCCTGATGTCCTTCGTCCTCTTTGAGAATGAAGGACAAATAGCAATGAATAAATAACAATTGTAATCCAGTATCCGGCCTCAGTTTTCTAATCTGTAGCATTGCAAAAAATGTTGTATGACCTAAATACCTCAATAGAGTTGTTAGAAAAGTACTTCGTAAACCACTACATGTTATAGAAGTAGGAGTTATTTGAAGTAGGCAAACAGCAAGACAGGCAATTTGCCTTCTCCAGAGAACCCTGAAAACACACCAGAGACCCTCAAGTGCCACAGGGCAAAGAAACTCATTGCTCAGTCACTCAGGTTCAAAGGTTCATTTATATCAATAAAGAAGCCCTGTAAACAACACGTAGCTCTCATTATTGGTATGCTCAGCTGACCATGCTGATTGAACGAACACTTAAGATGAATGCTCTTATTATGCCCGATTTGTGATTTTATAGTTGTAGAAAGATGGGGAGAAGGAAGTGAAATTGGTTTCCTCAACATTAGCTTGATGGGAAAAACACACACACACACACACACACAAACACATCATCATCTTGTGTTATTTTTTTAACTGCAGAATATGATGTGTAAAACAATAAAGTTTCCATCTGCAGGCAACAAGAAATGTACAAAAATAAATCGTGCCCCTGGGTTTCTCATTTCGAACCATGTTTAGCACACTCAGTACTACTTGGGTACAGTACTCAGTGAATTGCTAATGAGAGAAAAAACAGCAACCAGAAAACAGACTGTTGCTCCAAACAAGTTCCTCTCACTATTTTCTAAAAAGCATTTTTTAAAGCTCACTTTATGCCTTTACCCGGGTCACTTGCTCTCTGTAGGCCTCGATTTCTTTGTCTAAAAACGATGCAGTTGGCTTAGGTGATCTAATCTCTATGGTCTCTTCCAGTTCCAAAGTTAGGATTATAGCTACAGTCTTTCAGAATACCATGGCCAAAGTGTTTTCTAGTTCTGGTATTCCATGTTGCAAAATCCTTTCTAGCTCTATTCCTGATGCTTTGATGTTCCATCTTCAGGACAACAAGGTCACAGAATCTCTACCTTGCAAGGGATATGTGAAGAATTTTTTTCCAAGTAAAATCTTCCTCTATACCATCCTTGATGAATGATGACCAAGGTTCCTTTGGAAGGTCTATTGTAATGGGGAACTCTGCTTCCTGAGACAGTCCAGTATATTTTTATTTTGTTACTGTTTTTGGAGGACACTGGGGCTAAGTGACTTGTCCATGGTCACGCAGCTCAGTATATTTTTAATAGTCATAATCAGAAGGGAAACTTTCAATGTCTTGAAGTCACAAAGGAAGAGGCCATTCAGTCCAACCCATACCTGAAAAACAACAACACAAACCAAAGAATCCCTTTTCCAACATAAACAAGTGGTCATCCAGCCTCCATTTAAAGTCCTTTGTGAGAGGAACCCACTCCTTCCTGAAGGAGCTCCTTCCACTTCAGCTCTCAATGTTGAAAGGTGTTTCCTAAAGTCAAGTCTAAACTGGTCTTTCTGCCAGTGATCACCAATTACTTCTAGAGCTCTGGCCCCTGTGGATAAGCAGGACCATTCTAATTCCTTTTCTATATCCCAGAGGTCCCGATACTGAAAGGCAGCTATCACACCCCATCTAAGTCTTCTCTTTTAAATCAATCAGGAAACATTTATTAAGCACCTACTATATGCCAGGCTTAGTGTTATGAGCTGGAAATACAAAGATAAAAATGAAAAAATGCCAGTCCTCAAGGAACTGGCATGTATAAATGGAAAAAAAAAACCATGAACACTTCCTCTCTCTCTCTCTCTCTCTCTCCACACATATACGTATACACATATACATACATGTTTTTATTGAGTTTTTTCAGTTGTGGCCAAGTCTTTGTGACTCTGTTTAGGGTTTTCTTTGCAAAGATACTGGAGTATTTTGCCATTTCCTTCTCCAGATCATTTTACAGATGAGGAAACTGAGGCAAAAAGGGTGAAGTAATTTACTCAAGGTCACATAGCCAATAAGTGTCTGAGGCAGCATTTGAACTCAGGTCCTTCTCACTCTAGGCTTGATTAAATAGAAACTTCCTTGTCAGCATTCTTCTTACTCCTTATAAATTGCAGTATGTTAAGGTACAGGAATTAACTCTTTAGTACAACAGACTGGGAAATAATTCATCAAAGCCACAGATGAAAGTGCTGAGGTTTGCAAACTACCAGACATCAAAGAGTTAAGGGTGATAAGAAGTAGCGCTTTATTACTGTTGTCTGCTATGTTCAATATCATAAGGTATGAAATATGGAGCATCTCATTAAGCCTATTTCATAGTAATGAAATATTCATGAAGTATAAATTTCCCATCCAACATAACTTTAATTTTTCTTTATTCATCTATGAAAAGGGCTAGTAAAAAATCTCCCAGAATCTTGCCAATCCAGCTGGCAGGGCCAGTTCTTTGGGGGTTTTGTTTCTGTTTCTTTCAATACTTCACATGGGTGTAACCATTCTTGTACAATGATCATTTTCAAATTTTGCCAGATCATAGAAATTTGATTGTACCCTTCTTCCTCCACCCCATACATAGAGATAGCACCAGTGATTGAAATATTGACAAATAACTGTTCATTTTACTGATTAATTTTAGCTTCTGGGTATTATTAAATGAGGACCTGTTAAAAAGGAGATCTGGGCTTGGGGTCTGGATCTACCCTTGACTAGTTGTGTAACATGTGGAAAATTATTTCTTGTCTATTTGCCTTAGTTTCCCTATATGTCAAATGGGAGGTGGGGACAGACTTGATGACCCAATTGAGCTTTAGAAACTATAATCCTTGCCACAGTGAGGGCCCATTTGAGATTATGCTACATACATTTGTAGTGGACGCAATAATTTTTGGACTGTGGGGAATTGGGAAGAGTTCATGAAAGAGGTCAATTTTGGTCCAGCCACAAAAGGGGGAATATTATGTGTCTGAGAGACCAAAATGAGGAAGAGATAAAGACCTGCGTATTGAGGGTTAGTTTAAATGTCAAACTGAGGGCGACAAAGGACGAACACAATCCTGTGCATAAACGTAACTAGCTGAATGGGGACCCAGCTAGCTGGGTAACTCAGCTCCTCCTCTCCTGCCTGTCTCCCTCTCTTTTTCCTTCTCCTCTCCAAAGGAAGGCAAATTTGGATGGCCAGAAGATACCAAGTTGACTTGAGTTTTACTGGATAGTTTCTCTCCCCTCCCCTCCCCTCCCCTAATCCTCCCCTCCCCTCCCCTGCTCTCTCCTCCCCTGCTCTCTCCTCCCCTTCCCTTCCCTTTCCTTTCCCAAAACCTTAAACCTACTGCCCTCTCAAGCTGGGAGGCCAATGGGCCTCTGCCTAAGGGCTGCTCTGGACCCTCCTAAGCTTCAGAGTGATTATCAATAGTAACTGTTTCTGTTTCCCTCCCAGCCTGATGTCTTTTTTTTTTGGCCTCATTAAAGGGGCCATGCCCTGGTTACTTCTTAAATAAACCTATTCAATGAATGGGGCTTTGCCTCACCCTAAGTGAGTACTTGCAAAGACCTTGGCCTAAGGGGCCCAAGGCCTCCCAGTGTATCCTGGGTCATCTCTGGTCATCCTGATGAGTATCTGCTCACTAGATTCAGATGGCTCTGGAAGAGAAGTGAGGCTGGTGACCTATACAGCCCTCCCTCATTCAAAGTAAAGTGCAAGTCATGTCATCATTTCTCTGATGGCGTGGTCTAATTCAGCAACAAAGGAGGAACCCAAAAGACACTACATTCACTGAAATGTGACTTCTAGAAGGAAGCAGTTTGGATCTGTATAGAGCAGAATATACAGGAACCATTGCTTTGCTAGTTTTGACTGCTATGCTTCTATGAATGCAGCCTGGGGCTGCATTTGCTTTTATGGCTTTCACATTACACTGCTCACTCACTTTAAGCTTGTGGTCTATTGAGAGTACTCCAGATCGTGATCAAATGAACTGCTATCTAGCCATATCTCTCTTCTAAGTATACTTGTATAGTATAGCTTTGATAAATTGTAGACATTATGCAGTTTCATAAAAATGCAATTTTTTTTCAGTTCAGACATGGTACATTATACACATTTATTCCTCTTAAATTTCATTTTGTTTTTCTCATTTCATTATTTTGTCCCATAAAGACTGGTTTGGATGACACTTCTATTGTTATCTAATATGCTAGCTATATATTCAAGCTTTTGGGTCAACCATACACTTGACAAGTATCCCATTGCATCCCATGAATGCCTTCATCCAACTCATTGCTAAAAATATTGAACAACAGAGGACCAAAGAACCAAACCTAGGGTGCTTTGTTAGAGTCCTCCCTCTATTACCACTCACTAGTTCTTGTTCAACCTCTTTCAAAGTCCTTTATGAAGTCTACATGAACTATATCTGTGACACTGTGCTCATTTTTCTAGCTACCCTTTGTCTGGATTATCATTATTTTTAAAGTCTGATAGCATTCTGTGCCTAAATTTGTTTGGTAATATTCATTAAAGGTATTTTCATGCCTAACATTCTACTTCCTTTGCTCTAATAAGCTGTCCTTTCCAGTTCTCATAGTTCATGTTTTAATGTCCCTTCCACTGTAGGTAAGGTGACATGACTGGACCTTTGTTCCAGGATACTGAAATTTAGATTGGAGAGATTTCTTCCCAAGTAATCACTGAGTCCTTTCCATCCATCCCTTAGAGTCCTCCCCAGTACCACAGACCACCCATTAATTCCAGTCATGTCTGCTGCTTGTTACAATTCCTTGCCTGCTTCTTCTCAGAGAATTAGGGGTCAGAGAGTATGATCAGTCATCCTGCAAGGTTTCAGCCTGAACCACCTGTTCGAAAACTTAACCATGAATGGCTTACAGAGAAACCATCCATGATTCAATGAGGGGCAAAGGCCTGACCTGAGTGCATCACTAAAAGTGAAACACTGAGTGAGGCCTTCCTGTGCTCCAGGTGAACTCTGGTGAATCTTTAGAAGGTACTTTGTCGCTAAAGTCTCACCTTCTTGCATCTTTAAATTTCTTCACCAGTAGCCTCTGAAACTCTGATGGGAAGGTACAGCCATAAACTCCTAGTTTTAAGGAGGGAAACAGAACTGATGTCTCAGACACTTCCTCATTTCCCTACCACTTGTACTTATTTTGAACCTTTTTTTTTCATTTCTCCACCATGCCCTGGCACAGGTACATTCCTTCCCCCACATTCCTCTTTTCAGCTTTCTTTTGTGTGTGTGTTGTCTTCTTCCATGAAATTATGAGTTCCTTGAGGGCAGACTTTCTTTTTTTATATTTGTATCTCCAGGGCTTAGCATAGCACCTGGCATATAGGTACATAATGAGTGTTTATTAATATTTATTGACAACGCTACCCTCTTATGTTCTAAGGTTCTTCATAGCTCAAAAATAAGTTTCTGGTTTTGTTTTGAATTCTAGGGTTCCCTTCCTCTTTTGCTTTGGGGAAGATGTAACACAATAAGACATGATCTTGAATTTATAGAACTGGAAATTCTGGCTCTAATTTTCCTGATGTTTGTCCTAGAATAAAGAATTAGACAAAGGCAATGTTGTGAATTATAAGAAGTGATTTCAAGGATGAGGAAGACTTCCTTAAACTCCTTCCTTTGATTTTTAAGAGGAAATTATATTGATCATTCAGCATCCAGGATTATTTTTCTTAAGCATTTTTATACTTCTGAGTCTCTTAATATAAGCAAAACCCAGTGGAAAACATAATGTATCTACAGCATTGAACGTGGGCCAGAACCAGACCGCTTCCAGTTATTATCCCTGTGTTCTTGGGAGAATCACCTCCCTGCCCAGCCTCTTATGTTCCTAATGTGTCAATCACAAGGCTGGACTAAATGATCTATAAGATTTCATCTTCTGTCTCTAAATGCTGATCCAAAGATCAGTCATCATGTCCTTTTGGTCAAAGTTTTCCACAGAACACTGGTTTGCCTGTTTTGCAAGGCTACAGAGTTTAAAAAATAAAACAAAACAACAAAACCCCAAACAACCAAAACCAAAGAGCATCACAATTCACAAATTTGTAGTAAAGGTCAGGAAAAGAAGCATTTTGTTATTACGAAGCCCAGCAAGGAGAGGTTGGTTAGCTCTCAGGGAAATCTCTGTAAACCTGATGAGCTCTCCCTACAAGTCATTTTCTAACAAGTGTGTTTATGTGTGTATGTATGTATACATACACACGTTTATATACAGACAAGCCGTTTTCAACACACGTATGTATGTAAATGTTTATTGACTGACATTAATGCAGCATATTAAAGATTACTTAAAGAGCCGCAAAGATTTGGGTTCAGAATCCTGTTTATATATGAACCCAGGCAAATAATTTAACTCCTGGTATTTCAGAACAATCCCTCATACTTATCTGTCAGAAATAGTTGTAGATATGGCAGAAGATGTAATTGGCATAACTGGAAGGAGATTCTCCTATGGAAGAAATGACAGTCACCTAGAAGTAGGATACTTTCAAGACTCATTACAAAACTACTAGTACCTTCTCATCTGAGCTTACCCTGTGTCTTGTGACATATGCAGATACCTACATATGCACATACCTTGTATGTGTCTTGCATATATCTTTATATGTGTGTGTTGTCTACCCTATTAAAGCATAAGCTCCTTGAGGGGTGGGAACTGTTCATTGTGTCTAGCATCTAGCATAGTGCCTGTCACATAGCACATGCTGAATAAATGCTTGCTGGCTGGGTAATTTTGTGATTGTGTTTGTAAGAGGAGGAAAAAAAGAGAGGGGGGACAGAGAGATTCAGAGAGAGAGAGAGGGAGAGAGGGAAGGAAGGAAGAGGGAGGGAAGGAAAAGAGATGAGAGAAAGAGAGGAAGAGATGTGTAAAGGAGAGTGAAAAAGAGAGAGGGAAATTGAAAAGAGGAGAGAGAGGGAGAGGGAAAAAGAGAGAGAAATGATTGAGGACTGAGATGCAGTTATGTTTGAGTCAAGAGAGTTGCTTACAAAATTGGAGGAAAGGGGTTTAATAAATCGTTACCAGTGAAATATAGGTTAGTTCCAGAAGGCTCCCTGTCACTGAAGGTTATTGAACACTGGAAAAAGTTACTGAGTAGGTTACGTCATTCCTCCCGCAGAGAGCTTTGAGAATAAGGAAGAAATCACCAATTTGGGACAAAGTGTAGCTTAGAGGTAGAGCCTAGGCCTAGTGATACATGTGAATTTGCTTCCAGTTCCAGGAGGACATAGAACCCTAATAAGAACAACTTACATTTGTGCAATGCTTTATGGTTGTTAGGGAGATCCTGCTAAAAGTTTTCTCACTGGAGCTTCATAAACACCTTGTAACGTGAAATATTGTTATCCTCATTTTGCATACAAGGAAACTAAGGTTAAGGGAAATGATTTGCCCAAGGTCCCACAATTATTTAGCAATGAACCTTGGTCTTTTGGTTCCAAAAGAGTAAATTGCAAACTGCCCTTTCCTCTGTGTGCTATTCATCGAATCCTGTCTTAAAACCATAGTGAATCTACTACCCAGGTCTTTTCACATTGGGTGGGTGCTAGCGAAGCAGGAAGGCTGCCCTGTGGTATCCCTCACATTTTTTTTAACATCACAGGTCTTATTTCCAATGGCATATTTCTAGACTGTGACCTCCTATGCCATTTCTTATGTACAAACTGAGTCATTGTTTCCTAATCCTCTGCAGTCTGATTAAGTTCCCTATTGTTCAATCCATTATCTTTTATGTTTTCTAAAGGATTTGTTCTTTGAAGATTATGGTTCTTGAGAGGTAGGTAGGTGCTGTAACGACTGGGCTGAAGATCCAAGTTTGAGTCCTGTCTCACTCACTTTGATGTGTGACCCTTTTCAATTTACTTAAACTCTCTCAAGTTCAATTCTCTTATCTATAAAATGGTGATAATAGAATCGTTCATCTTATATAGTTGTCCTAAGGATCAAATGAAGTGTAATATACATCTATCTATCCATATATCTATCTTTTATCCATCCATCTGTCTATTATCCATTCATCCATCCATCTATCTATCTATCTATCTATCTATCTATCTATCTATCTATCTATCTATCTACCTACCTATCTAATCTACCTATCATCTATTTATCTACATATCTGTATTGTATGTGCCATATAATGTTAGCTATTATTATTGTATTAGAATTTTGGTTTGGCAAAAATGTGTGAGTGCATGTGTGTATGTATGTGTGTTTGTGTGTGCGTGAGACAGAAAACCTAATAACTGAAAGTTTTAGATAATTTCTCTAATATCACCTAATCAGTTCTCTTCTTTCTAATCATTTCTAGTCCTGATTCATTTTCCTTCTGAAATGCTTTTCCAAGATAAAGGTAGTGATGGACTAGCAAAATGGATTACCCAAATAATTGTATGCCATTGCCCGGATAGTAGACATCCTTTATTTGTTTGGTTTTCCTCTATAAATTGTGAATTTTCCTTAATTGCAATATTTCCTTTGTGAATTTTTAGGCTGATCTCCTTTGAGCACTTGTGGATTTCACTGAGGTTATAATATAGTCCAGGGCTCTTCACAGCCAGTATAGTATTAGCCAAAACACAAATATCTCTATTTCTCCTCATCCAAAAGGGAATTATACTTTCATTTAGACTCTGCACAGGATGTGACAGTATTGTGAACACCTTTGACAACTACATTTTTCTGTTTATGCCACATATCACCCTGATAATCAGAGAACCTTTGAATAAAGTTATCATTGTGTTTGCAACGATCAAGAAATGTTGTACGATTCCGACAAGATCATTTTTAAAGTAATAGTTTTCTGTGCAGAGTCAAATGATTCTTAAAAAGTAATCAACAAATAAATTAAGTGGTATTTTTCATTTCCTACAAAGTAAAACTGAAAATAGCTACTGTTACGGAAAATACTTCTGTGATACATCTGTCCCGACTGATGATCTCTTGCACATGGATAGCTGATTCAGAAATGACCCCACATTAATAGGGCTGGTAATCACATTGGGGTGTGTGTGTGTGTGTGTGTGTGTGTGTGTGTGTGGTGTTTGGT
Organism: Bettongia penicillata ogilbyi; assembly: GCA_023548195.1. Taxonomy (NCBI): domain Eukaryota; kingdom Metazoa; phylum Chordata; class Mammalia; order Diprotodontia; family Potoroidae; genus Bettongia; species Bettongia penicillata. Next base: position 2,464,001 of record JAJHZJ010000426.1, read on the forward strand.
GATCATCTTAGTGTCTTCTGACTCTCTTTTTGAAGAAATATTCATGATTTACCATGATTACATTTTCTGGATAGTCTTTAACCTTTTGCTCTATTTCCTTTTAAAATTCTTGGACTATGTTTTTCATCATTATCATCATTGCTATTAATATTACCACTCTACCCTCTTATATTTGTATTGGAGTCTCTGAATAACAAGATATTCTTTGACTAGGTGTGAAGGATCTGGTCTCATTCTCCACATAACTTTCCTCCATCTTTATGCTTTATAATCAATGTTAATCCACAATTTGCTGCCATCTTCAAGCTAATCTTCTTGCCCTATTTGTCATGATTACTGTAAGAAATGATGAATAAGCATTCCATGACATCATTTCTTTTTGATTTGGGGCACATGATGAAACCAATCTGACCAACTCCTCTAGTTACCTTTTCAAAGAGATCCTTTAACTCCACCTACCATCTAATGCCAATTTCCTTATGCCTTCTATTTTCATTAAATGGAGAATGCTAATTATCAGTAAGGGTAAGCTTCTTTGACTCCCAAATGACCCCAAATTGGACAAGGATCTCCCACTGAGAAGACTAACAGTGTAATTAATTTTTGGCCAGTTTGAAATCTATTTGAGTCTTCCTATCTTCTTTGCCTTTTCTACCATAGATTTAGCACCTAGTGGTGCCATGGTGATCACTTAATCTGAATATTCCACTTTACAAATGAGGAAACAGACCTGAAGAAGTGAACTGACTCAACCAAGGTTATCCTCAAATTAAATAACAAAGTGAGAGTTTTAGTGAAAGTTCATCCTCTGAATCTAGATCTAGGACTCTTTCTGCTACCCCACATTTCAAGTTCACCACTGCCAACACTTAATAAGGTAGAGGCAATACAGGGATGAAGGCCATAATGTATCAATGGATGAATAGCAGCAATACTCAAGATTATGATCACCATAATAACAACCCATGTAATAGAAAGTCAACATTGGGTGGCCAACTGTGCACTCGGTAAGGATCATAGAATTCTGGATTTAGATTTAGAATTTTAAGGAACCTCAAAGGCTACCCAGCCCAATTTTATGGATAAGAAACTGAGACAGATAAGTTAAGTGATTTCCCCAAGGTTACACAGGTAGTAAATGTTAGAAATGCAATTTGAATAAGAGCTAGTAGATTTTTCTTCTTTTACAGATACATTTTGGGGAGGGGGGAGGGAGTGTAAATTTTCTCTTCCCCTCTCATCTTTCAAATATATTCAAATATATCTATATCTATCTATCATCTTTCTTCTGGCACAAATATTAAAAGGACACAAGGTCAACCTCTAATGCATAGGCATAGAGTTAAATATTCTCTGGAGGATTTTGGAAGGATATGTACATGAGTCACGTAATGTGAAAAGACATTAATGGGTTGGAGTAGAGGTTGTTTACGTCAAGAGGATTAACAGAGGGAAAATATTTTATTCCTGGTCATTGTCCCTCCACTCTTCCCTCTCCCCACCCTAGGAGAAATCACAGGAAAGAGTAGATATTTCTTGTGTAGTTCTAACATTTTTTCATGTTTTGAACCTAGCTCAAGGCCCAAGACAATTCTCATCTTTTCTGGAAAGGATGGTCCTGGGATTTTAGCCTCAAAAAGGGTAGTAGCTCATATTTTATCTTGCAAAGACAGCTACCTCATGCCTTGGGGGAAGAGTTTGTGGTTAGATCATGACCTCATTTGTGACTGATCAACCTGACAAACCTAAATGAAGAATCTCTAGACTTTCAGAAGGGCTCTTTCATTCCAATTAATGTGGGGTATGATTTTTCTCAGACTGAATGACATTATTCTCTCTTTGTCCAATGGAATCTTCCCTACCATTTAAAGCCCAAGTCAGATACACAGTGGCCACGTGGAATGGTGGAGAGCATGGTAGACCTGAAATAAAAAACACTCGACTTCAAATCCCACCTCACATACTTGTATACATACATGCTTTACCTGATCTCTTTTGGTCTTAGTTTTATCTGCAAAATGAAGCAGTTGAACTTCACATTCTCTCAGGTCCTTTCCAATTTTAATTCTCTGATCCTACACATAATGGAATTACTGAACCTCCCTGTCGGGCATCAGTGACCATTTAGAAGATCTCTTACCTAAACATCAGTTTGCTATACAAAATAAATTCCTTGGGAGCAGAGCCTATTTTCCCCTTTGTCCCTTTGTTCTTAGCACTAAGCACAATTCCTTTCACATAACATGTGTTAATAATGTCTGCCAAAGAACTGAACTGAAGAGATAATCCAGTGGTTGCATGAAGGCCTCTAGTATGAGAGAGTTCACTCATCACCTTCTGAAGTGGGGCATTCTCCTTTTGGATACCCCTCGCTGTGAGGAGGCTCTTCCCTTACTCTCAGAAACTTTTCCTCATGATCTTAATTCTTCACTCTAATGCCAAGGAGAATACGTCTAGTTGACCCTTCAAATACTTTTATACAGCTATCATGCCCTCACTAAATATATTTTTTTAGGGTAATGGCTCTTTTTTGGTTTCTCTATAGCATGATGTCAAAGTCCTGGTTACTTTCTTCTCTATGCTCTCTAGCCCATCAAAGTCCTTCTCAAAATGTGACAAATAGAACTGGGAATAATGTAGTCTAACCAGTGTGTAGGATAGCAGGACAATAACTTCCTTTTTCAGAACTCTCTGCTTCTCTTAAAAAAGCTAAGATCTCTTTAAATTCTGGCTGACAAGTTGCATTGTTGACTCATATTGAGCATTTGGGTCACTAAAACCCCTAGATCTTTTCTAGATAGACTGCTATATATCCCTTCCCCACCAGCATATTTATGAAGTTGATTTTTGAACATAAATGTGAGACATTTGTCATTTAATTACATGTTATTAGATTTGGTTCAAAGTTTAAGCCTTTTAATATTTTCCTGCTGTCATCCAATATTTTAGTGACCTAGCTTTGTATCATCTACAAGTTTGATAACTATGTTGTCTTTATTTTTGTTCAATTCAATGATAAAAATGCTATGGACTACCTGACCCAGAGCTCATCTTTGGGGCTCTGTCCCTCCACAGTTAATATACTTGCACATTAACATATGAGCATTAATGAATACTTTTTGTGGGGGAGAAGGGGAGTGTTGACCATTCAACAAGTTAGAAATGCATCTAACTATACTGTCACCTACCTTGTGTCTCTCCATCTTATTCACAAGAATTGAATGAGTGTCTACATCAAATGCTTTACTAAAAATATAAGTCGCTCTATCCCTGGCATTCCCTTGAACTAGCAATCTACTAAACCTGTCAGAAAAGAAAATGACATTACTCTGGCATGGTCTATTCTTAATGAATCCATAGAGACTCTTGGTGACCACAGATTCCTTTTCTTGATATTTTTTAACCATCTTACTTAAAAACACGGAAGTCACACTCACTGTCTAAAGTTTTCTGTCTTGACATTCTTTCTTTTTTTGAACATTCAGGTGTTTTCTCTTTTCCATTCCTTCAACACCTTTTATCTGTGATATCATCCTTCATAGATGACTGACCATGGTTCAGAATTCAAAATCTCTCATTGTTTTTGATGTTGTTGCTTGTTTGTTTCCTGTGACATAGCTCTTCTGGACTTGTTGATTTTAATTCATCTAGAACATCCAAGGGTTCATTTACTATTACCTGAGTTTACTTGAGTATCCACTGTCTATTGATCATTTTGCCCCATTTTTTTGGACTGAAAATTGATCTCTCTGATAGAAAAAACAAAAGATAATTAAGAGATGAATTGTTTTGCATCCTGTCCTTCATGTGGACTCATTGTCCTATTCTATCCCCATTTGTTTCTCTTATTTTCCATTATATAGCTTAAAAAAAACCTTATTGCATTTAGTATTCTTCACCAATCTTGGCTCATTCCAAGAGTTAATTATCCCGACCCTGTTTTTACAGGACCATGCCACACTTTCAAATTTTCCTTCAATTATATGCCCTTCTAACATTTGTATTGCCTTAAAGGTTGGTAAATCCCCTGTGAATTCCACTGGCCTTTTCATGGAACTCCCCAATTTCTTCTTCATAGGAATGATTTCCTTTGCATCCTCAAAATTTAATTCTTTTGGACTTTTCATCTCTCTTAGTCTAACTTTCTCTGTATAATATTGGCCCATGGAGTCCTACTCATCTTTTTTCTATCTTCTATTTTTCTATTACAAGCTTAAAGATGTATTTATAAATTTCCTTCATTTTTTTTCCCATCATTTCAACTCTAGAAAACATGGAACCCCCATGCTGGTGAAAATCTACCAGATTCAGAATAGAATTTTCCTTCTTTGGTTTCTCCATTCTTTGAAGATTATAGCTTTATTGTTAAGTGAAATCAACAAAATATTAGCTACTCTGTTTTGATCACAGAGAGCAAGAGTTCCAGCAGATATTTGATTAACTGAAGCCTCCCATCATCACTATATATAGTACTTCCATGTGATCTGCTTAATGAAAACTTTATTTTCTCTTTTTGTCTCGATTGTCTTTTTGCCTCCATTGATCTTTACTCAAATATTACACATCATGCTCCCTTCGTCTGGTTCCTAGACTTTCTTACTTGAGTTTACGTTTTTGACATACCTTATGCCCACCCACCACTCCCACTTGACCTCCTTTGATCCTAATTAAAAATATCTTTCCAGGACCACATTTCAAACATGGTGGTCATTTCATCAAGTCTCAGTAAAATCTATGAATTCCTATTATCTCTTATTCATGATTCAAGTATTTCTATACAGTTATCTGAAGTGATGGGGTTTATCTGTTGAACTCATTTTTTGGCATGTTTCTTATACCTTACTTTCCCAGGTTTTCTCTACTACTTTTCTTTTTCCTTTGTACTTGTTGTTTAGTCATGTCCAACTCTTCATGACCCCCATTTAGAGTTTTCTTGGCAAAGATACTGGAGTCGTTTGTAATTTCCTTCTCCATCTCATTTTTCAGATGAGGAAACTGAAGAAAACAAGGTTAGTTGACTTGTCCAGGGTCATACAGCTGGTAAGTGTCTGAGGCCAGATTTGAACTGAAGAAAATGAACATTTCTGATTACAGACCTGAAGCTCTATCCCTTGCACCACCTAGTTGTTTTCTTCTTCCCATGCTGTAGCTATTTTCCATATTATCTAATTTGTTAAACATAAATAGGTAGCTTTTCCTTCCCACTTCTTTTTCATTTGAAATATCTTTTTATTATATTGGAAGACTCCAACAATTACATTTTTTTGTGAGACTTTATTAGATGTGAAGCCCATAGTTCCTTCATTTGAAACAATGACCCAGCAAGCCATTTCTACTCAAATACTACCTTCTTAACCAACTGTTCATTTTCCAAAAGTTTTGGGATATCTTCCATTATAAGTAGACCTTTACATTATTCTTGCCAAAAGCAACCTCCTTACAAAAATGGTTATTTGCTTAAGAGATTTTTTGATGACCTATGAAGAATATATTGTTTTAAGCATTTTTACTGGAGTTATCATGTGCTATTGAACATAATTTTTTGAGTTTATATCTTCTCCTACTAGCCTATACACTTCATGAAGGCAAGGGCAGTTCTTACCTAAACTTTATATCTCTCCCTAGGACTTGGCATGGTATTCTTCACGTGACAGATGCTTTATAAGTATTTGATGTGATTTATGAAAATCACAAAACTCAGATTTAGAAAGAATCCCACAGATCATCCTGTCTAACTTCTATCTGAACAAGAATGTAGCATTTCTGACATCATCCAGTTACTGTTTGAAAATCTCCATTGTGAAGAAATTCCTTATGTTCTGGAAGTAGCCCATTCCATGATCAGAGAGCTCTGATTGGTAGGAAGTTTTTCTTTCTTTTCTCTAACACCAGTTTCAATAGCCTTTCCCAAAGAGACTATGGATATTGTTGCTATATCTGTAAGAGAGACTGGAATCTTGGGAAGTTAGTTAACTGTCATCTGTGAGGAATCTGTGAGGAGAATGCCTGTTTAACTGTCATTCTGGAGTCTGCTTTAATGTAATGGCTGGATAGAGACTGATTAAGGACACAGAGAAAGTACTAAGAGAACTTCTTTCCTGTGAGATTGTGATTTACCTGTCATGTAGAAAGAGTCTGAAGAGAAGTTTCCTATGAGAACTGAGTTTAACTCTTAACTTATGAAGAAACATCAGGAAGAGAATTCCTGAGAAGAGATTTCATCAAACTGAAAGAGTTGAATGATTGGGATTATTTTCAGAGTTTGCTTGGAGATGACAATGGAAGTGCTCATTCTCATAACTATATTTAAAACCATTATTTACATTTACTTAATTATTTGTTACACTAATAATAAATTGTGTAGTCAATAACCATGATGTTTATGTAAAACTAAGAGATTAGGGAATTGATCATGAGATGAGCAAGGTTAACTTAAGAAAAAAATGTTAAATAAGTTGGGTTTGGGACTTAATGAGAGATATTTCCTTTATAATAATTTATAAGAAAATATCAAAACATGCCTTAGAACCCCATTTTCCTTAGGATTAATCTACTGGGGGCAGTTAGGTGCAGCAAATTGAGCATCAGACCTGAAGTCAGGAAGATCTGAGTTCAAATATGGCCTCAGACACTGAGTAGTTTTGTGATACTGGGCAAGTCACTCAACCCCTATTTGCCTCCATTCCTCATGTGTCAAATGCGGACACACTACAGAAGGAAATGGTAAACCACTCTAGTATATTTGCCAAGAAAACCCCAAGGACATAGAGTTGCACATGACCGAATGACAAAACATCTATAGGTCATTAACAGATGGAGGTGGAGTGATTTGGTGTGGTTGTTGAAAAGTGTAGAGGCAGTTAATTAGCATCTATTAGAAGAAGACATCACACAAAAGGAAACTTAAAGGGGGGGTGGGGAACACCAAGAAGATACCTTACTCATGGGCATGGTTTTCTATGAAGTCAGAACTAAGCACAGTGGCTGATGGAAAATGAAGAGTTACCTGGAAAGTTCTGGAAATTCTGAGCCCCTCTATAAAGGAAAGCTTTGGGAGGAGTTTATTGCTCCATCCTCCAGTCCTCCAGTGAATTGGAAGAGGCAACTGTGGAAGTAGAGAAGGTATTGAGTATCAAAACTGAGTCAATTAGCAAGGTGATGAAGTTTCAGGTTATCAGTTTATTGTTGGGGAAGGCATGGTGTTCTGTGGAGTCAAAATGAAGCAGAGCTTGGAAAATGGGGAGTTGACATTGCAAAGTTACTTAAAGAAATCTGTAGTCAATCAACTAGAAAAGAAGAGCCAGAATTCTAAAGAAGAAAACAATTCCTTTAAAATCAGAATTTGTCAATGAGAAGCCAGTGAGTTATAAAGACCAAGAAATAATATATATATATATATATATATATATATATATATATATATATATATATATATATACATAAAGAATGAAAAAAAATAGGAGAAGTGAAACATAAGAAAAACAACTGACTTGTAGGAGAGATCAAGAAGAGAAAATATAAGAATAATCACATTACCTGAAATCTATGATCAGTAAAAGAATCTTCATTCAATAATACAAGGAATAATGAAATAAAATTGTCCTGAAATGTTAAAACAAGAGGTTAATGTGGAAATAGAAAAAATTCACCTGTCACCACCTGAAAGAGTTTCTATGAGGCAAACCTACAGAAATATTACGGCTAGTTTCCAAAATCCCCCAGTTCAAGAAGAAAATATTATGGGCAACAAGAAAAGCATTTCAAATACAGCAGAGCCACAGTTAGAATCATATAAAATATCTAGTAGAGGCTACACTGAAAGATTATAAGTCTTGGAACACTATATTTTGGAGAGCAAAATAATGGGAGTCAGTGACACAAATATCATACCCAGCAATGTTAGGCATAATCCTGAAAGAAAAAAATGGGTATTTAATGAATTCACAGACTTTTAAGATTTTGTTGCAAAAATAACTGAAATGATTAGAAAATTTAACATGCAAGATCCAAGAGAAATATAAGGCAAACATCAAAGATTAATTACAAGGGACTCAATATGGACAGACTCTACTTTTTATATCAGGAAATTTTAAATAGTATGCCTAAGATTGTTATTAATAATTGGGTAGTTTCAAAGAAAGATTGGGGTAGAGTATGATCCTAAACTGAAAAGTAAACTTAGAAAAAGGTAAAACAATTAATTACCTTATATACAAATGAGGAATGAAAGGAAGAATTGACACAAAGTCATTAGATGGTGGAAGACGACAGGTAGTTCTGGAACCCTACTATCATCAGCAATAGGTTAAAGAGGGAATAATATATGTATATCTAGAAGGGCATGAAAGTGTTCTAAATTCTTAAAGAAATAAAAGATAGGGAGGGGAGAGAGGTTAAGGGAGGAATTTTAGGGTGGATAGAGGATATAGGAGGAACCTTTGGTGATGGTGTTGGGGGTTTGGTGATTAACTAATAGGACGGAATGATAACAGGTAGAAGTAATGTAGAGGAGTTAGGAGGGATAGGAAATAGGAGATATACGAAAATATAAAGATCAGGCATAGAATTTATTAAGGAAAAAATGCGGATTAAACATGCCCTCAGACAAAGTTAAAGGTAAAATAGATTTAATAAAAAGAAAAGAAAATACGGAAACTACACTGCATGTCCAAAATATTAATCAATATTGTTTTAGACTATTTAAAATAACCAAACAGTTGGAATGTTGCTATGGTACAGGAAACAATGAGTTGGTGGACTTAGAAAAACATGGAAAGACTTGAACCTATGAAAGAAGATGTTATCTAACATCAGAGAAACGAAGGACAAACAAGTATAGTAGGGTCTTACATAGATACATATGAATGTTTGTGTCTATACATCAGTATGATTATCAATATCTAAGTATACATATGTGGATGTAAGTGTATACATGTATGTATAGATGTATATATGTTTGTGTGTATATGTGCATATTTGCATATGCATGTATACATATATATGTGTGTGTGTGTGTGCATGTATAAATACATCTGTGCATAATTGAAGCCTTCTTGGGGGAAGATGGGGAAAAGAGAACAAAGGAAAAAGGGCACAGAAGAGAACAAAAGAAAACTTGCAAGGAAGCAAAGAAAAAATGGATAGCTTGGAACACAGTTTGTAATATTTATTATACAGGCTTTCTTGGAATGGAAATTTATTGCTGTGTATTTTGAATCTTCTCTTATGTTCTGCTATGAACATGACAATGCTTTTTTCTTTTGTTCATATTTAAGCTTAAAATATGTTTCTTTTTCTTTTCTTCCTGTGTATTTGTTTTAAAATAAATTAGTTAAAAAGAGGAAATTTATATTTCCCACTTCTCTTCTCAAGACTTCACATCTCCTCCTTAAATATGCCCAATGAAAATCAAACCTCATGTCCTATCCCATGACCATCCTCACCTCTCTGCCTTTCCTTCCATTTCCTGTTCGTGCCTTTCCTATGTTCTCCAGCTTTTCTATACATAAATACAGAATTTCTATATATTTGTATATAAATTTGTATAAATACAAATTTCTATCTATGAATACAGAATTTAAGTGTTGGAAGGGACCTCAGTAGCTATTCAGTACAATCCCTATGCAAAAGGAATCCCTGGTGTAACCACTGAGAAGTGACCATGTGTCACCTTTGCTTGAAGAACTCAAAGGATGAGGAATGCATCATTGTTCTAGTTAGCCTCTTCTGGTTTTGGTCTGCTTGGATCGTTAGGAAGGTTTTCCTGAGAGGGAGTCTAAATTTGTCTCTTTGCAACTTCCACCCATTGTCCATGAAATATGCCTAGAAATGATCATGATGCTCCAGATGTGGTCTGAGCAGGGCAGAGTTCCATGTGACTATCAATCCATTAGCCTCCCCTCCCCCTACAACTTTTTCACAATTATGAACACATGTACTTGTGCAGTTGATTCTTGGAACTCAAATATAGAACTGTGCCTATTAAATTTCATTTTATTAACTTGATCTCATCATTCCAATCTGTCAAGACCTTTGTGGATCCTGACTGTCAGGAAATGTCTTAGCTGGGTTACCCACTTTTACATCATCTGCAAATTATCTTTATTAGAACTCAATAGAGATGAAGGACTCAGTACAGCATGTTTAAATAACATTTAAACATCTCTCGTGAAGATCTTTATGTCCTTCAATAAATAAACTCCTTCAGTAAAGGAATTGTCATTGTGTCTACAAAAAGTTCATGACTCAAACATTTTGGAGAAAGAATTTTTAATTTTTCTTTTTGCCACTGATCAATATAGCTACAAGAAAATGAGCTAGAGAAGTAAATACTAAACTACTTCAGTATCTCTGACAAGAAAACAAAAAATAGGGTCACAAAAAGTTGGGCACAACTGAAAAATGACTGAAAGTTAAAAATAAGTGAATTTTACTGTGGAATATGTCAATGACACCAGGAAAATATCAAGAAATTTCCCAAATGTGTCTTTTTTCCTTATCACTTCACATAGTACTTTGTACCTTTCTAATCCTCTCTTGGAACACTCAATTATGTATTATGCTAGCTATATTGTTACTAACTTATTGAGTGTTTGTTTTATATAAGTGTATATGTCATGTCTGCTACCTTGGGACCTCCATGAGGGCAGTTTTTGTCTTCAGATCTCCTCAGTATTTTATACATGGTGTTTAATAACAGATTGCTAAATTATTTTAGTTTTCACAGGTGTGGGCTCCATTAAAATGCACTGTGGGGACATATTTTCCCAGATGATACTGGATGTTCTATAAGCCTCTTCTGTATTTGACTTACTCTTTACTAAGCATGGTTTTACCTCTGATGGGAACTACTAACCATGGTTTTTCCTCTGATGGGAACAGAAAGCTTGTCAGCACTGGGAATCAATGAAGTGAGTTAGGAGGTGATTATTTTGAAAGATAGTATATGCTTATGTAGCTGGAATAAACCATTTTGAAGCCATACTTAAGTCACTTTAGTAAGAGACTGAGCCTTAAATTAAAGGTGTCAGCTATTGCCCTAAGGCTATGTCAGGTTACCAGGACCATTTAGACAATTCCCTTTCAGAGAAGACAAAAAGCAGAGTAGAATCTAGAATTATAGAAATTCAGAGTGGAAGAACCTCAGAGTCATCTAAGTCAATGGCTACCTGAACTGGAATCCCATTCATAGCATCTTTATGAAGGCTCTTCCAGTCTCTATTTTAGAACATTTAAAAGCAGTGTATTCACTGTCACCCAAAACAGCTTGTTTCATTTTAGAGGTAGTTCTAACAACTAGAAAAATCTTCCCTTTATTGGGGTAAAATCTGTCTTATGCTGATGATTGCCTGACTTGATAATTATAAATTTGATGCCAAGAGGAACTTTTCTTTTTGGTGAGGGGAGGCAATCAGAGTTAAGTGACTTGCCCATGGTCACACAGCTAATAAGTGTCAGGTGTCTGAGGCTAGATTTAACTCAGATGATCCTGACCTCAGGAACAGTGCACTATCTATTGAACCACCTAGCTGCCCCCCAAAAATAATTTTCAAGGCCATCTTATCCAGTTCTCTCATTTCATACTTGAGGAAACTGATGCTCAGAGAACTGGAATGTTTTTTCTAAGGTAATTAGAAATAAGCGGGATTTGAACTTTGGTTCTCTTGTTCCAAACCCAGTGCCCCTTCTGATGGGTCCAGTGAATGAATCTATTCAATGTTCCACATGATGGTTCTTAAAATCCTTGGACAATTTGTGTACTCAGATCTATTAGGTTAGGATTGGGTGCAAGAAATTATGGAACTGGTTGTCCTTGAGTCATGGCCAATCAATCAAACAACGATTGATTATTTTATATACTATGTGCCAGTCACTATGCCAAGCGCTGAGGATACAGCGAAGAGAAAAAACATAGTGCCCGACTTCAATGAGAGAGACAGTGTGCAAACAACTATATACATACAAGATATATACAGAGTACATCCTAGAGGTAAAGTGGTACTATTAGGGATGAAAGGTGTATGGGATTGGGAAAGGCCTCATGTAGAAGGAAGAATTTAAGCTGACTCAAGTCAATAAACCTGTAGTCATTTGTGAAGAGTTTACTAATGTCAGATAGTATGCTGACTGGAAATACAATTTTTTGTTTGTCCTTCATTCTAGAAGAGTACTATGACATCAGGGAGGTGATGCCATGACATACAAGGGAATTGGATTTAAGTGAGGCAGGGCTGTGCAAAGTCACCAGCCTCATGTTCTTCTCTGGGGTCATCTGGGTCCAGTGGCCAGATATAGATCAGGACAACTGGATATGGCCCAGGATGCAGTGGGGGATCTTGTTCTTTTCAAGCTAAGGTCTTAAACAGGTCCCAGTTTGACTGAGGCAATATCCATTCAGTGATTAAGGCTTGATAAGAAATAAAAAGAAGAAAGACAACACCTGCACCTTACCTAGTAAAGGAAGAGAACATGTAAAAAAGAAGCTTAAAAGCACATGGAGTAGGGGAAGAAGGCCCTTAGGTAGGGGGTGTGGGAGAAAAAAACTCCAGAGAAGTCCAGTGAGACCTAGAGGAGCATAAAGGAATAAACATGGCTGGCTGGTCTACTTCATAAAATGTAAGTTCTGGGAGGAACTGATACATAGAAGAAGGGATACGAGAATTAGAGGGATCATCCACGGAAAGAAGATTGTTCATGGTGGAGAACAGAGTCCCAAGATTCAGGAGTGGAGCCCAGAGAAGAAAGAAGGAGGGAATCTAGAAGGAATGGAAGCCAGGAAGTGGAGGTGAGGGGGGAAATTTCCAGATGTGAGGAAAATCAGTCAGGAGAGTGTCATATGCAAGGAAGAGCAAGAAAGTCACTTTGACTGGATGATTGGGTATGTGGGAATGAGTAAAATATGAGAATATTAGAAAGGTATTAAGGGTCTTGGTCATGAAGGGCTTTAAAAGTAAGACGGAGGGCTTTATATTTGATCCTATCATTGTTAGGGAATCACTGGAGTTTATAGTGGAATGATGTGGTTGAACTTTTAGAAAGGCTACTTTGGGAGCTGAGTGGAAGATAGACTGGGGTGGGGAGAGACAAAGCAAGAGGACTGACCAAGAGACATTGAGAGGTTAAGTGACTTTACCAGGCAGGATTTGAACCGAGCTATCTTTTTGCTTTGAGCTTTAGTGCTCTATTCACTATAACATGCTGCCTCACTTTGATAGTTTCAGACTATGATGGGCTTTGAATTCCAAGCATATTGAGATTAATCAAGGTAATGATTAATCATTTTGAAGAGTCCAGTGATTAGTTTAATGAGATTATGGCATGGACTTTTTTCAGAAGGGACTATCTCCCATGGAGCTAGGCACATGCCCTAGCCACATGTTGAGAGAACATTGGAAACTCTTTTGGTGGAGGCTGTATTCAAGACAATTGATGATTGAGAGGAGTTTATATCTCCATTGTCTTATAAAAATTAGCTGAGAAATGGCCCAAACTTTTGACCCTTTGCTTTATTACAGAAGAGACCAGAAAATGACAATTTGGATCATATGGCACACAGCCTCTGTTTGCTTGGACAAGTCTAATATTGTAGTTTAGGAGAAAGATAGGGCTTAGATGAGCAGATTTGAATGTCATCCACATAGACTAGATAATTGAGCCCATGGGAGCTGATGAAATTACCAAGACAGTGAGGAAAAAGAAGAGAAAAGGGCCCAGGAGAGACCACTGAGATGTGTATGAGATTATGCATACAGTGACAGCAAAGGAGTCTCAGAAAGAGTGGTTTAAGGAGTAGAAGAACCAGAGAGTAACAGTGCCACACCCAACCATCCTTTCCCATCTTTCCTACTGATATGGAAGAACTTACCCAGAAGGAGGAGACAACATAAACTGTAGGGTTGAGTGGCTGAATCAGAGAATGAGAGACAGACGAGAGAGAGAGAGAGAGAGAGAGAGAGAGAGAGAGAGAGAGAGAGAGAGACAGAGAGAGAGAGAGAGAGAGAGAGAGAGAAGAATGAAGGGAGGGAGCGTAGAGAGAAGAAGAAGAAGAAGAAGAAGAAGAAGAAGAAGAAGAAGAAGAAGAAGAAGAAGGAGGAGGAGAAGGAAAAGGGAGGAGGAGGGAGAGGGAGAGAAGGAAGGGGAAGGAAGAAGAGAGGAAGCAGTTTAAGTGTTTCAAGGAGTTCAATGTTTAGCAATAAAGAAGAGAATCAACCAATGTTTAAATTGAAAATAAACTCTGCTTTGAGTTGGTCACTACATGGCAGCCTCATAATAAGGGAAAAGACATCAAGCTGTGCGAGTCCAGAGAGGGACATTTTCTTGGCCATCTGTGTTTCCAACATATCTCATCTCCCTCACTAAAACTCAACTCACTTGCATGTCACGATCCTCTTCAACACTGAAGGACAGCCAACAGCGTCTCACCAACATTACATTTTGTTATACACTCTTTCACCGATGCCCTTTGTGTATGTTCGGTATCTCTATCCAAATTGTCCTGTTTTCATCTCAGACTGAAAGTGTCGAAAACAGTGCTCAATCTCTTTTCTCCTCACATCGCTCCTCTTCTAAACTTACCTGTTTCCCTCAAGGACAATCATTCAGATTGATGACCGTGGAAATTTGGATTCAGTCCAAGGGCTGTACTTGAGGACCAAGAGATTCACACATGGCCTTGAGGTTGCAGGTTCTCCACCCCTGCACTAAATTAAACACTCTCTAGAGTGTTCCCTATATAATCAGTAGATAAGATTTCATTTAAATGAATGTATGTATTGTCTTCACACTAAAATGATAAGTGGGACATTGATTCATGAATTTCTTAATTGTACTTCACAGTTCCAAATATTAGTTGCTGTTTTATGTTTATCCATGGTATCTCCTTTGTTGGGGCAGCTAGAGTATAGCAGATAGAGCTCTGGGCCTGGAGTCAGGAAAGCCTGAGTTCAAATCCAGCTCCAGACACTTATCAGCTGTGTGACCCTGGGCAAGTCACTTAACTCTATTTGCCTCAGTTTCCTCATCTGTACAATGAACTGGAGAAGGAAATGGGAAATCACTCCAGTATCTCTGCCAAGAAAATCTCAAATAGGGGACACAACTGAAATGTCTCAACCACAACTACAACAGCCTCTCTTGTCTGCTAATATAACTCTCCTTCATGACTATGGATTTCCTTGATCACAATCATGAAGCCCATGCTGTTCTAGAGATCTATGGGGAAATCAAGCTTTTGGCTTTCTTTAGTTTATTACAAGTACTCAGCATTGGTGAGACCAGAATGCAGCACAGCTGGACCAGATGCTTGTCATCCTAAGGCCTGTAATAAAGGCAGATGCAGCAGAACAATTTGGTAAAAAACAATTCATCTGTTTATGAAAACCCAAGAAAGCAAAAGGGAAATATTATTTATGTTTTATGTCACTCATACCCATATAGGTCTTGGGAGAATGTTGATGGCTATTGCTCTCCCTGCTGCAGGAGTGTCCTTATGTTTACCCTGGGAAGATTGCTGACCTCAGTCATGGTCCCAACTCATCCACTATCCAGCTGTATGACCTTGAGCAAGTTACTAAAATTCTGAGTCTCATATGACTCAACTAGAAAATGAGAGAGTCAGACTAGGTTATCTTGAATGTCTCTTGCAACTCTGACATTCTGTCCTTATGTTATTCTAATCAAGAAGATGAAGTGGTCATTCCTTGAGAAGCAAATTGTTACACTTGTATAAGAACCATGAAAGATTTTGTCTTCTATAGGTTTCCTCCAGTTCGCACAAGATTATGGGCAAAAATCATTCAATCCTCAGTCAATCATTTGAAACTATTATATGTCAAAATATCAGCACAGCTGTTATCACACTTCCCAGATGCTGCTTCTGTTCCCCACCAATGCCTACTTGCTTTCTGAGTATTAACTCTACTAAGTCTGAAAAACTAGTTGGATTATCTCCTTTCTACAGATGGAGAAACTGGACCATGACAAGAGACTGAGGCAAGATCAGAGATATGCATGGTTTGTTCTATGCCCTTCACACTTCCCCTATGCATTATTATGGGACAAAATATTAGCTTAGTCACTGAGAGGAGGGCAATCAGTTTCCTTGATTTTTTAGTCAGACATCAAGAGCTATTGAGAGTCCATCACATGCATGACACAGGGGTGGTAGGGAGACAAATAGAAAAGGAACAGAAATATATATATTGCTAGATCCAGAAAGGAATTTTAACAAAGAAATTCAATGAAAAGGTGGGTTCAAAATTAGCACATTTATTAGGTAAAACACATCATGATTGTTTATTCAGTACGTACAAGGCCAGGAACCTATTTGAATTTTTTTTTTTTCAGATTGGCTGAGAGATTTGATTGTATTCTCTGGTGTGAGTACATGGGGATAGCATTAGCATAGGCAGCTAGGCTGGAGCGAAAAATTTTGTTGTTCAGTTGTCTCTGACTTTTCATCACCTCATTTGGGGTTTTCTTGGAAGAGATACTGGAGTGGATTGCTATTTCCTTCTCCAGTTCATTTTCCAGATGAGGAAACTAAGGTTAACAGGGTTTAGTGCCTTACCTAGGGTGATACAGCTAGTCAGTGTCTGAGACCAAATTTGAACTCATGAAGATGAGTCTTCCTGACTGTAGACCCAGCACCCTATCCACTGCCCCACCTACTTGCCCTCGAGTCAGAAGACCATAGTTCTAATTCAGGCTCAGATACTTATTGTGTGATCCTAGGCAAGTCATTTAGCCTCTGTTTGCCTCGTGTCTTCAACTATATCAGTACCTATCTTCAAGAGTTTTTGTGAGAATCAAATGAGATAATATTTGTAAAAGCATTTAACAAAATGAATGATATATATTGGATGCTATAGTTCATAAATATTTCTTCCCTTCACTTCCCCTTGTTTAAAAACCATTGTTAGTTGGAACGGGAGATTTGGAACCAATGGCAAGCCAGGGGAGAGTGTTCCAGACAAGCACTTGAGAGAGTGGCATGCTAAGAGATTGACTCAGCATCAGCCTGGGGCTCTTCATGCCCTGTTGGATGAAGGATTTGGGCCTTTACCTCAGTATTCTTGAAAGTCTCTGTATCCATAGACGAAATAAGGACCAGGGCTGATAGAAGATGCAATCAGAAGCCCCACAGAAGAACTGAAATGGGATTAAGGGGCACTTTCCAAGTTCCCAGTGAAAGAGAGAAAAGAACATCAATAGTTATGAGTTGCCCCTTTGTAATATGTACTATCTAAGCTTGGACCAGCTTTCCTATGGACACCACTGTTAGTGAGAGACTATGTGACATGCTTTTTTGTGGGGGAATGATAAGATTTATAAAGTTATTTACAAATACAGTTGCATTTTATTCTCACAACAGCCCTGGGAGGTAGGTATCATTATTATCTTCAACTTACAGGTGAGAAAATAAGCAGACAGAGTTTAAGTGACTTACTCAGGTTCACACAATTAAAAAGTATCTGAGGCCAAATTTGAATTCAGGTCATCCTGACTCCCAAGTTCCTTGCTCTACCTATGGAGTTACTTGGTTGGCTAGGATGAGTTGTGACTTGAAGAAATTTAGTGATTATAAGAGGTGAAGGTGAGAATGAAGCAATATCATTACTAAACATATATGCTCCAAGTGGTATAGCATCCAAATTCTTAGAGGAGAGGTTGGGGGAGTTGAAGGAAGAAATAGACAGCAAAACTATACTAGTGGGGGACCTCTCCCTCTCTGAGCTTGATAAATCTGACTTCAAAATAAACAAGAAAGAGGTTAAGGAGGTAAATAAAACTCTGGATAAGGTAGATATGATAGATATCTGGAGAAAATTGAATGGGAATAGAAAGGAATATACCTTTTTCTCAGCAGTATATGCCACATATACAAAAATTGACCATGTACTAGGACATAAAAACCTCATAATCCAGTGCAGAAAGGCAGAGATAGTCAATGCATCCTTCTCAGATCACAATGCAATAAAAATTATATGTAGTAAAAGGCCATGGAAAGATAAACCAAAAATCAATTGGAAACTAAATAATACTAAAGAAGGAGTAGGTTAAAGAAAAATCATAGAAACAATTAACAACTTCATTCAAGAGAATGACAATAATGAGACAACCTACCAAATCTTATGGGATACTGCAAAAGCAGTTCTTAGGGGAATCTTTGTATCTTTGAATGCCTATCTGAATAAAATAGAAAAATAAGAGATCAATAAATTGGGCATGCAGTTGAAAAAGCTAGAAAAAGAACAAATGGAAAATCCCCAAGTAAATACCAAATTAGAAATACTGAAAACCAAAGAAGACATCAATAAAATTGAAATGAAAAAAAACTATCGAACTAACAAATAAAACAAAGAGTTGGTTTGATAAAACAAAACAAAAAAATTGATAAATCTTTGGTCAATTTGATCAAAAAAGAAAGAAGAAAACCAAATTACCAACATCAAAAGTGAAAGGGGTGAGCTCACCTCCAATGAGAAGGAATTTAAAACAATAATTAGAAATTACTTTGCCCAACTTTATGCCCATAAATTTGACAATTTAAATGCGATGGATGATTATTTTAAAAAAATATATATAAATTTCCCAGACTAACAGAAGAGGAAGTTGAATAATTAAACAACCCCATCTCAGAAAAAGAAATTGAACAAACTATCAATGAATTCCTTAGGAAAAAATTTCCAGGACCAGATGGATTTACAAGAGAATTCTATCAAATGTTTAAAGAACAGTTAATTTCAATATTCTATAGAGTATTTGGGAAAATTGGGGAAGAAGGGGTCCTCCCAAATTCTTTTTATGATACAAATGTGGCTTTGATACCTAAACCAGGGAGAGACAAAACAGAGAAAGAAAATTATAGACCAATTTCTCTAAGGAATATAGACAGAAAATTTTTAAATAAGATTTTAGCAAAACGAATACAGCAACTTATCACAAGAACAATACATTATGATCGGGTAAGATTCATACCAGGAATGCAGGACTGGTTCAAGATTAGGAAAACTATTAGCATTATTGATCATATCGACAACAAACCTAACAGAAACCACATGATTATCTCAAAAGATGCAGAAAAAGCTTCTGACAAAATACAACACCCATTCCCATTAAAAACACTGGAGAGCATAGGAATAAAGGAAACTCCATAACATAATAAGCAGTACCTACCTAAAATCTTCAGCAGGTATTATATGCAATGGAGATAAGCTAGATGCATTTCCAATAAAATCAGGGGTGAAACAAGGATATCCATTATCACCATCATTATTCAATATTAGAGAGGATAAAAAAATTAAAGGAATTAGAATAGGCAAAGGAGAAACTAAGTTATCACTCTTTGCAGATGATATGATGATATACTTAGAGAATCTCAGAGATTCAAGTAAAAAACTACTTGAAATAATAAACAACTTTGGCAAAGTTGCAGGTTACAAAGTAAATCCACACAAATCTTCTGCATTTCTATACAGTATTAACCAAGCCCAACAGCAAGAGATAGAGAAATCCCATTTAAAGCTAGGGTAGACACTATAAAATATTTAAGAGTCTACCTGCCAAAACAAATCCAGGGAATATATGAACACAATTACAAGACACTATTCACACAAATAGTGAGATCTATGTAAGTGGAAAAACATCAGTTGCTCTTGGGTAGGCTGAGCCAATATAATAAAAATGACAATTCTACCTAAATTAATTTGCTTATTTAGCTCCATACCAACCAAATTATCAGATAATTATTTTCTAGAGCTGGAAAAATAATATCAAATTTCTTCTGGGAGAACAAAGTGTCCAGAATAGCAAGAGAATTGATGAAAAGAAATGCTAAGGAAGGTGGCCTAGCTCTTCTAAATCTCAAATTTTATTATAAAGCAGCAATTATCAAAACCACTTGGTAGTGGCTAAGAAACAGAAGGGTAGACAAGTAGAATATACTAGGTACTCAAGACACAGTGGGCAATGAATATAGCAATCTACTGTTTGATAAACCCTAGGACCCTGGGTTCTGGGATAAGAACTCACTGTTCAACAAAAACTACTGGGAAAACTGGATAAAAGTGTGATGGAAACTAGGCATAGACCAGTGCCTGAGACCATACACAAGAATAAAGTCCAAATGGGTACATGACTAGGTATAAAGAGTGATATACTATAAACAAATTAGTGTAGCAGAGAATAGTGTATTTATCAGATATATGGAGAGGGAAGAATTTTTGACTAAAGAAGAGATAGAAAGAATTATGAAGTATAAAATGAATAATTTTGATTGCATTAAACAGAAAAGATTTTGCACAACCAAATCCAACGCAACCAAGATTAGGAGGGAAGCAGAAAACTGGGAAAGAATTTTTGCAACTAGTGTCTGTGATAAAGGCCTCTTTTCTAAAATATATAGGGAATTGAGTCATATGTAAAAGAATACAAGTCATTCCCCAATTGATAAATGGTCAAAGATATGAACAGCCAGTTTTCAGAGGAAGAAATTAAAGATATCTATTGTCATATGAATAAAATCCTCTAAATCACAATTGATTAGAGAGATGCAAATCAAAACAACTCAACTCAGAGATATATCACACCTATCAGATTGACTAACATGACAGAACAGGAAGATAATAAATGTTGGAGCAGATGTGGGACAGTTGGAACATTAATTCATGGAGGTGTGAGCTGATCCAACCATTCTGGAGAGCAATTTGTAACTATGCCCAAAGAGCTACAAAAATGTGCATACCACTTAACCTAGCAATATCGCTTCTAGAATTGCATCCCCAAGAGATCATAAAAATGGGAAAGGGTCCCACATGTACAAAAATATTCATAGCAGCACTCTTTGTTGTGGTCAAAAACTGGAAATCAAGGGGATGCCAATCAATTGGATGCCCATCAATTGGGGAATGGCTGAATAAATTGTAGCATATGAATGTAATGGAATACTATTGTGCTAAAAGAAATGATGAACAGAAAGATTTCAGAGAGGCCTGGAAAGACTTATATGATCTGATGCTGAGTGAAAGGAGCAGAACTTTGTCCTCAGCAACAGTCACAGTGTGTGAGGATTTTTTTCTGGTAGACTTAGAACTTCATTGCGGTGCAAGTACTTAAAAAATTCTCAATGGTCTTTTCAGGCAAAATGCCTTCCACATCCAGAGAAAGAACTATGGAATTCAATCACAGATTGTAGCAGATAATTTTGTTTTGTATTATATTTTGGTTTGTTATATGATTTCTCCCATTCATTTTGACTATGTTGAAAGTGTATTTAATAGTGATGTATGTGTAGAAACTACATGAAATTGTATGATGTCTCAGGGAGGGAGGTGGAGGTGAGAGGCAGGGAGGGAAAGAAAAAATCTAGGTTGTATGGTAGTGATTGTGGAATGCTGAAAATAAATAAATTTTAAAAAGACAAAAAAAGACACAGTAGAGTGCACAAAACTCAAATGCTACAGGGGAAATTAGCCCAGGATACATGGGGAAACTTCAAGGATGAAATTCTGAAGAATGAAACAGAAATGATTCTCATGAGGAGGAAAAGGATCTAAAAAAACAAAGCAAAGGAACTCTAAAAAAAAATTGGATTTTTCTTTTTTTTTGCAGATTGAAGCATACTTTATTTTTCTTGTTTTTTTTTTCTTTTTGGTCTGTATTTTCTTTCACAATATGATTAATATGAAAATATGTTTTTTCTTTTTTTAATAAAAAATTATTTATTTAATTTAACTTTTTACATTCATTTTCACAAAATTTTGGGTTCCAAATTTTCTCCCTTTTTATCCCCTCCCCACACCCCAATACACCGAGCAATGTAATTTTCCCTATCACCAATCTGCCCTCTCTTCTATCATCCCTCCCTTCTCTTGTCCCCATCTTCTCTTTTGTCCTGTAGGGCCAGATGACTTTCTATTCCCCATTAACTGTATTTCTTATTTTCTAGTAGCATCAACAATACTAACCAGTTGTTCCTAAAACTTTGAATTCCAAATTCTTCCCATCCCTCCCTCCCCACCCATTCCCTTTGGGAAGGCAGGCAATTCAATATAGGCCATATCTGTGTAGTTTTGCAAATGACTTCGATAATAGTCATGTTGTGTAAGACTAACTGTATTTCCCTCCATCCTATCCTGCCCCCCATTGTTTCTATTCTGTCTTTTGATCCTGTCCCTCCCTGAGTGTTAACTTCAAATTGCTCCCTCCTCCGTTGCCCTCCCTTCCATCATCCCCCCCACCCTGCTTATCTCCTCCCCCACTTTCCTGTATTGTAAGATAGATTTTCATACCAAAGTGAGTGTGTATTTTATTCCTTCCTTTAGTCAAATGTGATGAGGGTAAACTTCTTGTTTTTTTTCTCAGCTCTCCTCCTTTCCCTCCACTAACAAGTCTCCTGCTTGCCTCCTGAATGAGATATAATTTACCCCAATACCTCTTTCCTCCCACTACATTTCTCTCTCACCATTTACCTTAATTTCTTTTAAGATATGGTCCCATCCTATTCAATTCACTCTGTGCTCTCTGTCTCTGTATATGCACACATGTGTGTATGTGTATGTGCATGCATGTGTGTACACGTGTGTGTACATGTGAACATGTGTGTACGTGTGCACGTGTGTACATGTGTACGTGTGTGTGTATGTGTGTGGGTGTGGGGTCCCACCAACTACCCAGATACTGAAAAATTTTAAGAGTTACAAATATTGTCTTTCCATGTAGGAATGTAAAGAGTTCACTTTTGGTAAGTCCCTTATGACTTCTCTTTGCTGTTTACTTTTTCATGCTTCTTCTCATTCTTGTATTTGAAAGTCAAATTTTCTTTTCAGTTCTGGTCTTTTCATCAAGAATGCTTGAAAGTCCTCTATTTCATTGAAAGACCATATTTTCTCCTGAACTATTATACTCAGTTTTGCTGGGTAGGTGATTCTTGGTTTGAGTCCTAGTTCGTTTGACTTCTGGAATATCCTATTCCACGCCCTTCGATCCCTTAATGTAGAAGCTGCTAGATCTTGAGTTATCCCGATTGTATTTCCATAATACTGGAATTGTTTCTTTCTAGCTGCTTGCAATATTTTCTCCTTGACCTGGGAATTCTGGAATTTGGCCACAATGTTCCTAGGAGTTTCTCTTTTTGGATCTCTTTCAGGCAGTGATCGATGGATTCCTTAAATACTTATTTTGCACTCTGGTTCTAGAATATCAGGGCAGTTTTCCTTGATAATTTCATGGAAGATGATGTCGAGGCTCTTTTTTTGATCGTGACTTTCAGGTAGTCCCATAATTTTTAAATTGTCTCTCCTGGATCTATTTTCCAGGCCAGTTGTTTTTCCAATGAGATATTTCACATTCTCTTCCATTTTTCATTCTTTTGGTTTTGTTTGGTGATTTCTTGGTTTCTCATAAAGTCATTAGCCTCCATCTGTTCCATTCTAATTTTGAGAGAACTATTTTCTTCAGTGAGCTTTTGAACCTCTTTTTCCATTTGGCTAATACTGCTTTTGAAAGCATTCTTCTCCTCATTGGCTTTTTGAACCTCTTTTGCCAATTGAGTGAGCCTATTTTTCAAGGTGTTATTTTCTTCAGCATTTTTTTGGGTCTCCTTTACCAAGGTATTGACCCATTTTTCATGCTTTTCTTGCATGTCTTTCATTTCTCTTCCCAGTTTTTCCTCCACCTGTCTAACTTGATTTTCAAAATCATTTTTGAGCTCTTCCATGGCCTGAGCGCACCGGACATCCCCCTGGGATGTCTGGGATAGAGAGGCCCCGACCTCCACATCTTTCCCTGATGGTAAGAATATTTCCTCGTTATCAGAATTGAAAGGTGGGAACATTTGTACCCCCTCAAAGTAGCTCTCTATAGTCTTATTTTTCTTCCCTTTTCTGGGCATTTTCCCAGCCAGTTACTTGAGTTCTGAGATTTCTGTCCACCCCCGCCTAGATCTGCCCAGCTAGTGCTTGGGGTCTGAGATTCAAATGGGCTTTCCACAGCAGGCATGGCTGCTATTCAATGTGAGCTTAAGTTCTGGTGCTTGGGTGGGGGCAGGGCCATTTCCCAGGCTCAGATTCCTCAGCGGGTTTATACAGAGACCTTTGGTAATGGAGCTCCTGCTTGCTCCAGGAGTCCCGGGCCTCTGCTGCTGCCTCTGCCACTGTCTCTGCCACTGCCTCTCTGCTGCCTCCCGAGGGGGACCGAGTCATGGAGACATCCCGCTCCTCTCTTGGCCAGCCCAGACGTCTCTCTCACTGACCTGTAGCGCCTGTGGGCAGAGGGACCTTCTCGGCCACCAGAGGTTTCGTCCCTATATCCTGCTCGGATCTGCTCCTCTGAGGCTGCGGCCAGGGCAGCTCAGTCCGCTTTCCAGGGCGCGACGGACCCCTGGGGACAGCTCTCCAGGGCTCTCTGGAATGGAGATCTTTTCCACTGTGTTTCTGCACGCCTTTCAGTGATCCAGAATTTGTGGGGAGTTCTTTTTGCAGGAAATATATGCACCGTGGGTTCGGAGCTAGCATACGTGAGTCTTTCTACTCCACCATCTTGGATCCACCCCCCAAATTAAATGTTAAAGGGAAAAAAAGTACAGATGATGGAAGTTTAGTTACAAAAGGATGAATAAATATAAGAGAACATTTTAAGAATAGTGTCAGATATTTTGAAGTTTAATATAAGTTGAAACTGATTGAGAATGGTAAGTGTATTAACAAGGTTTTCCCACTTGTTTTGCTTTTGAAAAATAAACTTTGTTTGGAGAAAGATCAAAGTGATGTTGTGATAGCTTCGGGTAGCATAATGGATGAGCCTACAATCAGGAAGACTTGAGTTCAAATTTGACCTTAAATACATGCTGGCCATATAACCTTGGGTAAGTCACAACCTCTGTTTGCTTCAGTTTTTTCCCAGTGTTGTTGTGAGGATGAGATAACACTTATAAAGTGCTTAATATGGTTCTTGGCACATAGTAAGCACTATATTGATGTTAGCTATTGCTATTATTATTATTAATGATAACAGATGATGGCGAGAGTGTGACACTACTGAAATCCTACTTTGATTCCATTTTTTTTTTTTTAAGGAGAATGGCCTTTAGACCTGAAGAAACAGGACAAAAAATTAGTCATAGGAAGTTGAAACCAGAGTTAAGTGAGAAGATAATACCATTTGCTTATCTTGTTGAGGTGAAGTTACCATGTTTGTAGGATCTACATGTCAGAATGCTGAAAGAAGTGACAAATGTCCTTGCTCAGCCGCAGTCATCAGTCCTTGAAAAGAGTGTGGAAAAAAGGAGGGGAGTTACTGGCTGATGTAGAAAAATGTCTTGCTCGACATATCTATAATGGGTATTATTTTTTCTTACCTATTTTTTTATTTATTAACTTATTTATTTTTATTTTTCAACATTCACTTCCATAAATTTAAATTTTCTCCTCCATCCACCCTCCTCCCTCTCCAGGGCAGCATGCAATCTAATATGGGCTCTATACATACATTCCTATTAAACACATTTTCACATTAGTCATATTGATAGAAAAATTATAGCAAATGGAAGAAACCATGGGAAAGAAAAAAAACAAAACAAAAAAGAAAATAGGCTGCTTCACTCTGCATTCCAACTCCATAGTTCTTTCTTGGGATGTGGATGACATCTTCCATCATGAGTCCTTTGGAATTGTTTGAAGTTCTTGCATTGTTGAGAAGGGCCAAGTCTACCAGAATCAGTCATCTCACACTTTGGCTGTTACTGTGTACAATGTTCTCCTGGTTCTGCTCACTTCATTTTCTTACCTTTTCAATGGATGATGGAGGGATAGAGAGAGGGTAAGAACTTGCAACTGACAAAAGTTAAATTAAAATAAAACAGCAGAATGCTTTAGATATAATTTACCTACCGTTTAGCAAAGCTCCTTTCATCGTTTTTGTGGGCAAAGTGGAGACATGTGGACAAGAGGATAGCATAATTTAGTAGATTCAAAACTAGTTGAATGTCCACATCCAAAGAACTATCATTAAAAGCAGTTAAGTGACCCAGTAGAGATAGAATGCTGGACCTGGACTTCAAATCAGAATTCCAACAGTTACAAGTTATTTGACCCCAGATAGGTCACTTAAGTGCTCTCTGTCTCAGGTTCCTCATCTGTAAAATGGGCAGAATAGGAAAGTGCTCCATTTTATCCTTGTTGTGGGGGTAAAATATGAGGCAATATTTGTAAACCTAAAAGTTCAATTATTTCAGTCCAACTTTTCATGACCTCATTTTGGAGTTTTCTTGGTAAAGACACAGGAGTGGTTTGCCATTTACTTCTCCAGTTCACTTTACAGATAAAGAAACCAATACGGTTAAGTGACTTGCCCAGGGTCCCATAGCTAGTGGGACAGCTAGAGCATGAAGATGTTTTCTTGATTCCAGGCTTGGTGCACTATCTACCATGCCACCTAGTTGCTCAGCTATTATGATTATTATAATGCCAATTTGAAAGAAGTTTCCAGGTGACTTTCTCAGGCAGTTTTGTCTGGTCCAGAGGTGTTTTAACATTCATTTCAATAATTTGGGCAATGGCATAGATTACATGCTTATCAAATCTACAGATGATGCCCAGTTGGAAGTCAGATGTAAGATTTGATTGTCTTAAACTCCTCGGTGCCATCTCATCAGTTTTCATTCCCCCAGCGTTTCCAAGGAGTGCCTCAGCAGACATATATCATGTTTCTTTTTTCTTAAATCCATGTTTTATTCTAATTAAGGGCTGATTCTAGTACATTAGAGTATCATTTTACCAGGTCAACAAAATAATTTAAGCTCATCAGGAGGATATTTATAGCTTCTATTAACAGAGTAGATATGGTTTCCTTGAGCATCCTCACCATGCAGTTTCTAGTAAGTTCAAAAATACCAATGGTCATAACTCTTAGGGAATGTGCAGTTATTGTGGAGAAAATGTGAAGTTTGCTCCAAAGGTACAGACAGTTTCAGGTCACTCATAGTACTTACAGTCTTTCAACAGTTTAGAAACAAATGTAACTTGTAGTAAACACCCCCCCCCAATACATATACATACATACATACATATATATATATATATATATATATATATATATATATATATATATATATAATGTGTGTGTGTGTATGTTTATATAGTTAATATCGAAAGCTGTCAGATGGATGCTTCTGCCCCACATTTGCTACACCTTGTTCTTCCCCTGGGCAGTAGCCTCACAATGACCCAGGTTTTTACCATGTGTTGTTATTTTTTAGCTTTGTATCTCCAACACTTTGCAATTTTTTTGCAAATATTGAATTAAACTGCACAGCTTTGGACAAGTCATGTCATCTCCCTCAGTCTCAGTTTACTGAGATGGAGGTTGAATCTCCATATTCCTTTCCAGCTCAAAAATTCTGCATTTCATAACCTCTAGATTTTTTGTCCCTTCTCTCTCCTCCACCCCTACCACACTGCCACTCCAGTGATTTTCTGCATCAGTAACAGTTCAGATACATTAAAAGACGGAGATACCTTCTACTTGAGTGAGTGGACCTCTGATCAAAAGGGAAGAGTGATTGAATCTGCTATTCTCAGTAGCACTGAGGAGGGCATTGTTTGCCAATATACCTGATCAAGCATGTGAAGAGAACACCTGGTTGGGTCTCAGAACCACTTTTTCAGGGCTGGAGAATTGGCAGCTACTGTTAGCATCATTAAAGGAGATTACTGTGGTCATAGACATATCGAAGGAGGAACAGAGAACCAGCCCAGAATGAGACAGCTTTGGACAAAACTGATTCTGTAAAATCTAGACCAGCTTATGTAAAACCCCTGGTTTACATATTTCTTACCCAGACTCTCTATTTTTTCTCCTTTTCCTTCTCATCTGTATCATTCCTTCCCTTACTTCAGACTCTAAGTCTTAATAGGTCACACTTCCTATATGAGATTTGCCTGGTCTTCCCAGTTATTATGATTCCCACTTCTCCCATATTACTTTGTGTTGACTTGTTTATGAACACATTGTTTTCAAAAGACTGGAAAAAATAGAAGAAAAGGTAAGGTACATCAGATCCAAAACAATTTACCTGGAAAATAGATCAAGTAGATATAATATGGGAATCATTGCATCGCCTAAAAAGCACAACTGAAAAATGTGCTTAGATATCATCTTTCAAAAAGGCATAACAAAACCTACTTAGTTATATTTGAAAAAGAAGACAGAATGGATATATTGAAAGCATGCACCAATCACCCCCCCCAAACCTCCAAAATTAAAACTACCAGGGAATGCCAGAGTCAAAATCCTGAGTTTCCACGTCAGTGAAAAAAATATTTCAAGCAGTCATAAAGAAAATATTCAAGTATCAAGATACCACAGACAGGATTATATAAGATTTAGCAGCTACCACATAAAGAAGAAGAAAGTATGGAATACAGTGTGATAAAAGACAATATCTATCTATCTGTTTGTCTTTCTGTCTGTCTGGCTATCTATCTACAGATATATAATATACACATGCATATGCATTTTTATCCAGGAGTGTGGGTTAAAAAGAATGCAGTAAAGGAGAAAAAGGTTGAAATGGTGTAAACTTACACAACATAGCACAAGTAGGAACCTGTAATGAGGAAGTGGTGGGGCAGCTGGTATCATTAAAACTTCACTTTCATCTCAACTGGTGAAAGGAAGGGAGGGAGGGGGAGAGAGAGAGAGAGAGAGAGAGAGAGAGAGAGAGAGAGAGAGAGAGAGAGAGAGAGAGAGAGAGAGAGAGAGAGAGAGAGGAGAGAGAGAGAGAGAGAGGAGAGGAGAGAGAGAAACAGAGAGACAGAGACAGAGAGAGACAGAACTTGGTGTGGACCTACATCAACTCAACAAATAAGTAAGAAGAAAAATGGAGAAGAGGAAAGGGGGAACAAAGGAGCGTGCAGATTTAGGAAGAGATTAACCTAATGTAAAATAAACCCTAAATTCAGAGAGGGAATTGTGAAGAAGAATTTAAAAGCAAAGAACGAAAAAATGAGAAATCATGATCAAGGAACAGGTGAGGAAAAGAGAAGGGGAGCAAGAAGTAAAAGCTGATCATACCACACCTTGAAACAAGAATACTAGATAACAGAGTAGCTGGTTGGCGCAGTCAATAGAGCTCTGGGCCTGGAATGGAAAACCTGATTTCAAATCCAGCCTTAGATGCTTGGCAGCTGTGTGATGGTAGGTATGTCACTTAACTTCTGTCTGTTTCAACTTGCTTATTTGTAAAATGGAGATAACAATATATTCTACCCCAGGGTTGTTGTGTGAGTAAAAAGAGATAACATTTGTAAAGCACTCTGTAAAGCTTAAAATGTTATATATGTATATATAAATAAATACATATATATATAGTACTAGTTATTATCTCACATATCAACTTAGAAAAAATATTAAACGCACCCTTACTGCATTATAATATAATAAAATTGTTTACAATAAAGGGTCACTTTAGTTGGAGACTAAATAACAATACTAAAGAATAAATGGGTTAAAAACATCTTAGATAACTTTATTAATGAGGATTATAACAATGAGATAGAATACTAAAATTTGGAGATGAAATAAAAGCAGTCCTAAGGGGGAATTTTATATCTCTTAACATTGCAAGCAACAAAAGAGAACAAGAATATATATATAAATAAATTAAGTGTGTGATTAATGGGGGGGGGGGAGGAGAACACTGGAAAATCAAAAAACTAAAAAACCTAATTTTAACACCAAGGCAAAAATCCTGAAAATCAAAGAAGAGCTTAATAAAAATTGAAAGTTAAAAAAGAAGATATTGGATTAACAAATAAAACTAGGAGTTTAAAAAAATCAATAATCTATGTCATTAGCGAATTTCACTTTTTAAAGAAGATAACCAAATTATCAATGTCAAAAATTTAAAATTCAATAACAGAAAAAATTCAGAAAATCTATGTATTCAGAAGAAATAGCATATAGTATTAAAAAAATGTTGCCCAATGATACACCAATACAACCAACCACTTAAACATAATGGATGAACATTTACAAAGATATATCCTGGTTAACGGAAAAAGAAAATAGATATTTTAAATATCCCAGTTTCAGAAAATGAATTGAACAAGTCAAAAATGAATTCTAAAAGTAACAAATCCTAGGACTGAATGGAATTACAATTAAACGGTTTCAACAATTCCAAGTACAATTAATTCCATTAATTTACAAAACTGTTTACAAAAATTGCAAAAGAAGGCCACCAATCCCCATCCATGATACAAATCTAGTCCTGATACCTAGACCAAGAAGAGTCAAAGCAGAGGGAGAAAACTTTAGATCAATATCCCTAACAAACATGAATACAAAAAATTTTAAATAAAATATTAGCAAAGAGTTTATTGCAATATATAATGAAAATCATACACTATGACCAGCTCAGATTTATACCAGGAGAGCCCAGTTAGTCTAACATTGGGAGGGGAAATAAGTGCAGCCATACGAAAACTACCTCAGTATCTTAGTGTCTGGGTGACCCTAGGAAAGTTTCTTACCCTCTCAGTGCCTCAATTTTCTTTTCTGTAAAATGGCACCTACATCACAGGCTTGTTGTGAGGATCAAATGAGATAAAACTTAAGAAGCATTTTGCAAATCTTAAAATCTTTATGCAAATACTACCTATATTAAAACAAACTATAAATATAATCGACTATATATAAATAACCAAACAGCCAAAATCATACGATTACATCAATAGTTGCAGAAAGAACTTTTGACAACATGCAGCATCCATTTCCGTTAAAAGAAAAAAAGACAATTAGAATAAACGGACCTCTTCTCACCATAACCGTAGTATGCCTTCCTCTCCATTGTCACCTGTCTCCCTTACTCACATCTCCTTTCAGGTTCATTCAGTTTGTATATATCACCCAAACAGGATTTTAATAGCTGTTACCTGTTGACTTTCAGGTCACTCCCCTTCTTTCCTCCACGATTTAGTTTCTGGCTCAGAGTCTTTCTTTCCTCTTCAATTTCTGCCCTAATGCCTTTTCATATTTCCTCCAGTTTACCTTCTCAGCTCTTCTACTTATTTATTTCCCATCACCTACTCTTCCATCCCACCTCAGTCTTACCGAGAGATGTTCATACCCTTGATTGCGCCTTCACCTGCTAATGTGCCACTTCATGTTCATGAACTTTGAAAGTCCTTTATCCAATCACACTCTGTTGTTAGTCCATCACCCCATTGGCCTTGCAACAGCAAATTCTGCTCTTTCTTAGTCCTCATGACAATCTCCAAATCCTCTACCCTTCAGTTTTTTCTCATAATCTATTACCCATGTACCTCCTACTTATACTCACTTCCTTTCCCCGTCTTGACCAGTTCAACTTGATACTGCCTTCATCTCACAAGTCCCTTATTCCCTTATTCCTATTGCTTAGTCCCAGTCCTTCCAAACCTTAGTTTGGATTACTTTTACTACTTCTTTGCTGCTTCTTATCCTTTCACATTCTGCTGAATGGAGCTGCGTCCACTGAGTCCACTACAAATTTATGTTACATAATTTGAATGGGACTTTCATTGCCTCAAGGCAATCCTTCTATACTTCCCTAATTAATTCATTATTCTACTGAGTTCTTCCAAACCTTTTCATCCCCCCTCAAACCTCCCTTGGCTCCCCACAACCTCGTTGGCTTACAATCTTTTCTCCTATTTCACTGCAAAAAAAAAAAAAATTGAGGTCATTCACTGAAATGTCCTTCTCTTTCCCTTTTCATCTTACGTCTTCTGTCACCATCACCACTATCTCAGATGAAGTGGTGGCCTTTCTCCTTATCAGAGTAAATGCTTCTCCATGTACAAATGTACATTTCATCTGATTTTCTCCACTTTATTCATCCCTCGATCATCCATCCAATTCTCTTTCACTTATCTTCAATCGCTTCCTGTCTATAGAATGCTTCTCTATTATCTAAATACATGCCCATGTTTTCTCTGTTCTCAAAAAAACCCTCACTGGGGGTCCCACATGGACAAAAATATTTATAGCTGTACTCTTTGTGGTGGCAAAAAACTGGAAATCAAGGGGATGCCTGTCAACTGGGGAATGACTGAATAAATTGTGGTATATGAATGTAATGGAATACTATTGTGCTGTAAGAAATGATGAACAGGAAGACTTCGGAGAGGCCTGGAAAGACTTATATGATCTGATGCTGAGCAAAAGGAGCAGAACCAGGAGAATTTTGTACCCAGCAACAACCACAGTGTGTGAGGACTTCTTCTGGTAGACATAAAACTTCATTGCAATGTAAGGACTTAAAACAGTCTCAAAGATCTTTCAAGGCAAAAGGCCTTCCACATCCAGAGAAAGAACTATGGAATGCAATTGCTGAATGTAGATCATTTTCTTTTTTATTATGTTTTGGTTTGTTATATAATTTCTCCCATTCATTTTAATTCTTCTATGCAACATGACTATAGTGAAAATGTATTTAATAGGAATGTATGTGTAGAACCTATATAAAATTGTATGCCATCTTGGGAAAGGAGGGGGGTAGTAGGGGGGAGAGGGAGGGGGAGAGAGGGAAAATATCTAAATTATGTGGTAGTGATTGTAGAACACTGAAAATAAATAAAATTAAAAAATTAAAAATCCCTCACTTGATTCATCTGTCCCTGCCAGCTTTTATCTCATAATTCTTCCTTTTATGGCTCAACTCACTGATAAGGCTGTCTAAGGGTGAAGGATGGGGACATGAGTAGATGTTAAGAGTGTTCCATTATACAGTCCAATGTCCCCTTGTTTGGAGTAAAAAGGAAGAGCCGAAGACTTCTGGTTATGGAAGGGCAGCACATATCTCTTGTGACATAGAATATTAGAGTAAAGGTTGAGGGAGATGGATTTGCTGAAGTGATGTCTATATTGGAAGCAGTACTGGGAATATGATCAAAAGCAGAGACTGATAGGGTGAGTCAATAAATTGGACTAAAGTGTCAAATAGTAGGATAACTGCAAGAGGTTTAACTACATGAAACAATTACTTTTATTTATAGCACTCAGTTTTCGTTGAGAATGTGCATGTTTTTATGGCCTGTCATAACTTTATACCTTCCAGTTTTCTCAAAATTAGCTTCAGTTAGGAAGTTTACTGCTGCCACCTTCAGTGTCTGCCCTGGTCATATTGGAAATGTCCAGCTCAAAGTAGAAGTTCTTAGTGAACTCATGCTGTTTGGTAATGACCAATATTCTAGTCCTCCTTCGCTACATACTGCTCATCAATTGCATAAACATCATCTATTTGATAATCTGTTCTAGAATTTTGCTGGAGATTATTGTTACATTGACCAGTCTTTTTGTTTCACAACCTATATTTTCCTTAATTTTGAATATCAGGAAAACAGTTACCTAGCATTAAAGAACATTATTTCTCATGATATCTCAAAAAATCAATAGTGATTTTGTTGTCAAATCTAGGATATTTTTTCACCATCCTGGGTCTCAATTGTCTGGGCTTAAACTTTGATTTCGTTTGAGGAGAGGAGATGCTCTCCCATTAAAATTCAACTCTTTGTGGTGAGTAGATAACTATGTATTCTCAAAGGCTATGCCAAGTTAATGAGGGTTGGGGCAAGTTCACTCAAAAGTGGAATAAAGCATAATATGACTGGAAAGATAAGGAGGAACAAAGTTGGGAAGGGTTTTAAATATCAAACAGATTTTTTTTTTAAATTTCTAAATGTATTAGGGAGTTAACTAAATAGATATGTGACATAGTCAGACCTGCACTTCAGGAAAATCACTTTGGCAGCTGAGTAGGGGAGAGATTGGAGCAGAGAGGGAACTGAAACCAGGGTAGTGAGTTAGAAAGCTATTGCAACAGTCTAGGTAAGAGGTGATGAGGACCTGCACCAGGCTGGTAGCTATGTAAGGGAAGAAAACGACAAGGTAAAAGAAAGTTTCTGTGAAGATAGAAAAGACAATATTTGCTAAGAGACTGGATATGTAGAGAAAACAAGGGCGAGAAATTGAAGATAGTATTAAAGTTATGAATTTTAGTTACTTGAATATCCAAGACAGTTGGTGACTCAGGAGAGAAATGAGATCTGGGTAATTAGGTCATCTGCATATTGATAATTGAACCCATTGGAGCTGATGAGATCACCAAATGACATAATATAGAACAGAAGGAAAAGAGAAGAGGGCTTAGGAAAGAACTTGGGGCAGCAGTTGCGGGGAGGATGACCATATTAAGTGGATATGACCTTTCTGAAAATCTAGGAGGCTGAGAAGCAGTCATCAGACACACAAGAATTGAACCAGCAGATAGAAGGGTTATAAAGTGACTGATGGTATCAAATGCTTCGGTGAGGGTAAGAAGGACAAGGACTAAGAAAACACCAGAAGATTTAACAGTCAACACTACTTAGTGACTTTGGAAAGAATAGTGTCAGTTAATTTGGTGACATTAGAAACCAGATCATAGAACATCTTTTTCAAGCTAAATGATCATAGGCCCTTCACGTCCAGTCCTTCACCATCTGGTCACTTGTCCTTATATGCTCCACAATGTGATTTTTTGGTGGGGGAGATTCAATGAGATATGAGGCAATGTTGTGGTGAAGTAGATTCCTTGCCATGTCATACTATTTATCTGATAATTACTTTGAGGTCACTAAATGATTGTCATATAAACATTGTTGACACATATTCTCTAAATTATTCTTGTGAAGGTTGGATTGTTTATTTTTTTTTTAATCCATGTGCAGAATATTACATTTCCCTTATTAAATTTTATATTAGATTTAGACCATTATTCTAACTTACTGAGGTTGTTTTTTTTTTTTTTTGGATCCTGATTCTGTCATCAAACATGTTAGTTCTCTTAACCCAAAGTCCAATCTCCTCATGTGACAGAATCAATTGAGGTTATTTAGCTATTCAGTAGCAGAGCTGGGCCAAAAGCCCAGGTTTCTTGACATCTAATCCAATGCTCTGTCCATGGCATTGTGCTGATTTCCCATACTTGAAGGTAATTCTTAATTACCTGGCTGAAAGGAAAATCACAGTACAAAAATGCCAAAAGAAATCAGTAACTTTGCCAGAGGTCAAATGTGCCAGAGACTTTCACAGCTAATAAGATTACAGTATTTTCAACTTGAACTACATATTTAGAATCTGAGTGTATTATTTAGAGAGCTACACTACATAGCCTCATCATTCATTTTATGAATATTATGATTCCCTAATTCATAGTACCTCAGAGAGTCAGGGTGGTGCGGGGCTTGGAGTCAAGAAGACCTAGGAACAAATATAGCCTCTGGCACTCACTGGCTTAGAGACCAGTGGAGAGTCACTTAACGTGAGTGAGATTCTATATGTCTTTTTCATCTATAAAATGAAGGCATTGAACTAGGCAGCCTCAAAGACTTCTTCCAACTTTGATCCTTGGCATCTATAGTTTTAAGAGATTATATCATTTGTAGACATGTTCTCCCAAGAAGAGTGATAGGTGCCATCAAAATGCTTAGATTGGTAATATTGAGGTTTTGTAAAGTCAGTCACTCATGACAACATACCTGAGTACTGCTGCTGTGAATAATTTCAAGGGATTCAGTCACATTGCATAATGAACTCTATTCAGCATTAAAGTAAGCATTGTTCAATAAGGCAAAGCATAATATTCATAGCAACATCCTTAATCAATACCAAGCATCCAAGTAAAGTCCACACCATCCACTCCTAGGTCACAGTAACAAGAATCTTCTTAATCAATACCAACTATCCAAATAAAGTACTCTTTCAGCTTAATTCCAGGTTGACTTCCAAGTCCCATGGCTCTTCCTCTGTGGGCTAACCTCTCCTAACTCTTGCCTGGATTCACATCTAAGCAGTTCTCTGCTCCTGTTCCATATCTCAGCTCAGGGGGCTTGCTGGGAAAACAAAGCTCAACAACACAATACTGACATGCACCACTAGCACCCTCATTTCAATTTACCTCCAAAGTCCAGAGGCTCTGTGCTAACAGCTAAGTTCACATTAACAGCTATCAAAAGGGGCTTTGCCTCATGGATCTGTTTCTTCCCTACTGCTCTATTCACTTTCAAAGTTCTGAGGCTTCTTCAGCAAGTCTCTGCCCTCAGAGGTCTCTTCCCAATCCAGAGATTCCTCCCAGCTCAGAGGTCTCCCCCCTCAGCCCAGGGGTCTCCTCCTTCAGCTCAGAGGTCTCCTCCTGGGTTCAGAAGTCTTCTGACTCACATCTCTTCCCAGTTGTCTTCTTCTCAATGCTGGCTCACCTCTTCATGGCTGGCTCTCTTCAGGTCTGTTTTCTCAACGCTGACTCTGTCTATTTTGTATACCGTTCTACTCAGAATCCGATTGGCTAGTAGCCACATGTACATATCTGATTAGTTAAAACTCAATCCAGAAAACAGAAAAGATTCTACTTTGCTTGCTGTTAACAGTTTTCCACTCCATTTCAATAAATGTAATCACAGAAGACCCAGATAGTTGGATTGAATTAATCAAAGTTATAAATGAGAAGGAAACAAGTATTTAATCACCTTGTGAGGGATGAAGTGTTTCAAATATTGGGCAAAAGCAGATGACTCTGCATGGAAAATATCTTCAGATAAGATGAAAAATCAGACCCTACTGCTAGGCCTAGACCACAAACGAGTTTGGAATCATGAATTCCAGGAGGCCACTTGACTTGTGGTCTTATCTAGTGGTGAAGGATTAAGAGGAAATTGCTGCTGCAGTAGGATTAGAAAGCTGTTGTCTCTTCTCCTCCTTCCATCCCCTTACCCTCCATGGACCAAATCATGAGCTTGTTAACTTCAAAAGGTCAGAAAATTCCTAATGCTGTTGTGACTGTGTTGCCTTTAGTTGATAGGAAATCTTTAAGTAGCATTAAGCAGCTGATAGCAGCAGCCTTTGAAACATGAGTTGAATGAGTTACATGGCAGGCAGAAATGTGACATGCTGAAGAAACTTATCTTGGGACTCTACAAGAGATCTGGCTCCCAGAGAAAAGCACAGAGCTACACTGAAAGGAATTTTCATAAGGACTTTCATGAGGTCGGCACTAAAGAAGGAAAAAAAAAAGAGGTTTTCAATAACAAGGAGTTGTGAGTTTATCTTCTGGAGACATATGCTCTCTAAATATGAGCCCACTCTCCCCAGGGACCTTGTGTGTACAAAGGGAGAGCATTCATCCGGTTTGAGGAGATGTTTCTGTTCCAACTCTTAAAAAAATACCATTTTGAGAAGTGAATTGTTTGTCTGAAAATCAATGGGAAAGTACACTGCTGCTGGCAGCACTGGTGCCATTCATGAATAACAGAATCAGGAACCCCAGTCCCATAGGAATACTCTTTTAAATTCCAAGAGGAAACATTGTCATCTGCCTTTTGGGAAGGTGGACCACCAAAGTAAGTGGCAGTTGGGGAAGTAGCATTCTAAAGGGGAGGGTGTTATAGGTGATGGGTGTAGTCTATCTGAATTGGAAGTCCAGGGGAACAATATCTAGAAGAGGAAGTTAGAATATTAGCACTTTGGACAAGGAAGGTTTGCACTGATAGGAGAGCTCTGAATAAAGGTAGCTTATGATGATTTCTGGGAAGTGATGACTGGGCTGCTCCAGGTCACTGAAGTCCATACAGAATCCCTAGTATTCATACTGACTGTTAGTTTTAATCTCCTCTTGGTTCCAGAACATTTGTCCACAAGGCTTGTTATGCTCCAAATCATTGTACCCTGCCTTTCCCGCTTTGTACTCAATGGCATAGTGGGTAGAATATAAAATTGAAGTCAGTAAGATCTAAGTTCACATCCTACATTCAAAATCTTCTGACTGCGCAACCATGGGAAGGTTATTTGCAATTTCTGAACCTCACTTTTCTCATCTGTAAAATGGGAATAATGTTTCTTTTCCCTAGTTCACAGAGCTGTTATGAAGTTCAAAAGAAATAAAGTACTTAAAAAGTGGATAATTACATTCCACAAATATTCGTTAAGTATTATTATGTACAAGGGACATGGGTTAGACATGGGTGACTCTTTTATTTAAATGAAAAAGTATCCACCTTCCAGGGGCAAGCATTAAAATAAAACGTCCATAATATGCTACTACTAATAAACATAATATGTTTGTTAAGGAGGGAGAGAACATTCTTTTTAAAATTAATTAATTAATTTTTAATTTTCAACATTCATTTCCACAAAATTTTGAGTTCCAAATTTTCTCCCCATTTTCCCCCTCCTCCCACCCTGAGATGGCATGCATTTTGATTACCCCTTCCCCCAATTTGCCCTCCCTTCTCTCATCCTTCCCTCTCATCCCCTTCCGCCCTACTTTCCTGTAGAGTAAGATTAAGTGTTTATGTTATTCCCTTCTTAAACCAAATCTGATGAGAGTAAGGTTCACTCATTCCTTCTCATCACCCTCCTCTTCCCTTACATTGTGAAACCTTTTGCTTGTCTCTTTTATGTCAGATAATTCATCCCATTAGATCTTTATTCTCCTCCCAAAATATTCTTCTCTCACCCCTTAATTTTATTTTTTAGGTATCATCCCTTCATATTCAACTCATCTTGTGCCATCTCTCTCTCTCTCTCTCTCTCTCTCTCTCTCTCTCTCTCTCTCTCTCTCTCTCTCTCTCTCTCTCTCTCTCTCTCTCTCTCTCCCTCTCTCCTCCAACTACCCTAATACTAAGCAAGGTCTCATGAGTTACAAATATCATCTTTCCATGTAGGAATATAAACAACTCAACTTTAATAAGTCTCTTATGATTTTTTTTCCTGTTTAACTTTTCATGCTTCTTTTCATTCTTGTATTGGAAAATCAAATTTTCTATTCAGCTCTGGTTCTTTCATCAAGAATGCTTGAAATTCCTCTGTTTCATTGAATATTCATTTATCCCCCTGAAGGATTATACTCAGTTTTTCTGGGTAGTTAATTCTTGGTTTTAATCCTAGCTCCTCTGACCTGGGGAATATCATACTCCAAGTCCTTTAATCCCTTAATGTGGAAGTTACTAGATCTTGTGTTATCCTGATTGTATTTCCACCATACTCAAATTGCTTCTTTCTGGCTGCTTGCAATATTTTTTTCTTGATCTGAGAACTCTGGAATTTGGCTGCAATATTCCTGGGAGTTTTCCTCTGGGGATTTCTTTCACAAGGTGATTGGTGGATTCTTTCAATTTCTATTTTACCCTCTGTTTCTAGAATGTCAAGACAATTTTCCTTGATAATTTCTTGAAAGACGTCTAAGCTCCTTTTTTGTTCATGGCTTTAATATAGTTCAATAATCTTTCAATTATCTATCCTGGATCTTTTTTCCAGGTCAGTGGTTTTTTCCACTGAGATATTTCACATCATCTTCTATTTATTTTCATTCTTTTTGTCTTGCTTTACAATTTCTTGATTCCTCATAAAGTTATTAGTTTCCATTTGCTCCGTTCTAATTTTTGAGGTATTATTTTCTTCAGTAAGCTTTTGGACCTCCTTGTCCATTTTGCTAATTCTGATCTTTTTCTGTTTACATTTACTCAACACAGTTTGCATTCTTGGTGAAAGTAGAGGCCACTTTCTCACTCTGGTTACCACCACACCATCATCTTTCTCTTTGCTATTCCCAGAACTTACCTCAGTGTCTGGAAGATGGTAAGTGCTTAAGGAAGGTTTGTTGACTTGATTTGACCTGATCAATGACTCAGGCCTAGTTTGAACAGAATTGAATTGAACTGAATTATTTAATATTTGGTGATTGAATATCAAGACTAATAATTAGTATCAATAATGGCTTTCTCCCTTTTTTATTTCATTATTCATTATAGAACAGAGGTGTTAATAAGCAGAACTAACTATAAATCTGGTAGATTGGATGTATAAGAAAGGTTGTATATAAGCATGAATTGGACTGGTAGTGAGGGTTTTTACATCCAGCCTTATGCTAGCCTTATGTGGGATGAGAGGAGTATGGTCCCTGCTCCCAAAGAACATTAAGAAAAAGTTAAACAAAATTAAATGTCAGCAGAAATATTTTGTACTAATTAGTGAGGTTCCAATTGTGTGGTGGAAGTTTAGTGGAATGAGAGATAACTCTGAGGTGAAGTAGTCAAGGGATACTTCATGAAAGAGAAGGGGTGTAAATTGAGTCTTGAAGGATTACTAGGTCTGAGATAAGTAGAGGTAGCAATAGAGAGTACTTCAGATGGGATATGAGCAAAAGCACTGAAGCTGAAATGAACATGGGCTAGGATGGCACTATACAGGGGTGGGAACCTGTGGTTTTGAGGCTATATATGACCCTCTAGCTCCTCAAGTGCAGCCCTTTGACTGAATCCAAACTTCACAGAACAAATCCCCTTAATAAAAGTAGTTGTTCTTTAAAACTTGAACTCAGTCAAAAGACTACACTCAAGAACCTAGAAGGCTACATGTGACTTTGAGGCCTTAGGTTTCCAACCTCTATTCTATGATGTATCTAGAACCAGTCTAGTGTTGGGGAGGTAACATAGGGAGAAATTTTGTAGAGGATGGTGTTGATGGCCTGGCAGAGAAGTTTTACCTTAGGCAAAGTGTCTTAGAGTTGTATTTGGTTCCTAGTGACCAAGACTTTCTATTGATGACTGGTTGACCAAGGCTCAAGAAGATGGACTATTGTTGAAAGAACTTTCCTTAGGTCATTGACAACCTTTCTTTGCTTTCTTGGTGGTTACCATACTCCTTGGCACTTTGTCAGGTCTTAAATTTTGTTGACTGATTGTGGT
Organism: Bettongia penicillata ogilbyi; assembly: GCA_023548195.1. Classification (NCBI taxonomy): domain Eukaryota; kingdom Metazoa; phylum Chordata; class Mammalia; order Diprotodontia; family Potoroidae; genus Bettongia; species Bettongia penicillata. The sequence continues at coordinate 2,504,758 of JAJHZJ010000426.1, forward strand.
CTCCAAGTGTGAACTCCACCCATTTCAATCTTTGCTTTCTGTTCTTTGGACTTCCGGTATTGAAGGAAACAGTGACAGAAGGAATTTCTCTCTTTCCTCCCTTCTCTCCCTTCCCCCAGTAATAGACAATGTCCACTAGAAGGAGAATCACATGGTCAGCACAATCTATGCTTGCCCAGGTGAAGCTGAGACTAGAGTTTCTAGACTTCCAGATCTTGCCTATTTTCATGTATCCTCTATTTCCATTTTCTAGAGCAAGCCATTGACAATTGATCTTGAGAATGGCTGTTTCTAGTTAGTGGGAGATCCATGAATTTGAGAATTCTTAAGTTTGAGTCAGATTCTGACATACTAAAGAGAGATTTCCTTAAGAAATCACTTCTTGGAGGAGAAGAGGAACACCAACAGTTGGATATGGATACTATAGTCATTCCATGGGGAACAGGAGATCTGGACTTTACCAAACTTTTGGGTTATTGCTTCTGAGCTGTTTAAATGGTGACAGATAATTGAGAAATGTTGGTTCATTGTAAACTGCCTTTAAATTTCAGAGACATCTAATGTCTTCTATATTTTATCCTTCCTATTTTTACACATATGAGCTCATGAGTTCATCGCGTCTTAGGAATTTTCTGTGGTGGAAAAAATAGTGGTTGTTCACTATCTGATGCATATAGTCATTGTATACCTATGAAGAAGTAAAACCCTGCTATCCACATATGGGAACACCTAGACACATATCATACATAGGCTTTGTCTTAGAGATTTCCGGAGAGTTTTACTGGGGCAAAGGTAGGACAGAGTCAAAGAGACACATTGCCTCTGCCCTTGGTACAAGACTTTCAAGATCAAACTGGTTCGGTGTGAGCTCAGAGTACTTTGGTGGGGTGACTCTTTACTCTCTCTCACTTATTTATATTGCCTAAAATCATCAAGATGATATGGTGCTGGGTAGGAAATAAAGCGGTTGATCAGTAGAATAGAGTAGCTACGCATTATACTGAAGCAAATAAGCACAGTAACTTAGTGTTTAAGAAACCCGAAGATCCCAGTCATTGGGTCAAGAACTCAATATTTGACAAAAACTGCTGGGAAAATCAGAAAGTATTCTTATAGAAACTAGGCATAGATTCTTGCAAGGAAACCACCATCATTCCAGTAATCTTCCCAATAAGGTTCACAACCAGGAAGTCATGCTCAGTTCTTTCTTCTTGCCTACATATATAGTCACACTTTATACATAGTCAAAGATATGTTAAGCCTTGTCACTTGCACCATCATACTGTCTCTGACATCTCTTGCCTTCTTTCTGTCCATATGCTATCACTGTAGTTTGGAGCCTCATTTCCTCTCACCTAGACTTATGGCAATAACCTCCTGATTAGTCAGACCTGATCCTAAAGTACATATCCATTCTTGTTTACAGATTTCCAGTGACTTCTCATTTCCTCTGCCATGAAATGTACTCTTCTCTGGTATTTAAAATCCCTACTGATTTGTCTAAGTTTCCAGGTTTATTACACATTACTACCTTTCCTGTTCTCTGCATTCCAACAAAATTAACTTATTTGATGTTCCTCCTACACAGAAATCCACCTCTTATCTCCGCATCTTTCCACACTCTGTCTGTCCTCCTTGCTGAGGATATAGTCCTTGTTCCCCTGTGCCTCTGAGAACATCTGATTTCCTTCAAAGCTCTGTTCAGGTGGAAATTCCTGTTTGAGGCCTTTCCTTATCTGCCCAAATTGCCAGAGCACCTCCTCAACATTATTTTGTATCTAATCTATCCATCTATCCATCCATCCATTCATCCATCCATCCATCCGTCTATATCCATCTATCCGTCTATCTGTCTATCTTCTAACATATATATCCAATATAATATATATATGTATATTTGCCATATGTATCATATATCTATATATCTATCTCTACTTAAATGGGTACAAGTTATTTCCTCCAAATGAATGTGAGTCTTTGGATCTGCAGAGCTTAGCACAGTATCTAGCAGATAATAGGTACAGTGCCTAGGTATAGTGCTTAATGGGCATTTAGCTGGAGGAAGCACCAGTGCAAGAGTCAGGACTACCTGAGTTCAAATCTCACCTCAGACACTTGAAACTCACTAACTGTGTGATCTTGGGCAAGTCATTTAACCCCAATTGCCTCATTCTGGGTCATCTCCAGTCATCCTGATGAATATCTGGTCACTGGATTCAGATGGCTCTGGAGGAGAATTGAGACTGGTGACCTGCACAGACATCCCTCACGCAAAACAAAGTCAAGTGAAAAATCATGTCATTATTTCTCTGATGGCATGGTCTTCTTCAGCAACAAAGAACGAACATATACATAGTGCTTAATAAGTTTTTATTAATTGATAGCTTAGTAAATGGTTACTGGTTGGCTGATGAAATGTTAAAAATACAGCATGTGAAATCTTCAAAGAGACAGACTGGATTTGATGTAAAACAATACAAAACTTTCTGCCGACCCCCAAGTAGAGTGGCTTTGCTCAGGAAGTAGCAGTTTTTTCCTCACTGGAGAAGTATGGTTGAATGACTGTGTGTCTTCTATGCTGTAGAAGTGAATGTTTAAATAAAAGATAATCTGAGATCCTTCCAGATCTCAAAGTCAGTGAGAAGTTAGAGTTGGAAAGGGCTTTAGAAAATAGAATGCTGGAGCTGAAAGTGATCTCAGAATCCTAAGTGGTAGAACACGGAACACAGCTAGAAGTCACCTGTGTGCTCAGCACGTCCATCTGCTCGTTTTGCACGTGCTGAAGGTGAACTCCTGAGAACTGACTTCCCTAAGGAAGAGGGAGCACACTAAGCTGCTGAAAACCCTTGCCAAGTGCAGCTCTGTGAGATGTACCACAAGGCTCTCTAATGACTCAGACTTAGTTTATTAAGCACACTTGAAAATTGACTGAACTGCTTGATTTGGTAAATAAAAAAATTATATGCTACATTTAATCAGGCCTCTTTTAAGGAACAAATGTCATTAAATACCACTTAATTAGTCATTTTTGCAGCTGGACTGTGTGAAAAATTACAACCTTGACAATGACAAAACATTTTTAAGGTCAAATGTGGTGAATAAAAATACCATTGAGTATCCTCTGGTAATAGACTACAGTAAAGTGCAACTCATTTCTATCCACTGAAAAGATTCATTCTGAACAATAGTTAATCAGATCCTCAAGGCCATTATCTTGGATAGCCCCATAAGACTTAGTTTGGGGTCTATGCCTTTAAAGATAGAAACAAAACAGCAGCAAAACAATCCTGCACAAGAGCGCATATACACACACACACACACACACACACACACACACATACAGTTTCCCTCCTCCTCCCCCCAAAAATTTATCAGCATATGGATTCATTTTGTGGGAATAAAAACATTTTCATTGCCTAGCATGTTATAGTGTTCTGCTATGGGGACAAGCTAGGGATGTGGAAAAGGAATCCAATTACAAAAGAGACAAAAGTCAGGTAGAGGGTGCAGTAGATAGAGTGCCAGGCTTCCTGAATTTAAATCTGACCTCAGATACTAGTTGTACGATCCTAGATAAGTCATCATCTCATCTGTAAAATAAGCTGGATCTTTGGATCCAGCATCTTTGCCAAGAAAATCCCAAATGGGGCCACAGAGAGTCAGACATGATAGAAATGACTAATCAACAGAAAAAGAAGGGACATAGAACATGAAAGTGATGAGAGAGAAATGTATTGGGAAAGTCCAGGAGCAGAAGTAAGATAACCTGAGTGACAGGCTTAGTCCTTCTACTAACTTGCTTGGTGACCTAAAGATCATCATTTCAAGGGACCTTAGAGAACATCATTTCAATTCTTTCATTTTACATGGAGTTTCAGGGATATACTGAAGCCAGGTTCAACTGATTCGAGAGAACTGATAGTTCAATATTCACTGTGACCATTTATAATTTTAGAAAATGCAAATACTGAAAATCAGAGCTCAATGTATCATTTTGTTGGTTGCCTAGACTTCAGAAGTGATGGGGAAATATTAATAATTCAATTAATTTTAAAATTAAATTGAAAAAGTAATAATATTGTAAATAATAACAACATAATGATTTAATAAATAATAATAATAATTTAATCAATGATAAAATTTAAATGGAAAAGTATGTTACATGTCTTTCCCTTTCACACCTCCTGAGAGTTGGTTATTAAACATTTACTAACATACCCCTTGTCTAGCTTCCTCTGAGGGACTCCTCCCAACCTGTACTAATCTCTAGGTCTGGAGGATAATTTTCCCAGATTCTTGGGGCTCTGGTTCTATGTTGATAAAAGTCATAAAGCTCATAAACCCCCACTGATGTGTTTTCTTTTTGATAGTCAGTCAAGGGATATAATTAACTCAATGCAAAGATATTCACTGAACTAGCAAATAAGTAGTAATAAAAATAAAAATAAAACATTTCCCTCTGCATCCACACCTGGGCTACATTCTTCCATAAATACCCTGTGTTGTGAGTATATTGAATATCAATTGATTTCACCAGTAGATGGTTGGTTGTTGTTCTTTGTTTTCTAAGGGGACCAAATGACATCACCATGATAAGTTTCAATGTGTATGACTGTGGTTGATCAGACCAATAAGAGTTTGGAAGGGTTGAACACAGATAGTCCATGTGAACATTTGGGGTGATTACTCCAAATTTGTGTATCCTACATTTCTTTTGTACTGTTTCAATTCTGCTTTGCCCATAGAGCACAGCACTTTCTTTGATGTGGGCATACCACGCTGAGTGGTCCTGTGCCAGTATCTCCCATGTCTCATAATTAAATCCAAAGATCTTGAGAGAGACCTTGAAAGTGTCCTTGTATTGCTTATTCTGACCACCATGTGAACACCTGCCCCATGCAAGTTCTCCGTAAATAGTCTTTTTGGCAAGTGTACATTTTACAATCGAACAACATGGCCAGCTGATTGGAATTGCACTCTCCAAAGCATAGTTTCGATGCTTGGCATTCAAAACAAGGACCTCAGTGTCTGGTACCCTATCTTGCCAGGTGATCTTCAGAATCTTCCTAAGCCAGTTCAAAGGAAAGTGATTCAGTTTCCTGGCATGGCACTGGGAGACTGTCCATGTTACACAGGTATGCAACAACGAGGTCAGCACAATGGCTCTATAGACCTTTATTTTGGTAGTCAGTCTAATAACTCTTTTCTCCCAAACTTTTCTTTGGAGACTCCCCAAAACTGAGCTAGCTCTAGCAATGTGTCCTTCAATCTTGTTGTCAATGCATACATCCCTGAAAAGTACACTGCCAAGGTAAGTGAACTTATCCACAGCATTCAAAACTTCTTCATTTGTTGTAATCAATGGTTCCATGTATGGATGGTGTGGTGGTGGCTGATGGAGCACCTGTGTTTCCTTGGTGTTGATTATTAGGCCAAAATTAGCACAGACAGCAGAAAATTGATCCATATTTTGTTGTATCTCAGTTTCAGAGGCTGCACTGAGTGCATAATCATCTGCAAACAGAAAATCATCCACCAATATTCCCTCCACTTTGGTCGTGGCTTGTAGCCTTTTCAAATTGAAGAACTTACCATCAGTATGGTAGTTGACCTTGATGCTGTGCTCATCCTCATTGAAAGCATTTGACAACATGGCTGAAAATATCATGCTAAAAAGTATGGGAGCAAGAACACAAACTTATTTCATTCCATTGGTGACTGGGAAAGCACAAGAGCACTGTCCACTATCCAAAACCAGGACAAATATGCCATCATGAAATTTATGTACAATGCTGATGAACTTCTCTGTTCAACCAAATTTTGACATAATTTTCCATAAGCCCTCATGCCTAACAGTGACAAAGGCCTTGGTTAGATCTACAAACAAACGTGTACAGATCTCTTTTTCTGCTCCTGGAATTTTTCTTGGTGTTCCCAGGCAGCAAACACCATATTGACTGTTACTCAGCCCTTTCTGAAGCCATACTGGCTCTCAGGTATATAATCATCTTCCAGGTAAAGGATCAGCCCATTAAAGAGGACTCTAGCAAGAATCTTGCCAGCAATAACTAAGAGAAAGATCTCCCTATTATTTTTGTAGGACAATCTATTCCCTTTACCTTTATAGAGATGGACAATGGAGGCATCGTTGAACTTCTGGGGGATGACTTCCTTTTGCCATATAGCCTGGAATGTTTCAATCAGTTTTTATATGAGCAATGGTCCTCCAACCTTGTAAATCTCAGCTGAAATAGAATCAGTGCCAGGTGCTTTGCAACATGAAAGGAGCTTAATGGCACTCAAAACCTTTTCTTCCGTTGAAAGTTCAGCTAAGGAGGGATTGACTTCAACCTGAGGTAAAAGGTCAATGGCCTCAGCATTGATTGATGATGGTCTGTTGAGAACACTATGGAAGTGTTCAGCCCATCTTTCTAGGATCATGTCCTTATCACTAATCAATGTGGCTTCATCAGCACTGAGTATGTGTGATGCAGCATAGATTTTTGGTCCAGAAATAGTGTTTAGGGAATCATAAAAACACTTTGAATTGTTATTACTAGCATAAAGCTGAATTTCATCTGCCTTCTACTGAGCCAGGCATCCTACATCTCTCTAAGCTTTGTTAGTACTTTACTTTTGATAGAATTAAAATGCTGCCTTCTTACAGATGGATGAACTATCCTGCTGATAAATCCTGTGGAGTTCTCACTTTTCATTTAGCAGCTTCTGGATTTTCCCATTATTTTCATCAACCAGTCTTGGTGTTTGCAAGTGTTCTGACCCAGATGAACAAATGCAGTACTGTGCAGCAAATCTCTGAAAGCTCTCTACTCCTTTTCTGCTCCACTGTGTCCAACCGTGTGATGGCTCAACTTTCCCTCCAAACAACAAACTGTTCACTTTCAGAGAAGAGCTCTAATTTGTTGAAATTAATTCTTCTGGTAGTCATTTTGCCTTGGGGGCAACACTTTGATGAAAGCAAATATTTCATTTGGAAAGGATAAGTCTATGATCAGTCCAGCACTTTGCACCATGCACTGCCTTCGTCAATTTTACATTTCGTCTGTCTCTTTTCCTTATAATCACATAGTCTATTAGATGCCAGTGTTTGTTGTGAGGGTGCATCCATGAAGTTTTGTTGTGTTTAGGTGAATCGAAGACAGTATTGGTGATGAGAAGGTTATGCCATGCACAAGTCTTCAGCAGTAAATGATGATTACTGTTACTGTTTCCAACTCCATTCCTCCCTAGGACTCCCTGCCAAGTCTAGTAGTCTGAGCCTGCTCTAGCATTAAAGTCACATAGAATTATAAGCTTGTCCTCTTTGGGCACATTGAAGATAAGGGTTTTTAGATCTTCATAAAATTTTTCTTTGACTTCCTCAGGATTTGTCATGGTGGGAGCATATGCACTGATGATGTTGGCATGGTGTTTTCCTGCAAGTGGCAATCACATTGTCATAAGCCTGTCATTCACTCCTTTTGTCAGGCATACTGGTTTGCTAATTAGATTAGTTTTGATTGCAAAACCTACACCAGTTTCACGGGGCTCCCCTTCCCTGTGGCCACTCCAGAAAAATATGTATCCAGCTCCAACTTCAGTAAGCCAGCCTTCATTTGCCAGCCTTGTTTCACTCAGGGCTGCTATTTTGATATGATTCCTGTTGAGTTCTCTTGCAACAAGAGCAGTTCATCTTTCAGGTCTACTGGATTTCTTGTTGTCTATAAGTGTGCACACATTCCTTCTGCTGATGGTGAGTGGAATAATTTTTGTAGATGGTTTTTGTACATTTTGTACAATTTTTGTGTTTTGACTGTAGAGTGGGATTCCCTGTCTACCACAGTAATCAGGCTAGCATGGTGTAAGCAGACAGTTTTTAGGGCACCTTCTCTGGCCCCATTTCTCACACCAGGAGTTTAGGAGTGCAATCCTCAAAAGGATGCTCTGACAGCCCAGGGGGCTGCCTAGTCCCACTGCTGCTTCCAGTGAGAAAAGACCCTATCTTCTGGGTTACCTGTGTGTAGGGTTTTTACTATAGCTCCCAGTGTATCCATACCTGCTTCTTCATCACTTGCCTATCCCCACAGGACCTTGAAGTATAACAGTAAAATGGTATGGGTGCTGTCTCTTGATTTGTGCATAAATTAGATTTAAGTGAGGTGGAGCTGCACAAAGTGATCAGTCTCCCTCTCTCCTCCAGAGTCATCATAGTTCAGTGGCAGGATAGAGTCAAGATGGCTGATGATGGCTCAGGATGTAGAGAATGACCTTGCTATCTTCAGTGTCTAACCAAGTCATAAGGGCTCCACGTAGCCTGCTTCAGTTGCCTTCAAGTCCACTGAAACAAATCATTCTTATCTACCCATTCCACCAGGGGAAGTCTTCACATGCTTGGGGTAGACAGCCCTCAACTCACCAATGGGTTTGAGATCCCTTGGTTACCCTCAACCTGTTTTGGCCTATCTATCGAAACAGTTTATTGGGGTGTGGCTGCTGAGCATGCTGAAGCTTCTCAGAGCTACAGGTGACGGTTGGGTGGAACAGGTGGACACCAAATGTGGAAAGAGCCCCTAAAGGGCTCAGCAGCCATCACACCAAAGGTACTGGTCCTCCCTGAACACACCCTACACTCTACACAAGTAGATAGGCATAGAGGTAAGAAATATGTGGGCCAAAGAGGGAAGTGGGGTGGGAATATATATTTTTATCATACCTTCTATGGGTCAGGCATTGTACTAAATACATTTTAAAAAATATTATCTTACTGGGTCATCACAAAAATACCTGAGAGGTAAGTGCTGTTATTATCTCTATATAGTTGAGGAAACTGAGGCAAACACAGGTTAAGTAATTTGCCCAGGCTCACATAGCTAGTAAATGTCTGAGGTAAAATTTGAACTCAGGACTTTCTGATTCTGTAATTCTGCAAGAAAGTTGCCAATCTGCACTGGTAGAAGAAGTCTATGGATCAGGGGTTTCCTAAACCCATTAAATCTTGATCAGAGGTAGACAAACCTTGGCTTTGGGGCCAAATTTATAGTCACCTATTTTTGTAAAGCCCAGGAACTGTGTTTTTTACAATTTTAAATAAAGTTTTATTGTATTTAAAAATGTAAAAACCAGTCACCTTCTGTGCCTACAAAAATAGACTGCCAGGATTTGGCCCAGGGACTAAAGTTTGCTGACCCCTGATCTTGGCAAAAACAAAACAAAACAACAATCCACTCTCTGTATCTTATTAATTCCATCTCTACAATATCTCTGGCATCTGCCCTCCCCGCCTCATCCCAGTCCTCATACTCTCCCTGTGGTTTTTAATCCCCACTGCAAACATCTTATATCATGCCCTTACTTTTGCTCAAATGGATTATTGCCTCCGTCTTTCTTCCTTGTAACCCACTCCACTTTGAACCATCCCCTGAGTGATATTCTAAATGTACTACTTTTTATCATTTCACCTCCTCAATACAAACAAACAAAATCATTCAGTTACCTCTCTTTGCCTTTATTGAAGTATTAGCCACAAATCAGACTATTAAAGTGTAACAGCCATTTAGGGAGGCAGGGGTCTTTCAAACAGTTGTCATAAAAGTCCTCTTCGTAGCCTGTCTTCCAATTATTTTTTCCAGATTCATCTTATACTATTCCTTTTTGTATATTGTGTTCCAAGGAGATGGAACTACCAATCATTCTCTTCCCATCTTTATGCTTTTGTATCACTGATACCTGCGATGCCCTCCCTGAGTCTGTGCCAGAATTTAGGCTGAATTCAGGCACCACATCTTCTATGAATGCTGTCCTATTAGCCTTGCTCTAGGGAAAAAAGGATGTCTCTCTCCTCAAATTTCTCATCACTTCTTGCCTGGACCCTCTTTGGTACTTACCTTAATCTTTCTTGTGTTTCAACACTCTCAACAGGATCTATAGACCTCAATAATAAAAGAATTCACTCCAACTCATCTATGCCCATAGATGCCCATAAATCTGCCAGATGTACCAGGGAGTCTATGCCTTCCTCACATTATCCTGAGAATGTGAGCTGTGTCCATGGTTTTTCCTCATTAGAGTTTAAAATCTTTTAGGTAAAGTTGTATTTCCCATCTATCTTATATTCTGTGCACCTAGAGCAATGTGTGGTATAACGGGGCTCTTCCTCCCTCACATAGCATTATCTTTCTATTACAAGTGGACCATGTGAAAGTTCCTGGAAGCCAGATTCTGGTCATATACGACTCATTTGCTGAAAGTCTTCTCATCAACTGTTGAGCTGGTACAGCTGATCTCATGTTGCCACACCTATTTGAAGATGGTGAGGTTTCTGGTTGGTAGATGTTGCTGTCCAGGTAACACAACATGAATTTAGTGGAGTTAAAAAACAAACAAAGCAACAAATAATGGTGTATCATTCTTTGACATAACCACAGTGCAGGTTACTGCTTCCCATGTGGAATATAGACTCAACCAGCAGGGTTTTCATTAGGGCTCCTGGCTCCCTCTGCCTCTCATGCATGTCTCCTTCCTTTAGCTTTGATCTGGTGACCACTGAAAGGTTTGGGTTGATGGCAGTTAGTGGTCTCTGAGCAGTAAGGATAGCGAGCATTAAAGCACTAGCAGGCATAGTTTGCTCAAAAGTTGACATCAGAGAGAGGATGCTGGAAAAATGAAGCTCAGCTACTTGATGGGATAATGCCAACAAAGGCAAAATGTTGTGAGGACAATTAGTCTTGCAAAAATGCTTTTACATTCTAACTAGGTTTGACTATTACCTTCCCAAATGTAGAATTAATAAATTAAATATTAAATTTTGTTTAAATCATTCTGTTAATTAGTGCTATGATTCTCTTATTATTTAAGGTATATGTGAGTTCCTGTGTAGGTTATATGTATACATCCACGTGGGGCCGTCAAAATGTGACTCACAGGAAGGCATGAATAGGCATTTCTGGACTCACCCTCTCTTCTCCTAGGGAAATTTTGATTCCTGTCCGAAGAGGAGCAGAAGAATGTGTCATGACGCTAGTTACGCTATTCTTTTAAGAAAGGGGATAACAGACTACAATTATATCAATCTTCTGTGCCTTCTCTATTGTTAGTCTGGGGAAAATAATTTTTAGATTTAATCTATTTTCCTGGCCATTATCCCATAATGGGGAAGGAGTGCTTGAACTACATCTGAAGGTCTGTTCCTTTCCCTCCAAATGCCAGTTACGCAAAATCCAGATCATTGAATTAGAACTAACTATTTATCCAAGACAATAGCAAACAAGTAAATGGAGTTATGCAGATGAAAACATGATAGAAAATATATACGGTCAATGAGCTTTCTAACTGGAAATGGATACTTCAGTTCTAAACACAGAGAGAGAGAGAGAGAGAGAGAGAGAGAGAGAGAGAGAGAGAGAGAGAGAGAGAGAGAGAGAGAGAGAGAGAGAGCGCTTCTGCTTGGTCCAGGGGCCAGATCCAGATCCAATGGATGGAAATTGAAAGGAAACAGATATTTTGGTTTAATCTGAGAGAAGCGTATGGAATCAGATGCTTTGGAAGATAGTAAGTTCCTGATTATTAGAGGTATTCAAAGGGAGAGAGACACAGAAAGAGGTAGAGAGACAGAGAGACAGAGATAGAGAAAGAAACAGAGACAGACAGAAACAGAGACTGAGACCCAGAGAGAGAGAGAGAGAGAGGCTGATCTCACCAAAGAGGAAATTCTCCAAAATCTCTAGCATGGCAATTTCCAAGTAGGTACGTGCTCAAAATACTGATTTCTCTACATGTCGGCATCTTCCTGGAATTCTTTCTTCCAGGGACCTCTTCTATAAAGTAGTTTTGAACCACATGTCTTTCTTGAAGCTGGAAACCAGAAGATAAGGATCTCTCCTTTTCCAAGGTCTTGCTAACTCAGTCACTCAACCTTTCACACAGGAATGGAAGGAACACTGAGGAATCATTCTCCCCACCAATGAAGAGTCATATTCAAATATCAAACTTAAGTCCTGGGTTACACTTACTGCTTTCTGAATGAAAATAAATCATTTTTTCTATACTTGATTCATGTTGTCCATTGAGCACCACATTTACCACATTACCCTCTTTTTGGGGAAACCCTAGACTAGAGACAAAATTAGACTTCTTTCTGGAGCAGCTGGGGTGAGGGTGATGGGCCAATGAATATGAGAATGGAAAGTGTTGTTCTGTTCTTTTTCTCTCTCCTATTATGAAGTCAGGCTCTCCCAGAGCCAACCCCAGGAAAAATGTAATGACTAATTATAGGGCAGAGATCGGTGCAGATAGCCAGCTGTGGGGCTTAAGCCAAGTGGTACCTTTTTACTTCTATGCTAGACTTGCACAGAAGCAAGTGTTTGAAAAAAAAATTATTGAATCAGAGGGCAATTAGATATGAGGGGAAAGGTCTTAATTAAAATCATCCCTCCATTTATACTCTAACAACTTCATTTCAGTGGGACTCAATTTTCTCATTTGTAAAGTAGGGAGAATAATATTTCCTTTGTCTAACCTACAGGGCTGCTGTGAAGATCCAATGAGAAAAATAATACAAAATACTGTTTAAATCATAATAGCTGACATTTATATAGTTCTTTAACATTAGCAAAGTACTTACATAAATTTGAGCTTCACAATAATGCTATGAAGTAGGTACTATTACTCCTATTTTACAAATGAGGAAACTGAGACTCAGGGAGATTAAGTGACTTGCCCATGGTTACACAACTATTTAATGACTGAAGCAAAATTGGAAGATAAGTCTTCTTGATGGCAAGTCCAATGTTCTATCTGCTATGCAACACTGCCTTTCGTATGTCATAAAGTACATTTCAGCTATTTCTCTTTGATTTGTTCTCATTCTTTTGCCCTCGATGTCCATTATTATATGATGGCCTTAACTCCCCAGCGATGTTAGCTGAAAACTTCAAGAATTTGGAATCTCTGATTTTCAATGATTGGCTCTTGAGGAAGAGCTCATTAGCCATGGAAGATAACAGTTACTCCCAAATCAAATGGGAATAGCTTGTAGGCACTGCTTTTCTCCAGGGCTTTCATCAGAAGAGTCTACATCCTTCTGGGGACTGTGTCAGGAGAGTATTTAATGAAAGGAAATTTAGTCTTAAAGAATCTTTCTTATTATTTTTTTCTGGAAATGTAAGATAGAGAGAATATTTATATTTGATTTTTTTCACTCTTTAATTTAACTGAAGATGCACTGAGGAAACTTTGAGAAAAAGTTTTTCATTTTCTGCTCAGAGGAATAATGGTACCCCAAGTGCAAGCAGCTCTGGCCTGAGGAGCAAAGGAAGATGGTAGCTATGTGTTAGCTCTGATTGGAAGTGACACCAGAGAGGAATCATTATCTTACATATGTTCTTAAAAATTAACAAAAATTCTAAGTTCTAAGCACAAACCTATCTGTTACCAAGGAAAAGCAAAAGTGGTCCCTGCCCTTAAGGAGCTCACAGCTTAATGCAGAAGACACGGAAACAAATGCATACATACATGCATGCATGCATACATATATACACATGTATATACACACATATTCATATACACATATATGTGTATGTATGTATAAATAGGAAGAAAAAAAATTAATACCTTTCTGAATGAAGAGGGATTAGACAAGACTTCCTGTAGAAAGTAACATTTTAGCAGGGACTTGTAGGAAGTAAGGGATGGTAGGGGATGGTAGGAGATGAGGAGGGAAAGAATTCCAGACATAGAGATAACCAGAGAAAATGTCTAGGGCCAAGAAATGGAGTGTCTTGTTAGGAGGAACAGGAGTGAGCCCAGTAGTCAATGGACCAAAGAGTATGTGAGAGGGTGTGAAGTATAAGAAGACTGGGAGAAATGAAGGAGGGCATGGTGGTGTCAGGATAAGTGGGCATCAACTGCTAAAAAGAGGATTTTGTATTTGATCGTGGGGTTGATAGCGAGTCACTGGAAGTTTATGGAGTAAGGTGAAGGTAACATGATTGAACTCGGGCTTTGGGAAAATCACTTTGCTGGCTGAATAGTGGATGGACTAGATGCCATTAGAGTGGCAGACAGAACAACCAGCAGGCTATTACAATTGTCTAGGAGATAAAGGCAAGTATACAATATCAGAGGAGATAAGGGGGCATATTCAAGAGGTATTGCAAAACTGAAATCACTAGTGAGGATTCAAGAAGTATAGCACCTTGGTTTGCATCCTTGGAGACTGAGGGAATGTTGGTACCCTGGACAGTAACAGGAAAGTGTAGAAGGGAGGAGGGTTAAGGGGGGGAAAGATAATGAGTTCAGTTTTGAGCATGTTGAGTTTAAGACCAGTTAGTCTGATCTGGGACCAGCCATCTACTACCCTCCTTCCAATTTCCAATTCCCCCTTCCCACCAGTACTACAGTGACCATCCATCAGCATCTGTACAGTCACATCCTTCCTTTCCCCTAAATTTCAATAAACAGCAATTTCTGACTCACCCTACTCTCCTTGCATTGTCAGGTAGAATGATCCCCACTCCTACCACTACCCAGCTCTGCCAGCTTGGCTCATTTTGGGCAGGTGACAAATGTAATTTATTTGGATGTACAATTTTCCCCCTAAGGCTAAAGGTAGTTATCAGAAATGATGTTTAAAGCCTACGGGATCCCTCCACTATCTACTGAATGTCAGAGGTCACAGGATCCACAACCAGATTTCCAAGGAAGATACAACAACAGCAAAAAAAGGGTCAAAAAGATTATAGTATGACTTCCTGCTCTCTACTTTGATCAGACTGAGGCAAATGCTAAGAGCCTGAGTACTGAGATGCTTTCTTGTGACTAAAAGTCCTTCACAAGAGAACTGAAGGTCTTAGTCCACATGTAATACAATAGATTTCTTGTCTTGGTGGATTGAAGAAAAGGCTATGAGGCTTAACTGAAGACCCATAAAAGAGCAAGAGTCAGTGATAGCAAAGGAGGAATACCAGGGTAACTCAGCAAACCCCCTGAGCCACTCACACTGGGGCTCATATTGACACCTCCACATTAGGATAGGCTAGCAGCCCCCTCACATTAGGGCTGAGCCCATCACTGTCTAACTAGGATAAGCCCATTGGTTTCCCTCACTATAGGGCTTAAAAAATGAAAAGAGGTCTGTAGTAGGAGTCACAAGATATGGGTTCAATCCTAGCTCAGCTATTTACTACCTCTGGGATTTTGGAAAGTCACTTCAACCCTTGTGAGCCTCAGGTTCATCTGAGAAATGAAGATATTGGACTTAATGGTCTTTAAGACCTCTTGCGCTATTAAATCTATGATGTTATGACCTCCAAAGTGGGACTGAATGGTATGGAGAATGTACACTAATAATGATGTGGGCTAAGAGTCTCAGGAATAGTGGACAAAGGGTCTCCACAAAGATCTAGAACTCCTAGGTTTATATTTCACAGCAGTTCTTAGGTTAAAGTCATTGTTGTAGCTGGGATGCTCCAGGTAATTGATAAGAAGAGAAGGGATCTTGATGTGGTGGATCTGATTGGATTCTCACTCCTGAGGTCATAGGCAAGGAGTGTCTAATCAAGTAGGAAAAAGTATGTTTCTAACCAGGAGGGTTCTGAGTTTAGAGATTTCCAAACAACAGGAAATTCCAGACAATGGGTTGGTCAGAAAGAAGAGGGAACTCCAGATAGGAATGGGTTGGTTATTTCACACCTATTGGAATGATAAAGATGACAAGCTGGAAGAGTGACCTTGGAGGGGCCCTGGGGAAATAAGCACAATTAATGCCCTCTTGGTGGAGCTATGAATTTGTCTAGTCATTTTGGAAAGCAGTTTAGAGCTACGATCAAAAAGCCACTAGATTGTACATACCCTTTGACCCAACATTAATATTAGACTTATATCCACAAGAGAACATGAAAGAGTAAAATGATTTATATATACAAAAATACTTATATCAGCTCTTTTTGTTGAAGCAAAGAATTGTAAACTAAAGGAGTGCCCATCATTTAGAGAAGACCTAAATATATTATGGTAGATGTATATAATAGAACATGATAAAAGTGACAGTTTCAGAAATTTGAAAGACTTATATGAACTGATTCAGAACGGAATAATCATTATGCAGTAACAAAATTTAAAAAAAATGATTTTGAAGAACATTAAAAAATTGATTAATGAAGTGATGCACCATGAATCTAGAGGATTGATGATGAAGTATATGACCACCAAGACATAATTGATACAAAGTATACAGAACTAGACAGATATTTTTGGATAAGCCCAATGAGGAAATTTGTCTTGTTGATTATGCATATTTATTACAAGTTTTTTTTTAAATTTTTGGAGGTGAAAGGAAGGAGATATAGCAGTGATAAAGTTGGCAAAATAAAAATAATAGTTACTATTTTTATAGTATTTTAATGGGTGTTGCAATAGATAGAGTACTGACTTTGGAGTCAGGTGGACCTGAGTTCAAATCTGATGTTAAACACTTACTAGCTGAATTTTGTCCTCCACTGCCAAAGGGAGGGGTATAACTTCTTCCTAGTAGTTGCAAAACAGGAACAGGCTATGTCTTTAAAATACCAGATAGGGACAGTTTCACTTTTTTCTGGCAGTTTCTAGGGGTTGCAGGTCCTGTTCACTAACAGCATGAGTTCCATAAACCAAGCTGGGTGATGAAGTGAAAGACAGCCTTCCTTCTCCCCGCCCCCCGCATCCTTTTGGCCTGGTGGCTCTGAGAAATGGATTTTTGGATTATGTTCTGTTTGTTTGTCCTTTTCAATTCTAGGCACAGATGATAGAGTTCTTGGATGGAGTTCCTCAGTGATGTTGACCTTGGAGACACGATTTCAGATTAGATGTCAGAGCTGTCCCAGTAAGGAAGCCCTGACACTCCATTGTGCTGTGATGTGAGAGCCACGGAGCTGACCCTGGAACTTGGTGGGCTCAGGTTATATAGGAACTAAGTTAAGTTGTAAACTGGATCCTCTTTGCTCCCCAGACAGGTGGTGTAAGAGGTATTATATCCTCTACAGTCTGTGTGTGTGCGTGTGCGTGCGTGCGTGCGTGCGTGTGTGTGTGTGTGTGTGTGTGTGTGTGTGTGTATTTTGGGGTGGGGAGATGGTGTATGTTTGTTCTTACTATATCTCTGAAGTAAATGTTCCTTTGTAAAAGATAATCTGTTAACTAGTACCAGGGCTCAATTGACCTTGAAATTGAGAGAACAAAATTGTGGATGCTGGAGACAATGGGAGAGACGACATACCCCTAAACTCCCTTAAGAGTATCAGAGAACTCTGGGGGAGAGGTGAAATGTAACACACCTGGCCTTTTGACAGTGGAGCTTTGTGGGGACTCAGGGTAACCAATGTTACTACATCTCATTTAGTGGCCTGTGGGAATCAATTCATCAGGGGCTTCTCCTTTCACCTTTCCCCATTCACACAATTTGATTTTATCATCTGATTCTCACAGCTAGTCTACAATAGGACAGTACAAAAATATTATTCTCATTTTAAAAATAAGAAAATGAGCACAGAGAAGTTAAGCCATTTGACCAAGGTCAATACAACTAGTAAGCAGAAGAGCCAGGAGGTCACAGTTCTGAATATAAATCCAGTGGTCTATTCTCATCCTCAAAGCATTCTTGCTAATCAAATTTTATTGACATTGCCTGATACACGAGGACATAGGTTCCTCTAAGGGTTCTCCATGCTTTATTCGCTACTGCTTGTGGGACTTGATGCTGTTGGAATGCTGTGGTTATAGAGATCACTACCTAGATTGTCACTGTAAATAGGACAGCTAGGAAACTGAGGGCATCTCTCTATTGTCTTTCAACAAGCGATATATTTTGATGAAGAATGACATGTAGTGTGTGTGTGTGTGTGTGTGTGCATGTACATGTGTGCATGTCCATATAAGAGGGGGGAAGAAGGAGGAGGAGAATAAGAAGGAGAAGGAGAAGGGAAAGGAGAGGAGAGGGAGAGGGAGAATGAAGGAGAGAAGGAGAGAGAGAGGGAGAAGGGGAGAGAGAGAGGGAGAGGGAAAGAGAAGGAGAAAGGGAGAGAGGAGAGAGGGAGAGAGTACAATAGGAAGCAATTGTTATTCCATTCACTTTGAGAGAAAGTTTTATATTTATATAAATTACATATAACCCTACATAGGAGGAGGATCTCTTCTGACGGGCAGACACATTAATAAATATATATTTGGGAATCTGTACAGGAAGTAACCCACTCTAAGAGGCACAGAATTTAATCAAACGTCTCTTCAGTGAATTGAAATCATAGGTGGCAAGAGGAGAGGGGGAGGGGAAGAAGCACCTTGGATCAGATTATTTTAGGAAGGAAGAGTTGGAGATAATTCAGAAGTTGCAGCAGGGATGAGTAAAACCAATGAACAACCCAGTTTTTGTGGATGGGTGGGAATGGAATCTTTAAGCTGTTTTTGTAGTTCATATTTGTAGCCAGTTGACTTCTATTTACAAATTATTCTTATCTTTTCATTCAAATAGTTCACTTAAGAACTAGGGTTATACATTACTTTTAGGAAAATGTATTTAGATTATTTCTACTTTTAGGAAAATGTATTTAGATTATTTCCAAGATGTTACGATGATATTGCGATAATAAAATTTGTTATTTAACATAGAGTTCTGTATTTTAAAAAAGCATTTAATCATCACTACCACACGAGGTAGTCAGTACAAGTATTACTAATAATATCTAATATTTATATAACTCTTTAGATTTGTAAAGCACTTTACATATCTCATTTGATCCTCATAACAACCTTGCAAGTTAAGGAGACTGGGGCAAAAGGCAGTTAAATGATTTGCCCAGTGTCACACAGGTAGTCAGTGCCTGGGGCTGGATGTAGGTTCAATTCTTTCTGACTCTAAGTACAGCACTCTGTGTCCTATGCCACATATCTGCCTTAAGTATTATTACTAATACCAATGGATGGAATTTAAGGGAAGGTAGATTTTTTTGTTCAATATGAGTACACACTCTCATAATTTGAGCTGTCTCAAATGGAAAACAAATGGAAAAGATGGAAGACATGAAAAGATGGAAGAAATGGAAAAGGTTTCTTCTTCATTATTAGAATCTCTAACAGGAGGTTTGGTGATCACAGGTAAAGGATGCCATTGAGGAGAACCTTGATTTGGCCACAGGTTGACTGAATGATCTTTGACATGCTATCAAACTCTGGTTCTAGGATTCTATTATCCCCATTGGATGGATTATGAAACTGAGGCTCAAATATATAATTTTCAAACCATAAAATCTTAGACATCCATTTTCTTTGATTTTACAATAGAAGAATTAAGTCCAGAGGTGAAACATCTTCCCACAGTTACATGGGAGGTGCCAAAGCCAGGATTCAAACCCAAACTCCTACCCCCCATTCATATCTCTTTCCATTATTCATGCTCTCTTATCTCTAAGAGAGTACACAGGATCTTAAATATGAGTTAATGAGTGAACCAGCACCTAAGTACAGTTTTTTGAATCCAGATGCAGAATTCTAACTCTAAACACAGTACTCTTACAGCTATACAACACTGCCTTTCATGGTGCTCCAATCTAGCTGCAGCTATTGGGCATTTCTAAAATCAATCAATTTAATTTCTTTTAAAAAATTCAGGTATGATTTTGATATGTCACTAACTCAGATTGGCCTCCTTCTGGTTAGTCTGAATTAGAGGTTATTTAATCCTAACTTTTCATAGTATAAATGGGGAAACTGAGGTCCAAAGAAGGAAAGTGAAATGTTTTTAAACCCTCTGAGAAAAACACTGATTCTTTAATTTGCTACCTGTCTGGTTATGGGCAGGTTTCTTAATCTCTGAGTCACAGAATATGACAGAGTTAGATTTAGGTGATCTCTAAAGTGCTTTCCAGCTTTGAACTCTATGATTTTATGACAGGGTGGCCAACTTCAAGATCCTGAAGGAGTATTAATATGAAAAAGTGAATCAACATTTTATTCTTATATAGTTTTTAGGTATTCTTAGATAAAACTAATAGCCATGGATAGAAATGACAGATTCAGATTTAAGTTCAATATAAGGAAACCATTTCTTAATTTTTAAAATTATCTTGTTTCTGGAAGATACGGCAACTCAAAAAGAAAAATTCAGGGGACCCCTTAATAGTCTTTAAATGGAATGAAAGACCTTGAGAAATAGTGAACTCCTTTAAACTAGAGGTCTTCAGCAGGAGCATGAATTATATCCTGGTGTTGGACATGGGTTGTTGATTCTATAGAGGGACTCCTTCCTGTACATATATGGTTGTGTTGTTCAATAATTTCAGTCATGTCTGACTCTTTGTGACCACATTTAGGGTTTTCTTGGCAAAGACAGTGGAGTAGTTTGGCATTTTCTTCTTCCTCTTATTTGAGAGATTAGGAAACTGAGGTAAACAGGGTTAAGTGACTTGACCAAGGTCACATAGCTAGTAAATTCTCAAAGCCAGATTTGAAACTCATGAAGACGATCCTTCTTTACTATAGACCCAGCACCGTATTCATTGTACCTCCTAGTGCTCCCTGCTATTCATACATGGCTTCAACTAAATTCTCTCTGAGGTCTTATCTACCCTGAAATTCTGAGATTATAAGCAGATGTCCAATAGTAAATGTTTAACAACTGACTCTCTGAAAATGTGCACAGAACAGAATTGTAAGGTTAACCTGCATTAACATTTTCTCCTTCATTTTTGAAGTCTAGACAAGCAATAAAAAAAAGAACAAAAACGAACACTGATTTGTAGTACTTGTTTTCAGAAGTGTAAATGCTTACATTAAATAAAATAAAAATATTAAATAAATAAATTAAATATAAAGTAAAAATTTAACAATTGGATCTTGTTGGAGCTAGTTCCAGATACCTCTGGTTTTAAGGATTAGAACTGTGCTTAGTCAATTCAGTCAAGACTGAGCTTGGACTAGAAGCCAGTGTCCCATCTCTCAGTGTGGTATTCTTTCCAATACTGCTTATTGCTCAACATTAGAGACAACTCAGTGCCAAGAGTGCTGGGCCTAGTCAGGAAGGCCTGAGTTCAAATCTAACCTCAGACTCTTATTGTCTGTGTAACAATGGCCAAGTCACTTAACCTCTGTTTGCCTCAGTTTCTCAATTGTTAAATAGATACAATAAAAGCACCTTCCTCCCAAGGTCATTGTGAGGGTCTAATAAAATAATATTTTGTTAAGTCTTAGAAGAGTGCCTAGCGCACAGTAGGTGTTATGGAAGAGCTTATTCCCTTCCTATACTCCCTCAACTATTGAGGCTTCAGTTCTACTTGTGACAGTGATTTTATCCAATGGAAAATTAATGGGGACAAATCTTGGGGCCCTTTGGGGGTAATTAATATAATTAATGCAATATGAATTGCTATATAATCATTGTTGCTGATGTAAAAGTTACAGTCTTAGCTCTATGCCTGGTTGACTCAGGATGGTGAAGGGGGGCAGAGCAGGGTGGAGAGTTAGTCCTTATTAATAATTCTGTAACGCAGACAGACTCTTTGGTGACGGACGTAGTTGATTTATCTTCAACATGCCAAGTTAAAGTCTGCTGTAGATTTAAAGACTGATTTATTTTCACTGTATTAATATGAGCAGCATCACTTGGTCTAATGATTAAGTATTCATGACTGGCTATAAATTACTCTTTCTTTGCTCTAGATAATAACAGATTATTTTTCACCACTTCTATGTGTGAATTATGAAAGAGAGTTATTTCTTTAATCTCCAGCATATCCTGCCATGAAAGGGTTTGTGTATTTAATTCTCCTGTTTTAGGAGAAGGGATTTTTTTTAAGAAGCCAAACTGGAACGAATTGCAGCTTCTGGGAATCCATTTCAGCAGGGTGGGATAGCAGAAAGAAGCTGGGACTGGGAAATAAAAGATCCAGCTTCTCATTTTAACTCTGCCACAAAAGAGTCATGCCACCTTGGGCAAGTCATTTTACTTCTAGGCCTTCAGTTTCCTCACCAGTCACATGAGACTGTCTGTACAGCTTCTCCCAGGATAACATAATGAGATAATGTTAGAACTAGCAGGCTGAGACAGTCGTTAAGAGTCAGAGGCTTGAATTCAAACTGAACTTCTGATGTTTAGTACTTCTGATGTCGAAGGGAAGTTGATTGGCCTCCTTTACCATTTCCTAACCCATAAAATGAGGGGGTCAAGCTAGGTGACCTCTTAGTCCTTTCCTGCTCTAGACTGCTCTGACTTTTTCAAATATTACTCCTCTCTGTGGACTCTACAATCTAGTTCTACAATCTAACAGTTCTTGTGACCTTGAACAAATTATGTGATCTCCAAGCTGTCCTTCTTGTCTTGAATACTTTTTCTGCATCTCTGCCTCCAGGCTTCTCTGGCTTTAGATCTTAGCTAAAACCCTTTGATCTGCAAGAAATCTTTCTTGATTGTTCTTAGGCAAGAAGCCTCTTCCCCGTGAGATCATCTCCCAGTAACCCAGTAGAAGCTTTGTCGGTTAATAGCTGTTTATATATAATCTCCTTCATTAGATGGTGAATTCCTTTTCCTTGAAGGCTATTGCTTTTCTTTGAATCCCCAGTAGTTAACACAGTGCTTGGAATTAGTGGGTCCTTAGTAAATGCTTGTTGACTTAACTTGATCTGTTGTTCAGTCATTTCAGTGGTGTTAGACTCCATGATTCCATTTGGGGTTTGCTTGGCAAAGATACTGGAATGGTTTGCCATTTCCTTCTCCAGCTCATTTTATAAATGAAGAAACTGAAGCAAACAGGGTTTAGAGACTTGCCCAGGTTCGCTCAACTGGAAGCATCTGAGGCCAGATCTGAACTCATGAAGATGAGCCTTTCTCATTCCAAGCCTGGTGCTCTTTCCTCTGTGCCATCCAGCTGTCTCTTCATCTATGATCCTAATATTTAGCTTAATGCTCTCATTTGATCAATAAGGAATTTGAGGCTCAGAGGGGGTAAACAATCTTCTACTTTACCAACCTAAGGCAAGGTCACATAGGTCATTAGGTAATGGAAGAATAAGGACCAGATCTTCTTTCTTCTTATTCTGAGACCTGTACCCAGATCTCTAGAACCCTAAAGTAATAGATGAAGCAATAATTTTACTGTATTATAGGAAGAAAATGATCTTGCTAGGTGGCACAGTGGACTTATCTTCTTGAGTTCCAATCTGGTCTCAGACTCTTACTAGTTGTGTAATCCTGGGCAAGTCACTTAACTCTATTTGCCTCAGTTTCCTGATTTGTAAAATGAGTTGGAGAAGGAAATGACAAGAAAACTCCACTATAGGAATCATCAAGAGTTACACATGACTGAAAAATAATTGAAAAGGAAGAAAACTGGATCAAGAGTTAAGACCTGGCTTTTCTAATTCTGTCTGCCACTAATGAACTGTGACTTTAGTCAAATCTATTACTTCCCTGGGTTTCAGATTCTCCTTTGTAAAATGATGGAATTGGAGTAGATTATCTCTAAGATACTATTAAGTACATAGCAAATGCTTAATAAATGTTCTATCTATCCATCTTAACTATCTATCCATTTAGCTATCTGTCCATCTGTCTATCCATTTTTATCTCTATCATCTACCTTTCAACATTGATGTTCTATGAATCTATAAAACTCAAGAGTGTTATGCTAACTTAAAGAGTCATTGTTATTTCTACATGGGCCATGAATAAAATTCTCCTGTTTCACCATGTTGTTCAGGGCCCACCCTGCTTCTCCGAACTCTCTGGGCCCATATGGGGGTTTAAAAAAAGTCCCAAAGTCTTGAAGAAAAGCTGACTAATGATGCAACTCTAGCTTCTGGCCTGTTGGAATAGATTATGCTATTTATGTCTATCCTGAAATAACCTACTTAGAATTCTGCCTGCAACCCCTAAAAGAAGAATGAGCTCAATGTAATTTAAAACTAAGAACAAAAAATGAAGGTAAGAATTGCTTCAGTGTGATACAGTACTTGGCATTTCCTAAATCACTGGAATTGATTGATTAGTGATTCCCTATGAGCATTCCAAAGAATGGGTCTTGGGTCACCAACTTCTTTTTTATAGCCTCAGAAACTGAGGTCTGGGGATATTAAAATCATAATAGCCCACATTTAGAGAGTATGGTATAGGTCACAAAGCCCCTTCCTCACAACAGTTTCTTCAGGTAGGTAATGGAAATATAATGGGAGACTGGACAATGGAGGGCTCAGTCCTGGGAGCATGTGCAGGAAAGGTGATGTGGGAAAGTGCCAGACTATGTGGAGGAGGGGTTGGGAACCTGTTCTGGGAATGTGTCATGATATGGGATGGAGAGGCCTGGCACACTACTTCAGAGCATCTATTCTGTGACTGTTCTGTCAGCTTAGTACATGATGAAGGAAAGTCTTTGGATTGGTTGATGAACCAGATCTGCACGTACAAAAGGCAGTCACTGCCCAAAATTTACCTTTCTCCTGGCAGGAGAACTTATGGTACTTACCTTGTTCAGTACTAGGAAAGAGAACAGATGATTTTGGCTGCTTAGTACCTTTTGTATGGCATTCAATCTCTCTAGTCCTCTTCCTCCTCTTCTTCTTTTTCTCCATCTTCTCCTCCTCTTCCTCTTCTGCTTCTCCTTCTTCTTCTCCTCTTTATTCCTCTCCTTCTTCTTCTCCTTTCTTCTTCCTTTTCTTTCTATCTTTCTGTCTGTTAGTCTCTGTCTGTGTGTCTCTCTGTCTCTGTATCTCATTCTTTTTGTCTCTATCTCTGTCTCTGTTTCTGTCTAAATCTCTCTCTCTTTCACCTCCCCCTCTCTTTCTCTCAGTAGTAGAAAGCTAAGAGAACAGTAAATGAAATCATCATCATGCTGAAGGCCTGAAGATTATAGTCTTATAATAATAATGTTGACAATGATGATAAGAAACCAACCATCTGCATTCACATAGGATTTTAAGTATTTTACAGTCATTATCTCATTTGATCTTACAATACCCCTAAAAATCAGTATGGATTTGAAGATTTGGTTTCTAGTCAAAGGACAGAACCTGGAAGGGACCTAAAAGCATTGAATATTAGAACATGGAACATAGGATATTAGAATTTAAAGAGATTATAATTGTTCCTAGGAATGCTTGAACCTAAGGCAAGTGCCATAAACATCTCTAGAAGGTGGCACATTAGTTACTATCAGTCTGGTGCATTGGATACTTAGGGGTGGGGAAGAGACACTGAGGCTGGGAAGGCCATCCACTTTTTTCACCACAACAATTTTTCCTCCTTACCCGTCTCCAGAAAGCAGGACATTTTGTGACTTCTGATTTAATTAATTATTTTTATAACTAGATACTGAGGTCAGTTGGCATCTTGCGGAACCTGATTCCTGCGAGGCTAAGATTAGACTACTAATCCTCTCAATGAATAGATTGATGCCTTTGGGCGGGGGGGAGGGAATTGAAAGAAAGCTAGAAGTCAACAGGTTAAAGGAACAATAGAGATGACCTTGTCCAGCCCCTGCATTTTAGAAAGAAAAGGAAGATCAGAGAAGACAAATGAACTTTTTCAAATTCACAGAAACTGAGCCTGAGCCAAGGTGGAGTCCAAAGAAACCCAAATCTCCTAGACTCCTGGACTGTTAGAGATGGAAGGGACCTAATCATCCTTATACCACCTTATTTGTGTCCCCCTCCTTCTCTTCATTCTTCAGAGGAGGAAAAATAAGCCCAGAGGGAATGCCGGGACAGACCCTAGAACCCCAGTCTCCTGGCTCCTACTTCAGTGAATTTTGAGCCAAGTTGAGCCTCCCTCTGAGAGTACTGGAAATACTATAAATGCTCCTGTCATGGCTCAGGACAGACAGCTAAGCTTGTTGGCAACAGAGAGTTGAGGGCATTTGAGCTGCTGCTGACCCCAAGAAAGAATTCCATTTTCCACAGGGAAGGTCCAAGAAGGCCAACCCTTGTCTTGCTAATCAGTATGTCTAAGTATTTCAACTTGGACCGCTATCACTTCCCAATTTACCAGTGGATGTTCCCGTCCCACCATGCCACTTGGGTAGGTAGGTAGCCTTGGTTGTTCTTGTTTAGCCTTCATTCCTAAAGAGGACCAATGACATCAGGAGGGCAATATCTTGACTAGCAATAGAATTGGATTTAAGTGAAGCAGGGCCATTCAAGGTCATCAGCCTCACTCTCTCCTCCAGGGTCATGGGAATTCAGTGGCAAGACATAGGTCAGAACAACTGATAGCCCAGGGTGCTGTGGGAGATCTTGGCCTTTTCAAGCTAAGGACTTTCAGTTTGTCTGAGGCAACATCCATTCAGTAATTGAAGGCTATGTAAGAATTCAGCAAAAGATGGCCTAGTTTGCCTTTACAAAAGAATCCGTCTGGGAGGGGATAACCCTCAGAATGCCTGCAGATAGCTTTGGACATATTTTTGAAATGGGGGAAACTAGGGGAGGAAAATGGAAGATGGTACAGGGATATGCTGGAAAGTATTTAACAATCATCTCTCGGGGGGAAGGGGGGGATAAGTATATTCAAGAAACTTTAAAGTTTAAACTACTTTATTAACATTTTCTCAGTCACTTTCTTAAGTCTAGATAGTTAACAAAACAGTAAGCCCTGACTTTTAGTATTTCCTAATTTTTGAAGTGTCAATACTTACCCTGAAAATTTAACAACTGACTCTCTTGAGCTTACTCTAGCACACCCATGAATATAAACATATTTTCCTCATTAAAATTCAGTTTTAGAAGTAAGAAAAGAAAAAAGAAACTCATTTCGGATTGAGGTTTTATAATACAGTTTGGTGCCACAGTTTGGCTTAGTGAATACAGTATTCAATTTTCTGCCTTAGACTCCTACTAGCTTTGTAACACTTAACCTTTCTCAGACTCCATTTTCTCAGCTGCAAAATGGGAATAAAAATAGTACTTACCTTACAGGGTTATTGTGAGGTTCAAATGACATAATATATTTAAAGTGGTTTACCAAAGTGCTATATAAACACTCTTACACATATTCACATAAAGCTTGGAGTAACTCCATTTGTGTGTGCATATATGGAAAGAGCACACATCTCATTACTGAGTCAAAGGGATGGATGAGATCATTTTTGTTCTCTCTCAATGAACAGAGGAAGTAGGTGAGACCCAGAGGGGCAAAGTGAGTTGACCCAAAGTTACATAGTTAGTGACAAAATAGAGACTCAAATGTATATCTTCTTTTTGAAACCCAGTCTCTATCACTATCCTCTTTTATCCAAATTTTAATTTAAATATGAGATTGGGGATGGGTGGGGAGGTTGTTACCCAAGCTTATGTACCTCCCCCAATAATGCATTTCATGGAATCTCAGACTTGGGGACATTAGTGTTCCATTTCAAACTAAACAGGAATCCTTTCTAGATGGCCCATCCTTAATGTCAGGGGGGAGGGAGAACAAAGGGTGAAGGGCATCCCACCTCTGTTCAGAGACTTCATTAGCCTCTCAAGTCTTACAGAGAAGCTCAGGTAATTTTCTGGTTATGAATCCTTTCAAAGGATTGGGGTGAGGGTAGAGTGGTACACAAAAGACCACCTGATGAAAGGCCATTCCATCTTTTCTTCAGGCTACTTACCCCGCTTAACACTGGACACAAAAAATAGGACACAAAAAATGTGCTAAGAGGGGAAGGTGATAGAGAGCCCTAATTAGGTGTTATTATAGTGCAGGAAACCATACACTTTGCCCAGCCCAATGCTCTCATTTTTCCTTTTCTTTTTTCTCTGTTCTTTCTTCTTCCCAGGCATTCACAGAAATAGGAAGTCTCTTTCCCATGAGAACAAAAATCTCAGATGAAAGTTTCCCAGACTCTGCCTAGGTTTCTGGAGACCTCCTTTAGAATCAAGAATTGGGATCTGTGAAGAGGTTAACTTGGAGTATTTTGAAATCCAAAGATGTCAGGTAAGGGGGAACTCACAGCTTGGTCTTGGCTAAAAGTCACTTCTTCTTCTTTTGTTTCTTTTTCCTTAAAAGGAAGTGATGTGACTAGATGATCTCTAAGTTTGCTTACAGACCCAACATTCTGTGGTTCTGAAGATGCAATCTTGGGTTTATTAACACCTATGTCCATTTCCTGGCTCTGGGATTCCAGACAAGTCAAGTCACTTTTTTGAGTCTCAGTTTGTTTTATCAACAAAATGATAATACCATTCCTTGGACAATTAATTCAACTCAATTCAACAAGCATTTATGAAACCCTCTCTAATTTGTGAAAGTCATAGTACTGGGCATTAGGGATATAATAATTAAAGAGTTCTTGCCCACGGTATGTTTAATTTCTATTGAATCTACATTCGTTTCAACTTTTAACATTTTTTAATGGTTTTGAAATCAGTGGTTTTGTTAACAGGATTTACTGAGATAATCTGAAACAAAGTGCCGATAATAAGATAGCTGTTTAATTAACTAGTTTCATTATCAGGAACAGATTTGCAAATGGAGAAGTCTCTAGATCAGAATTCAACCTTGCTGAAGTGAAGACAAAGATTATATGCATAAATCACAATGGAAAAGTAGATTATAAACAACCATTTCCCAGGGTTAGAGTGGTTTCCCAGGACAATTCCACAAATCCCACAATACAGTGATTCTTGAGTCACACAATACAATAATTCTAGAGTCATCTTTGGGGGTTGTGACACCCTTCCCCTCCCCCAGCAGGTCAAAGAACCAGAGTTCTGTGACGGGAGCAGGTTCTACAATCTTTGATTCTCTTCATGTAAGGTACAAAGACTTAAGAATGCAGTGACTGTTAGCATCGTCAAAGTTCAATTGACCATTTCAAGTTGCATTTTGACCTTCTGTCTCACAAGAGAGGCAGTTCTGAAAAATGTGATCTATTTGCATATTCTTTATACATATCGACTAATATGAAAATCCTAATTCCCTTTACAGTTTCAAATGTAAATATGTTAGGATGTGGAATTGCATATAGAGCTGGTTTAGAAACTCATCACTTTTCAGTGAAGGTTAAACTGAGACTATAGTCTGACTGCTGTTTTGCTGATTTACAAGCTAATGTTGTATGTATATGTTACACACATATGAATCATTTGAGGATGGGCAGAAGGGGCTCAGGAAAGACTTTAAAGAGGAGATTTCATCAGAGATGAGCCTTGAAAGATTCAAGGAATTCCACAACACATTGCTGAGAATGGAGTTCGTTCCAAGCAAAGAACGAGAAACAGAGACATATAGGATTGCCCCCATGTACCTTGCAAAAGCACTATATGAGTTTGAGCTATGATCGTCATGTATTTTGAATTGTCATGAGGAAAGTGGTGGTTATCACCAGAATTGTCAAATCTGGCTTCATATACTTATTGTGTAACTCTGAGCAAGTCACTTAAATTTTGTGTTTTCCTCAGTTTCCTCATCTCAAAAATATGGATAACAGTATCACCCACCTCCCCAGGTTGCTGTGAGATCTGCTTAGCAGAGTACTTGGCACAAGTGAGCACCAAATAAATATTTTTTTATTATTATTGCTATTATTTTTACTTGGAGGTTTTACATGGAAGCATGTATGAGACAATGAGTGACTGAATGGGTAAGAAGAGGCACAGAGGAGCATACAAATAGGGGTTTAGTTGTTCCAGAGGAAGGGGTAGCTTCTCACCATGAAAATCCTCAATGGAAGTTCTTAAGATGTAGAGCAATGTTAGCATTTATCAGGAAGGCAGCTTTCCCTCACCCCAATGTCAGCACTATAGGATAAAATTGTTTGCCCCATTCTAGTTGCAACTTCAATTACCTCCTATTACCCAAGATTAGGGGACCAGGCGGTCAAAATTAAAGAGACCGCAGGGGTCTCCAAGGACAGGGATGATTTTCATCCCTATTGGGATGAAGCTATTGAGACAAGAAGTACATGAGGCAGTCAAAGGTATTGAAAGTAAATAGAATGAAAGTAAGAGCAAAAACCACAAAGCACATGGACCTCTATGTAAAATTTGTAGACTATACTAAGTTGCATCACTCTTCCAGATCTCAAGTAATCCTTCCCTGAGCAATGTAGCTGTGCTTTATCTAAGTCTCTCTCCTACATCCTGGTGGGGCAGTGCTATTTCTAAGGAGAGGGAACAAAATGCTATATGAAATGAATAAAAAAATAAGTGGATGCTGGGAGTAGCTATATCAACTCAAAATATATTTTGAAAGGCATTAAAATAATAGTAGTTAGCATTTATATATCCCTTTAAGTTTTGCAAAGTGCTTTACTTACATTATCTCATTTGATTCTCAGCTCAACCCTATTAAGGATTTCCTATTCTTATCCCCGTTGGATGGGGTAGCTAGATGGCACAGTGAATAGTGTATTGGGACTTGAATCAAGAAGACACATCTTCTTGAGTTAAAATCTGGCCTC
This sequence comes from Bettongia penicillata ogilbyi, assembly GCA_023548195.1. Lineage (NCBI taxonomy): Eukaryota > Metazoa > Chordata > Mammalia > Diprotodontia > Potoroidae > Bettongia > Bettongia penicillata. The sequence goes on from JAJHZJ010000426.1 coordinate 2,535,144, forward strand.
AGACGCTTACTAGCTGCATGACCCTGGGCAAGTCACTTAACCCTGCTTGCCTCAGTTTCCTCATGTGTCAAATGAGCTGGAGAAGAAATGACAAACCACTCCAGTATCTTTGCCAAAACAACAACAATGAAAACTCCAACTAAACCCAAATGGGATCACCAAGAGTCATATATGAATGGAAAAGACCCAACCACAAATACCTGAGCCTGAGATTGATTATATGACTTGCTGAGAATCATGCAGGTGACAAGTGTCATGTAGGAATATAATGGCAGGCCTGGAACTCTAGGGTCTTCCTGTTTGCAAAGCCAGTACTCTATCCATGATGCCATCTTGCTGCCTTTATATAAGCACACTGTAGAAGTTGATGATTCCTGCTCAGTTCAATCCATAGAAACTCAATTTAGTTTCATCAGGTACTTACTTGCACTGGATCACTGAGGACCATTGGATTGTGAAGCTGAGAAAGTGAGGTGGTACAGTGGCCCAAGTGCTAGATTGCAGGCAGAAAGACTTAAGTCCTAATCCTGCTATAGACCCTCATTAGCAGTGTGACCCAGGAGAAGTCACTTCACTTTCTCTGCCTCCGTCTTCTCATCTATAAAGTGGGGGTAATAACAGACTACCAGTGATGTTGCGAGAATCAAATGAGATAATATTTGTAAGTTGTTTTGTAAACCTAAAAGCACTACATAAATACCAGCTATTAGTATGATTATGGAACAGAAGCTGCTATTTTGAAAAAGAAAGACTTTCTCCAAAACGAAGCATCAACAAGTACCTGATCCACTGATTTGAACTGTGAAGGCAAGAAGATAGGGTGAAAAATAACATTGGATTTGAGGTTAGGAGATTTGACTGAGGAGCGATGTGCATTTAGTAAACCAGTTAATGACTTCTCTGAACCTGTTCCTCCCTTCCATAAAATGAGAGATTAGAATAGACGATTTATAAAGGTTGACTCCCTTCTTTAGCATTCTATGTTTTTTTAGCATTCTGTTTCATGGTCCTTTTCAGCTCAAACATAGTATATTCTAGTCTAACATCCTATAGCCTTAGGTACTAAATTGAGGCAGAGATGATTTTTTTAGCTTTAGCAAAGCAGATGCAGCCAGTGTGGATATCATGAGATTTAAATTACAACCTTGAGAGGGGGCTAGTGTTAGGGACTTACTGACAATATATCAGGCCAACAAAGAAATATTTAGAAAGCACCTATCCTGTGTACAGTAAATGTGCATGATGATGGAATGGGCATTGAAGGAATATGACATGGTCTTTGCTTTGAGGACTTTGAAGTCTGGCTAGAGAGACAAAGCTACATCATCACTTCAGGGTTCTGTGATGCACAACACAACCCCTTTGTGAAAGGTTTTTGCAAGCTCCCAGGCTTGAAAAGTCATCACCCTGTTGCTAACTGGTAAACTAAGCTTGTGGGCAACAGTCAAAAAGCCTCATCTTCCTGAGTTAAATTCTGGCCTCAGACAATTACTAGCTATGTGACCCTGGGCAAGTCACTTAGTCTGATTTACCTCAGTTTCCCTATCTGCAAAAAGAGTTAGAGAAGGAATTGACAAGCTCCTCCAGGATTTTTGCCTAGGAAACCCTAAATAGGTTCATGAAGAGTCAGACATGACAGAAATGACCCAACAAACTTATCTAGGCAGTTACTAGACAATAGATCTACAGTTTATCCCCGGGCTCATATAAGAGTATGGTAGGACACATCAGAACTTGCTTTCTAAAGGCAAAGTTTTTGAGAACCTAGGATCACCTCCATACCCCAATGAGTCACTGGAGGCTGACATTGGTGTAGGATAAAACTAATCTCCATGAAGTAGGGAACAATACAAGACACCAAATGATTAAATGCTAAATTAAGTGGCACAGACCAAAAGTACCATGAGAGGACAGACAAAGGAGAGATAGGCAAGAATAGTCAGAGAAGGCTTTAAAGAAAACTAGTTTGTACTTACATTGAAGAGAGAGAGAGTTTTTTTAGGGAAGGGTATACGAGTGTGCTTGTATATGTGTAAGCATGTATTATTGTCTCACCATGCGCCAGGCAATTGTGCTAAATGTTGGGGCTACAAAGAAAGGCAAAAACAGTATTTCTCAGCTCAAGAAGCTTACATTTCTAATATGGGGGAAAATGGGAAGATCATTTTGGACAGCTGAGCTATATACAGAGAAAATGGAAGTCTCAAATGAGTGGAACTGGAAGTGAGGAGAGAGGCAAGGAAAGGAATGGGAAAGGCCATTTGCAAAAGGTAGAAATTGACCTGAATCTTGAGGGAAGCCAGGAGGCAGAGGTATGAACAGAGAACATTTCAGATATGGGGTACAGTCAGTGCCAAGGCAGGGGTATGGGGAATGGAATATTATGTGAGGAACAAGAAAAAGTGTACATGAGAGAATTTTTTGGGAGGAGGGAATAATCAGGGAGGTTGGGAGAGAAGATGCCATGAACACAGTCTCACTGTGTTGAGGAGGAAATGAAGGAACCAAAAATGGAATGAGCTTCTCTAAAGAGTGAGCTCCTCCAAAGTGCAAATGTATGTAAGTGGAGGCTGCATGACCATCCGTTTGGGACTGTACAGGGCAAGTGATGCAGTGGAAGTGGAGTGGGCAGGCAGGGCTGGGTTAGACAACATCTCAGCTACTTTTGAACTGAAAATTTCTGAGCTATTAGAATTGTTGAAAAGGTGAAGGAATCTCATTCCCCATTCTGAACTCTATTACTTACCTTCAGAGGACTAGGAGGGGAGATCTCAAGCCCAGGCATACTGTTGCCCTTGTAGACAATGGAGCTTGTCTCCTATTAAGTGAGATTGACTCAGTGCCCATCTCTCTGTCTTTTGGTGACCATGTAGATATTAGAAGAGAGAAGTGTAGAAATGGTTGGTTTTCCCCTCTTTATTGCTTCTGTTTAGGATTACTCACTCAAATTTCTTTGGCCTTGAAAGCTTACAAACTATAGATCCCTGATAAGGAAGATATTATTAAGGACTGCTATGTTTCTGCTTATGGTCTGTAACCATTTATCCCACCCATACACACCTAGAGGGAAGATCAAGTAAGGGTTGGCTGTTGTAAGGCACACAAACACAGCACACAGGAGGGTGGCTAGCACAGGGTCACTCTTAATCTGGTCCAACAAAAAAACACACTAAAAAGGGATTAATAATCTTACTTTATTCTAGTCCAGTTTTCTCAGAAGAGGATTGCTGATAACGGGAATACAAGCTCCTACAGCATTCCCTCACAACCCTTCTCACAAGGACTGGTGAGAAGGGGAGACAATTACCCCTACATCTCGATGGGGTCAATTGAAATGGACACAACTTGTACCTCCCCTAAGTCCTCTAAAGTTTCAATGGGGACCAGTTGAGGCAAGCACAGATTCCCCTAAGCCTCGATGGGAGTCGATAAAGGCATGCATAGCATTCCAGTTTGGGCATTCAACGGTAAGGTTTCCCCCAAACAACAATGTGGGCCAGCTGAGGCAAACAAAGATTTGTTGATTCAACCCTAAGGGTTCCCCACTCACTGACTAGTGACCTCCTATTTTTAGGGCATCAGACAAAGAAGGTATATTGCTTCAATGACCTCACAAGTTTACATCACTTTATCCCTGTATCTCACTGCACAGATTTATATATTTTTTATCATTATATAATGCTGTGCAAATGAGGTGGAGATGTTTTGAACCATATCTGTGGGAACTCCTATCTAGTACCTGGAATCTAGAGATTGTTATGGCTATGGATCCTGGGAAACTGAACTCAAAGAAATAATAACAAAAATTCACTTCACACTCACTACAATTTACCCTACATACACTAAAATTCACCTTACATACAGATGTATTAGGTGCAGCAGGGTCTTGTAGGGAACACAGTTAGGAGGCCTGGGTTCTGGTCTTGGCTTTTTCATTTAGTAGGTGTTTGACTTTGGGCAAATCCATTGTGTGTGTACTTGTTGCTATTGTTTCTTCAACTTTAGGAGTTGAAGTGGGCAAAATAATCATAGGGTGCTAGAGCTGGTAGGGACCCTCTGTAGCATCTCATCTACCTATCTTCCCTTTATTTTAAAGGTGAAGATATGAAGGCCTAGAGAAATAGAATAACTTGTCCAAGACCCCACAGAAAACTCATGTCAGAGCCAGGACCAGAACCCAGGTGTACTGAATCCTAGTCTAGAGTCCTGATTCCACATAGGCTCTCTAAGGTCATACCGATCATTGTCATATAGGAAAAGAGCACTAAATCTGGAGTCAAATGACCTGAGTTCAAATCTACTCTCTGACGTTAAGTACCTGTGAAATGGAGCAAGTCACTTTTTCTCATTCATCTTGCCTCATTTACCTCATGTGTAAAATTAGAGTGCTGGACAGATGACCTCTTAGTTTTTTTTTTCCTCCTAGCTTTAAATTTAAGATCCTCATTCTTCAATAGCCTGGTTGTTTGCACCTGCAAGGGATCACTGGATGTGGAGTTTAGAAAGCCCAAATTCAATTCTGTCACTAGAGCATGAGCATGGAGAGCACACTTACCCACTCTGAGCCACACTTTGCTGTTGGCTAATCATTTTCAGTCATGTCTGACTCTGTGACCCCTTTTGAGGTTTTCTTTGGCAGACAATGGACTGTTCTGCCATTTACCTTCTCCAGCTCATTTTACAGATGAAAAAACTGAGGCAAACAGGGTTAAGTGACTTGCCCAGGCTGGATCTGAGCTCAGGTCTTCCTGACTCCAGGCCTAGCACTCTAAATACTGCCCTTGAACCACCATTTCTAATCAGGCAAATGAGGTTAATGACAGAAGTTATGTCACTGGGTTGCATTCTGGATCAAATGAAAACAAAATAGAGTGTTTTACAAACCTTGAAGTCCTATATAAATGTCAGCTACTGTTAGTATGATCCTTGGATCATCTGGTAAACAAAGACCTAAGTACCTTGGGATATCAGGATCGAATCCTTCCTCTTTGAAAGTTCACCTGCTGATCCTAGTGGGAAAGTAAAATGCCTTCACAGAGCAAAGCAATAGAGGAGACAGCACTATTTATCACTAGACAAATGGAGCGGAGTGGGATGTATTAGGTGCACGTATTAGGTATCTTGTAAAGAACATTGGCTTGGAAGTTAGGAGGCCTGGGTTCTGATCTTGGCTCTTCTACTTAATAAGTGTTTGACTTTGAGCAAATTTCTCTGTCAGTCACCTGTTTTATAAATTGGAGATAATATTACCTATGTAAAAGTACAGGGCTGAGACAACTGATCTTTTGAAATTTTTCCAGCTATAACAAGTATGATTCTAAAGACATTTTCATTGGGATTTTTTTCCTTTATACTTGTCTTGTTTTCATATTTTGCTAGAGAATTAATTAATGAATCAATAAATGAACACTTATTAAGCACCAGTTATGAGCCAGGCACTGTATAGGCTCTGTGGATACAATTATAAAAAATGGAACAGTTTCTACTCTCAAGGAGTTCCAACTGATGATGACCAATGATGACAGTTGCATCACTGTCTTTCATCAAACATTTTATAGTTTACCAAGAAGTTTCATAGCTAGGTTCTCTTTTGATCCTCATCTGTATTTCAGATGTAAAAAAAAATGGAGGTTTCTGGGAGTAAAGTGATGAGGAAAATGTCCCACAGACCATTAATACAGAACCAGGACTGGATGATGTCCATTCCGTTGTGCTTTCTCAAATATCATGAGGCAGTTAATGACACAGTGGAAAGAGCACTGGGATTGAAGTCAGGAAGATGAGTTCAAATCCAGCCTCAGACCCTGACTTAGTTGTGTGATTCTGGGGTAAGTCACTTAACCTCAGTTTCCTCAAATATAAAATACAAACACACACACATATATATATATATATATATACATATATATATATATATATACACACACACATACACATACATATATTTATATATATATACACATATATCATATCAATGTATATGTATATATGTATGTATATACATATATATGTATGGATATGTGTGTACATACATACATATACATACATATACATATATATATATATATAAAACATAGCACCTACCTCAAAGCAGATGGATGAAACATGATAATCTGTAAATCATTTAGTACAGTGTTTGCTCACAGAAGGTGCTTGATAAATGCTTGTTACCCTTCTCCTTTTCCAAAATAGCAATCTAAGTTTCTCCAGTTGGATTAATGTTATAAGTAACATAAAAGAATTACAAGTTTTATAACTATGAATCAGAATAATGAGAAAATGTGATTTGTTTATTTTAACAATATGGGAAAAAGTGTGACACAGAGGAAGACACCTCATCTCTTTGGCCATATTTTATGAATTCATTCTAGCCCTTGCTATTTGGTTTCTTCACAGTCACTAATTGCTAAAGTAATTTTTGTCTTCATTAATAGAAATCCATATTCACAATGAGGGAGGTAATAATTTTGCTATGCTTCATCTTTGCCAGATCATGGCTAGAATATTTCTCCTCTCCCCTCTCCTCCCCTCCCCTCCCCTCTCCTCCCCTCCCCTCCCCTCTCCTTTCCTCTCCTCCCCTCTCCTCCCCTCCCCTCTCCTCTCCTCCCCTCCCCTCCCCTCTCCTCCCCTCTCCTCTCCTCCCCTCTTCTCCCCTCCCCTCCTCTTCTCTCCTCTCTTCTCCTCTCTTCCCTTCCCCTCCCTTCCTGTCCCAGCTTCTCTGCCAATGAGAACAAGTGACTTTTGAGGTCCATTCTGAAATTCAGAAATTTTGTGACTATTACAGTAGAAAACACTCCAGTATTACTTTTGAAATAACAGAGAAACATCTAGCTTCAAGAATAAATCCTGACCCTGGTCTTGATCTCTAGGCTACTGTTCTACCCACTGTACCACACTACTCATCATCCCCTCCTACAACTGAACTGAACTGAATTGGCCAAGAACAGAGTTCTACTGGGCTTTCTTGGTGTCAGTCTATTGATCTGTGTTGCTGCTGTTCAGTCATTTTGCAGTCGTGTCTGATCCCTCATGACCCCATTTGGGGTTTCTTGGCAAAGATACTAAAGTGGTTTCTCATTTCCTTCTCTGGTTCATTTTAGATGAGGAAACTGAAGCAGACAGGGTGGAATGAATTGACCAGAGTCATACAGCTAGCAAGAATCTAAGGCCAGATTTGAACACATAAAGATGAGTCTTCCTGACCGTAGGCCAAGCACTCTATTCACTGGGTCACCTAACGATCCCTATGGATCTGTAGCAGCTGTTAATCATTTCATTTATAAGTTACTCTTATGATGTTCTGTTTCTAAGAGTGAAGAATCTGCCTTTATGGAACAATTCCCAGGCCCTTTGGTGGGCGGTAACCGGATGTGAAAAGACACACACAGACACATGCTCTACTTTAAAAATAAATTTTCGTCTGCCAACTAAAGACAGACTTCTAATGTGCCACATCTCACATGAATTTCATTTAATTTGTTTGCTTTTTACTGGTGATTGCTTTTTAATTATTGCAATGTTGAAACAACTTGCTCAGTTTCTGAAGATATGTTGGTGTTGGGCAGGAGAAAGAAGTAAAGAAAAGGGTGATCTGAAAACTCTGTGACAGCTGCCTGCGGTGAATGTTCCTAAGTACAATGACCTTCTAGTATATTCAAGGCTGGTCCTTTTAACTTTCTAGTGACAACAAGACTGTACTTTATTGTTTAAAGTAATATTTTATTTTCCCCCTAATTATATGTTAAAATAATATTTAGCATTTTTTTTTAGTTTTGAATTCCAAATTCTATTCCTCCATCGCTCCCTTCCTCTTCCCTGAGGTGGTAAGCAATTTGATATAGGTTATGTATGTGCAGTCAGGTAAAATATTTCCATATTAGTCATTTGGTGGAAGAAAACTTCAAAGCAAAGAAGGAAAGAAAGAAAGAAAGAAAGAAAGAAAGGAAGAAAAGAAAGGAAGGAAGGAAGGAAGAAAGAAAGAAAGAAAGGAAAAAAAGATAGGAGTGTTTTATTTTCAGTCTGGGCTCACAATTTGTCATGATGAGAGTTCTAAATTCTCTCAAAGTTGGTTACTGATGATGCTTTTTTGTATAAATTGCTCTATTTTCTTAAGTATATGATTTTTTAAAACATTTATTTTTTGTGTATGTCAGGCTCCTTATTAAACATTGGAAAGACAAAATTGAAACAGTTCCTGGCTTCCAGGAACTTAAAATACCATTAACTTTGTAGAGTATTTATTCAAAGTGGTACAGGAAAGCATTATGTTTTCATATCTGAGTACCCACTGACCACTTTGAGACTGCGACCTCCTACATCAGCACCTGTTCAAATATCCTCAGCAGAACACAGGACAGAGGCTCACAAATCCAGTTTTCAGCGGCTCCTCGATGGAGCCCGAAAAAATTGCAAAAGTAATTCTCTTGAGAACCTGTGATCAGATTATGCAAAAAAAAGCAGACTTGCTGATGAAGGCAGAACCACAAGGTGCCCAGGTGGCTCTTGTAGATTTCAGCTTCTTTTGGCTCCATGACAAGCTTCTCCTTCATTTGATTTCAAGTCCAGGAATTGATCTACACGTGTGCTTTTAGTATTGAACAAAGTCTGTTCATTTCTCCAAAGGAAAGTAGTGTCTAACAGTCAATAAGCTTTTATCAAGCTCCAGGCATTGTACTAAGTACTGGGAATACAAAAAGGGACAGGGGAAGTTACTGCCTTCAAGGAGCTCACAATCTAATGGGGGAGACGAAGTAAATAAATATGTACGATCAATCTCTATACTGGAAAAATGGAAATAATTAAGAGGGAAGGCTCTAAAATTGAGAGGAGTTAAGAAAGGTTTCCTGAAGAAGTTTGGTTTTTAGCTGGGATTTGACATGTGAGGGAAACCTGGAGATAGAGATGAGGAGGGAGAGCATTTCAGGCATGGGGAACAGCCAGAGAAAATTCTGAAGCTGAGAGATGGAGTGTCTCCTTTAAGTAACAACCAGGAAGCCAGTGTCCCTGAATGGAGAGTACCTGCCTGGGAGTAAGTTGTAAGAAGACTGGAAAGGTATGAAGAGGGTGGTGGTGGTGGTGGTAGTGTGTGTTAGGTTATGAAATACTTTGAACACTAAACAGAAGCTTTTGAATTTAATTGTGGAGATCCTGATTCCCAGTGTAGTGCTCTATCCATTGCACCACCTACCTGCCCATTTCCATATAATCTCCGACAAATTACTTAACCTCAGTCTGCCTCAGTATCAGGGTGTCTAGGTAGGTCAGTGAATGGAGTACCTGGCCTAGAAGACCTGAATTCAAATCTGTCCTCAGACACTTACTAGCTGTGTGTCCCTGGGCAAGTCACTTAACCCTGTTTCCTTCAATTTCCTCATCTGTTAAATGAGTTGGAGAAGGAAATGGCAAATACTTCCAGTACCTTTGTCAAGAAAACCCCAAATGTTGTCATGAAGAGTTGGACATTGCTAACAACTACTAAAAACTCAGCATCCTGATCTTTAAAATGGGGATAATAATTACACCTATCTTAAAAGGTATTTGTGAGGATAAAATGAGATATTTGTAAATCACTTTGCAACCTTAAAGGATTATGTAATTGCTATTATTATTTGCTGCTATTGGCATGTTGCCTCTGTCTTTGATAGCAGGGACTGACTATTGCCTTTCTCTGAATTCCCACAGCTTGGTATAATGCCCTGTGCATAGTAGGCACTTAACAAATGCTGGTTGATTGACTGGGCAAGCACATTTACAGTTGGGTAGCGTCATACTCCCCACATCAGTGTATTTTTGTTTGAGCATTAAGTTAAACTTGCAATCAGGACTTGAGATGTTTAAGTTTATTACATAGCTTGTAAGAATTCCATTGAAACTCCACTGAATTAGAGCTATATGCTTTCTCCTTGGAAGTTATTTAATGTATCGTCAAATACAAAAGGAATCTTTCCACAACTTAACCAATGTGTTATATCATTGTTCATTTTTAGTCTTGCTCATGCTGTGGATGCTTCTGAATCAGAACCTGTAAACCTAATCCTGAACATCAGTAAACAAAACTGAACATTCAGTAAACGGAAGGCATTTGAAGCATTCCAAGAGGGTATCTTTCTCTCTCTTTTAAATGATCTCTAGAGACAGGGTGATGTATTTCTTATGCTTTCCTTTTTTCACTTTAATCAATTTGCCTGGTATTCACATTCTGAATGGATCTCAGACCCTTGATGATGATTCCACTGCTTCTCAGACCTGGGAGAAGTCCAGATTGTTAGGAGTGGCTGAACCCCCAACATTGAGAAGCAGTGATGATTGAAAATTACAATGTCCCAAGAACTGGTCAATCTGTATCTTCAAAAGTTTTGAGAGTAATATGACCCTAAAAGTATCAGATCTTTCTAGATCTGTTTTTTAATCATGTCTCTCCTCTTCTTGAACTTATAAAGTTGATTTTTTGGAAGTCATGTATAAAACTACATTTTTCCCTAATAAATTTAATTCTTTTAGATTCAGTTCAATATTCTGGATGGTCCAAAATGGTTGGTGATCAGAGATATGGTACTCATTTAATGGTAAGTTTCATTTACCTGAAATATGTCATTCTTCCTTATTAAAGTTTGCTTGCACTGTTAAATTCTTTATGTGTGTGATATATAATGTTATGTTTTGAAAAGAGCAATGTATTTGAAATCAAGAAACTTGGGTTCAAACCTAGGTCCATTCTTAAATATAAGTTGACTTCTCTTTGCCTCAGTTTCCTTACCTGTAAAGTGGGGATAATAATACTACCTACCTTCATAGGACTGCTATAGGGAGGGTGTTTTGTAAAACTTAAATATAGAAATATGAGCTGGATACCACACTCATATAATTGATGACCAGAATGATTAGAATGCACTTAACGTTTGAAATGGTATACGGAGTACCCTTTGGCCATTGTCATTTCAGTGAAGATGATTGAATTATGAAACACTCTTGGACTTTGGTCTTAAAAAGGGAGTAGGAATATATCAGAGAGATACATAGAGAGCTATTCAGTGGCAGAGATCAGAGACTATACAATGAATTGTGTTCATGAGTTATTGAGAGCTTGCTCATCCAAATAACTCTCCCTCTCGAGAGAAGTTGTATTTGTGTTCCTAGACCCTTTCTGCTAGACAGAGATGAGAATTCCACTTGAATTAATGAATCCAGCCTCCTGGAAAGAAAAGGATTAACCCTCTAACTGTGACATAGAATAACAGCAAGGGACAGAACCATTTGGGAAGGTGATACCCCTGTTGTTCTCTGCCCTGGTGAGACCACACTGAGAGTACTGTGTTCAGTTTTGGCACAATGATTTTAATAGGACATCAGTAAACTAGAAAGCATCCCAGAGGAGAGCAATGGAAAATTGCTTTTCCATTAAGCAATGGAAAAGGTGCTGAAGATCATGCTAAGTGAAGATTTATTGAAAGAACTGGGTACATTAGTGAAGGAACAAGCAAACAAACAAACAAATCAATGTTGCCTTTTTCTATTGTTTATCCTTTGATTTTGAAGAGGATCAATGATATCCCAAGGTCATGTCTTGACTCACGTTTGAGTTGGATTTAAGTGAGGCAGAGTTACACAAAGCCTCACTCTCTCTTCAAAAGTCATCTAAATCCAACAGCAAGACAAAAGTCAAGATGACTGGAGATGGCGTCTTTGATATCTGACCAAACTCGTGCCCCACAGCTATTGCTTCAGCTTCCTTCCCAGCTGTTGGAACAAATTGTTCTCATGCGCTCATTCTGCTGGACAAAATCTTCTCACGATTCTCACCCTTCCAATTCACCAACAGGTTTGAGGTCTGTCGGTTATCCTCAATCTAGTTTAGCCTGCCTGCCAAGATGGTTTTACCAGGTGTGGCCGCTGGGCATGCTACAGCTTCTTTAAGCCCCAGATTAGGTTTGAGTGCCAGGTAGAAACCAAAGGTGGATGAGCAGCCATGAAAAGGGCTCAGCAAACCCTCACACCAGAGGGGCTAGTCCTTGAACACCTCACACGCCCAGATATGGTCTCACTACAGAATTTTCACCTGTCTCCCTTAAGTCTCTATTAACTTGATCATTCCAGAGAATTGTGGACTTGACAATCTCAGCGGTAGTATTTGAAAAGAAAAAAAATATTCTCTAATTCCAAGTATCTTAAGACCCTTAAAATATTGAACTCTTGATAAGTATATATAGCTATATGTATACATATATATACATATAGTATGTATGTGTATAAATTATATATACATATAGCATCTATGTACATGTGTATATATGTATATGTGTGTACATGTAATATGTACATATAGATAGATAGAGAGATAGAGATTTTTTCTAGCTCTTCTAATTAAAATAAAAATGAATGTTTCCATGTTGAGGATATACTACTGCAGGCTATGAGCGTCTGGGGATAGATCTGATAGAGGTGGCTGTGGTTATGCACCTGGAAAATTAACATGCACACCTGTTGTAGAAACAATTTCTCACATTTGCAAATGATATAAAACCCGAGAAGGGATTCTTCAGAACAAAGAGTCATTTGCATACACAGGAAAGAGGGATGCATTGTTTCCTGACATAGTCTCCTGCTCCAGTTCAGTACTTGTCCTACCCTCTCTCATTTCTCCTGGACTTCCTCTCAAATAAACTGATCTCACTTCCTGAGGTTTGCATCTGCTGGTGCTACATACAAATCACAGACCCTGAAACTTCAGGGGGCTTATAAATGTTATATTTGGATGAAAAGAACTTGATAAGACTTTCTTATCAATGCTGGTATTACCATGGGGATGATATCACAGAGTCTACATTCATTTTCTAGGGGTCTGGCCAGTCTCCACCTTTGTCAAAGAAGTTACACTCTTCATGATCACTCAAATCAAGTATCATACATAAGCCACCAGGGTTCTAACTTGGATATGCCTTTACTACCTCTCCTGTACACAAAGTTATTACTAGTGTGCCCTTCTTCAAGTTATTCTCTTTGTCTCTCTTTCTCCTCTCCCCCATTTCCTCTTCTTATTTTTCTATAGCTAGGTGGCATGGTGGACCTGAAGTCAGGAAGACCTAAGTTCAAATGTGGCCTCAGACACTAGCTGTATGACTCTGGGCAATTCATTTCACCTCAGTATGCCTCAGTTTTCTCACCTATAAAATGAAGAAAATAATAGCACCTACTTCACAGGGAAGTCATGAGTATTAAATGAAATAATATTTGTAAAATACACTTAATACAGTAGGTGCTTAATAAATTAATATACTAGGTTCTTAATAAGTTATTTTCTCCTTCCTCATTTCCTTTCTCCCTTCCTTCTTTTATTTTCCTTCCTTCCATCCTTCCTTCCTTCCTTCTTTCCTTCCTTCCTTCCTTCCTTCCTTCCTTCCTTCCTTCCTTCCTTCCTTCCTTCCTTCCTTCCTTCCTTCCTTCCTTCCTTCCTTCCTTCCTTCCTTCCTTCCTTCCTTCCTTCCTTCCTTCTTTTCCTCTCTCATTCTGCCTCACACAAGCTACTTTGGCTTAAGTCATTACATCTGTCCCACTGCCTACCATTCACACTATTGATTATTGTACCGGTGTTGTACACTTGGAACTAGTCTCTACCACCATGTCTATTTAATCACTAGTGTCAATGGAATGTCTTGGTGTAGTGAATGAATGAATAAATGAAAAAATGAAAAAAACACTAAGTGTTTACTATATGGAAACTGTGCTGGACTTGTAATTAACAAAGATTTGGGATCATTTGCCACCATAAACCCTTACTGTGTGACATTGGGTAAGTCACTAATCCCCTTTGAGCCTCTGTTTCCTCAAATGTAAAACTAGGAATATTTACCTTAACAGGCTGTTATAAGGAAAGTGCCCTCTGATCTTCATGCATTATTGAACTGTGGGTCATTATTGTTATTAAAATTATCCAGGGAATTATTGAGAACTGGGAGAAGCCACGTACTCATGTGACCATATTTCTTCCAGAAAGTTTTCTCTGACTATTCCGGTCTTCACTAATCTCTCCTCTAAACTCCTAGAGAATTTAGAGTCTTTTCATTTATGCACTTAATCATATTCATTTTTTAGCTTTCACCTGAAATATTAATAAAATCTTAAATAATCACAAAATAAAATCACACACCACAAAACTCAGATGTGTAAGGAATATTAGAGACTACTTAGACCAGGCTATTCTTGGAAAGAAATCCTTCAACAACTTTGCCCATTAGTGTCCATCCAATATTTGTGTGAGGATTTTCAGCAATAGGGATTCATTATCTCCTGAAGCAAACCATGCCACTTTGAGGCAATTCTAACTGTTGGGAAATTTTTCTTAATATTAAGCCTAACCCTGACTTTATCTACTTTCTTTACCACAGAGGACAGGGTTCATAGTATGAAAAAAAGTACTAATGTTCAGTTTGGGTTTGAATCCTGGATCAGCTACCACTTGTGTGATTTTGGGACCCTTCCTTGCTCCCCTTGGGACTCAACATTATTGTCTCTGAGTGGTGAGGTTTGCACTAGATCGATTTTTATGACCCTTCTACTTCTAAAGCTAAGTCCTTGGAGAACAGGTAATTAATAATTTTTTTTCATATTTCTGATATGAAATAGGAGGTTAACAAATGTTTCTTGTTTGAGTGATTCTTTGAGTTGTGATTGTCTGACTACTGGGGGAAAGATTAGAGTTGTAGCTCTGGGGATCAGAATTATGGAGGACAAATGGGTTAATAATAGAAGGATGGTATTAAGCTAATTAGGTTGATATTACTTACAGTGAAATTGATGTTGTGTTGTAAGTTTGTACAGCTGATATAAGTTAATAAGTTGAAGAATGCTAAGTTGCATAATCAGTGTTGTAAGCTGCCCAGTGATAAAATGACAGGCTGCCACGAGCCAATTGAAGCAAAAGAACATAGAAGAAGGAATCTGTTGTTGGTAAGAATATCACAATAGAGGAAAAAGGAAAAACCCAGGACAAAGATTTCAACTTGATTATTAATGGCCAGCATGCAAGGCTTATAAGACAGTCATGGGTTAGTTGTACACAGTCATTTTGGCACACTCTGTTGCTAGGAGGGGGTTAAAGGTTCTAAAGACTCTGAGAGGTTTTAGGGGAATTTGGGCAGGTTAACCTCATCACCCTACTTCCTTGGCAGTACACAAGGACAATAAAGCTTGCCATGATGCCTAATTGGATGTGAGAGACTCTATATTGTGTTGGTGATCCAAGAAACACAGCATGATACGGTCTAAAGAGCACCAGATTTTAAGTCAGAGAACCTAGGTTAGAATCCCTGCTCTCTTACTTGCCAAATGTGTATGTTGTCTTGGGCAAGTTACAACCTCTCTCATTCTCAGTTAACCTCATATAAAAAGGAGGTAATATTTCTCTCTTATCAAGTTTTACCTTATTAGATTTGATTCAGTATTTAGCCCAGCTGAATATTTTTTTCTTTTCTTTTGATATTCTGGTTCTATCATCCAATGTGTTAGTTCTCCCTCTAAGTTTTGTGTTATCTGCTAATTTAGCAAAGATGGATCTTATACTTATATCCATGTCATTGTTTAAAATGTAAAACAGCACAGAGTCAAGCACAGATCCCTATGGCATTCAACTAGATACCTTATTCCAAACATATATTGATTAATTAATAATTACTTTGCAGGTCCACCATTCGAAAAGGTTTTTATATGCCTAACTGTACTTCTATATAATCTAGCTCACTTTTCTCTATCTTACCTAGTTTGGGAGGACTACTGAGAAGAATCTTTGGTAATTATTAACTGTATAATAAAAGAAATATACTTTTATTGGATCATTGATTTAGAGCTTGAAGAGAGACCTTAGAGGCCATGAAATCAAAATTCAATCCTCTCACTTTATAGATGAGTAAAATGAGTCAAGTCAATAAACATTCATCACGTGCCTACTATGTGCCAGCCAGATACCATGTTAAGTTCTGGGGATATCAGAAAAGGCAAAAGAAAGTCCTCACCCTACAGGACAAAGAGGTTGAGTGAGTTTCCCAAGGTTATATAGCCAGCAGATGCCTGAGGCAGAATTTCTATCTCAGCCTTCCTGACTCCAACTCCAATGCCCAATTTATTCTACAACACTGGTTCTTTTACTGCTAATTTCTAGCTGGATCATTATAGTTTGGGAAATTGTGCCAGCCCAGCATTGAGTATTATGAACTGCACCTGAGGAGAATTACTAGCATAGAAATAACAGTCACTGAAGGATATCTATGAGTGACTCTTGGAGAATACTCATTCCAGGTCACGGCTAAATGGTAAGGCTTTTGCCATCCTTCCTCCTTCTGTGATGTATTACCCTCATATATCATCTCAAGAACATTTTTCTGATCATTTGAAACTGCACTCTGTCAGTAAAGGGACTTTGTTTGATGAGACATTCAAACCTGACATTTTTAGCAGAATGCACTATACATTGGCGCACACTAACCTTCTTGAGGAGATGAGAGAAAAGAAAGAAAAATCGTGTTTGTGCATGCAATTTGATGCTGGGAGGAGCAACTTATAATACGCTCAGTGAAACTAAGGAGAGGAGAAATTTATGCAGTAGTTGTAGCTCTAAAATGAAAGGGAATAGATAGTTGTCAACAAATATTTATTTACCTACAAAATACTTTCTAGTTGCTAAGTACTAGAAATATAAAGAAAGGCCCCCCAGGAGCTCATATTCTATTGGATATTAATGCTTGAGTTGGATATTGGATTGTTATTTAGGGCTTGTGGCTGGGAAAACAAAAGGGAGTAGAAAGACTTTCTTCTTACTCTCATTGTCCATTACTACTAATACTTCATGGAGGAGTGAAATGGGAAAGATGAAAAAGGACAGGGAAAAAAAAGAGAAAAGAAGTGTGGAAGGAAAGAATGAGAAGAGAGAGAGGATCAGAAGGGTGAAGAAGAGAGGGGAACAGAGATGAAGAAAAAGAAGAAGAGAGCAGGATGAAAGGAAAAGGAGCAGAGTATAATAAAAGATCATGGGAAGGAAAAGGAGAGAGGAAAGAAAGGATTGAGAAGGAAACAGAAAAAAAGTAGAATCAGATTTTCCAAGGTGCAGAGGCCTCAGAAGTTATCTATTCTCAGACATACCTGAGGGGAGAAGTGTAGGTGTATGCCCAAGTAAGGTAGTTGTACCTGAACCAGAAATATATTGTTCAGATCAGGTAACTGAAATTTTTTTTTGTATTGAGTAAAAGGGAATATTACCAGCTTTGGAAATTAATTGTGATGATGTCACAATCCTTTACTTCTCTGAGCCTCAATTTCCTTATCTGCAAAATGTATGAATGGACCTGTGATTTCATCCATGTAGGCTTCCCTTCAAAGGTACAGATTACTACCTTTCCAGGTCTTTCCATTGTAAGTCATTCTCTTTAACCACCATAAATCTTTAATAAAGATCCACCCAAAATGCTGAGCTTCACTCTATGCATTTTAACATCATGAGGTTACCACTGTAGAAGGAGCTCTGTGATTCCCATTTTTGATCACCCATTTCTTTGATGACAGCTTTTATTCCATTTGTTGAAAGCAAATCATCTTTGGTAACATGTTGCAACCTATTTATGCACATTCTACTGCACTCTGTGGCACTTTCAGTGACCCCTAATTTTGATCTTCCATGACTCTCAGGTGTCAGCAGTGGATAACTGGTATCAGATGAATGGGTTTTATATTTCTTGATAGGTCAACATCTATAAAATGAGGATTATTGCAATTTTCAAAAAAGAAATTACAAAACACTTGCTAATATGCATGATTAAAGGAATTTTCCCACAAGGAGTTCCCTTCTTTTGTGAAATCACAGATGGCAGATGAATGGAATGAATAATCACACACCCACACCCACCCACAAACACACATACACACAAACACAAGTACACACACACAAACCCAAAACAAACCTCTCAGGTTGTTGAGAAGGAAGTGCTTTACAGATATTATAGCACTATATAAATGCTACTACTTTCCAATAGCAATGTTTTCTGAAGCAATGAGACTGTACTGCATAAGAAAAATAGCATTAGGACCGCAGCCAGGAGAAGTCTGTGATCTAATCTCAGCTCTGATACTCACAAGGTCTGTGATCCTAGGTAAGTCACATGGCTTTTCTGAGCCCTGTTTTTTCAAGTGCAAAATGAGGTAGCACTTGTGCAGATTGCAGATTTGTTATCAGGAAAGTGCTTTGTAAATGTCAGGCTGTTAACATTGGAGAAAAAAAAAAGATTTGGTTTTGTTACAGAAAATTTCTTTCTTTTTTTTTAATATTTATTTATTTATTTAACTTTTTACATTCATTTTCTCAAAATTTTGGGTTCCAAATTTTCTCCTCTTTTATCCCCTCCCCCCACCCCAATACCCCAAGCAATCTAATTTTCCCTATCTCCAATCTACCCTCTCTTCTGTCATCCCTCCCTTCTCTTGTCTCCATCTTCTCTTTTCTCCTGTAGGGCCAGATGACTTTCTATTCCTCATTAACTGTATGTCTTCTTTCCTAGTAGCAACAACAATACTAAACAGTTCCTAAAACTTTGAGTTCCAAATTCTCCCCATCCCTCCCTCTCCACCCATTCCCTTTGGGAAGGCAGGCAATTCAATATAGGCCATATCTGTGTAGTTTTGCAAATGACTTCCATGATAGTCGTGTTGTGTAAGACTAACTGAATTACCCTCCATCCTAACCTGCCCCTCATTGTTTCTCTTCTGTCTTTTGATCCTGTCCCTCCCCAAGTGTTGACTTCAAATTGCTCCCTCCTCCCTTTGCCCTCCCTTCCATCATCCCCCGCTTTGCTTATCTCTTTCTCCCCCACTTTCCTATACTGTAAGATAGGTTTTCATACCAAAATGAGTGTGCATTTTATTCCTTCCTTTAGTCAAATGTGATGAGGGTAAACTTCTTGTTTTTTTTTTTTTTCCCTCAGCTCTCCTCTTTATCCCTCCACTAAAAAGTCTCCTACTTGCCCCTTAAATGACATATAATTACCCCATTCCATTTCACCCTCTTTCCTCCCACTACATTTCTCTCTCACCATTTACCTTAATTTCTTTTAAGATATGGTCCCATCCTATTCAATTCACTCTGTGCTCTCTGTCTCTGTATGTGTGTGCATGTGTGTATGTGTGTGCGTGCATGCGTGTACATGTGTGTGTATGGACCCACCAACTACCCAGATACTGAAAAGTTTTAAGAGTTACCAATATTGTCTTTCCATCTAGGAATGTAAACAGTTCACTTCTGGTAAGTCCCTTAAGACTTCTCTTTGCTGTTTACTTTTTCATGCTTCTTCTCATTCTTGTGTTTGGAAGTCAAATTTTCTTTTCAGCTCTGGTCTTTTCATCAAGAATGCTTGAAAGTCCTCTGTTTCACTGAAAGACCATATTTTCCCCTGAAGTATTATACTCAGTTTTGCTGGGTAGGTGATTCTTGGTTTGAGTCCTAGTTCCTTTGACTTCTGGAATATCTTATGCCACGCCCTTCGATCCCTTAATGTAGAAGCTGCTAGATCTTGAGTTATCCTGATTGTATTTCCACAGTACTGGTATTGTTTCTTTCTAGCTGCTTGTAAGATTTTCTCCTTGAGCTGGGAATTCTGGAATTTGGCCACAATGTTCCTAGGAGTTTCTCTTTTTAGATCTCTTTCAGGTGGTGATCGATGGATTCTTTCAATACTTCTTTTGCCCTCTGGTTGTAGAATGTCAGGGCAGTTTTCCTCAATAATTTCATGGAAGATGATATCTAGGCTCTTTTTTTGATCATGACTTTCAGGTAGTCCCATAATTTTTAAATTGTCTCTCCTGGATCTATTTTCCAGGTCAGTTGTTTTTCCCATGAGATATTTCACATTCTCTTCCATTTTTTCATTCTTTCGGTTTTGTTTGGTGATTTCTTGGTTTCTCAGAGAGTCATTAGACTCCATCTGTTCCATTCTAAATTTGAGAGAACTATTATCTTCAGTGAGCTTTTGAACCTCTTTTTCCATTTAGCTAATTCTGCTTTTGAAAGCATTCTTCTCCTCCTTGACTTTTTGAACCTCTTTTGCCAATTGAGTGAGCCTATTTTTCAAGGTGTTATTTTCTTCAGCATTTTTTTCGGTCTCCTTTACCAAAGTATTGACCCGTTTTTCATGCTTTTCTTGCATCTCTCTCATTTCTCTTGCCATTTTTTCCTCCACCTGTCTAACTTGCTTTTCAAAATCCTTTTTGAGCTCTTCCAAGGCCTGATCCCACCCGACATCCCCCTGGGATGTCTGTGGTACCGAGGCCCTGCCCTCCACGTCTTTCCTTGATGGCAAGAATATGTCCTCGTCATCACATCCGAATGTCGGGATCATTTGCATCTGTTCGAAAAAACTCTCTATAGTCTTATTTTTCTTCCCTTTTCTAGGCATTTTCCCAGCCAGTTACTTGACTTCTGAGATTCCTGTCCACCCCCGCCTAGATCCGCCCAGCTAGTGCTTGGGGTCTGAGATTCAAATGGGCTTTCTGCAGCAAGCGGCTGCTATTCAATGGGAGCTTTAGTTCTGGTGCTGGGGTGGGGGCAGGGCCACCTCCCAGGCTCAGTTCCCTCAGGGGCTTTATGCAGAGACCTTCAGAAATGGAGCGGGTGGGGCAGGGTCATCGCCCAGGCTCAGCTCCTTCTCGTGGTTTATGCAGAGACTTTCAGTAATGAAGATCCTGCCTGCTGCTGGGCGAGTCCCGGGCCATGGCCATGCTGCTGCTGCCTCCGCCGCCACCCCTGCCTCTGCCTCCGCTGCTTCCTGCCCCTGCCTCTGCCGCTGCCACTTCCTCCCGAGGGGGCCCGAGTCACAGAGACACTCCACTCCCCTTCTCGTCCAGCCCAGCCATCTCTCTCACTGACCTGTAGCTTCTGTGGGCGGAGGGACTTTCCTGGCTGCCGGAGCTTCCATCGCTGAAGCCTGCTCGGATCAGCTTCTCTGGGGCCACGGCCAGGGCAGCGCTGGGGTGGACTCCACTTTCCGGGGCGCGACGGACCCTGTGGACGACTCTCCAGGGCTCTCTGGCACGGAAATCTCTTCCACTCTGTTTATGCACCCCTGCAGTGATCCAGAACTTATGGGGATCTCTTCTTACATTAATTCCCTGGCCTGTGGGTTCGGAGCTCACAAATGTGCGTCTTTCTACTCCACCATCTTGACTCCACCCCCCCAGAAAATTTCTTACAGACATTTCTGATAAGATGAATTACCAAAGGCATCTCAAGTTCAAAATATCCCAAACAGACTTCATTGCCTTCTCTCTAAAGCCACCCATCTTCCTAACTTCCCTGTTTCCATCAAGGACACAGATCCACATCCCCCAGATTAGAAACCTCAGTCATCCTCCACTCTTCATACTCATCATGAAGCTCAGCTGGGAAGTCCTGCTAATTCTACCTCAATAACTGAACTACCTTTAACAAGCACTTGTTAAATGCTTCCTCTGTGCAGGAAACTTCTCTTCATTTTAGTGACAACTACCCTGATCCCTGCCTTCCCTGTATTCCAATAGCACCACTGGCAGTATGTTGTCTTCAGAATCAAATACAGTCTCCCCTATTTAGAGTCTAAAATTCTTAACAATTGAGGCCCAGGCTATCTTTCCAGACCTATTACTCATTTCTCCCCTTCATGTACTCTATGATCCAGATAAAACAACCTACTTGCTTCTCCCTAGACAAATTCTGCCATCTTTTAGATTTCGTGCCTTTCTGTGTTTATACCTTAGTTTTTGCACAGGTTATTCCTTCAGGAATACTTTGCTTCCTTCTTTTGCTCCTTGGGACCTATAGGTCCTGTAGATCTATAGCTCCATTTATGCATCATCCTTTCTTAATCTTCTTAATATAGAAGCGAATTATTCTTTGAAATTGCTTTGGGTTTGTTTTATATGCACTATGTATACTATATATATATATATATGTGTGTGTGTGTGTAGACATGTATATATATGTATACATATGTATATACACACATATGTATATGTTGTTGTGTTAATCCTTCATTTTTCAAAGAGGACCATGACATCAGAGAAATGATGACACAACTTGCACTTGATTTTGATTTGAGTGAGGGAGGGCTGTACAAGCTTGCTTTCTCCTCCTGGGCCATCTGGATTCAGTAACCAGATTTTCATTAGGATGAATAGCAACAGCCCTGGATGCAAAGGGAGACCTTGTTCTTTTAGGTTAAGGCCTTTTCAGATACTCACTTAAAGTGAAGTAGTGCCCATTCAGTGAATAGGCCTTTTTAAAAAGTAGTATGGGGATGGCCCCTTTAAATAGAAAAATAAATCAAGCTGGGAGGGACAGGAGCCTCTGTTCCTGATATTCTAGACCTGTACTTCTCTCACTTGATTTTCAAAATTCTTTTTGAGGTTTTCCATGGCCTGTGACCAATTCATATTTTTCTTGGAGGCTTTTGATGTAAACGCTTTGACTTTGTTGTCTTTTTCTGGTTGTATGTTTTGATCTTCTTTGTCATCAAAGTAAAATTCTATAGTCTGTTTTTTTTTAATATACTGTTCACTTATCTTCCCAGTTAAATACTTGACTTTTTAACTCTTTGTCAAGGTAGGACTGTTTCTAATGCAGATGGGAATAGGTATAGTGTCCCAGGCTTCAGTGATTTTATATCAGCTGCTCAATCTGCCATAGACTGTGGGCCCAGAGCTCTGGAAGCAACAGAAGCTGCTCCAGCAGCCCCACGTCTGGGGCCAGAGCCTAGTCAGACTTCTCCTCTTTCATCCAGGTCCCACAGTTTTCCCATTGACCTTCTGTGCTGTCTTTGGAATTTGTGGGTTGAGAAGTCCTGAAATCACCACAGCAGACAGTGATTCAGTCCCCTGAGGCCTGTTCCAGCCCTGTCTGTGCTGGAATGGCCTATGCTGCACTGCACTCTGCTCCCAACCTGGTACAATATACCCTTCCTGCCAACCTTCCAGGTTTAGTTGGGCTGGAGATTTGTTTCACCCTGTCATTTTGTGGGTTTTATAGCTCTAGGATTTGTGTAGGGTCATTATTTTTTGCAGGTATTTGGAAGGGTTTGGAGAGCCTAATCAAGTTCCTGCTTTTACTCCACTATCTTGGCTCTGCCTCCTCTTGTCCTTCATTCTTGAAGAAGACCAAAACGACATCACTTTATTGGGGTCAAGTATTAATGTGTCTAACTGTGGTTGATCAGACCAATATGAGCTCAGAAGACTCTACTATAGGCCAGGTACAGATAGTCCCTATGAGCATTTGGAGTGGAGATGTCTCGAAATTTGTACAGGTTTCTTTTGAGCTACTAAATTCTGCTATGTTCATAGAGCACAGCACCTTCTTTGATGTGGGTATGAAGCACTCCTGTGCCAGTGTTATCCATGTCTCGCAACTGATCCCAAAGTTCTTCAGAGAGACCTTAAGTGTGTAGTTCTAGTAAATTCTCTGCAGTAGAGTTTAAAGGCTTGGCAGTTCAGCTCATGAAAAGACCTCAGTGTCTAATATCTTGTCCTGCCAGGTAATTTTCAGAATCTTCCTAAGGCAATTCAAATGGAAGTGATTCATTTTCCTGGTGTATTGCTGGTAAACTGCCCAGGTTTCACAGGCATATAACAAGGTCAGCATAATGGCTCTGTAGACTTTCAGCTTGGTAGGCAGTCTAATACTTCTCTCCCACACTTTCTTTCAGAACCTCCCAAACACTGAGCTAGCTCTAGCAATGTGTATGTCAACCTCCTCATCTATGTGGATATCCTTGGTAAGTGTACTACCGAGGTAAGTGAACTTATCCACAGTATGCAAAACTTCTCCATTTGCTGTAACCAATGTTTCCATAGATGGATGGTGTGGTGCTGGTTGGGGGAGAATATCTGTTTTCTTGGTGTAAACTATCAGGTCATAATTAGTGCAGCAGTTAAGAATTGATCCATACTCTGTTGCACCTCAGCCTCAGAGGTTGCATCGAGTACACAATTATTTGTGAACATAAAGTCATGCACCAGCTCTCCTTCCACTTTAGTTTTGGCTTGTAGCTTTTTTGAGTTAAATAATTTGTAGTCAGTGTGGTAGCTGACCTTGACACTGTTTTAGTCTTAGTTGAAGGAGTCTGGCAACATTGCTGAAAACATGCTAAAAACATTGTGAGCAAGCACACAGCCCTGTTTCACTTTATTGGTGACCAACAAAGCATGAAAGCATAGTCCATTATCCAGAACCTGTGACAGCATGCCACCATGAAATGGGAATACAATATTGATTTTGCCATAATCTTCTACAAAGCCTCATGACTAACAGTATCAGAGGCCTTGGTCAGATTGATGGACATTACATACTGACCTCTGTTCTGCTCCGGACGTTTGTCTTGGAGTTGTTGGGGAGCAAACACCATATTGACTATTTTTCAGTCCTTTTTGGACATTGGCTCTCAGGTAAATAACCATCTTACAGATGAATCAGTCTATCAGTGAGGACTCTGGAAAGAATCTTGCCTGGCAATGACTGAGAGTGAGGACTGCCCTCCCCCATTATTGTCATGAGATAAACTATTTCTTTTTCTTTTATAGAAATGTACAATGGAGGCATCCTTAAACTTCTGGAGGATAACCTCCTCTTGTCATATAACCTGAAAAATTTAAGTCAGCTTTTAAATGAGAAGTGGAGCCCATGTCTTATAAATCTCAGCTGGAATAGAATCAGCACCAGATGCTTTGCCACAGGAAAGGAATCTCATGGCGTTCAAAACCTCTTTCTTGGCTGGAAGTTTGGCTGATGTATATGGTCAATGGCTTCAGCAGTGGTTGATGAGGATCTGTTGAGAACTTTATGAAAGGGTTAAGCCCATTTCTCCAGGTTCATGTCCTTATCAATGAGATTTCATCAGCACTGAATAGCTGAGATGAATTGTAGATCCTTGGGCAATAAACAATCTTTGGGGCTGTATTATGGAAGTAATGCCTTGAAAACCTCCTCTATCTACCTACTTTGATGAATCTGTGATTTCATCAAAACAAATACTTTCTCCAGTGGTACAGATTTCAATTTTCCCATAGTTTCTCTTCCTGGGCTATTTTGTTCATATCTTCCAGTAAATTCTCCACCCAACATGCTAGGACCTTCTTCTAGATCTCCTGAAGTGTCCAACTCACTTCCCATGGTCATAAGAACCTGCAAAACTCCCATATGGTATGTACCAGATTAAAGTGTAATTGGGAAATGTTTAATAAAATCAATAAAAGTGCAATACAAAAAAGTGAAATAATGTTAATTTGTGGTTACTAAGTCAATATGTGGCCAGTATGGATCTTTTGGATTTGACACCATTGATATGGATACCACTCTGGAGACATTGGCTACTCACCAGTCATTCCTTTCTCTTGGTGCCTGGATGTTGTACCATCTTTTCTGTTATAGATCTCTCTGATAATACATCTTATACCACATCCTTGTACAATTCATCCTTTGGTAGTATGGTCATGAGTACTCATGGGAAACATGTATCTTTTCATTGCCTTTTGGGTGACCTGAAATTTTAATTCTTTAGACACTGTGATATTCTTTGACTTATGAGCATAGGACATTCCCAGAGGTATATGGATATTTAAATGATTATCTCAGCACCTTTCCATAGGTTCTGACCCAAAGTAGACTCACTCAAGTTATTTCTTCAATGCAGTGGAAAAAGGCAGAGAACATATCTGTTCCATGGGCTAAAACCATGAAGGGAATATTTGTGCTACATTCAAGAAATGACTCTCATTTAGGTAATATATGTAAAGTGCTTTGCAGACCTTAAAGTGTTCTAAAAGTGTGAATTATCACCATGATCACAACCACCACCACCACCATCATCATCATCATCATCATCATCATCATCATCATCATCATCATCATAGCGAGTCTACCTTTATTATAACTGGATAATTTTAAAATTCTCCATCTTGGAAGTAGAAAACATATGGATGGTAGGGATATCAAAGGTGTGGTTATCAATTTGATCAGTACAGCACAGTGAATAGAGAAAAATTGGATAATGCTTGGAGTGAAGATCTTGTCTCAAGTCTTACTTCTGAAGCATACTAGTACCTATAGTATGACCAGCATCACATACTTACATACATGGTTACTGTATGACCATGAGTAAATCCTTTGATTTCTCACTGCTGCAGGCAAATCTCTATGACCATAAGTTATAAATACTTGTCAAATTTTAATGGTAGAGGGTATTTCCACACTAAGGTTTCTTTGTGTAGATTGATATAGATGAAATCACAATTTCAGAGCATTGTTTCCCTCTGCCCTCAATAGAGTTATCCAAAAAGTGTAATGGTTCCTTCTGAATATGATTGATCTCTGTTCTGTTCTAGTCATTACTGAGTCTAGGCCTATGGTAGCTGAAAGTAAGGCATTCATGGGTCATTCAGTAATTACAAAAAGGGAGATTTACTTAGTCATAGCAGGAGAAGAATATTCAACAAGGATAAGCACTGAGAACACATCAAATTGATTCAGCTGAATGAAGTTCTTTTGCCTGAGTTATTTATGACACTCTATCCAAACTTAGGAGCCTCCTGAAGCTTCTTGTTGCTGCTTTATACTTAAGTGATGAAGGGGCAGCATCAAACAATCAGTCCTTTAGGGGACCTTTAGTCCCCTGAGCCAATTGAGTCTCCAGAAAGGTTTCATAGCTTTAAAGGAAAAAATATCCTAATTTGTATGTATGGGAGGTAGAATCTTCCAGGTATGGGGTAGAATAGGAGCTGGGAACTCAGTAAAGAGAGACTTATTCTCTTGTGTGTGAAGAGCAGCAAGGTGTCCAGTGCCCTTGGGTTCTAGAGTACATGGAAAGGAATAAAGTAGAAGAAGGCAGGAAAGGTACAAAGGAATTTGAGGGATATATTGAAGAGTATGTTTTAAGATCATATATCATCAAGGCAATATTCATAGCACCGACAGCAACTGGTGTAGTTCTGAATAGCAAAATATAACAGACTCTCAGAAGAAGGCAAAAGAAAAACATTTATTCAGACACCAGAAAGCCGAATCCCAATACCATAAAGCCAAACTCATCATAGTAACCAGGAAATCAATACACATTATCACTGCAGGGACAACACCATTCCCAAGCCTCTCCCCTATTCCCCACCCACTATTGGGGCTTATCGCAAGCAAACACTCACAGTCCTAGCTGTCTGCCTATGTCCTTTCTCTCTTCCTTTCTAACTGCTCTCACCAACTTCCTCCTACCACACGTGACTTAGACTTCCATGTGATTTAAGCAGGTCACACAGGCCTAATAATGGGTGGGAAATACCTTCAAATGAACAAAAACAATACATTTGGTCCCAAAATCTTTCTTATCCATTACATAGGTCAATTGAGCAGCTGGTGTCAATAGAACTTTACAACAATGCAACAGGGTTCTGATCACACAAAATAAGCACAAGAAAACCAACATCTTAGGGTGGGACTTGAGCACAAGAACCCCATACCTTCCCCCCTCGAATGAATGGGGCCCAAAATCTTGGAGTAAGTGATGAAGGTCTCTTCTTTCACTTCCTGCTGAAATTGGACCTAGAGCTGTCCCTGCCCCAAGAGGTCCCATTCAAGAGTTAAGTTCTTTAGCTGGCATCTGGAGCTTGGGGCTATGCAGGTATCCTTGTGGCAAGCATATAAAAGCATATTGTCAGCCCTTCCAAGAGAAAGTAAATTGGTCCCATTGTTTAGAATCTATTGGGATAGTTAAAAAAAAAAGCATGGGCTATATCAATAACTGCATACCAAGTCCCATCATATTTTTGGATCCTTTCTATTAGGGTAGTGGTATCTGAAACAACGGCCTACAAGGGAGCAATCACTTTATTCATTTGTCTATAATCCACTCTCATCCTGCGTGTCCTACCTAATATGGGACTTTCTATTGGACACACAGGATTATTTCATCAAGTGGTTGTCAGGACTAACCCTTCTTCCTCAACATATTCCTTTATAGTATTGGTAATTTCATCTTGCCCACCTGACACATGATACTGCTTTAAAGCAATTACTTCAGAAGGTTCGAGTAAAGTTATTGTGCGTATTTTTTATTTTACCCACTAAAATTGTATTAATTCCTTTCTTTCTTACTGCAAATTGATATTTCTTCTCAGGTAAATTTAAAGTCATGCCTCTCAATGTGTTTATTCCAATGTTGCATTTGGGAATGGGTACAATTATCACAGTATATTCTGTCTTAGATGATTGTCCAATTTTCATCATTAGTTTAACTTGTTTGGCTGATATTTCAGACCCTTCCAGTCCTATGATAGTAATAGGAGCTCCATATTTAAGCTTATTAGGGTTTCCATATATGAGGGAGGCATCTACCCCAGTACCTACTAATGCCCTAATTACAATATTTGATCCATTTTTCCAATATATGGCCAAATTGATCTGTAATCAATTTATTGTAAATCAATTTTTGTTTAAATTTTAAATTAAAAATTATGATCATTTGTTTGTAAATGAGTCTGTAATCCTGTATGTTTACTTCTTTAAGAAAAAAGCCCCTGAGCTGGGGCTTGACCAATTTCCTATTCTCCCTGAAGGTATGACAAATTTGGAAACAAGGGTTGAGGAGGTTTTGTAGGGGCAGTTCTTACTTCTTAATTCCATATCAAGTCTGTTTTCATGGTACATTTTGCATAATTCGTTAGCTGGAATACTGTCTATTCTTCCAAAATCTACCCCTGCTCTCAATAGAGCAGTAAACAATTTTTTTCTTGTCAACCTACTCTTGCTTTGAATCCACCAGCTGTTTTCTCTTTCTAGGAAATTTATCTTTTCCCTAGTCCCCTAAGTCACTTAACTGTGAAATCTTTATCCAGCACCTTCAGAAAAGGGTTCCCTATTTCCCCAATTATTGGAGACAGAACTAGGTGCTTGTGAGCAGGAGAAGCTATCTCCACTATTATATTCCTATGGGAAACTACAAAGGGGGCATCATAGTGCGCATCTGTGTTTCTAATCATTATGGCAGTCTTCATTACCTCCTCCTCCTCTATTCAGATTCTCAGAAAGTCCCTAAATGAATACCAGGGTCTATCTCAACTAGGCCCCATAGAATCAGTAGGATACTTACTGCATCTTTCTGCAGCCAAAATTAACAGATTAGTCACATTTTTACTTCCATGTATATTGTAATCTCTAAAAGCTTGCTGTACAAAAGCATTCTGATTAATACCTATGAATTGCAAGCAATCCACTCCATCTATCAATACTCCTCCAGCCCCTTCACTACTGATTCTGACCATCCACGATATTAACAATTCTACCATCCTTGGGGTGAACTGACTCAAAATATTTGTGACCTCTCCTAAATATGCTGTTATCCCCCTGATTCTACTGTTTTTATCTTAGTACTGTGTGTGCTTCTTCCTGAGAGGCCTCCTCCTCTAGCATTGTTTCATTTTCCTCCTTTGACTTAGTTATATTTTCCTCTCACACACTCTCCTGGCAGTCATCACTGAGGCAGCTAGGCTGGGTCTGTACAGAGGTTGCATGCACACTTCTTTTGCCAGCCTTTCACCTCATCTGAGCTAAACAAACAGTTGTTTCTTCCATCTTCGACCCTCCTGCTTGCTCTTTTAAACAAGAGTGCAAATGCTGAGAATTCCCATGCAAACTAGCTAACTCTTTTTCCATCTGAATTTTTTCCTTCAGCAGCTCAGTTCTGCTTTTACACATAATACAGTAACCTGTTAACAAAATTCAGCCTCTTCAAACACCCCTGCCAGTTCTTTCCATGATTTTACTGGTTTTCCTTGCAAATATTATTCCAAATCTCTAGGTTCTCCTTTCTGTAACCTTGGTTTCCAGTTTTCACAGGGTCCAATGCTTTTAGCCTATTCTCTTGCTAGGGGGAAATAAGGTCAATCCTCCCAATCTAGGATATTGTTTCTTCCTCTATTGCCCTTCTGCCTCCAAATAGAGATTTTTTTATCCTGTGATCCTGTTTGTGATGCCAAATATATCACCAAGGCAATATTCACGGCACCAACGGCAACTATGAATATGCCTGCATAGTTCTGAATTGCAAAATATAACACTCTCCATATAGAAGTGGAAGAAATCCATTCATTCAGATACCATAAAGCCAAATCCCAACACCAGAAAACCAAATCCATCATAGGAACCAATAAGTCAGTATACATTAGCACTGCAGGGGACAATGCCATTCCCAAACCTTCCCCTTGCTCCTGCTGGGGCCTTACCACAAGCAAACACTCACACTCACAATCCTAGCTGGCTACCTGCCTGTGTCCTCTCTCTCCCTCAGCTCTAACTGCTCTCATTAACTTCCTCCCAGTTCTGCTCTATCCTTCCTGTTCCACACATTTAGCAAGCTCTTCCCACTACATATAACTTAGGCTTCCCTGTGATTTACGCAAGTCACATGGGCCTATTAATGGGTGGGAAAATCTTCAAATTAAGCAAAAATGCATTAACAATACAGATCATTCTTGATCACATATTCATTAGATTATTTGACCTCTAACTCTGCCAATAAATCCTCTGCCTAATATTCTGGGACTTTCTAGAGCCCTTGAAGTGTCTAATTCATTCCCTTGGTAATAAGGAACCTGCAAAACTCCAATATGGCATGTACCAGATTAAAATGTAATTGGAAAATGTTTAACAATCACTGAGGTACTATAGGCAAAGTGCTTTGTATTTCATCTAACTCTGAGACTTTATGATTCTATGTTAAAGCATTCAATATTTTCAAAAAAGATTTCCTTCCTACTATCAATATAATGATCATCAAACACATTCTGAAATATGAGGAAGGACAAAGAATAATATTACATATTAAACTGTGTGCTTCCATTTCATACAAT
The DNA here is from genome assembly GCA_023548195.1 of Bettongia penicillata ogilbyi. Classification (NCBI taxonomy): domain Eukaryota; kingdom Metazoa; phylum Chordata; class Mammalia; order Diprotodontia; family Potoroidae; genus Bettongia; species Bettongia penicillata. The sequence continues at coordinate 2,566,035 of JAJHZJ010000426.1, forward strand.
TCACCTAAAAACTTATATTAAATTTAACAAGGTAGTAACAGAATTGCCCTGTTTATGTCCCTTCCTGAACCCCACTTTTTTTCTTCTCTCTATATATATTTTTAGTAACTCTGGGGGTTAAGGGCCCTTCCAGCTCTAACATCTTTTCTCTAGGGTTGTTTCTAGCCCTAGAATTCTTTGGTTTTACATTTGAGATAAACATAACTTATTTAAAAACAGAAACCAGTCTGAACCAGTCTGGGGTTGAAGTCATTTCTCCCTCTTCCTAAGTAGAGCGTCAACAGCTTATTGGCATTCCCTCTGACTTTAATAAGGACCTGCTTAGAGCTAAGTCTTTTAAGAAGCAGCTCAAACCCTGGCAGAGATGGCTAAAAGGTTTGAGAAAACTGTTATCTATCCCTATAGAATTAGTGCCTTCTTCTCAGGCTAGCATGTCAACAACTCTTGAATTATCTGAATACACCATCTTTCAATGTGTCCCTTGGGATTTTTCAGGGGTGCAGACTCCATGGGCCCAAGCCCTTTTCACAGCACTTGACATTTTCTGGACAACAGAAAGCTAACGTGGGGAGGTCATTTAGCCAAATTTCCTTTTTAGCCTATGATTTATTTACTGCTGCTTCAACAGCACTGTCTCTTCATCATTCCTTGGCACTGCCTGGAGCTTCCTGTCTCTCCCAGGCTTGATTCTTGCCAGGAAGCCTCTTATCTTTCCTGATTCAGGGCCATTATATCTTCTCCTCACATTCACACCAGTCAGCAGCTCCCATGCTAATGACCAGTGGAAAATGGCTGAAGGCTATAGAGAAGGACGACTCTTGATCAGACCTGTCTTAGGACAGACAAGATGTTTATTTCTCTTCACATTTTTTGTTTCCTTATCATTCCCTGTCTACCACCTTTTCCCTCCCTCTTCTGCTAGCAGAGAAACGAAGATTCAAGCTAATAGAATTCACAGAACCAATGGCTCATCGATTACGATACTTTATGCTTTATGCTTTAACCATTATCTGTTCAACTCTCTAATTTTACAGATGAAGACATCTACTATGTATATCTCATATATACATACTTATTCATATGTTTTCTTTTTCATTAGATTGACAGATCTCAGATGGCAGATAATTAAACAAAAAAACAATCAATCAACAGATACTACTTGCTATTTGCCAGGCACTGTACTTTTAGCAAGAGGAGAGGAGATATTAAGTGACTTGTCCAGGATCTCATACACTATTTTTGAATTCAGGTCTTTATGACTTCAGACTCATAGTTCTTCACACCTACTTTAAACTAGGAAACCTAAATGGTACAGTGGTTAGCATGCCAGGCCTGGAATCAGGAAGATTTGAGTTCAAATCCAGTCTCAGACACTATCTATATGACCCTGGGAAATTTACTTTAACCCTGTTTGCCATCTTTTATATCACTTTTTTTTGCCTGGCCTTAATCACCGTAAGGGTATTGCCTCAGACAAACTTACACCTGGGAAAGACCTTCATTTAAAAAGACCAAGGTCTCACACTGTATCCAGGACCATCTCCAGTCATCCTGGTCTATGTACGGCCACTGGACTGAGATGGCCCTGGAGGAGAAAGTGAGGCTGGTGACTTTGTACAGGCTTGCCTCGCTTAAATCCAAGTTACTTGCAAGTCAAAACATCATCTTCCTGATGTTATCGGTCATCTTTGAGAATAAAGGACAAACACCAACAACGATGTCCTGTTACTCCCAATAGAATTAAGACAAAGGTTACCTTTTTTAGGTAGTTAAAAATATTCTTTGAATTTATTTTTTCTTCATTATAGTCTAACCCTTTTCATTGGACAGATGGGGAATCTGAAAACAAGAAAGATTCAATAAACTTGTCCAGTGGATCTAGAACCCATATTTCTTGATTCCCAGTGATGTACTCTTTCAACTACAGAAGGCTGTATGTGAGGAAATCACACTCTCCTCACTCTTTGGTCCCTCCCAAGGAGCTACAGTTTGCTCTGGAAAATAGAGAGTTTCCCAGCTCCCACAGCCCCCCTGATGTCTAGAAATTGCTCTCTCTGCAATGAAAACAGCAGGTATAGAGTCTCTGGTATGTGCATAAAAGGATCCATTATCCCTGGAGCCAAATGTCATCGCTGGAATAGCTTCCATGTGCTGCCAAAAAGAACATTATTAATAACAGTAATAATAATGATAGTTATCATAATAACACATATTAAATTTTAATTTATATGGCACCCAAGCCCCAGAGCTCTAGGAGGGCATCACTTACACAGCAGAGATGAAGAAATAAAGCAAAACTCCAATCAGAAGGAAATATGATACGATGTAGAACAAGGGCCAGGTTTTTAAGCTGCTACATGGGGAGGAGGATAAAGTGCTTTACAGAGAAGCAAACTAACTCCAGATCATCTTAGAGTGTTCTTAATTTCAGGAAGGCACCAACAGAAAGACAGAAGTGTAAACATTTTTCTCATGCCAAGATAAGCTTTGGGACTCTCAGAACTCACCAGTGTAGGGAGGGAGTAGACCTCAGGCACGGACATTCGCTCAAAGTCCATGAGGTGGTATCTATACTAGTCTACCAAAAGAATGGTTTTAGCAGAATTGCTGGAACATTTCAGCCCCCACCCCCAAATATATGGAGGTAAAAGCAATAAATGGGAATTATATATATATATATATATATATATATGTGTGTGTGTGTGTGTGTGTGTGTATACATATATATGCAATTATAATTTAAAACCTATGACATAGTATTTGATAAAGATTTTGCTGAATGAATGGGATTAATGTTTGTTTAGAGCTATAAGTTTTTTATTTCATTTATCCAAACCTACAATTTCATTAGCATTAGGGACTTCCCACTAGATGACTCCATTTAACAGTGTGGATTAGGAACTGCACTACAAGGTATGTTCTTAGAGAGCTGTCTGAGGGTATTGAGAAGTTGCTCAGGATAGTTCTGTCTACAAGAATAAAAGGCTGGGCTTCGACCAAGTTCTTCCTCACTCTAAGTCTGGCTTTCCCACCGTGTTGCTTTCATTGAGCTACCTTTCATTGGGTCACCAGTGTGATGTTTAAAACACTTTCACACAGGTAAAAAAGTCTACATATGGGGAGGACAGCCCAGTAGGCCTAGACCCTATGAGTGTGCCCGGAATGCATCATATACATGCCACATATGTGATTAGTTTTTATAATTATGTACATAGGAGAAACTGGAGACCTTGCTTTGGGAGAGTCATGATGATGTGGTGACTTGGAAAAAATTTGAACCATGCATAGATAGTCTGCAGTTGGTTCTAGTAATTTCTTTTATTGGCCCCAGATATTTGGGGGTGGGGGTTGAATTATTCCAGCAATTCTGCCAAAACTATTCTTTTAGTAGACTGGTGAAGAAACTACGTCATGGACTCTGAGCAAATGCCCATGATTTGGTCTACTACTTCTCTCCACTGGTGAGTTTTTAAGTCACAGAGTTTTCCTTAGCATGAGAAAAATGTTTACACTTCTTTCATTCTGTTGGTGCCTTCTTGAAATTAAGAACTATAAAATAATCTGGTGTTAGTATGTATCTCTGTGAGACACTTTATCCCCCCTCCCCATGCAGCAGTTTAAAATCAGGTACTTGTTCTAAATCATATCATATTTCCTTTTGACTGGGGACACATTTAAAAGTCTTATCTTTTCCTTTTCCTCTCTTTTGGTTAAATTTCTGCTTGTGGTTTGACTCCTTTGATGACAGCATCTGGTGAGAGACAGTACTGTAAGGGGAGAGGGCTTGGGCCTTCTCCCTCCAAGGCTAATATATGGCCTTGTGAATATAGGCCTAGAACCTTTGTCTCTCAATATGTTTTAAAATAATATTTAAATTTCCCTCAAATATATGATAAAACAATTTTTTAACATTTTTTAAAAAAGTTTTGAGTTTTAAATTCTATTCTGTCTTCACTTCCTCCTCCTTGAGACAAAAACAATCCAATATATGTAATCAGGTAAAACATTTCCACTCTTTTTTGTTTCATGTGAAGGGAGCTACGTTTCATTCAGGAGGAAGACTGGTCATAGCATAGCAAAGAAATCTGTGGACTGAAAAACAGGATATCTGAATTAGAATCTAGGTTCTGTCCCTATAATTTCGAGCAAATCATGCAATCTCTCGAGGACTCAGGTTTTAACTAGAAAATAAAAGGGTTGGGTGAGATTATCTTAATAATTCTTCTCAAAACTAAACTCCTGAGATCCCTCCATAGTTTTGATGTAGGGTCTTGTGATTAGTACTTAATTACAAATAAGTTCAGAGGTCATTTAGCCTGACCAATGAAAGAATAAGGATCCTCTGTAAAACACGCCCAAGTGTTCATCCTATCTTTGCTTGAATACTCTGAGTGAGGGAAAACTTGTTATCTCTAGAAGTATCTCGAAAATTGTTGCAGTATTCCAGATATGATATAACCAGGGCAGACTAAAATGGGATCATCACCCCCTTTCTTCTAAACACTACTCCTCTCTGAAGGTAGCCTAAGATTGTATTAACTTTCTTGCTATATCACAGTATTAATACTGAGCTTGTAGTTCATTAAAACCTCTGGATCTTTTTCAAATGAATCTACTCATGCCTTACTCCATCTTGTACTTATACAGTTCATTTTTTGAATGTAAATATAAGACTTTAAAGGACCTCTAAGTGGAACTTTAGGTAGAGTGCCCATTGTTGAGTTAGAAAGACTCCTCTTTCTGAACTGAAATCTGGCCTCAGATTTTTCCTATCTATATGACTCTGGGCAAGTCATTTTACTATGGTTTCCTTAGTTTCCTTATCTGTAAAATGAGTTGGGGAAGGAAATGGTAAACCACGTCACTATTTTTGCAAAGAAGACCCCAAATGGGGTTACAAAGGATCAGACACAACTGAAAAACAACTGAACGATAAAACTTTATATGTATCCCTATTACATTTCACCTTATTGCCAGTCCAATGTTCTGGCCTGGCAAAATTCTTTGGAATCCTGATTGGCCTTATTAGCTATCCTATGGAGGCACAGGCTAGAACTATTTTGTATTTATGACAAACTCCAGCAGAGTAACCCACTGAGAAAGGAATTGGTAAAAGCCAGCAAATATTTTCAAGAACGAAACAAAAGGTTCTATGCCAGCATGAGGTGGGGGTGGGGGGTCATACACTAAACACAATGGAGTCAGAGTTCCTGTCTGCTTGGTCTCCGGGTAAATTATGGAGACAGAGGGAGCTGGAGGTTAATTGCTAGGTGTGTAAGATTAATTACTGCATTTTCAAAGCCTCCATTGCCTTTCTCAACTGCAGTCTTTGAGGGGTTTGATACACTATTAACTGGGTCCAGCAACTTACCTAGTTTTGCTCAGGGATTAGTATACTAATTAATGGTTACCAATCTTTGACCCTTAAGTGGAGAGTTATGATGTAATAACCTTCCTAATAGCTCATGCTTCTATAGGGCTTATACAGGTTGTTGTTACAAAAATCCCTGGGGTATACCTATTGCAAATAATATTGAGTATTGCCACATAATTATTAAAGATTAAAGCTGGATTAATAACCTAGCTCTCTTGACCCCATATAAAATTTTTTTAGTAGCCCAGGCTGGTTATCTGATTCATCCCCTATATAGCAGCTGGTTGATAGTGAATGAAATAAAGAATAGGTAAGTTTTTATGGGTCAAGGCAAAAAGGTGGGGGTCTGGATTATGAGGAAGGCAGCCCACAACAGAGATCCTGCAGAGTAAACCCCAAATAAAAGCAGTATGAACATATTGAGCATGTGGAGTAGCAGGGGGTACCATGACAGAGAAGGATGGCATTAGACAAAAGATGGGAGGGACCCAAGACCAAACTTTTGAGTTTTCCTAAATTCTAACACTTTTTCTGCTTGTATATAATGTCAGGCCTATTCCCATCCCCTCGCTGCAGGAACAGCTGGGGGAGGGTAATTTTGCTCTTTCATGACTTTTTACTGGATTGTTGTACCCTGTGGAGCCAGAGGTGAAAAAATGTGTTGAATGTTTATTAAGCATCTGGGGTCTTATAATATTGTTTTACTGAGAAACAGACTTACATCCCTCCCAGGGAGGTCATTTCTTTAAGTATCTTAGGCTCATTTATTCCAAGTATGTGCTTTATGCAAAACCATCTACTAGGCCCTATGAAGTTTTGGGAAATGGAGAAACCATGGCTTCTGCTCTCATGGAGCTTATGATTCTGGTAATCAAGATCGGTATAAGTTTCACCACTTTGGATTCATCTTTCCTACTGACTTTGTGAATAAGCATTGTATTTTTGCTTCTTCTTTACTTCTACTATGGTGAATGTAAAAATGTACCAAGAATGGTGCTAAGTACTGAGGTCACAGATAGAAACACAAATTTATTCCAGCTGTCAAGGAGCTCTCATTTAAATAGAGGGCAACAACACAAATAGGAAGATTGGGCTACAATGCAGATGGAAAGGCCTGTAAGACTCCTTTCATATGGAACAGTTTAGTATTGAAAATATACTACAGAAAAAAAGTACTTTTGTTCAAAGAAAAAAAAGATTTAAATGAATTGCTAAAGAATATAAGATACCCTTACTATTATGAATGCATGTTTTGATGCTGAAAGGGGTAGGAAAAAAATTTTGGTTTAATAAAAAGTGCTAAAATATGGATAGGAAGAAAGGCAGTATTGAGATAGGATTTAAACAGTTTTGGATAGAAAATGAATGGTGCATAAATATAAAGACATAAATTACCTTGCGCAAGATGTGGGATTTTGCCTTGTTTGTATATGAAGAGTTAGATGATTTTAAAGGAACTAGAAGAAAAAGACTTTTATTTGTTAAAAACTGGAAAAATAGCAGTATAAAGAAACATAATTTCAAGAGTGAAAAATGAGATGTAACACTGACCCTTTTGGGAATTTTAGAGTGGCAGGATTTTATGGTCTCAGATCATTAACATATAAATTTTACATTTTATAGGAAAACTTAAAAAAGAAAAATCATATAAATGATTGGAAATAGAAATTTGTGTAACTTAAAAAGAATTTTTATTATTTTTTTAGAAAAAAATGATAAACTGTTACTTTGTAAGTGAAAAATGAGTCAATGATAACTGAGAAGTACTGATTTAAGTTAGTGAAGAAGTTAAGAGGTAAAGGACACAGAAGACAGAAAGTTGAAGCTGAGGTTGAAAACTGATGAATGACTGGAGATGAAGAAATGTTGGGGAAAGGGGTAAGGATAGCATGGAAACTTGGGCTACTAGTTCCTGATTGGCTGAATAGACTATAGTTGCAGCTATTGCCCTTTAGTGCCACCTAGAGTTTTAGGGAGGTGAAACTTACCAGAAATTCTTTATGCCCATTTCTGCCCTCTATTATTTGAGAGTACAGATCAAGACACAAACTGCAGCTTTTCTTGCTGTAAATGTCTGTACCCTGCCATTGAGGTATATATTGTATTATATTATTATATTATATTTATTATATTACATATCACATCATATTATATTACATTAATTATATCATATCATATTATATTGCCATTTATTATGTATATCGCTATTTCAGTTTTGTTAGCTCTCTAACTAGAACATAAGCTCTCCAAGGACAAAAATTTCAAAATTATGTACTATATATACCCTCTGTGATACCTTTACATAGCTGGCACATGGCAGCCCTAAATAAATGCCAGCTGTTTGTTTGGGACAATGAAGAATGACACTGTGGTAGAAGAATCATTAATGCATAGTGAAGGACAGTTGATTAAGTTCCTGCAGAGAGATTAATCTTATACATTTATCATTATTGTTATTAATGCTATAGTCCTATAACATCAATTTTGGATATTTATATCCCTAATACCTAGTGCAGTACCTTGCACAATAGATTTGATAGGCTTTTTTAGAAGTGAATTAAAATGTTGGATTAAGAATCTCAGATATGTAGGGGGTTTTTAAGTACCAAAATAAGATTAGATTAAGGTCTGAAGTAACATAAGTAAATCAATGAACTTTAAAGCAGATAGAAGAAATACAGGAGATAAGAAATAATATGGACTATTTACCTTTCTTCCCTCTTTATAGGGAAGTTTATATTTAAAGCAAGATAGACACATAGTGCTCATTGGTAAAGATACATTACACTTTTGGAGGTGGAGCACATCATATTAACTGATATTAAGCCTATAGTCAACTGTCTGGTTTCTTTTTCCCCCCACATAAACTTCTGTATATGCCTCCATTATCCATGCCTCCATCATCTTGACTTGCAAAAATCATTCCTTAAAGACATATGTATAACTGAATATTCATCCTTATGAAATTCCATCCTCTGCGATTTGGCACAGAAGTCAAATTGATTTGACCTCAACAGATCTGTTGAGATCTTTTTGGAACATGAGTACCATTTTGGTAACTATTTTAGCTTTGTGAAACCTGTAGATTTTATAAGCAGGACATCTATGTATTTGTCCAAGTTACTGATAAAATGCCAAATGGCATAAGGCCAAGTATAGCTCCCTGGCACACTCCCCTAGAGAGCATGTTACCAGTTTACTTTGAAACATTAATGATTACTCTTTTTGGCAAATCTTTCAATCAGTTCCAAATCTACCTAGTTGTACTATCATCTAGCCCATTTTTCTCCATCTTGTTCTTAATGAAAGGGTATATTAAATATTTTGATAAAATCTAGGTGAATTCTATCTACAATATTCCTCTGATCCCCCAGTCTAGAAAACCAGTCAGGAAAAACAAAAGGAAAGTGAGCATGTCTGACATGACCTGTTGATGAAGACATGTTGAGTCTTTGTGATTGCAGTATTCCTTTTTGAAATGTTTTCCATTTCCCTTCAATAGAATGTTTTAGAATTTTGCCATGCAAGTAAAGTCAAGCTTGCTGGTCCATGTAGTTTTACAAAATTGAATTAGATAGGACTTTGTTTAGAGAGATATGGGGGTAAGACATTTCCTACTACAGTGATCTCTCTCTTCCCTGTGGCATCTCATCTCACTTTTTCTATCCCTTTATTGTGCCATCCACTAGCTTCATCCCTAAGGGTCCTATTACCACGATGGTCTTATTTTCAGACTTTTCTTCACTCTGCTCTCAGGGCGCGTTCAAGAGTGTGTGTGTGTGTGTGTGTGTGTGTGTGTGTTATGCCAAAGACTGCCTATTCCTGAAAACTAAGTAACTATCTTACTTATTTGAAAGGTTGGTACTTAGATATATGTATACCTATATGTTATATATGTGTGTATATATACATATAATAAATCTATGTATGTATATTTGTATTTATGTGTGTATATATATATATATATATTTGTTTGGAGCAGTAAACAGGGTCATCTAGATCTATCTCTCTGTATTATCATTTTGTCATTTGAATTGTGTCCAACTTTTTGTGACCTCATTTGGGGTTTTCTTGGCAAAGATACTGGAGTGGTTTGTCATTTCCTTTTCCAGGTCATTTTACAGATGAGGAAATTGAGGCAAACAGGATTAAGAGAATCACGCAACTATTAAGTGTCTGCAGTCAGATTTGAATTCAGGTCTTCCTGACTCCAAGCCAGTTACTTTATTCACTGTGCCACGTAGCTGCTCTATTAATATTACTTGAATATGGGAATAACAAAGAATTTTGAATTTTCTGCTAGAGAACAAAGGTTAGTTGATTATTCATTTATGTGTCCTTACTTCTCAACCCTGATTGAATTTTCCCTAGTTGCACAAATTTCTGGTTATGGTTTTTGTATTCTTTGGAAATTGAGGGCATTTGTGCTTACTTAGTCCTGTGGTATCTTTCTCATTTTTACTGACCTTGTAATAATCATTGACAGTGTCTCAGTAATGATAGCTTCCATTTCTTTCCATACCTGGGATTCATCTAGATATTATAACATGAAATCATCATGGGAAGCTAAATTTTGTTATTACTTTCTTACTTATCTTGGATATCACTTCTCTCTTAGTCACTTTAATTCATTCCAAGAATATGAAAGAGAATTTACCTTGGCAGCAAAAACAGAAATAAAAATTAGAATGTATCAGTTCTGCTTTTTCTCTGTCATTTTTTGTTTCAATCTTTTTTATTCTTTCTTTGTCCTCCTTCCCCCAATAAAACTAATGTTCCCTTTCATTGCTTTCAGTTTTCCTCTGTTAGCTCACCTCATTCTGAATGTTAGTGCAGCTGAAGTTATTTTTGTAGGACCATGCTATGTTTTTGTATTCATTCGTATTTTTAAGTTCAATTTGGCCCATTCCATAATGCATACCTCAACTTAGAATCAACTTAGAAAAGTAAATTAGAGGAGAATCAAATCCTGCATCTTTCATAATCATAGTTAGGGAAGGAATTGTTAACTAGACAAGAGATAAAGAGGATCAAAAATATAAAACAGATGGTTTCCATTTCATAAGACTGAAAATTTTTTGAATAAACAAAATTAATGCAACTAGAAAGAAAAGTGATTGGGGGAAAATCTTTGCGTCAAATATTTCTTAATATCTGGTGTCCAAGATACATAGGAAACTAAGAAAAAATAAAAATCATTTACCAATGGCTAAGCGGTTGAATCAATAGTGCTCAAAAAATGGCAAACCACGTGAAAGATTGTTTCAAATTACTAATAAGAGAAATGCAAATCACAGCAATTTAAATGTTTCAGCTCACATCCAATTATTATCATAAAATAAGGAAAGATTAGAATAGTTAATGTTGGAAGGGCTAGGGAAAGACAAGTACCCTAATATAATATTTGTAGAGCTGTGCAATGGTTCAAATATTCTGGAAAGCAATTTTAGAATTTGGCTAAGAAGATTAATATGCATATATGCATAAATTAAAATGTATATATCGTTTGACCTAGACATTGCATTACTAGGCATAATTGACAGGTGAGTAAAAGAAAGAAAGGATATATATATATATATATATAAATTACAATATTTATAATAATACCTTTTTGTGGTAAAGAACTAGAAAAAAAGTAGATGCCCAATGACTTGCGAAAAATTGTGATACATCAATGTGACGGAACATTATTTCATTCTCAAAAATGATGAATGTAAGAACTGATTCAAAGTAAGGTAAGCAGAATCAGACAATCAATATAAGCAATGACCTCAACTGTGTAAATGGATAACAGCAGCAACAAAAATAGAACCTGAATGCTCTGTAATTATAATAACCAAGCATGACCATAAAGAAATGATATTAGGATCTACCTCATTTCTTTTTTTGCAGAGGTGACAGACAGTCAATACAGAAGACTGCATATAGTGTCAAACTTGATTTATTAGTTTTGCTGAGTTATTATATTCTCTGTTTCTGTCTTTCATCTCTTTTATTTTATTTATTTTTAAATAGTATATTATTTTTTCCCCAATTACATGTCAAGACAACTTTAACATTCATTTTTACAAGATTTTGTGTTCCCAAAATGTTCTCCTTCCTTCCCTCCCCTCCCCTCTTTCTAAAATGATAGACAATTTGATAAAGTTTATATATGTGCTATCATGTAAAACATATTTCCATATTAGTCACAGCTGTAAAAGAAGAAATAGATTCCAAAGGAAAAAAAAAACAAGAAAAAGAATAAAGTTAGTGAAAAAAGTATGTTTTGATCTACATTTAGAGTCCATCAGTTCTTTATCTGAATGTAGATATCATTTTCTTTCTTGAGTCCTTTGGACTTGTTTTGGATAATTGTGTTACTGAGAAGGGCTGAGTTATTCATAGTTGATCATCACACAATATGGCTGTTACTGTGAACAATATTTTTCTGGTTCCGCTCATTTCACTTTGCATCAGTTTATATAAACCTTTCAGTTTTTTTAATCTGCCTGTTCATCATTTCTTATTGCATAATAGTATTTCACTATATTTATATACCATAGATTGTTCCGCCATCCCCAACTGATGGGCATTCCCTCAATTTCCTATATCTTGCCAACACAAAAAGGACTTCCATAAATAATTTTGCACATGTAGGTCCTTTTCCTTTTATATGATTTCTTTGGAATGCAGAACTAGTAGTGGTATTGCTGGATCAAAGGGTATGCATACCTTGGTTGCCCTTTGGGTATAGTTTCAAATTGCTACCACCCTTCCCAGTCTGCCCTCTCTTCTGCCATCCCCCCCTTTAAGATTACTATACAATATAAATATTATATAATTATATTATAATAAATATGTATATATAAATATAAATAAATAATGTAAATAATAATAATTAAGATTACTTAATCTTCCCCCCTTCCTTTCCTGTCAGGTAAGATAGATTTCTATATTCAACTAATTATGTATATTATTCTCTGTTTGATACAATACTCATAAAAGTAAAGTTCAGATGATACCCATTACTCAGCCTCCCATCTTTCCCTCTACTATAGGTCTTTCGCACCTCTTCATGTGAAATGCCTTATCACATTCTACCTCTACATTCCTTCTGCACCCAGTGTACTCCTTTTTCTCATCTTTTAATTATTTTTATTTCCCTCCCTTAAATTTACTTTATTCTTGTACCTTTTGCACACACATATTCCTTCCAGCTGCATTATTAGTGGTACAATTATCTTTTTTTAACAATTTTCAAAAATTATAAGTATTATCTGCCCAAGTAGGGATATAAACAGTTCAGTTCCATTGAATCCTGTGCGTTTTCTTTTTCCATTTTCCTTTTTGAGACTTCTCTTAGGTCTTGATATTGGAGATCAAATTGTTTGTTCAATTACAATCTTCTCCTTATGAAAGCTTGAAATTACTTTATTTCCTTGAAGTATTATCCTTAATTTCTCCAGCCAAGTGACTCTTGGCTGCAGTCTTAGCTCCTTTGCCTTTCAGAACATCATGTTCCATGACCTCCAATCTTTTAATGTTCCAACTGCTAAATTCTGTGTAATCCTAATTGTGATTCCCCAATATTTGAATTCTTTCTTTTGACCACTTGAAGTATTTTTTCCTTTATCTGATAGTTCTGTAATTTGACTTTAATGTTCCTTGGAGTTTTTATTTTGGGGCATCTTTCCTGAGGTGATTACTGGATTCATTTTCCAAATTTTAACTTTTAAGGAGTTGTTTTTCTTCAGTTAGCTTTTGTACTTCCTTTTCCATTTGGCCATTTCTACTTTTTAAGCAGTTGTTTCCTTTTCCCAAGCTATTGACTCTTTTTTTTTTTCATAATTCCCATGCATTGCTCTGATTTATTTTCTTCTATTTCTCTTATATGATTTTTAAGTTCCTTTTTTGAGTTCATGAGTTCTTTCTAGGCTTGAGACTACTTCCTGTTTTCCTTTGGGCTTTCACCTATAGGTGTTTTGACTTTGTTGTCCTCTTCTGAGTTTGTGTCTTTATCTTCCCTGTCACCACAGTAACATTCTGTGGTCCGATTCTTTTGCTGTTGTTTTTCCTTTTTTGGCTTTTTCCATTTTAAATTTGATCTCTTCTCCTAGGGTGGAAGGGGCACTGTCTCAGGCTTCTTGTGCAAGGGGCTCCAGGTCCTGCCTGTTTGCCTGCTGCTGCACCGGTGATGCCCTGAGGGCCACGGGGACCCTTATGTCTGGTGCTGCCCTGAGGGGTTGGAGTGGGATTTGGCTGGTGCTTCTGGAGGCTGTAGGGGTCTGGCAGCTGAGACAGGGTTCTAGTGCCTGTGTCTGGCATGTACTAAGGCCAGTGGGTTACTTCTGAATTTTCCTAGGGCTAAGAAGCATGTGGAGATCTGACTTCCGGAGATTGCCTATTTGTCTGGGGGCTATGCTGAAGCACATGTTCTGGGAGCTGGAGTCTGCTCATACTCCTGGCTATGCTGAGGCATGTGGGGAGTCCCAGTGTTGGTGTTTTCCTTCTCCACTACACTGGGGTTCAGGATCTTCCACTGGTTTGCTGAGGTGGGGCTTACATCTAGTTTGTTATAATGCTTCCTATTCTGGACTGCATTCCCCTTTTACCCAAGTGAAACAGAGCTTTCTTCCCAATTTCTAAGTTTCTTGGGAAAAAAGATTGTTTCACTCCATCTTTTTACTGGTTCTGCTGTTCCAGGATTTATTTTCAGGTGCCATTTTATCATTGTTTAGAGGTGAATATGAGAGAGTTATGGTAAGTCACTGCTCTCTCTGCCATCTTGGCTCACAAAAGTCTCTTCTCTCATTTTCTTTTAAATAAAGGATAGCTATCTGATTGAAGAAGGGAGCAGGGACATATTGAGAAGGCAAGATTTGGATAACAAAAATATTATAAAATAATTTAAACATCTAAGTCAGTTAATGAGGAACCAACTTCCTGGGCTTAAGACTACTTCCCCTTTCCCTCCTAATAGGAACCATTTCCCTTTGGATTTTCAGAATTTTATTCCTGAGAGTTCTTTGAATCTACATTTTCTCTGATCCTTTGAAATCTGTTCTCTTAAAATCTAAGGTACGTCTGACTGGATTCAGTTTCGTTATAACAGATTTTAAGGTAGCACGGTTGTTTCCTCTTCAAGATTTCCCATCTCTACCTTATTACAACTGTAGTTTTTTACTAAGCGATAGTTACTTCAGAGTTGAACAAAGACAAACCTATAAGCATTACCCCCACTGCCTCAGTGGCATAATCTTCTCTACATCATTGTAGTCTATGGGAGGAAATTAGGTTTACAGTTGATCTCAACACCTATATGATATCACTTCTACTGATTTTTTTGTCTAAAGGCAGCTTTGCTGCCAGATGACTCCTGGGGTACCAAACATCAATCCCAAAAATTCGGTTCTTTTTCCTTGTTCTTTAAGGCTTAATATTACATTGGATGCAGAGTCCAATCCAGATTCTGACTCCCAGATTCCCATAGTACACTCACTTGTCCTTTGAAACTCCCCAAATTGGAGACTTCCATTGTCAGCACCTATAATGGAAAAGAATGGACAAAATGCCCAAGGGACATGCTTGTTTCTCCAGGAGTCATATGATCTTGGAAGATAAAGAAAACGAAGGCCTCTTTTATTTATAGCATAATCCTCTCAATGGAATCTGCTAGTGAAGGAAACATCTTACTCCCTGGACTTGAATGTACAAAGATATCTGTCCCTTTTGAAGACACAAACTCTTCTAAGTATGTAGCCAGTAGAACAAGGTTTCCTCCCCACGTAGTTGACCAACCTGAACATGTCATGGAATGTCTATCCAGTCATCACGATTTTCCCAGAAGCAGATACCTAAGTTTCTCTACATGGAAAAGTCATCTCAGTAAACTGATAGGATCTGCACAGGCTTCCAGACCTCTATTGTACTAATTAAATAACTAGCGTTTGAGATACCATCAAAGGAAGAGATGAGAGGGCTCAGGATAGAGTCATAGAGGACACTCATGGTTAATGTGTATGAAATGGATAGAAGAACCAGAAGAGACTGAGGGATGTTTAGATAGATATAAGGAAAACCAGAAGAAAACAGTATCACAAAAATCTAGATATAAGAGAGTATCTATGAGCAGAGTGTCAAAGATGTTAGAAAGGTTAAAAAAGACGTGGACTGAGAAAAGGATCATTGGCAACTTTGCAGAGAGTCATTGCAGTTCAAGGAAGTCAGAAGCCAGATTGCAAAGGGTTAGAAGAGAATGAGAGGATGGGAAGTGGAAGCATCTATAATAGCCGACTTTCTCAAAGAATGTAGCCAAAAGGAACAAGAAAGGTATCAGATGATATCTAGTGGGTATGGTTGGATCTTAGAATCACCAGAACCTTCCCAAGCTTAGCTCAAGTGTTAATTCCTACAGAGCTCTTTCCTAGCTATGCACAGCTACTAGTTTTCCCTGATATATACTTTGAGTTTATACATATATATACATATATGTGTATATATCTATGTCTATATCTATATCTATGTCTATATCTATACCTATCTATCTATCTATCTATCTATCTATCTATCTATCTATCTATCTATCTATCTATCTAGTGTGTTGCTTGGTTGCCAAAGAAGACCGTGCCACCAGAGAAATGATGACATGACTTGCACTTGACTTTGTTTTGAGTGAGGGAGGGCTGTGTAGGTCACCAGCCTCACTTCTCCTCCAGAGTCATCTGAATCTAGTGACCTGATATTCATCAGGATGTCTGGAGATGACCCAGGATGAGCAATTGGGGTTAAGTAATTTGCTCAAGGTCACACAGCTAGTGAGTGCCAAGAGTCTGAGGTAAGATTTGAACTCAGGTTCTCCTGACTCCTGCACTGGTGCTCTATCCATTCACCATATAGCTGCCCCATATATACACACATACACACTCATATATGTATATATACATACACATACATATATACATATACACATGCATACATACACATATATGGATATGTGTGTGAATATATATATGTCTTTCTTCCCATAGATTTTAAACACCTTGAGGGCAGTGACTGTCATTTTGTCTTTGTGTCCATACAGCCTAGCACATTGTGCAAAGCATAGAACAGACAGTAAATAAATGTTTGGTGGCTTGATGATTGATATTTAGTTTTTCTTCCTCTGATTCTTACTGGATGATCGCTGAACTGACTGCATCATTTCTTGGAGGGCAAGAAGTTGCTTCTACCTTAGATAGATAAGATACTTCTCTTTTTGGAGCTTCAGCATCCTAATTTACAAAATGCAAGGTGGAGAGACTGGACTAAATAAGTTCTAGTTTCCTTTCCATTTAAAAATTGTTCTTTTTCTCCATATCTTAATGACCACTGGTTCATGGCTTCCTCCCTCCCTCCTTTGTTGGATTGCTTTGGGCTGTTGTATCGTTAGAGCTCCAGTGATACAGAATTTAGAACTCTTGACCTGGGCAGTGATAGAGTTATGTGACTTTTATGATTAAGATGTTATGATTAGGCAGCGAGTGAAAGCTAATAGGGTGAATTTTCTACCCCAAGCATTTCTGATAACTTTCATTTTTAGCAAATAGCTAATTAAGTCATAGCAAAACAAATCTAAAATATACCCAGTATTAATGAAGGGAGAAGAAGCTGCCACGGGAATTTCTTAACTAATTTAGAAAGAATTCCATTTTGAGAGTAATATGCAGAAGGTTTTTTTGTTTTGTTTTGTTTTTTCCACTTGACTTCAGATGGAGGGGAGGGGGTGAAGTGGCTTTAATTACAAGCCAAACATGCAGAGCCTGGGAATTCTTGTTCAGTTAAGTTCTGATGCAATGAGTTTTCAATACTCTGTCAGAAATAAAATGATTGTATGTTTAATGGCTTTGTTTCTTTGAATTTTATGACCATGCTACATAACCGAGACTCATGGTAATATTTTTGTGCCCTGGAAGTGGAAACATCTGTTCCAAAGATCAGATAAAAGACAATGAGACAATCAGATTCTCCAATGAGACACCTGAGGGGTCTGTCCACCTCTACTCTCTCCTCTTCCAAGTCATTCTTCTCATAAGTCTGCTGTCAGGCTCATCTTCATAATCCATAACCCTGTTTGGACCACTGCCCTACTCAAAAATCAACGTGGAGCCTTTTTGCTTATTTAGTCCAGGTGAAAGTCCATTATCCAGCCTTAAAGGCCTTTCACAATGTTATATGACCTCTAACATTCCAACCTATTAGAACATTATTCCCTTGCATGCCCTCTGTGTTTCTATCAACATAGTCCTTCCTTTGCCTCCCGTGAATGCTCTGTATGATCCTCAATACCTACTCTTTAAACACCAACTCAAATAATTTTTTTCAAAAAGCCTTCCTTGACCCATCCAGTTGTTTTTCCCTCCTTTGTCCATTTCCATAAGGATATATAATGCTATTACCACTTTTTATCATGACTCATAGGTTAGGCTTAGCTCAGGGAAGTCCTTTGGAAGTTTAAATTTAAAACTGGAACAAAGTAAGGATCTATTTTAAGTAAAAGTTCTTAAGCTGTGGTCCATAGCTTCCCAAGGTGTCTGTGGATGGATTTTATGGGGTTTGTGAACTTGGATGGGGAAAATACGTGTGTGTGTGTGTGTGTGTGTATATACACACATCTATATATACATATGTATACATATATGTGTATATGCCTATATATATATATGCCTATATATATATATGCCTATATATATATATATGCCTATATATATATATATATATATATATATATATATATAACAAATTTGGGATTTTCTTCAGTTTCAGATGTAGGCAACAAAACATTTGCTAAGAAGGAATCCATAATCTTTCCCGGACACCAAAAACATCCAAGAACCTCTGAGCCAAAAGTGCACAAAAGGAGATTTATTTAGTCATAACAGAAGGACATTCAAAGCAGGTTAAGAGATGTTCACCTGGGATGAAGCATTGATTCAATTGAAAAGGGCTTCCTAATGTTGTTCATGCTGTTGTCTATGATTAGAAGCCTGAGGAAGGAATTCCAGCCTCTCATAGCCGTTTTTTTTTTTTTTTTTGTATCCAGGGGATCAGGAAGCTACATCAATATCCCAAACCTTAGTCTCTTTAATCAATTAAATCCATAGAAAAGTTTAAATACCTTTTAAGGAAAGACTAGTTTAACTTGCATGAAGGTTGGGGTGGTCATACTGGTGTTGTCAAGTATATTGCTTCCATCACGTTACATAATATATGATATATTTGTGCCTCTATTTTTACCCCCTACCAAACCTCACAAAGGCAAGGATTATGTTTTATCTAAATGTTGTATCTGTCCCAATGCTTAGTAAAATGTACTCTACTGAAAATGCGTTTGTGAATTTGAATTCAATTTTTATCATTCTTCTAAATGAATGATTTCTAATAATGGTACCATCAATATTAAGCAACTCACCTTGAATGAATGTCTATTTTAGGTCCAAGATTATATGTAACACTGTGGAGATAATAAAAAAGTTTAAGAAATGGTCCCTTTGCTTTATTATATTTATTTTTAGCTCTAAATCATCCCTCTCTCTTTTCCCCCTCTTCCATCCAGAGGTGGGAAAGAAGGCAAAAGAAATAAAGCCTATTAAAAATAAGTATAGTTATGCAAAAAAAGTTTCCACAGTAGCCATTTCCAGCAAAAGAAGGAAAGAGAAAGAACTCTGATTCTATCAGCTCTTTATCTGTTTCATCTATTCTATATGTTTCACTACGAATCCTTTGGAATTGTGATTGATCATTGTGTTGATCAGTTCCTAAGTCTTTGTTACTGTATAAGTTGTTCTCAAGATTTTGCTCACTTCACTTTGCATTAATTTATAAAAAATCCTGGGAGACGAGTTCTAAGTCTTGTCTTATCAATAACTAGCCTTGGTTAGATATGACAATAGATAGCATTTAAATTCTGCAAAACATTTAGATGTCTTAAGCCTCACATAAAACCTGTGAAGTACGTACTATTATTATTATCCCCTTTTTTCAGTTAAGGAAACTGAGACATACAGAGTTTAAGTGACTTGCCTAGAGTTACACAGCTAATGTTTGAGGCAGTCTCTGAACTTATGACCCAACATTCTCTACTTTACCACATAGCTGCTTCTTTTTGTGCTATCTTATCTGTTAAAATAGAAGTTTGGCCCCCTTGGACTGTATATTTCATTGCATTTGAAGCTTCAGAAAGCTAAGCTACTACCAAGGGAGAGATCTTCAGCCTGGGAACCAGGATTAAAGTACCACCTCTCACATTTTTGTAGCATTTCACATAAATGTGAAGTAGAGTTCCATTAAGACTATTAAAAAGTTCCTTAAGGAAAGGGACTCTCTTTTTGTTTTGTCCCCACCACATAGCCCAGACTATTGTACTTGATGATGACCTCATCATGTACTTCATCATAGTCATTATCACCACCACCACCACCATCATTATTAAGTGAACAAGTCATTCTATTGCTTTAGAGAACTGGAAAGACTTCCTTGACCAATATAAATTTGTACTTGCATTTCAATTTATAGTCTTATAGAATTCCTTGGATATCACCAATAGATTAAGTGACTTAGTAGGGTCACACAGACAGAATGTATAAGCCAGAGGATTTTAATTTAGGACTTGACTCCAAGGATAAGTCTTCAGTTCTGTAAATTGTCTCTTATTGCACTCAGCCACTTAAAAGCTTGTTTGAATAAAGCCAAGTCTATCAGGTGGGGTAGTACAAATATAATTATCCCTAATATACAGATGAGGAAAATGAGACCCAAAGAACTTAAATTTGTTCATGAATCCTCAGCTATAAAGTATTGGAGATAGGACTGATATGGAAGTACTAATTTTACTGTAAGTAAATCTCTTTCCTTATCCAGGCTTTTTCTCCATCATCTGAAAAAGAAAGAATTTGTGCTGTTTGTCTGAAGGTGTCTTATGGATTACATTCTATGATTCTAACAGGGATAGCTGAGTGGCACAGTGGATAGAACTCTGGACCTGAAGTCAGGAGGACCACAGTTTCCATCTGACCTCAGACGTTTAGTAGTTGTGTGACCCTAGGCAAGTAACTTTAATCTCTCTCGACTTCAACATCCTCATTTGTAAAATGAGGGATATAATAACACCCATCTCATATTTGTACAGCAATTTGCAATTTGCAAACCTTAACGTGTCATATAATTGCTACCTGTTATTGAACTAGAACTCATATTCTGGGACAGATGTAAGTTTAGAAAGAGAAAGATTCATTCATTCATTTATTCATTCATTCACAGACTCATGGTAATCAGCCACAAAGTCAACAAAGTCAGAAATATTGCAGAGCCCTTGAAGAATGTCTATGTTGCTGGTCATTCAAAACTCCTGAGTGGGAGAGGAAATATCTCTATCCCATAAGAAAAGTACTTCTGTGCTATCCAGAATCCCAGCTGCTGCCTTTCCCTTGCTTTGTTCCAAGGCTAGACACAGAAAATTCGGCATCAGCTTCTAATATAGAGTGCCTACTGGGAAATAAAGCTGCCACCAGTTAAATTCATTACCACAGATGGCACCAATCTTAGAGTCACTCTAAATTACTCGAAAAATTGCAGGAGCCAGTTATGAGCAAAATCATTGGCTTCAAAGGTTCCCAGCCCAGCTAATAGATCACATGGTTGAAGCTTGTTTACCTCGAGGTCACTCGTTTGACCAGGGCCCAGTTTCCTGCTGATAAAAAAAAATACTCTTCCCATCTGACAGCTGGCCCATGGCATTTCTGTGAAATGAACTGTTCTCTAGCCAGGTCCTGGTGAATAGGCATCCCTTCAACCCATGGCCATGCACAGACTCAGCACTTTTCCTGATGTCTCTCTGTAGACTACCAAGGTCTCTGAGATAGAATTAAAAGGCACAGAACTCAAGGAGTTATGTAGCAGGGTCCTCAATTGGCTGACCTGGGAAAGGACTGAGATTTGATTGCTTAGGGAAAGTGTCAATGATAGGATTTGAACTAAAGGTATTGTAATCTCATAAAGATTAGATTGTATGATACTTCCCTATATAATTCTAATCCACATGGTTTGCTCACCTTCCTACCCTTACTCCCTATATTCCCTATATTGCAGTCCCTAGCTCTCTTCTGCTAACCCTTATTTTCTCTATACAGAGTTTCTAGTTTATGTGGTCATCTGGGGACCCTCCAAGTTAGGACTTTTCCCCCTTAATTCCTTTGAAAGTGGTTTTGTGGGATTTAAACTTAAAACATAGTATCTTAAAACTTGAAAGGCTTGTGTAGACCAAACTCATTTCATTGAGTCTAATAGAGGTGAATTGATTTGATCAAAGATAGAAAGCTAACCATTGGTAGAGTTAAGCATAAAACATAGAGTTCAAATCCTTCTTTGCTCCTTAATATTATGTGACCTTGGAAAGTCATTCAATCTCTCTGGATCTCAGTTTCCTCATTTATTATTAGGTGATTAGATTATATGCCCTTTAAGATCCCTTCCAACTCTAAATCTATAATCTTATGTCTAGGGTCCCATCTATCTTGAAAATCTTATGAGTTTTCCCTTGAACTGTGCCTTGAATGGTAAACTCACATTTGTATCTTCTTTTCCCCATTACCACTTTGCTAGTATACAATAAGCTCTTATAAGAATGAGAATCAGAGGAAGAGCCTGGGTGGTGGTAATAGTAGAAACAAACAGTCTTAAAGGGAAGGTTAAAGAGCACGGAAATCAACATCTGAGATAGAAAGTTAAGGTTCAGTGGAGGCAAAAGATGCCTTGAGCAATGCAGCAAAACAATTAAAACCTCTGAGTTTTAGTGTCTGCATTCATAGGTATGGGTATAATAGTATGCTGATAACTTGCTCATGTGGTTGTTGTGAAAATCAAATGAAAAATGTATGTAAATGATTTTGTGAACCTTACAGAACCATATACATGTCATTTGCTGTTAACGCCCTCTTCATAGGATTTCTGGGAGTATCTGATGAAGCAGCAGCAGTCAAAAGGCTTTGAAAACCATCAGGCATTAAATTGAAGGAAGAATGCTTAGTAATGGTATTATTCCTACCACCATCCTCTTGGACATTTCAAAAAGGCCTCTTGCCCTCATTCCGTTTGATTGTGAGCCATTATTTCTCTGACTCTTGGAGAAAAGCTATAAAGTCAGAAAAGTTATATCCTCCTCGTCTACCCCTTTAACAGTCACCTCTCTTTCCATAATTTTCCCCATTCTTCTCACACTGACCTCCGAGGAAGCTTTTTGGTGTATAATAAAGAGCAGACTTTAGAATTAGATAATTAGGTTTCAAATCATGGTTCTCTCCTCATTTTTTCTGTGATGTAGCATTTGTGTCTCAATTTCTTTATCTGAAATTGAGGAGGTTGGAACAGATGGTCTCTGAGGCCCTAGAAAGAAGAAAAATAAAGTGCTCTGTTGGTCCAAGCATAGACAGGTTTATGGACTTCCTTACATGAATGCCCTTACTCTAACTGGTTTCTGTATGCCATGGTATGTTATTTATTGCTTTTATAATTGTTGCCAAGAAGATGAGCCTTACAGAAGAAGATATACTAAGAGCCAAACAAAATTGTAGTTTGGAAAATCACTTTCCAGTGAATGGCATTCCTAGCTAGCTTTGAATAAACTTACTATTTCCTTCCCCACTGATATGTGAAGCCATTGACTTCTGTGCTATGGTCTAGTTGGTAAATAAGATTTTCTCTGGTCTTTTTCAGACTTCAATTTGAGAAATAGCTCAACAAATAGCCTTTCCAGCTCTCCATTTATCATTCAAAGATTTGATAAATCTGATGGCTACTTCTTCTCTGAGGGCTTTCATGCTATATCTTTGTTTCCTAAGATTTCCAATACTGGACACCTGCAAAGTAATCTTTCCACACTCCCTCCAGCTAAGTCTTTCCCCTTACTTATAAGAATTTCCCTGTCCTCATGTATTCTATTTCCACGAGAGTCTACTAGATGAAGGAAATTCTTCTGAGTCATTAGGAGCTTAATGACTACCAACACGATCATGTGTTGCCCTTCCAAAGAGGATATATATTTTAACAAGACGTTCCTGGAGTACAGGAGCAGGGGCTGATTCAATTGAAATAAACAAATACAAAACATTCTACATGCAAGGCACTGTAGGAAGTATTGTGCTGTAGATGGGGGTTAAAGACACAGTTGCTACCCTCAACAGCATATAACAACTCTCAGAAAAGATTGGGCATGGACAGAAATAGCCATTACAGGAAATAGAAAGTTTTATTTGGCATTCTTTCTTCATGTATATCATTATTGTGTTTTTTCTGCCATTGATGATAAAAGATTATTGTTTACAAAATATGAAGAAAAGCACTGCACTCAAGAGTGTTCAGTGCTTGGACCCTAGACTAGTTATTTCAGTTCTTTGGGTGACTCATTTCCTTCATCAGCACTATGGGACAATGGTTATTATGCTCCCTAACTTGCAGGGTCATTTGGGAGAAAACCTTCTGGAAATCATAATACTTGTTAGAAATATATACATTACATATCAGCTTAATTTAGTACAAAGAAGGTTGGACTTAGAGTCAAGAAGAATGGGGTTCACATACCTCTGACATTTATTAGTAGTGTGACTACAGAGTAACATGCTTGTAGATTAACACCTCTATGAATCTCGGTTTTTTCACCTACTAAATGGGGAAAATAAAACCTATAGTTTCTGTTTTACAATGTCATATTAAGCACTCAAGGTGCTTTTGCAAGACTGAAAATACTATACAAATGTCAGCCATTATTATTTTTAAAATGTTAACAGTTATTATTTTCAGGTATAGTAGAAAGAAAAACTACTCTGTAGTCCGAGGACTTGCATTCAAATACTGCTTTGGATGTATGTCACATGTATGACCTTAGGAAAGTGATTTACCTTCCCTGGATCTCAGTTCCCTATAAAATGAAGGGAACTCTGATGTCCCTTCCAACTCTAGATTCATGACGTTTCTTTGTAGACTCTGTTTCCTGAGGTTAGGGACCATATCTTCCTTATTTTTTTATCTCCTCTCTGCCTCCCAACATATCAAAGAACATAACCCGTAGAAGACACTTGACATGTGTGTGTGTTCATTTTTCATTGCTGAAGAAGACCATGCCATCAGAGAAACAATGATATGACTTGCACTTGACTTTATTTTGAGGGAGTGAGGGCTGTGCATTTCACCAATCTCACTTCTCTTCCACAGCCATCTGAATCCAGTGACCAGATATTCTTCAGGATGACTGGAAATGACCCAAGATGCGACAATTGGGATTAAATGACTTGCCCAAGGTGACACAGCTAGTGAGTGTCAAGTGTCTGAGATGAGATTTGAACTCAGATCCTCCTGACTCCTGCACTGGTGCTCTATCCACTGCACCACCTAACTGCCCAAAAGAAGACACTTGATACAAATTTGTCAAATGAATAAGTGAGTGAATGGATCATTTAACTAATCTTGAGTGCAATATTATAAATGTATAAAGGGGGTGCAAAGTATTGCTAGAGTTCAAAGGAAGGAAAGATCTCTTTTGGTTCATGTAAGCTCTTCATGAACTAGGCAGCCTTCCCTCCCAGAAATACAGGTGCATGAGATCAGTTTGTACCCCAACTCCTGAACTCTTGCCTCCAGTTGGGGAAATGACTAGGGTGAATTTAAAACTGAGATACCCAGATGCTTTGGCAAGGCTGGAGCAGACCATGGATGCTCAATTAAAATAAATCACAGTAATTGAGTTGTCACATGGGCCAGGCCTTTGATGAATGTAGAAAGGAAGTTCTGATACTATCCAAAAAAAGCCTAGAATATTATTGCTTGGGGAAAAAGTAATGAAGCTATGCAGGAATTGGCTTATTGCATGCCTTTAGAAGCCTTAGCATACCTGCCACCAGTATCACCAAGATAATGTGCTGTGGTTTAGTTCATCAGCAAGACCCTCGTTCAGGCAGTCAATTTGATTAGGACATGGTGCATGCTTGGCCTCAGAAGTAATTTCAAAGTGACCGTCTCTGGTCACTAGTGAATATGACTCTGAGACCAGGCATCGTCCACAAAAGGGCTCCTTTGGAGCTTCATTAGGGCAAGGTGACCCTGGCCCCTCAAGATCTGTGCCATCTAAGTTCAGGCTCTTACATCTTCTACCAGGGATAGCTTGAATACCAATATATCTAAATTCCGATTTCATGGTCCCTAGGTTGACCGTGGGGTGAATTTTTTAAACATAATAACTCTCAATGACCATCTATTTAAGTGCAGAGAGAGATACAATCTGATATGTGGTGGGGAAGAAAAGGTAAAGATGAGTGAGAGAAGCATGAATGGGGCCAGGGGTATTTTGGTTAATAGTTGACAACTGGCCCTCTGAACAAAATATATATGTAGAACATACTTTTAACCCGCATCCTTTATATTTTCTCCATAAGTTTATTAAGTCTAGATAATTAACCAAAAATAAAGTAGGCTTTGATTTATATTATTTGCCAATATCCAAAGTGTAGATGCTCATGCTAAAACGTTAATAATTGGCTTTCGTATACTCCTGGATGATGATTTCCTGAATAGTATTTGGGGATCAGGACCTTAGGTAAGAATTCCTCCAGAATGTTTTCTGATATGTTGGCAATGAGCTGGTTAGCAAGGAGGTTATGTAAAAGGGTCCAGATATGTCTTTCAAATGGTCTGAGAAAAGTGCACAACAAAGTTGTGCTAGATATATCCTTGCCTATTGGATGTTTCAAAACCAATGACAGATTCAAGGTGGATAGATGGACATCCTAGGACCCTTGGTACCATATTAAACTTCTATTCAGGACCAAATTTGTGGAGTGATGGAAAGAATCCTGAACCAGAAGTAAGGAGACATGGATTCTAGACCTCAAAATGCTTTTAGATCAGTACCAATAAAATGATCAATCAATAAGGATTTATGAAGTCTCTACTATGTATAAGGCACCTTCCTAGGCACTGAGCATACAAACATCAAATAGCCCCTGCCCTCAAGGATCTTATGTTCTATGGAGGGAGATAATATATTTATATATAAGTATATATAAAATAGATCATATAAAGTAATTTTGTGATCTTGGATAGGTCTGTCTGCATCTCTGGACCTCAGATTCCTAACTTTTAAGATGAAAAGTTTTGAGCAAATAAGGTCTAAGATCCCTGTATGAAACTGTTAATTACTCAAAATTTTGCATTTTAAAAATTAGGAATCTGATCCAGATGGGTAGAGAGACTTGAGCAAGATTGAGTGCACATGGGCACACAATCAGGACAAAGCAGGAAGTTTATTCCCACACAGAAAAGGAAATAACAAGTAATAAAGAATCATAGCATGATTAGAGAAGAATCCAGTCATTTCTCATTACTATTGAAAGGCCTTATTGGGATACAGTCTCTTTGCAAGGTTGTTAGTCATTTTATATTTTAATTCCACTGGGAGTAATCAAATCAAATATAAAGTGGAATCATCTTTCTGGGGCATTTCTCTCTGTTTTCAATGCTTTCGGGATTTCAAGCCCAACTTTGCTTCTGCTGCTGCCACCTCAGTAGCTCTCATAGGCATTGACTTTATCACCTGCACTGGCAGTCCTAGGACCTTTCAATGTTTACAGGAAAAGGGGATAAGTGGGGCATCCTGGGACAAGCCCAAAGAATTGAGTGAATGCTTCTCATAAAGAGTGAGCACTTAGGAAGATTAAGCACCATCATTAAGGTGGGGAAGGATAGGAGCTGTCAACTCTTTCTAAAGTCACCCCTTCTTGATAATTGCTTTCAAGTGCTCCAATTACAAGAAGCTTTCAATTCTTTGTTCTTCTGAAGGACCTCACATCTTCACCTTTACTGTCTCAGCAACCACTGGGATTCCACCCAGGGATGAACCATACAAAGCTACAAGCAGGTAGAGGATAGTTACCCTTAGTCACACTGTCCTTAGGGACCAGTCAAGGAAAATATATGAATTTTCCAAGGAGAACAAGGAAGAAGTTTACGAATTTGACTGAAATGTCCTATGGCATTCTCGAGCTTCCCTCTCAGTTCTATATCCTATATTCTAAGATCTCTTTTGCAGTTTACATGCCATATCCTATATTTTAAATTTTTAGATACTAAAGATATAAAATGCTCTGACATTCTGTGCTCTCTTTTCTAATATTTTCCTTCCCAAGGTCCTTTTCAGTCCTCACATTCTATTTTCTAACATGCTGTGTTCTAGGGTCATTTTTGTCTTTGACATTCTGTGATCCTTTAATTCTAGGGTAGCCACTCAGGAGAGGGATGATGGGATCTGTGTGCATGGTTCAGGAGGCAGCTGTGACTTTCTGAATAGCCTGGAATTTGGCTATGAAAACTCACAGCCGGGAAAGCTAGACTAATAGATGAATGAATTGACAATGTGTGAATAAGTTATTCCGCTAAGCAGACATTGAAGTATGGCAGATGTGGACCAGGTCCCTTATTCTCTGCATAAATATCCTGGCTTGGAAGAAGAGATGCCTTGGAAAAGCAGAGCTTCCAGATTCTGTTTTCCATTTGAGAGGAAAATAATTGACTATTTTAAAAGTCAATGATAAAGTCACAATTGTTTGTCATTGATTCATAGAATGCAAAGGCTAAAAGGGACAGTGGAGACCTTGTAGGAAGTTTGGTGCAGCAGAAAGAGCATTGGTTCTCAAGGTACAGATTCTGGGTTCAAATTTTGCCCCTAATTCTTGCTAGCTGTGTGGTCCTGGACAAGTCACTTACCCTACATAGGCTTCATTTTCTTCATAAATAAAATAAAAGGCTTGGACCAGATGGCCTCAGATATCCCTTTTATCCTTTCATTTTACAGGTGAAAAAGCTAAGATTCAGAGGCGAGGAAATTTCTCACCTCACTAATACACTCTTGTTAGAGTTGGATATCAGATCTAGGTCTATTGCAAACACCATGTTGTTGCTCACTTTACCTACTTCATGAGTTAGATATTGAAAAATCTTCCAGAAAGTACGTGCAGTTCTTTGAACTTCAGCTTACTTATATCCCCATTTGTCCCTTATACCTCCATCTGGGAGTTGGAATATCACGTGTTAGGAATATCAAGGAAGCCATTGTCACTGGATTGCAGAGAGCATGGTGGGTAGAGGGGGAGAGTTGGTGTGATGGGAGAAAGAATAAAAAAAAAAACTGGAAAGGTAGGAGAGGGCAGGTTGTGAGCACCAAATATCAATAATTCAATTATGAGGTGATGAAGGTTTTTACCAGAATGGTGGCAGTGTCAGAGGAAAGAAGGGGACATTGTTTAGAAATGTTGAAAATGTGAAATCAACAGGTCTTGGAAAGATATTGGATATGAGGGGTGAGAGATAGTGAAATTCACACCTAGGTTTCAAGCCTGGAAGAACTGGGGGTGGCTTTGACAATAATAAAGGAGTTTAGAGGGAGGAAGCGTTTAGGACAGGGGTGGGGAACCTGCAGTCTAGAGGACACATATGGCCCTCTAGGTTCCCAATGCAGCCCTTTGACTAAAGTCAAACTTCACAGAACTTCACAAGTGCATGATTTATTGCCCATGAGGGCCCCATGTAGCCTCAAGGCCTAAACCTCTGGTTTAGGGGGAAAGATAATGAGTTCAGATTTAGACATCCTCTACTGGACATCCAGTTTGAGATGTATGAAAGACAGTTGGACTTGTGAAAGTGGAGGGCAGCAGAAAGGTTAGGACAGGATAAGAAGATTGGAGAATTATCATTATGGAGATAAAGAATTGAATCTGTGGGAGGTGATGAGGTCAACAAGTGACGTAGTATGAAAGAAGAGAAGAGGGCTGGGGCCAGAACTCTTGAGGGACACTTGTGTAAGAAAGCATGATCTGGAGGAGGATCTAGCAAAGGAGACTAAGAAGGAGGAGAACCAGGACATAGTGGTGTTCCTCCCCTTCCCTCCCCTCCCCTCCCCTCCTCTCCCCTCCCCTCCTTTCCCCTCCCCTCTCCTCTCCTGTTCTATCTTATCCTATAATTGTATCTTAGATCTATAGCTAGCAGACATCTCATCCAACACTTTCATTTCACAGGTAAGGAAATTAAGACCAGTGGAGCTTAAGTGCCTTGCCCCAGGTTCCACAGGTAGTAAATATCAGGGAAGAGATTTAAAGACAGAACCTTTGACTTCAGGGACAGAAGCTTTCCAACTGCAAGCTATCTAATGAAGTTTCTTTTGGATGTGCTTGGCCAAGTGCTGTTTAATGTTTTATCAGTGACCTGGGTAGAGACATAAATGACACGCTTATCAAATTTGAACATGATGCAAAGCCAAGTGGACTTGCAAATACTCTGGATGACAGGATCCCCAAAGAACTTAATGATACAGAACAATAGACCAAGTCTAGTAAGGTGAAATTTAATAAGGGTTAATGAGAATGATTACTCTGGTTCAAAAATCAATTTCATAAGTTTGAGGGTGGGTGAGGTAGTTTATCTGAAAAAAAGCTGGGTGCTTTGCGAATTGCAAGTGACCAATGGATCAACAGTGAGATATGACAATCAAGACAGAGAGGCATAGTATTCAAGATTAGGGAAATGGCAAATTCCATTGTACTCTTTCCTAGCCCATCTGGGGTTTTATAACTACATCTGGGGAACTGTCTTCAGTTATTGGCACCACAAGCATTATTCTTACTTTGTATGACTCTAAAGCAGGAGATTTTAACTTGGGGTCTGTGAATTTGAATGGGAAAAGTTACATATTTATTTCAATATAATTGGTTTCCTTTAAGATCCTACATATTTTCTTTTACATATTTACAAATATTACTCTAATAAGGTTCTCTACATAGGCTTCACCAATTGCCCAAAGGAACTAGGACACAAACAAAGGTTAAGTATCCTGATCTACAGGATAAAGTTTAGAGCAGTGGGTAGAAGTTGCATAGTGGTGAACATAGGCTGATAGAAGGCATAATGAAAATAATATATATGTGTTTGTCCTTCATTGCTGAAGAAGACCTTGATATCAGAAATAATGACATGACTTGCACCTCACTTTTTGTTTTGAGTGAGGGAGGTCTGTGCAGGTCATCAGCCTTACTTCTCCTCCATAGTCATCTGAATCCAGTGACCAGTTATTCATCAGGATGACTGGAGACCCAGGATGAGGCAATTGGGGTTAAGTGACTTGCCCAAGGTCGTACAACTAGTGAGTATCAAGTGTCTGAGGTGAGATTTGAATTCAGGTCCTCTGGACTCCTGCACTGGTGCTCTATCCACTGCACTATCTAGCTGCCCCAATGAACACAATATCCAAGGTTTCAAGACCTAAGAGGCTAAAGAAGCTGTACGGTACAGTTAGAAATTCAAGGTGTAATGTACAACCATTAGTTACAATTGTAGAACTTGGAGATGTATAGGAGAACATAGGTAACACTAAAATAGGAAATTGTTCTTTAGAGACAGTTCATTAAAGTCAGAAATTAATGATAAAGTACTATATTTCTCTACTGCTTAACTAAATGCTCTAATACCTGCCTTTGGTGATCCAAGGAATACCATGTAAGATTGCTTCACATTGAGGATAAAGTTCTTTAGATCTAATGAATTCCTCATTAGCTCTTTAGATCTAATGACTTCTTCATTCTCATGTGTGCTTCTATGGTTACCAATCCCGATGGGTTGCCTTGGAGAAATGTGGAACTAGAAAGATGTGCTCATTAATGCATTAGGTACCTTTATTAAAAGGACCATGCACATCAATTGATGCAAAAGTTTGCTTAGTTCTTCAAAATATTGTTAAATTCTCATTCTCTTTGTTCATCCTTGTTGTTTTCATAGTAATTCCTTTCTTTTCCATTTTTGTTTTTGTTTTGTTTTGCCATCTGTCTCTTTGACAGGATCTCACTGAATCCAATTCTTGTACTAGAGACCAGTGTATCTTGTATGATACATGTGGCATAGCCACTGGACATTGGGATTTGGTGGTAATAGGCAGTGGCAAGTTAGAAAAAGATGGGGTGCTCTGATGACTTGAATGCCCTATAACCTGCCCCTATTTTTCAGTAATGCTCTGTTCTTTTATTTTCTTTTCTTGTTGCTATATAAACTACTGAAGGTTTCAGTATAGGGTGGACCTCCTGAGTGTTAAACAGCCCAAAATGGTGTTGTTCTCCCAGTACCCTGCCCCAATCAGACAAAAGACCAGAATACCTTGAAAAAACAGAGGTTATGGAGGTGGTTACTTAAACCTAAAAAAGAGGGAGATTAGTAATCAATCCTTCTGAATCTTGATTAGCTAATAACAGCCCATTGGAGTTAGGCTTTTTGCAGTTGAGTTTGAATGCTCACAACTCCAATGGACTGGTCACATTGTTCAAATGCAAAATGTATGTTTGCCAAAGACTATTTTATGGAAAACTCACACAGGGCAAACCTTCACACGTTGATCAGAAGAAGCTATACAAGGACACTCTCAAGGTCTCTCTTAAGAACTTTGGAATTCATTGTTTGACATGGGAGACATTGGCACAGGAATGCCCAGCATGGCATGCCCACATCAAAGAACATGCTGTGCTCTATAAGCAAAGCAGAATTGAAATAGCTCAAAAGAAACACATGAAGTGCAAATTTAGAGTATCCACCCCAGATATTAATGTGGACTATTTGTGCCCAATCTGTGAGTAGAGCATTTGAAGCTCATATTGGTCTGATCAGCTACAGTTGGAGACACTGTACCTTGATGTGATGTCATTTTGGAAATGACCAAACAACCAACCAGATAATAACAGAAGAAAAGGGAAAAAAAATCCCACTGCTGCTTCTACCTCCACCAATTCCTTTGATCTTTCCATTGTTGAGTCCTTCGTTAGCTGTGTCCAAACTCTTCATAATCCCATTTGGAGTTTTCTTGACAAAGATACTAAAGTGGTTTGCCAGTGGTTTTCTAGACCTTAGGCAATTCAAGAACTGTTAGTGGTAAGGCCAAGCTCACCAAACCCAGTGAGTCTTACCATTGCCCTGCGTATGATTGGAGTCCTTTATTGCATAGAAGTGGAGTTCAAAATTTCAAGGAACTCGGGTGATCATCATCCTTGGGGAATCCCACTAAGGTCAGACGTGATACTTCCATGGAGGTGGTAGGTTTATGGGAAACAACCACATGATGGGCTAAGGTCACTTCTTAGATAGAAGTACAAGAATGATTTGAACAGAGTGAATATATAGTAGAGATGGAATTGTGGGATGGATTTATTTACTCAGTGTTATAAAGTACCACCTGCCATCCTCAACTGTACAGGGACTGCTAAGTTTCTCAGTCCCTTCTCCTCCTGCTCCTCAACTAGTATGACCACATTTCATGAGGGACTTGTGCTATTCAAGTCCAGTAAATCAATACAATAGGCCTTTTTTGAATGCCTCCAGTTTCTATTTTGTACTAAGAAAGTGCTGGTGACATCTCTAAGCCTTTCTGGCATGTCATAGCCACAGATCTGTAGCTTCACTGACTAACCACAGACTCTTAAAGCTTCCTCAACTTCATTTCTCAGCAAAGAACACAACACTTTCAGCATTATACCACCAGTATAATATTAAACAAAATCTCACAGTTCCATCTGGATCTTTCATTTGGCCTGTTTTCTTCAGGTAATGGGTCTACTTGAGCTTTGGAATGAACTGCTTAAATACCACCTTTATTTGTTAGCCCCACTTCATTTCGAGTGACTTCTTTGAAAACGTGATGTTCACCCTCATTCACCTCCATTTCACTAATCAGAATGACTCCTTTGACCTACTCTTTTTTTCATGCTGGCCATAGAGATAATGGGGCAGATGGTGAGGATATATACTATAACTGCATCCTAACCTTGGGAATGATTAAAAAATATTCTACACTGAGTGTGTTAAAGGTTGCCACAATAGTAATAGATATAGATATATGTTGCCCCCAGGAGCAAGTTGGCACAGGCAATAAATGCCAGAGTGAGGACTTATTTTCAGATTTTCTGACTGCCTTACCATACCATGATAATATTATATTTGTACTGGGAGTCTAGTGTGGATTATTATTAATACTACCATTCTCTGTAGCTCCTCTCTCCTCTGAATTTCTCATCCCTTTCTCATTTCCCTTTGGGTCCTTAATCATCTAGCAGAATGTTTGAACAAGCATACTCTAACCCTGTCGCACCCACCCACCCGTCTGCTATGGTGCACTTGTTTTCATTCCATCATTTCTCTCTATTATTTCCTGCCTTGAATTTATTTACTTCCATCCAGTTCTTTGAATCCCACTGAATGAAAACCCTTGTGTGAAATAAGGTTGCCCAGGAGAAACTAAAGAAAACATTCCAGCCAACGTTCCAGTTTTCTATCTAGGGAGCACAGAAAGATGAGAAGGCTGACAAAGAAAACATCTTTATTTTCATCAGCATCCAGGTGGGGGGAAAATAGAATGGGGCATATCAGTAATAATTTTCAATTTATAAGAGGTGGTGACCTGTATCTGGCTAATATGATGAGAAAATTTGATTTGTATAGAATCTGGAGATGGAAACAGCCTTTAAAAAGTGAAACCAAAGAGAGAGATACTGCAGAATTAAAAGAGAGAGTATTTTTAATGGACAAGGACTGAATGAGACAAGGGAATGGAGGAACTTAAGCAGTATTGTTGATGGGGGAGAAATATCAGAACTTGACTGAACACAACTCCTGGAATTATGGGAAATCTAGCAGTAGAGACAAGGAAAGTCTGATACTGCAAATGGGCTAAGCTGGAAATAATGCTGAATTTGGAATCAGATGACCTGAGCACAAATCTTGTTTTTACTATATGTATATGCCACAATAATAATTTATTAAATACTGATTATGTGCCAGGCATGATGCTAAGCTCTGATGATACAAACAATAGAAAGAAAGACAGTTCTTACTCTCATGGAACTTACAACCTAATGAGGGAAGATAAGGCAAAAAAAAAAAGAAAAAGAAGCTGTAAAGGGAAGGGGAATGCCATGATGAAGATGATGATGGTGGAATTTAAATCAGTCAGATAGCTGAGTGGCTGAGTAGAGTAGCTGGTGGCAAATGAAACTATGATGGTAGGTAATTTAGTCTAACATTTTAGGTTTCAGCTTTCTTACATAACTATTAATGGCTCTGAACTTGAACCAGGTTCATTCCTGCTTTAAATTTCTCATCTTATTATTGTACGTCTAGATTCAAATCCATGCAATTCCTACAATCATATACATATATGTTTGCATGTATATATACATATGTGTATGTGTGTATATACACACATATGCACTTGCATATATACATAATATATATGTGTGTATGAATGTGTATGTATATACACATATATACATGCATACGTACATAAAATCTATTTAGTGCCAGCCACTACCTTAGGAGCGGAAGATAGAAGGATGAAAATGAATAGTAAGTCCCTGGTCTCAAAGAAGCTGAATTCTAAGGTCTCCACCAGCAGTGTGGTATTATGAAAAAAACACTGGTTCTGGGATCAGAAGTTTGTTGTTGTTCAGTTGTGTTCCACTCTTCGTGACCCAAATTGGACTTTTCTTGCCAAAGATACTGAAGTGGCTTGCCAGTTCCTTCTCCATCTCATTGTACAGGTGGGAAAATTGAGGCAAATGGGATTAAGTGACTTGCCCAGGGTCACACAGCTCTTAAATGTCTTCTGATATTTTATCCACTGGACCACATACCTGCCCCTTGGGATTAGAAGAGCTGGGTTCAAATATTGCCTTTAATGGTCATAACATTAGATAAGTCATTAACCTCTTTAAGCTCAGTTTTTTTCCACAAAAAATGAAGCCATTTGATTAGATGCCTCTGAGGTAGCTTCTAGTCATAGTTATACTTCTTGGTTTTGATCCTGCTTCCATTTAAAGTTATGCCTCTGTACCTTATCTATAAAATGGGGTTAATAGTACTTTCATGACCTCTCTTTCACCTTGTCATGAATGAATTAAAAAAAAATTAATGGCCTCCTGTGTACCTGGCATTGTGCTAAGCAATAGCTAGGCAAATCTATGCCCTCAATGAACTTGCATTGTGATAGAAGGTCTTATCACATGTAAAGGAGTGTTGGCCAGTAGTCAAAGGAAGGTGATTTTTTTTTTTACTGGGAAAGTCACAAGGATGGGCAACAGAAAAAAAGGGAAGCTAACTGATATGTCCTTTTTAAAAGTTAAGGTAGTGTTTGGTCTGAAAAATAGTTCCCAGGTCAAGAAGTAGGAAAGAGAAGGGGAATTCTTGATCAAAACTTATCTGTACCTCATCCTTAATGCTCCTACTTCCCCTTAAAGGACATTCTCTGATGCCTCTGGGTCCACTTGCCAAATGTGGGAAATCTCAGTCAACTTAGTCAACATCTAGTAGGAGGACATGAGCAGGCCTCAGGGTGGAATCCCCAGCCACAGTAGCAGTGGTTCCCAGACCTCTCAACTCACAGGGGCCAAAGGTCACTGAGAGACTTTTCAGCTGGTCGAGAAGGGAGAAGGGCCTTCCCTTAGCTCCAGCCTCAGGTGGGTGGCAGCACAAGGTGGGCAGCAGCAGCTTCCACAGCAGCCCCTACAGCAGCCTGCATCCATTGTTGGATTGTAAAGCCCTGGGGGCAGCTGATCCTGCCTTAGCCCTGTGTGGCAGTCCTATCCCCACCTACTATTCCTAGGGGATTTGAGCAGCTGATCTTTATTTCACACTGAATGGCAGCCCTGCCCCAGGAAATTATCTGAATCTCAGCCCACAGTGCTGGCTTGGTGGAACTGGAGGTCAGGTGGCTGTGGAGAGGAAACTCTACTACTCAGATTCTGGGCACAAAAATTTCTGGTTGCTCCCAAACCAATGTACACCCTTGATTGTGCCACCTTGCAGGAACTGAGATCTTACAGATACCCAGAGTATATCCTACTCTTGACAAAGGATCCAAAAGTCAAGTAACTGGCTGGGAAAATGCCAAATTCCAGAGTTACCAGATCAAGGAGAAAATATTGTAAGCAGTTAGAAAGAAATAATTTGAGTACTGTGGAAATACAATGAGAATAACACAAGATCTAGCAGCTTCTACATTAAGGGATCAAAGGGCATGGAATATGACATTCCAGAAGTCAAAGGAATTAGGTCTAATACCAAGAATCACCTACCCAGCAAAACTGAGTATAATGCTTCAGGGGAAAGATGGTCTTTAAATGAAATAGAGGGCTTTCAAGCATTCTTGATGAAAAGCCCAGAACTGAAAAGAAAATTTGCCTTTCAAACACAAGAATCAAGAGAAGCATGAAGAGGTAAACAGGAAAGAGAAATCATAAGGGACTTACTAAAGTTGAACTGTTTACATTCTTACATGAAAAGACAATATTTGTAACTCTTGAAATTTTTTTCAGTATCTGGGTAGTTGGTGGGATTATACACACACACACACACACACACACACACACACACAGAGACAGAGAGCACAGGGTGAGTTGAATAGGATGGGATCATATATTAAAAAATGAAATTCAGTGATGAGAGTGGAATATACTGGGAGGAGAAAAGGAGAAATGGAATGGGGCAAGTTATTTCTCATAAAAGAGGCAAGAAAAAGATTTTTCAATGGAGGGGAAAGAGGGAAGGTGAGAGAGAAAACATGAAGCTTACTCTCATCACATTTGACTTCAAGGAAGGAATAAAATGCTCACTCATTTTGGTATGAAAAGCTATCTTACAATACAGGAAAGTGGGGGAGAAGAGGATAGGCAGGGTGGGGGGATGATGGAAGGGAGGACAATGGGAGGATGGATTGATTAGAAGTCAACATTCTTGGGGAAGGACAAGGTCAAAAGAGACTCAAAGAAATGGGGGGCAGGATAGGATGGAGGGAAATATAGTTAGTCTTACACAATATGACTATTATGCAAGTCATTTGCAAAACTACACATATATGACCTATTATGTATTGCTTGCCTTCCCATTGGGGATGGGTGGGGAGGGAGGAAGGAAGAGAAGTTGGAACTCAAAGTTTTAGGAACAACTGTTGAGTATCATTCTTGCATTCAACTAGAAAATAAGAAATACAGGTAATGGGGTATAGAAATTTATCTTGCCCTATAGGACAAAAGAGAAGACAGGGATAAAGGAAGGGAGGGATATTAGACAGAAGGGAAGATTGGTGATAGGGGTAATTAGAATGCTTGGTGTTTTGGGGTGGGGGGAAGGGAGAGATTGGGAGAAAATTTGAAACTCAAAATTTTGTGGAAATGAATGTTGAAAACTTAAAACAAATAAATAAATTATAAAATAAAATTAAAAAAAAGAAAATTGCATACCCATTGTTTAGTAAAGTGCCGAGCAGTGATAAGCACTTAATAAATGTTTATTGGATTGGATTAATTTTATTCTTGTGTGGGGGGAGGGCAGTAAAGGAAAGGGAAAGGAATGACTACCATTTCAATTAAAGTTGAAAAAGTCTTGAGCAAAATCTTGTAGTTGGAAATTGCATTTGGAAATCCTTGAAATGCATTTGAATGTGAGGAATGTTTTTATCGGCACTCATTTTTTGTGATTTGACAGGTTTCCTACCCCCAAATCTCTTCCTCTTCAGTGTGCTCCAAAGCCTCAAAATCTCCCATTAGGAATTCATACTTTTGTAGTTAAGGGAAAGGGGATATGAGTCCTTTCTTAAGAGATAGGCACATATTCTTCATAGATTGGATTTTAATCAAATATCCCATATTCTTCCAGAGCACTGAGAGTTTTACTATGTGACTAGAGAAGTAACAATATTTTTGAGCCCCAATATCCCTATCCCTAGGGGAGATGATAATATTTACATGAACTATTTTGGAAAAATTAGTGGAAAAGGACTGACCCTGGAGTCACAAAGACCTGAATTAAAATTTGACCTCAGACACATACTAGTTGTGTGACTCTGGGAAAGTCAATTAACTTCTCTCTGCCTCAGTTTCCTCACTCACAAAATGGAGATATTAATAACATCTACCTGCCAAGGTTTTTGTGAGGATAAAAATGATATAATATTGCAAAGCACTATACAAATGCTAACTATTGTTGTTATTTTTAGTATCATTATTAACATGCACTGCTTGGTGACACAGATGATAGATCTCTGATTATGGAATCAGGAAAAGATGGTTTAAAAGTAAATTACCCTATCTGTGTCTCAGTTTTTGATCTATAAAATGGGAAAAACAACCACACTTACACGACCACACTGTTGTAAGATCAAAATGAGATATCACATGTAAATAACTACAAACCTGAAAGCACTAAATAAATGTTAGGTTATTATTAAGTGACTGCAATGAGGATAGAAAATATATTCTAATTTACATGGCAAACAATCTTCAAGGACAGAGGTAATCTAATTATAACATATTTGACTAAATTAGGCATTCTATGCTTTTTTCTCCCTGATTTTGCTAATAATCAGTGATACTTGCAGCCCAAAGATTAACTTCTCCCCAGATAAAACAGATTGGAAATGGAAACTCAAATTCTACCTTCTCAATGAAGCCCTGATTACCTCAACTGTCTCTTCATTCTGAAGTCCCACAATATTCATTATCTGAGAGAAGCCACTGGAGCTAATGGTTAGAGTCAGCCTTGGAGTCAAGAAGACTTGACTTTAAAAACTGTTGCTGATACATGTAGCTGTGTGACCCCAAGCAAGTCACCCAACCTGGCAGTGTCCCAGGAAACTTTCTGAGGTCAGAAGTCATATCAGCTGGAGAAGTTAGGATACTTGGAATTCCTTACAATGATAACATCACATGTCCTGCCTTACATAAAACAAAACAAAGCAAAAACCATTATTATATTTATCTTTTAACACTATACAATGATATAGCTTGTGGGAAACTACTTTTCCTAGTGTGCTTGTAGGGGGCCACTTCCCTGGGATTCTGATAACTGATTCAGACACTCACTCTGATCCACATGGATATAGTCCTGAGCTTTTCCCCAGATCTTGACCAAGGACATCTGCACTTGCTATGCGGTATTGTGCAGGGGGATGCATGAAGACCATGTGCAGGCACTGTAAGGCTATGATGATTCCAAATAAGCAGCAGAGGACAACATTAATGCAGAAGGAGGGAGACTGTGGGCCTTTTCACCTGATGCAGGAGCCTTGTCATCCCTGTAGTTCAGGTGTGGGGAACCTGTAGCCTCAAGGCCAGATGTGGCCTTCTAGGTCCTTGGGCATGGCCTTTTGACTGAGTCCAAGTTTTATAGAAAAAAATCATTTTATTAGGGGGATTTGTTCTGTGAGGCTTGGATTTAGTCAAAGGGCCGTACTTGAGGACTTAGAAGGTCACATGTGACTTCAAGGTTGCAGATTCCCCTAGAGTCTAGTTCATTCTTCTCTCTGGGTCATTCTGTCATTCTGTGCCATGTCTCTTCTGTGTCATTCCCATATGATATATAGGAAATTGAAATGAGACTTGAAATGTCTTCTTCTATCATACCAGCTGTAGCATGAGTACTACATGCATCCTGACAGCAGACCCTAGCTCATCACTTGGACAGAAGTACTCAGGGAGAAGTGAATCCTCAAAGAGCACCACTGAAGTCACTGGGAAAGTCTGACATTTGTTCATGTAGACCAAGATCAAGGGTAGATCTTGAGAGTCCCAACTGCTCAGGGAGATTGGCAAGGAACAGGAATTTCCCAGAGGAAAGGGGAACATTAGAAATAGAGAGGATCTTCAAGGGGTAGGCTATTGATTCATTTTTTATCAGGGTTAAGAGACTGCTAGGGTCAACACTGGCTAGAGATAATATCTGCTCATACTCTCAGAAACCTTGTATAGACAAATTTTTCATAATTCTGGAGCAATAATTCCTTTATCTCTAGTTATTTCTAGGGGCATGGGATGAAACTCTAAAAGCAGAATTTTGGTTTACCCTAGTTTTGAGATATTAAACTAAATGTTTTCATATCCCAATAGATGAAATCAAAATATTATCACATAATTAGCACATAATCAGATTCCCATTAGGTATAATATCAGAGGCACTGGAAGGTCTCCTTATTTATTGAAATATCTTCATGAATATTCCATAATGCTTTTTTATTTTTTTTAATATTTTGTATTTAAAGCTTTGAGTTCCAAATTCTATCCTTTACTTCCTCCCTTCACTCCTCTTTCCTTGAGACAGTGAGCAATCAGATAAAGGTTATACATGTGCAATCATGTAAAACATTTCCATATTAGTTATCTTGTACAAGAATATTCAAATAAAAGGATGAAAGAAAGTGAAAAATAGTACACTTCAGTCTGTATTCAATCAGTATCAGTTCTTTCTTTGGAGGCAGATAATATGCTTCATTATTAACCTTTTGCAATTGTCTTGGATTGTATTGCTGAAAATAGCTAAGTGATTTATAGTTATTCATCAAACAATATTGTTACTGTGTACAGCATTCTTCTGGTTCTGTTGACTTCACTATGCATCAGTTCGTGAAAGTCTTTTCAGGTTTTTCTGAAATCATCCTATTTGTCATTTCTTACAGAACAATACTATTCTATTACAATGATGTACTACAATTTGTTTAGCCATTCGCCAATTGATGGGCATTCCTTTGATGTTCAATTCTTAGCCACCACAAAAAGAGGTGCTTTAAATATTTTTGTACAGGGAATTCTGGAAGCCAAGATGGTGCAGTGATCAGTAAATGCTGTCTCCCTCTCCTTGATAACCTTGAAAAACCTGGAAAATATTTCTTCAGGAAAAATCCTGAAACAGTGGAATCAGTCAAAGGGGTGGACAGTTTCTTAGCCTATGAGGCTAGGAAAATCTTGAAGGGGGAAGTCCCTCTTGCTGTGGCTGAAGGTGACCAGGGCAGTGCCAGAATTATCCCAGGCAGCCCCACCTCAGTGAACTGGAAGGAGATCCTGAGCCCTAAGGGAGTGAAACTTGCTACTGCCAACATCAGAACCCCAGATGTGCCTCAGCACCCCAGGGGAATTGGGAAGACACTAGTGCAGATGGGGTTAACCAACTGCTAAGCTTACCTATGCTGTAGCTCAGCAGAGGAGACCTCTTGTTGTCAGACCACTCCTCCTCCACACTTAATGCAGCTGGGGAAACCCTGAAAGACTTCACCTGGCCTCTGCTTTTGAACACCAGGCAGCTCAGCACCAGGTAAGCTGCAGAATTTTAACTTTGAGCTGAAAGAACCAGAGGCTACAGCACACAAAGCCTCAAGTCCTAGGGAGAAGAACTGTTGGACAGAGCTCCTTGTGCCCCAGAAGCTGAGATCCAATTTGAAAGCCAGGAAAACGGTGAACAACATAAACAAGAAGCAAATAAGAACAGAAAAGGCCAATAGAATATCTCTGTGGAAATAAGGTCCAAAACCGAATAGGAAGAAGTCAGCATTGAGACTGTACTCCCATCTAAAACTTCAGAAGGGGATAAAAACTGGCCTCAAGCCCAAAGAGCATTCTTGAAAGAGCTCAAGAAGGATTTTAAAAGCTAATTTAGAGAAATAGAAGAAAACTGACCAATGATTTTTAAAATATGAAAAAAAATCATTGAAGGGAACATCTCCTTACAAAGAAAAATTGGACAGATGGAAAAAGAAGTACAAAACCTAACTGGATAAAATAACTCCTTAAAAGGAACAATTGGGAAAATGGAAAAGGAGATGTAAAAATTAACTGAAGAAAATCTATTAAAAATTAGAAATGGGCAAGTAGAAGCTAATGATCCTATGAGACACCAAGAATCAGTCAAACAGAATCTAAAGAATGAAAAAAAATAGAAGAAAATATAAAATATCTCATTGGAAAAACATTGGAAAATAGATCGAGGAAAGCCATGATGAAAAAAGATCCTGCACAATATCCTCCAAGAAATCAAGGAAAACTGCCCAAAGGTCCTAGATCCAGAGGGTAAAATAATCATCAAAAGAATCCACCAGTTACCTCCTGAAAGGGACCCCAAACT
This sequence comes from Bettongia penicillata ogilbyi, assembly GCA_023548195.1. Classification (NCBI taxonomy): domain Eukaryota; kingdom Metazoa; phylum Chordata; class Mammalia; order Diprotodontia; family Potoroidae; genus Bettongia; species Bettongia penicillata. Next base: position 2,608,375 of record JAJHZJ010000426.1, read on the forward strand.
GAAAACACCAAGGAATATCATTGCCAAATTTCAAAACTATCAAGTGAAGGAGAAAATGTTGCAGGCAGCCAGAAAGAAACAATTGAAATACCCGGGAGCTACAGTCAGGATCACACAGGATGTTTCAGCTTCTACATTAAAAGATCTGAGGAATTGGAATATCATATTCCATAAGGGAAAGGAGCTGGGACTACAACCAAGGATAAAATTGCCCAGCAAAATTGAGCATAATATTTCAGGTAAGGAGATGGACATTCAATGATATAAGGAATTTCCAGACCTTCCTAACGAAAAGGCCAGAGCTCAATAGAAAATCCGATTTTCAAACGCAAGTCTCAAGAGAGGCATAAAAGTAAACTGGGGGAAAAACTTGCTATTCATTGTGAGCAAGCTGTTTACATCCTTATATATAAGGGAAGATGATACTTGCTAATCTTGAGAACTGCATAGTTATTATGATATTTAAAAGGGATATACACAGATAGAGAGTGGGTATAAATTAAATGCTATGATGATAAAAATATGATTTAAGAGTTCAAAGGGATTGTAATGAGATATGTGAAAAGGAGCAGGAAGAGGCACAAAAATGTATTACAGTAGAGGGAAAGAGGGGAGGGTGAGGAGCATCATTTGAGACTTACTCTCATCTGATTTGGTTCAAGGAGGGAACAACAAACTCTTAAGTATGGAAATATAACTAACTCTATAGGCAGGAGGAGGGGAAGGGGGAAAGAAAAGGGACGGGAGGCTAAAAGGGAGAAAAGAAGTAGTAAAGGAAAAGGGGAGTAAAATGGAGTGGGGCTGAAAGAAGGGAGGGAAGACTGAGGGAGGCAGTGGTCAGAAATAAAAACCATTGATGGGAAGGGAGAAGGGAGAACTAAAAGCATAAATGGGGGAAAAGGGAATGGTAGGAAAGAAACAGGTAGCAATCATAACTGTGAATGGGAATGGGATGAATTCTTCCATAAGATGCAGATGAATAGCAGAATGAATTAAAAATCATAATTGAACAATATGTTGTTTACAGGAAGCACATTTGAAAAGGGAGCAAACGCATAGGGTAAAGGTAAAAGGCTGGAGCAGAATATATTGTACTTCAGCTGATGTAAGAAAAGCAGGGGTAGCAATCCTAATCCCAGACAAAGCCAAAGCAGAAATAGATCTAATCAGAAGAGATAAGGAAAGAAACTATATCCTGCTAAAAAACACCCACAGACAATGAAGAAATTTCAGTACTGAATATATATGCTCCAAGTGGTATAACATCTAAATTCTTAGAGGAGAAATTAAGGGTGTTACAGGAAGAAATAGACAGCAAAACTATCCTAGTGGGGGACCTCAACCTCCCCTTCTCTGAACTTGATAAATCTAACCTCAAAATAAGAAAGAAGTCAAGGAGGTGAATAGAACTCTGGGTAAGGTAGATATGATAGATCTCTGGAGAAAACTGAACGGGGATAAAAAGGAATATACCTTTTTCTCAGCAGAACATGGCACATATAAAAAAATTGACCATATACTAGGCCATAAAAACCTCACAATCCAATGCAGAAAGGCAAAGAGGCATCCTCCTAAGATCATAATGCAATAAAAATTATACATAATCAAAGGCCATGGAAAGATAAACCAAACATTAATTGGAAACTAAATAATCTATTCCTAAAGAATGGGTGGGTTAAACAACAAATCATAGAAACAATCAACCACTTCATTCAAGAGAATGACAATAATGTGACAACCTATCAAATCTCATGAGATACTGCAAAAGCAGTTTTAGGGGAAGTTTTTTATCTTTGAATGCCTACATGAATAAAATAGAGAGAGGAGATCAATGAATTGGGCACACAGCTGAAAAAACTCGAAAAAGAACAAATTGAAAATCCCCAAGTAAATACCAAATTAGAAATACTGAAAACCAAAGGAGAGATCAATAAAATTGAAATTAAGAAAACTTTTGAACTAATAAATAAAACTAAGAGTTGGTTTTATGGAAAAACCAATAAAATTGATCAACCTTTGAACAATTTGATTTAAAAAAAGAAAGCCAAATTACCAATATGAAAAATGAAAAGGGTGAACTAACCTCCAACAAGAAGGAAATTAAAACAATAACTAGAAATTACTTTGCCCAACTGTATTCTCACAAATTTGACAATCTAAATGAGATGAATGAATATTTAAAAAATATAAATTGCCCAGATTAACAGAAGTTAAAAAAACCCATCTCAGAAAAAAAAAATTGAACAAACCATCAATGAACTCCCTAGGAAAAGTTTCCAGGGCCAGATAGATTTACAAGTTAATTCTATCAAACATTTAAAGAACACTTCATTCCAATATTATATTGAAAATTTGTGAAAATTGTTGAAGGAAAACTGAAAACAAATGAAATAATTATAATTATTAAAATAATTATAAAGCAACAAAATTATAAAAAAATAAAAAAATGTATTTTTGTACAAATAGGTTCTTTCCCTTTTTTTCTGGCTGTCTTTGGAATATAGACCTAGCAGCGATATTGCTGGTTCAGAGGGTATATTCAGTTTTATAACCCTTTGGGTATAGTTCCAAATTGCTCTCCAGAATGGTTGGATCAATTCACAATTCCATCAACAATGCATTAGTGTCTCAGTTTTTCCACATCCCCTCCAATATTTAACATGTTTCTTTTTTGTCATATTAGCTGCTCTGATAGGTTGAGATGGTACCTCAGAATTAATTTAATTTACATTCTTCTGATCAATAGCGATTTAGAATATTTTTATATGACAATAGATAACTTTGATTTCTTTGTCTGAAAACTATCTGTTCATATGCTTTGACCGTTTATCACTTAATGAATGACTGTACTTTTATTAATTTGACTCAGTTCTCTAAATATTTGAGAAATTAGGCCTTTGTCCGAGATACTTGTTGCAAATTCCCCCCCCCCCACAAGTTTTCTGCTTTCTTTATAATTTTGATTGCATTGGTTTTTTTGTTGAAAAACTTTTAAATTTTATATAATCAAAATAATCTATTTTATGTTTTGTAATGCTCTCTATATCTTTTGTCCTAAATTCTTCTCTTACCCATAAATCTGAGAGATAATATATCCTATGCTCTTTTAATTTGCTTATGTTACTGTCCTTTATGTATAAATCATGTACATATTTTGACCTTATTTTGGTTTACAGTGTGAGATGTTGGTCTATACCTATTTTCTGTTTTCCCAGTTTTCCCAGTAGTTTCTGACAAATAATAAGTTTCTGTCCAAAAAATTTGGATCTTTGGATTTATCAAATGCTAGATTATTGTTGTCATTTACTATAATAAAATTTGCACCTAAACTGTTCCACTGATCTTCCGCTCTATTTTTCCTGTCTTTTAACATTTTATTTTAGACTTAAATGCCAGAAGAGAAATACAGAATAGAGAAAAGAAAAAAAAAACAGCTTATCAAAAACTTAAATATTAAAACAAATACAAAGTAAGAAATAGAAAAAAAAGCATGTAATGAGCATATCAGAATATAAGAAAGGATTCAGAATATGTAACAATGAATATTCATTTCAACAAAGCCTGTTGTATACAACACATTGTGTTGAAAGCTGTCCTACTTTTCATTGCTTCCTTCTAAATTTTCTTTCATTCTCTGCTGTGCAATTTTTGTTTGTTTTCACCCTTCCTCCTCCACTCCAGGCTACAATTAAGTACGAATATATTACTATATAAATATATATATATACATATATAGACATATACTTTCTTTAACAAATTCTCCTCCTGATCTTTGTTTTTATGTTTATCTCATATCTCTTGTTTCCCATCCCTCCTGACTCCTCCATTTCTACCTGCTACCTTGCCTCCTATTACTTAGTCTATCCCCATCTAAGGATCTCTCCCCTATCCCCCAATTCCCATAAATCTAAATACCCTCCTGTAGTCCCCTATAATCTATTCCTTCAACCTCCCCTCTAAAGAATCCTCCATTATCCTCCCATTTCCAATGATCTAAATATCCTTCTATAAACCCCTTTCAGCCTATTCCCTCACCCTTCCAGAGATCCTTCCTTTGTCCTCTCTCCCCTCCCTATCCATATGTGTGTGTGTGTGTGTGTGTGTGTGTGTGTGTGTGTATATATATATGTATACATGTGTATATTTATGTATATGTATAGTTCCCTCTTAAACCCATTCCTCATGAAAGCTTACCAGAACCACCAGTCCTCTTCCTCCATCTAATTTCTCTGCCTTGATACTTATTTAATTTTACCCATTCACTTTGAAGTTGCTATTTTATCTCTTTTGTGGTGGAAAATCTTGAGAGCTTGGCACTTTCTGACCTACTCCTCCATCTTCCCAGAATCCTCTCTCACCACTCTATTTCTTAGCCAGTACCAGATTGTTTTGATCATGACTATTTTATAATATAATTTCAGATCTGGTACAACTAGAACACCTTCTTTCCTTTTTTCTTTAATTGACTCCCTTGATATCCTTGAGCTTTTGTTCTTTTAGATGAATTTTGTTATTTTTTTTCTAACTCTATAAAATAATTTTTGATAGTTTGATTAGCATGACACTGAATGGATTGAGGTAGAATTGTCATTTTTATTGTTTTGGCTTGGCCTAGTGATAAGTAATTAATATTTTTCCATTTTTTTAGGTCTGACTTTATTTGTGTGAAGTGTTTTATACTTGTATTCATATACTCCACTTAGCAGGGAGATTTCCAAGTATTTTATACTGCCTGCGGTTATTTTAAATGTAATTTCTCTTTTTATCTTTTGCTGCTAGACTTTGTTGGTAATGTATAGAAATACTGATGATTTTCACATCCTGCTACTCCACTAAAGTTGTTAGTGATTCAAGTAGTTTTTCAGTTGATTTTCTAGAATAAACTGAAGTATAACATCATATTATCTACAAAGAGAGATAATTTTGTTTCTTGATTGCCTATTCTAGTTCTTTCAATTTCTTTTTCTTCTCTTATTGCCATAGCTAACATTTCTAGTACAAATATTAAATGGCAGAGGTGATAATAGGCATTCTTTCTTCACTCTTGATAGTATTGGGAAGTCTTATAGTTTATCTCCATTACAGATAATACTTCCTATTGGTTTTATATAAAAATTACTTATTTTAAGGTGAACTTCATTTATTCAAATGTGCTCTGGTGTTTTCAATAGGAATGGGTGGTGTATTTTGTCAAAGGCTTTTTTCTGCACCTATTGAGATAATCATATGATTTCTATTAACTTTGTTATTGATATGGTCAATTATGCTGATAGTTTTCCTAAAATCAAGCCAGCCTTTCACTCTTGGCATAAATCACACCCAATATAGTGTATTATCCATGTGATATGTTGCTGAAATCTCTTTGCTAGTATTTCGCTTAATTTTTTTGCATTGATATTCATTAGGGAAATTGGCTTATAATTTTCTTTTTCTGTTTTGACTCTTCCTGGTTTGGATATCAGCACCATATTTGGGTCATAAAAAGAATGTGGTAGGACACCTTCCCACCTTTTCCCTTCTCACAAGAGTTTTTATTTCTTATCACTGTCTTCCCCAATATAAACTCCCTTTTTCAGTTCCCTCCTTACCCCCCACGCTTTTTATTATTTCTGTCCCTTTTTACTTCATTACAGGGTCAGATAGATTTCTACATCCAACTGAGTGTGCATGTTATTCCACTTTTTAGTCAATTTTGATGAAGGTTTAAGCTTTGCTTGTCACCTCCACATCCCCACATTCCCCTCCATTAAAATAGCTTTTTCATGTGCAGTAATTTATGCTATTCAATTTTCCCCTCCTCCTTCTAGTGCAATTTGAAGGGAGTGTCAGTCCATCAACGTCAATTTATATCCACAGCCTCTGTCCACATAAACTCCTTCTAGTTACTCTTATAGTAATGAAGTTGTTAAGAATTACAAATATTGTCTGGCCATATAGAAATATAAACAGTTTAACCTTATTGAATTTCTGTGTTTTCTCTTTCTTGTTTATTTTATAATTTTTTATATTTCTTTTGAGTCTTGTGTTTGGAGGTCAATTTTTTAATTCAGTTCTGGTCTTTTAATTAGAAATGCTTAAAAGTCTTCTATTTCATTAAATACCCATATTTTTCCTCTTCAATTTTGCTGGGTAGTTGATTCTTGATTATAATACTAACTCCTTTGCCTTCCAGTATATCATATTTCAAACTCTCCAGTTATTTAATGAGGAAGTTGCCAAATCCTGTGTAATCCTGACTTTAGCTCCATATTTAAATTATTTCTTTTTGACTGTTTGCAATATTTTCTCCTTGATTTGTGAGCTCTGGAATTCGGCTATGATGTTCCTGGGAGTTTTCATTTTGGGATCTCTTTCAGGTGGTGATTAGTGGATTCTTTCAATTTTTATTTTGCCCTCTGGTTTTGATATATCAGGACAGTCTTTGATAGTTTTTTGAAACATGTTGTCCAGGTTTTTTTCCTCTGGAGGACAGGCTTCCCTTATGTCTTATACTGGGGAGGGGAGGGGTGCTTTCTCTGGAGCATAGTCTTCCCTTCTGGCTTATACTGGGGAGGGGGGCATGTTGACCTCTTCTGGGAGTGGAGTTTAGCTGCTTGCCTGTTCTTTGGGTGGAGCTTTGCTTTTGAGTTTCTGTGGAAACAGGGCCTTTCAGTTAGCAGACCCTGGAGGAGTAATTTGTTGCTGATCTTGGTGGGGGGGGAGGGAAATCTGGATTGCTATGGAAGCAGCATCTCTCTGCTGGTAGGGTCCAGGAGTGGTATCTCTTGGTTAGCCCTGGGGCAGGGCTTCACTCCTGATCCACAAAGGGTGAAGGCCTCTCTGGGGGTTTGTGCTGGGGGTAGGGTTGCTAGGGAGGGACCTTGCTGTACTACACAGGATACTTAGTTGTCTAAGGGTCTGCTGGCTTGCAGGAGGGCTGGCCTTGCAGATATATTGCCCCAGGCTCTGAGCCCAGCTGCCCAAAGTAGCTGTTGTTTCTGGGGCTGCTGCTCTTGGACCTTGCTCCCCAATGAGACAGACCTTTCCTGCCATGCTGGTAAGTGGCTTCCCTGATCCTAGACCTATTCTCAAGTGATTTTCTAGTTGTTTGGAGGGGAATTTTGGAGGACTTCAGAGCATTCCTTCCTCACTCTGGAAGCCCTCCATATGGTTTCATATATATGAAAATCTATAAGTTTCACTTGATAAATTACTATTTCCATATAGCAGTCATTTTGTTTTAGTGAATGAGTCCCAATTTAAAAAAAATATTACATAACTGACTGGGAGTAGGGGTATCAGTGGTTGATGAAAATGGGGGCTGAACCAAGAGCATGGATATTGATTTTCTCATAATTTGCACCCTATTTTTGAACAAGAGATAATATGGCACACAACTAATTATCTTGACTGAGAACATTCCAAAAAATATACCAGAAATCCTGCCTTTTCTCCTTCTTTCTTTCTCAGTATCAGGAGTTCAAGGAACTTTTGCTCTGTAGTCTTTTTTGAAATGTAGGGTTCAATGAACTGTCATTGGAAGTATTCAAGCAGAGGCTAGAAGACTATTTAGAAGGGCATTCCTCCATGGGATAAGCGGTCAGAATGGATGACCAAAGGGAAGTTGGTTAATTGCAATTCAAATTCCATGATTCTACTTTGGGTCAAGTATTTTATCTTGTAACTGAAAAACTATCCATTTGTAGCTGACCATGACTTCCTTTTCTGCCTCTCTGCTTGTGTTGTATTATGCGTGCATGTGTGTGTGTGTGTGTTAGTGCCTTGAAGATTCTTTGGCTACTTTCAGGTCAGTGTGCTCATCTGTGAAGCAAAGGAATGAAGCCAAGGCCAATTTAAGTTGAGTCAGTTACTGTGTATGTGAGGTTACAATGAAACTTGGCTTTATTCTCCGAAACTGACTGAGTACATGAGGATGGATCTCTGAGATGTGTGGAGAATCCAGCCCTAAGGAAATGAGAGGACCCCATATGGAAGGAAAGTGACTGGTTCCCTCACTGATCCTTGGGGCATATGACATCAACACACTTTTTTTATGAGTAGGAGTACTGCAACTACCAAAATTTAGTAGGCAGTTTTCCTGTTGCCAAAAATAGTCATCACTTGGTGGCTAAAGTTCTGGTGACATACCTCTCTGGATTTATCTGGGTTAATTGACAGAGGACAGATGCAGGATCTTTTTAATAGACCTTTCCATAGAGTGCCTTGCTGCATAGTCTTCAAATACATTGAAATGAAGCATCTGTGAAAAATTTTAGTTGAAATACATTTCAAGATGAATGTTTTTTAAAATGCATTAGCTCTTATCCAAAATTCAATTTCCCTACATGAAAGTTTGGGTCCTGAAACAAGGCTACTTACAGCTCTTGGGGTTCTAAGGGCACTTCTAAAATGTGGAGGTGCTTATCCAATGTAATGACTCAAGTTCCCATGTATTTCTTCTCCCCTTCACCAAGATTATTAGTTCAGAACTTATTAGTCATTCAGTTTTAAGCAGCTTTTAGAAAGGTGGTAATTTACTAAGGTAGCAGAGTAAGAACAGTTGGTTCAAAACAATACTATTCTGCAAGTAAAGACAGAGTCTAGGAGAAAGTGGATTCAACCTTAGGAAACACGTGTATCTCAGAGCTCCTGGCTTCAGGATGTCCTTTTCTCTCATCTGTGGAATACTCAAGAAGTTCCCCTTAGATACAGTGAAGTCCTTGTGGAACTATGAATGGATGTCTAATTTGTTTCTGGTTCCCTACGTAGAGACTGCTTTCAACTACTCTGGGATTTGCTAATACACCAATGGAAAGATGGAAAGTCTACCATTCTTCAGACTCTCTTGAGACCTCCTCTGGCCAAAAAGATGGTGGTAAGGAGAACCAAAGCCAAGGCCCAGATCTCTCTTCCTCCACCCCTTCAGGTGACTCAGTCTTAGGGGATTTAGGTAGAAGACCATACTTATACTGGTTTCTAAAATGATTCCCTTCCCAACTTGCTTAATTATTTATAAATGGCTTCCATGGTCTAACCAAAATGTCTAACCACTTTTTTTCTGTGAAATGTTATCCCAGTTCCAAGTATTTTGAGCCCTCAGTCTAAAAATTGTGATTGAGATTGATTAATTGGGTGTCTTGTTATGTATTTTTGAGTGGGATGGAATAACAAGTTTGAGTGAATGACCATCCATCCCCCACTTCCAGCTTCACTGTGCAAGTTTGTTTTCAGTAATCACTCATTGTCTTCTACCATTTGGTACCATAGCAATTCTGATGGAGCAGGAAGGGGCCACAGCCAGCACAAGATACCATGAAAGAATACAGTCATGTGTAGAAAAGTTGTAGCAGACAAATCAATATTGCTTCCCACACTTACTATTCCCCATCTCTACTATTTTCTCCTTGAAATGTTTATACCCCCAGCTTCCTAAGGTCTGGGCAACTATTATGAATTTCCTACTCCTCCTTTCCACTCAGTTTTACTGTATATTCCATATTGACTCAGCTAGATTTCTTTATTCTTTTAGATCATACTTTGAACCCTTCCCTTTCTCCATGTCTACAAAATTCTTTCCCCAGGTCTCTTATCTCTTATCTTTCACTCTTTTACAATATTTACATAATATTCCCCAGGCCTCATATCTGTTAAACTTACATAACATAATTAGTTAAGTTATTTTACTTGTGTCCAACTTTTCATGACCCCATTTGGTGTTTTCTTGGCAAAGGTACTGAAGTGGTTTGCCATTTCCTTCTCCAGTTCATTTAACAAATGAAGACTGAGGCAAACAGGATTAAATTACTTGGCCGGGGTCGCATAACTAGTAAGTGTCTGAGGCTATATTTGAATTCAGGAAGATCAGTCTTCCTAATTCTAAGTCTAGTGCTCAATCCACTTTACCAACTAGTCAGTAATAGATGTTAGGCCTACCCCCTTCCCTTGTAAGTACTCATTTGACAGCATTATTTCATAATGACACCAAATTCAAAGGATTAGAAGGAAAATGGAAAATGGGTTTGGAAGAGCTTTCTAAAGATTAGACCAACTTCAAATCAAGCTTGACTCTGGCAACTCAACTGGTAAAGAAAAGAGAAGGAAGGAATCCTTGGCATAGGAAACAGTATGAGTTAAAGCATGAGAAATAAAAAATACAAGAATTATTCAAAGAATGGAGGGTAATCCAATTTGTTTGGAATATAGAGTATATGGTAGCAGAGAAGTTTCAAATAATAGTGAAAGTGTAGGATAGTCCCAGTTGTGAAGGGCTTTGAATGTAAAAAAGAGTTTGAATATACTCAGAAGGCATTCATTATTTTGTTGCATCCTGAATTCCTTTTTCTTGTCCCTCAAACATTTCTATTCTGGGGAAACCAGGTTAAGATGAATATTAAGATCAGCCTTGAAGAGGAAACAATGTTATAAAATGGTAGCCGGAGGTGTCTTCCTGGAAAGGCAAAGAGGATGGCTCCATGGCTTGGTCTTAGGGTCATAGAATTTAGAAAAAGAAGAGATGTAACCAATAATTTAATTCAACCTTATTTGAGTGAGAAATTTTGCCCAGCTAGAGAGATGAAGCATTTTTTTTCTCAATGTCCACACACTAGTAACTATCTGAGCAGGAATAAGTAGTACATTATTAGGTAGGCTGTATATATAGAAAGACTTCAGGATTTTGTTTAGCTACTATACTATCAGACCCATTTGCTTTCCCCTACTAGCTACCATCCTGAGTCACTGTCTAAGTTCTAAGGAATATACATAGTTTCCCAAAGCATGGAATCTAACCCAATCCATCCAATTAATTATACTTTATAATATATAGAATATAGTGCTATAGTACTATAACAAATTTTAAAGTTGGTACCAGAGGATTTTTAGCATATTTTGACAGCAGACCTGAAGCAGATGTATTACAAGACAGGCCATAAGCATTAGCGGTTACTAGTCTCTACCATATTGAAGAGGGAAAGTTGCCAGAAGCAGAGAACTGAGATTTCTGCTTCTTACTAGCTGTGTGCTTTGGCATAAACCAGTTGACCTCTCTAGTTTCAAATGGCTCATCTGTGCTACTGAGGTGGAGTGAGGGTAAAATTAGATGATTCCTTGGATCCCTTCCAAATCTAATTACCATAATCCCAGTGTGATTTTGACTCATGACCAATCTGGAAAACTGTGTTCCTGCTCTCCCCCTGCTTCCATCTCTCTTGCTCCATTCTCTTGGAGACTCAAAAGAGTTAAAGCTTTCATAGTTTCTGATACTATTCAAAATAATGCCGTAAGTGCTGACAGTAGATTGATATGCTGCACTCAGGGATGCTTGTATTTTAAAAACATATTTTCCCATTTTTACTTCTTTAACCCAAAGGAACGACTTAGGAATGGCAGTAATTTCAGCCATCTAGACAGGCTGATGGAAATGATACATGGGAGGAGTAAGTTCTTCTCTGTGGCCAGTGAACACTTATCTTCCCTGCTCACTCACTTCCATGTCAGCATACAACTGTACATTGGGTAAGCATCAAGTAGCAGCTATTTCTTGAAAACAAGGTTTTGGGATGAGAATCATCCAATCATAGCTCCACACAATCATATTCTTAGAGTTGGAAGGGATTTGTTCCAAGTATGCATATTCCATTCCTGGCATGATGTCAGCCAACCTATCTTTGAATATATCCAGCAACAGAAAGCTATCTAATGGTTCAGCCCAATCCATCACTGGGCATCTGAGGAAATTTTTTTTCTTATATTGATTCCATTTAGACCTTACTGTAATTTCCCTTAGTGGCCCTAGTTCTTTCCTCTAAAGTCAGTCAGAATAAATCTGGTCTCTACTATAGGACAAGCCTTTCATATATGGGAAAACAGCTTTGATCTTCTCCCCTCACCCTTACACTTGCTCTCCCCCAGATGTATGATAGTTGCAATAGGGTATATAAAAACTGACAATGCCTTTCTTCTGACGCTGGTAGGAACCTTTGCGTAAAACTTTATCAATATCATGGAATCTTACTTAGAAGGGACCTCATTGATGATATAATCCAATGTTTACCTAAACAGAAATCCTTTCTGCAGCAGTACTGACAGATTGTCACCTAGATTCTGCCTTAAGACTCACCAGTAATGGGGAAACTCTTTCCTCGAATTTCCCATTCCTTTTTGGGGAAGTTTTATTTGTTAAGAAGTATTTCTGGACATCAAGCAGAATTAAATTTGTCTCTTTGCAAGTTCTACCTAGTGCTCCTAATACCTGATTCTCTTCAGTGTGCATACACGCATACACGCGCATGCATGCACACACATACATACACACACACACCTGATGATAATAATAATCATGGTAATAGCTGCCATTTATGTAGCACTTACTATCTGTCAGGCACCGTACTAAGTGCTTTAAATAACTATCTCATTTGATCCTCACAACAATGCAGGGAAGTGGGTGTTACTATAATCCTAATTTATAAATGAGGAAACTGAAGGGAAGACTTAAGTGCCTTGCCCAGGGACATATAGCTAATAAGTATCTGAGGCTGGATTTGAACTCAGGGCTTCCTGACTCCAGACCCAGTCTTCTATCCTGAATGCCACCTGGCTGCCAATAGATATTCACACACACACCCACCCACCCACCCACCCACACACACACACACAGAGTTACGCATACGTGGATATATACTTATATGCATACGTGAGTATATTCATAATAAACTGTGCATATGTATGTATATTTTTCTCTCCAATTCTAAAAAAAGGTGATTGAATTTTTGAGGCCATCTGAAATAGGGAAACCTTTCTCTCTAATATGCTGATCAGTGATTCCTGGCTGGCATGGTGCAGTTCTCTATTTGGAAATGATTCCATCTTGCTTGTGTCTGGTTTGACTTATGAGCCTCTGATGGGAGCAGATATTCTACTCCATAGGAAGCACAGTACGTGGGGAAAGATGGATACTCTACAATTTAGAGAACTCTCTTACAGAACCCTATAAGCATCTTTACGAAAACCCAAAATTCTTCTTCAGTGATACTATAATGCACCCAGTGAGCCTGTGTTACAGAAGATAGGGAAAGACTGAAGGCAGCAAACACACACACATACACACAGACACACACTCTGACAATTGAAACAAGCTCCCTTTTTCTCTAGGCTCTGAAATACCCTTTGTATAGAAGCCAATTGGGATTCCACAATCTTAAAAAGAGGACTGACCAGTTCCAAAGAGATCAGGACTTTGCAAAGGTATTTTATTTTAAGGAATCAAAAACAAATATGACAAGGGCATAGGAGGAAGATATTAATAGTCACAAAATTACACAGAGGTGAAAATAGCAACCCTTCTCCTCAAAGGAAACTGAATTTAGTCTCAGGGAAGTACCATCAGTTTGCAGTTTACCCTTCATTCCCATTCTTCTGGGTTGCTTTTATTCTATCCAATAAGGTTATTCAGGTGGAATTTTCACTTGCAAATGTATCCTTTAGCTCCATTAAAAAGGGGGCATACAACAGATATTCAGCAAATATCTACTTAATGGAATGATTGACTATTCGAATACTAAGAAGGTGGGGGAAGGATGAGACAGCTCAACTTGGAACTGACAAGTAGCTATGGGGTATAGACTTGAAGATTGCATTAGTCTTTCTTCCAAACAGAGTCATCTTGATGGAAACAGACGAAAAGAAGGAGAAGGCAAATCCTTAGGCCACTATTTGGGCCTGGCTCATAATACTGGTCTGTGCAGAGCAGTGCACAGAGAAAGGAAATGGAACAAGGACTTTTTATCTGGAGTCCATAGTCACCCAAGGAGTCTGGACAGATTTTCAGGGGATCTCTAATATTGATAGGGAAGAAATTAGATCTTCATTTCAATATAATTGGTTTCTATTTTCCTGATTTTGAGAAGTGGTGCACAGGCTTTACCAGATTGCTAAAGAAATATATCACACAAAACACATTCAGAATTCATGAAATAGAAGGAAAGCCTTCTTTGTTCCAGTGCATTGGGATCATAAGGGTCTGGGATTGAATGGGTTTTTCCTTACAGTGTTATGTTTGTATTTCTTAGAATTTGATGTTTTCTGGTACCAGAGACTTGTGCACCAGATTGTCCTGTGAAGTTATTTGAGGTCTTGGACAGAGAGAAGATCAAAGGGTTTGAATAATGGCAATTTTTATACCATAAAGGTCAGTTATGAGAAAAATTCTCAACAATGCCCTTTAAGCCTTTTCCTTGGGTTTATGTCAGAGTTCAAGGGTCTCTGAAATAAGTACAGCAAGGTCTCTGTTTCATCTCAGTAGTTTGTACTAATCTGTTTCTCTGTCTTTTCCCATCATAACCTTCTTGGGTGATGTTAACACTATTTGATAAACAATGACAGGCTATCCATGTCAAATTCAGTTCACCATCATCGAAACAATGGGGTATTTGAATGATATTCTCCAATGGACCTATCTTTTGTCTAAGATGGATTTCACAGCAATCTGATATGAAGAAAAACTATGGCAATGTGCCATTATTATCTTTTTCATCACCTTTCTTTGAGAGGTCATGGAAAATATCTAAAACATCATAGAACTGGAAAAAGGTAAATGCTTTCATTTAAAAAAAAAGAGAGAGGAGTGAGCAGAGTCTAAAAACTTGATTAAATTTAAGTCATAAGCTTGACTATGATTCCCAATCAAATTTTAGAATGTGTAATTAAAGTGATGATTAATAAACATGAAAGGAAGCAGTGATCACAAAAAACCAGCATGGCTTCTTCCAGAACAGGTCATGTTAGTCAAGCCTTCTTTTCCTTTTTGATAGTAGACAAGCATTCCATTAAGATAACTTCCCAGATTTTAGTAATTATTTTATAAACTCTTTAATGCTATTTTAAAAAATAAAAATGAGAGACATATGATTATAGTTAGATATAAGTGAATGGCTAGACCCAAAGAGTAAACTGGTAAACCGTATCTATGACATTTTCTTTATCTACCTGTTCAATAAACCTATTGATGATTTGAAGTCAGCTTGAAAGTTGATCTTCAATGGAGTGCTTCAAAGACATTGAACTGTAGTTGGTTCTCTGCTGTTTAACATTCTTATTTATGAATTAGATAAAGATTATTCATTAAATTGCAGATGACACAAAGCTATGAAACATAGATGGAAGAGAGTAAAAATCTAAAAATCTATCTATCTATATATATACATACACATACATATGTACATAGAGAGACAGAGAGAGAGAAATAGAGAGATATGCAGGCTAGAGCACTGGCTAAATCTAATAAAATGAAATTTAATATGGTTAAAAATAAAAGCATATTTGGGCTCAGGAAATCAATTTGCTTGGATGATGACTTAGATGAATATGATCTGGGGCTTTTAATTGACTGTCCTGTGTTTTAATTAACTAGGAGTCAAAGGGACCTTTGGTAACAATAACGATAACAACAACAAAATCAAATAGATTATTGGGCAATAATAAGAAGACAAGCTTCCAGGAGCAAGGAGAAGATAGTACCGTTGGACTGCTACCTACCTAGACCAAATATGGAATATTGGGTTCAGTGTGGGGTCTCACAATTTAGAAATAACTTTGATAAGATGGAGAATGTCTAGAAAAGGATACCAAGATGGCAAAGAATTTCAAGTTCAAGCTGTTGGAGGATGGCTTGAGAAAACTGTTTTCATGGAGTAGAGAAGAACATGATAGGTATCTTCATGGTTTCATATGGAAGGAGGACTAGATTTTAGCCTGCGGTTCAAGAACTATAAAGAATTGGTAGAAACTGGAATCTTTGGTTTAATGTAAGGGAAAACCTCCTAATAAGTAGAGTTGTGCCTAGATATTTAATAGGCTACCATAGGTGGCAGTGGATTTCTTCTCATTGAAGGTCTTCAATAAAAGGTTACATGAGCAGTTGAGTAAATCGATGACTTGGCCACTGAGTTTAATTAAACTCTGAAATTTTCTGTCATTCATTTATTCTGATCAATTCTACCTTCCAATATTTCTCTTGAGCCCCATCCTTCAACCACTTCTCCTTCTTCCTCTTTTCTTTTTTTACTTCTTTCTAGGACTATTTTCTCCTCTAAGTTGTATTTTTAATTGTCTTCTTTTTATCTCCTAACAAGTCTCCCTCTCTCTAAGATTTTCTTCCATTTCCATCCACACCACTTCCAGAATCATGTTCCTAGTGATAAAAGAGCATATCACTGTACTTCTAAAAACAAAAGAAATACATTTTTAAAAACCCAAATTTTCAGTGACTTTAATGTCTACTAAATAAAGTTCATATTCCTTTTTCTGGCTTTCAAGGCTATCCACAACATGACTTTTGCCTATATTTCATGCCTTATTTCAAAATACAGACAGTTCTCTCTTTATATGAGTGGACCTTCCACAGATCTCTGTCAAGGGATTTTTACATAAAGAGAATTTGAGCCATGGGGAAGGTAAGGAGGAAGGTAGGAAAGAGACTTGTCTGTTGTTAGAGAGGGTTGGCACATGGTTCAAGGACATGTGGGGATGGTGAACAGAGAAGCCAGAACAGGAGGAAGAACACGTGGTGGCTGGGACCGATGTGACATGCCCACAGATGGGAGATAGAAACATGGGGACTGGACACGCAGGTGGGAGGGGGAAGAGTGGGGGCAAAGATTTCCTCTCTGGGCACCAGAAATCTCATGCCAAGCCCTCAATCTGAGATGGTGGTGGTGGTCTCTCCTGCCTCCATTCTTCTGCTTTCATTTGGAGGATTTCATGTTTTTTTGGGTTGGGTTTGGGTGGGAAGTGCAGCTGAGGGGCAAGAGTGGAGAGGGAGAGAGAGCAGAGTACTTTACAGTAAATTAATGTAGCTTTTCTTTGAATACAGATTTCTTTTAGAAATCTTCATATAAAATTAAACTTGTTTAATGCAAATTTAGGTAAAGTAAGAGCTGTCTGTAGCCCTATTTGCTCATTCATCTTTTTAGTCAGACTGGAATATTCTCTCCTCCATGACCTGATCCTGCTCTCTCCCCTTTTCATTCCTTCATACACATTTTCCTGTTCACTTGCAACAGATCATTCCACATTTTTTTCTCCTGAAATTTTCTTTCCACTACTGTTTAACCCAGATGTCACCTCCTTCATGAAAACTTCTCTGAGCTCCTGGACTGGTCTATCCCTCCTTGAATTACTTATATTATTTTAGTAGAACTTATCCCATGTGCTTTAATACAATTTTTATCATAGTTATAGGTATTTTTAATTTATTTCTCTTAATTAAAAACTCAACAGCAAATTCATCAAATATTTACTAAATACCTATTGCATGTAAGGCACTGTCCTTCAGGCAAGGTTCAGGCAAGACTAGAGGTTTATGCATCATTGATTAATCTCCAGTGCATAGGTAGCAGATGGTTAATAGGTGAAAGTTCTGACTGAAATTCATGAAATGGGTAACATTGGCTGGTGAAATTAACAAATATGATAAAATATCAATATATTACTTACCTAATATTATGTATCATTATTAATGACATTAATCATATCATAAATATTCTGGAGTGATTATCAGAAGATGGGAAATTTGTTTGTAAAGGTATTAAATTCCTTATAAATATGTATAAATAAAAGCACTTTCTTTGACACTGACATGGAGGCTAACTTCCCAGCTATCTAAGACAAAATAGAGAGGTTGTCACATCTCTTTCTTTATGGTAAGAGGAAAATCCTTTGTCATTTGTGCCAACAAACATTCACTGCAAGAGTAAAGTTGTGAATGTCATTATTTATGACATTCTCTTCCTACGTTGGTCAGTGTCATGGAGAGCAGGAAAGATACTTTAAGACAGGAAATATACAAAAGCTTTCATCTTAAAAAAATGGAAAAAAGTAGAATATGGAAAACTATATAAACTATTGATGAAACAAATTGATTTCCATTCCAGGCAAAATGATAGAATACATTTTTAAAGCTATGGTTTCTGAACATTTAGGAAGATAGGCATTGATCAGTAGAAATGGCTATGGGCTCATTAAGCACAAGTCATGCCAGACCAACTTCATTGCCTTTTATTATAGAATTTTGAAATGAGAATATTAAGGGAATACTAGACATAGTGTAACTGGATTTGTTAAAGGTAAAGGATTTGACAAAGTCCCACGGTAACATGAACAAGATGACAGAATGCAAGATAGGTGAGAATACAGTTAGAAGGATCTGGAAAATGGTGAAATTTGGGCTTGTAATTTAGTTGAATCTAGGTTTTAATAGGACTATGCCCTCAATAGAGTCAACTGTATGATACGATGACCTAGAAATGTAGTATTATCTTAGACTACATTGAAGGGAGGCTTAGTCTAAGAAGGTGATGGTCCAGCTGCCTAGTGTCCTAGTTAGATTTCATCTGGAGTTCAGAATAATAGATTTTGGAAAGGACATAAAGAACTTAACAAGTATCCAGAGCAGGTCCATTAGGATGGTGAAGGGCATGTTGTAAAGAGTATTCTTGGCAGGTATGGATGGTGGTTGATGAACATTGAGTCAATCAGTCAACAATCATTGATTCAATACCTACTACAAGTCAGTCACTGTACTAAGCTCTGGGGATACAAAAAAAGGCAAAAATACAGTCCTTGTCCTAAAGGAGGATACGTTTTAACATGGGAGACAACATATAAATAATTAGATATATATCAGATATATACAGAGGAGATAGAAGATATTCTGAGAGGAGAATGAACTAGAAGATGGAGAGGCCTAAGAAATTACTTCTGCAGATCATAGTACTTGAGCTGAATCTTACTTCCCTAAAGGCAGGGAAGTAAGGGGACAAAGCATTCTAGGCATGTCAAAAAGCTAGTGCAAAAGCATGGAGAAAGGGTATTAGGTGTTTTGTTTGAAGAACTATAAGTAAGCCTGTATGCTTAGATCATAGAGGGCATGAAAGGAAGTGGGTTTAAGAAGACTGGAGGGGCAGTTAAGAGGCCAAGCTATGAAGAGTTTTAAATGCCAAACAGGTGACTTTATAGTTGATCCTCAAGGTATTAGGGAGCCACTGGAGTTTATTGTACAGGATGGTGGCATAGTCAGACCTGTGCTTTAGAAAAATCACCTTGGCAATTGAGTGGAGAATGGGTTGGAGCAAAGATGGAACAGAGAGAACAATTAGCAGGCTATTGGGATATTCAAGGCTAGCAGTGATGAAGGCCTGTGAGCTGAGGGAAGGAGAAATTTTGAAACTAGAGATAACAAGGTTAGGCAAAGAACTGGCTATATGTGGTGAATGAGAGTGAGTAGTTGAAAATGATACCAAGCCTGGTTGACTAGGAAGACAGTGGTATCTTTAACAAGAACAGAAATTAAGGGGATTTTCCTTGTTTGGGCAGGGGTGGAGGGCATAGCAAGCCATATTTTAGATATTGATTTTGAGATTCCAGTGCAAGATGTTCAAGAGGCAGATGGTGATCCGTGACTGCAGTTCAACAAGCTGGATAAAATCTGGTAATCATCTGCTTAGAAACAATAATTGAATCAATGAGAACTGAGAAGATATAGGAGATGAGAAGGGGACCTGGGACAGAGTTTTAGAGGACACCTACAGCCTCTATGAAGAACTAGCAAAGGAGACTAAAAGGGAGCAGCTGGATGGATAGGAGAACCAGGATAAAGTGATGTCATGAAAACTCATTAGAGAGAAGAGAGTATCCAGGAGAGACAATCAACAGTGTCAAAGTTTTCAGAGAGGACAAGAAGGATGAGGGTTGAGAAAAAGTCATTAGATTTGGCAATTGAGAGATCACTGGGAACTTTGGAGAGAGTAGTTGCCACTGAATGATGGGCTCAGAAATTAGGTTACAAAAGGTTTAGAAGAGAGTGAGAAATATGGAGGCCACAAGTTAATATAGCTTTCTTGAGAAATTTCACCAGGAAAGGGAGCAGAGATTTTGGACTAGAGAGAGCAGGATGGTAGGATCAGGTAGGGTCTATGTGACCTAGTATATTAAATATACATATTTACCTGCTACCAGCCCTCATGGGATCCTGGTGAACTCATTTCTGAACAAGTGCAATGGAAGGCCTTGCCCCTTGTGGTGGAGAAAAACCTTCTAATTGGGTGGTAAACTGGAGTCAGGTGTGCATACAAAGGGATCCGCTGGAGAAACTCAAACTCCATATTCCTGGAGGCTTCCCTATAGGAGGAGAAAAATCTGCTGTGGGGGTCCTAGGTAGTGGAGCGACCTCAGGGCCTCCAGCTAGGGCTGACACACAGTCATGTACACATGGTGCTTCTCTCATTTCTTCTTTGTGTTTGTTCTTTAGGTGAATGAGTGTTAGAAATGAAGAATAGATTATACTCTTGTAAGCTTGGAAAGGGGAAGGAAATTTGCGTTTATATAGCACCTACTATGTGCAGGTCATTTTTGTTAAGTGTTTTACATAAAATTCTTACTTTATTCTCTCAGTAATCCTTCAAGAGAGGTGCCATTATTATCCTTGTTTTGTAGTTGGAGAAACTGAGTCAGACAGAGGTTTAATGATGCATCCAAATGATGTTTGAGGGGGAATTTGAATTTAGATCTCCACTGCAGGTTCAGCCCTCTTATCTACTGAGCTACTCAGCTGCCTCTTGTCTGAAAAGGTTGAAGAAACCATCTAAGTTTCAGCAACTGGACTCAGTGGTAGAACCTGAGTTGCTGAGAAGCCGACATAGAAGTAAAGAGTGACTGGCATGTCCTAGCTCGGTTCTGAATCCACTTAGCCTCAAAGACACAGTGTATTTCGAGCAAAGATGGAGTTTATTCAGTGACTTCACCAAGTACACAAGTAAAATGTTTTGTAATCACATTAAATAAGAGTACATTGTCCACCCTGGGACTAAGATCCAATGCACTCCCAATATTTATAATTTTTCTTTCGTCATCTTTCCTAAACTGATAGACATGAGGAGGCATCTCAGGATTGCTTTAATTTGCATTTCTGTAGTAGCAATCTGGAAACTTTTTTTTTTTCATATTGCCTGGATTTCTTCCTTTGTACACTGCCTCCTAATATCCTTAGGCCATTTTGCAATAGGTGAATGGATCTTTTCCTAGTGAATTTGTATTCATTCCTTACATACCATGAAAATGAGAGGTTGATCAGAGAAACTAGATAAGAATGTTTCCCTCCCGCAATTAATTGTTTCCCTTTTAATCTTTGCTTTATCAGAATTTTTTTTTAAATTTATGTAATCAAATTTTCCACTTTATTTTCTGTTCCTTGTTTTGTCTTAAACTTTTCTTTTATCCATAGATCTACTTGAAGGCTTTCTTGATTTTCTTGATAGTGGGTGCCTTCCCTCTAAAAATTACCTTGTATTCTTTTTGTATATGTTAAGCATATGATTATTGTGTATATTAGCCATATATGTATGTGTTTTTAAAATACTAGGTAAATATATTTGTGTATCGTGCGTATGTGCTATCTCCTCCTATCTTCCTTTTCATTCTCCTCCTCTTCTTCTTCCTCCTGAATAATAACAAATGATGACAGTTTTGAGTACAGGGGCTATGTTTTGCTTTTCTTCGAAGCCCTGGTGGTTAGCACAGTTCCTGGCACATATGAGCCTAATCATTACTTGTTGGTTGACTGACCTATGTCCTGACAGCCAGTTGGAAGGATGTGACTTATCAATGCCTCAGTTGTCTGTCTTGGCCCTGTAGTGTTTGAAATTTTATTACTGACTGGGATGAAGTAAGAGACATTCTACTCGTTAGATTTGTAGATAACCTGAATCTGTGAGATAGAGCTAAGATGTTCGATGGCAAGATCCATAAAGATCTTGTTAAAATGTAATAATTGGAGGAATCAAATGAGATAAAGCTTGATAAGAAAAATGTAAAGTCTTATTCTCAGTTTAAAAAAAAAATTGATTCAATTCCAGGAGAGAGAAAGTTATAGCCATATGGTCATTCGTTAAGAAAAAAGCCATCTCTGAAAATGTCAATGAAAGTCAAAAAGTTGGGTAAGGAGGTACTGGGCCTGGAGTCAGAAGAGCCGGATTCTAGTCTTAGACTTGAAATCAGTTTTATCACCCTGGACAAATTAGTTTTTGGATCTCAGTTTACTTATCTGTAAAATGGAGATAACTTTACTTCACAATTCATAGCAAAATGCTTAGTAAAAATTAAAGCACCATATGAATGTATTTTTTCATTCTCATCCCTATTCTCCTTATTTCCCTTTTCATTCTCCTCCCCTTCTTCTTCATCCTGAATAATAACAAACGACGATAATTTTGAAAATATCTATGTGATATAGGAAAAAAAAGCCCTTATGTAATCTTGAACTTAATTAAAATACAGAATTTAGTATGGCAGACACTATTCTTTGTCCTAGGCATAGCAAATCTAGAATATCATGTTCTATTTTGGATGTTGAATTACACAGAAAATAAGGAGTGTGCGAAGGGCAATCAAAATAAAGAGGTTACAGGAAATAAGCTAAGAGAATGAGCTGAAGGAAGTAGAGAATATTTGACATGGAAAAGAATAGTCTTACTAGTCACAGGATCATTTTTGAATACTTGAAAGGGTGTCATATGGAAGAGGGATTATCGATATTCTGCTTGACTCTAGAGAACAGGACTAGGACAGATAGGTGAGAATTATTCATGCCAGGAATTCAATCATTATTTTTTGAGTGAAACAATCCAAATGTCAGCTATATATATCAAGGTCTAGCAGTTAGTTAGGAGGCTTGTAATGTATATCAATATATGGCAATGTCATCTTTGAAGATTGACACCTTGTTACCTTCTTGCTCTTTCAATTAAGAAGACAACACTAAAAGAAACCCACATGACCTGTCTCATCTTCTTCCTTAACAAGAGGTGTGAGTAAAGAGGGCATTTTACAGGAGGACTGATTATACCATGGACAGAGCTATCCATTTGAAGATAGGGCATGATCTTAGAGGAAAAAGAATGGTATAGGGGAAAGAACGGATGAATGAATAAACTGAACAAATGAATGAATGAAAAAGAATTGATAAACCACTTTTGTAAAAAGTACTGTGTTAAACTCAGAAGTTACAAAAAGAAAAAAAAAATTCTGATGGAACTCACATTCTCATAGAAAACACACACATACATAGGTTTCAACTACAAGTAAGTGATCCTTGAGGTAGAGCAGTAAAGCATATGGTAATGCACCTTTTTTAATGTCATTTTTTTCATGAAAAAGCTGTATTGTTTTCTGATACTGAATCATGTGACAATACTAGGATCTTTAGTGGAAAGAGCCTTCTTTTCTGTTTTATCTTTAGTTGTGATGCTGAAGAGGGGGAAGCTATTATTCCAGCAAAGAAAGTTGCCAGGTTATATCTTCCAAAAGATTACTTCTCTGGACCACAGCTTTTGGGACCAGGATGGAGGCGGTCTGGTGGCCCGAGGCAAGGCTGGGATACTACTATTCCCAGAAAAGAACACAGAAGTTAGATTACTTTGGTTCAAATCTCGTGTGTGACACAATCTGTGTATCTCTGTATATATCACTTAAACTTTTTGATCCTCAGTTTTAAAGGTCTGTGGGGCAGTTAGATGGTGCAGTGGATAGAGTTTCCATCCTGAAGTCAGGAATATTCATGTTCCTAAGTTCAAATCTGGCCCCAGACATTTACTAGCTGTATGACCCTGGGCAAGTTACTTAACCATGTCTGCCTCATCTGTAAAAATGAGCTGGAGAAGGCAATGACAAATTTCTCTAGGATCTTTGCCAAAAAAACCCCAGTGAGGGATTAGATTTAATTTTATTCATTCCCAGAGGACAGAACTAGGAGTAATGGAGTGATATTGCAGTTTGACTGATATTGCACACACTAACAATTAGACCTATTCAAAAGAGCCATTGATACTGCTTGATGGTAGTAGATCTCTCCTCACTAGAAGTCTTTAAGCAAAAGCTGTGTGATCCCTCCTTGGATACATAATAGAAGAGGCTATTTGTTCTGGGAGAAGTTGGACTATGTACTTCATGAGGTCATTTACAATACTTAACATTCAATGATTTTGTGACTTGCTCAGACTTAAACAGATGTAAGTAACAATATTTCCTACCTCTCAAAATTGTTCAGAGGAATATTTTAAAGCACTTTGTAAACTTTAAACTACAATAAAAATCTGAGTTGTTGTCATGTCATTCTTTGTATCTTTTTAGATGGATTTCAACCAGAAATGGACCTGGCATGAGTTACTACCCTGTAATTTTTAAATTTGTACTTAATAGTCTATGGGTTATTATTTAAGTAGATAAAATGACTTTTTTGCAACTGAGTAAAAATATTGGATTGTAATCTCATCTTGTGTAGATTTAACCATTTCATAGATTCTACACAGAGGGAAAACACTTTCAGTTACATTTAACAAATCCAAAATTATGTTTATATTTTCATCTTTACTACTGCTTAGGCGAATCAGTTGGTCAACCAATGAGCATTCAACAGGTGATTATTATTTGCCAAGCACTAACGTTCACACTCTCATAAGGGAGACAATATGGCAGAGATGAGGAGGGGAGCATACGCTAGGTTTGGAGAAAAGCCTGTGAAAGTACATGAAGGTCAAAAAAAGAAAAAGAGTATTGTGTGCAAAGAAGGCCAGTAGTGTTGCATTGTGGAGAACATAGAAAGGAGTAAAGTATAAGAAGTTTGGAGAGGAAGGAAGGGGTTAAGTTGTGAAGGGCTTTAAAAGACAAATAGTGGATTTTGTATTTGATCTTGTATTAATGAGGAGACGCTAGAGTTTATTGAGTAGGGGAATGACAGACCTACACTTTGTAAAAGTCACTTTGAAGTGATGTGTGGGTTTTCTTAAAATCCTTTCTCTAGTTTTTTGACCTGTTTATTGTGTGCTCTGAAAATTTCTATCAATTCTCTTATTTTTTTTTTCTGGGAAGGAACCAATAATCCTTCTATAACCTATAATTAAGGTGATGGGTCCCTCAGGTTTATAAATATTGCATATTTTTTTTATTAGATTACCTCCTAAATATGTTGTGGTCCATTTTATTGTACTTAAAGTGTATATGAAAACTATAATAATTGCCTTAAACTGGCTCTTATTGAACTTTGATTTTACTATGAGAATAAATTTCTTTTATATCTATATGCTCACTATGTCTTGCTTGGAGGAGACTAAAGTTCTTGTAGGTATCACTTTCATCCATTGTTGTCCAGTTATTTCAGTCATGCCCAATTCTTCATTACCCTATTTGGTTTTTTTTTGACAAAGATATTGTGGTGGTTTGCCATTTCCTTCTCTAGATCATTTTAAGGTTGAGGAAACTGAGGCAAACGTATTTAAATGACTTTCCCAGAGTAATACAATTAGTAAGTATCTGAGTTCAGATTTGAACTCAGGTCTTCTGGCTCCAGGCCTGGCTGCCCTATTTCATCAATTAGTTCAATGTAAAAGATGAATTTAAACTTGAAACTTTCATTTTCTAACTTTTCTTGCTGGTTGTTAAGCATTTTGCATTTTTTAAGTCCAAATGACATTTTCATATTATTTGAAAAAGAATCCATGAGATGAACTAGTTGTTTCAGATTTTTCAGTGGAGCCATAAAGCTTGATGTCATCCATGTTTATCATATGATTATTAAGATGATTTGATTTGACTCCCTCTTCAATTAGAAGACATAATTAGCTCCATTTGGTAGAGATGACAATGGATTCAAGACTGGTTATAACCAAAATAACTTAAATTATCTTCTTCCATGAAAAATGCCACATTTTTAACCAATTGTGTTTGACATTTTGGTGATAATTTAAATACAGAACAAGTTTCCATGTGGAAATCAAATACCCAAGTTTTGATTGATACTTGAATCTATTTTATATATTTTTCAGGAATAAGCCATGAAGGTTGGATTGAGGCAATAGTTTTTTGATAATCAATGAAAGCACTATGAATATTACGGTAATTTGTAGCTTATTCAATATTTGCCAAATCAATAATAAATAATTCTTTGTACCTCTGGAATTTTAACACATATTTTTGTTCTTTATTCAATATATTGTTTTCTTCTATTTATAGAGGGTAATCAGGATAAGAAAGCTTTGCAAAAATATATATAAACACACAACTTATATTTACAGAGACCATAGGCATTCTCATGATGACATGTTAATTACTGTTCTTTTCCTAACAGATCTGCAATGCCTTTTCTAAAGAAAGGTCAGATCACGCTTGCTTCTGAGAGGAAAATAGTAAGGTATTTTTCTAGAATTTCATGGGCCATCATGAAGTATTTGCAGCAAGAATCATATGCCTTACCTGATTTTGCCATTTTCTAGTTTTACAGAGAAGCTAGTTTTAGTTACCTCCTTTGACAGCTTTCTTCTCTAAAATAAATTTTATTTTATTTTATTTCTTACATAACCCAAAACATCCTAGTATTTCCTTTTCCTTCTCCTTCCAAGAGAGTCATCCCATGTAACAAATTATTTTTAAAGAAAAAAAAGAAATTAGTAAAGAAATCAGTACGTTAACATATTCTGAAAATATATACAATAATTCACACAAATGGACCTTTGCAAAGGTGAGATGAATACGTCTTCTCATATCTCTTCTTTGAGACTATGCTTGTTCTTTGTTATTTTAAAACATTCAATTTTGATTGTTTTTTAGGTGACGTCCGTTCCATTTACATTATGGTAGTTTTTGTATATTTTTTGTCTCTGCTAACTTCACTCAGCATCATTTCTTATAGATCTTTCCATATATTTCTCTGCATTCATGATATCCTTCATTTCTTATAGCACATTAGTATTTACTTACATTGATGTGCCATAACTCAGTAAACCATTCCTCAAACAATTTCATTTCCAATTGTTTCCACAAAAATTTCTTCTTTAAATATTTTGACTTATATGGGAGTTTCTTCCTTTACCCCTTTGGGGTACATGCCTAAGAGAGGAATCTTTGGGTCAAAGATCATAGGTAATCTGCTTCTTTTCTTACCTCATAATAATAGCACCCACTTCTCAGTATTACTGTAAGAATCAAATGAAATAATTGTAAAGTGCTTTAGGCACAATGCCTGGCACATCATAAACACATAGTGTTATCTACATGCTAGCTATAGAAGACTAGAACACTAATACTATTATATACAGAAGACTATTATTATAATATATTATATATAACACTATAATGGAATGTTATTATACTATATTATATATGATATATAAAATAATGTCATATATAATATATTATTTTTAGAATAATTTTCTTTTTTAAAAAATTTATTTATTTAACTTTTTACATTCATTTTCACAAAATTTTGGGTTCCAAATTTTCTCCCCATTTGTCCCCTCCCCCCACCCCAATACAACGAGCATTCTAATTTTCCCTATCACCAATCTGCCCTCTCTTCTATCATCCCTCCCTTCTCTTGTCCCTATCTTCTCTTTTGTCCTCTAGGGCCAGATGACTTTGTATTCCCCATTGACTGTATTTCTTATTTCCTAGTAGCAACAACAATACTCGACAGTTGTTCCTAAACTTTGAGTTCCAAATTCTCCCCATCCCTCCCTCCCCACCCATTCCCTTTCGGAAGGCAGGCAATTCAATATAGGCCCTATCTGTGTAGTTTTGCAAATGACTTCGATAATAGTCATGTTGTGTAAGACTAACTGTATTTCCCTCCATCCTATCCTGCCCCCCATTGTTTCTATTCTGTCTTTTGATTCTGTCCCTCCCCAAGTGTTGGCTTCAAATTGCTCCCTCCTCCCATTGCCCTCCCTTCCATCATCCCCCCCCACCCTGCTTATCTCCTTCTCCCCCACTTTCCTGTATTGTAAGATAGGTTTTCATACCAAAATGAGTGTGCATTTTATTCCTTCGTTTAGTTGAATGTGATGTGGGTAAACTTCATGTTTTTTTTCTCAGCTCTCCTCTTTTTCCCTCCACTAAAAAGTCTCCTGCTTGCCTCTTGAATGAGAGATAATTTACCCCATTCCATTTCACCCTCTCTCCTCCCACTACATTTCTCTCTCAACATTTACCTTAATTTCTTTTAAGATATGGTCCCATCCTATTCAATTCACTCTGTGCTCTCTGTCTCTGTATATGTGGATACGCGTGTACATGTGTGTGTGCGTGTGTGCATGCATGTGTGCGTGTGTGTGGGTATGTGTGGTCCCACCAACTACCCAGATACTGAAAAGTTTTAAGAGTCACAAATATTATCTTTCCATGTAGGAATGTAAACAGTTCACCTTTGGTAAGTCCGTTATGACTTCTCTTTGTTGTTTACTTTTTCATGCTTCTTCTCATTCTTGTGTTTGAAAGTCGAATTTTCTTTTCAGCTCTGGTCTTTTCATCAAGAATGCTTGAAAGTCCTGTGTTTCATTGAAAGAACATATTTTCCCCTGAAGTATTATACTCAGTTTTGCTGGGTAGGTGATTCTTGGTTTGAGTCCTAGTTCCTTTGACTTCTGGAATATCCTATTCCATGCCCTTTGATCCCTTAATGTAGAAGCTGCTAGATCTTGTGTTATCCTGATTGTATTTCCACAATACTGGAATTGTTGCATTATTTTCTCCTTGACCTGGGAATTCTGGAATTTGGCCACCGTGTTCCTAGGAGTTTCTCTTTTTGGATCTCTTTCAGGTGGTGATCGATGGATTCTGTCAATACTTATTTTGCCCTCTGGTTCTAGCATATCAGGGCAGTTTTCCTTGATAATTTCATGAAAGATGATGTCTAGGCTCTTTTTTTTCATCCTGGCTTTCAGGTAGTCCCATAATTTTTAAATTGTTTCTCCTGGATCAATTTTCCAGGTCAGTTGTTTTTCCAATGAGATATTTCACATTCTCTTCCATTTTTTCATTCTTTTGGTTTTGTTTGGTGATTTCTTGGTTTCTCATAAAGTCATTAGCCTCCATCTGTTCCATTCTCATCTTGAGAGAACTATTTTCTTCAGTGAGCTTTTGAACCTCTTTTTCCATTTGGCTAATTCTGCTTTTGAAAGTATTCTTCTCCTCCTTGGCTTTTTGAACCTCTTTTGCCAATTGAGTGAGCCTATTTTTCAAGGTGTTATTTTCTTCAGCATTTTTCTGGGTCTCCTTTCACAAGGTATTGACCCATTTTTCATGCTTTTCTTGCATCTCTCTCATTTCTCTTCCCAGTTTTTCCTCCACCTGTCTAACTTGCTTTTCAAAATCCTTTTTGAGCTCTTCCATGGCCTGAGCCCACCGGCCATCCACCTCGAATGTCTGGGATACAGAGGCCCTGACCTCCACGTCTTTCCCTGATGGGAAGAATAGTTCCTTATCATCAGAATTGAAAGGCGGGAACATCTGTCCCCCAAGAAAATAGCTTTCTATGGTCTTATTTTTCTTCCCTTTTCTGGGCATTTTCCCAGCCAGTTACTTGACTTCTGAGATTCCTCTGCACCCCCACCTAGATCCGCCCAGCTAGTGCTTGGGGTCTGAGATTCAAATGCTGCTCCCCAGCCTCAGGGCTTTCAGTAGGGGTCATGGCTGCTATTCAATGTGAGCTTAAGTTCTGGTGCTTGGGTGGGGGCAGGGCCACCTCCCAGGCTCAGTTCCCTCAGGGGCTTTATGCAGAGACCTTTGGTAATGGCCCTGAGCTCCTGTCTACTCCGGGAGTCCTGGGCCGCTGCTGCTGCCTCTGCCACTCCCTCTGCCGCTGCCTCCCGAGGGTGCCCGAGTCACGGAGACACCCTGTTCCCCTCTTGGCCAGCCCAGATGTCTCTCTCACTGACCTGGAGCGCGTGTGGGCAGAGGGACCATTGTGGCTGCTGGAGGTTCTGTCCCTGAAGCCTGCTCGGATCCGCTCCTCTGGGGCCACAGGGCAAGGGCAGCACAGGGGTGGGCTCCACTTTGACGGACCCCTGGGAACGGCTTTCCAGGGTTCTCTGGAACAGAAATCTCTTCCACTGTCTTTCTGAGTGGCTTGCACTGATCCAGAATTTGTGAGGAGTTCTTTTTACAGAAAATTTCTGGGCTGTGGATTCGGAGCTAGCATATGTGAGTCTTTCTACTCTGCCATCTTGGCTCATCCCCCCCAGAATAATTTTCTCTGACTCCTGGACTCCATCACTTCCTTTATGTCTCAGGTAAAGTCTGATCTTCTGCATTAATGCTGGGGCTTTCCCTCTGATGTCGCTGTTCAAGCTTTCTATTTCTTTCTTATATATAAATATTTACATATTGTCTCTTAGATTGTGAACTTCTAGAAAACAATGACTTTTTTTTTCTTTCTTTCCATCTATAGGACTTGGCATAGTACCTGGCACACAGTACATGCTTAATATATGCTTTTTTGACTACTAGGATGTAAACTTATTCTTTGTAGACAAACATCCTCAGTACACTCCCTGGATTAGATAGGTCAACAGGGATAATACGTGTCTCATTCTGTTTCCATGTAATTTTGATTTCATTGTCCAAGTTTCAATACCTTGGAAGCTTTTGTTTCCATGGAGCTTAGAGTTTATGAATATTTTGCTTACTGACATCTATTAAAAATGTTAAGTTCCCTTGGATCAATGTTGGGTCCAGGGAGTTGTGGACAACAGTCAGGTCTATGATAATGGTTCAGTTCTGTTACACTTTGTAGACTGGCTTCTCTGTGATATTTTGAAATCTGTATTTCTAACACAGGGATTTTATTAAGTTTGCCTATGAAACAGAGCAAGTTTCTGATTTGTAATTATTTTTTCTAATTCTTGTTATTTTTACATATTATCTTGTCATTTTCTATTGTTATTATCATCTTGATCAACATTTCTTGTGGCATTGTGTGATTTTTTTTGGGGGGAAGGGAGGTAGTTTTAAGTGTTTATCATATACCTAACTCTCTATTTTACTTTCTGGTGGGCTCCCTAAATCTTAAATGCATTTGCTATTGTGTTCGTGTTCGTGTTCTCCCCCACTCCCTCCTCTCCCTTTTTATACTTATGGTTTAGGCTTCAGATCTGTCAGTCCATTTTATTGTAGATAAACCAATCAAATTCAGCTTGCATCTTTGAAGTACCAAAGGTCATATTAAAGATTCTTGGTGTATTGCTATGAAAAATGACCTAGTCATCGTCTGCAAGAATCTCATGTTCTGCTGAATGAAAATGAAATGTCTACAAATAAATACAATGCAAGGTAAAATGTGTTAAGGTTAAAGGACAGCTCCTGAAAAAAACATGCTGCAGGACTAGAATGTGAAGACTTTCTATTAAGGGCTTTGTCAGTGACTTCAGGGAGGATGAAGTTGTCTGGGTTTTTACTTCATTCCATTGGTCTGGAAATTTCTTAGAAATCCATGAGTGATATATAAATTACCTTTATACTTTAAAGAAATTTTATTCTTTGATTGAGTTGTTATGGCCATGTGTAGAATTCCACTTGCTTTATATACAAGATGTTGAAGGTTTTTAGCTAGAGGATTTTGAGGACTGGCTGGGAATAGGAATTGAAGAAATTTGAATTTAGAATCTCATCCTGGTAACAGTTCAAGCTCTATCAGAAATGACTACTGGGGATCGAGACAAATGCATAAATGGAAGAGAAGAGGCCATGACCATTTTGAAGTCCTGAGAGACCTGGTTTCAAATCCTGCCTCCAATATTTCTGTTTCCTATATCAGCACTTCTTGAACTTTTTTCCTCACTCCCTTTTAGCATTTTTAGCAGCATTGGTGTTGCATGGCCTGATGGTTTGCCCAGTGCAAAGTGCACATGCTTTGTGTTCAAAACTAGGGCTACAGTGAAGTTATGTGATGCAACACAGGCAAGCACTGTCAGAAACACCTCAGATTCATTATACATTTGATTTTTAATTAATTTTTGGTCATTGCGCATTCAGAAAACTTTCATCGCTGCCAAATTTTTGGTTGGAACACACAGTTTAAGAAGTGCTATCTATGTTACTGTAGACAAATCAGTTAACCTTCTGACCCTCAGTTTCCCCATGTAAAATGAATATAATCAATCAAACTTACTAAGCATCTACTATGTACCAGGCATTATGCTAAGCACCAGAAAATGAATAATCACATAGTTTTTGTAAAGATCAAATAAGATATGGCTCTTCATAAAAATTATATTGCTATAAATATTGGCTCTTATTGTTAAGTTCTATAATAGTCAGACTGCAGCAATTCACTTTTAGATGTTGAGCCTAAACAAAGAAGGCAGTAAAGATATGGTCACAATTTGTGGCTACTGGTCAGACCACACAATGAAGTTTTGTGTTAATTCTTGGGATCATATTTTAGGAGGTATTTATTAAAAGAAATATAGTGTTTCTTTAAGAAAGGGATCATGGTGGTGAGAGAATAAGAAATTGTGTCATACACAGATTAGTTGTGAGAACTAAGATTTATTTTAGAGAAGGGACAATTTATGGGAGATGCATTTGGTGAACAAGAGGATTGATTTGTCAATTTCTCTAGCCCTCTGCAACCTTCTAATCCCCCCTAAAAAAGGATTGTATTCCTACCAAAGCCACAGAGAAAGACAGAATCTCCAACAATGCAAAATCTATGATTTAACAAGGGGGAACTTTAATACACGGATCTCTCTCTCAGTACCTCTCCCTCACCAACCTCTGTGGCTCAGAAGCTGGAGCACAGACATCCTCACAGTCCTATGTGGGTCCCAACCTTAGCATGGGTCCCCATACTTCTGCAATGATACTGCTTGAAAATCCTTGCTCCCCCTACCAAAATGGAAAAAGTGACAGATGCTTATTCAGCCCAATCAGTCAGGTGAGGGAAAAGAAGATAAAGGAGGAATTTATGGATTAAGAACTTGTCTTTTGACTAGATCCTGGCCATAGGGTGGGAAGCTATGCTGCTACAGTGGGATTGATAGTGCATACCACCTGTACTCTCCTTACCATAAAAGAGTCATTAGCCCCTGAACCTGTTCAAAGGCATGAAGGAAATGAGAATGGTGGAAGAATCAGGATGGGCGTTAGCATGGATGTCTGTGCTGGGCATGAAGAGTAGGGGAGAGAACTCTACTAGAGTTGGTTTTGTCCACTAGGGGTTCCTAAAGGAAAAGACACCCAGGATGTCAAACCATATATTCCCAAATGCAAGGAGACTGGGGCACTCTTGCTATCTAGTCTTAGGAACTAGCTTTCAGAAGCCAGCAAGTGAGTGATGGAAGATTATGTATATGTTGCTATGGTGCATGAGAGATCTATGCTCTCCTTACTGTCTTTGCAAAGAGGAAGAACTTCTTTCAAACCTCACCTCTTGGAGTGAGATAGATGGGACTTCCTTCTCTAGTCCCTTCTAGCTCTTCAATCCTGTAAGGCAAAAAGGTTTTTAGACTTAAGAATCTTTACTCCCATATGCAGTGACACCATTACTCTAAAAGACTCATTTGTGCAAGGAGAAATACAAATAAGGCTCAAGTTCAATTTTTAGGGTTTTTAGAGGATTCATAGGATCATTCATAAAAGGAAGCTAAAATTCATTAGATCCCAGGGAAGATTTTTAACTTTCAAAACCAGAAATGGAAATCTCTAATGTACATTCACAGGTCATTACACAAAATAAGCCTGAGACCCTAGACCTATTGGAAAAATATTCCTCAATAAAAGCTTAAAGGCCCACAAGGAGTTCAAAAGCAGAGAAGATCCTACATCCAGAAAATAGAATGAACGCAATCTCAGAAAGAATGCATAGATCTTTTAACTTATGTTATAAAATGAAGGAACATGAACCAATTAAGCCAAAAGAAAGAATTCTGTGTATTTCTCTAAAAGTGTGGAATAGAAACAAGAAACACCAGAATGATTTAAAAGAAAATCTATAAAATAAAAAGTTCAGAATGAACAAAGGTAAGAAATTGACTCTCTCAATGTAGAATTTAAATACATACATGCACATACTTGCATATGGATACATACAATCCAATTTGAGGATTAGAAAAAATTAAATTTATTTTGGCAAAGAAGTAGGAGATGAACTCCAGTAAAATATCTGAAAGGTTAACAGATTTGGAACACAAAAATACAATAGTGGAAGAAATTTTAGCAGAGGAGAAACAAAAGGCAATATTAAAAGTTCTATAAAAGGGGAAATAACTACCTTTGGAGACAGAGATAGATAAAGGACCCTACATGTCCAGAAGAATATGACAAAAGAAAATAATTTAAAAAATCCCAACAACTGTGATAATACTAGAGTATAAGAAAAAAATACCACAAGGCTGGGACTTCTAACTACAGAAAATAAAGCATCAAGAGATTCCACAGATCACTGTCCAGGAATCATTTCTCTCCCCCACTAATTTTATCCTTAAAACTCAAGACAAAAGGAGTTATTTGATGCATTCTTCAAGAAAAACAAAAACAAATAAAACAGTAACCACAAACAGGAGTAAGCCGAGTGTTTGGCTTACAAACTCTCCAATGCCAGAAATCAAAGAAAATAAACATTCATCAAGGAAAGAACAGTAAGTAATGAAATCAATTACCCCAAATATAGAGGTTATTGTTTTTGCTTTGTCTTTAAACATTTACCCAAGAGTTAACGAAAGAACAGAGAGAGCTCATCAGTGGATAAACAAAACAAAATAAAATAAGAGACAAAGACATAAATATTTAAGCAGATCTAAAAACAATCCACTGAAAGTGGAAGAGTTGAACTAGAACTTTATTCCTCTTATGATATTTTTGAATCCTGATTTTCTTATCTAGTGTATTTCCCCTATGGTTTCATCCAATTCATTGACAAATATAATATAATAAACACAAAGGAGCCAATCACAAATCCCTGGAGTTATTCATTGTAGACTTGCAAAGATATTTTCTTGACATTTAACTATTAATAGAGTTTAAATCTGACTCCTAAACCAATTCCCAAATCTACTCAAATTTAGTCAAGGTATCCCATCTTTATCAAATAAATATCCTGAGAAACTTTGTAAAATTCTTCATGAAAATCTTAGTAAACTATATTCTCAGCCTTCCCCTCTTCTATTTATCCAATAACTGTCAAAAATGAGATGGAATTAGTCTGACATTAGGATTCTTGATGCTGATTCTACAACCACTATTTCCTTTTGTATATGTTAGTTAACCATTCCTTTAATAGTATGCTGTAGAATCCCCCCTTGTCCAAAAGTACCCCCAAACTGAGGAATCAAAGTCAATTTTATTGTCCTTTGCTTGCACTTTCAATTCTCTTTCCTTTTTGGAAAATTCAGACATTGGTCAATTCCCAGTTTTGTGCTTTCATATTCTCTATGATCAATTAATCAATAAACATTTATTAAACTCCTACTATATGCCAGATCATCGATGGTGACTCAACAGTCATGCATGTCTGCTTCTTAACTCTTCGCTGATTTTATGTACTGCTCATTTGGCTTTTTTTCATTCACATATAGATTCCTAACTTCTGGGGAAGGAGAGAAAAGGGCCAATATTTTAAGGGATGTAGACGGCACAATGGACAGAGGATCTACCTTTATTGTGTCCTGCCTACATAATTTTGAGCCAGTAACTTGACTTTCTTTCCTCTTATTTTTCTCATCTGTAAAAATGAGAGGATTGGACTAAATCAAATAGCTTCTGAATTAATTTCCAACTCTGTATCTATGAAATGGGTTTTTCTTTTAATAGATAAGATGCCCTTCTAAATGTTAAAGAATCAAGAATTCACTGTCTAGTTAGGTAGACTTTGGCAGAATGGTTTTAAATATGACTTTGGGAGAAGAGGAAGGATAGCTATTGGGACTATTGCCTGTTTTGTTTATGAAAGAAGAAGGGGGCTCAGGAGCAGCTGGCCCTGAGCGCTATTGAATTCAGCCATAAAATGTTAGTGGGCAGTTTATTGCAAAGACTCCTGGTCGTAGTCGGCAGAATGATCCATGAGCCCCCGAACTGAAATAAAAAGGAAGAAGATTGCAGACTGCTTACCTAAAGCTAATGGAACAAGAAAAAGGGAGCAGGAAAGGGAGGCAGGATGGGGGAGGGGGAAATAATAACTCACATTTATCTAGAGCTTTAAAGTTTACAAAAAAGCACTTTATAAAGCTTAGAGCACTAGATAAATGTGAGCTATTATTGTCACAGGACAAAATGAAGCTGGTTAGCGTGTTATTTTCTACATTTCGCAGATGAGGAAACTAAGGCCCTCAAAAGTGAAGGGATTATTCACAAAGAGATAGATGCTAGATTTCAGTCTAAGTCTTCAGATTCCAAGTCTAAGACGTCCTCCTGCCCTCCTTTCTTATTCTTTCTTCCCTTCCTCTCTTCCTTTCCCTCTCTCCCTTCCTCTCTTACTTCCATTTTCCTTCATTCTTCTTTCTCTCTCCCCTTCCCTTTTTTCCTCCCTCCCTTCCCCTCTCCCTTCCTCTTCCTTTCTATCCCTCCCTCCTTCTTTCTTTCCTTCCTTCCTCACAAATGAATAAAAAGCATTTATTAAGCACTTACCATATGCCGGTACTAAGCCAAAACCACAAGAAAACAAACAATTCCTGCCTTAAAAGTCTGAGGCTATTACATACTAATGGGCAAAGGCCATACATAATAGAAAAGTAGAAAGAGGGAGGTGCAATATATACACATCAGCATGGTTTAGAAATGTGAAGAGGGCCTGGCTCCCAACTAGATAAAGAGAAAGCTCACCCATCAGAGCCCAGGTTCCCAGGAGCAGAGTCTGAGTTCTGGGGGGAGGATCAGGAAGATGAAGCAGATAGTACAGGTCTCATGGCTTAGAAATAACCAGGAAATTGAAGCAGAGAGTTTATGTTTATGAAGTTAGCTAATAAGAGTATGACATTGAGTGATTTCCTTTGCCCTAGAGTGGGCTCACATGATGGTTTTAGGGCAGTGTTTAGACAAGGAAAACATAGCTCTCTGTTGAGGTCAAGTCCTCTCTGTCTTACTCAATAACAGTCCACATTTGTGTAAAATATCATTCTAATTTCCACAGTATCACAAACTAACCAAAGTGGAAGGAGCCCCAGAGGATATATCATTGTAACTATACCCAAAAGGAATCCTCGCTTTAACACACTTTACAATGTTCTCCTCATGTTTAACATAAATGTTCCTTTTTGCAAACAATGTTGTTCATACTTGATTGTGGAAGAGGACCAGTGACATGATGATATGTGTGATGACTGTTACATGAATTGGATCTAAAAGAAGTAGAGTTGCACAAAGCCATCAACCTCATTCCCTCTTTCAGAGTCATTGAAGTCCAGTGACAGGATGAAAGTCAAGAAGACTGGGCCAATGGCCCCAGATGCGGTGCATGTCCTTGGCGTA
Source organism: Bettongia penicillata ogilbyi (assembly GCA_023548195.1). Classification (NCBI taxonomy): domain Eukaryota; kingdom Metazoa; phylum Chordata; class Mammalia; order Diprotodontia; family Potoroidae; genus Bettongia; species Bettongia penicillata. The sequence continues at coordinate 2,645,632 of JAJHZJ010000426.1, forward strand.
TTTGATGTCTAACCAAACTCAGAGCACTCCACAGTGACTGCTTTAGCTCCCTTCATAGCCATTGGAATAAACTCACCCATTCTATCAGGGGAAGTCTTCACATGCTTGGGTTAGACCTTCCTCTAATTCACTGATGGATTGGAGACCCTTTGATTTTTCATCCTCTGATTTACTCTGTCTGCTGAAGCAGTTTTAATGATGTGTGGCTGCTATGCTTCCCACAACTTCTTAGACTGACATGTGAGAGCTGAGTGAAAGGCAGACAGCAAAAGTGGTTGAGAAGCCTTTAAAAGAGGTAAGCAGGTACTCACATCAGAAGCGCTAGACCTCGGAGAAGAGTCCATAAAAACTGTATGTTCCTCACTTGGTTCTGTGGATCCAAACAGGAAAAGGCTGATTTTCCTCTGCATGACAAACTTGAAGACACCTCCTATCTCCCGCCTCGTCCTTCTCCAGACTAACCATCTGCGGTTCTTCCACCTGATCCTTCTATAACATGAACTCGTCTCTTCACCATTCTGGTTGTCCTCCTCTTGTTATTCTCCAGTTTATCACTGTTCTTCTTCAACTATAGCACCGAGACCCGAACAACATACATCAGATGAAGTCTGCCAAAGGCAGAGTCTAGTGGGACCATCACCATCTTATTCCTGGAAGTGATGCTTTTCTTGATAAAGTCCAAGATTAAATTATTTTTTTTTCTTTCTAGAACATCATACCACTTACCCACATTGAACTCAGAGTTCATTAACCCCACCCCCCAGGTTATTTTCAGAACAATTGCTATCTAACCATGCCTCTTTCATATTATACTTGCAAAGTTGCTTTATTTTTTCCCCTCCAAAGTCTAAGACTTTACATTTATTGCTGTTGAATGTTATTTATTAGATTTGGGGCAGCGTTCTGGGCTTTGGATCTTGGCTTTATCATTCAGAGTATTAGCTGTTCTCCCCAGATTTGTGTCATTGCAAATGAGATGAACAGATACACCAAGGAGTGTGCTGAAGCCAGCTCATACCAACTTGGGAGAGCTGCTTACACTTTTAGTGTGAGCATTGACACCTCAGGAATCCAACAAAGGCTGTGGTTGCTTGATGTTAATAATGTAGAGTAAAGTTGCAAGTGCGGGACATACATTTTATTTTCTGAAGAGCTGATCATTAAATTATTTACTATCACACACCTGACTGTTCTTAAATCTAGCTCTGAAATAACCTGATTGTGAATAGACCTTTCTGACCCAGGCAGAAGATTCTGAATCTTTTATTTCTTCACCTGATTCTCTCTCTCTGTCTCTCTCTGTCTCTCTCTCTCTCACACACACACACACACACAAACACACACACACACACACACACAATTTTTCTAAGCTTTCTATTCCCGACAAGTGACACAGAAGATAGCGGAGTGACCTGCCTGCTGTCCAGTTTTGTTGGTTTAGAAAATTTGAAAGGTTTGAAAGGATATTAATGGCAACAAATAGACATTTAAAAAATGTCAAGTCTCCAGAAGCAGACATTTCTTCCTTAATAGACTTATAGGAATCTCTTAAATGTTACCAGGCTGCCCCCGGATAGTTTCTAAGATTCCCCTTCAGACATTTCAAAAATGGAAACATGTCAACATCTCCCACAAATATGATATTCCAGTGTGGATATGCCTGTGTGCAAATGATATAAAATGGAAAGATGGGTGAGGAAAGAGCACAAATTATTTGAAACAAAAACAATCTACCAAGTTAATAGCTCTTGATTATTTTTAAAGAAAGGAAAGGAATAAATCAGCGAACAAGAACAACTACAACAAAATCCTGCAAAGAATAGAATAAATGAAGCTGAAGTGGATAACACTGTTCATTTGTAAAAGAAAGAATCATAACTATCCTGTGAAGTAGTCAGAGGCAGCTGTTATTACACACATATTACAGAAGAGGAAACTGAGTCCCAGAGAAATTATGCTATTTATGCAAGCTCATGTGCAGAGTCAATAATGGGAAATGGGACTAGGACACAGGTTTTCCACATCTCAAATTAGTGTTTTTTTCCACTATGTCACAATGCCCCAAACTTACCATAAACTGAAATATATAATTAACTGCACATAGTTTTAGGGAAGCTATGAAAGATCAATCCAGTGCTGGAGGTATTCATTTGTTATTATTGAGTCACTTTTAGCTATGTTCAATTTTTCTTGACCCCTTTGGGGTCTTTGGGGCAAAGATACCGGAGGGGTTTGCTATTTTCTTTTCCAGCACATTTTACAGATGAGGAAACTGAGGTAAACAGAATTAAGTGTCTGGGTCAGAGTCACACAGCTAGTAAGTGTCTGAGGCCAGATTTGAACTCAGGAAGATAAGTCTTCTTGACTCCAGGCCTGCCATTCCTATCCACTGTGCCCATTTGCTGCCCTGAGGAAGTCTTCATTCAGAGGCCAAATGATCACTTCCTAAGGATACTGTACAGGGAATTCATGTTTCAAACAGGGGTAGTCTAACAATGACTACTGAAGTCATCAGAAAACCAGGTCATTTCAGCCTAGTTTATGATGTACAGAGGGATAAAATTATTTAGCTGATGACTCACAGATAGGTGCAGAACTGAAAAAAAGCATCTTCTGGTGACTCTCAAGTCAATGCCCAAGTTACAGCTCTAGTTGAGGCACTGGTCCAATGGAAAGAGGTTTAAAGGATGGGGAGAGTGGATCTGGGTAGCAAAACTTGGGTACCCAGGTGATAGACCATGAGTTTGTCTGTCCCTTAAAAGTGGCTGGCTGAAAGAGAGGCTATGAAACAGCAAATTGAAAAACAAAACAAACGAACAAAAAAGCTTTAACTTTGTTGACTTTGCAATTTTCCTGATAAGAGAGTGGGCCTGGTAGTGCTGCCCAAACCCAGCAAGCTCTAAAACATTAAACAAAGAACCTATATTCCTTCACAGCAAGGCAAAATTGCTTTGGTTTTCATAAATCCTTATGACAAGGTGGCCAATCCTAAACAAGAACCCATGGGGCAAATAAACCAACTTCTCCTTCAAGCCATCCTCAAAGGACAAGGTCAAACCATTTCTGTGGTTGATAACCTTTGGCTTCAGCCATTCTCAAGGCTCTCTACTCAATATTAACTCATTAATCACTGTAACCTGCTGTGCCACAGCAGAGTCAAGGGGGAGTGGTAGGCGGTTTGTCTATGCTGGGGGCTTAATTGGCCCATACGTTAGGGCATTTGGCTCACAAACAATCTTTCTTCTAGAGACATGGACTTATATTTGTAGAATGGGAGGCAAAATAGTTATTGTGGGAAGAGTATCTGAATTAGAAAACATGGATTCTGATACACCATTATCTGACTGTGACCATAGACAAGTCATATAAAGTCTTAGGCAGTGCTGGGTTCCACCTCTATAAGATGAGGGGAGAGTCAAATAACTAGGATTCTAGAAAGAATCCTAAACTTGGAGTTGGGAATCCTTGGTTTCAATTTCTGCCATCAATGTCTATTACTTGTATGACCATGAGTGAGGACCTTAACCTATGAACTTTTAGTTACATCATTTATAAAATGGCAAAAATAATAGTTGTACTTACTTCACAAGGTTGTTTTGAGGTTCAGATGAAATTTATAAAACAGAATTAGGATTAAAATCCTCTGTTATTAGCTTAGAATATTGTAACAGCAAGGACCCTGACATATACAGGAGGGCCTGCTGTACAGGTTACTAGATCTGCTTTTCTAAAAGGAAAGCAACTTTTGAGGTGTCAACAATCTACTTTAATCAAGTGCATATATCATTCACTTGGTTCAGGAAAAAAGTCAGCACCCTGAACTTCAGAGTAAATAGAAACAGAGAAATAAAGACCAGTAGACATGGTTTCCAACTGTCTGAACATAAACAGTACATGCATCAGAAATTAATAGACAGATCCAACCGTCTGACCATGCACACAGAGTTTCCAGAGAGAGAAGCACCGACATCTGGGTTTTCAAAGCCGGAGGGCTCCTTAGCAGCTGCCCAGAGTCTCATTGGACCAAACAAACACTTCCCATGAGTAAGCCCCAAAACAAAACCTCAGCTCAGAGTGTATATATACATATATAATGTATATATATGTATATATACATTATATATGTATATATACATATATACATTATATATGCATATATAATGTATATAAACATATATATACATTATATATGTATATATACGTATATATACATTATATATATACATATATACATATATGTGTGTGTATATATATATATATATATATATATATATATATATATATATATACACACACACTTTTCAGAGCCAGAGGGCATCACAACCCTAGAGAGCCAGTGCCTCATAAGAAATTAACAAAAGGCGTGGACCTTCCTACAACACAAATCTCCTCCAATCAAACTTCCTTTAACGGGCAGGCCATTTATGGGTGGGGAAGATCTTTAACTTCATTAATATAATTAATATTACAATTATCTAGATTCTGGAGCCAGAAGGAACCTTAGAGAGCATCATTTTCCACAAGTTGATTGGATAAGTGAGGAAAATGAGAAAGAGGAGGAGAAATGACTTTACTGTGGTCACTGAGGTAGGAAAGCATCACAAATGGCTTTCAAACACGTCCTCTAATGCAGATCCAATGCCTACTGGTATGCCAAGGTTGCTGCTAAGGTTTGACATTCAGTTTGAACATTTCAAGATTCTACTGGTACTTGTATTGTCCTTATTTTCTCCCTGACACAATGTCATTTCCTTGAGGGCAGGAACTGTTCCCATTTTATATTTTGCCAGCACCTAGCATAGAGTCAGGCATGCAGAACACATTTAATAAATGCTTGTGGATTGATTGGTTGGCAGATGATGAGATTTTTCACAGAACAATGAATGGCTATTGTTGTTTTTGGTTTTGTTTCTGATAAAATATCTTTTGCCTTCATTGATTCTATGAGTTTGTCACTGAAAGAAGAGGTTCAAGGGGTGGATATAGAATTACCGATTTCTTAAGGATTTCAGAGTGGTAAATAACATGGATAGTATTTGTTTCACATGGTTATTCCTATTTGTTACAAGAGTTTTGAATCCATACCTCACATCCTCCCCCACTAAAGGACTGGAGAAGGGGTAGGAAATAATTCAATGCTAATTTAAGGGAAAGCAAAGCAAAACAAATAAACAAAAACCAAAACACCAACAAAAAATAGAACAGCAGTCTGGAATTCAGGACATGTGGGTTTTTATGATAGTTCCAACATAGGGTAAGAGGTTTAGACTTAGAAAGTGTAGCCCTGTCCCTCAAGTCCAATTCTTTTATTTCCAGAAAAGGAAACTGAAGTTACACAAGTAGATCTGGACAATTCATGTCGGGAAAAAGGCAAAGTATATTCTCTGACAATTATGTCATAAAGGGACTGAGGTGGATGAGCTGTACTAATCATTGATGAGAGGGCATTATAAAAGTAAATGGCTATGTTTATTCTCTTCTCTTTCTCCCTGTGTGTGTCTCTTCCCCTCTCCCTCCCTCTGCCCCTGTATGTCTCTTTGCCTCTTTCCTGCTGTCGCTTTCTTCTCTGTTTCTGTTTCTTTGTGTCTGTCTCTGTGTTGCTCTGTCTTTGTTTTTCTTTGTGTCTATCTCCTTCCGTGTCTCTCCATCTTCTCTATTTCTGTGTGGCTGTTTCTGTGTTACTCTGCCTTCTCTGTTTCTGTCTCTGTGTTTTTCTCTTTCTGTGTCTTCTGTTTTTTGTGTGTTTCTCTCTCTCTCTCTCCCCCTCTCCTTCCTTCTCCTATTGGAACTCTAGGAAGAGTTGAGATACCAATAACATGACAAGAAAAAAAGACACCCCCAGAAGTGGACAGGGACAAGGTCAGTCTTAGGGGAAGACAATGACGATCATCCAGAGGCAGCTGAGGACAGCTAGGGATAATGAATTCTGGGTGAGTCCAAAAGACCCTTCACTTCTCTTCCTTTCTTTGTCCCTGAGAAATCTTGCTTGAATCCTCTCCATCCTATATTCAGTGAACTGTAGGATTACATAGGTAGTTTCCTTAGGCCAGGACAGTGGTTGGGGAAAGGGAAATAAAGAGACAAGTAGTGATTCTTAATTGAGAGGGGAATAGGAGAATATGTCTATTTTCCTCTTAATTTCATGTAGTGCAATGCTACATTTGGAATAAAAAAAGATCTGAGTTCCAGTTCACTCTCAGATGGTGTGTTCCTTGTGTGACTGGGAAGTCACTAAAAACTCCATTTGCCTCAGTTTTTTCATCTGTACATTGGGGACAAGAACAGCACCTATCTCCCAGGGTTGTTGTGAGGATCAAATGAGATAACTGTAGAGTGCTTAACATTACACCTGTCCCATAGTAAGTGCTACGTAAACATTAGTTATTATTATTATATTAAATCACCCTTTGGTTTCTATGCTATGGTGGTGATGGATGTGCTGCTTCTGTCAGAGCAAACCCAAAACTTAAATGTCACATGAATTCCCCTATCACCTCAGTACTTGGACAACTGACATGGGCACTTGTTTTTGTATTTTACCCTTCTATGAGTCTTGTTACTTTTAATCTGCAAACTGGTGATAAACTTGATAAGGTGATAATGTTTTCTTTCAGAATTTTTTTTTTTTGTTTTATTTTTGGTTGGGGGGGATGTCAGGGAGGCAGAGGGAAGTGGTGAGTCTGGATCTGGGATTTTATTAGTGAAGGAAACTTTTAGTAAAAAATTCCCATGTAATTTATGTAATTTAACACTGATGACAGCTGAAGGGGGGAGGTGGGGTGAGACCCCCACAAAGACCAGGTTACCAGGGGCAGGTTGCCTGGAAGGAATTCATGGACTCCAGCTTTACTGAGGTCAAGGTAAAGATTTATTATGCTTTTTAGCAGGCAAGAGTTCTTATGGAACTTGCAACCTTAGAAGGGTACAGGTAAAGTATATATAGGATATTCTGTACTAAGACATGCGCCAAATATGCTAACTAGGTGTTTGGGGGTAAGATTAGGGAGTGGCTAAGGAGTAGTCAATTTTTAAAGGAACATGCACTTTTGGTGTCTACTGCACAAGTATTATACCCAGAATTCATAGGGAAATAGCCCAAGGAGGGGCTACCTGGAGGTGTGGTTTTAGGACTGAAATGGCTGGCTCAGAAATACTAGGTTGCTCTCATCAATGTCTTGTTAGACAAGACAAATGTAAGGGAGTATATTTATGTCTAAGTCTAGGATACAAACGATCGGTCATTGAGTAGCAAATGTCTTTATGATCCAGTGCACAGCCTGTTCAGCCAGTACACAGCTGGTTCAGACTAATAAGTTCTATAGGTGCAGCTGGTTGCTGTAGTAGGAAGGGAGGTAATGGATGTTGCTGGGCAAGCTGTGTCCTTGGACTGGGGAGAAACTGCCTGGGACAGTGTTTTGAGGGTAGGGAGAAGCGTGATTTTTAAAGAGAAATGTGATTTTAGAATTGGGGTTCAAACACGTACATCCAAGCACACAGCTACCGTATAATATTTTAAATTTTCATTTAGCATGATCACTCGCATTCACAAGCTAGTAATATTATGAATGTTTTTTGAATTGAATTGAAAATTACTTAGAGTCATAAGGGATGTAGATAGCTCCCAGGTCATGTGAGCAACAAGATAGCTGCCTAGACATTTTCCCCAATCCCTATGATCTTTCAAACCTTTCAAAATCAGAAATTATGCACCAAAGATAAAGCAACTTCTACTGTCTCCAAGGTCTCAGATGTCCAGAATCAAAAAACAAAAACAAACAAAAAAAACCAAACAGTTAAAATAAATAATCCAAAACTCAGGTAGAGATAGTCACTGATCTGGAGCTTATTCAGCTTACCTCCCATACCACCAGTAGTGAGGTTGCCCTTCCAAACCCAAAGACACATCATACGTTTACATCAAAAGCCACCCCTAGACTCTCTTCCCTCTTTCCAGTCCAATACATACCAGATGGGGGGCACTCCTTAGAGTCTCATCTGGTCATATCACACAAACATTCTTCCAAAGAGTAAGATCCAAAAGCAAAACCTCACCTCAGAATATATACACATTTTTTCACAGCTACAGGGCATCATGATCCCCCTGACCCAGTGCCTCATTAATTTACAAAAGGTGTGGGCCTTCCTACAAAACAAGTTTCCCTAATCAAGTTTCCCTTAATGGGCTTCACCTGAAGTCTGTTAATGGGGGGGATGGAGGGGTGGGGGGAGCAGGGAGATCTTTAACTTATACATAACAACATTAAACTGGCTCAAATCAGTGGCCAGAAATGAGGAGAATGTGATTTCTGTGGGCTTATAAATTGAAGACCATAGAAGAGAGTGGGTGAGGAGAAGGGAAGGAATAATTAAACATGTGGAGAAAGGAGATCTTACTTAGAAGGTGGAAGGGGGTTCCACTGATGAATGCTCCTATTGGTGAAGAGAGATGAGGCCTGGGGTACTGGGTACTCGAAAAAAACCTCCAAGGGGAGGGAAGGAGTTGGAATCCCCAGGGGCAGTTGGCATCTGAAGGAATAGCAAAGCAAGAACAGAGGGAGATTTCTAGGAAATGTAGGAGAAAAAGAGAAACAAAAGAAAGCTTAGATTAATGGTAGCAGAGGGTCCCTTCTATGAGTCAGTGTTCTCTCTAACACCTGAAATAATTGGCATTGTTCTGAGAGTGAGGTACAATGGAAAAGGGGGATTTATGGAGTAAGCCCAAAGTGGCTATGGCAGAAAGCACCTAGAGAGATGAGCTTAGAATGGATACCTTAGCTTAGAAGCTTTGATTGTAGAGATAACAGGGAAAAGAGAGAGACCACATGATTTGCAGGGGTCATGAACCAGAGAAAGAGGATCTAGAGAAAACTGAAAGAGAAGACAGATAATGAAAATAGTGAGAGGCTTACACACACAGAAGAAAATATAAAAACTAATGAACAGGACCAGCTGAAGGCAAGGAGAGAAAGGAGAATCTGCTTGACTAAAAGGGGGGAAAAGAGGGGAAAGAAATATAACCCTATGTTTATGGCAGAAGAGGGAAAGTCATAATAACTTGAAAAAAATTTAGAGACAGATGGGGGAAAATATAAGCCTAACTCATATGACTTTGAATGTAAATGAGTTAAACAATCCAATAAAATGAAAAACAGTGACAGATTAGATATGAAAACAAAATCCCACAACCTCTTGCTTATATAAAACACATTTTTAAAAAGGCATTCACAAAATAAAATTGAGGGGATAGAAAAAATTAATGTGTGTCAATTGAATCCAAAAAAGCAGGAGTTGTCATCATGCTATCAGACGTGCTAAAAACAAACATTCAAAATAATAAAAGGGAATAAACAAAAAAACCTATAATCTGCTAAAAAGGAATTATAGACAACAAACCAGTAAAAAGCTCATATGCTTCAAATTCCTTAGTATCCAAATTCATAAAGGAAACATGAGTTCAAGACAACAGAGACAGTAAGAGTGACTGGAGACTTCAACATTCCTTTTCAGTTTTGAATAAGTTGAAAAGAAAGATAAGCAAAAGGGAAAAGATGGAGCTAAGCAAATTTCTGTGGAAACTAATTAAAACATTTACAGCATCTTCTAAATGGCAGAGAAAAATATACATATTTCTCAGCACCATGTGAAACTTTTATAAAAATTCACCCCATACTAGATTATAGAGACTTTGGTAACAAATATAAAAAAGGAAGAAATAGTCAACATTTGACTATTTATCTTTTACATCCTTTACAAACCATAGTGCGATAAGAACAGAAATTTATTCAGGGACTAAAAATAAAAGCTACAAACCTAAATGGAAGTTTAACAATGAAATTATAAATAATACATAGGCCAAAGAAGAAATCATAGGCAATTAATAACTGTGTAAAATAAAATAATAATGAGGAAACAACACACCAAAATTTCTGGAATGCAGCTAAAGTGATCCTTAAGGAGAAAATCATATATTCACATTCATACATCAACAAAAAAGAAAAAAAATAATGAAATGAATATGCATTTAAAAGAAAGAAAAAATAAACAAAGCTAGCGTAAAAGGAAAGATTAAAATTATGGAGAAAATAGAAAAATACATGAGTGATAAATCAAACTAAAAGCTAGTTCTTTGAAAAGACTGATAGATTAAACCCCTAGGTAATCTTAATTGAAGAAAGGGAGTAGAAGCCAAATGAATAAAACAGCGAATAAGTAAGATGACACCAGAAGAAATAAAAAGAATAATTAAAGCATATTATGTATAATTGTATGCTAACAAATCTGAAAACACAGAAGAAATAGAAAAATACCTTCAAAATATAAAATACTGAAAATATCAGAAGACCAGACAGAGATCTTAAATAAATCTTAGAAAAGGCAATAGATTTAGATGGAAAGGAACTACCAGAGCAAAAATAAAAGCCTCCTGGTTTTGATGGATTCATTGTTGTCATTGAGTTGTTTCAGACATATCCAACTTTCCCTGAACCCATTTTGGGGTTTTCTTGGTAAAGATATATTTCCTTCTCTAGTTCATTGGGTCACTCAGCTAGTAAGCATCTGAAGTCACATTTGAACTCAGTTTTTCCTGACTCCAGGACTGGTGCCACCTAAGTGACCCTGATGGAATCATAGAATTCTTTTGTATTTTAAAGGAATAGTTGTATCTATATCTCATAAGCTATTATAAAAATTGTTGCACTACAATACAAAGTGGTTTTTCCCATAGAGATATGTTCCTATGATCTTCTTTTGTTCTTATTCTTGAGTAGGAGAATAGTGACAGGTTCCTTTTAGTCCAGGATTATTTTTAAAGAAAGTGATGGAATGGAGAATCTGAATGTGGCCTTAGATGCATGAACAGAGATGAAGATGAGCCTGAGATCATTGTTTTATCTATAGCCTCTGATGGTCTGTCAGAGCCAGTGTATAGATCCCTTCCACTGTCTGCAGATTTACCCAGACCAGAAGGGCTATTAAGGAACAAGGACTATCTTCTTTGAGCCAGTGCATGGGACCATACATAAAAATACAACTTTAGGATAATAGGAAGATACAGACCCGCCACTAGATACTTTAGGGACAGGTTCCCTTGGTCAGCCTGGTCTACCATGGCTTCAGTTAAAATGATTATTTTAGGTCACCACTCTTAACTTTCTTATCTAGCCAGAGGAAGAGGTATCTTTGCTGGTCTTTATAAGAGCATTCTTCTGGAGCATTTCCAGAAAAGGGATTCTGGTGGAAGTGACCACAGCTGTGACCTTGGAACTAATTGTTTATAAACTCCATACCTGTTCCTGTGTTATGTGGAGCTCTTAGTGTCTTGAAAATAGTTTGCCTCACTTTGAACATTTAAGATCACGGAACACTTATGTCTGTTATGAATAGTGAATAAATTCTGGAATTGTGAGACAAGACACCTTAGATCTGTTCCTAACTCTTTGTGTGACCTTGAGGAAGTTACTTCTTCCTTTCTATAGGTCTCAGATTTTTCATCTTCAAAATGCAAGGGGCCTAGATGACCTTGAAGTTTTCTTCCAACTTTAAACTATGGTTAGGTGCTGTAATTAGTAGAACGTTAAAGTTGGATTAAAAAAGATTTGAGTTCAAATCCAGCCTCAGACATATCCTAGCTATGTGATCCTGATTGAGTCACTTGACCTCAGTTTCCTCATCTGTAAAATGGGGATAGCCTACCTTTCAGGGTTACTATGAAAATAAAATGAGATAATATTTGGAAATCTCCTGGCAAACCTTAAAGCCCTATATAAATGCTAGCTTCTATTATTATTTGACATTCTACCACCTATACATCTAACGTATCAATGATTAAAATGTTTAATACCGCATTTTATATCAGATGCTTAGAATGATTCCTGGGGTTTGAGACAGACTCAGATAAAATAAAGGGTGTCGGATGGAAGTACCATAATTTTTTTTTTCTTATGAAGAGTAAGACTTGCTTTAGGTCCTGTCCCTTGAGAGAACTGAGAAACCATTAGCCTGGTTAATAATGCAAGGTTTTAAAATGGCCTTTTCTTTATATCCCTAACATCTCAGACTTCACTTTAAATATTTTTTAAAATTCCATTGTGATTTCATTAACAAAGGGAGTTCCTATTGGGGCAACTTTCTCCCTTAGAATTTATTTTCTTAAAGAGTTGTCTGTGTGTACTGAGAGATTGTGACTTGTGCAGAGTTGCACATCCCATAGGAACAGAAGCAGGATATGACTTCAGGTACTCTTGAGTTGGAGGTTGGCTCCTCTCAGCTTCTGAATCTCTTCGAGTTTTCACAGTAGCTAGGAAAAGCAGTTCAGTCAGGAACAGGTGAAATGGAGAGTGAGCAATACCAGAGAACAAGGGTAGTGTTTAGCTGGGACATTTAAAGGAGGGGAAATGAGTGTTGCCAAGATATAATTAGATTGACTCCAAAGCTGCTTCCTTTGGACCTATTCATCTCTCTGATGGTAAATGAGGATCTGAGACTGGGTAAGTCTCCAGAAGTTGAAAAGGTACATTCAGTGTGTCTCCCTAGTGTGCTGATTTGTGACAAGGTAGCCTTGGGGATCATGAGTTCAATATGAGAATGGGCATCTTATTTATTGTGTCTCTGCCTTCGTTATGGTAGGAAATTGGTAAGGACAAGACTATTCAGATAGAGACTAGGCTCCATTTCTGATATCTCATCATTCTAAAGCAAAAATTCTTTTTTTTTTTTGCATGTGTCATGGACCCCCCAGTGAAAGGCTGATGAAACCTATGTGCCCTTTCTCAGAATAATGCTTCAAAGGAATAAAATAAGATACAACAGATTACAAAGAAAACAAATTATTACTGAAATGTTTATCATTTTTTTTTAAAGTTCATGGATCTCAGGTTAATAACCTTCATTCTTTTAAAGGCATGTTTAAGCACTCCAGATAAATAATATTAGACCCATTATCTAAGCACCCATACATATATGCTAGAAAATCACAACTTTAATGCATATATGTATAAATAGGGTTTTAGTATTGCATAGTGGAAAGAAATTCTTTATGCAAAAATTTCATAGCACCATAGGATATAGGGACCACAGAATTCATCTGATCCAATCTTCTCATTTTCAAGTGGGGAAATAGGGACGGGACAAGGGATTTTCCCCAAATTATTTTGCCAAATTATTAAGAAACAGTTGGACTACAAAATCCAGATCCCTGAATCTAAATGAAATATTCTATCCATCATGCCACAAATCATTCAGTAGAAGAGCACACTTGCTTAGAGGCAAAGTTTTACCAAAGCAATGTGTCCCTATTAGTGTGAATGTGTGTATTTGTGAAATATACACCCCAGTTTTTAAGGAAAATATTGTAAATGTTATTTATCATCAGATTTAAGGGTCTGGGCATTCTGGAAACCAATTTAGAACTGTATCTTAAAAGTCACTAAATTGTGCATTGCCCTTTGACTTAGCAATAGTAGTCTTAGGCTTACATTCCAAAGAGATCAAAGAAAGAGGAAAAGACTATAAATCCAGAAAAAAAAATTACAGAATATCATTTTAGCAATGATAAAAGGAAACAAGAAATGAAAGATTCTCTGTTAATTGGGTAATAGCTAAAAAAATGAATATATAAATGCAATGAAATACTACTGTGACATAAGAAATAATGAAATTAATGCTTTCAGTGAAACCTGGAAAAACTTGGATAAACTGATACAGAGTCAAGTGAGCAGAATAAGAATAATTTATATGGGGGCGGAGCCAAGATGGCGGAGTAGAAGGACGCACATTTACGAGCTCCGAGCCCACAACCCATGGAATTGAGGTAAAAGGAGATCCCCATAAATTCTGAATCTCTGCAGGGGGTGCATAAACATAGGGGAAGAGATTTCCGTTCCACTGAACCCTGGAAAGCCGTCCCCGGGGTCCATCGCACTCCGGAAAGCGGACCCCACCCCCACCCCTGGCCGCGACCCAGAGAAGCTGACCCGAGCAGACTTCAGAGAGGAAAGCTCCGGGGGAAGCTCCGGCAGCCGGGAAAGTCCCTCCGCTCACAGAAGCTACAGGTCAGTGAAAAAGAAAGCCGGGCTGAAGGAGAGGGGAAGCGGGGTGTCTCCGTGACTCGGGCCCCCTCAGGAGGAAGCGGTGGCAGCAGAGACGGGGGCAGGAAGCAGCGGAGGCAGAGGCGTGGGCGGGCGGCTGAGGCGGCAACGGCCCGGGACTCAGGAATCCCCCAGCAGCAGGTAGGATCTTCAATACTGAAGGTCTTTCCAACCTGAGGGAGCCGAGCAGGGGAGATGGCCCTGCCTCCACCCTGCTCTACTGCTGAACGCCTCTGAATAAAACCCACAGCAGGCGGGGCCCCCCACCCCGCCCCCACCCGCTCCGTTCCTGAAAGTCTCTGCGGAAAGCCCCTGAGGGCCCAAGCTTAGGAGACGGCCCTGCCCCCACCCCTGAGCCAGAACTAAAGCTTGCCGCGGGAAAGCGCATTTGAATCTCAGAGGCCAAGCACTAGCTGGGCGGATCCAGGCGGGGGTGGAAAGGAATCTCAGAAGTCAAGTAACTGGCTGGGAAAATGCCTAGAAAGGGGAAGAAAAATAAGACTTTAGAGAGTTTTTTCCAACAAATGCAAATGATCCCGACCTTCGGATCTGATGGGGAGGACGAGAACGTATTTTTCCCATCAGGGAAAGATGTGGAGGGCGGGGCCTCAGTACCCCAGACACCCCAGGGGGGTGTTGGGTGGGCTCAGGCCTTGGAAGAGCTTAAAAAGGATTTTGAAAAGCAAGTTAGACAGGTGGAGGAAAGACTGGGAAGAGAAATGACAAAGATGCAAGAAGAGTATGAAAAAAAGGTCAATATCTTGGTAAAGGAGACCCAAAAAAATGCTGAGGAAATTAACACCTTGAAAAATAGGCTCACTCAATTGGCAAAAGAGGTTCAAAAAGCCAATGAGGAGAAGAATGCATTCAAAAGCAGAATTAGCCAAATGGAAAAAGAGGCTCAAAAGCTCACGGAATTTAATAGTTCTCTCAAAATTAGAATGGAACAGATGGAGTCTAATGACTTTATGAGAAACCAAGAAATCACCAAACAAAACCAAAAGAACGATAAAATGGAAGAGAATGTGAAATATCTCATGGGAAAAACAACTGACCTGGAAAATAGATCAAGGAGAGACAACTTAAAAATTATGGGACTACCTGAAAGCCATGATCAAAAAAAGAGCCTAGACATCGTCTTGCATGAAATTATCAAGGAATACTGCCCTGACATTCTAGGACCAGAGGGCAAAATAAGTATTGAAAGAATCCATCGATCACCACCTGAAAGAGATCCAAAAAGAGAAACTCCTAGGAACATTGTAGCCAAATTCCAGAACTCCCAGCTCAAGGAAAAAATCTTGCAAGCAGCCAGAAAGAAACAATTCCAGTACTGTGGAAATACAATCAGGATAACCCAAGATCTAGCAGCTTCTACATTAAGGGATCGAAGGGCGTGGAATAGGATATTCCAGAAGGCAAAGGAACTAAGACTGAAACCAAGAATCACCTACCCAGCTAAACTGAGTATAATACTTCAAGGGAAAATATGGTCTTTCAATGAAACAGAGGCCTTTCAAGCATTCTTAATGAAAAGACCAGAGCTGAAAAGAAAATTTGACTTTCAAACACAAGAATGAGAGGAAGCATGCAAAAGTAAACAGCAAGGAGAAGTATTAAGGGACTTACCAGAAATGAACTGTTTGCATTCATACAGGGAAGGACAATATTTCTAACTCTTAAAACTTTTCAGTATCTGGGTGGTTGGTGGGACCACACATACACATGTACACGCATGCACACACATACACACATGCATTCACATGCAGAGACAGAGAGCACAGATTGAACTGAATAGGATGGGACCATACCTTAAAAGAAATTAAGGTAAATGGTGAGAGAGAAATGTAGTGAGAGGAAAGAGGGGGAAATGGAAGGGGGTAACTATATGCCATTTAAGAGGCAAGTAGGAGATGTTTTTAGTGGAGGGAAAAAGAGGAGAGCTGAGGAAAAAAACAAACAAACAAACAAACAAAAGTTTACCCTCATCACATTTGACTAAACGAAGGAGTGTAATGCACACTCATTTTGGTATGAAAACCTATCTTACAGTATAAGAAAGCGGGGGAGAAGGAGATATTGGGGGGGGGATGATGGAAGGGAGGGCAAAGGGAGGAGGGAGTAATTGAAAGTCAACACTTGGGGAGGGACAGGATCAAAGGACAGAAGAGAAACAATGAGGGGCAGGTTAAGAGGGATGGCAATTCAGTTAGTCTTACACAACACGACTATCAGGAAGGTCATTTGCAAAGCTACACAGATATGGCCTATAATGAATTGCCTGCCGTACCAAAGGGAATAGGTGGGGAGGGAGGGATGGGGAGAATTTGGAACTCAAAGTTTTAGGAACAATTGTTTAGTATTGTTGTTGCAACTAGGAAAGAAGACATACAGTTAATGAGGAATAGAAAATCATCTGGCCCTACAGGAGAAAAGAGAAGATAGAGACAAGGGAAGGGAGGGAAGACAGAAGAGAGGACAGATTGGAGATAGGGAAAATTAGATTTCTTGGGGTATTGGGGTGGGGGGAGGGGAGAAAAGGGGAGAAAATTTGGAACCCCAAAATTTGTGAAAATGAATGTAAAAAGCTAAATAAATAAATAAATAAATTTAAAAAAAAATAATTTATATAACAATACTGTAAAAACAACTTTGAAAGGTTTAAGAACTTTGATCTATGTAAAGACCCACAATGATTCCAAAGACCATGGAAGAAGCATAATACCTATCTCCTTATAGAAAGAAGAGGTACTAAAATTGCTGAATGAGACATATGTTTTTTGGATATAGCCACTGTGGGAATTTATTTTTGCATATTATATTAGTAGTAAACATCTGAGCTAAGATCTGAATTTATGGTTTTAAACGCTGGAGCCAGGACACTTTCTACTATACCCTACTGCCTACTCAAATATCTATTAATTTTATGGTCCTATTTTTCAGAACACACATGCTGCATGAAACAAGGGATATAGAAATATGGGATAGAATTGATTATACATATTTGTCCCAAGGGTTTTATTTTTGTGGGTTTTTTTCACGGGGGGGGGACAGGGAAGAAAAAATAGATTTTTCTTAAAAAATAAAATTCAACTGAAAAATAAAATAAGCTCAAGACATTAGAGTTAATAATGACCTTAGGTCATCTAAGTCAATCTTGTTATTATCTAGAGGGGGAAATTGAGGCCTAGAGATTTTAAGTGACTTTCTGAGGATCACATAGATAATAAGAAAGGATAATTTGCCATGAATTAATGATCTAATATTTCTAAAGGAAATATTAATTTCCTTAGAATAACAGAGGGGAAAAACTCTGAGATCAGAAGACCTGGATTCAAATCCAGCCTCTAATGCTTACTAACTTGTGTGTCACTTGACTACTTCCCAGGATTGTGTTCCTTATTTGTAAAATGAAGGATTGAATGACCTTATGAATTAAATGACCTTTTAGGTACTTTTCAACTCTAGCGCTGGGGTCCCAAATATCATTGTAAATACTTAGGATAACTGTGGTAATAATAACAATAATAGGCAATTCTATAAATAAGGAAACAAACCCAGAATCATTCCATGCATTGCCCAAAATAATACAACTGGTTGGTGGCCAATCCAGGATTGGACCCAGGTCTTCTCACTTCAGGAAGTTGACAAAAATGTACTGCAGACAACTCTGAAGATTTCTAAGTTTTAAAAGATTAGTTTTGTTGGAATACTTGGGGAGCAGTGTAATTTCCAATTCTAATAGAGAACAAAAGCCTCTGGGCAGGGTGGCAGCTGTCTCATTAACAATGCAACATTTCAGCTCAACTCTGTTAATCTCTGGAAACAGCTATCCATAGATCAGGATGAAAGTTCCGAGAACTGTGGTTATAGAGAGTTGAGATCCCTAGGTATTAAGGAAATGCCTGTGGTTTTTGAAAAAAAGTGTAGAATAGAAGGGCCACAGCAATAGAGGGAGATCTAATTGGGAAATAGTTGAGTGTTAGCTCCTTCATCCTTTTTTCTCCTTTCTCTCCTCTTCCCTCTTCCTCCCCCAACCATTAGCACTATAAGGCTTGTTATCATTAACCTGGCAACTATCTTAACCCCTTCCTTAAATTTTTTTGGCTTATTGGACCATTTTTTCCCCATTTGGCATCTTTGATTTTATTATGTAAGTCAATGAGCCAATATGATTCCATGGTATGAGTAGAAAGAACTCAGGAGAGATTGGGATGGTTGGCTTCATGCTTTGCCCTTTGGGAACAGATCATTTGTCTAAAGACCTTTGAAGTTAGTAGAGATCTGACAAAGAATGTCAGTTAGAACATAGAATGTTAGAACTAAGGGCCCTTGGAAAAAAAGGCAAGAAACAAGGCCTCTCAGGTTTCACCTCTTTTCCCATTTCTCTGAAGCTCAGTTTTTAACCTAGAAAGAAATCACAATAACCATTGGTAAAATCTGTTCCTCAGGGATATAAAAATGCTTTGTTAAGTTGACATCGAAGATTCATAGATTTAGAAAAGACTAGATATGAGAAGTATAACGGAAAGAGTGCTGGCCCTGGAGTCAAAAGACCTGAGTTCAAATTCTGACTCATTCTTTAGTCTGTGTGATTTTGATCAAATCACATTATTTCTCTGGACCTCAGTTTCCATAACCATAAAATTAAAAGACTGGCATACATGGTTTCTAAGGTTGCTCCTAGCTCTAAGTCTAATTCAACCACGTTGTTTTACAGATGAAGAAACTGAGGCCCATATGGGGCTAGGTGATTTGTAGTAACCATCAGAGGTAAGATCTAAATTTATGGCTTTAAACTCTAGAATCAGGACTCTTTTTGCTGACTCCTTAAATAACCCTTGTTCCTGAAATTCTCATTTTATTGTCCTGTTTTTCAGAACATATGCCATATGAAACAATGGACATAGAAATATGAGATGGAATTCATTACATGCTCATAGAACCCAATGACTTGTTCACACTGACCCTATTCTAATTTCATATATACAGTGTGCAGATGGCCCAGGGTTTATTTGCACATTCAGGGATGTACTGGAGCCAGATCAAACTAGCTCATGAGAGCCAATTGTTAAATTTTCAGTGTTAGAATTTGGACCTCAGAAATTAATAAATGCTACAAATCAGGACTATTGTTTTGTTGACTTTTAAGACTTAAGAAAGTGATGGAAAATGTTAATAATGCAGGTTAAACTAAAAAGTATATTATGTGCATTATTCTCCCAACCTTCCAGTTAATTGTTAATCATTTACCAGCATATGAATCTGGGTAAGACTCACTAGTAAAGTCAGGGACTGAAAAAATTAATGCAGCAGCTCTATTCCTGCACATGGAGTTAGGGAGTTCTGTATCCAAATTCTCTGTAAGATATTGACCAACCATGTGACCCTGGACAAGTTAATCAACTATTTTAAATAGCATTTTTTTTCATCTGTAAAATAAGGTTGATAACTACATTTCACACCATTACTGGGAAGAGCCAATAAGATAACTACAGAGCACTTAGCAAACCTTTATCCACTAGATACATGGGAATTAACATTATGACAGACCAAATGGAATCCTCTTTATCATCATCACCTTCTTTTCTTCTTTGCCTTCTTTTTCCTCTTGGAATTGATCATGAGATAAGGAATATATTCTTAGGAGTTTTGAAAAATCTTTTATAAATGTGCCCCTAAATACCTATTTATAAAATGTTTTCCTTGCAGAGCAATGCACAATTTAAGCTGACGTGCAGCGCAAGATTCATAGGGAACTTCTTTCTCTAACTTTAGTTATAGAGTGAGACTTTTTTAACTCAGGAGGTTAATTTGCTCTGACAGAATCTGCCAATATTGAATCATATTTACTAGGCCATGTTAAGAAAGGGCTGTTAATCTCCAACATTTTAGGATTTTTCTGGTCCAGGGACCATTGCAGTCCTTCAGTTGGCCAATGTCTTGGTGTCTATGTCGGGAATGCCCTCGCCCTTCTCCATATCTTATTATTAGCACTCTATACATCTTTTACCAGATCAAACAGCAAGGCTTCTATGATGCTTTCAACATGATAGATTTGGACTTAGAAGGTCTACATTTAAAGCGTGGTTCTGCAATTTATTTCCCCTGTATGATCTTGAGTTTAACTTCTTCTGATCTCAGTTTCTCTATCTCTCTTTCTTAACCTCTGTCCTTATATTTGGAAACTCCAATATATACATTTATATTGGTTTAAGAACACATTTCGATATCTCCTCAAGCATACTGGCCTTTTGGTTTGTTGACCTCTTTACCTCCCATGATTCACATCTTCAGTTTACATCAGATACCTACTTAACCTATATCTCACCATCCCTCATAACTATGCCACCTTCAATGATTCAGAACTCTGAAATTTTGCTCCATGATCAGAGTCTCCTGGTCTTCTAGCTCTTTCTCTGACTTATTCTTTCTAAATCAATATTTTTGTTTTCATCATAACCTCCAGCTCCACATCTTTCCCCTTCCCTATAGACCATCTCCCCTGTTTTGGTCTTAATACTTAATAATCTTGAGCTTACATTTAATAGATGCAATAAAACACCACTCTCTACCTGTAACTACCTTGTCCCTTTGTCCTGCTGGTTCTTAGGATTGAATTATCCCCATCATCCACCTTCCCTGTTCATATTCCCATATTGCTGAATGCTCCTGAGAGAAGTCATACTAGAAAAAAGGTTTGACCTGCCAAAATAGAACTCTGCTGGTGTAGTAGAAACATCTCAAGGGAAACTCTTGTACTTTCTTCCAATACCATATCCCACAGTACCTCATTTTCTCTACTTTACTGGCAGAAGCAAATTGATATAATCTTGAAAGTTGGAAAAATTAGCATTTTTATTTTAAAAATTTGGTAAGATAATTACATGTTTATTTAAACAAAGGGACTGAAGGCTATATAATATGATTTTGGAGGCAACAAGAAGCTTGAATCAGTCCATGGTTTGAGATCCCTAAACTGGTCTGCTTTTGTTTCCTGAAAGTATCCCCCCTTCCTTTCAAATTTCCCTGGCTCTAATATCACCAGTGGTCCAGTCTTTTTTCATACTAGATCTGTTTATAACTAAAGATGGACGATGACACACTGAAAAGTACCTGGAACTGAGTCCAAGTTACTGCTTTGCCACTATCAGGGGGACTTTGGGCAAGTCATTTGACTTTCCTTGGCTTCAGTTCATTCAAATATAAAATAAAGAGGGTATACCAGATAAGCTCAAATATTCCTTTGAATCTAATATTCTATATTGCAATAAGCTATGATTCCATGAATTATAACCTTCTTAAAATGCCAGTTTCATAATGTTACTCATACTCACAAATTCTTAATGACTTCCCCTTGCCTACAATAAGGCGACATAATCTGGTCTGACTTTACTGTTCTAAGCTGATGTCCCATTATGTTGCAACGATCACCTTCTTCTCCCGTGAGACAGGGGTTTGGGCTGCTACCCCTGGAGATTTGGACTCTTTCCTCAGTCTCAGGCTTGTTTTACTCTGAACTGCTGCTGAATGAAGGCTGGAGAAAAATCATGAAAGTGTGTTGATTGGGTCCACTAGAAACTGATGTTATATAATCCCAAGTGGGTCCCTCGTTGAGTGAAGACAATCTTTTATTATTATTATTTGGTCATTTCAGTCTTGTCTGAATCTCTATGATCCCAGTTGGGATTTTCTTGGCAAAGATACTGAAATGGTTTTCCATTTCCTTTTCCACCTTATTTTACAGATGAAGAAACTGAGGCAAACAGAGTTGTTACTTTCCCAGGGTCATATAGCTAGGAAGTGCTTTGATTTGAATTTGAATTCAGGAAAAGTCTTCCTGACTCCAGGCCCTGCTCTATCCATTCAGCTACCAAGGTGCCCCAATGTTTTTTTATACATCCCTAATTAATTCATTATCCTATTCATCACGGTAGTTCTTTCAAACCTTTTCATCCCTCCTCAAATATTTCATGTTTTCTCCCAGCCTTAGAATCTTATCTAAGAACCTTATCTCATTCCCTCTTCCAAAATAATTGAGATCATTCAGTGAGAGCTCCCTCCTTTCTCTTCCTCCCTATTTCGCTTCTTCTAGATGCTTTCTTTCATTTTCCCCTCCTTTACTTCTATTTCACATAATGAGATGGTTCTTCTCCATCACAAGGCACAAGTGATCCCATTCCAGTCTGTCTTCTACAGCAGTTTCTTCATTCCTGTCTACTAGTGACTTCCCTGTGGCCTTCAAACATGCACATGTATTCCCCATTTTCAAAACCCCCTCACTTGATGCATCCATCTCTTCTAACTATCATCTCACATCTCTTCTCCTCTTTGTGGCTAAACTCCTTGCTAAAGCTATCTAGAATAAGTGCCTCCATTTTCTTTCCTTTTTTTTCCTCTCTTCTTAATTTACTAGGTTGGCTTCTGTGA
Source organism: Bettongia penicillata ogilbyi (assembly GCA_023548195.1). Lineage (NCBI taxonomy): Eukaryota > Metazoa > Chordata > Mammalia > Diprotodontia > Potoroidae > Bettongia > Bettongia penicillata. Next base: position 2,668,149 of record JAJHZJ010000426.1, read on the forward strand.
CCTCATCATCCAACTGAAATGACTGTCTGAAGCTATTAGAAATTTTTATTTATCAAATCTGTATCTTTTCTCTATATTTTTCTTTCTAGAATTCTTTTCAGCCTTTGATTCTGAAAATTCTTCTTCTCCTTAATACTCTTTTTCCTTTTTTTTCATGAAACTATTTGCTATTGACTAATATTTCTCCCTTTCCCTTTCTGACTAATTTTTCTCGATCTCTTTGGATTTTCATCTGAGTCATGCCAAAACCAAGAATGTCTCCCAGGACTCTATCCTGGGTCAGTTCTTTTATCCCTCTGTATCATTTCACTCATTGATTATCATCTGCTCCCAGAGATTCAATTATTATCTCTATGTTGATGGTTTATATACTTATTTAACTCTAACATCTCTACTGACCTCCAGTCTTACATTTCCATCTGCCTATTAGACATCTTGAACTGAATACATGAATGGCATCTTAAACTCAACATGTACAAAAATGTATTTATTATTCTCCCACATTCCCTCCTCTTCTGAACTTCCTTATGATTGTTGAGGGTGCCACCATCTTCCTGGTCAACCAGGATCAAAACCTAGAATCCTAGATATCTTCAACTTTTTAGTCTCATTCTGCCTATCTGTCTGGGTTTGTCCTTCATTTCCAAAGAGGACCATGACATCAGAGAAATGATGACATGACTTGCACTTGACTTTGTTTTCACACTCATATTCAATCTATTGCCAGTCTTCCTGATTTAACTTATATAATATCTCTCATATGCCTCCTTCTCTCCTCTTACCACATCATTTATAGGCTATTGTAATAGGCTACAGGCTGCTCTCCCTGCTTCAATCTCCCCTCATTCCAGTTCCTCTTTTACTCTGCTTTCCAACTGATATTCCTGTAGTGTAAGTTGGACCATGTCAACACCCCTCCTGCTTCTCTGACCCAACCCCTGATCTCTAATGGCTATCACCTCCAGAATCAAATAGAAAACCCTCTGTTCGGGGGTCATAACCTGCCCTCCTCTGTGTCTCCAATCCATGTATAACTTCACCCCTCTCCACCCCCACTATGCGTCCTGGGATCCGGTGGAATTGGCTTCCTTGCCATTCCTACACAAGACATTCTTTATCTCCTGACTCCCGACATTTTCTCTGACTATCCCCTATGCCTGGAATGCTCTCTCTCCTCATCTTTTCCTCTTGACTTCTCAAGCTTCTTTCGAGTCCCAGCTAAAATCCAACCCTCTACAGGAAGCCCTTTCCAATCCCTCTCAATTCTCATGCCTTCCTCCTGTTGATCCTATCTATCTGTCTGTCTATCTTTCTATGTGTATATATACATGCACATCTCTCTCTCTCTCTCTCTCTCTCTCTCTCTCTCTCTCTCTCTCTCTCTCTCTCTCTCTCTCTCTTGTTTGTTGCCACGTAGTCTCCCCCACTAGACTCTGAGGTCCTTGAAAATAGGAACTGAATTTAGTATATATGTATCTTCAGTGTTTAAAATTCTGTCTGACACACAGTATGTCCTTAGTAAATAGTTATTGACTGACTAATTCTGCTCACCTGTCTCTTATTGTAACCTACAGACAACCCAACCAGGATCATCTTAAACCTTACATATTCTATGGGGCTTCTCCAGACCACAATGACCTTGGACGTCTCTCTTTTCAGATAGGAATCACTGTTTAGAGATCTTATTTTCAGTAGACCTCATTGAGTCATTAATCATACACTGCTTCACTTTGTTACATCTGTTGTGTGTGCCTCCTGTCCCCAAGTAGGCTGTAAGGCTTAGAGGTCCAAGGCCTGTACCTTATATTTATTTTTGATACTTTTTTTAAATTAAATTTCATTTTTGAAGAGCAAAAATATTTCTTCTCTCTGTTCCCCTACCTTCCCTGCTGAGAAAGAAAAAAAAATCCAGTTCCTGTTGCAAACATGTATGGTTAGGAAAAAAAAAATCCTGGATTGGTCATGACCAAAAGAAATCTGCCTCAATCTGCATTATGAGTCCATTACCTCTTTATTTAGGAGATTACATTCCCTTTATCTCTCCTTCACGTTCAACTTATCATGGTATTATGTGCACATAATTATAAGATAGTCTTCAAAAATAAGATCTGGGAAAATCCTTTATAACAGCATCACCATATCTCAGAGATAAAAGAGAACTCAGAGATTGCCTAGTGCTGGGCAGGAATTCCCTTTACAACCTCTCCAGCCAACATCATCTACCTTCTACTTGAAGATGTTTAAAAGTAGGGATACTCAGTGCCTCCTCTTCTATGTTAGGTGAGCTCCAATTGTCAGAAAGTTTTGTTTTTCCTCTGTTGAGCTGGTATCTGTTTTCTTGAAACTCCCACTCCTTAACTTCTAGCCTGAGGAGTAAGGAGGTGAGTCAGGCTCCATGGAGGTGACTCAGAGCCATTTGGCTGTGGCAGATGAAAGCGAGGCCTAGACCTGCCAATCTTAGTTGGTACTATAGCCAGAGAGCTCCAGGCAGATTCCAGCCATCATAAAATATACATCAAGTGAGGTGCAGTGTTCTGAGCCACCATCTCTGTCATTTACTTGGAAAGGACAATCTGCTTAGAATGCCTGGCACTCAGAGACATTTCTGGGGTGAATAAATAAGTAAATGAAAGCCCTAATTTTATGCCTCTTCCTAGGTAAACATATGCATTCTTTCACTCAAGACTCCAGAAGGAGAGCTCTTTGTTTACTGCTCATGGCTGGTTCGCTCATCTTGGCTGAGGGAACCAAGAGCTGCCTGAGGCTCAGTGAGCAAAGAGAACACTAGGAGGAGTGATAAGACTTGAGTTCCAGCCTCCCAATCTAAAACTAACCAACTGTGTGACACTTAGCAACTCACTTGTTTTTCTGGGTCTTGATTTCCACATGGGTCAAATACAGGTCAATTATGACTCCCCTCCCAACTCATGGAATTGTTGTGAGGATATGCATAATTATGTATAACTTAATGTTGTTATAGTTGGTAGTCACGTACAAGTTATGGTTGAAGAAGCATCACCATGGCAGGTGACCCAAGCAGCAATGCAAAAAAAAAAGTAGAAGGTATATATAGAACTCTGCATATTATGGAAAGTCACTTGAGATCAAGAAGCAGAATGAAAGACATTATCAAGGTTATGTACTTATTCTGAAAATCAATCAAGAAACGTTCATTAAGCAATTCTGGTATGCCAGGAATTGTGTTAAGTGCTAGTCTCTCTGTTTCTCTCACACACGTGTGCGCACACGCACACACACAGACTCAAGGATACTAAGGGGGAAAGAACAGAGTAGTAACATAACTGAATTCAGTATAGTGTTTCTCCTAAGAGTAGGAAATTTGTAAATGAGAATAGTACTGTTGAGATGCACAGATGATTTGCTTTCATTGGTAAAAGGTTCATCAATATCTACTGGTATTGTTAGGATATTGCACTAACATATCTATTCATATTCCTAATGTGGAAAGTATTTTTCCTGTTAACAGACCAAGTATATTGTTTCCACTTGAAATATTCATGCCACCAAGAGGCATATAGGCAACAAAGCCTGGACCCTGGCGCCTCTGCTGATTTGGAATGGTCAAGGCAGACTTCTTTATAGAATTTGAGAGATAGGCTTGTATGAAAAGTACTCTTGGAGATTTTGCATAGCTGAAAATCATAAAACATAGTTATTTCTGAAAAATAAAAATTACAGATGAGTACAAAGGACCTTAGAAAGACCTATGATGGGTGTCAGCTGGCTATCATGTATTTGATCATGTCCTTGATAATTGGTATTAAGACATTAAGAAGGATGTGTGTGTGTGTGTGATCTTCTAAGATAATCTCAAAGGACTCATGATGAGTGATATTAGCCTATACATATATGTATGCATACACACATACATGTACACATGCATTCACATACAACACACACATACACATGCATATATAATGTATAGGTACACATAACATATGTGTACATACCCATATACAAGTATGTATATACACATGAATATTTACATGTGCACATATGTGTATGTATATATATGTGCATCTACATACACTCATATGTTTATTTACTTATTTTCCATTTCAAGTTGAACAGTGAATTTGCATAGTCATTCTGAAAAAGCAATTTTAAATTTTTTCCTGAAAGTTGGAAAACTCCTTTGATCCAGCAAAAATACTACTAGGCATGTGCTGAAAAAGATTAAAGAAAGAAGAAAAGAGCCTCTATATACAAAAGCACTTTTTATTGAAACACAGACCTGGAAACCAAGTTGATGTTTATTTCAGGAGGCCAAATTTCAGGAAAGGCTAAATTATTCTGGAATGTGAATTTATTGTAATATTATTTCGCCATAAGAAATGATGAAAGGGATAGATTCAGAGATATTTGAGAAGACTTCTATAAACCTATGTGGAGTGAAGTGAACCAGGAGAGTAATTTTGTATAACATTAAAAGGAAAAGAATTAGGAATGGAAGTAGACTGGTAATATTAAAAGAATGAGAGATGGACAGATCATTGGTACCCCCAAGAAATTGAAAGAATCAAGGGAAGACTTTAGAATTATTAGGGAATATTTTATTGAAGTTTTATGGAAAGGTAAGTACACACCTTTTGCAGGTTGATAAGGGCTGGTTAGCTCAGCTGGTGAAAACATGGAACTGACAGCATCAAGATCATAAAGTTTGTATGTATCCCTATGTGGCCTACTCACATATAAAGAGAATCTGTTATAGCAGGTTGTGAGGGGCAAGCAAAGTAGGATCTTTTTGCTGTTTTTGTTTATACCAAGAAATATAATGCCTCTGAATAATGTAATTAAGGAAGACCTTTTCCACCTATTTATTGGCCTGACCATTGAGGGAAGGTTGATTAAGGGAGTTGCTTAATAGGAGGGTCCCAAGAATCTTTTGTTTTTTTCTGTTGAGGCACTGGGTCAGAGGGTTATACCCTCTGGTTCTGAAGAGTGTATAAACACTCAGAGGGTGAGGTTTTACTTTGGGGTTTAGTTTTTGGAAGAAAGTTTGTGTGCCAGATGAGAGACTCTAGAAAGCCCTTAAGCCCTACAGCTTTGAAAACCCAGATGTTTGTGCTTTGCTCTCTGGTAAAGATGAACGTATGTTAATGTTCAGGCAGTTTAGAAGAGCTGTCGATTTTTGATTTCTCTGAAACTTTGATTTTGATTTTCTCTGATATCTGTGCTTGATTAAAGTGATTGTCAACCCCTCAAAAGTTGCCTTTCCTTTTAGAGAGGCAGATCAAAGAACCTGTGATAGCACACCCCCCTATGTATGTTGGGGTGCTTACTGATACACAGGTAGGGCTCTGGTTAGGAATCAGGAAGACTTAGGTTTAAATCCTGCCTTAGACCCTTAATGACTCTGTGACCTTGGACAAATCACTTAAATTCTCTCATTTGTAAATTTCCTCATTTGTAAAATGAGATGACTGGACTTTAAGGTCCCTTCTATTTCTAAAATCTATGATCTTGTGGTTATAGGCTGCATTGGTGAAAGCAGCACCTACACAAGTGAAAAGGCAAATGCATTGAAGTCCCTAAATGTGACATTATATTCATGTTTTTATTATTGTAACTGTGATTATTATTATCATAACTTGTCATGCTTGTTGATTCAGGGGTGATATGTGAATGAATGATCATGACTGTCAAAACTTGTTAAAAGACAAGTTTGTAGGTTGGGATATAGCAGTAATTCTGCTACCTACATCAGCCTATGCTCCAATGACAAAAAAAAATAATCTATGATGGTTTTTCCATGTACTGGACTTTCAGGGAATGTTGGACCTTAGTTATTCTGGAAAACATTTTCAGGCATCAGTTCCTGGAAAGTATCAAGAACTACATATTTGTACAAAATTTATTTCAGGGAAGATGAGCTTCATTGTGAGAAGATGTGAATCGATAGCTTGAACAATGGCAAAGTATAACTCAGGATACCATGAATGACACAATGAGGAGGAATTTCTGTAAGGAACAGAGAAAGCCAGGCAGGCAGTTTAATTTTCCACAAGATAACAGTAACTTCGTAAAGATCATGAATCCAATTCTTGTACTACAATAGCCCATAAAATATTTGAATAAATTTATCTTACCCTCTCTCATCAAGTCTTTCTGTCACCATGTTAAATATTCCAGATTCCATTGACTGGTCTTCTAAGGCTAAGTATTTGGTTCCTTTATTGTCATAGTCACTCCTCCAATTTGTCATTAACTATCTTAAAATATGATGGCCACATGCCATTATACCGAATTACAGCAGAACTATCACTTCCCTTGTACTAGATACTATATAGTTTTATTGATGAAAACTTTATTCACATACTACAAAAGTGTTTAATAAATCCCTATTTAATAGATGAATGAGTCATATGTACAAAAAGCCTGATAAATTGTTTTCAAGTCAACTTTTTACATGTAGTTGATTAGGGAAACACCGAAGATAGAGTTAGGTATTTTTTCTGGAGATCTAAAGAGAGAGACTCTGTAGTCTTCTCCAGTAGCCCATTGCAGAAATATATTAGTCCCCAAAAGTCAGAAGTGTTTCTTTATGTTTAAATAAAGTGTAAAGATGAACAATGACAAAAAACACTACTATTCAAGGAGTCCAATCCAGTTCTGGTCAATTCTATTATTAAGACTTTTTCTCTTAAGTTGAGCCAACACCCAACCCCATTTAATTTCTAACTATTGATTCTAGTTCTGCCCTTAGAATGTAATTTATTTTAGGGCAGGCAATGAAATCAAATCACCCTTCCATATAAAAACCCTTCAAATATTTGAAGTCTTCTATTATCCACTATTACATCTTCAAACCCAACATTTCTAGTTGCTTAATCTGACTGTCATTTAGCATAGTTTCAATTCCTCTATAAAAATGAGAGCTACTAGGATTATTCCATTCACACTTCAAAGATCTTCAATTTCATCTGCGGTAGGTATTTCCTTCCTGATTGTGATTCTGTCGTTTCATTACATGGTCTTCAGTATCTGCTGTGGCCAAAAGATTCCTCCTACTGCGACCAATCTGGTGACGAGCCTCAATATTTAAGTAGACTCTGCTTGGATATCAAATACACAGCCAACCTTCAGTTTTATACTTAAAGCCTTCAAGCCTAGTTGGTTTGTATAGAGTTTTTATATTTCTAGCATCTTTTCAAGAACTCAGTGCCATACTAAGGAATTCAAGGAAGACTTTGGTGAAAAATTATCATCATTATTACCATTTCCTTTATTGAGCCTTTCATGGATATAAAGAACAACTATCTCTTTCATAATGATCCTGCATATACTTGCACAAGTTAATTTTTTCTTACATTTTTATAGCTAGGACCATTTGGACATAATTTACATGTATTTGCATGCTAATATACACATTTATGTAGATATATTCCTGAATTCACTGGGAAAAAAAAAAGATCCCCTACAGAAGGTCTGAAATGATGTCTTGTTTGGAGAACTTTATCTTACCACCTAGGAAGAATTCATTGGACGGAATTTCCAAATTAAATACCAAACTGTTTTTTTCCAGTATTGCTTTCCTGACTACAAATCACATTTTCTCATCTGTCTCCTGCCAACAAAATAGTGTTGGTGGATAACATTCACGAGTGACTTTTCCTGATAAGGAGGTTTTGAAGAATGACATACGGTTTCACAGATATGCTGGGCCTCTCAGAAACTAAGGGCTGTCTGAGTGCCAGAAATCATTGTTAGGGTTTCACATGCATTGGAGAGAAATTGAACCATTACACATGTGACATTTTTATTTTTCTATGCAAATGAATATAGGCCAAGGCAGAGCTTATGTGCCTGTCACATGCATATGTATCAATATTTGGCCGGGTTATAGAAATAGTGAATTTTAGAACTGAAAGGGAACCTAACAACTATTGAAAGAGACAACATGATGTAGTGAAAGGAACACTGGCTTATACTCAGGTCTTGGGTTCAAATCCTACTTCTGCTACTTAATATCAGGGTGAACTTGGGGAAGAAACAACCTCTTTGGGGAGCCTCATTTTAAGTGAGGGGTTGGAATTAATAACCTTGAAGGGTCCTTTTGGGCAGCTAGGAGACGCAGTGGATAGAGTGCAAGGCCTGGAGACAGGAAAACCTGAGTTCAAATCTGGCCTCAGAAACTTACTAGCTATGTTACCCTGGGAAAGTCATTTAACTCTGTTTGCCTTAGTCTCCTCATCTATAAAATGAGCTGGAGAATAAAATGGCAAGTCATTCCAGGATCTTTGCTAAGAAAACTCCAAATAGGATCATTGGATATGACTGAACAATTATTTTCCTTTTATCTCTAAATCTCTGATTCTTCATCTTTTAGATGAGGAAAGAAGTGAACTGACTTGTCCAAGATAATACTGGCAGTAGAAACTTAATCTAAACAAGATTACAGTAAAAGAATTTGGGAGTTATAAAGGATCTCTGAGGGCAGCTAGGTGATACAACGGATAGAGTACAGGGCCTGAAGTCAGGAAGACTCACTTTCCTCAGTTCAAATCTAGCCTCAGACACTTACTAGTTGTGTGACCCTGGGCAAGTCACTCAAACCTGTAGCATCTTTGTCAAGACGACCCAAACGGAGTAACAAAGAGTGGAACATGACTAAAAAATGACTGAACGATTACCTATTTTGGCCCTTACCTAAAAAAGAGCTCTCCACCCACCCACCCAACAGCATAGATATCCAGTAATCTATGACTACTATAGTAGTTATCCAATCCTCAAGAAATGATAAGGAATCCACTGTCTCTCAGTCTTCCATTTTGGTGTTGTTTTAATTATTAGGAATGCTTTTCCCCCATTTTTTTGAGGCTGAATTTGTCTATGTATGTCTTCACTCACTGCTGATTATTCTGCTTGGGGGCCAAGCACAACAAATCTATTTCTTCTTTTATCTGGTAGTCTTTTAAATATTAAAAACAGCTATTATCCTTCAGCTGATTCTCACATGGTAGCAATTTGTGACCTTTCACCATCCTCATTGCTGTTTTCTGGACACTTTCCAAACTATTAATATGCCTTCTATTAAATGGTACCCCCAAAGAAATAAAATATTCTACATATGGTTCTGTGTACTAGAACCATGAAGGACTATATTCTCCTTTGCTCTCTTCTCTTAAGGCCACTTAAGATCCCATTAGGTTCTTTGGATTCTCAGGCAACTAAAAAGTAAGATCTTTTTCAGATGAATCTATGCTTTTCCTTACTTTGTACTTATGGGACTGATTTTTTTTTAAATTTTATTTATTTTCGATGTTCTTTAATCACTACCACATAACTTAGATTTCTTTTCCCCCTACCTCCCCCACTTCCCCTCTCCCTCCCCAAGATGGCATACAATTTTATATAGGTTCTACACATACATTCCTATTAAATACATTTTCACTATAGTCATGCTGTGTAGAAGAATTAAAACGAATGGGAGAAATCATATAACAAACCAAAATGTAATACAAAAGACAATGATCTGCTACATTCTGAGATTGAATTCCATAGTGCTTTCTCTGGATGTGGAAGACATTTTGCCTTAAAGGACCATTGGAGAGATTGAGTCATATTGTAAGGGGTTAAGAATTGAATTAAGCAATTGAGGAATGGCTAAACAAACTATGGTATATGATTGTAATGAATATTATTGTGTTATGAGAACTGATGAACAGGATGATATCAGAAAAACATGGAAAGAACTCAACTGATGCATAGTCAAATGAGAACAGAACCAAGAGAATGTTGTATACAGTAACAGTAATATTGTTTGATGAAGAATTGTGAATGGCTTAGCTATTTTCAGCAATACAATGATCCAAGACAATTCCAAAGGAGTAATGATGAAATATACTATTCACCTCTAGAAAAAGAGCTGATATTTATTGAATACAGACTAAAATATGCCATTTTTATTTTCTTTCATTTTTATTCTTTTGTTGGAGTCTTTTTGTACAAAATGACAAATATGGAAATGTTTTATATAATTATACATGCATAACCTATATCTGATTGCTTATCATTTCAAGGAGAGGGGAGGAGAGGGAGGGAGAGATGAAACTGAGTACTCAAAATTTACATAAAAATGTTTAAAAGGGAAGGGTAGGTAATGCAATGAATAGAGCACTGAACTTGACACTTAGTGGGTGTGTTACCTTGGGCAAGTCACTTAACCCCAATTTCCTTACCTCCCCCTCCAAAATAAAGGGAAAAAAAATGTTTAATAAAAGAACTGAATAAAAGGAGATAAAATGGAGTTAATGAAAATAGATAGGTTTTTCTAGGAGTTTGGCTATGAAAGGAAACAGACACTAGTACAGTAGTTTCAGAGGATTGCAGGTTCTACTGAGGTTTTTATTTTATTTCTTAGAATAAGAGAAACTTGGTTGCTTTGTAGGCATAAAAAACCCCACTAAGGGTTAGATTGAAGATTGGAAAAAGAGTGAATGATATAATCTTAGGAAAATCTGATGGAGAAGATGACAGAGGACAAACTCAAGCATATATGTAGAGGGGGCTGGCCTTGGCAGGATGCAGGAGCCACCTTTATATTGAAGAATTGAGTAGAGAGATAATATAAAGGAATTTTGAGATGTGAAGAAGGTAAGAAGAGGTAACTCAAGATGAATGGTTTCTATTTTTGTTTTAGTAATTTATAAGGCTATATAGTCTGTTAAGAAAGTGAGAAGGAAGGGGGTAGAATGGAAGACTTTAGGAAAGAAGAGGAGATTTAGGACAGTCGCTGTGTAGAGTATAATAGAGAATCAATTAGGGGATAGTCAAAGAACTACTCAGTTGAGATTATGTAGAATAAATTGATAGGGCAGCTATGTAGCACAGAGGATAGAATACGGGACCAGGAGTCAGGAAGACCTGAGCTCAAACCCAGCTTCATAATAAATTTGAAGAATCTCATCATAGGATGGAATTTGGCCATGGGATCTCTCACATATAAAGTTTGCAATCTTCATTGGTCAAGGGAGTACCGACATTGAGAAAATCAGCAATAATTGAGAATAGAAGTGCTCAGACACCTACCTCATAATATTGTAAAAGTATTGCAATAATAACAACATTGTCACAATATTGTTATTATAGTTACCAAAGCAATGATATAATTATAACAGTATAATAATAATAATATCTATAAACCATATAGCACTATATAATTGTGATGTTACTATTTATAGTAATTATCAATAGTAATATTAGCATTACTACTGCTGAGGTCACAGTGGGATAGTGGATTGAAAGTTGGCCTCAGAATGAGGAGGACATGGACTCAAATATTACCTTCATACTTTTTGTTTGATTTTGGGTAAATTACTTAACCTCAAGAGCACTGAGCTCTAGAAAACTCTAGGAAACTGAGAGTTGGAGCAAGAATGCCATTCTAAAATCATAGGTGGAATCCCTTTCTAGGATCTCTCTACACACACACACATACACACACACACAAACACAAACATATATATATATATATATACACACATATATATTATATGATCATATGTTCAGTTAACAAAAAATTGTAATAGTAATAGGAGTAGTGATGAAGTAGTAGAAATTATGTCAGTTCTTTGAATCAGCATATTTTGACCTCCTACTTACTTCACATGTATGTAATATGTCAGGGAAAATACTGGAATGTAACCCACTTTATGTTTCCATATCAAAGCAAAACATTGCAAAACCAGGCAGCATGTATCTTTTCATTTGTGTGTGTGTGTGTTGATCAATTTGAAATGCTCATGGTTTCAAAAAGTACTTCTGAAAACCAAACTTACTACCACTGCCCTTGTTGTACAGAATATATTATAACAAAATTGATTTCTCTCATGAACTTAGACTTCACTTTTGTTCATACTTCCAGTATGATTCCCTTTTGGCTTATCCCATTCACATTCCCTATTGCTATCCTGGATCTGCTCACATCCTAATCAAAACCATAGTCAGAATTTGGTAAATAGATGCAAATTTCTCTGTCCATGGTTCTGCTCCTCTGGGTTCCCCCATAGGACTGTTAATACCCTTACCCTGATTTTCCTCCAGCAAACAAGGACCAAGCAAGCCAAGGACAGAGTTGAGAGAATTTTTAAAACTCAATGTTTTTTTTCTAAATTATTTCCTTTTGCTTCTTTGTCTTCCAGTCTTGGGGAGTTGCTTTCAACCCTGTGGTCCTTCTATAAAAAGCCACATAAAACTTACATTATCACAAATACATTAAAAAATAACACATCCATTCTAAAGAGAATGGAAAGTTTAACAAGAGTGCAATAAAAGAAGAGTTTTAAATGGGAGAGCTATCTCTAAAACAAATGCCTAATTGGCAAATAGGCAACTTTCAGTTAGGCAGCTAACAAGCTAAATACTTTTGATGACACAAAATTAATGCCATGACACAGGGAAAGCCTGTTTTATTTGGTATTTTATGTGCTATGTGACAATTTAATTAAACTTTGAAGGAATCCAAGCAAATAATTCCCCCAAGAAATAAACCAAGAATGATACTCTATCCTGTATCTTAAGGACTGAGGCAGGCAAGAGGGAACATTGAACTCTTTTGAATTTTACAATGCTATAAACTCAACTTTTGCCTCAAAATTAATGAGCAAGATTGAATTACACCAGCAATGTCCTCTCACCTCTGGGAATTGAAAGACATCAGTGTGGACTCTTAAAATGAAGTGAGGTTGTGACTCTCCACAACTATCAAGTCTCCCATTACAATATCACCTAAATCAAAGTGTTCTCATGTGTATACATATTATGTTACAATTCTATTTATTTTTTGTGTCATGGACATTTTTTGTCAATCCGCTAAAGCCTATGGGTTACTTCTCAGAATATTGTTTTTAAATGCATAGAATAAAGTACACAGGATTACAAAGTAAACCAATTACATTAAAACACAGTTCTATCTTATGTTAATAATAATGATAATGATAATAATAATTATCTATCTTAAATTAGGAATTCTTACTCTTGAGTTATTCTCAACAAGTCTGTTGGATCTTACGTAAATGATCCAAAGAAAGTATATTAAAGTACAGAGCTCTGGACTGAGAATCAGAAGATTTTGGATATAAATCCTGGTTCTGCCAGTAACTAACTATAAGCCCATAGTCCAATCACTTAAATATTTTAACCTTCATTTTCTTTTCTTTTGTTTGCATTTAATATTTTTCCAAATACATGAAGAGATAGCTTTCAACATTCATTTTTATGAGATTTTGAATTCCAAATTTTTCTCTTTCCCTACCTTCCCAAGACAGAAAACAATCTGATATAGGTTGTACATATACAATCATGCTGAACATATTTCCACATTAGTCACGTTGTGAAAGAAGAATCAGATCAAAAGGGGGAAATCAGGAGAAAGAAAAAACAGCAAACAACAACAAAGAGTGAAAACTGTATGCTTTGATCTCAGTTCAGACTCTACCAGTTCTTTATCTGTATGTGGATACCATTTTCCATCATGAATATTTTGGAATTGTTTTGGATCATTGTATTGCTGATAAGAACCAAGTCTATTCTAGTTGATCAGCACACAATGTTACTGTTACTATGGACAATGTTATCCTGGTTTTTATCACTTCATTCATCAGTTCATATAAGTTTTTCTAGGTTTTCTGAAATCCACCTGCTTATCATTTCTTATAGTACAATAGTATTCCATTACATTCACATAGCACAACTTGTTCAGCCATTCCCCAGTTGAGGGACATCCCCAAGCAGTTTCCAATTCTTTGCCACCACAATAAGAGCTGCTATAAATATTTTTTTGTATTTGTGGATCCTTTCCCCCTTTTTGTGATCTCTTTGGGATACAGACCTAGCTGTAGTATTGCTATATCAAAGGGGTATGCACAATTTTATGGCCTTTTAAAGAGCAGTTCCAAATTGCTCTGCAGAATAGTTGGATCAGTACTCAATGCCACCAACAATGCATTATGAGTGTTCAAATTTTCCCATATCTTCTCCAACATTTATCATTTTTTTCCTTTTCTGTCATATTAGCCAGTCTGATAGGTGAGAGGTAGGTAGTACCTCGGAGTTGTTTTAATTTGCGTTTTTCTAATCAGTAGTGATTTAGAATATTTTTTCATATTACTATAAATAGCTTTAATTTCTTCCTCTGAAAATTGCCTGTTCATATCCTATGAACATTTATCACTTGGGGAATGACTTATATTCTTGTAAATTTGACTCATTTCTCTGTATATTTTAAAAACAAAGCTTTTATCAGAAGCACTGACTGTAAAAAATTTTTCCCAGCTGACTGTTTTCTTTCTAATCTTGGCTTCATTAGATTTGGTTTTGTAAAATTTTAAAATTTAATGTAATAAAAATTATCCATTTTGTATTCCAGAAAATTCTCTGTCTCTTGTATCTTCATAAATTCTTCTCTTCTTCTAAACTATTCCTTGCTCTCCTAATTTGCTTATGGCATCATCCTTTATGTCTAAATCATGTACCCATTTTTATCTTATCTTCATAGAGCGTGTGAGATACTGGTTTTTGCTTAATTTCTACTATACTGTTTTCCGGTTTTCCTAGTAGTTTTTGTCAAATAATGAGTTCTTTTACCCTGGAAGTAGAAGCCTTTGGGTTTATCAAACGCTAGATTACTTTAGTCATTTACTGCTATGTGTTTTGTACCTAACCTATTCCACTGATGGACCACTCTTTTTCATAGCTAGTGCCAAATAGTTTTGATGATTGCTGCCTCATAATATAGTTTTAGATTAGGTTACTGGTTAGCAAGTAAGTAAGGCTAGGTTAATTTCCATTGTACTATTTTTTCATTAATCCCTTTAGTATTCTTGACTTTTTGTTCTTCAAGATGAAATTTGTTTAAAATATATTTGTGTGTGTGTGAATGTGTATGATTATCAATAGCCAATTTTTGATTTGGGGATCCAGTTTTTTTTCTTTTTTAACTTTCTCATTTAAAACCCAATCCCTGTAGGTCAAGTTAGACTCTGAAGGACAGGATGGACAATGAGATTGACCTAATCCTCCAGCAACAATCTCCTCAGTCTTTGGTGGGACTCCACCCAACTAGGAGAGCTTTCTTCTAATTAAAGCGGAAATAGAATCTAATCTGGGGTGTAGACTGTGTTCAGGGAGGACCAGTACCTTTGGTGTGATGGCTGGTGAGCCCTTTTCAGGGTTGGTTTCCCCCTTTGGTGTCCACCTGCTCCACCCAACTCTCACCTGTGGCTCCAACAAGCTGCAGCATGCCAAGTGGCCATACCCAGGTAAATCATTTTGGCAGAGGGCCAAAACCAGGTTGAGGGTAACCAAGGGATCTCAAACCCATTGGTGAGTTGGGGGGAGTTGTCTACCACAAGCATGTGAAGACTTCTCATGGTGGAATGGGCAGAAGAGAACAATTTGTTCCAATGGCCATGAAGGCAGATGAAGCAGGCAATGTGGAGCCCTTATTTGGTTATACACCAAAGACACGGTCATTCACTACATCCTGAGCCATTGGCAGTCATCTTGATTCTGTCCTGCCACTGGACTATGATGACTCTGGAGGCAAGAGTGAGGGTGAAGATTTCATGTAACGCCTCGTCACTTAAATCCAATTTACACACAGGAAAGTCATGAAGGAACAGATGCAGAAACACTGGGAGCTGTAGTCACAACCCTGCACAGGTGGCCCTGGCCAGCGGGCCATTTCCCACTAGAAGCAGGAGTGGGATTCGGCAGCCTCCTGGGTCTGAGAAGCCTTGCAATGATCCCACTGCTCACCTCCTGGTATGAGGAATGGGGCTAGAATAAGTGCCCTGAAAATTGTCTGCTTACCCAAGCCTAGCTTGATTACTGTGGCAGCAGGGGAATCTCACTCTGTGGCCAAACCACACACAAAAAAATGTACAAAATGTACAAAAACATCTGCAAAGATGATTCCGCTTACCATCAGCACATAGAACATGCGCACACATATAGACAACACAAAATCCAGTAGATCTGAGAGATGAACTGTTCTTGTTGCAAGAGAACTCAACATGTATCACATCCACATAGCAGCCCTGAGTGAAACAAGGCTGGCAAATGAAATCCAGGTTACTGAAGTTGGAGCTGGATACACATTTTTCTGGAGTGGCCACAGAGAAGGAGAGTGTCATGAAGCTGGAGTAAGTTTTGCAGTTGAAACTAATCTAGTAAGCAAGCTGATATGCCTGCCAAGAGGAGTGAATGACAGGCTCATGACAATGAGATTGCCATTTGCAGGAAAATGCCATGCCACCATCATCAGTGCCTATGCTTCACCATGATGAACCCTGATGAGGTCAAAGAAAACTTTTATGAAGACCTAGAGACCCTTATCATCCAAAAGTGGACAAGTTTATAATTCTGGGTGACTTTAATGCTAGAGAAGGCTCAGACTACCAGACTTGGCAGGGAGCCCTAGGGAGGAATGAAGTTGGAAACAGCAAAATCAATGGTCATTTACTGCTGAAGATTTGTCCACTGAATGATTCTCTTATCACCAACACTGTTTTCATTTACCTAAATGCAATAAAACTTTATGGATGTACTCTCGCAGCAAACATTGGCATGTAATAGACTGTGTGATTGTAAAGAGAAGAGACAGACAAGATGTGAGAGTGACAAAGGCAACGTGTGGTGCAGAGTGCTGGACTGATCATAGACTTTTCCTTTCCAAACTAAATATTTGCATTCATTAAAAGTGCTGCCCCCAAGGCAAAATGACTACCAGAAGAATTAATGTCAACCAATTAGAGCTCTGCTCTGAGCATGACCAGTTTGTTGCTAACATGGAGGGAAACTTGAGTCAACACACAGTTGGCAACAGTGAAGAAGAAAAGGAATGGGCAGTTTTCAGAGATTTGATGTACAGCGCTGCATTTGCTCATCTGGGTCAAAACACTTGCAAACACCAATACTGGTTTGATGAAAATAATAGGGAAATTTAGAAGCTGATAAATGAAAAAGAACTCCACTGGATTTACCTGCAGGATAGTTGATCTACCTCTAAGAAGGCAGCATTGAATTTCATCATAAGTAAAGTACAACCAACACTTAAAGAGATATAGAATTCCTGGCTCAATAAGAAGGCAGATGAAATTCAGTTTTATGCTGATAGTAACAATCCAAAGTGCTTTTATGATTCCCTGAAAGCTATTTATGGACCAAAAATCTATGGCACATCACAACTACTCAGTGCTGATGGAGCCACATTGATTAGTGATGATGACATGACCCCAGAGAGATAGAATGAACACTTCCATGATGTTCTGAACAGACCATCATCAAACAATGTTGAGACCATTGGCCATTTACCTCAGGTTAAAGTCAATTCCTCCTTAGCTGAACTTCCAACTGAAGAAGAGGTTTTGAGGTTCATTAGACTCCTTTCATGTGGCAAAGCACATGGTGCTGATTCTATTCCAGCTGAGATTTACAAGGTAGGGGGACCATTGCTCATACAAAAGCTGATTGAAATTTTCCAAGTTATAAGGCAAGAGGAGGTTATCCCCCAGGAGTTCAAGGATGGTCCATCTCTATAAAGGTAAAAGAAATAGATTCTTCTGTGACAATCATAGGGGCAGTCTCTCTCTTAGTCATTGCTGGCAAGATTCTTGCTAGTGTCCTCCTTAATAGGGTGATCATATATCTGAGAGCCAATGTAGCTTCAGAAAGGGCCAAGGAACAGTAAATACAGTGTTTGCTGCCTGACAATTCCAGGAGAAATGCCAAGAGCATAACAGAGATCTGTACACAACACTTCTAGATTTGACCGAGACCTTTGACAGTATTAGTCATGAGGGCTTATGGAAAATTATGTCAAGATTTGGTTGCCCAGAGAAGTTCATCAATATTGGACATCAATTTCATGATGGCATGTTTGCCCGAGTTCTGACTAGTGAACAAAGCTCTCGTGCCTTCCTAGTCACCAATGAAGTGAAACAAGACTGTGTGCTTGTTCCATGATGTTTCCAGCCATGTTGTCAAGTGCTTTCATTGAGGATGAACACAGCATCAAGGTCAGCTATCATAGTGATGGTAAGTTCTTCACTTTGAAAAGACTACAAGCTACGACCAAACTGAAGAAGTGTCAGTGCATGATTTTCTGTTTGCAGATGACTATGCACTCAACGCAGTCTCTGAACCTGAGATGAAGTATGGATCAATTCTCTCCTGCCTGTGCTAATTTTGGCCTAATAATTAACATCAAGAAAACACAGGCTCCCCATCAGCCATCACCACACCATCCATACATGGAACCATTGGTTACAACAAATGGAGAAGTTTTGAATATTGTAGATGTTGGTAGTGTACTTCCCAGGGATGAGCACATTGACAATGAGGTTGACAAATGCATTGCCAGAGCTAGCTCAGTGTTTGGGAGGCTCCAAAAGAAAGTTTTGGGAGAGAAGAGGAATTAGATTGATTACCAGATTGAAGGTCTACAGAGCTGTTGTTCTGACCTCGTTGTATGCCTGTTAAACATGGACAGGTTGATCTCTGCCTGTCAGAGGCATCCACTTTTGCAAACATATTTAAGCATTTGATGATCTCCATGGTTTGTCTTTGGTTACCATGAGAGACCACTGGCCATCAATTTATTGATTACTTGTTAACCTAATTAATAAATTTATTATTAATTGCCCAGAAACTCTGTCTCAGGTCTTTCATTCTTCTTAAAACATATTTCTGTATATATACATACATAAACACACACACACATACCCACATACATGAAAAGCTTTAAGGTGAACAGATGACTTTATATTTTACTCTAGAGGCAAAGGGAAGACTCTGTAAATATTTGGTTGTGGAAGCCAAATGGTCTCATCTATGCTTAAGGAAAGTTACTTAGGTAACAAATATGTAGGATGGATTTGAATATAAGAGACTTGAAGCAACGTAGCCTTTTCCAGGTATTACAATAATCTGGGTGAGAGGCCCTGAAATAAGATGGTTGTTGTGTGAGTGGAGAGAAGGGATAGGGATAGGATATGAGACATACTACAAGGAAAGAAATAGCAAGATTTGGGAACTGATTAGATAGGAGGAGGAAGGGATAGTGGAGAATGGAGGGTAATCCTGAAGTAATGAACCTGGGAGACTGGAAGGATATTGCTGCCTTCAACAGAAAGAGAGAAGTTTGTTTGGCTCCTATTACATGAAAAGAATAGAGGCTTTTGAAATCTTCAGTAGGGTAATATAACACTCTAGGCCACTCTAGGTTGGCCCTGGAGTCAGAAGACATGTTAAAAATACTTCCCTGATGCCATGGTCTCTGGTATGGCCATGGGCAAGTCATATATCCTCTCTGTGTCTCAACTTCTTTATCTGTAAAATGGAGAGATAGGACTAAATGGCCTCTGGTGGTCCTTTCAGTTTTAAGTCTATGATCTTATAATCATTTGATCCTATAAACTAGACAGTCTCATAATTTTAGTTTACTACGGTTCTATCAAATGTTCTCTCTTTTGCATCATTTTTATATAGATAACTTTAGAGTCTACATCTCCAGCTATGGCTTAAGCTCAAGACATAACATTTCACTTTCCTTTTTGAAGGAGAAAGAATAAGTACTTCTATGGTGTTCACTATGTGCCAGTAGACACATAGTGTTAAGTCCTTTACAAATATTTCATTTTATCCTTATTGACATGACCATCTAGATTTCTCACTGGCACTTCAACATCAGCATGACTAAACCTGGACTCAAAATTTTCCTCCTATTCCTTGTATTCTTCCTAAATATTCTGTTTCTTAATCATTTTGCCCTTTATTTTCACTAGCTGTAAATTTCATTCAATTATTTGAGCAATAAGTATTTATTGAGTATCAGCTTGTTCCAGGCTTTGGCAATAAAAGTAGAAGAGAAGTTAAATAATCCCTATTCACAAGGAGCTTTTATTCTAATGGGGAAGAAAGCATATTATATATATATGTACATATATGTATACATATACATGTACATATACATACATACACATATACAGGTACATACGTAAACATATACATAGATATATACTACCAACCATCCAGATACTTGCAGTCTTTGAATCCTTCCCTTTCTCTAACTTATCCCATTCAATATGACACTAATACTAATGGCTCAGATTTATATAGTATTTTAAAGTTCACAAAATAATTTTCATTTAATTCTTTCAACAAACTTGTGATATAGGTATAATTCTGCCTATTTTACATATGAGGAAACTGAGTCGTAGAGAGATTAAGAGACTTGTCCAGTAATTCACAGCTAGTAAATATCTAAGGTGGAATTCAAAAACAGTCTTCTTAACACCTAGTTCATCATGTGATCCCTCCACAATATATATTAAACTATTTTCCATCCTATCAATTCTCATTTCCCTCTCTTTAATTCAGGCCCATAGCACCTTTCCCCTAGGCTATCACAACATCCATCTTTTCCTGACTGATTAATCAAAGAATTTCCTGTGATTTCACAGAATCCCCATCTGAAACTTGGAAAAAACTTGGGAAGAACTTCGGACATCATCTAGTCCAGCCTATGACTAAGCAGGAATTCCCTTTACAATCTACCAGAAAACTAGACATCCAGTCTCTATCTGAATAATTCCAGTGATAAGAAATCCACTACGTCCTGCGGTATCCCATTCCACTTTGGAGCATATTTAATTTACAGGAAGCTTTTCTTTACTTTGAATTGAAATCTGCCTCTCCCAGACTTCCACCCAATGCTCCATTATACCAAGCAAAGCAAATGTAAAGTTTCTTCCATAATTATGTCTTTCAAAAACATTGAGTTAGTGATAGCACTTGCTTGAACCCCAAATGTTTCTTCTGCAAGCTTAGGCTCTGTGAAATTTGAGTTTATATGTTCCTTTTTTGGGTCACAGTTTATGCATCTATGAAATGGAAATGAGATATGAAGTGCTGTGTGCTAAGTACTTATAAATAATAATATAGCATAGATGTGAGTTATTATGTAGTACATTCATCCATTCAGTCACATAAGAGGAGTAGTAAATGAACTGCTCTCAGATGAGGAGAGGACAGGGGTCCCTACATTTGTCTCTATGGGACCTGAGAGCTTCTCTGGTTGCTTTATTACATAATTTACAATGTCTCCATGCAGTTTATCTGTGTCCCAAGCTTTAGGAGCATTTCATAGCACAGGTATGGCCTCAGATTCCCCAACATATGTAGTGTAGCCTGTAGATGTGACATTTTATGTACCAAGTGCACTACTCCCTTCTCTTTCTCTGTGCTCCCACTATTTATCTCTTCCCTTTCTCGACTTCCGTTGCCATCCCTTCAACCACACTGGCAGTCTCTTTCAATGAAACTTGACAATGACAAGCCTAGGATTTTCTTCCCACCTAAAAGTGGAGTGGGCAGGAGAGGATGGCCTTGACAAGGCACATAACCTTGATTCGAATTCTCTCTGAGGGTCCTAGGAGTAATTAGTATAGGGTACGTTCTCACTACTTGACATGGAACTTCTCATTTATTAAAGAAAATAAAAGCAAAACAATTGACTTTTAAACGTGAAATATTTACTAAATAATAAGGCAAAGACCATAATAATCATAACCTTTACTGAATATAAGGTAAAACAGGAATAATTAAGGCATTATAGTCCCTCATAAATATGCAATGTCTTGTAGGAGACTGTGTTCTTCCATTAATAGAAACCAATTGGGCAGGTATAAGTAAGGAGACATATATTTAGAACATCTTACAACCTTAACAGCAAGTCTTGATGTTCCTGGTCCATTTAGGAACCATCTGAACCTCATAAGGCTAATTTTCTACTGATAGGTGTCCTTTTGACCCTCATTTCTTTCCTGTAGGAAGTAGCTTGTCTTCTTTTAGTGAAAGAAGCAGTGATAAACTCTTTTCTTTCACCCTCAGTAGGACACTGGGAAACTTTTTCTTCTTTAAAAAAAAATCACGTATGTGTATACGTGCAGTGTCTCTCTAATCTACCATCCATCTATGCATTCTTGTTTCTGTCATCTATCTCTTTTTTCCATCATTATCTAGCATCTATTTAGGTATCAATCCATAAATTTATCATTTATGCATCCATCCATGTATGTACCAATCACCTATATATCTCCATCTCTATCATCATACATATATCTCTCTCAGTTTTCCATCTCTATCTAGCATGTGTCTATCTATCCATCCATACATTTGTCTATCATCTATCTATATATCTAGATAGATAATATCTATAACTCTATATATCGATATATGCCATATATCTGGTATCCATCATCCATCCATGTATCTGTCTATCTGTCTCTGTCTATCTATCGCAACATTGTACTTGTTCGTTACAAGCGGTTCTCCACAGTTTGACTCTGGGAAATGCAGAGCTTTTAGATTCAGTGGAATTATGCTTTTTCTTCCTGTCATCTTTAAGCAAAACCAAGCCATTTCTCCAGCAATCACAGACCACAACAATATAGATGCAAAGTTTATCTTACTCTTTCTGACCTTCTCCCTACCTCCAAGCCCACCTCTGACCTCAAAATATAGAGGGCAATGAGAGGTCAAACTGGCACTCCCTTGAGAATTTAGCCTTTTCTCAGGCTGAAGGTGGCACTAGATAACATATTTTGTATAAAATCTGGCAACTGAAGAGCTTTCCTGGCTGATCTAGCCTTTCTCCTGCCAATCAGTAAAGCAATGACTTTTGTTTTCCTTTTGCAATCAGCAAATTTTGAGCGAAAGAACAGTTTCATTCCTAGTCTTCTATATATTGTCCTCAGCATCTTATAACTCCTCTGTTCAACTTATCCTATTACTTACATTTCTGTCTCTTGCAATTTTTGTCTCCTCCTGTATCTTTTAGTTTATTAAATGAGAGTTCTCTGGTGGTTAGAGATTTATCTTCACAATGTAAGGTAAAACTCAGGAAGTCTAGCTTTTGGTTAGTTATGAACTCAACAATCTTTTTACAATCTTCCCATAGTCCCCAACCTGTTATTTAATTGATAGTTTCAAAGTTATAACTACAAAACTCTAAAAAAAACCAAATATACAGATGAGTTCACGAACAATAATATCCTGCAATCATTATTACCTCACAGATCAGATTTCAAACATGTCCTCCCAGGACATTTTTTTTTTTTCCTGAGGGGAAGTTCTCCAACAGGTCTTCAGAAGTCCATTTCTCTTCAATTATTTAAAAAAAAAATTCTCAAATATTATTTCTTCGCAATTTTATTTAAAAAAAGTTTTACTTACACAAACGTTATTTTACTGTCCCCTTTCAGCAACCAAACACTTCATATACAAAAAAAGGCAATACCTTATAATCATAAGATCATAACCCTAGTTAGGTGGCACAATGGATAGAGAATGTGTCCTAGATCTAGAAAGTACTGAGTTCAAATCTGACCTCAGACACTAATTAGATAACCTTGGACAAGACATTTAACCTCCCTTTATCTCTATAAAATGGCGACGATAATAATAGCACCTACCTCTCAAGGTGGTAAGACTCCTTGAGTTCTTATGAGCTCTTTGTAAAGTGCTTTGCAGATCTTAAACACTATATAAATTGTAGTCATTATTAATTGTTATAACTGGAGGGAACCTCAACGGTTCACTAGTGAAATGTAAATATAAATACAAATAAATATATAAAATATAAATTTAAATGCAAGGAGACTTAGGCTCAGAGAAGTTAATTGACTTACCCAAGGTAACATGAGCTCCCTTTGAGGTATATAATTAGATGATAAAGACATAGATAATAAGAAATTTGAGAGTTAGAATGATAAAAGTGGAAGATTTATGAGAAGATTTGATAAAAAAGAGGGTCTAGGTCCTTAGTTCTGTCACCTACTACTATTATAAGTCACAACCACTTTGCTACTCATTTTCCTCATCTGTAAAGTGAGGAGGTTGAGGTAGATATTCTCCAAGTTCCCTTCAATTCTAATTATTTGGTAATATGAAGACTTACTTCACTAATCTGCTATGAGAAAAGTGCTATGTAAACTTTTAATTGCTATATTATAGTAGTTCAGTCATAGTTGCTGCTGATACTACTTCTACTACTACTACCTCTACCACTACCACTACTACCTCTACCACTACTACTACCACTATTACTATATGTTCCACATTACTTTGGAATTTCCTGATATACTCAGGTTCAGTGAAGGATGCTTTGAGAGTCATTCATAGTTATGCAAATTTAGGTCATGTCCACATTCAGTTAATTGTCTACTAACAGACCAGAAAGGTTTTAAATTAGGGCAGAATAGAAAAAGTAAATGACATAAGAAAGCTCCTTCCTACACAAACTCTTCTACAGATTCACGTTATCTTCAGAGAAGGAATCTTTCCTAGAAAATCTGTGCTATCATGGTAACACATTGGCACCATGTCCAGGATTAGTTGGATGGTCTCTCATGACTTCATCTCCCAGCAGCATGGTGTACTTGGTGCTACTCCACCCTGTATCTGGAGCTGCCAATCTCCCTTACCTCTAAAGCTGATTTTTACTGCTTTTCAGAAAAGCAACTGTTGTTATTTCCTAGAGATATTATCTACATCTTCATCTCCAGTAAACAGCTATCATTTTATGCTGCAACAGGTCACTTGCTGGGGTTTCTTCTTCAAAGAGAGTTCTATTGCATCTTTATTAATAAAACAGGTAAGGTCATGGGTGACAGGGAGAGAAAAAGGGGAGTGAACTATTATCATTTACAACCACAAAAAATCCCTGTACATAGCAGCCAACTGTTAGCAGGTGGGAGGGGCCAGGGGGAGGGGCAGCACTGACCCACAGAAGCACTCAGCCCGGGGAGCTGTCTCCCCTGTTTATAAAGGATGATTACACGTTGGACTGGGACCCCTCGAGGAAGACGTGGGAGTTGGTGATGCCGCCATCACCACAGTTCAGGTACCCTACCAGGATGGAGACTCAGAGAACCTGCGCCAGTGCCATGACATGGATGAGGTCCCTCTCCTCCCACATGGGCTCCACCTCCTGTCAACTCCTTGACTATCTGGCTCCCCATCATAAAGACTTGCTCTTGTACTGCAGGTAGCCTGAGGTGAGCAGCCACAGGCAATCAACCAGGGACTTGGAGGCTCTCTGGTCATCCAAGGCAGCCATAGAGGTCCACACTCTACCCTCTCCACCAGGTCCAGGAAGGTATGGCAGTCTTCACTGACGAAGTCAGCGAAGCCCTGAGGTACCAGGTTCTCCTCGCTCCTGGCACAGACAGCTTTGAAGCCGTGTAGTGCCTCACAGTCCTCCAGTTGTGAGCACCTGAAGGGTCGGCAGAAGCAGTTGCCATGAGGTCAGGTCTTACGGATGCAGGAGTATAGATCTTACGTGGATAGACGGTGTTGTCTTCCGCCTACACCTGGTAAGGCCCCGAGAGCTCCAGGTGCTCAGACACCATCATGGGATTCTACATCGCAATCTCCTGCTGAATTCGGTCCTACTGGGCCAGGATAGCCTCGTTGTCTGACAAACAGTTAACCCCTTCATTGTCGCTTTATAGTGGGTCTGCCTTCTGCTACTGAGATTCCTCTGCTGCCATCTTTAAACAGCATGTGGACTGCCTAGCTAACTTGCATGCCTGCAAATGCTCGACGTCTTAGGTCACATCAGCTCGGCCCACAAAAGGAGCATATGCCCAAAGCTCCCTTTTCCTCTATGTTGTTCACTACCCTCCCTGAACAAAGGTAAGTCTCCTGGGACCCCTCTATAGTTAATTGTGGAGAGTAAATTTTTTTCCGACTCCTGGCATTCCTCTGACAGCTTACATGATTGTATATCTATTACCTTGAAGATTTAGTACAGTTCAAAGAGAAACTTAGCAATGCTGAAAGGAAAGGGTTGAGGTCTCAAGGTCTGTGCTGCTAAGGCAAGGTCCCTGTCCCTCTTTTAATAATGCCTTGCCTTTTAAATCCCATTCACTCAGGTTCTCCATTGATTGGACAACGATGGATCTCTCCCCAAGCACCACATAATGGTTACATTTTGGATCCTCCTGGCTCAGAGTGAATGTAAATAATAATTGTTTCTTTTGGCCAGAAACCCTTAGGGTCTTTCCTTCCCACTTTGAATTTTCCCTTGCCTTACTTCTTAAACAGGTCTATTCACCAAATGGGCATTGCTTAAAAGCTTAAAAAGGTCATGGTCTCCCACTGCATCCTGGGCCATCTCCAGCCTTCCTGATATCTATCTGGCACTTTCTTCTCCAAAGTCATCTGGGTCCAGTACCAGATAAAGATCAGGAAGACTGGAGATGGCCCAGGATGCATTGGGAGACCATGACTTTTTAAGCTTTGAATCCAATTAATTTGCAAATCATGTCACTATCTTCCTGAAGTCATAGTCCTCTTTGAGAGCAAAAGACAAAACCATAATATCATCAACAGCAGGATTATTGGTACCATCATAGATTATCATAGATTTAGAGCTGGAAGAGACCATAGATGTATTCTAGCCTAACCCCTTCACTTCAGTTGAGGTGCTAAGAAAAAACTTGCTGATGTAATAGAGGCAGACAGTGGAAGACCTTGGATTGGAACTCAGGTCCTCAAACTCCAAGTCCACTGATCTTTTTATGATTTAATATTGCTTCAGTATCCTTAGCATTGACAGTATTATAATTGAATACTTCAAGATTTGACATTTCTGCAGTACGAATATTCCTTACACCAATGACAACGGCAACCTTTCTTTGATTTAGTAGAATTATCTTTTACAATTACTATGCCAAAAATTTCATCTCCCTGTAACCAACCTGGTCATAAAGTATTATGAATTTAGCTGAGAACATTCTTGGACAATAGCCATTCAGCCCTCTTTGGCTCCTTTGCAATGTTGTTGGACTAAGCAGAGCTTGGACTCTGATGATATAACCTTTCAGTCCCCAGGGTCATTTCTATTTTACAAAAAGTCTTTGTGTTATCATTGTCAATATTTTTATTCTCATCAAAGAAGGGTTTAGTTAGGAGTATAGAATGAAGAAAAAACTGGAGGAAGAGGTGAAAAGAAAGGGAAAGTAAGGGTAGAAGAGAGGAAAAAGTATGAGTAAGAAGGCAAAAGAAGGGAAAGACAATAGAGAAGATAAGGGTGATCAGAGGAACAAACAATGGGACAGAGTCCCCTGACTTGACTATTAGCCAGCTCCCGTAAGTTAGGCCTGCTTAGCATTGGAGACACTCTGCAGCAGACTTAATGATTTGTAATGAGTACATGAGAATGCCATTAAAAACTAATTCTTCATCGCCTGGCCAAATGATTTGCAAACATCTGTTAGCCTGCAGGCTCCCTCCTGGGAACAGAATTTCCAGAGGCTGAAAGTATATGTATTGCAGACCTGAGAGAGTGAAGAAAAGGCAGTAACATCTGAGTCACTAGCATTACCCACCAGGTGATCAATTACAGTGAAGGCTAAATCTTTCTTATTGACCTGCCCAGTCCAGGAACTGAAACTTTCTATATGTATATTTCCAACAGAATTACCAGCAGAGAGATATTTTTCTGCTTTGTATCATGAGATTCAGCCAAGTTTAGGAGAAAAAAATCAATCTGAAATTGCATTGTTTCCATCTGAAAGACAAGGGCCCTCATGTCCTGGTTAGTGATGTACCAAAATAATGATAGCTAACATTTCTAGAAAACTTTAAGGTTTCCAGAATATTCTCCCGATGACAAGGTGGTAAATTAGAAGGAACAAATAAAGGATATTCCAAAAGTCTCAGTGCAGAAATTTCACTTAAACTTTTAGTATGCTCTTGCTTATTGTCATCATTTTATTGATAATGACATGAAGGACTCAACAGGTAAATTAATCTCTAGGGTCCCTTCTAGTTCTAAATTTTATGTAATGCCTCTATGATGTCCTCAAGGCCATTCAGCTTGTAATTGTTGGGAGCTAGTAATGTAATCTCAGTACTGTTGACTGAAAGTTGATTTTAATAATTGCAATAACACAAGTGGAACTCCACAATGACTTATAGTTATATAGATCATCCCCCAAATGAGTACCCCTTACATCGTTTGTGTAATGAAAACTTTATTTTTATTATCATTCTTAAGGCATAAAAATCCACTGGAAAGAAGAACTCCTTCAAAATCATTTGGCCAAATGGAAAAAGAGGTACAAAAATTCACTGAAAAGAAAGCCTCCTTAAAAAAGTGGAATTGATCAAATGGAAAAGGAGGCAAAAAAAAAGTTCACCAAAGAAAATGATTGTAGCAAATGGAAGCTAATGACTCCATGAGACAAACAGCAAAACCAAATCAAAAGAATGAAAAGAAAGGAAAATATGATATATCTCATTGGAAAAGCAACTAACCTAGAAAATAGATCTTGGAGAAATAATTTAAGAATTATTGAAATTATCATTTATCATAACCTGGAAGTTATTATAAAAAAGAGCCCATATGTCATAGTTTAAGAAATTATCTGGGAAAACTCCCCAAATATCCTAGAACCACAGGGTAAAATAGAAATTGAAAGAACTCATGGATCTCCTCCTGAAGGAGATACTAAATGAAAAATCCCAGGAATATTATGCCTGAATGAAACAGATTCCAGGTCAAGGAGAAAATATTGCAAGCATCCAGAAAGAGATAATTCAGATATCAAGGAACCACAGTCAGGATAATATAAGATTTAGCAGCTAAAGAATTAGAGGACTTGGAATATGACATTCTGGAAGGCAAAGGAACTAGGATTAAAATCAAGAATCACATACTGAGTATAATTCTTTGAGGAAAAAAATAGACATTTAATAAAAATGAGCACTTTAAAGCATTCCTGATCAAAAGACCAAATCTGAGTAGAATATGTGACTTTCAAATACAAGACTCAAGAGAAGTATAAAAAGGGAAACAGGAAAGAAAAAATCACAAGGGACTCAGTAAGGTTAAACTATTTACATTCCTACATGGTAAGATAATTCTTGCAATTCCTAAGAATTTTATCATTTATTAGGTCAATTAGAAGGAGTGTACATAGACAGAGGGCATAGGTGTGAGTTGACTATTACAGGATAAAAATTTATATAAAATATAAAAATTTATAAAAATAAAATTCTGGCATGAGTAAAAGATATGCACTAGGAGAGGGAAGAAGAGAGAGGTAGAATGGGATAAATTATCTCACATAAAGGATGTGTGAAAGAACTTTAAAAATTGAAGGGAAATAACAGAGTGGCAGGCAAATCTTATTTTAATTGGAATTGGCTCAAAGAGAGAATAAAATATACACTCAGGTGAATATAGACATTAATCTTACCCTACAAGGAAGTTGAAGGGAAGGGGGATAAGAACAGGAAAGTGCATGATAAAAGGAAAGACAGGTTGAAGAAGGTGATAGAAGTGAATTATTTTTGAGGAGAAACAGGGTTAAAGAAGAGGTAGAGAAGAATTAACAGGGGAAAAAAGCAGGATAGAAGGAAATATCCAGTAATCATGACTTTAATTGTGAATAGGAATAACTCACTCACAAAATGGAAGCAGATAGCAGAACGGATTAAAAATCAGATTACTACAGACAGGGAGTCTACCTGCCAAGATGAGCCCAGGAACTATTATGAATACAGTTACAAAATAGTTGTTTATAAGAAACACACTTGAAGCAAAGAGACACACAAAGAGTAAAGGTAAGGGGCTGGAGCAGAATCTATTTTGCTTCAGATGAAGGTTAAAAAAAAAACCAGTCATAGCAATTGCGATCCTAGAAAAAGCAAAAGCAAAAATAGACCTAATTAAAAGAGATAAGGAGGAAAATCACATTTTGCTAAAAGGTACCATAGACGATGAAGTAATACCATTTTAGACATATAGGCATCAAATAGTATAACATCCAAATTTTTAAAGGAAAAGTTCAACGAATTACAGAAGGAAATAGACAACAAAACTATACCACTGGGAAACCTCAGCTTTACCCTCTCAGAATTAGATAAATAAAACAAAAAAAAAATAAGAAAGAAGTTTAGGAGATAGATAGAATTTTAGAAAACTTAGATATGATAGACCTCTATAGAAAACTGAATGGAGATAGAAAGGAATGAACTTTTTTTCTAAGTGATAAATGGCACCTGCACAAAAATTTACCATGTATTAGGGCATAAAAAAACTCCCAACAAAATGCAAAAAAGCAAAATATTAAGTGCATCTTTTTAGATCATAATGTAATAATATTATATTTAATAAAGTGTTGTGGAAACATAGATTAAAAATCAATTGGAAACTAAATAAATCTAATCCTAAAGAATGAATGTGTCAAATGACAAATCATGTAAACATCCATAATTTCATTAAATAAATTGGCAGCAGTGCGACAACATTCAACATTTTGTGGGCCAATCAAAGCAATATTTAAGGGAAATTTTATATCTCTTTATATCAATTAAATAGAGAAACAGCAAACCAATGAAATGTGCATACAACTAAAAAAACTAGATAAAAGAACAGTAAAAGTCCCTAATTAAACAATAACATAAGAGTCTTGAATATCAAAGGAGAGATTAATAATATCAAAAGCATGAAAACCATTGAACTAGTAAATAAAATTAGGGGCTCATTTTATGAAAAACAAAACACAATAAAATACTTAAATAATTGATTAACTGCAGTGAAAAGAAAACCACATTACCAATATCAGAAATGAAAAGTGTGAATTCACCCCCAAAGAAGAGGAAATTAAAGTAATTATTAGGAGCTATTTTACCTAATTATGTGCCAATAAATGGATGAATGTTTATAAAAATATACATTACCAAGATCAACATAAGAGGAAGTAAAATAAATAACACAATTTTGGAAAAATAAGTTGAACACATCATCTTTGAGCTCCCCAAGAAAAATCCCCAGAGGGATTCACAAGTGAGTTGTGCCAAGCATTTCATAAACAATTATATAAACTATTTGGAAAAATAGGCAAGGAAGGTATCCTACAAAATTGCTTTTATGTTACAAATATGATGCTGACCCAAAATCAGAAAAACAAAAACAGATCAAGAAAAGTATAGACCAATTTCCCTAATGAATATTGATCAAATATTTTAAATAAAATACTAGCAAGAAGATTTCAGAAATATATCACAAAGTTCATGCACTATAATCATTTGGGAATTATACCAAGAATACAGTGGTGGTTCAATATTGGGAAAAATCATCAGCATAATTCACCATGTAAATAACAGATGATTATCTCAATTTGACAAAACACTCATTCTTATTAAAAACATTAGAAAGCATGGGAATGAATGAATCTTTCCTTAATGATAAGAAGTATTTATTTAAAACCATTGGCAAGCATCATTGGCAAAGGGAATAAATTAGAAGTCTTTCCACTAAAGTCAGAGGTGAAGCAAGGAAACACAATTATTCAATATTGTACTAGAAATATTAGCTATAGCAATAATAAAATGTAATTGAAGGAATTGGAATGGACAAAGGAGTAAAAAAAACTATCACTCTTTGCAGATGATATGATGATATGCTTGAAGAATCCTACACAATCAACTAAAAACTATTTGAAATAATTAACCACTTAGGTAAAGTTGTAAGATGTAAAATAAACGTGCACAAATCGTCAACATGTCTATATGTTACCAAAACAGTCCAGCAGTAAGGGTCAGAAAGAGAAATCACCTTTAAAATAGTTGTAGACAATATAGACTCTCGGGAGTCTACCTACATAAGCCCAGGAGCTACATGAACACAATTACAAAACACTTTTCACACAAATAATGTGTGACCTAAACAACTGGAAAAAAAACAATTGTCCATGGGTAGGGCAAGTCAATATAATAAAAATGAGAATTCTACCTAAATTAATTTACTTCCTTGGTTCCAGAACAATCAGATTACCAAAAATCATTTTATAGAACTAGAAAAAATAATAACAAAATTCACCTGGAAAAACAAACGGTCAAGGATATCAAGGGATAAAATAAAAAAAATAAAATAAAACAAGGTGGCTTAGGTCTACTACAAAGTGGTAATCATCAAAAGAATACGGTATTGGTCAAGAAATAGAATAGTGGATCACTGGAATAGATTAAGTACATGATACGTAGTAGCAATGACCATAGTAATCTAGTTTTTGATAATCCTAGAGATCAGAGCTTTTGATACAAGAACTCATGGTTTGACAAATTTCTGAGAAAACTAGGGCAGCAGGGGGCATAAGTGGATAGAGTTCTGGGCCTGAAATCAGGAAAATTCATCACACAATGCTCTAAGACAGTTTCTAAGGACTCATGATGAAAATTGCTATCCACCTCCAGAAAAAGAACTGATGGAGTCTGAACACAGATTAAAGCATACTTTCTAAAAAAATTTCTAAAAAATTTTTCTATGTTTTTTTTTTGTTTGGCCTATGTTTTCTTGCACAACAGGATTAATATGGAAATATATTTTGCATTACTCTACATGGCTTTGCCTTCTCAATGAGGAAGGAGAGAAGAAGAGAATTTATAACTCAAAATTTTTAAAAAATACATTAATTTTTTACATGTACTTAGAAAAATATTAAAAATTAAAAAAAAAATTCTTCTAAAGGAGCAAGCAGGCAAGTGATACAGTTGAGTAGATTCCGAAACCTGAGATCCTGAGAACACTCATCATTCTTGTTTCCATAAGCCAGTACATCAAAGAACCAATGATTGCCTTAGTAAGTAACGCATGACTGTGAAAAAGCAGAAATCATTTCCTACTGCTGATCCTTGTAATTTTTGTACCCTCATTTTATATTTTCCTCAGAATTTAATATTTGATGGACTCAAAAGACTTCCTCTTCTTCCAAGGAATGCCGAAATACGGGCTCATTTTGTTCACTAACTTCTGGTCTCCTGGCTACTTACAAGCTGTGTAAAGAGGCCAAAGGAGCAATAATAAATTGGGTTTCACCTTTCTTTTCAGAGCTGTTCTGCCCCATCCTTGAGCCCCTCGATGCCAATATCTTCATTTTCTATCAAACAATAGAAATATTTGTTAAATTAATCTCTGCCCTGAACTTTACTCATCCGTTAGCTCAAATCCATGCCATTATGTTTCATTCAAAGAATGAAAATGCAATAAAAGAGAAAATTAAAGTGTGTTTCAGCCTCCATTGATCAACGTAATGATTCCAAATGTATTAGATATAAAAATGATGTACTAATTTAGCTTACTCTTTATTTTTACCCACAAACAAAGAAAACCAGAATGCCTTAGGGGAATGAAAACTTTGCAGTGTTCCGCATTTGAAACATCTGATGAGTCTCTGTAAACTATGTCACGGTCTCTAATCCTTGAAAAAATAGCAGCTTGTTCCTGTTGACAATGCACAATGACCACATCTGTGAAAGAGCCTGTGGTCTACTTGTCAGAGCCCAGTAACAGTGGGTCATGTGTCAGATGCCTCATTAGAATAATTCAAGTTACTGATTTCACAGATCTCATTCTTCAGCTGGTGGTGTCATCTCAGAGTTGTTGCTGCCTGCCCGTAGGATTAGCAACAAATGCTTGGTATGTGTATACCTAGTGTGTGCATAATACAATCTAGTGGTATTTTACTCATGACATGTATCTGGTGGTATGCTTTGTGGGTATACTCCTCAAGAGTTGGGATAGTATCATCCAAATATCCATACACTAGAAGAGATAAATGAGGTAGCTAGACAGCAAAGATCAAGATAGAGATTTGGACCTCTAGTCATGAAAATGTGAGTTCAGATCTGGTTTCAGGTACTTATTAGCGATGTGACCCTGGGCAAATCACTTAACCTCTCTTTGCCTCAGTTTTCTTATCTAGTAAATGGAAATAATTATACTGCCACCCTCCCAGGGTTATGTTGAGGATAAATTGAGATAATAATGGTGAAGTGCTTCATAAACCTTACAGTGCTCTATGAATGAATGGTAGCTATTATAAACAACATTACAAGATAAGAATATTAGAGAAATGTAAAATTACGTGTTGTGCAGGGGAAGGTCTTTAGCAAGGGTATCAGGGAATGTTTCTTGGAGGACAAAGTATGTGACTTGGACTTTAAAGGATGGTTAAACATTTAGTAGGTTAAGAGGAAGAGGGATTTTTCTTTTGGAGGGGGCAAGGCAAGGCAAGGTCACAAAGCTATTATGTGTCAAGTGGCTGGGTGCGGATTTGAATTCAGGTCCTCTTGACTCCAGGGCTGTTGCTGTATTCACTGTGCCACCTAGCTGCCCCGGGGGAGGGATTTTCACAAGTGATTATCCATGTCTGGAATGTGCTCCCCATTCACCTTTACCTGGGCTAATCCTTAGCTCAGAGCACTTTCCAGGTCCCATCTCCTACATGAACCTTTCCCTCAGGTATTAGCTCCTTCTCTCTTTTGAAAACGCTTTGTGTTATTCTGTGTAGATTTTGTATTCCTTTACTTGTGTAACTGAGGCATCTCCCTACTAGAAATAAACTCCTTTGAATATTGAACATATAAGGCATTACTGTGAATGAGATAGACACCTAACTGTTATGTGTTGAAATTGTATTATATTCCAGAGCTGAATGTCTTAGAATCTGGATGATCTAACTTCAAAACGAGCTTGGATTTACCAGCTGTATGATCCCGGGCAACTTAAGCTCTTACTCATGACTTCATTTTTCTTATCTGTAAAATGGGGATAGTAGTTCTAGTACCTTTCTTATAGAGTTGTTAAGATTTAAATGAGATCAGGTACTTAAAACAGGTTAAAAACTAATAGCTATTGCTAGAATTATTATCAAGCCAGTAAACTTCCCTCTGCTAACTAACATTCAACACAAGATAGAGCTTAACTCCAAGACGCTTATAAAGCTTTACATTCCTGTTAGGAGTACCCCTTCTCTACAATGCCTGTAACATCTTACTTCTATCTCCCTCTTTTCTTTGTCCCTGGTTATGCACTGTAGTTCAAGCTAAATTTCTCCCATGCCTACCACATTGTAGCACAAATGTAGATGCTATGTAGTTATATATCAGTCATAGGAGGGGGGTTCTCCAACATATTTATTGAAATAGACATTGGATAGAAATTCACTTTAAAATTCTTGCTTCATTGTTTATCTCTCCATTTATCCTCATTAATGTATAATTTTTCTATCTTTTTCAACTTCCTTAGCAGTCCTCCCTTCCTCCCTTCAAAATAAATTAATCTAGATGGCACCATGGATAGAGTGCTGGGCCTGTAGTCAGAAAGACTCATCTTCCTGAGTTCAAATTTGGCCTCAGACACTTAACTAGCTGTGTGACTCTGGGCTAGTCACTTAACTCTGTTTGCCTCAGTTTCTTGCAAAATGATCTGGAGAAAAATGATAAAAGCACTCCAGTATCTTTGCTAAGAAAATCTCAAATGAGATCACAAGAGTTGGACATGACTGAAAATGACTAAACAACAAATTATAAATCTATGTTTTTTAGACTTATGTTCCAGGTGGAATCCAAAATTCCAAATGTTAAGATGAGAAAATGGGGAGTGGATCTATCCTTATCCCAGGTGATAAATCTAGAAATTCTGAATAATAGAGAGGGGATCATTGGACAGGAAGGGCAGAGAGAAGAATGAGAGAAATGTCTATGAAGCCTCTGGGAGGAGGGGAAATGATTATGGCTTAATAATCTCAGAAGATTTTTTTTTTACTAGGGGAAAAAGAAAGTAGAGGTGTGGGCCTCCTGGACATACATTCTAGGGGAGGAGAGGGGAACCTCACTGAGTTTATCCAGTACTCCTCATGTTAGAGAGTCAGACCAAATATACTTTCTCTTTGGACATCTCTGTAATCTGATCCTTAGTTTACCCTGAGGTTGGAGTCTGAATACATTGCCCGTTGTATATCGTGAGCTTCAAGCTCACTCTCATGGTCAGTAGCTGGCAGCATTGGGAATGAGGGTAGATAAGGAACCTGGTTAGATCTGACCCCCAGAGAGAGGCTAAAGAAGTTTTATCTAATACCTGGTTTGGGAATGAGGCAGTATTTAAGCTGGGTACACACTATAATCAATTCTGGTGAATGATTTTCAAGCCAGTTAATCTTTTGTGAAGTTCATGCTATAGTGCACAGGAGAATTAGAGATTAAATGACTATCTAGGGAATTTGTAGCAGCTTGGAAGTGGTGTACTACTATTTGTTCCTGTGTCCTTGACTCTTCTCTCTCTCTCATACCCCAAAATCCAATCACTTGTCAATCTCAGTTGATTTTAACCTCCACAAAACTCTCTCCTGTTCATCCCCATCTCTTCACTCCCTTGACTTTTTACTTCAATTATTGTAACACTTTCCTGATTAATTACCCTGATGACCATATCTCTACACAGCTGTCAACATAGTATTTCTGTATCAAAGTATGGCCACATCACTGTGATGCTCAAAAATATGCAATGGTTTCTTGTTGTCTCTAGAAGAAAGCAGTTGGATTTGTAGGATATGGCTATTTTCACTCGGTTACTGAATATGGTCTGTGCTGCTCCAGAGCTAGAATGCACAGTAGTACATCAAAGAGAGAATTTGAGTGATGATGATATATCCTGTGGCTTTGACAATCTCCACTAAGTTAAAAAAGTTGAAAATTACAGGCCTAGTTAAGGATTGTGCATTTCTTACCAGAGAACCAGCTGAGCTAAGTTGAGAGAGAGGCTCA
Source organism: Bettongia penicillata ogilbyi (assembly GCA_023548195.1). Lineage (NCBI taxonomy): Eukaryota > Metazoa > Chordata > Mammalia > Diprotodontia > Potoroidae > Bettongia > Bettongia penicillata. The sequence goes on from JAJHZJ010000426.1 coordinate 2,704,794, forward strand.
TATCCAAAGAATTATTTACTGGGTAACGCTTTTTATTCAAGGTAAATTTTATTGTCATCTTTTGTTTTTACATCACTTATATTTCACAATGTATCTCTCCATTCACCCCATCTTAAAATAAAAAAGAAAAGAAAAAGAGTAGTTAAGTAGAAATAACATATTAGAAAAAAATATCATACTACACTCATAGTCCTCCATCTCTGCAAAGAAGGGGACATAACCCCTCTTTGGAGTCAAGCTTTAAGCCAGGCTTTGTCTGACCATGTCTAGAAATGCTTAACATGAAGGTACCCTGAGGGGCCTTAAATCTCCTAAGATGGAGGTATTCTTCGTCCCAATCACCAGGGTGGGTGCACCCTGGCAAGACTGAGCCAGTGGCTCTCTTTCTGTTAGATGCTCTTTCAGCTCACACATTTTTTCCTAAATGCTCTTTCCTGCTGTTTCCAGAAGCTGAAGATTAGAGTTCACTTAGTGTGTAGAAAGCATGAATTGAACTAGGGAGGAGTAAATGACTTCCTCCCTCTGCTCTTTTACTCTCTCTTTAACTTTTCTCAAGAAATTGGTCCCGGGGCATTTGCTTATGTTCTGTTTCTTTTGTCCTGAGTTTTAGGTCCAGGCAGTCAAGTTCATCAGACTGTGAGTAAACCATAGTGACCTTGGAGTCAGGAAGTCAGGAAGGATGGTGAAGCCAGCCAGTCCAGCAGAGATACTCTGTATAACCTGAATACCAAAGCCCTTTGGCATGACCATCTTTCCTCATTGATGGAGATCAATGCCCTAACCTGTGGGAGGGTTGAAGAGTTGGCAGAATCAGAGAGAAGACAGAAGAGAGTCTCTTGATTTCTTTTGGTCTCTTCAGGCTCTTTGGGTTCAGTAAGAACTTCAGATGCTTCTGGTTTCCAGAGAGAAGATAGGGAGTGTCAGTCCCACATCAGGTTGCTAAAGAAACCTGGAAAGAAACTGACATGAGAGGAGTTGGCAATGTTCATGATGTTCCTATCCCCAGTTTGCTACACTAGACACATTGGCAAATTTCCTTTTGGGAAACTAGGGTTCTCTTTCTTGATTTAACTGATTTTCCTCACTCTCAATGGGAGAATTCATTCTGTTATGTCTGGCATACAATCTAATATGTATGCTTCCTCTGATTTCTGTTTTGCTATTGAATGGAATTCTTTGCTACTTCTATGTGTGTATTCATTATGGAACTGGTATTTTAGTTGAAAAGGGAGTCAAATTCTTGGATCTAAAACTTAAAGTCTTCCTTTCCTCAATAAGAAACAGCAATCAGAAGCTTAGCCTAAATCTGAAAACTGCATCCCCTAGACTAATAATATTTAAGGTAACAGATAAATCTAATTCTAGCCCAATACTCCCTTTGTCTGAGAGCAGCAAAGTGGCCAAGCATTTGACTCCAACTTTCTACTTTTGCTACTGATTGGAATAAATGTCTGCCTTGGATAAGCGTGGGGAAAGAAGAGGCTAGAGATGTCTATTCTACCTTCTTTACTACACGTGGGGGGGCAGTCTTATTACATGTGCAGGATCTTGTGGGATGCAAAATTAACCTGGAACATTTCTTTCTCTTCTCTTTCCTTTGTCTCCATTTTCAGGTACAGGCAGTGATCTCCACCACACTTGGAGCCATGATGACCTTGGAGTCAACATGGCAGGTAGAATGGGAAAACTGGTTGGTCTGGCAGGAAAACTCTGAAAAGCCAAAGTGCCTGGGACCCAAACCCAAAGTAGGATTAGAACTGAGAAGGACAAATGAAACAGAACAAGACAAATATCTTAGTACATTTCTCCAAGCAAAGGTGAAAGAGAGAGGCAAGTAGAAGAAAGTTCTTTCCTTTCCATTAGTTCAGTTCATGGTGCTTACATGGTGAGTAAATTGGGATCCTTACCCTCTATACATAGCAGAAAAGAGCATGCAAGGAAAAAACATTTGTGGGCTAGAAAAGGATCTGGCTGAAAGAGACTGACCAAAAAAGAGCAATTCTATCAGTGTCTCCAGTTTTAAAGATGCAACCTGCTCCATTTTCACAGTCAGAGGAGGCTACATTCCTCCATCTTAGGACATCTAGGGCACCTCAGTAGCAGGCAGATCTGGCAATGCCCAGGCTTACAGAGTTTTGGCATTATAAGTTTATAACATTCAGTTCTGATGATTTTGTTGCTTTTGCCATTTACATTGCTTTGGTCATTGTACATATTGTTTTCCTGGTTCTGCTTACTTTACTTTGTGTCAGTTCACGTCCTACCACATTTCTTTGTATCCATCCTGTTGAGAAGGTGATGAACCATCTTCATAATGAAGATATTTATTAAGGAGTACAGTGTTAATCTGATGAAACCATGGATTGCTGAAATAAGTACTGTTATATCAAAGAGAGCCATGCATCATGAAAACAACAGGCTAGCATGGAAGGACTGCTGGTCTTCGAATCAGAAGATCTGAGATCTAGTCCTGGCTCTAACACTTCTTAGTTATATAACCCTGAACAACACATTTAACCACTGTGAGCATCCGTGTCCTTGTCAGAAAAACAGGAATCTTTATACTCCCTACATCAATGAGCTGCTGGCAGGAAAGAGATTTGTAAAGCTTTAAGTGTTATTTAAAGGTGAACCGTAATTACAGAGCTCTCTTTCTGCCAGAAGCAAAATAACCAATAATTTTTTACTTGCATTAATGATGATTTTATCCTTCAAAAGCTCTCTCAGATCTGCTCTCCCCAATTTGAGAGTGCATGGCATGCTACTCTAAGCTTTCCTTTCCTTTAACACAAAAATAGGAGGAAACAATAAAGGGAAATTATATTAAAGATCTCATTTTGAGCAACAAAGGAATTGGTTTTTGGAGTGAGTACTTCCCTCTAATGTTCTTATCATTTCCACTCAGAATCCAGTTTTTCTTTATTGGTGACAACCAGAACTTTCATGTCATTTCCCTGTATTGATTCCTTTAGCTTTAATGTTAACAGAAAGGAAAACTGGGGATAGTAGGCTGCCATCTACCCCAAATTTGGAGAGAACTGACACCAGAAGGTGTATAGAAAGTATCCACACATATTATCATCACCTATAAAGAAGCTATCTCTGACTTGTTCTCTACGTTGGATCTTCTTCAGAACATCCAATTTTTGTGAGCAGCTAGGTGTGGCACAACAGATAGAGTACTGCACCTGTTATCAGAAGATCTGAGTTCAAATGAGACCCCAGATGCTTATTAACTGTGTGATCTGAAACAAAACACTTAACCAGTCTGCCTCAGGTTCCTTTACTGTAAAATGTAGATGACAATAGCACCTACCTCCCAGGGTTGCTGTGAGGATGAAATGAGATAATATTTGTAGATTACTTAGCACAGTATTTTCCATACAGTAAAAGCTTGCTAAATGCTTTTCCCTCTCTCCTGCCCCCATGAAAAAGGGAACATCTTTGAAATGTGTGTCTTCCTTTTGTCTTACTAGATTGGATATTGATGATCACAAGGTCATCCAGATGCTCTTGTTTGTGGGTGATGTTGTTGCTAATTACATCTTGTCCTGAATCATTTCTTATGTTTTCAAAACAGAGAAATGTAAGTCAGATGTTAGCCTAGGTGGGGGATTCAGTACTGACTGATTGGTCAGACCCCCAAAATAGTAAAAAATGGAATGATGACACTCTGAATGAGGTCCCTAGAGGATGAACCTTAGTGATCTGTCTTTGGACTCATAATATTCAGCATCTTGATTAATAACTTTTATAAAAACATAGATGGCATGCTCACCAGGTGTGTCAGTCAATACCACGAAACTGAGGAATAAATTATTATTTGGGATGAAAAAGCTCCAAAATGGTGGCAATATACTAGAATAAAAAAATACAATAAGATAGAATTTAATGGGATAAACATAAAGCTTGTCACAAGATGGGGTAGGTTAGACAATAGTTGTAGCAAGGATCTGGGTGGTTTGAGTGAAGTGGAAACTCTCTGTGAGTGAAGTGTGTGATCTAATAACTCCCTAAAACGATGTGATTCTAGGCTGCAGTGAGAAAGTAGTTGTGTCCAGGATGAGGGAAGTGATAGTTCTGCTTGTATTTGATAGAAAGCTATCAGGCTAAGCCTTCTCTTCTCCAGGCTAATTAAATATTGCTAGTTCCATGAAATGAGCCTTATATGACTTGGTTTTGAGACTTTTTGCCCCTGTGGTTACTCTTATCTGGTCATATCTTTCCTAAAATGAACACAGTATTCCAGAAGTGGCCAGGGCAGGGCAGAACGTAATAGAGTAATAATTATTATTATCTGATAATTATAATTATTATTATATATAGCATATTATATTTATCTGATTATTATTAGATGATCTAATATTCATTCTTTATATAGCACTTTAAGGTTTGCAAAACACTTTACAAATATTATACCATTTTATCTTCAAAACAACTCTAGAAGGTAGATAGTATCATTATTCCTATTTTACAGATGAGAAAACTGAGACAGACTGAAGTTAAATGATTTGCCCAGTGGGATATAATTAGTGAGGATCTGAGGTTGGATTTGAACTGAGGCCTGGCGCTCTGGTTCTAGGGTTCTATCCATTGTATCACCTATGACCCTCCCCCAATTCCTGACGTGAATTCTCCCTGAAGAGTGATAATTCTATCCCTGATCCTTAGCACCTTTTGTCATTTACAAAAAGCCACACATTCATTTATACATTTATACTCTGATGCTATTTATACACACACTAACCCTTCCATTGCTCTCTTTTCTGTTTATCCTCTCATCCTTCACGCTTAACAACAAACATGGTAGTTCTGATCTGCACTGGAGTGGGGCAAGCTACTGAATTAGCTCCATTGATGTAACTACTGACATTGTGTCAAAACCATTCCGTGCACATTGCAGACGTGTTCAATTTGTCTGCAGCTTTCAAGTCTGCACTTCTCAGCAAAGTATCTAACCAGATAATAGCTCCACAGACTGGCATTTATGCACTCAAATTGCTCAGACATTTCCTGGTGGAGCAGAAAGGCTGGTATCTGTAGCCTGACAAATGCCTCCTGTGTAAAAGGATTAGGCATATTTGTAAGTGCTTGTGTTGGCTAGCTCCACTCTGGATTAGTGCTGGCTGGAGGGCTTGGAGATGTCTATTAGGATTCAGAAACTAGCAGCATTGAGACTGGTGATGTCCCCTTAATCAAATCTGCTCAGTGAATAAAATAAGAACATTTTGGCTTGGGGTGGGAACAGTATGAAGATGGCAAGGGAATATAATTACTTTTATATTTGAAATTTGTGTTTAATGCCAATTTAGAAGGATGAATAGGGTGGGATGGAACCTATTGCCTTTGGTTTTATTCAGTTCAACAAGAATTTATTAATTTCCTGCCATATGTCAAGCACTGAGCTAAGCACTAGGGATAAAGACAAAATGAAAGGATTCCTGCCTTCAAGGAGCTTATCTTCTATTGAGGGAAAACAATAAATATGAAATATGGACAAAATAATTCTTCGGGGCAGGAGTGAGGACTCTAGTAACTGGGGGTAGGATTAAATAAGTATAGAAATGGAATTTGGGCTAAATGTTGAAAGAAGCTAATAATTCTGAATGGTAAAGATAAGAGAAAACTTTCTAGACTTGAAGGACTTTTGGAGATGGGTGATGGAATTTCATATGGAGGAACTGCACATAAGTCAGTTTGACTGCAAGTTAGGGTAGGTTAATGAGAATAATGGACAATAAACTTGAAAAAGTAGGCTAGAGTCAGATTGTGAAAAGTTTTAAAAACCAAACAAAGGCATTTGTATTTTTTTTCCTAGAGGCAAATGGGAACTACTGAAGGGTCTTGAGCAGGACAGTCAATAGTCAGACATATTTTAGGAATATCAATTTGTCAGCTATATGAAGGATGGATTAGAGAGGGAAAGAGACCGTAGGTCACAAGACCAATTGAGAGGTTACTGCTAATAGATATATGCTCTGAAGGAAAGGGAAGAAAAATACATCCACTCTTTGGATCAATTTCACTTTTTTTCTTTTCCATTTCATCAGGGTTTGCATGGTTTGGAGAAGATAAACTTTTTTAAAGAGAAAACTTATCTGGTATATTATATATCTTTTTTTTTCAACTTTAAGGTCTAGTTCACAAACTGCTTTATTCCTTGTTTCTCCAAGAAAGTGGGGAGAGGAACGTATCTTTCACTGTCTTAGTATCCTCCATGTTCCAGTGGCCTTCACATAGTAGGTACCATAGTTGGAACATAATGGGAATGCTTAGTATCACTGTCCAACTTTAAGTTCTCCAGACTCTTTTCTAATATGTAAATATTTTTATGCTTCATAGCTATTTTATGCAATCAGAAACTGCTAGTGGGAAGGGAACTTAACAGTCAGTCATAGGATCAGAGGATCATTGAGCTAATGGCGACTTCAAAGGTCATCCAGTCCAACCCTGTCATTTTACAGATGAGAAAAGTGAGGCCCAGGGAGGTTGTGACCTGCCTAACATCATAAAAGAAGCAAACTTGATAGGCAGAATTTGAATCTAGATCCTTTGACTGAAGAGTGAGAAAAAAAATTATTAAATAATCAATTACTAGGGAAATCCAGAGTTTTTTCTCTTTCTATTTCCTCATTCTCTACTGGGTCAAGTCGGGCATCTGAAGGACATTGCTGATGAGATTGGATTAACTTTCTCCTCAATCTTGTTCAGATCTCACCCAAGTTGGAAAGTCCATTGTGTTCTATTCAGTCTAGGGTGGAAGATGTGGAGGTGGTCTGAGAAAAAGAGTGATGGGGTCATGTCCCCCAGCCTCTCATTAGAATGGTCCACCTCTCATTATAATATTCATTCTTCCCCTTTTTGTTAATCAGAATTAATTGCTACCCTCAAGAACACCCTCTTTTTCAAGGGCATGTAAGCATTGACTGGGTTCCAAGAGTGATCTTTGGCATTCAGGAGTGTCACTGACCTCTTTTAATAATTATCTACTGTTATAATTAATAAAATGATTAATTCCCTAGAGACTATATTTTTTTCTTCGTACGAGTCAGTGTTTTTTTTTTTTTTGTGTTGTACCATGACCAGAAGTCATTTAGTTCAACATGTACTTAACGATTTCCTTGATAAACAGATATTCAGCCTTCATTTGAATTTGAAGTCTTCCAGTGAATGGAGGACTTACTATTTATTGAGGTGACTTTTCCATTTTTTGAGTCTCTCAGATTGTTATTTTTAAACTCAAATCATCTCTATGATTGCCACTAATTGTTCCTAGTTCTCCAGTTTCATGCTGAGAATAATAAGCCTAATCTTTCTACAAGAAAACTCTCTCTTACTCTATCTAAAGACTTCAATTTTATGCCTTCTAAGTCTTCATTTTGGAACTTCATTAATACAGTTTCTGTGTATGAACCTGATACTACTAAGGGAGAATTTGTTGAAGCACACTGAACTGAACAAGTAATGACTCCAAACTGCAAACATTACATTCAAGACCCTGTGTAATCTGGTACTACCCTATCATTCCAGTTTTTTCTGCTGCAGTACCCCTTAATGGGTTCTGTGCTACTGCAGCCTAATTGAACTACTCTCTGCTATGCCGGTGTTCGTCCTTCATTGCTGAAGAAGACCATGCCATCAGAGAAATAATGACGACTTACACTTGACTTTGTTTTGAGTGAGGGAGGGCTGTGCACCCTCACTTGTCCTCCAGAGTCATCTGAATCCAGTGATCAGATATTCATCAGGATGACTGGAGATGACCTAGGATGAGGCAATTGGGGTTAAGTGACTTGTCCAAGGTCACACAGCTAGTGAGTGTCAAGTCTCTGAGGTGAGATTTGAACTCAGGTCCTCCTGACTCCTGCACTAGTGCTCTATCCACTGAACCACCTACTACCCCAGAGCTGCTTCTGTTATGCAAATATTCTCTAAATGGGCTGGTCCATACTATTCCTTATACCTCCCTTCATGTATAAAATTCCTTTTATTGAAAGTGTATCTCAAAATGTAGCTTTTCCAGAAAGACTTCCAGGATCCTCTTAGCCAGTAATTTTTTTTTTCCATCTTGGACCTCACCCTAGCATCTTGTTCTTATGAACCTTTTTCTCTATTATTTTGTAATATTGTCATTTACATCTGTGTCATGACTCACTGAACTGAGGCTTCTTAACTTGAAATTGACGATGTATTTTTAATACCTGTATTTCAATGAAAATAGATTCATTATAATCCTATGTATTTTATGCATTTAAAAACCTTATTTTAATAAATGATCCATAGGTTTCCCTAGACTGCCATCAGAGTCCATGACACACAAAAAGACTGAATAATTCTTGCCCTAGACACTAAGTTTCAGAAGGTAGGCTTTATCTTCATTTAATCTTGCTAAAACTGTGCTTTGTATAGAGTAGTCATTTAATCAATACTTGTTCATTTGATTTGAATTGAATAAGCTTACAGAAATAAATATAATTAACATATACTTCTGTACTTTAATGCATCCATTATCTGTTGATGTGTGTACTCAAATAGAAACCCATCCTGTGTGACTCCTACCTATGTATCCCCCAAAATCTTTCAAGAAGGACCTGCCTAGCATATGGTGGAAATGGCATAAAGGTGACATTTATGCAAATACAGTTATATTTTTCTTGCCTTTCTTTCACATGTGTCTTTTGCAGTGGGTTGGAGGCTTTATCTTAATATACAGGTCTCTAGCATCCAATGAATAATTTGTAGATAGTACATAATAAACTCACTCTGTGTGTATGTATGTATATAAAAATAACATATATGTATGTATATATGTATATGTATGTATTTACATACATATATGAAAAGGGAAGCACAAAAAATGGAGGTCAGTGATTGAAGTGATTAGAAGAACAAAGGATTGGGAATCTAATTATTGGAGTTCTTATTCTTCCCCTGATTTCCTCTTCTTATGGGAATCCAGAGGTGACTCCTGTACCTACTTCTTCCTCACTGGAGACAAAGATAGTGTTGAATACACTTGACAGCAGAAAGAGAGATCCCAGTTGACTGAGTTGCTGACCACAGCTATGTTTCTGTTTTGTCCCCAAGAGCCTAAGAGGTAACATTTGGGTTCTACAGCAACTATTCTTTAGAAGTTTGCAGTTAATTTAGATCTATTGAGTTTAAAGGGATTACCTTCTCTTTCTCGGTAGTAAATAAAGCTGTAAATAGCTTGGTGAAATTGATTAATGGTTCTAGTTCAGCTAAAGCGTTTAGTCAATTCCCAAAGTTGTTCTTTGGATACTGGCTTCTATGGAGAAGAGTTGAATGCCATCAGATACAAAGCAAAGATGTAGAATCGTATTCTAGTTTCAGTTACTTACTCTTGCCTTCTGACTCCGCCCAATACATAGGCATGATTGGAGTGGATTTTGTTGTTCTGACCTCTTCTAATAAGAAAACTGAGCATAAATAGCTAATATGGAGAAAGCTTTAGAAACAGGGTGGTGAGGTGGAAAGAGGCTGAACTAGGGTGTCAGGAGGAAAGATTTTTATCCCTCCAGCAAGTCTGTCCCTAGTTAGCACTATATAATCATAGATAAATCACCTCATTTTTTTCTCCAAATCTGTTTCTTAATCTGTCAAATGAAAACTTTATAGGGTTGTTATAAGAATGGGATTGAATGGGATAGGAGTAGAAATTTCATTGGCATTAGGAAATCTCAATGAGGAAACTCCCTCAACTAATATAGATCAACATTTTTTTCTGTAACTAATTGCATAGAGTCACTGAGGTTAAATGCCTTACCCACCACCATTCAGTTCTTACAGCTTTAAGGTAGCAGACCATAAAAGATGTTGCTTTAAAAATATTTATTTGATTCACGTTTGGAGGTATAGTGTTTTCTTTAACCAAAGCATTCAGCAGGGCTCCAGAACATACCTATCACATTCTTCCTATGTACTCCTCTCCTTTGAATTCTAGTTTTTCAAAATTCCCTAACTTCAACTTGGTGGTGCAATGGATAGGGTGCCAGGCTTCAGTTCAAGTCTAGCCTTGGACATTTACTAGCTGTCCTGGGCAAGTCACCTAATCCTGTTTGCCTCATTTTCCTCATCTGTAAAACATGCTGGAGAAGGAAATGCAAACCACTCTAGTATCTTTGCCAAGAAAACCCCAAATGGGGTCATGAAGAGTCAGACATGACTGAAACAACTGAACAAACTGCTTCATTCCCTTGTGCATGTAGCGTCCCCTATTGCTAAACATTTTCTCTCTCTTTTAGCTTCTTCGTTGCAACTTCCTAGCCAGGATGCAACTTTTGGTGGATAAAGAATGAAGTTTGGAATTAGGAAGACCTAGGTAAGAATCTCACTGATGGGCTGGATGATTAAAGGGCAAGTTACTTAACCTTTCTATTTTATTTGTAAATAGGAGGTAGTTGTTTCTACCATACTATCTAGTGAAAACCTAAGATAATAGGAGTAAAGGGTTCTGCAAGCCTTAAAGGACTATATCAATATGAACTAGTATTTTCTCACAGCTACCGCTCTTGCCATCAAAGCCTTCCTCTGACTTATTTCCTCTTGGTCATATAGTGATCATGTACAAAGAAGAATGCCACTGGGGTCTCTTTACTAGACAAACATTACAAAGCTCTGTGGAAATCAAGGCCAAAAGTTCTATCTTCTCTTTTCCTCTCATCTTTTTTCTTTTCCTTTCTCTTTTCCTTATTTCTCTTTTGCATTTAAATATTTCTTTTCCCTTAACATATATCCCTTTCTCAAAACACATATAATTAGTTTATTCATATTATTAAAAATCATCATGAAATAATGATAGTACTTCACTTCAAGGATTCATGGTTTTTTAGATGTGGATCCACCCACATTCTCCATCTTAGAAATGGTCTCTATGAATTACTTTGTCTAAAAGAAAATCATTCCTTAGTGCTCAATACTTTGGCGATAATGAACCTGTTAACTTTTACTTAGGATGGTCTGTGGACTTCCCATCCATCATGGTGGCTGTACTTGAACACTTTCCAGCTTGATTTAGATGGTAAGAACATATAAGCAAATCATCATAGAATTTCATAGTTTGAAGGCACTTTAGTAGTCATTTAGCCCAATCTATACCCACCAGAAGAAAACTCCTACCATAATATGAATGACAATGGCCAGTTGTTTAAACATTTCTAGTGAGGAATAACCTCATGTTTGTCAAAGCAATTCATTTCATTCTTGTATTGTTAGAAAGTTTTTCCTCACTTCAAAGCTATATTTGTATCTTATAACATCTACCCATTGCTCCTAGTTATGCATTTAAACCTGATACCTTTTCTTGGTAGTTTTTCAGATTCTAGATGACAACTATTTTGTCCACCCTCAATCTTCTCATAGCCTTCTAGGTTGCCAAGACACTTCTGTACAATGGTGAGATATCAGAGAAGTATTTGTTGGAAGGATTGACAAATGGATGAATAATGCCGATGCTATATTATCTTATACATTACTACTTATTTAGGGAGAACTAAGGATTTTCAAATCTATTATCTCATTGAATCCTTATAAGAGATCTGTGAGATAGTTGTGGGAAGGATTACTCTATCCATTTTACAGATATGGAAATAAGGCTGAGACTGAAGTGATTTGCTCCTTATAACTTCCATTCATTATTTCTGGTTCTGTCAGATGGAGAAAATATTATTTCTCTTCTATTGTAGTTGACATGTGTGAGAAAAACAATAGTAAAAACAGTAACAATAACAACTAGAATTTACATAATGCTTTAAGGTTTGTGAAGGGTTGTGTATACATATATATGTATATATATACACATACAGACACACATATATACATATACATATATGTATATATATACACATATGTGTGTGTATGCGTGTATATATATATATGTGTATATATATATATATATATATATATATATATATATATATATATATATATATATATATATATATATATATATATATATAATCTCATTTGAACCTCACAGCACACCCAGGAGGCAGCTGCTTTGATTTATCCCCATACAGATGAAGATACTGGGACTGAAATTGAGTGACTTACCCAGGGTCACCATTATTAAATGTCTAAAGCAGGATTTGAATGCAGGTCTTCCTGACTTCAAGTCCAGTGCTTTTATTACCAGTGCCTCCTGGGTGCCTCAGTGCAAATTCTTGAAAGGAGCTATCATGGTCCTGCTAGGCTCCTCTAGTGGAAACATGACTGGTTCCTCAATCTTATCTTCAGGTGAGTGATCCAATAATGAGTCTCTGCACTATCCTGGTTTATCTTCTCCCAGAGTTCCATTCCATAAATGCCCCTCCTAAATTATGTGGTCCGGAATTAAGCAGGGAGCTTCCTTATGTCTCAGTCACCTTATGAGGTAATCCTTTTCCTCAGTGGTCAGCTATGTTCTTCCCTTCTCTTTCCAAAATCTAGCAGTATTTAAACAGTCTTAAACCATAAAATCACAAAATTTGAAATTTGGAAGGGACCTCAATGTTCATCTATTCCCACATTAAAGGAATCCCTACTATATCATGCATAAACAGTTTGAAAATTATGGAGAATCCATAAGAAGGAAACAATCTTGTTAGGGTGAAAGGATAAAAAAATTTGAAATCAGGAGATTTGGTTTCATATCTGGACTATAACACTCATGAACATTTAGCTATTTTATATTTCAAAAAAAATTATCTCCCTGTGCCTCAGTTTCCTTCTCTGTAAAATAAGGGAAAATAGACCAGATGATCTCAAAGACCCCTATTATTCTAACATTCTTTGATTCACAGTTCTAACTTAATTAATGAATAAGTCAGATCAAAGGAAGCAATAGTAGTTAAAGGGGAAAAAAAAGAGAAAGAGAAAGCGAAAATTAGTTTCAAAGTGTGGATGTTAATGACTTGCTCTGGATTTGAAATGCCAAGGGGGTCTATCAATCAGAACACAAAATGAGGGATAGAAACAAATTAACACAGAAACCCTACCTCCTTTTGATTATCTGTAATAGGCCCAAGTTCTTGTAAGTTATTAATAGCAGCTAGGAAGTTAATTTGCTTAAGCTATTAAAGACTTCCTCATGGCAGCCTTTGTAAGGTTAGAAGGGCAGATCATAGAGGAACTTTGGTACCAAGTCATGAGGACTAATTGTCCTTTTCATTAATACTTGTAGGGATAGAACGTGAAGATCAGATTGGTAGCCCATAAAAGTTGGACTTTGCTCATAAGTGGGCTTCATTAAGTGATTGAGGCCAAGTCCTCTCCCACCAGCCCATATGCTCTCTCTCTCTCACACACACACACACACACACACACATACACACATACACACATACATAGAGTACATCCTAAACTTGCTCCCTAATGCTTTTCACAGAGAGATCCAAGTAAATATCTAGATAGACAAAGTCTTCCATGCCTCTGGCCCAAGTTTGTCATCCTTTTCTAAATTTCCTCACCAATCTCTGCTTTCTGTCCAGCTGGTCCATAGAATGTACTCATGACAACTTTCCAACTTCCTATCAGTTCCTATAAATCTGAAAATCATACCTCAGGAAATAGAGGTTTCACCTCCCCGGAGAGATGTTCAAGAAGGGACTGAATGACTGTATAGAGATGTGGCAGAAAAGATTCATGGTCAAGTATGGATGAGATGGCATATTGTTTTCCTCCCAGTTCTTATATTCTGAAATTCCATAATAATATTGCTTCTATATCTTCTACTACAACACTATCATTTAAAAAACACTTATTTTTCTGTATTTTGTGGCTTTTAAAGGAAAAGAAAAGATGAATTGTAGACTTAAGAAAGTTAGCAAATGAATGCATATTTGTAATGAAGGAGATTAAGGAGTCAAAGATATTATAAAAGTTTGAATCTGGGTGTCTAAAAGAATGGTGGTGTTATCCACTGAGATTAAGAAGTCAGGAAGAGGCCTTCAGAGGAGAAGATGATGAGCTCAGTTTTGGATTTACTTATTTTAGGTACCAGTGGGACATCTAGATGGAGATATTCAACAAGTAGTTGGTCGTGTGGGTTCAAGAGAGAGATTAGGGTTTATTATGTTAGTTTTGAGTCATCTACATTAATATTGTAAGTGAGTAAATGGAATAACCAAGGGAAAGAGCATAGGGAGGGAAAAAAGAAGTCTAAGGCCCAAATCTTAGAGCCTACCCGTAATTTATGTGTGAAGAAGTATGAGAAATCAAAGGAGAACAAAGACCAGAAGATGGAGCTGCTTTGGAAAGGGAGGGCTGAGTATCCAGAAAAGAGTGAGTGATCAAAAATGTAAAGAGCCCCAGAGAAAGATGAGCACTAAAAGTAGAAATAACAGTCAATAAAAAAAATGAAAACCAAAAACTTTGGTTTGGATTTGGTGATTAGAACATCATCGATGACCTTGAGAGGAAGCTCCTCAATAGCATAGTGGGGAATAAATTCAGATGACAAGATATTGGGATGGTGAGGAAGTGAATGTCGACTGTATAGACTCTTAGTTTTAGGGGTCTAATGATGACTAGAATGGCAAACTTAAGATGATAGCTACAGACTAAAACGAGCTCTTGTCTTCAAAATATTGTAGCAGCCCATCTGCTACTTCGGCCATTTAGCAGATGTGACTTTTTGCTGTAGTTAGTCATTTAATGAACAGTTCCTGGTTGCCCAGCAAGAGTTGAAGTACCCTGAGGACAGGGTATGTGGCTTCCACCTCTTTCTCTCCTAAGGGCCTAGCACAAGTTTGGGGCTCAGTATAAGTTTAGGATGTTAATTGGCGGTGGTGACCTGAACTTCAACTGCTCTTTTACATACCCGCAATTGCATTGATCGGCTTCTCAGTGAAGTATTTTTAGAACTACAGCATTTTACCAAGCACACATATCGAATCTGGGAACCAGATGGGTCAACCACAGTGTCAAGATACTTTTAAAGGGCCTCTTAGATAAAGTTGTCTCCTGTGACTTTAGCAAAGCAGCACAAAGAGAAGCAAACAGCATCCTTTTGCCAAATTTCCCATCAGTTAAACGCAGAAAGCTTCAGACTTCCAGGAAAAAAATGTCAGGCAGATAAAAACATGAGGTTTGATAGGAAATGTAAAACTTAGAGCTGATTTCAAAAAAGAAAGACTTTGTAAACCTAATCATAATAGTTAGCATTCATACAATCCTTTAAAGTTTGTAAAGCACTTTACAAATATTTTCACATTTGAGCCTCACAACAACCTTATGAGGTAGGTAGTATCGTTATCCCTACTTTGCAAATGAGGAAACATTATATGATTTTTTCTTAGTCACTTAGGTGGTAATTTTTTTCTGATTTCAGGTCCAGAGTCTAATCTACTGCACTATCCAGATTCAAGTTTACTTGAATGCTACTCTAAATATTTAAATATTTAAACAAGTCAGAAGTTAATATGCTATTGTCCTTTTAAACAAGCAAAAGAAACACTTTGGAAAACTGCTGTCTACCATGGTAGCAGTAGCAATAATAACACCATTAATAATATCAGTATTTTTGTTCATCTCTTGTTTTTGAACTGGACCAGTGATATTAGTGATGTCTTAACTTGTTCACGAATTGAACTTAAGTGAGAGAGAGTTACATGTAGTTCTCTGCCTCACCCTCTCTTCCAGTCATCAGATTTCAATGGCAAGACAAGTCAAGATGACTGGTGATGACCTGGGCTTCAGTAGATGACTTTTGTGTTTTTGATGTCTGACCAAGCTCTGATCAACCCCACAATATGAGTTACTCAGGGAGTCTTAGCACCTCTGGTGGGATGGCTTGCTGAGCCCTTTTCAGAGCTGTTCATTCACCTTTGGTGTCTACTTGTGACTCACCCTTTACCTGTGGCTCCAAGAAGCTTTACCATGAGCAACAGCCACACCCTGATATAACCATCTTGACAAGCTAGCTAAACCAGATTGAGTAACTGACGAAACTCAAACTCACTGATGAATTAAAGGGATGTCTACCCCAACCATGTGAAGACTTCCCCTGGTAGAATGGTCAGATGAGAATAATTTGTTCCAACAGCCATGAATCAATATACTATCTACCTCAATGAAATCATTTCATCAGCCCAGGTATTCCCTCCACTAGTGTCTGCATGCCTGCTCATCCGGTACCCTTCTACTACTAATCTTTTTATGTCTCCATCATAGAAAATCCATCCAACACAATGAAGATATTCTTCTAGTTTGCTCCTGTCACTGAAACGATCATCAAAATTATGAGAATAGTGACTATGTGACTTTACTTAAACTCTAGTATATCTCTTTTATCTCTAGGCTAAAGGAACCTTAGAGGTCATCTTGACCAACTTCCATGTTGTACGGATGAGGAATCTGATGCCACAAGAGGTTAAGTGACTTGCTCAAGAACAGAGACATGGTAAATGGATAAGAGGCAGAGGAAAGGTTTGAGCCCAGGAGCTCCAGTTTCAAATTCATGTCAGTTTCCACAGAACCCCATTCTCTTGATCAACTATACACTAATACTTTTCCCTTTTAGATTCTGTTTATGCACTATATATGTACCTTGATATTTACATATTTTATCCACATTAAATATATTATCCTGGAAAGCAGAGATTATTTTGCTTTTGTTTGGTTTGTTTATTTTTCTGGTGAATACTATGGATTCTTTCTCATAATAATGTTTTTAAATCCATAAAATAAAATACATGACATTATAAAGGTAACCAACTATACTAATGTACAGTTTTTAAAGTTACAATTAAAAGCACATTCTTAATCTAGCTTAAGAAATTCTTGTTCAGAGAAAAGGAATCAGAAGATCCCAGTGAGATGGGCTCTCATAAGCTATCTGGTTCCAAGGGTACCTTAACACGACTCCTATTTGGAACAGACTTCTTCATGAGAGAGTGTTGTATACCGGCAGGAATTACATGAACTGATGAAAAGTAGGGTAGGATTAGGAGAACACAGTACATAGTAACAACAACACTGTGCAATGATCAACTGTGATTAACTTAGCTCCTCTCAGAAATACAGTGATCAAGATAACCCCCAAAGAAGCATGGGAAATGCTATCTACCTTCAGAGAAAGAATTGATGGAGTCTGAATGTGGATCGAAGCATGCTATCTTTTTATTGTCTTTAATTTTTTCATAGTTTTTTCTCCTTTTGTTCTCTTTCTTCTTTTGTAATATGACTAATGTGGAAACATGGTATATATAATTGTAAAAATATAACCTATATCAGATTATTGTTTTAGGAAGGGGGTGGGGAGGGAAGGAGAAAATCTGGAATTCAAAATCTTATAAAAAGTGAATGTTAAAAACTGTTTTTACATATAATTGGAAAAAAAATACTATTAAAAAAAAGAGTGTAGCCTAGTGGAAAGTGTTTTGGATTTGGAGTTAGGGAGCTTTAGTATAAACCTTGGCTTCCTCTTTTATTATGTGTGTAGCCTTAGGCAAGTCCCTTAAAGCTTCTGGGCTTCAATTTCCTTATCTAAAATGAAGTATTTGTTCTAGAAGGTCTTTTGGGTCCCTGACACTTATAAATCTCTGATCATATAATTTTATAGTTGTGGAAACTAAGGAAGGGGGTGGGGGAGTTTCTCATTAAGGCCAAGGCCACAGAGCTAGCTAATGGCAAAAGCAGAACTTGAACACAAATTTCCTAACTCCCAATCCAAGGCTCTTTCCACTGAACCACACTGCTTCTCATTGTATTCTCAGGCTGGCCTGTTATTTTGAAACTGTTCTTGAAACTCAAGAAGGAAAATGAAAGAAGGGGTTGCAGGCTTGCCAAGGACTTTCTCTGAACTGCTTGCACGTCCTAAGTCACATTATGCAATCTTTTGATTCCTTTCACAATTGGGAGTATCCTCTGCAAATGATTGTGAGGAGAACATGTGCAAGGATTATGCAAGATTTAAAAGTATGGATAGATTTTGATTTTTTCCAATGGAGGGAATGCCCAAATCAATGAGATCACAAAGCCCAGAAGTAGAGGACAACCCTAATTAGTTAAGTGCTTTCCTTTTGTCTTCCACATTGTTTACATGTATTTATTTACATGTCTCAGGAGAGATGAGTTTTCTGGATTGGAATGGAAGCATTCCATGGTTGGAAAGGGAACCTTTCCTAGATAAGAAAAAATGGAGGGGGGCGGGGTAGATATCAATAAAATGGAGTGTTTGCTTCTCCTTTCCCCCACCTACTCCATAATGAAGATGGTCAATTTGTGCATTCATTTATTTGTTCAATAAAGTGGGCAGAACCAGGAGAACATTGTACACAGTAACAGCAACATTATTCAATGATCAACTATGATTGACTTAGCTTTTCTCAGAAATACAATGATCCAAGATAATCCCAAGAGACTCATGATGGAAAATGCTATACACCTCCAGAGAAAGAACTGATGGGGTCTGAATGCAGTTCGAAGTGTGCTATTTTTCATTTTCTTTAATTTCTTCACAGTTTTTTCCCCTTTTTTCCTATTTCCTCATTTGCAGCATGACTAATATGTTTAGTATTATATTTAGTATTATTAGCAAACATAGTCTATGTGATAGTTGATTTTTACGAGCTGTGTTTCACAATTAGGAGAACTCAAGTCCTTCTGCTGACTGCCCAAGAATGGTGCACATGCTGCTGAGTAAGTAAGGCTGCCCTTTTCCATGCATGACAGATGTCACAGAATCAGGTTGAAATTACTTTATTTGAAGAATCATTTGTAAAAAAAAAAAAAAAAAATAGGCCCTACATAGCAAGAAGTACCTTTGTGTTCCTTCTGAATATATAATTGAAAATATTTTGTATCAATGCTCCTTAGGGATAATGGCCTGAAATTTTGTTTTTTCATTTTCTTTCTCAATGTGCTCTGTGTGTATGTCTACAATTCTAAGGCAAATTTTTCCAATCTAACCATTCAGTTCAAATGAGATAATATCTATTAAGTACTTAGCGTAGTGCTAGGCATATCACAGGTACTTAAGAATTCTACTCCAATTCAGCTACTATTTATTAAGCATCTACCGTGTGCCAAGTACTGAGGATCTAAAATTAAATGATCTCTGACCTCTTAATTGGGGAAAAACAATATGTGATCTTAGTTCTCAAAATCAGAGTGGTGTCAGAACTCATCTAATTCAATTTCCTTATTTTACATATGAAGAAACTGAGATATAGGGAAATAAAGTGAATTGACTAAGGTCAGACAGACAGTAAATATTAGAGATAGAACTTGAATCCGGATGCTCTGTTTCAGCAGTTTTTCTTCTATGCTATATTGACTTCCATTGTACAGATAAGTAACTATAAATTATAAAGGGTTACCCAAATGGGACATTCTGTACGCAAAATAAGCATAATTACAAAATGATGGGGAGGAGCAACTGTGATAATTGTGGTGTAGGAAGTCATTGATGAGCAGTGATTTACAGGAAACTGAAACTGCCTTCAAAATTTGGAAATGTAGGCTGAAGACAGACTAGGAAGGGCTTTCAGTATGATAATAACAATTACAATAGCTAATATTTATATAATACCTACTATATGCCAGGTCCTGTGCTGAGCTCTTTATAGTTATTTTCTCACTTTATCCTCACAACAGCCCTGGGAAGTAGATCAAATTCCAATCTCCATTTTACAGATGAGGAAACAGGCAGATTTAGGTGAAGTGGTCAAACAGTTAATAAGTGTCTGAAGTAAGATTTGATTCGGGTCTTCCTCACCCTAGGCCCAAAGTTCTGTCCATTGGCCTATGTAGTTGCCTCAGTATAGATGTTTCATTTACTCTGGCAATAATAGAGGACCACCGGGAGCCAAAATGGCGGAGTAGAAAGACTCACGTAGGCTAGCTCCAAATCCACAGCCTATAAATTTCCTGTAAAGAGAACTCCCCACAAATTCTGGAGCAGAGCAAGCATGCACCAACGCAGTGGAAGAGATTTCTGTTCCAGAGAGCCTTGGAGAGCCGTCCCCAGGGGTCTGTCATGCTGCGGACAGCGGAGTCCACCCCTGTGCTGCCCTGGCCACTTGGCCCCAGAGGAGCAGATCCAAGCAGGCTTCAGGAATGGAATCTCTGGTGGCCGCGAAGGTCCCTCTGCCCACAGATGCTACAGGTCAGTGAGAGAGATGTCTGAGCTGGTCGAGAGGGGAGTGGGGTGTCTCCGGGACTTGGGGCCCCTCAGGAGGCAGTGGTGGCCCAGGACTCCCTGAGCAGACAGGAGCTCCATTACCTAAGGTCTCTGCATAAACCCCCTGAGGGAACTGAGCCTGCGAGGCAGCCCTGCCACCACCCCAGCACCAGAACTTAAGCTCACATTGAATAGCACGGAAAACCCATTTGAATCTCAGACCCCAAGTACTAGCTGGGCAGAACTAGGTGGGGGTGCAGAGGAATCTCAGAAGTCAAGTAACTGGCTGGGAAAATGCCCAGAAAAAGGAAGCAAAATAAGACCATAGAGAGCTACTTTATTGGGGAAGAGATGTTCCTTCCTCCCTTCATTTCTGATGAAGAAGTACAATGCTTGCCATCAAGGAAGGACATGGAGGTCAGGGCCTCTCTATTCCAGACATCCGAGGTGGATGTCTGATGGCTCAGGCCATGGAAGAGCTCAAAAAGGATTTTGAAAATCAAGTTAGACAAGTGGAGGAAAAACTGGGAAGAGAAATGAGAGAGATGCAAGAAAAGCATGAAAAACGGGTCAATACCTTGCTAAAGGAGACCCAGAAAAATGCTGAAGAAAATAACACCTTGAAAAATAGGCTCACTCAATTGTCAAAAGAGGTTCAAAAAGCCAATGAGGAGAAGAATGCTTTCAAAAGCAAAATTAGCCAAATGGAAAAAGAGGTTCAAAAGCTCACTGAAGAAAATAGTTCTCTCAAGATTAGAATGGAACAGATGGAGTTCAATGACTTTCTGAGAAACCAAGAAATCATAAAACAAAACCAAAAGAATGAAAAAATGGAAGAGAATGTGAAATATCTCATGGGAAAAACAACTGACCTGGAAAATAGATCCAGGAGAGATAATCTAAAAATTATGGGACTACCTGAAAGCCATGATCAAAAAAAGAGCCTAGACATCATCTTCCATGAAATTATCAAGGAAAACTGCCCTGAGATTCTAGAACCAGAGGGCAAAATAAGTATTGAAGGAATCCATCGATCACCGCCTGAAAGAGATCCAAAAAGGGAAACTCCTAGGAACATTGTGGCCAAATTCCAGAGTTCCCAGCTCAAGGAGAAAATCTTGCAAGCAGCTAGGAAGAAACAATTCCAGTATTGTGGAAATACAATCAGGGTAGCACAACATCTAGCAGTTTCTACATTAAAGGATCGAAGGGCATGGAATAGTATATTCCAGAAGTCAAAGGAACTAGGACTAGAACCAAGAGTCATCTGCCCAGCAAAACTGAATATAATACTTCAGGGGAAAAATTGGTCTTTCAATGAAATTGAGGACTTTCAAGCATTCTTGATGAAAAGACCAGAGCTGAAAGGAAAATTTGACTTTCAAACGCAAGAATGAGAAGCATGAAAAGTAAACAGCAAAGAGAAGTCATAAGGGACTTACCAAAGGTGAACTGTTTACATTCCTACATGGAAAGACAATATTTGTAACTCTTAAAACTTTTCAGTATCTTGGTAGTTGGTGGGACCACACACACACACACACACACACACACATACATACATACACACACGCACATGCACGCACACATGTACGCGCATGCACACATACACACATGCACACACATACAGAGACAGAGAGCACAGAGTGAATTGAATAGGATGGGACCATATCTTAAAAGAAATTAAGGTAAATGGTGAGAGAGAAATGTAGTGGGAGGAAAGAGGGTGAAATGGAATGGGGTAAATTATATCTCATTCAAGAGGCAAGCAGGAGACTTTTTAGTGGAGGGAAAAAGAGGAGAGAGGAGAAAAAAACATGAATTTTACCCTCATCACATTCGACTAAAGGAAGGAGTAAAATGCACACTCATTTTGTTATGAAAACCTATCTTACAGTACAGGAAAGTGGGGGAGAAGGAGATAAGCAAGTTGTGGGGATGATGGAAGGGAGGGCAATGGGAGGAGGGAGCAATTTGAAGTCAACACTTGGGGAGGGATAGGATCAAAAGACAGAATAGAAACAATGGGGGGCAGAATAGGAGGGAGGGAAATACAGTTAGTCTTACACAACACGACTGTTATCGAAGTCATTTGCAAAACTGCACAGATATGGCCTATATTGAATTGCCTGCCTTTCCAAAGGGAATGGGTGGGGAGGGAGGGATGGGGAGAAGTTGAAGAAACTTCTTTAAGAAAGAAAGAAAGAAAACTTAAAGTTTTAGAAACAACTGTTGAGTATTGTTGATGCTACTAGGAAATAAGAAATACAGTTAATGGGGAATAGAAAGTCATCTGGCCCTACAGGAGAAAAGAGAAGATGGGGAGAAGAGAAGGGAGGGATGATAGAAGAGAGGGCAGATTGGTGATAGGGGAAATTAGAATGCTCGGTGTATTGGGGTGGGGGGAGGGGATAAGTGGGGAGAAAATTTGGAACCCAAAATTTTGTGAAAATGAATGTAAAAAGTTAAATAAATAAATATATATTTAAATTCAAAAAAAATATATAATAGAGGACCACCGAAGTTTCTTGGTTAGGGAATGAAGTGGTTAATTTGGCCACTACATGTCAGATAAATGGGAAAAAGGGGTCAATTAAGAAGCAATCAAAATAGTCTAGGTGAGAGATGATGAGGACTTGATTGAGGGGGAGGAAAAGTTGTTAGAGTTGAGAGATGTCATGGGGGATTGGTCAATAAGCCTTGACAGAAGAGTTCAGAGGATCATAGGATCATAGATACATAGCTGGAAGAAACCATTGAATCCAACTTCCCTTTTACATATGAGGGAACTGAGTCACAGGAAGGTTAAGGGACTTACTTAAAGTTGCAGGTGTCAAGCAATAGGGCCATGATGAAACCCAGGTTGCCTGGCTCTAATCCCAAAACTCTTTACAATACCATCTCCTTTTATGATCTTCATATGAATGGATTCCATCATGAGTCCACAGGCCTGTCAAATAGTTTCCCCTGAGACCCAAATTATTAATCCTGGGAGACCCCATGACTGCAGAGGTGATCAGTATAAGTTTAGAGAAAACATTCATTTGCCATGATGTCTTTTCTGACTGAATGTAAGTTTTGTGTGGTTTTTTGTCTACTCTTTTTGAAAAGGTGGCATTTGATGAAATGAAATAGTTGTAAATGCAAACCTAATAGTGTGCCCATAGGCAGATAGCTTCCCCTCTTAGAGACTCAATTTTCTTATCAGTAAAAAAGGAGGTGAAAATGGTTTCATGGCCTATTTCCTGGGGTTGTAATGAGGATCAAGTAGAACAATGGATGTGAAGTGTCCTGTAAGCTGAAAATTTCATGAATAGTAACACTTAGATGGAGCTGTAAGATTTTAAAAATGGCTTATTCTAGAAAAAAAAACCCATCCATTTTAGAAAGTAGGAAACTAAAGTTTAGAAATGCTGAAAGAATTCCAAGAGCTTATACACCTAGTTACTTTCTGGGATGGGATTCAAACTCGAGAGGTCCAGCATTCTTTGTCTTATACTCTACTGCCTCTTTTAAGTATTAGACGATGCTGTGGACGGCTATATGTACATAGCTCTCCTTACACACTCTCCTACAGCACCTTCTTCATGAAACCCTCTCTTTTCCCACCTATTGTAACAGTCTCCCCCTTAGGACCTTACATAGACTTTCAGTTTGCAGTTCTCTAATGTACATGTGCTATACTTGTGCTCATAGTGCTAGATCTGGAAGAGAGCTAACAAGGCACCGAGTCTAACCTCCCCATTTTATAGATGAAAAAACTGAGACTTACAAAGGTCAAGTGACTTTCCCATAGATATTAAATATTAGAGGTAGAATTTGAACCTAGGCTTTCTGAATCCAATATCAGCACCCTTTTCACTAATAATAATAATGGCTAACATTTATATAGTGCTTATTATATGCCAGACACTGTGCTAAATTCTTTACAATTATTATTTCTATTTGATCCAAACAGGGACCTTGGGAAGTAGGTGTTTTTATTATCCCCATTGCAAACAGGGGCAGGTGACTTGCCCAAGGTCATACATTTAGTAAATGTCTGAGACTAAATTTGAGTTTATGTGTTCTTACCTCCAGTCTGGCACTCTATCCACTGAACCAGGGTTGGGGAACTTGCAGCCCCAGGGCTACATGTAGCCTTCTAGGTCCTTGGGTGTGACCTTTTGACTGAATCCAAGTTTCACAGAGCAAATCATTTTATTAAAGGGGTTTGTTCTATGAAGTTTGCATTCAATCAAAGGGGCTCACTTGAGGATCTAGAGGGTCACATGTGGCCCCACCTCAGCCTGAATCATCTAGCTGCCTCTATTTTATCATGTATTTTAGTTATTTGTGTTTGTATATTATTTCCTTACTGTAATGTGCTGCATGAGAGCAGAGACTACATCACACCTAAACTTTGTACTTCTATCAGTACAGTGCTCTGCTATAAGTAGGGACTTCATAAATGCTTACTGAATGAATAAATGAACCATCTTCATTGTGGAATAGGTAGGGAAAAGGAGAAGAAAATACTTCCTTGATATCTCCCTCTCTCCCGCCTCTGCTTTTTTCTTATCTAGAACAGATTCTCTTTACAACCACATTTCTCAATCCAAAAAACTCATCTCTCCTAATATACTGATTTTCCTCTTGAAGGCATTTTTAAAAAATACACTAATATAAATATCTCTAGGTTAATCAGACAATAATGAATTTTGGAGTGACAAGTTACTTTGTAGAAGAAGACTTTATTGACAGAGGGAGTAGCCACATTGATGAAACCACAAATCCTCAAAATATTGATATAAGAAACTAGCTAGCAAGGCGGGAAAGCTAATAGTAGTGCCCCTTGGGCCCCCTCCAAACACATTATTTCAGAAGGCTTTAAAGAAACTATAATTTTTCTATTTCTGGATATAAATTAAATTAAATAATAAATTAAGTATACATAAATTAATGAATAAATAAATTAAGCAAAGAGAAGTTAGTGAAGTTACAAAGTGACTTCCTAACAGTATATTTAGCTTACTTATAGAATTTTATAGAAACAGAAATATATTAGATAATAGATATTATAATTATATATAAATTATGTTATCATAAAATGTAATAATTATAATAACAATCTAGAGTATTGGATGAAATAAAATAAAACCCAAATGAAGTTGGGATAAATGTAAAGACATACCACTTGGGTTCAAAAAATGAATGTCACAAATCCAAGAAGGGGTGGGCAAGAATTTGTTTGAAAAAGCTCTTGGGATAATGTCTGACCATATAACCTAAGGAGGCTACTGACATAATAAAAAGTCCTAAGTATAATAATATGATATTCATTCAAATTTTTGTGCTAGCAAAAACTGAAAATATAACGGGTGCCCATTAAAAAAGTGTGGCATATAAATCCAATGGGATATTATTGTTTCTTAAGAAATCATAAATATGAGACATTCAGAGACACATAAGGATTTACATACAGTAATAAAGTATGAAGAAGAAAGAATTAAGACAGTAAAATATTCAGTGACTACAATAATGTAAATAACATATGTAAGATTTTAAAATGTAAAATATGTGTAATAATATAAATAATGCTTTCAGGGGTAGTATCATATAGGGAGTGGAGAGTAATGTTTCTGACCGATCCTGGCTGGCTATGTAACCCTGGAAAAGTCAATGTATTTCTCATGGCAACAGGCACCTGTCTCTAAGATTATCAGTGGAAGAAGTACTAATCTGCATTAATAAAGGAAGTTTCTATTTATTTTGATGGGTATCACCAGTCAATGATGGGGCAGTGCCACCTTATTTTAAGGGATTCATCATATTTAAAGAATGGAATTCCATTCTTCTTAACAGAATGTTGCCTCCTCAATTCAGTCACAGGACTCACTGCAGCCTGCTTGTCCTGGCAGGAAATAAATATAGGAGGAACCCAATTCTAAACTTCTAGAAGAACAGGTAGCTGGAGCAGTGGACAGAGCCCTAGGCCTGGAGTCTGGAACACTTATCTTCATGAGTTTAAATCTGACCTCAGACACTTACTAGCTGTGTTATCCTGGGCAAGTCACTTAACCCTGTTTGCCTCAGTTTCTTCATCTGTGAAAAGAACTGGAGAAGGAAATGGCAAACCACTGCAGCTTCTCTGCCAAAAAAAACCCCATCTAAGGTCGTCAAGAGTCAGATGTGACTGAAATGATTGAACACAAACAATTGGAAAAAAGAAGGTAAGTAGCTGTAATCTGATAATTATATCACCAAGGATGGCTTAATAGGAAGTTTGTTAGTATCAGGTGCCTAGTAACTGGATTCCTGCTTGGCTCTCTCATTGAGTCAAATCAAAAGGCATTTATTAAGCCCTTGCTGTGTAGCAGGCACAGTGATAAAGCCTACAAATCAAGCAAAAAGCAATAGTCTCTGACTTCAAGGAACTTACATTATAATGGAGGAAGGTCACACTTAAAAGAGATGCTGAAAAGTGGAGCTGGGCTTTGGTATATGTCCCAACATGGTATTTTAGTCTCCCATGGGGACTTATCTCATTTCCAGATCTCCATTACTGGGTCTCTTATACCTCTTGTCAGGCCTTCTGTACATTATGTGCATCTGACTCTAAGAATTCTCATGACTACATTGCTTCCACTGATCACTTGCCTCATACCTCCTAGACTTCCATGCAGATTCTTGTCCTTGTGTGTCTATTATCCAAATGATTGCAGTTGCTTTTGTCCCATGTTCAGACAGTTTTTGCTGGACCGGGAAGGTCTATGTGGGCTCCTGGTCATGAACTTCCTTGGTACAAGTGATTATGGTGATTACCATTACTCTCTGAGAGAATCATGACTGTGCTTATAGATATTGACACCCTCCTTTATCTACTTTCCCTGGCCCCATCTTAGCATTCAATTCCATTTTATTTTATATCCCATTCCATAGAATTTAGAGTTGGAGATAATCATAGCTAGGGATCAGCTAGCCCTCCCTCTCTGTGCATGAAGTTCCCCTACAACACTCCTAATGCAAGATTCCATTTCAGTCTGAATATTTTGGTCAACCAGGAGCTACGGTGCAGGAGAAAGAACAGTGGATTTGCAGTCAAGATATCAATTGAAATTCCAGTTTTCTGCTTGCCGCCTGTAGGACTTTTGACAAATCACGTTACATCTCTGAGTTTCTCTTTCCTCATCTGTTAAACAAGTAGGTTGGTCTAAATAATGTTTAATGAGCCTCCTAGCTCCAAATCCTAAGACCTCATGAGCTGATCCATTCTATTTTTAGGTAGCTCTATTAAGGAGCATGTTTTATTGACTTGGAATCTGCCTCCTTGAAATTTGCACTCATTTTTCCTTTATTGTGGAGATAGCCAGATTACAGTCCCTCTTTCTTCAAAGTCAAGTTCTGTTCTTCAGGTTAAAAATCCCAAATTCCTTTGATATTCTCACATGGAAATGTCTGTACTTCCTCACCATTCTATCACCTTCCTCTGAATTATGCACTAGTTTGCCAATGTCCTTACTCAAATATGATACACCAAACCAATCACAATATCCCAGATGCATATTCACCAGGGCAAAGGAGAGTAGGACTCCAATCTCCTTTGCCATGTTAACACAGCCTAAACTTGCATTGTCCTTTTTAGGTAACATGTTAATATTTTAACAGAAAGAAAAGAAAAGGAGAAAACAAGCATTTAATAAGTGCTTACTATGTGTCAGATATGGTACAAAGCACACACTAAGTCCCTGCCCTCACAAAGCTTATATTCTAGCATGGAAAGACATTGTACAAAAAGGGTTTTTTTGAAGTATGGAAGCCAAAAGCAGTGCCAGGAGGAGAATAAAAGCTAGCCTGGGCCCCTCCACAAAGGGGAAGCCCTGGTAGGAACTATCAGTGGAAGAAGTGTATGGACCATAAAGAGGATGTTCCAGGTTGAGAACAGGGACCATCAGTACTTTGGTAACAGACTGGAAAGAAGACCAAAATCTTTTCCGTACTGAGCTGATTTTTCCATCAGCTTGCTTTTCCTTAGGAAGTTACAGAAGGAAAACATAAAACAAAATTATGCATTGGACTTGGGGTCAGGAAGCTTTGATTTTGAAGACTGCCTTAGATGCTAACTCTGTGACCTTGAATAAGTTACTTAAGCTCTCTTGGCCTCAGTTTCTTCATCTGTAAAATGAAAGAGTGAACTCAATCCCTAAGGTCCTTTCAAGCTCTAAATTTATTTGAACAATAGGAATCCATGCTTCTCTGATTTCTTTCCCAGTAACCGAATTAAAACTATTCCCTACTCTGGGCCTCTTTTTGTGGGATTACCATATGGCTCACTTCGCTTTCATTTCTCTTGAGAAAGAAACGGGAATGATCAATCTCATTCAAAGATGACACAGCTGAGTGCAGAGAGCTGTTAGATGAATGACTGTAGAATATAGAGAATAATGATATTAACATATATGGATATTGGGGACTTTTAAAAAAATGCTTTGGGAGGAAAGGAAATATATATTATATGTATTCACTTCTATTGAGAATTGTGAAGCATGCTGACTCTCTAGCATGGAAATAGTTTGATTGCAGATTGGTGCCTATTCATAATGAATTCGATGGTCCTGATTTATTTATACCAATTGTTTAAGGCATATGCTAGATATATGAAAAAAAATATATGTATGTATTTTAATAGATGCCAGCCTAAAGATAGACAATACCAGCTGAGAAAGGAAGGCGAAGCAGCAGTGGGAACAAAGAGAAAAGAGTTACCCAGAAAAAATGTGCACAGATCATGCCACTGAAATTCCTCACTGTCTTACTTTTTTAGCAATGGGGCCTCAAACAATGTTGCTTGTGCTGTCTGGACCAGTTTCCTAATCTGTGAAATGGGGATAACATTGCTTATTTTACAATAGATTGAGGTGGAAGGAAGTATCCTTGTGAAGAAAGTTATCAGTGAACCTCAATATACTAGAGACGTATGAGCTATCATTCTAATAAGAGATACAAAAACAACCAGTGTGAAACTTAGTTTTCCTTAATCAGGGAGGAAATAATTTTCCATTGAACGGTCTCCCTGCTTCAAATCTCTTCCTACTCCCTACAGTATTCTGTCAAAATTATTTGTGCCCTGACAATGTGGTACCACTGCTCAGAAAGAGCTCTTTCAGAGCAAGAATTTTGAATCAGAAGACCCAAATTCAAATGTAGCCCCTGCCCCTGCTACCTAACCAACTGCCTTAGGCAAGTCACTTTGCCTTTAGATTATTTTTCCTCATGTGTAAAATGAGAACTTTGGACTCGGTAGCTTCTAAGTTTCCTTCTAGCTCCATATGTTTGTTGAATTGAAGGACTGGTGATCATGAGCTGTTGCTAAACTAATGAATACCTTTTCTACCTATCTAAACTGCCCATTTTTTATCAATGGTAATTAAAAAAGAAGTCACAAGTAGTAAATAATGTTTCATTCATTGTCATGGATCACATGACATCAATAAACTTGCTGAAATACACCCATAGTGTTCTACATTATATCAATTAACATGAAGGTACAAGAATGGAGAAGTTCTATGGTGCTTTAGGGGTACATTCTTAATATATGGTGTCATTGTTCTATTAGAACCCTCTCCAGGTCATTGTTCTTCCTTAGAGTTACCACAGATAAAGGATAATAGGGTTTTGACTTTGGATACCTACATGGAATAACATGAGCAGGGGAAGGGGGGAGATGGGAGACAAGGAAGAGTGGGGAATGAGAGGTGCTTCCCAACATCTTATCTCATGATCTTTGTCCAATCTCTGCTACTATAAAGTAAAAATTCTTAATTTACCATTCCTAGGATCATGTAGCTTATCAACTCTTGTGCAGAGGCCATTTTTTCCCCAAAATCTTATGGAAAGATTTATAACTAAGATGAGGAAGAGGGACATTTTTCTCTAATATCAACATTTAGGGAGCACTGGATGACTACAGATACCTGACTTTAGTACCTAATTTGCTTGTTTGTTTGCTATTGGACCTATGATTGCATCAATGTGTAAGGAGTTTCTGGTATAGAGTTTCCTATGCTAATGCAACAAATGGTGATTGGCCCCTTCCCTACAACTTAGTCTTAGAGAGTTGCCAGGCACTTGAAAGACATACCTGGTGTCATACAGTTAGTATGTATCTTTGGAGATGCTTGAACTCAGGCCACTCTGCTACTGTGCCATGTTGCCCCTTCAGCACTTAGTTGGAAAGAATAATTATTTAAATTTGGACCCTTTCACAACACAGAATCATAGAATTAAAAGCCTAGAATTTTGAAGGACCCTAACTCACTCCTCAAAAAAGAATTCTTTCTATAGCATACATGATAAGGGTCTCCATTTCCTGCTGGATCCATCATAGGTGAGCTCCCTTAATAATTCCTCTCTTTCTGGTTTCCTTCTTCTCAGAAGTCCAGAACACCTTGATTTTTGCTTCTCTTTCCAGATAAGTTTTATGTTCTTTGTCTCAAGCGCAACAATTACCAGTTAGACTTCTGCATGTAAGACTAAAATAGTTTTGGAGAATAGGCTACTTTCTTTAGTGGGGTTTGATAGATGATCAGATAGCCAACTATGCTACCACATGGCTGCCACGGCTCTCTTCCTCTCTAATCAACTATTTCTCAGGTGCCAATAGGTCTAGCTTTATTTTCAGTGCTAATAAAGTACAAAGCAAGGGATGGAAGGGTCAGGAAAGTAAATTATTTTCTATGAGTGAAACTATTAATTCATTACTTATAATGTAAAAACTGATGGTAAGACTTTCTACTATTTCTAGGCCTGGACTCCATTTTCCAGTTATTTTTTTCTCCTTATAATGTTTTTGACTATGTGACAATAGGACTCATATTTTGAATTATGATTTTAATAGAGAACATGGCTTTGATTAGAGCTATCCATAGTCTTTTTTCTGGTCTCTGGAGAGAGAGTTAAGGTGGTTGATCTGGAAGAAACCTTGGAGGTCATTTTGGGAAAATATGGCCCTGAGAAAGGAATTGCTTTACTCAAGATCACCCAGGAAGGCAATGACAGAACTGAATCTTCTCATTCCTAGTGCAATACTCTTTCTATGGCACTATTCTACGCTCTCTTTCTACTGGCTCCCTGACAGCTGGGCCCCTTACTTGTGATTCTAGAAGAGCTGGAATGGATTTGAATGGAGTCAGTTACTCTTATTTAGTTTTTATGGACCGCCCCCCTCTCTGCCCCCTCCCTCCACTGGCTTGTGGCTGGGGACAAATACAGGCAGAATTAGGGGTGCTATCAAATAGGCAGAAGTTGGTTGGCCCATATAAGGAGAGGATCCAAGACAGGCAGCGGGGAAAGCAGCAAATTAACACCATACTCGAATGAACATGTCTAAGTAATTATCTAGTCAACTGCAAACCATAGCCTTATCTTTAGAGCTCCAGTAGAGATACTATCAGGTGCTTTAGGTAATGTGTTCCAGTTGATGTCAAGGTTCTCCAAATCCTGCTATGGGAATATGGCATTGATTGGATCCATCAAGTACCAGAAAACTCAAATACCCCTTCAGTGAAATGCATAATTATTCAAAAGAAATTTTTGAATCTCAAAGTAAGATACAATAATCTGTTTTTTAATTTTTTTATCAACAGGACAGATCATAGAAGACAGAACGATGATGAAGATATTCTACAGCTCTAAATTTAGCTTCAAATCAAATTTTGAAAGGCTGCGTGGGACAGTGGCTAGTGGGTTATGCTCTATATCAGGAATGGAGTTCACATCCTGCCTCTGACATATACAGGCTTTGTGACCATGGGCTAATTATTTAATCTCTCTTGAGTCCCACATTGCTCCCTAAGGTTTTAAGGATAATTGCAACACAAAGAAATCTTGATGTGGCAAACAGCTTAGCCATTTCAGCTGCCACATCATACTAGAACACATGTTGAGTTTGTGGTCTGTTAAAATACCCAGCTCTTTTTCACATGAATTGTTTTCTGACCAAGTACCAAGTATCTTTTTGTGAAATTTTGTAGTTCAAGAGCTGATTTTTTTTTAAATCACTACAAGCTTTTATATCTATTTCTATGAAATTCCATCTTTATAGATCATAGGATAGTAGACTTAAAAGCTAATAATAATATCTAACATTTATATAGAACTTTAAGGTTCATAAAGTACTTTGTAAATATGTTCACAATAACTCTGAATGGTAGGTGATACTATTTTTCCAATTTTGTAGATGAAGAAACTGAGGCAGGTAATTGTTAAGTGATTTCCCTGGGGTAGGATTCAAATTCAAGTCTTCCTGACTCTAGGTCCAGCCAGTTCTTTACTGGTCCAGATCTACTGAAACTAGAACTGGAGAGCATTGTAGAGTCCATCTGCCCCACCCTCTTCATTTTACAGCTGAGAAAAGGGAGTCTAAGAGATTAAGTGACTTTCCTGAGGTCACTTGAGTAGCTTCTCCAAGGCAGGATTTTCTATTAGGTCCTCTGACTTCAAAATTCTTTGCTATTTCTGTTTTTGCCATCCTGCCTTTAAAAATTTTATATGAATCAGTCCCCTTTTCCATCCCATCAAGATCATTTCTGGATATTGTCATCTATCCTGTTTGATATCCCACCCTCCTAATATCTCCATTCTTCATAGTATCTGAAAGTTCAATTAATATATTACCATTTGGAAGGGGAAGTAATAGTAATTAGTCATAGTCGTAGTCGTAGTCGCAGTCATAGTAGTAGTAGTAGTA
Source organism: Bettongia penicillata ogilbyi (assembly GCA_023548195.1). Lineage (NCBI taxonomy): Eukaryota > Metazoa > Chordata > Mammalia > Diprotodontia > Potoroidae > Bettongia > Bettongia penicillata. The sequence goes on from JAJHZJ010000426.1 coordinate 2,737,643, forward strand.
GTAGTAGTAGTAGTAGTCAGTAGCAATAGTAGTAGTAGTATATTTTTCATGATATAATAGAAGGGCCCTGAACAAGGAGCCAGATGATCTGAATCTAGTCAGGTTAATACATTTCATTTCATTGCAATTCCATCAGTAATTATTAAATGTCTGTTTTATATGAATAGCTGTGCTAGATGCTAAGGGTAGAAAATTTAAAAATAAAACAATTTCTCCCCTGAAGGAGCTTATATTCTACTTGTGTGTGTGTGTGTGTGTGTGTGTGTGTATTTATGGATGGATGTCAGGGGAGGTCAATGTACCCACAAAAATAAACGCAAAATATATACAAAGTAAATATAAAATATATATAAAATATAAAATAATTTCAGGTGGAGTATACAATGACTGAAGATTGGGAAGAGCTAGGAGGTGAGTCTTGACCATAACCATGGCAAGAAAAAAGAATTTCAAGAAGCCATAAGAAGAGAATATTCCAGGAATAAGGGATAACATGAGTAAAGGTGCTAGGTGGGACATGGAAGGTCATGTGTGGAAATAGGCCCAGTATGATTGTAACATAGAATGAAGGGGAGTAGTATGAAATGACAAGAATGAAAAGCTGGGGTGACAAAGAATATATTTTAATCTAGAGACAATAGGAAATCACAAAAGCTTCTTAAGCAGAGGATGACATGGTAATGATGATGGTCAGGTAGAGTTGTGGTGGGAAGTCTAAAGAATTTCAAAGATTCAAGTCAACTCCATGCTAGTTAGAAAGATTTTATTGTGGTTTTGGGGTTTCACACTCTGGTGAGTGGCCAAGTTCCTTGGAAGAATTAGCAACTTCAGTAAGGCAAGATACACAATTTTATAGATAATATACACTGATTACACAATCCAAATTTACATATCTCATCCACTTGTAATGTTCTAACATTCAATGTTTGGTGGTATGTTCCCATCTCCTTTTAAGTCTTCAAACAGAGGCTGTGTTAGAGTAGGTATTCTTATCTGGTAGAAGTTGGACTACATGGCTTCTTAGGTCACTTAAAACTTTAAAGTTCTGCCATTCTATTCCTTAGTTTAGTCAGGGTACATGAAGTAGTTGGCAACAGGATGAGGTGTTAATTCTCTGCCTCATTTCTCTGATGAGGGCTGTGCCTTCTCATGATTGAATTTGTCAAGGCAGAGGGCAAGCTTCTCTGGTCAATTGAGAGAATAATCTTAGAAAATAGCATAACAGGTTGGACAAGGATGCTGTACCCATCTTATATAAGGTCATGATTTAGAATGAAAAAAAATTAAGAAAGTCATCTTGCTTCTAGGTCAGAACAACTTAGTTTGCAAGCACCTAGAGGGAGAAACTAATCAGAGAAGGAGGAAACAATATAATCATGGAATAATTCATTGTTACAGGCAAAGAAGCCTTAAATTACCGTCACCCTCTTAACTTCTATTATTCTTCAAATCTATTATATATCCTAACGTGAGATTGTGTTCATCTATATACTTTCTGTAACGATAACAATGATGATATTAATAAAAATGAAAAGTAACTCATTTTGAAAGTGCTTAATGGTTACAAAGCTCTTTAAGCATTTTATTATATTTGATCCTCATAAAATCCCCTTGAGATACAAATTATCATTCTCAAATATTCAGTATGGATCTGAAATCTCAGGAATTTGGGTGTCCCCTCAAACAAAAAAGAGTATAAGCCTTCCATGCCTGCCCATTCTGCCAGAATTCTTGTTCAAGATCCCCTATAAATTTGTGATCCAAAAATGATGGGGGCTAGAAGTAGAGGATCAAACTCCTTTCAATACTTTCCTACATAGAGGATAAAAGCTGGAATCCCAGCTCACTCCACTTTACCTCTTCTTCTCTGCCTGGTTTCAACCCCACAGAACAAGTTGCCACCGTGGACTATCCCGCCATCTTTTCCTGCCTCCCTTTGTATGTTGTCTCCTTCCATTACATTGCAAGTTCCCCAGCACTTAGCATAGTGCCTTGCACATAGTAGGCATTCAATAAATATTTATTGAATTATATTGAATAGCAGTGTTCAGGACTAGGGAAACCATACAGAAGCAGGGATTTGAGCAGAATCTTGAAGGAAGTCCTCTAAATCCAGTGGAAGAGGTCAAGAAAGAAAGCATTCCAGGTACTCAAAAAAGCCAGGCAAAAATTTATTGTACTTTTCTCCAGAGGTCAGAATTAGGGTGAAATTGCAAAGATTCAGATTTAGGATTGGTATAAGGAAGTTTTTCTAACAATAAGATCTGTCCAGAAGTATAATAGACTGCCTGCTTAGACATATTCTAAAGAGGTTTCTTCCTCAGGCACATGTTACTCTAGATAACCTCTCAAGTGCCTTCCAGCTCTGAGATCCTATGGTTCTGTAATGCTCAACAATTGGCATGCAAACTATTGTCTTGTTTGCTTCTTTTTGGGCTATTTCAACATCTCCTTCTGAAAAACAAAACAAAACCTTTCTAGCTCATGATAAAATGCTTGACCAGACTTCATCATAAAACCAATCCTGGATTTGCTCTCTAATGCTGTTTTCCCTTGCTTTGTCTGGAATACATTCTCTCCTCTCTGCTTTTTACAATCTTTGATTTTATCAGACTCAGCTCATGCTGAATCCCTCTGAAAACCTATCCCAACCCCTTAGTTATTGGTATTCGTTTTCTTCTCAAGTTATCATGGAAGTACTTAGTTGTTTATCCACTGCTTCCTTTCAATAAAATATAAGTTTTTTAAAGACTTGAAATGTTATTGCTTTCATTTTTATTTTTACCATCTAGCATAAGGCCATGCACATAACAGGTTATTACTCAATGCTTATTTTATGATATTGTATATGACTAAACACTTAAAAAACCCTCCTTGGGCATGAGTTTCCCCATCTGTAATTTTTTTTTTAATTATGTGATCTCCAAGTTTTTGTCTAGCTCTATAACATCACAGTTCCATGAAATTTAATTTAAGTACATGCTGATTTATTCAATTCAACACACTTTATTCATCAAATAATTATGAAGTACTTACTATAGGAAAGGCATTGTCATTGGTGTTGAGTATCCAGAAATGAAAATTGACAGTTTCTGCTCTCACAGGATTTCAGTCTACTCAGGGAGCTAAAGGGGGGAGATAATAACAAGGATATAAACAAACATGATGGAACAAAGGAGAGATCTTGGCAGAAGAGTTTTAGGTGGGAGAAATCACTTTCAGTTGTGACAAAGATAGTTTCCTCTCTCTTTAAATAAGTTGATTTCTAATTGTTCTGCCTGAATTCAGGAGCTTTCTATTTTAACCAGTACACAGACACTCATAGAGTTGTTTAGGGAAGCAGAACTAAGAAGGTGGAGTAGTGGGAGGAAATACAGGAAAACTCCCACAATTCTTTCACACAGGTTAAAGGAAATGCACCAGACAAAGTCTAGATTGGGAAATCCAAGAAAAAAAATACAGGCAATAATTTTTCCAGATTAGATGAGCATAGGAAGATAGACAGACAGACATTCCAACATTGAGGACAAGGTCTTGTCAGACATAGCAGTGTAGATCCTTCCAGTACAGTGACTGAATAAAGATCAAGGCTATGCACCATGACAAGAAGAGGTCCTAGAACCACACAGAGGAACCCGATCTTGGGCAGACTGTAAAAAAAGGTACAAATGACAGCTCTTTGATCACAGACCAGTTCTGGGTCACAGATCCATGGAGAACCAAGTAGGACACCTAAGCTTAATGGTAGTATTCTAGGATAAAGAGTGGTGTCAGGTACCAGACTGAGCAAAAACAATCTTAAGCAAGTAGCCTATGTGGCAGGGAGACAGGGAGAGGAGCAGGGGCTCAATTTCAGCTCCTAGTCCAATCTGAAGTCTTCAAAGAAAGAAACAGGACAAGAATCCCAGATAAGCTTTCCAATTGGTTGATTGTGGTTGAATTCAGCAGCAGTCCACTTGGAACTCCCAAAGAGGAGCAAGCTAACAGATAGTTTGTTCAGGTCCAAATACATCAGGAGCTTGCAAAGTTCAGACCAACAGAGCAATGATCAGATTTTGTCTTGGGTCAGACGACTTTGGAAACATTGAAAGCTTGCAGCTCTCCACCTTGATCTTTCCCTGAACTCTTTTCTCATAACACTCAGTGTCCTAAGAAGGCAGCAACATTCCTTCCAGAGGTACACAGCGTCAAGTTCCAACATTAAGTCCAAAGTCAAGACATAAAATGGAAGAACAGCCAAGTGAACAAACAAAAAGAATCTCACAATTTATATATATATATATATGTGTGTGTGTGTGTGTGTGTGTATGTGTATGTGTACATATGTGTGTGTATATATGTACATATATGTATATGTACATATATATATATATAATATGCACACATATATATGTATGTATAATGGTGATGGGTCTGCTAAAAATAAAAACAGAAGAAAATGACTCCAAAACATTTATAAGCAAAGTGTTAAAATAGAACACAGCCTGGGAACAAGTTCAACTATAATTCTGGAAGAGATAGTGCAAAAGGGATTTTTTTAAAAGAATTATAATATTTTTTGTAAATAAGAATGCTAGACAAAAATGGACAAGAAATCATAGCAATGGGGAAAATAGAAAGCTATTAACATGTTAGCAAAAGAGGTAAAAATATCTTATTCAGGCAATAAGCTTTCTAAAAATTAGAATGAGTTGAAAACAAACTAATGGCATTATGAGCCCACAAAATATTAAAATAAAGCAAAAATACTTAAAACAACAGAAGAAAGTATAAGATGTCTTGGGCAGCTAGGTGGTGCAGTGGATATTAAGAAGATATCATCTTCTTGGGTTCAAATTCGGCCTCAGACACTTGTGTGACCGGGAGCAAGTCACCTAACCTGTTTGGCTCATTTCCTCATCTGTAGAATGAACTAGAGAAGAAATCGGCAAACCACTCCAATACCTTTGCCAAAAAAATCCCAACATGGGGTCACAAGGAGTCAAACATGACTGAACAGCAAGTAATGTATTAAAAAGTATGAAAAACGCTTCAATAAGAGATAATTTAGAAATCACTGGACTACCTGAAAATCAACCTAAAATGATCCCTGGCATTTTATTTCAAGGACACATTAAATAAAGTACTCATCTCTCATAAAACAAGAAGATATAATGGATATAGGAAGAATCCTCTGGTAACTTCCTGAAAGAAGCTCCAAAATGCAAACTTTTAGGTATATGATAGCCAAAAATTCAAGGATTCTAGATCAAAGGAAATATTATGACAAGAAGCCAGAAAAAAAAGTGTCAGGTGCTGAAGAGCTACAATCAGGATGACACAAGCAGCCACCACAATGAAGCAGCAGAAAACTTGGAGCATAATATTTCAGAAAGGCAAAAGATACAGGAATACAACCCAGAATCACATGCCTGAAAATATTGGGTCTAAATCTATATGGAAAAAATGGAGTTTTAATGAAACAGAGGGCATTCAAGTATTCCTGATGATCAGAATTGAATAGAAACTTTGAAATATAAATGCCAGTGTCAAGAGAATCATAAATATATAAAGATGAGCAATCAATCCCAATGGACTGAGCAAGGATAAACAGTTTCTATGCTAGTATGGGGAGATGATCCCTGCAGAATTCTATCAACATAAGAGTTTATAGAGAAAGCTTAATTAGACAAGTCCTGAGAGTGTTTCTAGTATGTTGATCTTAAGAGAAGAATGGACAGAGAAAGGAAGAGTTGAATATTAGACACAGAAAAGAAAGGAAGGTTAAGGGAAATGATATCATATATTCATGATATATGAGTAGGTGTCTATAAAGAGAAGTAGGAGGTGGTGGTTAGCACTTGGATCTCACTCTCATCTGAACTGATCAAAAGAGGAAAAAACACAGTTGGGTAAAGAAATAGGCAAAATGTAGGGAAAGGGAAGAAGGGAGAAAGGAGAATGAAAGGGAAGATAGATTAAAAGAGGGATCATTCCTTAGCAAAATAAAATCTAAAGAAAATGAATGTATCTGAAAAAGAAATTTATAAAGAATCAGAACATGTGAGCGGTCTAAGGGTGAGGGAGACAGTAGAAAGTCAGTGGTGCAGAAGCTGATTGCATCAAAACTAGAACACTGATGGCTGAGAATACTCTTTTTATCTCACTGCCTTCCTGTATTTATTAAGATGGAATGAGAAACAGAGTACAATAGAATAGGATGGAAGGAAATGCACAATTAATGATCATAGCTGAATATGAATGGGATAAAGTCACTCATAAAATGAAAGAGGATACTTGAATGCATTAGATAGTAGATTTCAACATTATGTTGCTAAGAAGAAACACTTGAAACATAAATATACGCACTGGAGCAAATCTATTATACTTCAGCTGAAGTAAAAAAAGGCAAAGGCAATGATCACGATAAGATACATAGAGAAATGTTTTAAATGTCTAAAAGTGAGTCATTCTCCAATTGATAAATTGTCAAAGGATATGAAGTCAACTTTCTGAAAAATAAATCTAAGTTATAAATAGCCATACAAAATTCTCCAAATTACTAATGATTAGAGAAATTCAAATTAAAATATCTTGAAGGTTCCACCTTACACCCTTTAGAGTAGCAAAACTGACAAGAAAAGGAAAATAACAATTGCTGGATGGGCTGTGTGAAAAAAAGGCACATTAATGCACCATTGATAAAATTGTGAAACTATCCTACTATTTTGGAAAGCAATTTGGAACTACATCCCAAAAGTCATTAAATTGTACTTACCCTTTGGCCCAGATATGCCATTACTTGGTCATTACTTCAAACAGGTCAAAGAAAGATCTTTATACCCAAACATCTTGTGGGAGGAAAAAAGATGGAAACTGATGAGCCATATCAATTAGAAAATGGTTGAACAAATCAGGAATATATGAATATAATGAAAAACTCTTGTGCCATACAGAACAATTTATAGAGTAACAGCAATATTGTAAAGACAAATAACTTTGAAATACTTAGGAAATAGGATCAGTGCAATGATTAACTCCTGTGATTCCAGCACTTATGATGAAACATGTTACCCATCTCTTGAGAGATAGCTGATGTATACAATGAGAAGTGAGATTTTTTTTGACATGGTCAATGTGGAAATTTGTTTGCTTGACTATATATGTTTATAATGGAAGTATTTTTCTATCTTATGAGAGGAAGAAAAGTAAAAGGGAAAGCTGACTTCCACTGACTGAAAAAAAAATTTAATTTAATTTTAATTTAAAATTTAAAAATTTAAAATTTTAATTTAAAATTTAAAAATTTAAAATTTAAAAATAAAATAAAATAAAACTCTAAAAATAAAATAATTCAGGAAGTGTTTAAAAGTAATTATTTCCTCATTCAAATTCAATGTTTTCCTTAGAATTTTGTTTATACCACTGACATCATCTCTAAGTTTTCAATTATAACCCCTTCCCCTTTCAGCACAAATTTTTATATTCCCCTACTTTCACTCACCCTTGATATTTATATTATTGTTATGCTTTGATTGAGAAAAATACATGATAAAAAAGGTACCATAATTTTAATAGAGATGGAGACTTGTGATTTCATAACCTACAATTTCATTGATAAAGAGAACTCCCAGATGAGGAAACACCCACTTAACAATTCAGGTCTGAACTTCTGCAAATGACAGTCTTGGAGGGCTGCCTAGAGCATTGAGAGATTAAATAACTTGCCCAGGGTCACTCAACCAGTATGTGTTTGAGGTGAAATTTGGAACCAGATATTCCTGAATCCACTTTTCAGTCCTGCCTCTAATAATGTTCTTGAATGAATTTATATTTACTTAAACCACAACAGCATCTGTATACATTTGAAAGTAGTAATATATGTATGTATGACACGTAGTTAGTTTATCGAAGCTGCTTGGAATTCACTCTGCTCTCATTGTATCCTCTCTGAAGTCTTAGCTTTTTTCGAAGTTCTTAGTGAAAACCTTTCTAATCCCCCTCACTGTTAGTTATCTTTCTTCTCCTGGAATTATTTTTCACTTATCTTCATCAAAGTTATTTTCTTACAATAGAGGGTAACCTTCCTGTGGGCAGGGACCATTGTTTATTTTTTGTTTTTCCTTTGCATCCCCAAGTTTTCAAACAGTTTCTGGCACACTGTCGGTGCTAACAAATGCTTGTTGAACTAAATTTATCATATTGAATGAGGCTGCATATTTTGTTGGCATTAAATCAAAGCCAAAAGGACAATGCAAGCTATGAGTAGAATATGAATTGTGGCTCCCTTATAGTGTTTATAATAATAATAATTACCATTTATTTAGTATTTAAGGATCTGAAAAGCTCCTCTAAATATGCCAGCTCATTTGATCCTCACAATAACCCTCTGAAGTGGGTGACATTTTTATTTCCATTTTCAAGATGAAGTTGAATAGCAGAGGGGTTGTGTGATTTGCCCAGGGTAACACATCAGGCAGAATTCAAACTCTAGTTTTCCTGACTCCAAATCTTGCTTCCTTTCGAATATGCCAACGTGCCTCACAATTGCAGGTCATGACATTGACAACCACTGCATTCTTATTTGGTTCAACAAGTTTTTCTTTCTTGGCTGAGACAGAAATTAAGCCATGATTATTTTAGCATAAATTCTGAAGTGGTGAGGGTGAAAATCGTGCAGTTTTCTTAAGCTAAGGAAGATTATGAATTATACCTCTGCAAGGGTTTTATGGGAAGAGGCCTACCTGACTTCATTAGCTTAGTAAAGTGACATACACTTCCATTTGTCAACCCTCTCCTGTCTCCTGACTTCTTCAGGTGGATAAAAACCCTTAGTTGTCTTACAACAGTCTCCACAGTGATTCTAGGTGAGGGGCATTGGAGGGACACTAGGTACCTGCTGGTCTGGTAGTCAGAAAGATCTGAGTTCCAGTCCAACCACAGATACAACCTGTGTGACCTTGGGCAAGTCACTTAACCTCTGCCATATTTGTAAAATGATTATAATAATAGTGATGAGGCAGTTGGAGCTAAACATTTCAGGATGTGAGATAGGATGTAGAATGTGAAACAGGATGCAGAATGTGATACCTGACTAGCCAGAAAGTGCTCATAAATCACATAAATCCCAATTTGGCCTCAAGAAGATAGGAAGGACTTTCCAAATCCTAGAGCTTGGGCATTAGCTAAAGTTGTGCCCTTTGGGTGAACTTATGACAAAGTCAGTATGCTATGGGATACCACATATGCAAAACATACCAGATTATATGACACTACAGAATAGCTCTCCCTTTCCCATTTTCCTGTTCCCCTCCCATTTTTGTGTTTTCCACCGTTGTCAGAATGTATATAAACCAGACACATAACCTGGCTAGAAATCCTGCCTCCCACAAGAAGCAGAGTCCACTGGGTGCATCACTGCAATAAATGTCCTTTGCTTGACTTGGAGATAGTATGAGTCTGAATTTTTTCAATACAACACTGTGACACACGCACCTATATCTTGTCAATAGTACTTGTCCCACAGGGTCCTTGTGACGGTAAAATGAGATAATAGTATGTAAAGCACTTCTCAGACCTTAAGTATTATATAAAAGCTAGCTATTATTATTACATCCTCCCCTCAGAAAGGGCAGGGGAGATCTTTTGGACAAGAAGCAGTGTAAGGACCTGGAAAAGGAACTGGAATGCAAGCCAGAAGATCTTGGTTCAAGACCTATCTCCACTACTTCTCAATGGTGAGACCTTTAGCAAATCACTATGCCCATCTGAGTCTCAGTTTCTTTATCTATAAAATAAGAATTCTTCCTTTTGGCCACAGAGGGCAGAACTAAGCATCTTTCTGATTTCTTTATAGTTGCTTTGACTGTGCTTTACTGATTTTATTTTCAGATCAGAAGGTTTCAAGCCATCCTTCTAGGGCTAGTTCATGGCCAACCTCCTCCATGAAGCATTCTCTGTTTATTCCAGAAGACATTGATTTTCTCTTTGACTTATTTTCTGTTCCTCAATACCATACTTGCTAGCTAGTTGTTTTGTAAGAGGCAATTTGGTCTGCTGGAATTACCCTTGAACTTAGTGCTGGAAAATTGTTTGAATCCTGTCATTTCCACTTATTGTTAATGAATCAATTAATCATCCATTAAAACACTATAAAGATATTGTGAATTGTAATTATGTGTGTATGTCATCTGTCCAACTAGATATAAGTTTTCCACAGAAAAGAAATGTTCCTAATATAGCCATTCCATCACAACTACACCCCCAATGACCCTTAGAGTTCTATCATTCTAGGTGCTCAATAAATGATCCTTAAATGAATATTGAAGGATTCAATTTAAATATTTATTGAGTATTTCAATGAGTATTGGACACCATATGGGAAATTCAGAATAGGAAAAAAAAAACTCAGATATCAATGTGTCGGACTTTCTACAATGAGAGGCCATATGAAATAAGGGAAATGGTACTAGATAAGGAGGCAGATAGAAAACATGGGTTCAGGTTCAGGTTTTGCTATAACAATCTGTGACTTGGACAGCTCCATTCACCTCTCTTGGCTTCAGTTTCCTCTCTTCTCAAATGAGAAATTTGACTCAATCAACAGGCAGTCATTAAGTACTTATTTGTAAGCACAGATAGAGACTTAGGTTCCAATGGTCTCTAAGTTCCCTTTCAACTTCAGCATTCTGCCATTGTAATTGCATCTTCCTTCTGATTGCCCCTTCCTTGAACCTGCCCTCTAGGCCTATTTGTATTTAGTCAGATCTCTGACTTGAAGGTTTGGTCTTCTTTTTCTCCTTTCCCAATTCTGATTCTAACCCTCTGGGTACCTTCCTTCTCCAAAATGATACCCTCCCCCAACCTTTTAGCTACCTTCCATGTATTGTCTTCCTCATTAGAACATAACCTCATTTGGCCTGCACTTGTGTCCCAATCCTTAGCATGATGTCTGGGCTACATTAGTTAATAAATGCTTCTGAAATGACTGACTGACATTTTTTATATGTCTGTAATTATTCTTGAGGAAATTCCTTTGTATAAATTTGATCTTCACAATTAGTCTCCCTTTTACACTCTCATTCTAACCTATCTTTTCAGTCATATTCCTGTTGTTTCCTTTTGATACTTTTATACTGAAAATAAACTGGGCAATTAGCTTTTCCCCAGTCTCATGCTACCCACTCCTGCCAAGGTATTTGTACAAGCTGCTCCCATACTTGGAACACATACCTTCTCACCTCTATCTGTCAGTTCTGTTTTTTCATATCCCAGGCCAAGCACTATCCCTTCTCTGTTATTTCCTACATGAAAAGTAAACCTTCTGCTCTGACTTGATCACATTTTCCTTTGTAGTGCATTTCTTTATGCAAGTGGTATCCTAAGTTACCATAATTTTCCTCACTCCTTCATCCGCCCAATTGCTTGGAAGTTTCCTTGGGATAGGTACTAGATCGTATTTCATTTTTATCTCTAGGAATAACAGATAATTTTCAGAGAGGTGACTTTAAGAAACTCTTCTTAAACATTAGAAACTCTTCTTAAACATTTGAATTATCTAAAAGTGGAATGGGGTCATCTCAAGAGGGTAGCAGGTTCCTGTTCAAAGGTCTTTAAGTAAAAAATTGGATGGTAGCTTTCGATTTTATAGAGGGAATTCATCTCTGGGTGCAGGTTGGGCTAGATACCTTCGGAGGTCCTTTCTATTTGAAGATTCTTATAATAATGGCTCACATTTCTAAAGTGATTTTAGATTTGTAATCTTTTTTTTCAATAACCCAGGAAGGTAACCTCTTTATTTTGCCTTGTAGCATAAATTTAAGGTTCAGAAATAAGGAAGGAGCAACCAGGTTTAGTGATCAGAAGTGTTAGGGGAATTATGAAATGCTTTCTGTCCACTGGAGAATTGAACTGAAGCTCGGAAATGCTACAGTGGAATGATGATAGCAAGCTTTTCTTCATCAGTACTTGTTAAGAAACAACATGTCCTGTTCCATGAATAATGAGCCACTTGTAGCAAAACACTATAGGTCATATTGCCTAGCAACATGACATTGAAGAGAAAGCAGCTAGATCCCCAAACCATGTCCTGTGACATGAGGAGGGGTCAAGTCCTGGCTTCTGAATTCCTGAGTCTTCAGTTAGAGACTAGTCTACTGAATGCATGAGTACAGCCTGATCTGGGAACTGTGTTTTATTGTCTCTCCCTGTAAGACATATGATTATGAAAGAGTAAGCAAACAGAACTGGGTCATCTCTAGAGCTCGTGGGTTTTGAGAAGTGCATGTACTGTGTGGTGCTTCTTGAGCATAGGAGAAATTGTGCATGAGCTGTGTATGTGCATACACGTGTCTGTGGGGATAATGGAATTCTCAGTGAGGAAACCTCCTCTCCCAAGGCATATTGGCACCTTTATAAAAAACTATTAGGGAGTAGCCTTGGAAACTTAGAGGTTAAGTGACTTGCCCAGGGTCACATAACTAGTATATGTCAGAGACAGTAGCTGAACCCAAGTCTTCCTGGTTCTCTATCCATTACATTAAACTATTTCTTCCCTTATGCCCACAACAAGGTAAAAGCTCTGTAGATAGGAACATTCTCTCTCTGTTCTCGTGGGACCCACTTCCATAATGTCAAGGTTATATGAATGAAGTAAAGCAATAATAGCACCTACCTCCCAGGGCTGTTGTGAAGATAAAAATGAGATAACAAGATAATTTTAAGTGTTTTGTAAAACTTAAAGCACTATATAAAAATCATTATTATTATTAGCAGTATTTTTTAAAACTTCGTTAAATTCTACTGATCCTTTCACCCTTTCCTCTTCACAGAACCAGTTTGTACTAAACTTCTTCAGTGTGATAGTTCTTCAGTATAAGTTCCTAATACCAAGGGGACTGAGTAGTAGTTTTTGTTCTTGTTGTTGCAGATGTTTTTCTCTGCTGTCAACAAAAAGAGGTCACCAGGTGGTGACCTCATTGCAGGTACTAGGTTGCTAAGGGTGCCATGAGTTAGCTTGAAACTCTTCCACCCTCTTCTCTTGAGCTCAAGGAGTCATCTTTGAACTTCAAGGAGAGTAGAAAGTAGAGGCCTGAGGGACAGAGATCACCCCTTTAGTCTACCCACAGAGCTCCGCCTCCGTAGACCATTAAAGTAGTCCTGAGAGCCAGTAGGAGATAAGAATATCTGCATCTGCTCTGACATTAGGAGATGAGATGCATCATGTACTTTCAAGGGGATGATGCATATATTGTGCAGATCTTTCCACCAGATCACAATGCCTCTTTTATAAACCTATGACTTCTGCCCTCAAGATGCAAATAAGCCTTAGGTAGCTTTTGTTCACCCATGTCTGACTCTCTGATCCCATAGACTTATCTATGGGGTTTTCTTGGCAATAATGTTGGAATGGTTTGCCATTTCCTTCTCCAGTGTATCTCCATTTTACAAATGAGGAACTGAGGCAAATAGGGGGTAAGTGACTTGTCCAGGGTCATGTAGCCATTAATTGTCTGAGGCTGGATTTGAACTTAGTTCTTCCCAACTCCAGGTCAGTGCTGTAGTCACTGCAGCATGTAGCTGCTAGTCTTAAGCACAAAGAGATGTTAAACAATTGAGACAGACTAAAACCCAGCTATGGTAAAAGTGCTAGAGGAGTTGAGAGGAGAGGGAGGCCAAGAAAGTTAGGAAGATTGGTAGAGTCACTCCCAATAACCTGGGATAAATAGGGTTTTGCCTCAGGGCACTGATATAGGGCAGGTTCTTTGAAAGGAAGAAGGGACATTTCCAGACTTTCTCCCTTGCTCAACACTTCATTTTGATTCTCTAGAGGTACAAGGTTCAAAGATCTGTACCAGAATCTCCAGGGGATGACTCACCACCTGCTACCACATTACATCATTCTTGGTAGGGTTGTTTTCTGTTCTTCCTTCCTTCTCATTAGCCTGTCTTCCATGACAACAGGTCCCAAACATACCTCCGAGGCAAATTTTTTACTTCTTTTAGTTGTGATGGTCAGGCAAGCCCCCTTCATATACACCAAAGGTAGAGTAAAGAGACAGCAAGTCAGACTGGATAGGACATTGGATAGGACACCTCAGGTGAGTCCTGCATCAGACACTTATTAGCTATATCACCCTGAACAAGCCACTTAAATTCTCTGTGCCTTAATTGTTTCACAGGGGGTTGGACGTTATGGCCTATAAAGTCTATTCCAGTTCTAATTCTATAACCTTATTACCAAAAATCCTCCATGATCTCACAGTATTTCTGGGGACAAGCCATGTTTTTCCTAGATCTTTCCCTCCTTGAATCTGTTTATGCTAAAAATACCCTTACGTCTGATGCTCCCTGTACCTCTGCTGGGGCCTGTCCAAACCGTAATGAACAAGAGTGGGCAATAGAGGAAGCAATTGTGGTTCTCATCTGCCTGGCACATCCTTGTTGTGATTGAGTGCTGTTTGTCTCCATTCAAGGTCATTTCCTCTGATCTTCCTCCTGTATTCTCAGTATAAGCATGTATGCCAAAAGTTACTTCCATCAATGTCCAGATTCTTCTCAGTTCTGCCCTTGAAACTGATTTGCATCCAGCCACCCCCATGAACCTCATCTTCCCACAAATAAACTGGGTTTTCCTTCCAGCCTCTACCCCTTTCCTTCTTCCATCCCACTCCCCAACTTTCTTCTTTAAGACTTACACCTCAAATAATGGCCACAGAACCATAGGACCCTAGTTAGAATGTCTCTGGAGATGACAAGGCTGTGGGATAATGGAAAAAAAAATGGGTTTAGAGTAAGAGGATCAGGGTTCAACTCTTGGTTCTGATTTCATTACTGGTATTATCTTGGGCAGATCACTTTTCCTCTCTTGGCCTCAGTTTCTTTCTCTGTAAAATGGGTGGGATGGAGTGGACTGAGTGACTTTCAAGGTGCTTTCCAGGCATGGGAGGGCTAGTAAATGTGTAACAATCAATTTTCCAGAAGAAAAACAAAAAGTAGGCTTCACACCTTTTTAAAGTTTGATCTGTGTTATTCTATTGACATTTTCTCCATCATGTTCTTAAGTATATACGAGGGATGGGGAACCTGCAGCCTTGAGGCTACATGTATACAGTCTCCTAGGTCCTTGGCTCTGGCCCTTTGACTGAGTCCAAGTTTTACAGAACAAATCCTTTTATTAAAGAGAGGTCCTCTATCAAGAACCTTCTTCAGCTCATTTTGCAAATTACTAGTATTCAAGACACACAGCTAGTAAGTGTTTGAGGTCAGATTGGAACTGAGGAAGATGAGTCTTCCTGATCCTGACCAGGCACTCTGCATTGAACCACTTAACTGCCTGATGACATAAGACGAGGCCAAACTAGATTATCTGAGATCTCTTATAAGCCTAATGGTTCTTTTTATTTAATTATTATAAGCTTTTCTGATTCTTTGTGACCCCGTTTGGGGTCTTCTTGGCAAAGATACTGGAGTAGTTTGCCATTTCCTTCTCCAGCTCATTTTACAGATGAGGAAACTGAGGCAAACAGGGTTAAGTGATTTGCTCAGGATCACACAGCTAATACGTGTCTGAGGCCAGTCTTGAACTCACGTCTTTCTGACTCCATGTCCAGTGCTCTTTCCATTGAGTCACTAGCTGCCCTTTGCTAGCTGTGTGACACTGACCAAGTCACTCAAGTTTTGTTTGCCTCAGTTATCTCTTCTGTGAACTGAGGAATAACAAAAACACCTTTCTTCTAGGATTTTCATAAGGATAGATATGAGATAATATTTGTAAAGCACTTTACAAACCTTCAAACCATATGTAAATCATAACTATTTTTAGAAAGTTCTTTTATTGAATGAAAATAGAACTCCCTGTAGCTCCATCTATTGATCCTAATTGTGCTCTCTGTGGCCAGGAAGAAGAGATCTACTCTCTATTTCTTATAGTAGCTTTTTAGATATATGAAGAGAGTGATTATGTCCCACCTCCCTTCCCCTGCTTGCTCCTCCACCTAAAGTTTCCTCTTGACCAGGTCAAGTATTTCAGATATTCAATTTCTTCTTGTCACATTCTTAGGCAGGACAGGTTTCAGGTAGTGGATGCTCTTAAAAGGAAACAGGTTAAAGCCTCCTTGAACTGGGAATTAGATCTGCTTCTTATTCAGAAGAGAGTCAGAGGTATTGGATTAGTTAAACAGAACTTGATCAAACTGCAATATTACAAGGAGCTGAAATGAATGGTCAGTGTTAGAAGGGTGTGCCTGAATCAAAAGCAATTAATGACACAAATATATTAATGCTGAACAAGTTTTGATGGCCCAGGAGCTATGTTGGTGGCTTTCTGTACTGGAATAATAGAGATTCTTTTCCAGAATTCACAGTTCACAAAATTTGACATCCTGTGTTCAGCTATCTCTTCATATGCCCTGGTATGTGAGGCTGGTACTACCTTCCCATTTTCTCTGAATGTGTTTTATTCACACTGATCTGTTGCATTAAGTTATGCTCAGAAAATATAGTCTTCTCTAAGCAGCTTACACTAGTTGTCATAGGATATGCCTTCCAGTCCCTTACCAGACCTGGTCTAGATACTTGACAACTTTTCATTGTCGCTTTTCAAATACAGCTCCTATAATTGAATGTGAACCTAAAGGTCTAAGAAACCACCATCACCACCACCTCCACCTACCACCTCCCAAAACCAAAACTCATACTGATGAAGGCTTTTACGTAAATTCAGAAACTTTGAAGTTATTTCAGTTGCTCAGTCGTTTAGTTGTGCTCAAGTCTTTGAGACCCTGTGAACCGTATTTTTTATGGACTTTTCTTACCAAAGTTACTGGAGTTTTGGAGGTTTCTGGGGGTTGGGCACCAGCTCACTTGCCCATACCCTGTACAGGCTACCCTCCTACGTAGCTCCTTCCAAATTATCACAAAAAGGTCCCAGGTACTAGGATCAAGTCCCTAACAGTAATTCATTCCACAATGTCTCCAAAATGAAGTTGGATTTTATGTTATTATTTTATCACCTTTTCCTTCTTTATTTACAATTATTTATCCCCCTAAACAGTACTCCCCTTTGACTAAGTTGCTTAGGCTAAAGATGGCAACAGACCTGGGAATCCCTCATATCTTTCATGTGAATATGTTTGTGCCTCCCAGCTCTTCTCACCTTCCATCAGTAGGGTCAGAAAGCTGTCCCTTTCCTCCATTCCTAGAGCAGTCATTACTGCTTATCTCTAGAGGTCATCCTTAGCATCCCCCATGTACTGTAGAGTTCTTCTGCCGCCCCTATTGCCTTGTGACACTCCCAGAAAAATCTCAGATTTGTCAATCCAGTCCTTGAACAACTTGAATCTGAACAAGAATGAATGAATACATTTCACAGTATTCCTGGTGAGCAGACATCCAGCCTCTACTGGACTTCAAGTGACAAGGGACTCCTAGACTCACACAACCTCAGAGTTGGAAGAGACTTCAGTGGCTATTTAGTCTGACCAATACCCAAACATAAATCTCCCCAAACAATCCTACATCCCTCTCGCAAGGGGTCAAATAGACTATGTTTGAAGACTTCCAGAGAAGATGAACCTCCTAGGGTCCTAAAGGTGATGCATTCCTTTCCAAGACCAACTCTAATGGGCAACTTTTTGCTAGACATTTTTTGCGAACCCTACAAGGAAATTGGCCAGCTGAAAGGGAGTGAGAAGGAATTTGAAACTGCCCAAGCCTCTTGAATTTACTGAAAAATCAGGAAAATACCTCACATTTCTGGAGGATAATGGAATTATTACATCCTTCATACTGTATAATCTATCAGATTTATCAACAATGCACAGACTGTGTTACCATTTTTTTCCTTTGGTGGTGATGATTAGGAAATTCTTTTCCAATTCAGCATTGCATTGAGAGTCCTCAGTCTCGCTGTGGGTTATGTGGATTCGTTCCCCTACTGGCAACACAGCTTTTTGTCTTTTTAAAGAGAGAGGGAAAAAAAGAAAACTTTCAGAGAGAATGGTATGACTTAACTTTTCTGCCTCTTCATTCTGACTGTGTAACCTTTTCATTCTTCTGGCCTTAGACAGTGCCAAGAGTAAATCCATCCACCACTTCAGCTTTACCCTTTCCTCCACCTCTGCCCCATGGCCTTTATTACATTGTGCTCTGGCTCTGGGCCACACCTCAAATGCACCATGGGTAATGCATTCAAATATAAATGCCCAGGAGGGAAATAATGAATCCCATTCAGAGGGGAGTCATATAAGTCTGGCTGGTGACATACATTTAAAAAGAGGGAGAAAAATAGGGAGTGTCTAAAAGGTCATCCCCTTTACCTTTCCTCCCTTCAGGGTCTTGTGTCCTCTTGATGAACAAAGGAGAAAATATCATTCTCTTTATGAGGCATTTTATTTCATTCAAATCTACCTTCAGGCAGGAATTTTTTTGTCCATTTCCATTTAACTTCGTGAAGCAGGACTGGGACTGGAGCAAAACTTGAAATATAAAAAGTCTCTAGTCAGTCGATTTAAGTGATACGGCAAGGACCTGTGTCATTCCCAAACCAAAGGCAACTGAAGGATTTAAAGCTTAAATCATTTAATGCGTCTTCTTGCCACTTCTTCACCCCCTACTCCAATTCCTGTCTTGGGGTAATGGACTGGCGGAATCATATGACATGGTAGCAGATCTGACAAAGAACAGGACATCATTCATTCAGTAAGTTTTTATTAGGGATACATTTCCTAGAAAATAAAAATGTCTAAAACTATCCTAGCTATACCTACCCAGCATAGCATAGGAAATAGAGTGTTGGACTTGTAATCAGGAGGACCTGCAGGCCTTTCGGACTCCCTTCAGCTGCTAATGCCTTTCCCTCCAAGGGTGCCATCTACGTACTCTTTATATATCTTATAAATTCTCTCTGAATGCTATCTCCTCCATTGGGATGTGAGGTTCCAGAGGGCAAGATGGTCTTTTTTCCCCCTTTCTTTGTGTTCCCAGTGCTTAGCACACTCCCTGGCATATAGTTAGGACTTAACAAATGCTTGTTGACTTGACTAAAATTAAATATCGCCTTTGGCACTTACTGGTCCTGTGACAAGTCACTTGAGGTCTCTGAGCCCCAGTTTAATCTGTTAAAAGGCGATAATAATACCTGTAGTATTGTTGTGAGGCATGACTATCTCTGTGAGGTACCTTGAAAACTTTAAAGTACTCTATGAATAGCATAACAATAGAGTGCCAATGTCCTTCATATCACATTAATTTTTATCTTTTGTTTTTGTATAACTAGAATTCGTCCCACTGTCTTTGTCCCTCCATTCTCTCACTGAGCCATTTCATATAACATTTTTTAAAAGAAGAAAACAAAGAGAAAACAAATCAACAAAAACTGATCAATACATAGAAAAATCTGAAAATATATGACATGTTCTATACCCTATGTAAATTTCCACCTCCCTCTCCAGAAGGCATGGGAGGATGTATCCTTTCATATCTTCTTTTTAGGGGTCATGCTGGTTCTTTATAATTTTGCAACATTCACTGCTGATGTGTGTGTGTGTGTGTGTGTGTGTTGCTTTTCTTTCTATTTACATTGCTGCAATCATTGTGCATCCTGTATTTTTGGCTCTGTACCAGATCCATATTCCTCTGTATTCAGTGTTGCATAATAGTATTTCATGAAATTCATGGGCCCCAATTTGTTTATCTATTTCCTAGTGGCCAGCTACTTTGTTTCCAGTTCTTTGCTACCACCAGAAGTACTACAACAAATATTTTTATATATATGAGTACTTTCTGCTTATCATTGGCTTTGGAAGTATTCATGCCCAGTTGTGGAACATCTGGATCAAAAGGAATAGATATTTTTAGTCACTCTATTTGCACAATATAAAATTGTTTTCTAAAATATATGTATAGAATCGCAGTTTCACCAACATTGTACCACTTTACCTATCTTTCCATAACCCTTTCAGCATGGACTTGCCATCTTTTTCTCAACCTAACCACTTTACAGTATGTATGGTGAAAGGTCAGGGTTGCTTTGATTTGTAATTCTCTTATTATCAGTAATTTGGAACTTCTTTCCATAATATTATTAACAATTTGCAGTTCTTCTTTTGAGAACTGGTTAATTCATATCCTTTGATGTCTTTTCTATCTTGTATACCAAGCTTATCTCTAGGAAATTTGATAAAAAGATCATTTTCCATTCAACAGTCACCTTTCTTATCCTAGATACATTAATTATGTGCATTACAAGTGTTTTGGTTTCATTTAATTAAAGTTATTTGTCTTTTGTAATTTCTGCTATCCTTTGTTTTCTTAGGAATCCATCTCCTACCTATACCCATGGAAAATATATTATCTGCTTCTCTTTTAATTTTAATAGCATGATCTTTAAATATTAAGGTAATATATCCATATTGAGTTAATTGTAACATATATACACAGATATTAATTGTAAATATAATACAGATATTTATATACATACATTTATGCACACACATTATATATATATATAGTATGGATGTTAATCTAAACCCAGTTTCTTTAAGACTGATTTCAAGTTTTCATAGCAGTTTTTTTTTCTCAAATAGGGAATTCTTTCCTAGGTAATTTTTGTTTCATATTTATCAAACACCAAGATATTAAGTTCCATTTGTTCTGCCTTGCCTAGTCTGTTTCACTAATGGACTTTTTTTCATTTTTTAACCAATATCATATTACTTTGAATGCTTTATCATATAATTTGAGCTCTGGAAGTGTTATTCCCCCTTCATTTTTTCCTTTTCATTATTTTTTTGATATTCTAGATCTTTTTTTTTTCCGAATGAATTTAGTGAGTTCTGTAGAGCATCCTTTTGATAGTGTGATTCATAGAGAATTAAAAATGTAAATTGATTTTGGTAGTGGCATTTTTATTATATTGACATGGCCTATCATTTAAATGGCTTTTTTAAATATTTTAAGAAGAATTTTATCATTATACACACACACACACACACACATATATGTCTACATACATATGTATTTTGTACTTTGCAGGTTTATCCTTAAATATTGTATACAGTATGGGATTTTCTTCTCTATCATTATAACTTATTTTTGTTTTTATGTTGTGGAAATATTATTGATTTTTAAGGTTTATTTTGTAGCCTAAAACTGTGCTAAAGCTATTATCTTCATTAGTATCACTGCTGATTCCCTAGGATTTTCTAAGTAAACTATCCACCCTTGTAGAAATTGGAGACTGGTGGGAAAGAGGGTGTCATGTGAGCAGAGTAGGCATTAGGGATTAACTTTCTTTAGTTCATAATGTAGTTACCTTATTATGTTTCTTGGTGCCTTGGACTGCAGAGGGAATTATCCTACCTCTTGTCTATAGTTCTTATTTGGGGGAGTTTTGAGAATTTGGGAAGACCAGAGAAAATTTCTAGTCCTTTATACTGTTGGTCATATCATATGGAAATACTTCATTCAATATCCCACTTTGAAGTCAGATTAAGGTGCTAAGAGAAAGGAAGGAGCAGGAAGATCCCTGGGAGCTCTGAGCTTTGTTTCTGGGGGGCACATGGTCTCTTGCTACACTGCCCCAGCATGGCTGGATGTTCTACTGGTAAACACTCTGAGTTCCAGAGGGGTGAAGTGACTTGGTCAAACATACACAACAGAGCTCTTGACTCTACAGCCAAGTACATTTCCCACTTAATCTTGAATATGGTATAGCCATAGCTCATGGTCTCAACAAGGATTTGAAGCATGTAGAAGCTTCAGAGCACTGGATGTTGGATAAATTAACAAGAATTTTTACTCCAAGGTTGTCCACAGGTTCCCACAAGCTTAGAGAGAATCTCCCACTCATTAT
Source organism: Bettongia penicillata ogilbyi (assembly GCA_023548195.1). NCBI lineage: Eukaryota > Metazoa > Chordata > Mammalia > Diprotodontia > Potoroidae > Bettongia > Bettongia penicillata. The sequence goes on from JAJHZJ010000426.1 coordinate 2,759,475, forward strand.
CTTCTTGAGAAGCAGACTCAAGTATGCCCTAACGGCAGGAAGTAAAGAAGATATGAATGCAGCAACCTATGAAGGTTGATGGCACTGATTTACATTATGGATGTCATTACCATTGGGAAGACTGGTGAACATTTCTTTCTGGTTTATGACACAAAAGGACTCTTTGCTGTTCATTGTATTATAGCTGAGGAGGCTAAATATAAATTGTATAAAATGGAAAAATCTTTATGGATACAAAAGGCACTCCCCATCTGGTGACCCATAATGTCTTCTTATACCCAGATCCTCTCATCAACGTAAACACCTTTCAGGTTGGTTTAGAAGCTGTCACTATCGCTGATTTCATCAAATTTGATACGAGTAATCTATATCAGATGACCCGTGGAACTAACTTGGGTTGAATTGTCATAATGATAAACAGGGAAACATCCTGCCTCTTTTATGTTATCCATGTAAAAGATACCAATAGTGATAGTTTTGCCTCTAAGCTTTCAAATATTTTTGTTATTGGCAAAAGTAAGAAGCTTCGGTTCTCTCTTCCCCAAGGAAAGTATATCTATTTTATAATTGCTGAAGAGAAAAGAGATTGGCAGTTAAACAGAGCTCTGGCTAAATGATTTGCACAAAAGAATTTGTAAAATTTCAAATTGAGATATTGACCAAAAAATGTGATTATCTGACGAAAATATAAAATGCACAAACAAAACAAGAAATAAATAGTTTAAACAACATAGTCTCAAAAAGGGAAATTAAACACACAATAAATGTTTTTTCTTCTTTCCTTGGATTAGGATACAATGGATGTGAATGTTGTATAAACTATTATAAGATATAGCTCTATTGGTTAGTTTTACTTAACTGCTTTTCTTTGTTAAATGAGAAGGCCCACTGGTTGGAGGATGAGGAGAGGACACATCCTAAAACAGTTGATGTAAAAATAAAAGGTAACAATAAAACTTTAAAAAAAGTTAAAAAAGAAATAAAGGAAAGAGGTGGTAGTGGGGAAGGTTAGGAAGGACCCAAATGAAAGGAGAAAATAAGTTAGGGGGAAGTGAGAAACAGGAATGTGATGACTAACTCCTTTTCCTAAGTATATAGTTTTTTGTTTTTTTTTTTAACAATAGGCAATAGCTATTTCATGAATACATAATTGCTTGGTAAATGCAAATTGTTGTCACTCTGTGATGTACAAAAAGGTGTGTGTAGGGGTGTGTGTGTGTGCATGGCATGAGTACTACACAGGCATACAGTTGTCCCAAGCTAAGTCGTGGGGGAGTTATGAACGAGATAACCTACCTAGGAATAGCACAGAAAGTAAATAAAGGAAATTCCTAAGCGACAGGGGAAGAATTTGGAATTATTGAGAGAAGGAACTATAAGAGGTAGTTGTTCTGCTTAATGAAAGATTGTGAATGTGGTGTTCATGGAAAAGAAAAGAAACTTGGATTATCAAAGGTCTGAAAAGAGATCAGTCTCCATGTACCCCTGAGACATAGAAAAGGCTTTGATTTTCTTAAAGAGTGAGGGATAGAGCAGGCTGCCCTGTGAGTGAAGCAGGGTGCTGACATAAAGTTAGCTTTATGTCTTGAGATGAACAAGGTTGAATGCTGTAATTGTACTAAAAACTTGAAAGTTACGTGCCTATATGTAGTCTGTACCTTAATGTTCCTCATCTTATAACATAGTAGACCTTAATTTCTAGAAAATGTGATGATTTGGACACCTTAATAAATAAGTGGGTAATGAATGAAAAAAAGTGTGAGGCCATGATTTTAGAATATTAGATCTGGAATATACTTTAAGTCATAGAACTTATCATTGGCTATAGGAGGTTAGCTGTAGAAGGTGTATGTAGGTGTGTGTGTGTGTGTGTGTGTGTGTGGCATGAGTGTGAGAGGGACAGAGAGAGACAATGAGAGACAGAGATAAAGAGAGACAGGGAGAAAGACAGACAGACAGCAACAGAAAGAGATGGTAAGAGACAGACAGCATTACCTCCATCATACATGCCCATTCAAGCTCTGAACCATGTTCAAATTTGAAGATAACTACTGCAAATTATCCTTTCTTTGACTTTTGTGATCCCTATCCAGAATTATCTCTGGGAAAACCTTTGAATATTGCTGTCTTATAAGTTTGTCCCACATGAATGACCATAAACTCTCCCTACATCCACTTAGCTTGGGACAGCTGTATGACTGTGTAACACTCTATTTCTTTTTTGGATTATGTATTCAAAGTTATTTGTTTTTTATAGTGTTTTGTTATTGAGCAAATTGTTCTCTTGGTTATGTTGATTTCATTCCTTACTAGTTTAGGACAGTTTTTGAAAATGTTCATTTTTATGATATTGCTACTGTAGTATAAATTGATCTTCTGGTTCTGTTTACTTCAGTCTGTGTCAGTTCCTATAAACTATCTCTGTGGCTCTTTGAAATCATCTGTTTCCTCATTTCTTATAGCATAGGAGTCCATCACTAGAAGAGTAGTTCATATACCACAGCTTATTCAGCCACTCCTGAACTGATGGGCATTCCTCTAGATGACAATTTTTTCCACTACAAAAAGTGTTACTATAAGAATTTTCATACATATAAAACCTTTTCCTCTTTATTTGATCTTTCTTTTGGGTATTTGACTAACGGTGGTATAGCTGAGTCACCTTTAATAAACTCCAAGATCAAGAGAGCTCAATTGGAAAGGGGATAGAAGTAAGCTACTCACAGGTAGTTAGAGTGTCATCTAATGACTAAAAAAATATATGAGATACCTTCACTTCATTAATTAATTGCTTAATCATTTATCCTGCCATGCACTATGATAGCAGAAAGCAGTGAAATGAGGCAAAGTCTGTCTACGTCACTAGTAGCACCATTACGCTATCTGTCTCCGGTACTTATTGATCACATTAGCAGTAAGAATTGCGACTGTTGGATGGAGGACTGACTCATTGGAATGTCAGAATGGTGGAAGCATAGGCCATGCAAATCAAGGTAGAAGGGACCTTGGAGGATGTTGAGGATAAACCCCTAATTTGTCAGTGACCAAACTGAACCCCCAAAAGGTTGTTATTTTCTCAAGGTCATATAGTTTGTAAATGGCATAGCCATAACTTGAACCAAGCTACCTTTATTGTACATTGAGTTCTTTCTTCATAACTTTCTGGAAAAATGCTATGAATTCTCCAATCCCAGTCATCTGAATTGAAGGGGTGGGAGTAATTATAAAAAGATTTTTCCTAAAAGTCAGCCTTCTAATGAGAGAAGAAAGAGTTCTTGATTTGTACCAGGATTACCTCTCTAACAAGTCCAACTTTTAGAGTTCTAATAGAAGAGGCAAAAGTTGAGTTGTATTATTGCATCTCCTTTAGTTATTGTAATCACGTGTATTATCCCAGAAAACTGGTGCTTAATAAGGAGTTCATTCATTTCTCTTGAAGATTAGATCTTAGAATTCTCAAAATTTGGCCTTTTAGAGATGTGTTTTTGGCAGTGTGTGGTTCTGTGATTGCACCATTCAGAATATTTGCTTTTCATCCCCATGGTAGCCATACCTTGACCAAGAGTTTATCTCACTGCCCTCTCTAAAGCTTAGAGTAGGGGCATGGAGTTCAGGTATTCTCCCCTATGGCTATATAAGTGCCCATACTCTATCCATGTGCCTCTGCTCCAAAAGAATCTTTCACAGCTCTGGGGTAGAACCCACCTAGTTCCACTTGTAGCATTCTGATGAACTCTCAGGATCTCCCTAGAAAAAATGTGAGTGAGGGAAGACCAAAAAAGGCTACTTCTGCAACTTAGGCTTCCCTTTCCATTTTATAGTCCGAGCACACATGGCTTCTGCCATGATCAATTAATACTCAACTGTTATGATATAATCAAAGAATCATAGAGAGACTTGTTACCCTCTACATTCATCTGAATCATCAGGAAGTTCTGCAATGCCTCTTCCCCTGTTTCGAACAAATAAAATAGACTATCAGGACATAGAATGTTAGATTTCCTACCTTCCTATTACATACCTATTTTAATCTTTGAAAAACTGTAGTAAATGGAAGAGATATCAGAAAACTGGAGATGGAGAATATTATTTTTTTCTGATTTTGATGGAAGGGAAGACAATAAGTATTTCTAAATATAGATTAGTGGGCTTGACTTTGATTTCTGTCCAAATTTTGGAATGTTCAATCTTTGTTCAGTCATTTCTGTCTCTGTGACCCAATTTGAGATTTTCATGACAAAGATACTGGAATAGTTTGCCATTTCCTTCTCCAGTTCATGTTCCAGGTTAGAAAACTGAGGCAAACATGATTAAGTGACTTTCTCAGGGCCACACAGCTAGTAGTAAGTGTCTGGGGCTTAATTAGGTCCTCCTGACACCAGTTCTGGGGCTCTATCCACTGTGCCTCACTGCTATCCCAATTATCCTGTCCTCTCTTGCCCCAATCCCACCCCACTCCATTTTACAAGTGATTAAAATTAAGGCTGAAAAAGGTGAAGTAACATATAAAGTATCTACAGGGAGTAATCAGTAAGGTTGATATTTAACACCACATTCTTTAACTCCAATTCTATGTCTCTAACATGTCATATTGAATTTCATCAAGGCATTTTGAGAAAGGCTTTTCTGATATCCTTGTGGACAAAGTGAAAAGATATGAATGAGAAGATAGTACACTTAGGTAGATTCAAAATATACTGACAAACCATGCCCAAAATTGCTTAATTGATAGGTGATAGCTTGGAAGGAGGTCTCTAATAGAATCCCCCAATGTTCTGTTCTTTGTCCATTTTTGTTGAAAATGTTCAGTGATTTGGAGGAAAATATTTATTGTTCAGTTGTTTCAGTAGTGTCTGAATCTTTGTGACCTTATTTTGGGGTTTTCTTGACAAAGGTACTGGAGTGGTTACCATTTCCTTCTCTAGCTTACAGATGAGGAACATAGGCAAATAGGGTTAAGTGACTTGCCCAAGGTCACACAGCTAATAAATATCTGAGGTCGGATTTGAACTCATGAAGTTGGGTTTTCCTGATTCCCAGTCCAGTGCTCTAGCCGCTGTGCTGCCTACCTGCTGATGAAGACATACATGATATGTTAATCAAAGAGTAAGTTGCAGAGAGAGTTTTCCACTCTAAAAGAAAAAAATTCATAACAATTAGAGCTTACCAGAATTAGAAAGGGCTGCCTGAGGAGGCAGAGACTTTTTCATTACTACAGGTCTTCAAGCAAACCTTGATTACATTTTTTGTCAGAAATGTAGAGGGAATTCTGAATCAGATAGCATTTGGATGACATCTGAAGACCTTTCTAAATCTAAGATTCTATAAGTTCTTTATAACAGATGTTAGAATATAGAACAAAGAAAGCCATCTTAAAGGTCATCTGAACTCTCCTTTTAATTGATCCCCAACACTGGGAGAATGACGTGTTCAGAGTAATCTAACTAATTACTCCAGAAACAGGCCTGGAACCTAAGACACCTGCTGAAGTATAGTGCAATCCCCTTTCGAGTTCTGATCATAGCCAGATATATAGACGATTGATTCATCTTTGCCCCTTCCCAGTAGTTATGACAGTTCATTGTTTTCCTTAATAAGTACATTTCTGCAAGTTCTACTTAGACTTGCTTAGCTCAGTGGGATTGCTGTGGTATCTTGCCTACTTGACTCTTCAGTATAGTTATCTGAAATCCTATGTTATTAAAGGCAGCAAGATAACAGACAAATCCAGACACAACTCCAAGAAAATTGTGGTTCTAGTCCTACTCCCAACACATGCAGGGTGTGTGAGCCTGGGCAAGTCAGTATCATAGGCAAATAAATTGCAAAGAAGGTATTGGCTTGCATTGGTAGAGGGTGCTCCCTGTACCAAGGAATTCACAATCCCAGTGTCATAGTATTGAGAATTGGAAAAGACTTTAGAGCTCATCGAGTCTAGGCTTGATCGTATTATTCATAGGGAAATTGAAGTGAGGAAACAAATTACCTACCAAGGCTGGTTAGGTGAAGGTCATATCAAGAGGAGTTTTGTTGTAATCAAATTCTCCTCCTTTCTCAAAATTTAAAGTAAACTCAAGACCCATTTCGGTACTTATCTAGAAGTCATAGATACTATATGAAATTAGTCCTTAAAGATGCCATTCAATGAAATCATCTAGTCTAATAGGCTATGTGATAGTTGAAGGAGTTGAGACCCAGAAAGGTAAAATTGTGTGTTGAAGGTACCATAGTAAGTCTACGGCACACCTTAGATTACAAACTAGGTCTCCTGACCCACCCACTGCTGCCCCCTAGTTGTGTATTCTGCCATGCTCCTCAGTTCCTGTTTCTGTTTTTATTTTTTGAAGGCAGTCAGGATTAAGTGACTTGTCCCATGTTAAACAGATGCTAGGTGTCTGAGGCTGGATTTAAATTTGTGTCCTCCCCACTCCAGGGCCTGTTCCCTCCCTGCTGTGCCACCTAGTTGCCCTTGAGGTATTTTTTTCAGAAGAGGAATCAGATAAGTATTTGCTATAATTACCATACTATTTGCACCTAAGTATTTATTAAGTATTTACTATGTGCCAAACACTGTACTAAGCACTTGGCAATTATTATCTCATTTGCTCCTTCCAATATTTCTAGATAATTACTATTATTATCCCCATTTCACAGCTGAGGAAACTGCAGCAAAAAGAAATTAAATGACATAGCCAAGATCACACAGCTGTGTATAAAGCCAAATTTGAACTCAATCTTCCTTTTATTTTCAATTTTTATTTGTACTTGTCTATATATTTATTTCATTTACTTTTATTTTACCCTCCTTAAGTTTCTCATTACATTTTTCTTGTATCTCTATATTTATGTCTATATTATCACAGGATTATAGAATTAACTAGAAGAGACTTTGGAGATTATCTATTCTGTCTCCTCAGTTATAAAGATGAGGAAACTGAGGCAAGGTGTTTTTTTTTCCTAGTATGGCACAGTGGAAGAATGCTTTAAATCCCCTCCTCCCCATTTTATTTATATGTAGGGCTCCTGAAGTAGGAGTGACAAAGGAGGGAAGGAAAAGCAAAGCATTTAAAGAGAGAAAAAAGAATCCTGTTTTCATCCTCTGTCTGGCAAGACAAGCTCTAAGTGCCCCTCTTTGAGACTCAGACAAAACATGGTTGAAGCTCAATTGACGACTTAATTGTGCCAGGCAATTCAGAGGCACTCAGAGGTGACATTGCCTGCCTGGCTAACCCTTGTTGAAGGGAAAGGATCATTTATTGGAATGGTTTCCAAAGGACCTTGTTTCCTGGGAGCGTTTGCAATGGACAGATGCTACTATCAGTGTCAAGCTGAGAGGTGCTGTGAGTGTTTAAGACAGACACCACACACAATCCTTTAGTTTTCATTCCAGTCTTTGGGAGTAATTTCCTGAGGGTCAATGGAACCCTCTGAGACAAATTCAGTAAGCTCCCCCCGCCCAGTTTTAACTTGGCTTCTTTTTGGGTCTGGGGTGTTAGAATCTCAACCTTTCAGAAGCTTTGGAACCAAGCTCTTAACTTCCCTCTAATACTACAGGATTTCTTTACATCATATTCCCCCCTTTGTTTTTAATTTCATTTTAAAGCCAGGGAGCTACAATCTTTGTAAACAAACGAATCAATCAATGGGATCAGCCATGAATGGGAGAGAGTTAGATAATTTGATGGATTCCAGGCAATTAAAGAAAAAAAAAAAACAACCACACGCATCTCGTATATATGAACGGAAAGCTTATCTGAGAAAATGGAGTCCCCCTCAGGAACCCTCAAAAAGATCACATGGATTCTTTCCTCTCAGTCTATTAAATCTTCCATATGCTTGGAGGAGATTATACAACTGAGAGGATTAGCATTTAGGATTTTCAATCTCTGTCTGGAATACAGAGAGTGTTCAATAATTCCACAGATATTGGTTAAAGGTTTGAGATGTGCAAGGCTCCCTTGCTCTACGCTGTAGAGAGATGCGCAAATGGAAATTTAGTCACCTTTCTCTCAAGCAGCTCATAATCTAACGGGGAGAAATATACAGGTATAGACAAACATCAGAACTAAAGAACAAGGAAGCTAATTGGCACCATAGCTAAAATTTTGGACTTGTTATCAGGAAGACTGGAGTTTGAATCCTGCCTGTGTGACCCTGGGCAAGTCAATTAACCTCTCTATGCCTCAGTTTCCCATCTATTAAATTGAGGTCCCTTCTAGCTCTAATTCTATGATCCTATGAAAATGAGTTAAGCATAAAGACAGAGATGCAAAGAAAGTGCAATGAGAAATTTTAGGAGGGACAATATCTCTCTCACTGGGATCAAAAATCTAAAGCTGGAAGAAACTCACACAGGTAATAGGTGTCAGTAGCATGATTTTGATCTAGGTCTCATGATTTCAGAGTTATCACTTTTCTCCCTTATTCCAAGGGACATTTAAGATGGGGGCCAGTGTTGATCAGAGAAATTTTCGTAAAGAGGTATGACACCTGAGATGAGTCTTGAAGAAAGGAAGAGATTTTCACTTATCTACGAAAGAGGTCATTTTAGACATGAGGAACAAACAAATAGGGTGAGTAGTCAGGTTGGGGGACGAGAGCAGAGGAGGGAGATGGAGAACATGTGATAGATAAATAGATTGGAGCCAAATTGTGGAAAACTTTAAAGGTAGCATGAAGATTTTATACTTTATTCAATATTATTGCTAATTATTATTAGTAGATAATAGGAAACCACTGAAGGCTTTTTGGCTTTGTTTTTAGTAAAGCAATCCCACCGGTGCCTTCATCAGCATTTTAAAGGACTGACTGAAGAGGAGATGGACTGAAGGCAGAAACTGGACTTGCAAAAGAGTTTCTTTTGCCTTCATTCTTCACATTGTTGTTTGATTGTTTTCAGTCGTGTCTGATTCTTCATGACCCCATTTGGGCTTTTCTTGACAAAGATGCTAAAGTACCTTGCCATTTCCTTCTCCAGATGAAGATCTGAGGCAAATTGTGTTAAGTGATTTGCCCAAGGTCACACAGCTAGTAAAAATCTGAGGCTAGATTTGAACTCAAGAAGATGCCTTCCTGACTCCAGACCCACCACTCTATCCACTCCTCCTGCTAATGTATAATCATGTCCTTTCCTCTGCTTGTCACATTCCTTTCCATCTCTTAAAAGCCCAATTCCAATATGACCTCCTCAAATATTACCAACTCCTTTGCAGTATAATACTGGCATACTTATATGTTGTTTGGTATGGGGAAATTCCAGAAGGGATGGGGCTAACCATGTGCTCTGTTCCCTTATGAAAGGGCATCCATGACTAGAGGTTCCTTTGCCTGTCTGTTTGGGGATGGGGGGAAAAGTTGTAGAAAAGAAGTTGGCAAATGAGCCAGGAAGAACCATCCAATCAATAGACGTTAAAGAAGCTAAAGTCTTCGTCTTCATATCTCTCTCTCTCTCTCTCTCTCTCTCTCTCTCTCTCTCTCTCTTTTAAGCAGGTAGATTGGGTCTCTGAGCTCCCTCTTTGCCTTCCAATGAGAAGCAAGTGGATATATTCCTCTCATTATTCCCATGAACAGCTGTAATAGTTATGGGTACATGGTAGAGGGATCATGGGATTGCCTAGAGTAGCCTGACTCAGGATTTGAAATCTTTGCCTGCCTCAATGTCTTCTGTTTGACTTACTAAACCCTGATGAACAAATGGTAATCTTGAGATGGCTGCTTCTAGCCTTGATGGATACCTCATGAGTTTGGAAAGTCAGTAGCTCCTGGGTCCTCACTATTGGGGAGAAATGATTCCTTTTTTTGAAGGAGGAAATGGTCAGGAGAATGAGCTGTTCCTGCTTCTTTCATTAGAACAAATGGACTGTGGGTTGTTCTTCTGGTAGTACAGGTTAGAGATTAATGGAATGAAATATCTGGTTAGAAGTTAGAAATCTTTACTTCCCTGAAGAAGGTATGGGTTATAGTGTATGATTTAGGTTTCTGTTAATTAATGCTTACAAGTCCTTTGAAATTTTCAACATTTCTATTGGTGTGGGAGGAAATAGATAGCTTTCCTATAGTTGATACTGACCACTTTTTATATCGAACAACTTTTCTAAAAAGCCTCTGTTTAGGGTCTTCCTAAGAGGGCTCATATTTGGTTAAATATGAGGAAAAGTTAAGTTTTATATTGGAGATTGCCCTCCAAAATTCCATGGTGGGATCATGAGGAGCCAGAGAGAAGGAGGGGGGCAAAAAATTCTTTGGAGCCTAGCTTTATCAGGACAAAACTGAGGTTTTGGTAAGTCCAGGCCCTGGGATCTTTTGTGAGGAAGGGTCTCCCACTCCAAGATGTGGGTAATATATAAAATAATTATTTATATTTGTGTCTTATATCCCTAGATTTTAAATTCTAAGAAGTCATTAAACCAGTCAGTAAGCAGTAAACAGTAGTCATTATCTGACCTATGCGCCTGTAATATTTAACAAGCACACAGTATGATTAATGATTGTTTGCTGAATTAAATTGAATTGAATCATTAAAGCATGCATTTATATTACTCTTCCCCTCAGAAACCCTTGCAACAAACGTAAGTTACCCAACACATCCAAAGCTGCTGCACTTGAGCTATGGTTGCTTCCCCAAACCAACCTAACTCATATCTAGTGCTCATATCTTTGTACTTCTATTGGATATTTGTTTTGCTTTATAAAGAAAGTCTCCTTGATCTGTTTACATATTTTCTGACCAAAGAGACAAAGAGTTCTATAATGTGACTGGGGCAGGGTGGGTTGGGAGGTCTGGTGGGGGTTGAATAGCCTGAAACACCCAATCAACAGTGGTTTGACCCTCCTAATCTGGTCCTTACCAACTTTTGTAGACTTGTCTGCTATTTCTCTGCTATGAAACCCAGGCTGCTATGCACTTGTCAATTCTCTCTCCCCAAAACAGGCCTTATGCTTTTCCACCTCTTTTCATTTCCTATCATGTCATAAGTGCTCTTCTGAACCTAAATAGCAGGTCCAGGTTCGGAACAGCTGTCCACTCAAACCAAGGTTGGAACTGTTACTTCATAGCAGGTCAAAAAAATGTAAAAGAGAATAGGAAAGAATGCTTCCTCACTCAGGGACAAGGGATTAGTTGAAACAGTATGGGGAATCAAGACTCATGGAATGAGCAAAGAGGTTTATAGGAAAGGGATTAGAAGGAAAACAAAGAACTGATGATGACTGGGGAAAGAAATTTCAGTGGTTGAGAAGGAGAGGTCAGGCTTGTCAGAGAACAAGAGCTTGTGATAGTCAAATCTTTTACAAAATCCTTCCCACAAAGTTCAGTTCAGGATTCACCTTTGATATGAAGACATCTTTGATATCCAGGGTTAAAATATTCTGTCCTCAGGGCAGCTAAGTGGTTCAGTGGAGAGAGCACCACTGCAGGAGTCAGGAGGACCTGAGTTCAAATCTCACCTCAGACACTTGACACTCACTAGTTGTGTGACCTTGGGCAAGTCACTTAACCCCAGTTGCCTTATTCTGGGTCATCTCCAGTCATTCTGATGAAAATCTGGTCACTGGATTCAGATGGCTCTGGAGGAGAAGTGAGGCTGGTGACCTGCACAGCCCTCCCTCACTCGAAACAAAGTCAAGTGCAAATCATGTCATTATATCTCTGATGGCATGGTCTTCTTTAGCAATGAAGAACGAACACACACCAAATTCTGTCCTCGAGTCTATTATTTTTATTTAAAATATATTTGTTTATACATTCTTTTCATTTCCCAAAATATTCTTTCCCCAATTACAAATAGCAACATCCCTATACCAAAAAGTAAAGAAGAAAAAGAAAGAAAAAATCAAAACAAGCACATAGATCAAATTGAACAGGATAGTCTGTATTCCTCCTTGACAGTCCCAAACTTTTGCAGAGAAGGAATGACATATATTTTCATAACTTTTTTTAGGTGCAAACTTGGTGATTATAATTATATAATACTCTTGTATTTGTTTTGAGTTGTGCTGTTATTTTTGTCTTTTCTATATATGTTGTCACTGTAAATCATATTCTTTGCTTTTTATTTTACTTTTGATAATATCCCATAGGTTTTCCCATGGCACCCCATATTCTTCATATGCATGATTTCTTGAAAGATATTACAGTAATACGGTAATATCTGCACCACTACAAATCTAATTAGTTAATGCAAATCTTGGTTTATCTTTCTTTGCTACTATATGAAGTTCTGCTCTTAATATTTTGGTGTATATGCCTTTGTATCCTAGATCTCTTTGGAATGTATACCAAACAGTGAGATCACTGGGTCAAAGGATATTGACATTTTTATCACTTTTTTTAGTGAATCTTTGTTGCTATTTGTTGACAAATTGCTTCCCAGAATGATTGGACCAGTACACTGATCCAACAACGGTGTGTTACTATCTTTCCATAACTAACACTAACTACTCACATCATTTGTCAACTTTATGAATTTTCTGGATGTAAAGTGAATCCCTAGGGTTGTTTTGACTTACATTACTCTTAAAAAAATGATTTGGGGTCATTTTTTCATCACTTTGTTAATAGATTGAAATGAATGTTTCTTTTGACAATTATTTGTTGACCAGCAAATGGAATGGCTTTTGAGGATTCTGCATTTGTGTAAGTTTCCTAGGCACATGGAATATTGAAATGAATGAAAAGGCCAAAGGACAGAGTTTTTCAATCAATACATGGATGGTCAATGGTCTCTGTCATTAACCAAAGATAAATGATGGAGATCATCAAATGCTTACAGATAATTATAAAAGCAGGTGCCCTGGCAGGCAGAGATCAACCCTGATTGGTGAATAATTAATAAGGAGGTGGATGAAAATGTGGACTAAAAACCTTCAGACTCTCCTGCTGAGAACATGGCTTGGTCTTGAGACTCAACCTCAGGCTATCTGGACAAAGGCATCTATGCCCATGTAGACCACTTATGTTGAACAATGGGGGGAAGGGGGCTTCCCCAGGGCATGAGCCTACTGGTTTTTAGAGCCAGAAATTTACCTATATTCAGTTGTTTTTACATTTAAATTAGAAATAAGCTCTTCAAAGACTGAGAAGAATATTCCCATCATCTCATCATCAGCCCTGTTTTTTCAGAGACTAGACTAGGGCTAGTGTCTGAATGAGTAAAGAATGGAGAAAAAACCCACCCCAGTCCTAGTTTAATAATTGGTTATTAATAATATAAAAATAATAATTTCTCTCAATATCAACTCCTTATCATAGATATTTGATGCAAATATTTTATGTTCACAATCAGTTGGCATTAGAAAGGAATGAGACAACTTGAGATTCTTTAACTTGGGGAAGTATAAAGGTAGGAAAACTTGAAACTATCTTTGAAGTTTGAGCAGGTTTTCATGTGAAAGAGTGCTTAGATTTATTCTACTTAGTCTTGAATGATAGAATTCATTCTTTTCTTTTCCCTTGGTACCCAGTAAGGATTTGAAATAGTTTTTTTTTAAATGATATTTTATAAACTTCCACCCCACAAGTGCACTTGGTAGCCATTCTGTCAGTGTTCACTTCTCCTATTACTTGGCTCACTGTTTTCAGTGCTTGTTTTCTGGAACAATTTGTATTTGAATCAGCATCTTTGTCTGCAATCAGTGAAGTGTTAGTTATGCTGAGTCAAATAATATAAATTGTCTCATAAAAATATAGTAATAAGTTGCCTGGAAGAATTGGTGTGGCATACTGAAAAGAACATTAGATTGGGAGTAAGGGAGGATGTCTTCATCGTAAAGTCCTGAATGTGTCACTTGTTAGATATGCAAACATGGGCAAGTCACATCCTATCGGTCTCAGTTTCCTCAGCAGTGAAAAAAGGTTAGCAACCTTTGGTGTGGCCTTTTGACTTAGTCCAAGTTTTACAGAACAAATCCATTTATTAAGGGAATTTTTTCTGTAAAGTTTGGAATCAATGTAAGGACCACACTTGAGGACCTAGAAGGCTATATAGGCCTTCAGGTCATGGATTCCCTGCTTCTGTGTTATATGCTAAATGTCCTTTGAAGTTCCTTTCAGCTAAAAATCTATGATCTTATGAAAATGGGCAATTTGTTTAACTTTTCTGGAACTCACTTTCCTTGTATAAGGGAAGGTTGGATTAGTTGCTCTCAATGTACCATTATATCTGCAGTACTTTGTGTTATGGCATTCTATTTTCCATCAGCAGTGTCATAGAAAAGAGTACCTGATTTGTAGTCGTAAGACTTGGGTTGTAATCTCTCCTCTGGCACCTATTAACTATGTGATGGTGAGTAAGCTCTGGGTCTCATTTTTTTAATCTATAAAATGGAGGAATGGAGCTCAATGATTTTTTCGAAGGTGCTTTCACATTCTAAATATTCCTATGATCCTATATTGCAGAGCCACCTATAGTGACAAGTACATAGCTAAGACATAAAAAATAATGTTTTTATGAATATTTATTTTTATGAATTTAATAACATTTTTTTTGAAAAGAGGTCCATTGATTTCACCAAATTGGCTAAGGGTCAATAACACAAAAAAGATTAAGAACCCTTAATGTAGAAGTCAACGACTAGTCTCAGAGTTCAGTAGTCAAAGGCTTGCTTTTGACAATTACCGAGCAGCAGTCAGTCAGTTAACTAGCATTTATGAAGTACCTACTACTCTGTGCTAGGCACTGAGGTAAGCACTGGAGATACAAAGAAAGGCAAAAGATAATTTCTGCTTTTAAGGAGCTCAGTCTGATTGGAGAGATGCAAACAGTAAGATATATACAGAATAGAGATTATTGATAGAGGGAAGTCACTAGAGTCAAGGAGGGACAGGAAAGGTTTCTTGTAGAATGTGAGACTTTAGCTGAGACTTGAAGGAAGCCAGCAAAACCAGTGGGGGCAGAGGTTAGGAGAGAGATCTAGGCACTGGAGATGCCCAGGGTCAAGAGATGAAGTGTGTTGTGTGAGGACCAACAAAAAGTCATTGTCACCCAATCACAGAAGAACACACACAACCTGCACTCTCATACCACCTTGATGAATCTGAGGAGCCCACTGGACAGGTAATGGCAGGAAAGGAGGGACAAGAAATCTGGGAACCCAAAAGAAGGTTTTTCCTACCAGACCATGGCAGCAGCTCACGCACTGAAGAAAGAACAGGAGTTAGTTAAGTTGTGGCTGAAAGGGAACCGCAAGTCCCTTACTCCTCTTTTTTTGTGTACGTTCCTTTCTCTAACTACAGGCGACTAAGCAGTGCTCTTGAGAGATGGATGTTACCAGCATTATTGTTTACCTTGAGAGTTTGTGATTTCTGTAGCTGTGTGCTGCCAGTAGAAGCTGATTGCTGCAAGTATAGTTCTTCTCCAACAAAATATAATCATCAGGAATATTTCGTAGTCAAAGGATTAAAACTCAAGCTATAACCTGACTTGCCAGGTGAACAGACTTTTAAATTACAAAGGTAGTAAAGTCAGGCTCTTGTCATCTTGTCACCCTTCTAACATAGCTGTCTGATAATCTCATTGTTTCATATTTTAAGCATTTGTTAACACACACTTACAAGTCTTGAATGGTAAGTTTTCTTTTGTGTTGGAAGAAATAAATAACTCTTGTGTATATATATATATATATATATATATATATATATATGTTTTCAATCACTATCTTTGAGAGTTGAAAGGGACCCCAGAGGTCATCTTGTCCAAACTCTATATGGAAGAAATTCTCATTATAACATACCTGAAAGTTATGATGTAGTCCCTACATTGAACCATCCAAGTATGAAAAATTCATCACTTCTTAAAGCAGTCATTGCACTTTTGACAATCTCTAACTGTTAAGAAGGTGTGCCAGACATCAAGCTCTTCTCTACATCTACCCCACTCTTTTTTCAGGTTAAACATTCATTCAATCAGTTCTCATCTTACAATGGCTTAATATCCTGGTGGCCCTCCTCTGGACATTCTCAGCTCTTTAGGATCTTTCTTAAACTGACCACCATATACTACTCTAGCTAAGGCTTGGAGAAGGCTAAGTGCAATGGGATTATTACCACTTTCCTATTTCTGGGACCTCTGCCTCACTTCACCCAGACCACATACACATTAGGGTTTTTGGTTATTGTTGTAATTTGGCTGCCACATTGCACTGCTAATTCCACCTGAGCTTGAAGTTCACGAAACCCCCAAATCTTTTGCAGAACAATGTGCTTCAGGTTAGCCCCGCGAAACTGGTTTTTTGTAACCAAGTGTAAAATGTTATTTTTATCCTCATTTTATCTCATCTTCTTAGATGTCAGGAAAAGGATCCTGACAATGATATTAAGTGTATCGACTATCCCTCCTAGCTTTGGATCATCTATAAATGTGATGGGTGTGCTACCTATGATTTTATCCAAGTCAAAAGAAAAAAAAATGTTAACCCAGGCCTAACTGCATTCCCTTAAGGTTATCTCTTCAAGATGTCCTAAACTACCTAGCCCAGGACCTAGCATATAGTAGGCACATTAATAAATGCTTGTTAACTTAACAGGCACAATGTATACCTTTCCACAAGAGATTCCCATTAATCCTTTTCAAGGGCAAACCTAAACCATATATAAAACCATATATAAACCATACTTAAACTTTTAGATTCCCCTCTCCCCCAGGACTACATAGTGAGGGTATAATGAACCACTGAGTGCAAGAAAAAACCTGACTTCTTCTTTTAGCCCAGGACTAAACCAAGTTTGCTTGTATCCAGAACTTCAGCTCTTTTGTGGGAAGAACAGCTAGGTGACTCTTTGGAAAGAATACAGGACCTGGAGTCTTGAACATCAGATCCAATTTCAGACACAGTTTACAGCTTTACAATCTTGGACAAGTCACTTAGCCTCTGTCTGCCTCATTTATATGTCTGCCTCAGTTTCCTCAACTATAAAAGGGAGAATAACAGTAAAACCTGCCTCCCTATGCAGTTGTGAAGATCAGATGAGATAGTAAGTATAAAGCATTACATACACACATATCAATATCTGTATCATATATTTTTATATGCTGGCTAATAAGGGGTAACCCTGAACTACAGATGACTCTAATACTGTTCTAATAATGTTCTAACCTTCTTTCTAATTTAACATTCTGGGTTCTTTGTTCTAACATGCTATGTTTTAACACCCTATTTTCTACAATCTCTCCTGGATTGAAGATTTCTTGTAACATTCCACATTCTAAAGCATGAGTATCCGCTCTACTTGAAGGCAGGAATAGTTTCATTTTTACTTCGGTATCCCCGGCCCCTCCACTAGTACTTTGTACATAGTGGACGCTTGATAAATGCTTGACTAATTGAACTGAATTGACATTCCCTCTAGTTCTGGCATACTGTATTCCAATGGTGACTGTGTATTTACTGAGACTACTCTTTTCCCCCCTACTATGCCTTGATTCACCATTTTGAATGCACTACTGGAGGAATGCTATACTAGCTAGTGTTAGATTTCTTGTTTGTTTGACTATTTCATTCTTATTTTTTGGTCTTCTTCCTGAAATGTAGTTGGCTTGTGCTTGGCAAGAATAAACAGCAGAGTGAACATAAGTCAGATGATATATGGGAAAATGAGAGAATAGGAAGAAAAAACTGCTGAGCTACCGAATAGCAAACCTTGAGGGGAACTTGCTTGTTTTCAGTATCTTTATTTCCCTAAACAGAAATAGAAAATCTACACTCAGAAAGGAAATCCCAGAGGACCTTGCAAAACATGAAAGAGAATTGCTTGCTTCTTTTATTTCTTCTTTCTTTTTTCATTTTGTTTTGGCCAGCTTTGTTTGCTATATTCTTTAGAAAGAGGTTTAAGTTTACTTTTCCACTATTAGGGTAAAGTTAGCATCATGATTGGGGCAAGGGAGCCTTTGGAAGGGCAGTAGTAAACAGGAAGGAAAAGAATAAAAGGAGATTTAATGAAATCTTAATCTAATTCAAGTTGAACTTTTATCTCATCATCACAGAGCTAAATGAAAACATAGAAGCTGGAAGGAAGCTTAGAAGTCATTTAGCCTATGTCTACTTGATCCCTTATGCAGCAAAGTCATGTGCAGCGTTGGTGCATACGGGCCCCCTGCTCCAATCTGACTAGTTCCGGTCCTTTTCATTTCACATACAGCACTTGATATGAAGTTCTTTACATTGACCTGAAATATGTCTTTCTTTAACTTCTCTCTTCCTTTGCTCCTAATTCTAGGCTAACAAGAACAAATCTTATCCATTTTCCACAGCACAGTCTTTCACAAACTTTGGAGACTGATATCAGAGTCATACTAAGTTTTTTATTCCCCAAGCTACATGTCCTTACCTATTCAATGTATTTCCTTATGGTATGACTTCATGTCCATTTGCCATAATCGTTTTAATTGCCTCTTTGTTACTACCTTGTTGTGTGACCTAAGGTAAGTAAGTACTTGGATTTTGTGGTCCTAAGTTTTCCCATTTGTTAAATAAGGGAATTGAATAAAATATGGATTCTTAACCTGGGGAACATGAATTCCAAAGGATTCTGTGGATAGATTTCGGGGAGTCAGAGAAAAAAAAATTTCCACTGACTTTGAACTGAATTATAGCATTACATTCAGTTATTAAAAAATCAACAACGACAACAACAAAAGAAACCCCACTTTATTCATGGAAAGGACCCATAGGAGCTAGGTCAATGTTTGGTAGGCTCCACAGGAAAATATGTGAGAGAAAAGGTATTAGACTGCCTTCCAAACTTAAAACTGACCTCATTGTTGTATGCCTGCGAAACGTGAACAGTGGACCAGCACCATGCCAGGGACCTGAATTGATTTCATTTGAATTATCTTGGGAACATTCTAAAGATCACCTGATAAGGTAAAGTCCTGGATATTGAGGTCCTTTCTAGGACAAAAATGTCAAGCATGCAAACTGCTACAGAGAACACAACTCTTATGAGCTGGCTATCTTGTTCAAATGCCAAATGTGCATTCGCCTGAAAGACATTTGTGGAGAATTCATGCAAGGCAAGTGCATACAGTGATCATTAGAAATGGTACAAGTACACTCTCAAGATGTCTCAGAAAAACTTTGGATTGATTGTGAGACATGAGAGACACTGGCACCGAACTGCCCAGCATGGTGTGCCTGTATCAAAGAAGACTCTGAACTCTATGAGTGAAGTATAAATATAACAGCTTAAAAGAAATGTGAGATGTGACAGTTTAGAGACCTTTCTGCTCCAAATGTTCATATACACTATTTGTGCCCAATCTGTGGTAGAGCCTTCCAAGCTCCTATTGGTCTGATCAGTCATAACCAGACTTACTAAACCAATATAATGTTGTCATTTTGATCTTCTTTGAGAATGAAGGCTAAAAAGCAAATCAACCCAGCATAGGTCTCATCAGCTTGCCAAAAGGCCCATGGCACAAGAAAAGGGTTAAGGACCCTGAGACTTGATGATTTCCTTATCCCCAAGGGAAGGGAACTAAGAAAATGGGTAAAAGTTACTAACTGGCATTTTTAGGTTTGATTTAAGGGAAATCTTCCAAACAAATAGAGCTATCCTAAAGTATGAATGGGCCACTGTGTTAATATTGTAGCTTGTTCTTTTTTTGCCCTATCTCCCCCTTCCAGTCAGTATCATAAGTTTGTAAGTAGATAGTATACAGTGGTAATAGCAGGAAATGAGACCTGGAAGCCATGTACTGTAATAGTAAGTACCTCAACACACATAGGGGCCTGTTATCATAGGTTTCGTGATCTGCTTCTCTAAAATGAAACACATCTTTTGAGGGGTTAACAACCACATCAGGCAAGCATAGGTATCAGAGAAAATAAAAATAAAAATTTCAGAGAAATCAAAACTCAACAGACAGAGCTTCCAAACTGCCTGACCGTGTGTACCAGAGGAGGAAGCAGCAACATCTGGGCTTTCAAAGCTCGGGGACTGCCCAGCAGCTTTCTAGAGTTTCATCTGGCACACAGACCTTCTTCCAAAAACAAAGCATCAAAGTAAAACCTCATCCTCAGACTATTTATACACTTTTCAGTGCCAAAGGGCATGATCCTCTGTCCCAGTGTGTCATAGAAAAAAACAAAAGGTACTTGGGACCCTCCTACAAAACAACTCCCCTAATCAAGCTTCCCTCAATGGGCAGGCCCATCAATGGGTGGGGAAGATATTCTTTAATCACATTCAAATAGAGGCATTATACTTCTTGATTATACTAAAACAAAAACAGCAAAAGATCCTACTTTGCTTGGTCTCACATGTACAAACTCTCCAAAAGAGCATAATTTACAAATTTTATTCTATATTAACCAAAATCATATTCCAGTAATATATGTAGAGTCAGGGGAAAATATATAGACTCTGCTAACAAATCCAATGTTATGCAAATCTCACTCAAGTTCAATATATCTCTATAACACCAAAAGGTGCTAACAATTTTGAGATGATTTAGACATGGTAACTTTGAAGTTTTCCTGGCAACTCTAAAATGACTTGGGTAAGTTAATGAACTAATCCCAAAGTGGCATAGGTAAAAGTCTAACCCCCCAAACCTTATAAAATGAGACTTCAAACTCCTACCCCCTCAAACACTCTTGCCTCTCCTTTGGGTCGGTGCTGCTGAGTGCTTGCAACTTTAATTCATGGTTCCATGAGTGATTATCTGTGCCTCTTCTCTTCCTCATCCCTTTCCCATCAGCAGTGTAGCAGATATGTGGTAGATGGCTTTCTTCCCCATTCTATTCCTTGTTCTTACGTCATCTGCCTCTGCATTCTCTTTGCTGCTTAACTCTACTTTTATGGACTTATTGCCCCCATATGCTCTGTGTTTAATTAAAGTGTGATTTTTGCTATATTTCCCACTACAAGTTGTGGTCTCATCTAGTGAGTACCAAAAGGACTAGGTATGCCTCCCCTCAATTCATAATTTCATAAATTAATGATTAATTTAGCCACCTTAAAAGATAATAATAATTGATATATATATATATATATATTGCTTTAAAGTTCACAGTATTTTAAATGTGTTAACTTGTTTGAATCTCACAGCCCTTCTACTAAAAGGCATATACTATAGGTAATATCCTCCTCATTGTAGAGAAGAGAAAAAAAAAATCAGAGAGTCTATGGCTACATATCTGTCAAGTATCACAGATTGGATATGAACTCAGTTACTCCTGAGTCCCAATCTAACAAGAGCAGGCAAATTCAAATGAATACCAGAGCATGGCATGGTCCCATGAAACAGCATCAAATGTGCTAAAGCTTAGACTGAGCCTGCTGAGAAAAGCCCCTTCCAAAAAGGGTTTTGTTTGTTTGGGGGAGAATGTATTACAGGTAAAGAGGAGTACCAAAGACCTACCACTGGGGTAATGGGACCTTGAGAGAAGGCATAACTTTTTGATTTTCATTTTGCTTGCCTTTTCTGTCAGGGACAATGACCTTTGGATGGCAAAGGACAAAACAAAATGGACAGTAGGGAATTGATACTCAACATAAATGAGGGATAGGAAACATCTAGCTGCACTCGAATCTAAGTCTCCTGGCCCAGATGAAGGGCATTCTTGGATAATGAAAGAACCTATTAGATGATTTTACTGATTCACTGTCACTGATATTTGAAAGATCATGGAGAATGAGAGAGGAAGTACAGGGCTCGAAGAAGGCAAATATTACCTTAATATTTTAAAAAGAGAAGAGAACACAAAATCTACAAACTGTAAACCAGAGACATAGATTCAAATTTCTGGACAATTATAGAATACTTTATTTTTAAAGATGTTAGTGAATATCTGGAAAAGGAGTCCTTATGTCTTAAACAATAGGAGTTGGTTACTCTAAACTAGTAATATTTCCTTTTGGGGAGAGGGTAGGGCAAGGTTGCTAAATTGTTAGATCAGAGAATTGCTGTATAGATTTTAGTACTTCTTTTGATGGAAGATTTAATACTTTTTTCGTGGAAAAGATGGACAGATATGGACTAAAAGCTATCATAAACAGATGAATTTTGAATTGGTTGAATAGACATAGTCAAAGAGTTGTCAATCTCAAAATGAGAAGGTGCTGCAGAAACCATTTAGGCTAAGGCATATGTGAGCAAGAGTCTCTTCTGTTATATAAGCCATAAATTGTTATCCAGTTATTTCTTGTAGACCTCTTTTGATAGACAACTTAACATGAAAGGCAACATGGCCTAGTGAATAGAGTGTTGGACTTGGAGTCAGGAAAATCTGGTTTTCCATTCTGTCCATGAAACGTGATAGCTGTGTAACCATGGGCAAATAACTTATACTTTTTGAGTCTATGAAATGAGTAGGTTATTACCTATAGCATCTGCCTTTCAACATTAGATTTGTTGTGAGATTAAAATAAGTCAATATATGTAAAACAATATAAAATATCAATTATGATTATGTCCTGAAGTAGCCCATTTCCACTTGGGGATTGTTCAAATTGTTAGTCAGACTTTTGCTATATCAGGCATAAATTTGCTTTTTTTGCAACTTTTACCCATGACTCCTGGCTCTGCTCTTTTGGGCCAAGCACAAAATTCTAATCTCTTTTCTAAACGACATCTCTTCAAATACTTGCTGACAACTATCATGCTTTCCTTTCTTTCCTTTCTTTTCCAGTCTAAATACACTAAATCATGATATATCATGAACTTCATTCTTCATTGTGTTGGTTGACCTCATTCAGATGCCTACTAGCATCTGAATGCTCACCTAAAATGTGATAATCAGACCTAAACACAGTGCTCCAAATATGTTCTAATCAGAGCAGAATAAAGTGGAACTATCACTGATCCTGACCTGGGCTCTATTATCCTCCAAATGTACCCTACCTTTTCATCAACTATTTTTGGCTTTCATATCACATTGCTAATCCATTCTGAAGTTGTGGTTCATAAAAATCTCCCACAATGCCTTAAATAATGACCTCAGGTAGGAGTATCCACTTGCCTATTTCCCATCTCTTCCTTTTTGATCCCCTGATGACATACTAACTTAGTATCATAGGAACTGGAGCTGAGACCTACTTTAAAGCTCTTTTTATCCAACCTTGTCAGTTTTACAGATGAAATGCAGAAACCAAGAGAGATGAAGTGAATTGTCTAGCTAAAGCAGGTCATAAGTAGCACAGCCTGAATTTGAACCTGTTCCAAACCAAGTGAATCTAGGTACTGCCATTTTCCTGAAACTATATCCCCAACTCTGACCACAGTGCTCTTTCCTTAGCAAACATATAATTAATATTTGCTGTATTGAATTGAGCAGAGTTGAATAGGAAGAGGAAAAAGTCTTCTAGTCAAGCCTCCTGTCTCCAAAATAGAGATGCAATTTTAAAAAAAAAGCTCCCAGGAGGATTTATCCAGATAATTTCTCCTCCTTCTCTTTTTCTTCTTATCTCCCTTCCTTTTCCATAACAACCTGTCCAATATTAGCAGACAGTCATGAAGATTTCCTTTCAGCTTTAATGAGGAAAGTAATATGCAATAGTTTCCTGTGAGGGGCTTCTTCCATCAATTATGTTAACATATACACGATGATTATTTTTATAAGAGAATGAATTATGGTGGCTATTTTTTAGGAGATAAAAAAAAGAGCAATGTCAAGAGATGCAGTCAGGGAAGCACTTTATTAAGGGCATGCACTTCTGTGAATCAATCAGGCATTTAGATGGAACGTTAAGTATCAGGGGAGACAGCAGGTATCCACATCAGAAAAGTAATTCCCTTTCCCTCCCAGTCTTTAACATCTGTTTTGGCCTAAGATTCACTGCTGACCTCTGGATAATGTAACAACATGGCACACCGTCATGTAGCATAGAATATATTTTATTTTAAGTTGCTTTTTAAAAATCTAGTGAGTGAACTCTGTTTTTCATTTAGATAGCTTGTTCCCACTTTAACTAGGAAGTGTCTGCTTCAAAATTATTAAAGTAGGCAGAATCATAGAGTGATCTAGCTGGAAGGAACCTTACAACATAAAATGTGAGAACATAGAATGTTAGAGCTAGAAGAGAATTTAAAATACAGAATGGCAGAGGGAGAAGGACCTTAAAGATTATTTAATCTGTGAGAGTGAAGAAACTGAGATCTGAAGAAATGAAATGGCATATAATTAGTAAAGAGAAAGGACCCAAGTCCATGCATCTGACCTCCAGTCCAAGGCTACCCACTACAGCAGGCTGCCTATGGTGAATTCCTCTGGGCATCATCCTGTGTGATGAATTGGAAGAAGGAAAACAGAGAACCCAGTTTTAGGAAGTTATTATAATAGTTCAAGTGTAAAATTGTTACGACATTGATCACTTCTGGTTCTCCTCCCTACTTGAATCAGTTTCCTTTGATGACTTTTCTTCCAGGTAATGCCACAACCTAGGTGGCTTTGTCTGCTACTTACCCTATCAACCTCCCACTCCTGCTCCACCATATATGCAATCACTTGACTGTACCCTCAAAACATCTCTTGTACATACCTCTGCTGTCCTCTGACACTGTCAGCACCATGGTGCAATCCTTCCTTACCTCATTCTAGGACTGTTGCAGTAGCCAGTTGGTTGATCTCCCTGCCTCAGGTCTTCTTTCCTCACTGTAATGCATCTTCCACTCAGGTGCTAAAGTGCACTTCCTTAAATTTACATTTGACCAGGTCATCATCCCCAATCCCCCACTGTTAGTGGCTTCTTTTTAAAGCCAGGACAAAATATAAAGTCCTCTGTTTATATTTAAAGTCCTTTATAAACTGGCTCCTTCTCATCTTCATTTCCCATCTTCTTACAGCTCATTCCCTTTCCATGTAATCTGTAATCCAGCACTGGCCTCCTTGCTGTTCGTTGATTTTTTTTGTTGTTGTTGTCCAGTGGATTGAATCATGCCCAAGTCTTCACGACCCCACCTGGGGTTTTCCTGCCAAAAACACTGGAGTGGTTTGCTATTTCCATTTCCCTCTCATTTTATAGATGAGTAATTGAGGCAAATAGGGTTAAGTGACTTGCCCAGAGTCACACAGCTAGTAAGTGTATTAGACACAGATTTAAACTCAGGAAGATGAGTTTTCTTGACTTCAGGCATGGCACTCTATCCACTACATTAGGTAGCTGTCCTGTTTTTTTGCATAAGACACTCCAGTTCCTTACTCTATTCATTTGCAATGGAATTCTCTCCCTACTTAGCTCCACCTATTATCTTTCCTGGCTTCATTCAAGAGTCAGCTAAAGTTTCACTTTTTGAAAGATACCTTTGGAGGATGGAGCCAAGATGGTAGAGTAGGAGCAGGGATCTTCTTGAGCTTGCCCCCCAAACCCCTCAAAACACCTGTAAAATACCTGTTAAAGTGACTCTAAACAAATTCTAGAGCAGCAGAAGCCACAAAATGACAGAGTGAAAGAGATTTCTAACCCAAGAAAATCTGGAAGGCCAACAGCAAGGGTCTATTGAACTGGGCTCAGAGAGGAGCATGGCCAGCACAAATAGCACTGGAGCAGGCCTCAGGGTGCTGAATCACTGGCAACTGCTGCCATTTCCAAACTTCTCAACCCACAAAAGCCAAAGATAGCTTCTAAGGTCAGTGAAGAAGCTCTCTCACCTGGATAAGAGGGGAGTGTTATCTGGCCTCAGCCCCAGGCTGGTAGCACCCACTGTGGCAGCAAGCACCCACTTCTAGAGTTCTTGGCCTATAGACAGTGGAGGAATCAAACAGCTGATCTGGGACACAGTCCTGAGTGGCAGTCCTGGGGTGAGGATAAGTTCTGGTGTGGTAGAGCTGGTGGTGGCTGAGGAGAAAGAATCCTGTTTGAAGTTCCAGGGCAGAAAAGAATGTTTGTAATTGCTCATAGACCAGAGCACAGACCAGGAGAGGATTAAGCACCTCTTCTTTGAATATACCACTTTGGAGGAATTGAGAACTTATAAGTCCCTAGAGATATCTTTGAAAATAGCTGTGCTGGGAAAATGTTCAAAATGGGGGGGTGGGGAGGATAAGACTATATAGAAAATTACTTTCTTGGAGGAAAGGTAGTTTCTTACATACTTTCAGACAAGGAAGATCAAAGCATACAACAATCAAAGCATACAAAGGTAGACAGCAGGGTCAAGGCTCCTACATCCAAAACCTCCAAGAGAAATATGAAATGGTCCCAGGTCATTGAAGAGCTCAAAAAGGATTTTGAAAATCAGGTAAGAAAAGTAGATAAAATATTGGGAAGAGAAATGAGAGTGATGCAAGGAAATCATGAAAGATAAGTCAGTAGCTTGCTAAATTATACACCAAAAATGCTGAAGAAAACAACATCTTTAAAATTAGACTAACCCAATTGGCAAAAGAGAGGTCCAAAAAGCCAATGAGGAGAAGAATAACTTAAAAAGCAGAATTAGCCAAATGAACAAGGAGATTCAAATGCTCAGTAAAGAAAATAATACCTTAAAAATGAGAATGGAGCAAATGGAAGCTAATGACTTTATGAGAAATCAAGAAAATATCAAACAAAACCAAAAGAATCAAAAAATAGAAGACAATGTGAAATGTCATTGGAAAAACAGCTTACCTGGAAGATAGATCCAGGAGAGATAATTTAAAAATTATCTGTCTACTTGAAAACCATGATCAAATAGTGTCTAGACATCATCTTTTAAGAAATTATCAAAGAAAATTACCCTGGTATTCTAGAACCAGAGGGTTAAATAGAAATGGAAAGAATCCACTGATCACCTCCTGAAAGACATTCCAAAAGGGAAACTTTTAGGGATATTGTGGCCAAATTCCAGAGTTCCCAGGTCAAGGAGAAAATATTACAAGCAGCCATTAAGAAATAATTCAAGTATTATGGAAGTACAATCAGGATAACACAAGATTTAGCATCTTCTACACAAAGGGATAAGAGGGCTTGGAATATAATATTCCAGAGGTCAAAGGAGATAGTTTTAAAACCAAGAATCATCTACCAAGAAAAACTGAGTATAATACTTCAGGGAAAATAATGGAATTCCAATGAAATAGAGGACTTCCAAGCATTCTTGTTGAAAACACCAGAGCTGAATAGAAACCTTCACTTTCAAAAACAAGAATCAAGAGAAGTATTGAAAGGTAAACTGGAAAGAGAAGCCATAAAGATCTCATTAAAGTTGAACTGTTTACATTCCTACATGGAAAGATGATATTTGCAACTCATGAGACTTTTTTCAGTATTAGGGTAATTAGAGGGAATATGTATATGTATATGAATATATACACACATATATATGTATGTATTTCTTTTTGTATATTTATATAGACAGAGGGCACAGGGTGAGCTGAATATGAAGGGAGGATACCTAAAAAATAAAATTAAATGTTGAGAGGAATGTACTGGGAGAAAGAGAAAGGGAGAGGCAGAAGGTAGTGCATCATCTCACACAAAAGAGATAAGGAAGAGCTTTCACAATGGAGGAGAAGAAGGGGGAAGTGAGGGAATAAATGAGCCTCACCCTCATTGGATTTGGCTTAAGGAAGGAATAACACACATACCCAATTCAATATGGAAATCTATCTAACCCTGCAGAAAGGTGGGGGGGAGGGAATAGGAGAGGAAGAATAATAGAAGAGACAGCAGATTGGGGAAAGGGGTAATCAGAAGTAAACACTATTATGGGGGGACAGGTTAAGGGAGAGATTAGAATAAATGGAGGGCAGGACAGGATAGAGGGAAATGTGGTTAATGTTTCACAACATGACTGTTAGGGAAGTGTCTTGCATAGCTACACATGTATGACCTATATCAAATTGCTTGCTTTCTCAATGAGGTTGAATGAGGTGGGAGGAATGGAGAGAATGTGGAACTCAGAGCTTTAAATAGATGAAACTGGGAAATAAGATGCACAGGCAATGGGGTATATAAATCTCTCTTGCACTATAGGAAAATAGAGGGGAGGGATATGTGAGAAAGGAAATGTTACAGAAGGTAGGACAGATTGGAGGAAGGGGTGGTTAGGGTGCACACTGTCCTGGGGTAGAAGAGAAAGACACTTTTCCTTGCCCCTTTAATGCTAGTGTTTTTCTTCTTAGATGATGTCAGATTTATCCTGTTCATATCTTGTTTGCATATAGTTGTTTGCATGTTGTCTCCTCCAATATAATTTGAACTCCTTGAGATAAAGGACATTTTCTACCGTTCTTTTTATCCTCAGCACTTAGCAGTAATAGCTGTCACATAGTAGGCTGTCAATAAATGCTTGTTGACTTGCCAGATTTGAACAATGATGGACCTTCCAAAGCAAGAATTGGGAGGATGTACTACTGACTGAATAAAAGGATAGGGTGAATGGAGAGGTATCAGTCTCTCAGTTTTGGCTTTATCTGTAGTGTTGGCTGCATTTTGGGTTGAACCAGTATATAGTATAATTTTTTAACTTTAAGGAATTAACTTTAGAGAACATCGACAACTTTAGCAATTGGAGATGTTAACAACAATATTAGGTTAAAAATCGAAATGAAGAGGTAACCTATCAGGATAGGACAACTTCCCCACTCTCACTAGCTTGTATTTTGTACCCTTTTGTACCCCACTCAAATGAGAGTATACTTCATGCTGTTTACTCAGGGTGTATTTCCTGGTACTTTTTCCTAGTGAAAACCTGGAATATGGTTACAGGGATGTGACATTGGATCTAGCCTTTCTATGAAAAATGTTGTACGAGAAATCACTCTCTGCTTCCAAGTATCATCTCCCAAAAATTCTAAAGCAAAGCATAACAGACCACATGCCAACTCGGGGGAGTCACAAGAAAGCACAGAGGGCATTCTTGGATTACCTCCACTCTTCTCCAAGCCCCACTTTTGATAGTCTGGACTTTACTATGACTCAACTGCCTTCTCACCCAAGAAAATGCTCTTCCTTTGTGGTCTTCTTGCCCTAGATGATGCTTCTTTCCCTGTTGGTGAGTTTCTTTTAGAACCTCCGTTTTGACAAAGTGCCCAGGTCAACTACGTTCCTTCCTTAGCTCTTGTATTGACTCTGTACCAGATTTCTCCACCATGCTTGTGCACAATTTCTCTATCCACACCACTCCTATTTTTCAGTTTCCTTTTTTGTGTTGCTTTCTCCCATTAAAATGTAAGCTCCTTGAGGAGAGGGACTATTTTTCTCTTTGATTATATTTATCTTTCCAGCCCTTAGCAGAGTACCTAGAGCATAGTTAGCACTTAGGAAATTCTTGTGGACTTGACTAAACTTTGGGCAAGGACCTGTGTTCAACCCCCAATTATACCTGTTATGTAGTAGGCTCTTAATAAATTCCTATTGCTTTGAACTGAATAGTCTCACCACCTATTTTCTAAAATTACCTCCTCCCCATCCATCTCCCAGGTTGCTTTGGGAACCAAATTCCAGACTAAGCATTCTGGGTTTATCTTGCCACGTCAGATATAATGGGATCCACATGCATAGCATTTATTCATGCTAAAGAATATTGTTAGTGTATGTAATACCAGCATTGAATACTATGGAATTATCAGCTCAGTAAAGAGGAAGCATTATAGCTTATAATAATAATAGTAGCTAACATTTATATAGCACTTATTCTGTTTTAGGCTCTGTGGTAAGTACTTTACAACTATTAACTTATTCAGCCCTCACAACTTTGGAAATTATTATTCTCCCCATTTTATTCAGTGAGGAAACTGAGACAAACAGAGGTTAAGGGACTTATCCAGGGGCACAGAGTTAGTAAGAGACTAGATTTGAATTCAGTTTTTTTTTTTTAATCCAGGTCTACTCTTTATATACTGTGCCACCTAGCTGTGCCCCCCTTTCTGTAGAGAACACTATTGTTTGCAGTTGGAGGAACAGGACATAAGGGACAAATTCCAACAGTTGTTTCTTTCCCAGTTCCTTCCTATTGTCCTCCTGTCTAAATTCTAATCCATATCTTATCCCATTGAGAGGTTCTTATCTTACTGTCCAACTGGTTGTCTCAAAAAATAGTGAGCTCCACAAAATTTCTAGGAAACATCATTCCTAAATGGAACGTGGAGCCAGATGCACCTCCCTTGTACCTGAATTCAACATCTTGGAAACTTAATCATGTGGTGTGAGAAAGGGGATAAGAGGGAGGAGGTAAAAGGAATGATGGGGAAAAATGAATAAAGAAAAGGATTTAAAAAGGTGAAGAAGGATAGAAAGGGTGGAAAGAAAAGGAAAGATTTGGGGGAGAGAGCAATGAAGAGGAGGAGGGAAGAGAAAAGAGAAGATTGGGAGGTTTTTCCCTTGCCCCATTGCCCTGGATATAGATCAGTAGATGGGTCCTGTGATTGTCAGGACTTTAGAGAGAGTATGTCAAATAGAGTTCGAGTCAGAATCAATACCAGGTGAGCAGCTAGGTAGTATGATGAATGATAGAGCATTGGACTTGGAATAAGGGAGACTTATGTTCATGAGTAGAATCCAATCTCAGATAATAGCTTTGTGGCCCTAGGCATACCCTTAGTCCTATTAGCCTCAGTTTCCTCATCTATAACATGAGCTGGAGAAGGCAATGGCAAACCACTCTGGTATCTTTGCCAAGAAAACCCCAATTAGAGTCACAAAGAGTTGAACATGACTGAAAAGATTGAAACGACAAATGTGCCAGGCACTGTACTAAGGGCTTAAGAAATGAAGAGTCATAAGACCTTCCCTGCCCTCAAGGATCTCATAATCTCACGGGGGAAGAAAACACATATAAAAAGAAGCTGAAAAGGGGGAGGGTGGAGAAGGGAGGTTACCTAAGATGGAACATGAGGAAGTTCAGCATCTGGGGAGGAAAATGTTCTAAGGAGGTAGGAGTTTCAGTGTTGATTTCATTTTGCAGAATGATGAGTTTCTGGAGACCATGGATTCCACATCTGAATTTAATTGGTGATGATGTGTCTTGCAGATTAAGCCAAGAGCTGTGTGCCTGACGCTGCATTAGTGAGCCCAATCTCCAGTAATTGTGGAAGAAAATCAGCATCTGATTTGATAAAAGGGCTTAGTGGGTAGTAGATGGGTTTAACTGGAGACAGCTGGGACCAGACCAGGGCTCAGACTGTTGGACTGAAGCAACAGTGGTGGCAGCAGATAATCTTTCATTCCAGCACTTAGCACAGAGCCTGACGCAGGCACTTAATAGACTTACACACAGGTGCTTAATAAAATGCTTGTTATCTGAATTTGCCACCTCCCGCAGCCTCCCCACCTCCCTCTAGCATTTTCTGACTGATTTCCACTGCTGGTGCACCTTTTGAGCAGACCTCCAGTAAGGAAGATCTGGAGAACTTACAGAATACTTGTCCTAGGGCCAGGCTGTCCTGATTGGTAAGAACTTGCTGTGGTCAACTGGTCCCATAAACCACCATGTTCTTTCATGAGAGCATTTTTTTCCTACCTTTCCCCTGCCCCACACTTTTCCCACTTTTTTTCTGGAAACTCTATTCAAAGCAATACCACTACCATTTCTGTAAAGTTGCATGAATTGATTGCCCTCTTGATTCATTCACTATCCCTATAATTCCTTATCCAAATTCCTTTATATGTTACCTCTCCCATTAGAATTTAAATTCTTTGAGAGCATGAACTGTCTACCTTTTATATTTGTATCCAGTGATTAAAACAGCACTACACATGGAATACAATTTATAATTTTTATTCATTCATTAATTCATATATCAAGGTATAGAAAATCAGGAGAATAAATGGGGTATTTGCTGATTGACTCTCTACAAGTCAGAGACCATCAATAAATATTCTTTGGAATAAATGAAGTGCACATAAAAACATAGGATAATAGTTTTACAGATTGAAGGAATTTTGGAATCCTTCGAGTTCAAACTCCTCATTAAAAAAAATAGGGCAATTAAGTCCACGGAGGAGAGATTATATTTCCAAGGTCACAAAAGTAGTTAAGTATAGAAGAGTCGGGATTTGAATCTAGGTCTCTGATCTAGGCATTTTCCCATTATGCCATTCTCCCTTATTAATCTCCAGTCTTAAATAACAGTTTGAGTAGTCTCCAAAAGAATATTACAGACTTTCTTGATGCTGTACTGAGGGGAAAAAATTGAAGAAGCTTTGACCCAGTCTTTTGCTTTGATATTCTCCTTACTGTATTTAACATGTAACATTACTAATGATCTCTCAATTGCCAAATCTAAATGCCTTTAGTAATCTTTGAAATGAGGAAAACTTTAACAGTAATACATAGCAGGATTTGCCCTGCTGTGACGTGATGTCTGCCTCACTTTCGTCATCTATAAAATGAGGATAAAATGCAACCTACCTCCTAGGGTTATTGTGATAAATCAGATAATACTGCATCATTATAAGTATTGCGTTATTAATTATTATTGCTTCTGCTGCTGATGTTATACCTGGTTGAGATATACCTGGCTCAAATTGAGGAGCCTGCATCTCAGAAAGTTCTCACAAACATGTCTCCATGGAGAGTGTGGGCCTGTCTGCAACTCCTTCAGAGGACAGGCATATGTCCTGTTAGATTTTGAATAGTTAGGATTACATGTGTATCTGGGACTTGAACAGGGCTTACCACCAGAACTGCTCCTTTATGCTATAAAGGAAAGCAACAGAACACTTTCTCTCCCTTTGCTTTTTGCTATGAGAAGACAGACCAGAGCTCAGTAGGTCCAACCAAGTCCTACATTGTTGATAGGAGGAAACATTCGTATGCATGATTAAGATGTGTCCCCCAGGAAATGATAATGATTGCTTTGAGGCAGAAGCACATGGATGTACATGTGCATTCCCACAGCTTTCTAAGCACACGTCAGTGCCTAAATATCTGAGAGTGGATTCATTTCTCCCTAGAGATGGTAGCAGCTGGGGCATTGATAGACTCCGTTCAAAAAAATCACATAGTAGAAGCTGACATGTGCATTATCATCCAGCCCAAGAGGGAAGCTCATGGATAATGTTCTTGGAACTTAATCTCCTGG
Organism: Bettongia penicillata ogilbyi; assembly: GCA_023548195.1. NCBI lineage: Eukaryota > Metazoa > Chordata > Mammalia > Diprotodontia > Potoroidae > Bettongia > Bettongia penicillata. Next base: position 2,792,418 of record JAJHZJ010000426.1, read on the forward strand.
TTATAGGAGGGGATTTTTGATTTCTGAGATAGTGTGATACATGAATCTAGCATCCTCCATAGAAAAGGGAGATTTACTGGACAGCTCTAGCTTTGGAAATTGCTTTGTGAGTAACCCTAGTTTCCAAATATCCCAAGTTTCAGCATCAGAAAATCTATGTTAAAGGTTCTTAATTTGGGGTCTATGGATAGATTTCAGGATGATAATATAATTACATCTTTATCTTTGCTAACTTCTGAATTAAATTAAGCATTTCCTTTGATTAAGAATGTAGGTAACAAATCACAGTATTATAAGGTTTCATCAGACTGCCCAAGGGTTTCCTGACATGAAAGAGGTTAGGATTCTTTGGTCTAGAAGAAGTCGATTTCCCAGCGAGTGCTGCCTCTTAGAGAAATAAAATAATTACTCTCATGATTTCCATGGCTGGAGTTACAGGGAAGGGAAACTGTGACATGGGAAAGCAAAGAAGCTGGATCTTGTCATCCCAGAGTTACAGAGAATATGGGAGAGTTCATTTCTGATTGAAAGGGGGCACTACTAATTGAGAAAATCCATGATGTGATTGACTTTTGGTGAAGAACCATAGATAAGAGCAATGTGTAAGCTATATTTAATGATCTTTTCATCAGGAATGCTTGAAAATCCTCTATTTCATCAGATACACTTTTTTCCCCTTAAGTTGTATATTCAGTTTTCATGGATAGGATATTCTTGTTTGTAATCCAAGCTCTTTTGCCATCTAGGATAACATATTCCAAGGCCTCCATTCCTTTAATGTGGTAGCTGCTAAATCTTGTATGGTCCTGACTGGAATTTCATAGTATTTCAATGATTTTTTTCTTATTGCTTTAAATATTTTCTCTGTCATATTATATTGTACACAAAATAAACAACTGCTGAAATTTAAATCTTGGCAGTTGAGAGTGAGTGAAACAAAGCTGCATTTAGCTATTGCTAATGAGAAATGATGTGATTGCAACTACAGTACACATATTATATTGAATAAACCTATAATAATATGGAATCCCATATCAACATTCTGATAAACCTCTTTATTTTTGCAATAATTGTGCCAATGTACTTTCAGTGACATTACTTAAACATGTACAGTGTCTGCCCATTGATTCTCAGATGGAAATTTATATTAAAACCAAAAATGTTTTTAATTATTTATTTAAATAAAAGATGATTTATACTAATTAATAGGTTAAAACTATTCCACAAATCTTTTAGTTACAATAACTACTTATAGCAGTAAACTAGGTTTTGTAAAAATTGAAATTAAGTGAAATCTGAAATCTTTGTGCCTAACATTGATGGTTACTTGAATTAAGTGTGATGTGAATAGGCATATTATAAATCTTGTCAGTAAGAGTTGATGATTGTAAAGGAGATCTTGATAATTGAATAAAATTTTTATCTTTCCTCAAAAAAATATTTTCTCATTGACCTGAGAGCTCTGGAATTTGGTGATAATATTCCTGGAAATTTTCATTTGGGGATCTCTTTAAAATGATGACTGACAGATTCTTTTAATTTCCAATTTATAATCTTGTTTTAAGATGTTGGGGTAGTTTTCCTTGATAAGTATGATGCTAATGCTCTTTTTTTGATCATGACTTTCAGGCAGTTCAATATTCTTAAATTATCTCTCCTCAATCTACTTTCCAGGTCAGTTGTTTTTCCAATGAGATATTTTGCATTTTTCCATTTTTCATTCTCTTGACTTTGTTTTATTGTTTCTTCGTATCCCATGCAATCATGCATTTCCATTTACTCAATTTTAATTTTTAAGAAATTTTTCTTCTTCAGCGAGTTTATGTAACTCCTTTTCTATGTAACCTGAGTCCCAAAGCCCATTCGTATGGGACTCTCCTTACTAGTAGAGACCATTGCCCTGTGCCTTCTTAAGGGGTGGAGAGGAGTTGAATAGACATGGAGAGAAAGAGACGGAGACAGACAGAGAGAGAAGACAGACAATAGAAAGAGACAGAGACAGAGCAGAGGGAGGAAGGGAAGGAGGGAGGAAGCGGAGAGACGGGGGGGAGGGGGAGGGAGAGAGAGGGAGAGAGAGAGAGAGAGAGAGAGAGAGAGAGAGAGAGAGAGAGAGAGAGAGAGAGAGAGAGAGAGAGAGAGAGAGAGAGAAAGAGAGAGAGAGAGAGAGAGAGAGAGAGAAAGTATATGAGTCTATTCAGGGTCTGCAGTTGCCATGCCTGCTTATTGCCTTGTGTTCTGATACCTCAGATGAAGGAGGTGATACACCTACTTATACTTTATATAACTTTCATTTGAAGGAGAAACTGAGCGATACCTACTAATTAGCCACAGCTCCAGCTTTGAAGATCTGTGACAAAAACAAAAACAAGTTATGATGCCACAGTGCAAGATCAAGACCTTCAACAAAGACAAAGTGTTCTATTGGGAAACCTTAGCATTCAAGGGACTCACAAGTTAACTGAGCAGTGGAAAATGAGAGAACTAGATAGATACTCACTTAGGAAAAGATGGGGAGAAAAGATGGTCCACCAGCTGTACAAAGACTTTCTGACCCAGATGTTTGTACTGAAAGTGATTTATCCAGTGCAGGAAACTGTGTATTATTACAGGGAAAAAACTGAACCGAGAGACAACTATTTTCCTGCCAAAAAACTATTACAAAGGCTTATAGGGTGTAGATTCAACCCACAGAATGGGTGTTCTCCTGTGTATGCTTTCTCTGCTTTCTGTTTTGCTATTTGGATAAATGAGTTCCTTGGCTAATTATTTGTGCTCATCATGGAACTGACATTTGGTGGAAAAGGGGTCAAACTTTGTATATAAAGCTTAGGGCTCTGCTTCCCTATTTATGAAACATGAGCAGAAGTTAGCTTGAACATGAAAATGACATTCTTAGACTAATAATATTTAAGGCAGAAAATAGGCATCCCTCTTTTGGAGGAGATCAGAGTTGTGGCCTCTGACACCTATTTCCTGTTTCCCTTTCTGGCAGGATTAAAGTCTCTAATGGATGATAACGGGCAGAGAAGAGGATAAAAGCAACTACTCGGCCTCTCTTCAAACCACACAATGACACGTGAATTCTTCATATCAGGGTTAGCTCTCACTACACAATAAACATAATGTGCTTAATATGTCCAAGGCACTATTGTTGGTGCTGGTGATATAAAATACAAAAGTAAACAAAATGAACCAGTGCCAGCCCTTAAGAAAGAACCTTATATATTCTCAAGTCTTGTTACCTAGTGTCCATGTGACTGTGAGTAAGCCACATCCTCTCTCTAAGCCTCAATATACTCATCCGTAATACTAAAGACTTGAATTAGATGACCTCTGAGGTTCTTTTCAGCTATTAAGTCTGTGTGTGGCTGTGTGTATTGATATCTGTGTGTTTCCACTCAGGGAGGCTAGACTAAATGACCCTGAAGATTCTTTCCAACTCAAAGATTCTGTGATACAATTTAGTTCAGATGAATTAAGAAAACATTTGTAGCAATCCTACTATGTGTAATCCTGTGATAACCTATCCTGCTTCTGTGTTTAGTGTCCCATTCAAGTGTAAGACTTATCTAAACTTTGCCCTATCTCAATTATGGCACCATTATTTTTCTCATTTATATATTGGTATTTATCAGAGTACAGTCATCAGACTGGTCTTTTGTGGTTTTGTTGCTTAGAACAAAATTATTCCTATGCTGTTGCTTCTGACATAAGTTAATAATATAATATCATAAAACAAACTCATCATCTTATACCTCTCAGACCAGCTCTGGCTTTTCCAGTCATTATGGGACAATTTATGTTTTTAACCTGGTATATAGTAGTAGGTAGTGGAATTATGACTCTTTCTCATTTACTTTGTCTATGTGTCCATTCTTCTCTTTCCTCCTCTTTCACATAACCACTCTCTCCTGTCTCCTCCCATCCCTTTTGTTAGACTCCTTTCTGGTAGCATAGGATCTTAGCATCAGTGATCAAAAGAGAGAAGGACCCTCAGAGGACCTCTGCTCCTACATTTTGCAAATGAAGTAACTGAGGCCCAAGGCTAGTAATCAACTTGCCCAAGATCACAAACCTTGGTGTCAGGGAAGAATTGGATGACAGGTCTCTGAATATCTAGTACTCTACTTGGTAAATCTTGACTGTGTTCAGTTATTGGTCAAAGTCTTTGGCAGTGTAATAGTAACTTTGATATTCCCTACAAAAAGGGAAAGACTTTGAGAATGGACCCAGGGACATATTATGTGCCAATTATCACAGGACAGGCTTTAGCTAAGTGCTGAGAGGGTCATCACCATGTAGGTGATTGCCAGGTGTTACATTTTTGGCCACAAATCTTCTTCCATTATTCTCTTCCTCCTCCTTGTCACCCAACCACTACTGCTTGGTTACACACACACACACACACACACACACACACACACACACACACACACTCTATCTCTCTCTCTAGTGGAGTTGGTGATGATAAAGTATATTAATATAATAATTATAGTTTTATAATAAAATATGATATCCATTATTTCATCTGATCTACATAACCGTCCTGCAAGGTAGACTACCTAGGCATTATCATACCCATTCTGAGTCCAGATTTATGCCATACCAGGATCTATAGAAAGAACTGGTGATACTTAAACCAGTAAAAGAGAAGAATTAGGGAGAGATGATGTGATAATTGTCTTCAAGTGTTTGACAGGAGGTTGTGTGAGATTAAATAATTTGTTCTCCTTTGCCTCAAAGGGTAGAATTTAAAACAAAGTGTGGCAACTGGAGAAAAGCTGATTTAGGTTTGATGCAAGGAAAACATGCCTTCCCAGAAAATAAATGTCTTGCTTTGGAACATACTGGATTTACCCTTATAGGGATTCTTCAAGTGAAGCTTGAAAATGATTGGCTGGGAATATTTTATGAAGGATTTTGGAGTCAAGTTTAGGTTGGACTAGTGAATTGGGTGTGGTTGGATTGGGAAGTTGAATAGAATCTCTTCTTTCTTCCCAGCATTCAGTAGCAGATGCTCAAGAATTAAATTCTTTTTGTGCTAAATCTGTAGGCAACTATTTATTGAAGGATATTTTTGGGATGAATTCAGCTGGTCTTTCATCTTTAATAGACAAGAAAATGCCTACTGATCAAACTTGAGGAGTTTCTAGTTGGATGGGGTGGTGTATGATCTCCTAGACTGTGGTCTCTGTTTATAGGCTCTGCTGTTGCTAATCACTTAGTGGTAAAAACCAACACCTGGGATGCAAGTACTTGTAATGTGGAGCAACCTGAGTTTCATTTTTTTTTTAAATTTTACATTAGATTTATATAAAAATTTTATAATTTTTCCTATGTAGGGTGTTGCAAAAGTCTTAGTGCAGTTTTACGCTTAAGGAGCATGAAACTGCACTAAGACTTTTGAGATACCCTGTGCAGAAGTCTCCTTCCTCACAAATGATATCAAGTGACTTATTTTTCCTGCGTAAAAGATCTTAAACACTTAGGGTTAATAGACTCAGGGGTCAAACTTAGCACTTCTTGGCCAGGATTTGTCAAAGGACATTTCTATCCACTCAGATCCAGAATTGTTGCAAAGAGAACTGTCTTTTAGATCAGTCCTATTTGTGAAACACCTGATAGCTCATTTGGAACCAAGGAAGTCTGGATGGTCATGGAGTCACAGGACAATAGAAAAAAATCCAATAATATAAAGAAAGTATTTCCCATAATGTTTCTCCCCCCGCCCACCCCCACCCTGACTACAATATACAAAGAATAGATAAAAATGTGTACAGAATTCATTAGTATAATACTTAGTAGGGAGTCTTGTTTACTTTTAGCAACATAGTAAGTGCTAGAAGAGTTCTCAACATCAGAGTAGTCATCAGTTTGCTTCAATATTTTAGATTGATAAATTAGCCAAAAAAAAAAAGAAAAAGAAATCATCAAGGAGACAAACCAGAGGGGCACAAACAATATGTTTAGGGTTCTGTGCACCATGTCTTTCCAGCAGTGGGAGAGGGGCAGAAGAACATTGCTTTTAACAGAGTTCAACAAAAGACAACCAAAAGGAGGGGAGGGGAAAGGCGGGGAGAGAAAGAGAGAGAGACAGAGACAGACAGACGGAGAGACACAAAGAGACAGACAAACAGAGAGAGAGAGAGAGGCAAAGAAACAAACAGAAAGAGGCAAGGAGAAACAGAGAGAGAAAGAGATAGAAACAGAGAAGGGAGACAGTGCCATCAGTGAATTATAAAAGTGAACATAATGCAAGGATATAGTCTAAAGAATGTTCCCTGCTTGGGATGTTGCTGAAGGTATCTGTCTCCTCTTTTTAGTAATTGTCTTAGAAAGGCATAGCTGCCCATGAGCGCTTTTCCCTGAGCTGATTGCCTTAAGAGCACGAAAACTGTTCTCAAATACTCCTCAAGGTGATAAATTTAAACAACTGAAAAAAGAGATAGACAGGAAAGACACAATGGACATTATTTCAAATTATTGGATGAGCAGGAAAGGGAGAGGAGAGGTGTGTTTCCAAGAACAGATCAGGTGTAGTTTGTACTGGAAGAAACATGAATAGAACATGTCTTTTCTTGTTGAGAAGTAAAACCCAGCTTATTTTCTTGCTTCCATGGTGGAGAAGTGGTAGGGTGATTTAGTTTGTAGAGAGCTAGACTCCAAGCTGGAAAACCTGGGTTCATGTCATGTGGGATACTGTGACCCTTACTCAGATTAAACTCAGAGGCTTCTCAAAGTAGAGGGCAAAAAGGAATTTATTACAATTTCATGAGAAGGGGTACTTCTTTCAAGACCATGGGCAGCGTCAGCAAAGGAGTGCACTTGAGCAGAGCTGAGTACAAACATTTTATAACCTAACGCAGAAGCCCACTACCCTCTCTTCCCATTGTCTAGGAATCCAGGCATACAGTCTAAGTGTGGGAATCGACCCCAGAGACAAAGAACATGGAAAGGATCATTGCTGACCAATGAGGGTTTTTGTTGCCAAATATGGAACTTAAGGGAAGAATGCTGATGTAGCATTAGGAGATGGTGAAGGGGAAGTAAAGAGGGGTAGGGGAGTGCACTAAGTCCTGTGCCCAGAACTTTGGTGGTTCCCCTCCATCCTAGAGCATTGTATTTGCCTAAGGGGGATACTTAGGGATGCTTAGCTTTGGCATAAAGGGTGGGGGTTTTGGGGAATTCATGCCTGAGGGGTCTTCACTTAACCTGATTTCACTCAGTGTTCAACCAGTGACACATACTGGCTTGAGTGACTAGACAAGTAAGTCTTAGGCCCTCTCCCTCACCATGCCCCACTAATCCTCTTATCTCCTTTTCAAATTTTTCTTGATACATAACTTACTTGGATGTTGTAAAACATAAATTTTACATTTAATTGTTTTCATAGAAACTGCTCTTTTCTATAGGCTGAGACCCTAACTCGTTCCAGTTCAAACTTTTTAAAAGATAATGCACTATGTTATATGAATAATTTAAGGAATTTTTGAGGAAAATTTTAATGAGTGGTTTTAACCATATGGTTGATTTCAGATCATAAGCACAGTGTAAGAGATGACTCCTCTGTATTTACTTCCCAAAATTCTTGTTAGGACAAAATGAGATCACAGAAGATAACATTTGGAAAATTGCTTTGTAAACTTCAAAGGGCTACACCAATTCCAGTTATCGATATTACCTGAAAGTCACTATGCAAGCTTAGGTGATGCAAAGATTATCTTCTAACATCTTTTTGTTTTTGAAATTACAAGCAAAATATTAGCCCACATTTATTTAGCCCTTAATTATTTATTTACAAAGTGCTTTCCTCACCATCTTATGAGGAAAAACAAACGAAAAAAAATGTATTAGTCTAACTATGTAGATGAGGGAACTGAAGCATATAAAAGTATAATGACTTGGGTCAAGTTGTACAGCTAAGTGGCAAAGATGAGACTGAGGCCAGCTCTCAGGTTCCCAAGTACTGATTTTTTTTTTTTTTCATTAACTCACACTGTTTCATGGATATATGTCAATAGTTTGAGAGAGGACTAGGTAATATAATTGCCAAGTTGCCCTTAATTTGCTGTAAACAGAAAAAGAAAAAGAAGGGAGGGGGAAGCACACCCTTTAGAAGGTGCTAACAAGACAGGTGGATTTTTGAGAAGGTTTTGACAAGCTTACTGACAGATTTGTATGCACAGTCTGTGGTATATAAAAGGAGGGGCAAAAGTTACAACACTAATATGAACTTATATTCATACACAGAAATAGGAACATTTTAGGAAGAATTTGAAACAGTTAAAGTGTCCCCCGGATGGAATGACCTATAAATTAAAGCAGGGATATTAATAATAGAGTAACAACATTAAAAACAATGTTATTCTCACCTTTTTGATGGCATTAAGATATAAATGGTTTGGAGAAAACTTGCTGTCTTTTTCTTTATATTTGCTTTCTTGCTATATTATACTTTTGTATTAAATAAAAGTATGAGGATATAAACTCATCTTTTAGTTAGGCAGTACAGTTGATGTTAGCATTGTATCTAGAGTCAGGAAGATGAGTTTAAGTCCAGATTCCAACACTTATTCGCTGTGTGATGCATGCCAATTCTGTTAACCTGTGTCTGTCTCAGTTTCCTCATCTGAGAACTAGAACCCACAATAATAACTCCTGACTAGGATTGTTGTTGTGAATTTCAAAAGAGAGGATATTTGTAAAATGCTTTGTAAACCCCAAAGTGCTTTTTAAGTGCTAGCTATTCTTGTAGTTCGTCTTCTCATTCTGTCGTCTCAATGAAAGTATCTTTCAGATAAATGTAATAGCAGAAAACGATGAGAGGAAAGATAAGTACATCATCCTATTTACACATGGTTTTGATGTCTTTTGCCAGGTCTTTAAAGTTTGAAAACTTTTTTTGTGACATAAAGCTTAGAGATTGAGTATTTGGTTTGATGATTTTTAAAACATTTTTTTTTGGGAGAAGTGTAGGGGTGTGTGTGTGTGTGTGTGTGTGTGTGTGTGTGTGTGTATAAATGTGACATAATTGATTTAACTCCACTCCAATTAAATTAAGTGATAAGATGCCCAATCAATCAATCTCACTCTAAATTTTACACTAAGCAGGAAAAGTCCTTCAAAATATAGCAACTTTTTCAAAGAATCATATTCCGATCATCTGAAAAAATACTTGATTGTGCCTAGAGATTGTTAGAACTCATCAATCTAAAGAACCAGAGTCATTTAAAGGGTTGGAAAAAGCATGGCATTATATATAGTACATCCCAGAAGAGCAAAAATAGAACTAGGCTATGAGAGAGAAAGGTGACATCAAAGAGAGTTATGAGCTCAACAGTCATCTTGGAGAATAAGATTGTTTTATACCTTGAGAAAAGGTCCACTGTCCAAACTTACTCTCCTTGTCCCTATGTATTTATAGCCATTGTAAGATCATCTAGGGCAGCTAGGTCATACAGTGGATGGAGTGTTGGGCCTGGAGTCAGGGAGGCTCATCTTCCTGAATTCAAATCTGACTTCAGATACTTACTAGTTGTGTCACCCTTGGAAAAGTCACTTAACCCTGTTTGCCTCAGTTTCCTTATTTGTAAAATGAGTTAGAGAAGAAAATGGAAAACCACTCCAGTATCTAATATCTTCTGCTGTATCATTACCTAACATTTCTAATAAGACATTTTGCCTTAATAACAAAGAATTTAGTCACTCAGCTAACGTTTATTAAATATCCACTCCAGGCAGTATCCTAAGCACAAAGAATACAAAAGGCCAAAAAAAACCAAAACTAGTCCCTACTCTCAAGAATCTCATTAATGGAGAAGACAACATATGAACAACTGTGTACAAGCAAGATATATACTGAATAAATTTCTGATAGTCTCAATGGAAAGACACTAAGATTAAGGATTCTTGTAGAAGGTGTATGACTTTACTTCAAACTTAAAGGAAGTCAGGGAAGCTAGGAAACACAGATAAGGAGGAAGAGCATTCTAGACATGGGGGACAACCGGTGAAAAATCTGGATCAAGAGATGGCCAGATATAGACTAAAAAGGTAAAGTTAGGCAGAGAGCATAACCATTGCCTAAGTGTTAAGAATATTTCCAGCAAAGGCCTTTGACCTATTGTGATTGAACTTATAATTGTTCATCTAAAATAAAACTCCCAAAGAAAAATATGAATGGACCATGTAGACCTTAGCAGCAATGGTCCATAAGGTTTATAAAAGCTAAATAGTATAAGGAGGAGTTAAAATGAATTGATGTTAAATTTCGAGGGAATAATAATTTGCTTCTGAGAGGAAGCTGGTAAAGTATATTATTGGTAGTTCATGTGCCACGTGAAACAGTTGAGCCAATAATTATGTCCCTTATCTAGATCTGATACTTTCCTATTTTAAAGAGAGGCCAGAGTTTCATTCAGTTCCCTTAATGTAATTGTTGGCAGTTGTTGGCTATATGAATATGCTCTGACCCAAGAGCAGTTTGCTGGTTGAGTTTTCAGGGATTTTTTGAAATATTTGAAGTATAGACTTTGTCATCTGTTGGTCCAAGAAAAATAGCAAACTCCAAATGTATACATATTTCTGGCTACTCAGTTCTGTTGCTCTGTATTCAGTAGATGCTAAAATTTTGCATCTAACAGTGACATAACATAGTTTCTACTATTTTCATGAATAATCTGAGCTGACTATTAAATCTGGGCTCCTAAAGGATACACTTATAAAAATTTCTGTTGTTGATAACCCACTCCTGAATGGCCAACGTAAGTTTTCACAAATTGTCATGACTCAGTCTTTTAATTGATCCTTCTCTATTGACATATTGTTAGCTTAATGTTGATATTTTGATGAAGCGTCTTTGTATTCCACCCTTGGATTTTTGCCATCCATACAGAGATACATCAAGTGATTGTTAATGACATTGTGGTTTGTTTTGTTCTTCAACTTGGAAGCCATACTGAATTCTACTTGAGAGAAGTGATAGCCATTTTAAAGCTAGGCAGAACCATAATGCACATAAACTGTCAGTAATTTATAATCATGTTTTCTATGAATCACTTTAAATATTACTGTTGTGTTTTAATAAATCAATCAATAGACATTTAAGTGCCTACTTACACAGTGCTAGGCACTGTGTTTAGTGTGAGAGATATAAAACAAAAACACAAAAAATAGTGTCTGCCTTCAGGGAATTAACAATCTAAAGGGAAATATAGCCTACAAACAAATATATGTAAAGCAAGATATATACAAGACAAATATTTGGATATCAAATATTCCAGCATTCTCACTATATTTGTTACTGGCATTCAGTCATTTCAGTTTTATCTGACTCTTTTTGATCCCTTTTTGGGGTTTTCTTGGCAATGATACCGGAGTGGTTTGGCATTTTCTTCTCCAGGTCATTTTGTAGATGAGAAAACTGAGGCAAACAGGGTTAAGTCATTTGTCCAGGGTCACACAGATATTGAATGTCTGAGGCTGGATTCAAACTCAGGAAGATGAGTCTTCCTGACTCCAGGTCTGACAGTTTGTCCGTTGTACCACCTAGCTACCCTCACCATACTTGGATCTATTATAAACGCGTATAGTACATAAACAAGCCATGAGTGAGGGACTGAGTCAAAGGCTTTGTCCTAATCAAAAACTGTAGCATAAATGCTATACTTTCATGTATCCTGTTCAGTAATTACCAAATTATTAATTAGTTGTTCTTTATAACCCTGGAACACAATATTTTTACTTTTCAGTTTTTATATTGTTTTATTGAAAGTGTTTATGGACTTTTTTCTTAGTAATATGAGCTATGAGTGTTTTGTATAGTATATGTGTAATTAGCCCTAATTCAGATAAATTACTGGCATTCTCATCTTTTGTAGGAAGATAAATAATGCCTTCTATTAAGAAATATGGGAGCAAGTTTGTATCTGAGAGGAAGTTGAAGTAATTCATGTGCCACTGGGAAGCTACTGAGCCAATAATTATAGAATTTATCTAGCCCTGCCTCTTTCCAGTTTCTAAAAGAGGCCAGAATTTCTGTCACTTCCTTTGATATAACTGTTCCTTTATTCATTATATTAATGATGCACAAGCTTTCTGTTCTTTTTTTCCCATGTATGATAATTTTGTTGTCCTGTGATGCTTACAAACATTTAGACAACCATAAATCTTCCACATCCTGCTTCTTTGGAAGCTTTCTCTTTCCCTATGTTCCTAATACTCTCAACAAGTACTAATCTAGACTTCATGAAAAACTCTTATAAAGTGGGGAGAAAAATAGGATCTACCTCCCAGGGTTCTTTGAGAGAATCAACTGAGATAACATATGACAAATGCTTTGCCAACCTTTAAGTGCTGTATAAAAGTTAGCTTTTATTTATGAGTCTAGAATTGACAGAGACCATGTAGTCCAACCTACACCTGAACAGGTATCTCCTCTACAACAACCCTAAAGAGAATTAGGAAAACTACAAAGTGGGAAATAGTTCTTGACTTGAGGGAAACAAAAACCTAAGTCTTTGAAATAATTAGAATCATTCAGATCAATGGATTACCATTAGAAGTAGTTGTTTCTACAATAGGTACAATGAGTTTTATTAGAGGTAGTGGTATCTGCTTCAATGGTGGTCTCTGAGCAATGATTTAATGACCACTTCAAAGTGATATTGTAAAAGAGATGCTCTTTCTGAAATGGGAAGTCATTAATCAGAGGCATGGGGAACTGACAATCTTTCCAGGTTCATGGAGTTGCAAAATTTCAGATCTAGGAGGGGACTCAGTAATCTTCTGCTTAAAGAACGTGAAAGTCATTACCCAAACTAGTAGCAATTGAGTTAAAGAATACACATACTCACACACACGTATATGTATATGTATGCATGCATGTATGTCTGTGTGTATATATATATGTGTGTGTGTGTATGTGTGTATACACACAGACATACATGCAGGTAGGTGTTATAGTGGATAGATTGCCAGACCTGGACTCAGAAAGACCCAAATTCAAATTTGGCTTCAGATACTTAGTAGCCATGTGACATTGGACAAGTCACTTATCACTGTTTGCCTGTTTCCTCATCTGCAAAATGAGAAAATGGCAAAACACTCCAGTGTTTTTGCCAACCAAACCCCAAATCAGGTCACAAAGAGTTGGACAACTAAGCAATAACCACAAATTAATATATACACACATATATGTGTACATACATATATATCTATGTATATAGTATATAACACATTTTTATAAATACATCATGAATATTATATGTATCATATATCTTTCATATATCATATATATCATTTTGTCATATATGCACATCCATGTATATATACACATAGACATGTGTGTATGTGTATAGCTTATATACTCTCTCTGTATACGTATATATGTATATATATGTATGTGAGTATGTGTGTGTGTGTGTGTATATATATATATATATATATATATATATATATATATATATATATACGTAGTTTGTTTTCCCCTTTCTTGTTTACCTTCCTAACCAGTCCTGCATGAATTCCCTAAATGCTCACCACCAGCATATATCCTGTAAACACAGTATGTCAGGTCTTTGTTCTACTTTAAATTTAGTGATAAACAAAGCAACTATGACTGACTTCCCCTAGATTATGAAATCCCCAGGCCATGTGCACCAAAGAGCCTTTCCAAGAAGAAAGCTCCTGCTTTCCAAGGTGCTGTGCATGTGTGTGTGTGTGTGTGTGTGTGTGTGTGTGTGTGTGTGTGTGTGAGAGAGAGAGAGAGAGAGAGAGAGAGAGACAGAGAGAGAGAGAGGGAGACAACTTAAACAGATTTTAGTCTCTCAGTTTGGTTGCTCTTGGCATGATAGATCAGAAACCTGGCATCAAAATGAAAGGGAATTTCATCTAGATAATTCATTCAGTGCAGATTTTAATAGCAAATGCAATTCCATTGCCTCATGTTTCTTCATTTTTTTTCTTCCTTTTATTTTTTTGTCTCACAAATTGGAGATGTATCTTCGGTCAGGTTGTCTTGGACGTTAATGGGAAATGGTGGAATACAGATGTCTTACTTTGCAAACTCTGCTATTAACTCTCAGCACAATACATGTACACAGAGTCACACAAAGTACAATATAGAGAGAATTGATCGCTTAGACAACCTCCAGCACAGATTTAACAAAAGTGTTATGCATAATATTTCCTAGAGCTCTGCCCAATAAGTTGGTCTGTTGTTGTTTGTCCTTTGCTCTCAAAGAGGATCATGGCCTCAGAAGGGTGATGCCATAGCATGCAAATGAATTGGATTTAAGTGAGGGTCTGTGCAAAATCACCAGCCTCATTTTCTTCTCTGGAGCCATCTGGGTCCAGTGGTAAGATGTCGATCAGGATAACTGGCAATAGTCCTGGATTCAGAGGGAAATGTTGGTCTTTCTAGCTAAGATCTTTTTCAGGTCTCAGTTAGATGAAGGCAGTGCCCATTCAATGTTTAAGGCTACTTAAGAAATGAGGCAAAAAGTGGCCTCTTTTACATAGTCCAAAAAAAAAAACACAAAACAATCTGGGAGGAAAAGACCTCAGGATTTCTGGCCAAAACAGAAACAGTTATTATTTATATTCTCTCTGAGTCAGTGAGGTCCCAAACAGTGACCAAGTGGGGCTTTGACTTGGGACGTATTTTTAGCTAATCATTGAGAGCCAGAGGAATGATTTGGATTTAGGGCATAATCCTTAAGAAAGCAATAAATCTAGCCTGTAAATCTTAGATATCTTGCAAAGTTTTAGGGATCAAAATTTACATGTTATGATACCCTATGTGGACAGAGGGAGGGAAAGGGAAGGGGAGGGGAAGAGAGGAAGAAAGAAGGAAAGAGAGAAAGAAAGAGATACGTTGTCCAACTGGCCAATCCCAGTTGGGTACCCAGTGGAGCAGCTCTTACTCACAGAAGTTGTCATTTGTTCTGCCTTCTCAAAGTGAACCATAACATCAGGGCAGTGATGCCATGATATGTAAGTGAACTGGATTAATGTTTTTTAAAGCCTCCTGTGCCCCCACAGAGAAGGTTGGACTAGTTCTGTTCCTTAAAATATATCGAAATTGTCCTTGATACTTGATTGACTCAGGGAATTAAGGCTTCTAGGCTGTTGAAGTGACTTCCCCATCCCTTGAGTATAAAATGTTAAGCTTCAGTTCCCTTTCTGAAATATCTACCTATGAACTATGATCAACAGTCAGTCAGCCAGCAGAAACCTACTAGCTGTGTGACCCTGGGCAAGTCACATAATCCCAATTGCCTCCAATGGGGGGAAAATTGTGAAAGGGAATGTGTAGAGTTTATACAGAAGAGGTTTAAAGATTGGAAACTTTTGCTTCCCTCAACTATAATAGATTTCTGCTTAATGAAAAGATTAAATGTTTTGTGCCTCAGGTAATTTCTGAAGGTGTTATTTTTTGGCCTCCTCATTATGGTGACAGCTTGCACTGATTATATATTCTTAGTAAATAGCAATGATTCAGAGCAGCATTTTTGACCTTTCATATTTCTCATTTTTCTGCATCAACATGTCATTTGCAAAGATCAGTTTGAAGCGGTTTGCAATTATATGCAGAGTCTTTGCATCTTTATCCATTTTCTTTTCTAATTTGATATCTCCTTTTGACTTTGGCCTGCAACTGGTTTTCAGTCTGTGAGCACATAAGCAGTTGATTTTAATGGTAACTAATCATTTCCTGTCTAAGAGAGAATCAGTTTTATTTTGTGTAATGTTATTTGACACTTGACATGTATGATGTCTTCTACCTCTCTTCTGTTTTCATTTTTCTTCTTGAATTGCTTTCCTTTGATTCAATGACTGATCAACAAACTCCACCTTACTCTGCTGTGCTAAGCTGTAGTATGTTCTATAAATAGTTGTAACACATTTAATGTTTGCAAACCACTTTGCTAGGTTCTCCAGATACAAAACAAAAGAGAAATTTTCCCTGTGTACTCAAGGAAACTCTATTAGGGGATACAATACTGAAAACAGTTAAGTAAGTAGAGGTACTGACTATAAGGGAGTAGAGGAATCAAAAACAGTTTCTCATAGGATTAACTCTGGACCTGAGTCTTAAAGCAATATAAGGATTTAAAAGATTAGAACATCCCTGGTATATGGATAGCCCATGTAAAGACACAGAGACATGAGACAGAATATTGAGTTCAGGAAGGAACAAGATGACCACAGAAAATGTGAAGGGAAGCAATGTTCAATAAACCTGAAAAGACAGACTTGAGTTGGATTATGAAGGGTTTTAAATGCCAGGCTGAAGAGTTTATATTCTATCCAAGAGGCAATGTGAATTCACTGTAGAGTTTTGTGAAGGGGACTGACATGTTGAGAACCGTGCTTTAACTTTCAACTTTGTGTAGGATGGATCAGAGAGGGGAGAGACTCGAAGCAGAGAGACCAATTAAGATACTCTAGGGAAAATCTAGGTAAGAAGGGAAGAAGGCCTGAACTACAGGGTTGTGGCCATGTGAGCAGAGAAAAGAGGGCAGATTCATGTTGGGGGTATGGTTATGAAGTAGGCAGGCAGGGTTACAGGATAATAACTTGAGGGGATGGCAGAATCAAATGAGAGACTTTTGTTTTGTTTTGTGTAAATGCCTAGCTTTGTCACAATACCTACACAATATGTACCTAATATATGCTTTTTAATTGATTGGAAAAAAAGAAACCTAGACATCTTTGGGGGTACAACAGTCTTGGGTATTAATAATGGTAAACTGTGATATGCTCAAGAATATAGTCATTTGTACCAATGTGATTCAGCATTTTGGTGACTTATTATGGACTTTGCAGAAGAATTAAGTCAGCTATTCAATGCTGAAATAGTTGGCATTGACTTTTGCTTTTATTAATTAACTAGTTAAATATTGGCATTCATATTTTTCTCATTTTTACTTCTAAATTCTCTCCTTCTTTCCAGTCTCTTCCCTATCCATGGAGAAGACAAACTATATGATATCAGTTATACATGAGAAGTATGTGAAACATATTCCCATATTAGCCATGTTGCAAAAAAGCAAGAAAAATAAAGTAAAAAAAATATGACTCAATCTGCACAGATAATTCGTTAGATTTTTCTTTAGAGATGGATAACATTTTTCATCATGAGTCTTTGGGATTGTCTTGGATCCTTGTATGGATTAGAGTAGCTAAGTCTTTTACAACTGATAATCATTTCAATATTGCTGTTTCTGTGTACAGTGTTTTCTTGGCTCTACTCGCTTCACTTAGCATCATTCTGAAACCATCCTCCTTGTCATTTCTTTTAGCACAATATCCATCATAAGAACATACTATGACTTGTTCAGCCATTCTCCAATTGATGGGCATTCCCTCAATTTCTAAATTCATTGCCACCCCAAAAAGAGCTACTATAAGTATTTTTTTACATGTAGGTCCTTTTCATTTCTCTTTAGTCTGTTTGGGATACGGACCTAGTACTCGTATTTCTGAATCAAAGGGTAGGCATAAGTTTTATTGCCCTTTGGGTATAGTTCCAAATTGTTCTTCAGAATGATTGGATTAGCACATCGCTCCACCAACAGTGCTTTACTGTACCCATTTTCCATACCCCCTCTATTATTTATCATTTTTCTTTTCTGTCATGTTCACCAAATAATTGACCTTTGAAAACAAATTTACCTCACAAAAGCGAAGGAAGACTTTTATGGTAAGATACTTTGTGAGACAGGAATATGGCAAAAGAAATCAATAATAGGATCACGGATTCATAGCTAAAGCTAGAGGGGACCTTAGAAGATATCTAATACAATCCCTTCACTTTATTTTTTATGTTTATTTATTTATTTTTAGTTTTCACCATTCATTTTCACAAATTTTGAGTTCCAAATTTTCTCCCCATCTCTCCCCTACTCCCAACCCAAAATGCCCTGCATTCTGATTATCCTGTCCCTCAATGTGCCCTCCCTTTTATCACACCCCTCCCTTCCCTTATGCCCTTCTTTTCTCTTTTCTTGTAGGGCAAGATAGATTTCCATATCCTATTACCTGTATTTGTTATGTCCCAGTTGTACACAAAAACAATTCTCAAACATTTGTTTCTAAGACTTTGAGTTCCAACTTCTCTCCCTTCCTCCCTCCCCACCGAGTCCCGCTGAGAAGGCAACCAATTCAATATAGGCTATAAATGTATAGTTTTGCAAATGACTTCCATAATAGTCATGTTGTATAAGACTAACTCCATTTTCCTCCATCCTGTCCTGTCCCCCATTTATTCTATTCTCTCTTTTGACCTTGTCCCTTCCCAAAAATATTTACTTCTAATTACTCCCTCCTCCCTCCTCTACCCTCCTTTCTATCATCCCCCTACCCCACTTATTCACTTCTCCCCTACTTTCTGTAGTGTAAGATAGATTTTCATACCAAATGTAGTATGTTATTCTCTCCTTAAGGCAAATGTGATGAGGATAAGCTTCACTTTTTCCCTCTCATCTCCCCTTTTTCTTCTCCATTGAAAAAAAACGTTTTCTTGCCTCTTTTATGAGAGAGAACTTACCCCATTCCATTTCTCCCTTTCTCTCCCAATATATTCCTTTCTCACTTTTTAATTTTATTTTTTTAGATATCATTCCTTCCTATTCAACTCATCCTGTGCTCTCTGTCTCTCTGTCTCTGTCTCTCTGTCTCTCTCTCTCCATATATATATATATATATATATATATATATATATATATATATATATATATATGTATGTATGTATGTATGTATACACACACACACACATACATATATATAGTTGCTTGACTTTTGAGTCCTTTGTCAAGACAAGGGTATACTCTGGGGACCTGTAGGTTCTCAGTTCCTCCAAGGTGGCACAATCAAGGAAGAGGAGTTTATTCCTCTCCTAGCCTACACACTGGTCTGGGAGCAACTAAAAATTTTTCTGCCCAAGATCTGTGAGTAGAATTTTCTCTTCACAACCATCTCCAACTCCACCATGCCAGCAATTCTCTTCACCCCAGGGTTGCCATTCAGGGCTGAGATTCAGATCAGCCACTCAATTCTTCCAGCGGCTTTAGGCGAAGGGCTTCAAAAATGGGCACTGCCACTACAGTGGCTGCTGCTGGTAGTCCAGACCACTTTCCCTTCTCCTGGGTGAAAGAGCTTTCTCACTGACTTTTGAAGTTGTCTTTGGCATTTGTGGTTGAGCAATCTGGGTATTGCTGCTGCTGGTGGCTCCCTGAAGCCTGTTCTGCATCCTGTCCCTGCTGTGCTGCACAGCCTACACTGGGCTGCACTCTGCTCCATGCCTGATGCGATAGACCTTTCCTGTTGTCTTTCCAGGTGGCCTTGTGCTGGAAATCTCTTTCCCTCTGTTATTTTATGGCTTCTGCTTCTCTAGAATTTGTTCAGATTCATTTTTATGGGTATTTTATGGGCTATGGGGGAAACCTTTTACAGGTTCATCTTTCTACTCTGCCATCTTGGCTCCACTTCCCCAATCCCTTCACTTTATAAAGAAACTGAGGCCATAGAAGCAAAGTGATTTCCTGATGGTTATCTCTCTCTCTCTCTCTCTCTCTCTCTCTCTCTCTCTCTCTCTCTCTCTCTCTCTCTAGTAAATGTCAATGATGAGATTTGAATCTAGACCCTTGTACTCAAGATGTAGTGCTCTTTCCACTATATCATACATTTGGGACCTCAGTCACCAAAGAGGAGCTTTTAACTGGATTTCTCTCTGGAGGGATAGTATCCATCAGTGGCAGCCAGGAGGGGAGTCTAAGCCTTGGATAAATTGATCTAGAAGAAGACATAGGAGAAGAAAGAAGGGGATCTATGGTCATATGATAGACTCCCTCCAGATCAAGGCAGTTTATACCAGACTCTCACCATTCTTCCCAGGTCACTTCAGGTATATCTTCATCTTCACTTCTATAACAAAAATTGGCATTTGTTAACTGGCTATTTTATGGTTTTCCAAGTACAACAATCTTGTGAGGTAGGTGCTACAATGCAAATATTCCCATTTTACAGACAAGGCAACTTATGCTCAATAAAATTAAATGACTTGTTCATATGCCATAACAGCATAGAAGTGGCATTGGAACCCAAGTCCTCTCTTCAGATCAGCTACACTATGCAATATTGCATCCTTTGACTCATCTTATAGAGTGGTCACAGACACTTGGTGTTAGAATTAGTGTTAGGGATCTGTGAGTCCAACCCCTCATTTTACAGGTGAAGCATTGAATGTCCAGAGAGATGAAATAACTATCTTGTGGACAGTCAAGTACTAATGGGAGAGCTAAAACTAGAATCTAAACTAGTCTCTTGATTCTTAGTGTAGAGTGCGGGAAAGTTGCAGCCCACATGTGACCTTCTAGGTCCTTTGGTGTGGCCTTTTGACTGAGTCTTTACACAATAGTCTGAGTTTTACCAAACAAATCCTTTTAAGGAGATTTGTTCTGTGAAGTTTCGATTCAGTCAAAAGACTGCACTTGAGGACCTCGAGGGCCATATGTGGTCTCAAGGCCACAGGTTTTCCACCCCTAGGTCCCTTTCCACTATAACTGAGTTGCCTTTAGTAATTGTAGATCGTTTGCATTTTGGTCTGTTTCTTGTGAAGAAAGGGGGGAGTTGACTAATCACCACTGCTATGTAGACAGAAGACAGCAAATTTCCTCTGTCTTCTGCTTCACCGCTTGCAAGTACTCCTATCCCCAGCCTTCTGTCAGATAGGATTTTATTTCAGTTGTTTGCCATTTAAAATGTTTTTGTCAAGCATTCATCATACAAAGGCAGTGGAAACCTGTTCTTTGTTCCTCATGCTTCATTAATTCTGTTTCTATTTTTACATCTTGAGTCATTTCAACTTGGTGGAGGATCACTAACCCACCCCAGGGTCAGGTGTACTTGTCTCAGCAGAACTCATACATCTTGGAATGACAGTAAAGACTTACTCCCATCACCTCCAACCCCTCTGGCACTCTCATCTCTCCCTATTGTTGTCGTTTTTTAATAGGAGCGAGGCTAATGATGGAGTGGCTTCCAAAACTGCATTTAGTGTTTGGCACTGTATGAATGAGTATGTCCAATGTGGTTTTCACATTTTGCAATAAGGCCTGTGGTTGGAAAAGTTTGAAGCAAATGTCTCTCTTTTTTTGTACCTTGAACTTAACTCATGGCTCATATATAAAATCTGTGCTTCTGTAGCTGCATCAATCTCTATTTCTTGAAAGAACAATTTAGGCAGAATTGGAATCTGTTCTAACAACACCTACTAGCCCCTAGTCATCCTCAGGGACCAAAGTAATTGAATAAAAATATACACCACTTTCCCCAGAAAACCTGAACTACTTAGCCTGGACAACTGGTCATCAGTCTACAAGGATGGGACACATGAAACACACAACTTTGGGAAAGAAGGACCAAATCACTGGACAAGAAAGACAGAGGCTCTGCAGCATTATGGAACTAGGAGATTCCTTAGATGCTATTCTGCTCACCTTCAAATTTTTACATAGGAGGAAACCGAGGCACAAGGAAACTATAGTATCATAGACCCAGAACTGAAAGGGACATCAGAGGACATCAAGTCTAACCCTCTTCATGTATAGGAAAAGAAGTGATTTGCCAAAAGTTATGTCAGCAGTAACTATCAGAAGTAGAATTGTTACACATGTTCCAGGACTCTTTCTATTGTACTGTGGTGAATCTTAAAGTACCCATAGTTTCAAGCCTCTCCAGTTACCCTCACTCAGTAAACTGATGGGAATTGAAGAGAAAGGCATTTAGGATGGAATAGCTAATGATGAGTCAGGTTCACATAATGTCTCATCTGACTCCTTGTGTTTGGTGCAGGAAAGGATTCCCTCTTGTGCCTAAAAGTCCTCTCCATATTGGCCCAGGCATTCTGGATAGTATTTGAAACTGCTCCAACAACCATTGAAATGTGCATACCCTTCAACCTAGTGTTACCACTCCTACTACACCTATAGCCCAAAGAGATTGAAGGAGGAAAGAGACCTATATGTACAAGAATGTAAAAAACAACTGCATTGGCAACTAGGTGGTGTAGTGGATAGAGTACTGGTCTTGGAATGGTGGAGAGTCATATTCATGAATTAAAATCCAGCCTCAGGCACTAGTAAGTACTAGTCTTACTAGGAAGACATGAGTAAGACATTCCAGGCAAATGTCCCCTTTAAGTAATTCATGCTGCCTAATGTGCCATCAAATACATCACTGACCAGCCTACAAGAGTGCCTCAATAGAGGTAGCTAAATGATACAGTGGATAGGGTGCTGGACCTGGAGATGGGAAGATCCGAGTTCAAATGCAGTTTCAGACACCAGCTTTGTGAACCTGGGAACACCATTTATCTTCTGTCTTCCTCAGTTGCCTCAAGGGTAAAGTAGCAATGACAATAATACCTTTCTCCCAGTGTTGTTGTGCAGATCAAATGAGCTAGTATCTGTTAAGTGCCTTGTAAAGTTTAAAGTACTATATGAATGTTAGTGATTATTTTTATTATCATTTTATACTACTTTGAGCATTATTTGATTCAAGCCCAATTGTCTCCAGAAAACCCCTGATGAAATCACAAATGAATATGTCACCAGGGAAATAATTTTATCAGGATCTAGCTAAATGAAAGTGGTAGCAGTGGTTAGTTAACATCTACCCACAGATTCTTTTATCAGTATGAAAAGGAAAAAGACTCAAAACCAGAAATCTGGGTCGGAATCCTTGTTCTGGTGCTTGTTAACATTATTACCTTGAGTAAAGGGCATCTAGGTGGTACAGTGGATAGAGCGGCAGTGCAGGAGTCAGGAGGATCTGAGTTCAAATCTCACCTCAGACACTTGATACTCCCTAGCTGTGAGACCTTGGGCAAGTCACTTAGCCCCAACTGCATCATCTTGGGTCATCTCCACTCATCCTGATGAATATCTGGTCACTGGATTCAGACGTCTCTGGAGAAGAAGTAAGGTTGGTGACCTGCACAGCCCTTTTTCATTCAAAACAAAGTCAAGTGCAAGTCATGCTATTATTTCTCTGATGGCATAGTCTTCTTTGGCAACAAAGGATGAACACACACACCTTGAGTAAGTCACTGAACTTCTCTCAGTCTTATTTCTTCACCTGTCAAATGATTGATGGTTATTGATGCACTGTCTCTTCCATCCTCCAGGGTCCCTATGAGCATCAAATCATACAACATGTTTGTATGTGCTTTTGGTAACCTCTAAAACACTGCAAAATTGCATGGGATCTTTAATATAATAACCTTAACCCAGAGGAACATACAGAGAAGCACTGTTTACTGGGACTGATTAGGATGGTGGAATCAATAGACAAGGGTATTATACAAAGAGTTCCTATCTAGATGATGCATTATAGGATAAATTATGATGGGAAGGATAATGACAGAGGGGCATTATATAGAAGAACTGACCTTACCTAATATGATATAGAAAAGAACTGGATATGAATATTTCATACCCATTTGGCTGAAGATTAATCCTGTTCACAAATGAATAGAAATGCTGCTTTCCATGGTGGAAACTTGGATCCAGCTCGCTAGCCCTCTCCTTTTGGAGCAAATTGAATTCTCAGAAATGTATGATAAAGTTAGGAAGGGCAAAGGGCTGAATATGGAACCTTTAGCTCTTGACTATAGCTTCAGTTCATGGGGCCTCCTTATCTCATCACACTGAGGTCTAAGATAATAGAGCACTCGGAGACAATAATTACTGGATCAGTGCCTGCTACTGTCTCTGGCAGGGCAAAATCCCAGAGAGCTGCAGAGAATGAAACTCTACTGCATTTAGGAGGTTGCGCTGGATGACCTCTGAGGTGACTTTCAGCTGTGGAATTCTACAATTCTGTGATTTCTAGTGATGAGGATAACATTGTATTATGTGAGAGCATTATACTGCAATGGAAGTCATTGCAGAGGAGGACTGCAATCACCTCCATTTCTTTCTTATTATTAGCAAGATAAGAGCAACATCTGAGAGGCAGGAGTGACGTGTCAGGCAGCACAGGAAAGTGCCCTGGACTTGAAGGCAGAAGACCAGGCTTTAAAACTTGTGAATCAGGGTTCAAGTGTTAGGTATGTCACTTACTAACTTACCAGCTGTCAGATAACATCTGGTATTCTGTTCTGAATGACACAGGAATTTGATTTTGCTCACAGTAGAGCATTATCTTTTACTATGAGGAATACAGTTTACTATGGGAGAGTCAAAATATTCCCACAAATGTATACAAATATTAAGTGTAAAGTCTAGCATATGTTTTGAGAACCACTGATCAAGAGGATAGTGGCCTAGTATGGTGAGGGGATGAAAAACTATGATATGAAGTCTGACACACACACACACATATACACACACAGATCTATGTATATATTTGTGTGTGTTTGTGTGCATGTACACACATGTGCAGGTGTACGTATGCATACATATATGTATGCAGATTCATGCTACATCTACACACATGTTTGTGTATATATACATGCATATAAGTGTATATACACTTATGTGTATACATATACATGATATGCACATATGTATGTGTATGCATATACACATATACAAAGTCTGGTTATGATATAAAGTCTGGATGCCTTTTCTGAAAGTGTCCTAGGGCATGCTGTTTTAATATATGTGGTGTACTATTGGGTGAAAGAGAAATTAAGACTTTTTTTCTACTTGAAATCAGAAAGCAGAATTAGGATCAATGAGTTGTGAAGGTACTAGGAGGATTTTTCAGCTCTACTAAAAGAAAAACTTTCCAACAATCCTAAGAAGGAAATGATTGTTGAAGTAGAAACTACAGGAATCTGGTAGTAAATGACCGCTCCATCAGAGAGTTAATTATAGAGAAGGACAAAAAAGCTAAGGACAGTCACTGGAACACACACACACACACACACACACACATACACACACACAGATCTATATGTACACACACATGCATACACACATATATGTATTTATACATATACATATATATATAGCTACTATAGTCAATATATAGTCTCTATAATCCTAGATCTAAAACTGAACATTTTTTAAAGATTTTCTAGTCCCACTACTATATTTTGCAGAAGAAAATACAGAGACTCAAACCAGTAAAGTGACTTTTCCAGGGCCATAGATATAGTGAGTGGCATGGCCAGGAATGAAAATCATTCTCATGTCTTCACGGGTCTTGTGTCTTCATACTCAGAGCTCTTTGTCTCACTCTGAAGAGCCTTCTACCCCTGCCACCTGTTTCTCTGATTGGTGAGGTCTCTACAACCTCCATTTTGAAGAATTGTCCAGATCAGCTGTGCTCACTCTTCATTTTTTTTCCTGACCCTCCAGCATTTCTTCACCAAGCCCCATCAATCTTCTTAGACTGGAAGATGCTTTAACCTATGGAGCTCTTTTACCCTTGAAAGTCCTGCCTCCCTTGTAACTCCCCTTCTCACGTTGATGAGTTGCTCTCCATTTTGAGGAAGAGCCTAGTCCAGCTCAATTCATTCTGTGCCTCACTTTGCTCCAACCCTGACTCTCCAAAATTGTTTTGTTTTTAAATCATCCCCCTTCACAGTTATGTTCCATTTTCCATTCCAATTTTTAGCTCCCTTTCATTTGTTCTTCTCCCTTCATTAGGATGTAAGCTCCTTGAGGGCAGGAACTGACTGTGACATTGTAAGTGCTTATATTTGTCTGTCTACCTATCTACCTATTTGACTAGGTAGGATGCTCAATTTTGTAGTGCTATGCAGAGGGAAATCATGTTTCAGGTAAAAGTTTCTGTGGCATGGGAGATACTGGCAAAAGACCCACTAGCACAGTATGCCTACATCAAAGAAGGAGCTGTGCTCTATGAGTGAAGCAGAGTTGCATTAACTCAAAAGAAATGTGAGATACACAAATTTAGAGACATCTCCACTGCAAATGTTCCTGTGGACTATTTGTGCCCAACCTGTGGTTTAACCCTCCAAGTTCCTGTTGGTCTGATCAGCCACAATAGGACACACTGTACCTTGACCCCAACACAGTGAGGTGATTTTGGTTCTCTTTGAGAATGAAGGATAATGACTAACCAGGAGAAGGTTGGATTAGATTTCCTCTGAGGAACCTTTATCTCCATGATTCTTTGAATACGGGTCCCCTTTAAGTTTTGTCTTTCCCTATTAGAGATTAGAATGTCCACTCATTAAAAGTAGAAACCATCATATTTTCTTCTGTTCCCATCCAAAGTGCCTATTTAGCATAGTGCTTGCTTGACACATACATATTCACTATTTAAGTCTCTATTTATCTGTCTTATTTGTCTATCCTGTCTCCCTCTCTCCTATCTGTCCAACCATTCATCTCTCTCTATCCCTCTCCATCTCTGTCTCCCTGTCTCTCTCTTTCAAACACACACACACATCAATAATATGATAGGTCCAAACCAAAAATAGCAGTAATCATATTTGTGTTACCTACCTTATGAGGAAAAAAAAGTGAAGTAAGAATTTGAAAACATTAGAATAAGAGACTGGGAAAGAAACTAGGATGAAAGCAGGAGTAGAAGTGCTGAGGTTACCAGAGTTGGACTTGAGGACCAGGAGGAGTATCTGAAAGGAAGCTGCTTTTACTGTACTCATTCAGAGCAGCTGACCAAAGGATGGTAATGCCTCACTCCTCTCCTCCCTTTTATTCTTCCTTTTTCTTTTCTTATAGAAGTATGTATTTTCCCCAAATCTCCATTTCTGGAGTTGTTTTTTTATTTATTCTGATTTCAAATATGACAAATGTAATTTTGTAGTTCTAGCCTATGTATATAATTGCATAAATGTGTCTGTGTGTGTGTGTGTGTGTGTGTGAGAGAGAGAGAGAGAGAGAGAGAGAGAGAAAGAGAGAGAGACAAAGGGGGGAGAGAGGGAGGGAGGGAGGTGCAAGGGGCTGCAGAGGAGAGGAAAATGACAGATTTAAAACTTCAACATTTTTCTTTTTCTCAAAATGTGCTAACTTTTTTGTTTTTGGTTTTCAATATTCACTTCCATAAGTTTTAAATTTTCTCCTCCTCCCTTCTGCCTCCTTCCCCAAGATAGCATGCAATCTAATATGTGCTCTATACATACATTTCCATTAAACACATTTTCACATTAGTTATATTGCACAGAAGAATTGTAGCAAATGGGAGAAACCATGAAAAAAACATAATAAAAGAGAAAATAGCCTGTTTCATTCTGAGTTCTGACTCCATAGTTCTTTCTCTGAATGTGGATAGCCTTTTGCATCATGAGTCCTTTGGAAATGTTTTAGGTCCTTGCATTGCTCTAAAGGTCTAAGTCTCTCAAAATCAGTCCTCATCCTCTGTGGCTATTACTGTGTATAATGCTCTCCTGGTTCTGCTCACTTCACTCAGCATCAGTTCATATAAGTCTTTTCAGGTTTTCCTGAAGTCCTCCTGTTCATCATTTCTTATAGCACAATAGTATTACATTACATTCGTATACCATAACTTGTTCAGCCATTCCTCAATTGATGGGCATCTCCTTGATGTTCAGTTCTTGGCCACCACAAAAAGACCTGCTATGAATATTTTTGTACATATGGGTCCTTTTCCCATTTTTATGATCTCTTTGGGATATAGCCCTAGAAGTGGTATTGCTGGGTCAAAGGGTATTCACATTTTTATAGCCCTTTGGGCATAGTTCCAAACTGCTCTCCAGAATGGTTAGATCAGCTTACAGGTCCACCAACAATGTATTAGTGTTTCAACTCTTCCATATCTTCTCCAACGTTTATCATTTTCCTGTTTTATCATGTTATCCAATCTGATAGGTATGATATAGTACCTCAGAAGAGTTTGATTTGCATCTCTCTAATCAATAGTGATTTAGAGAATTTTTTTCATGACTATAGATGGCCTTAATTTCTTCCTCTGAAAACTCCCTGTTCATATCTTTTGACCATTTATCAATTGGGGAGTGACTTATCTCATAAATTTGACTGAGTTCTCCATATACTTTAGAAATGAGGCCTTTATCACAGCCACTGGTTGTAAAAAATTCACAGTTTTCTGCTTCCTTCCTAATCTTGCTTGCATTGGCTTTGTTTGTACAGAAACTTTTCAATTAAAACAATCAAAAATCCATTCTGCATTTCATAATGTTCTCTCTCTCTCTTGTTTGGTCATAAATTCCTCCATTCTCCATAACCTTGACAAATAAATACTTCATTAATACCCTAATTTGTTTGTAGGATCAGCCTTTATACCTAAATCATATGCCCATTTTGACTTTATTCTGGTATACAGTGTCAGGAAATGGTCTATGCTCAGTTTCTGCCACACTGTTTTTCCAGTTAAAACTTCAACATTTCTCTAAAGTGCTAATATTTTTCCTATCTGGGGGCTCTGAGTGAATTAAAGAGAACTACTGACTCCTTATTTTGAGGGGAGAGGGAGAGAGAAAGAAAGAGAAAGAGAGTCAAAGAGAGAGAGACAGAGACAGACAGAAACAAAGATGGAGGGAAGAAGGGAGGGAAGGAAAGAGAAAGAAAAAGAGAGGGAAGGGAAGGATGGAGAAAGACAGAGAAACTTAGATCTGGGTCTTTCTAGGCAAATGAACCAACAGGTTTTGACCAGCAAATGTAGCAGGTTTGCCTACATTGGAAGATGGGGCCTTAGCCTTTTCTCATTCCATTTTCCCCCCACAATTAAGTTGAAAGGAAAACCTCTCTTCTAGAGGGGCAAAAACAGAGAAATTAGATAGAAAGAAAATTGTGCCCTAGGAGAAGAGCTAAGAGAGTGCCTTAGAGGTAATACATTGCTTTATAGGAGTAAGAAGACATGGGCAACACCTGGGCAATACTACTTATCAGCCTATCATACCACTTCACCATTATTAGACAGGCATAAAGTAGATTTTCTGGTATTACTATTATGAACAGCTTGGGGGAGAGGATAGAGATGTTTTGGGAGTAGTGCCAACGGATCTTAGTGAGTAATTAAATATGAGAGTAGAAGAGACAAAAGTCAAAGATAATGTGGCCTTTAAAAGCTCTGAGTTTCATGATCCCAATCTCATACTTCTAAGTTGGGTTTCCAGAGTGTGATTACATTTGCTCCTCAGGCTGAGGGATCATGCTACCAGTTCAAACCTATATTCCACTGCTTTCTCTCCATAATTACAGATTATCATTTGGTCAACCAGATTAATTAGTATTTGGAGAGCAGTATTTATTAAGGTGATATAGTAAAATAATTGTTAGAAAGCATACCTATACCCCCAAGTTTGGGACACACTCTCCCACAAGTACAGACAGACTCCAAAGGAATATGGCCTTGAATTTGGAGAGTACATGTAGCAAAGAAAAACTCCTTAATCCTAGTGTTAGGAAATGTTTTTCTCCCCTTCCTTTGGATACTCAAGAAGTTCCTGTTAGACATGATGTAGTTCCTTTGCTCAGCTCTTTGTGGAGCCACCAACAGGCCCGGGATGTCCTTGGATCCCAAAACAGACATTGCTAGTCTGACAATGCCATTTGGACACTACTGGGAAGATGGGCAATAAAACATCTTCTGAATCTACTATAATGGCAATCAAAGTAGGATCTCTTACTGTTTTTGTTTCAGTATAATCAAGTACCTCTGATTGAAACTTGGCTTTATCAACCAGGAGTCTTTACTAGGAGTAAAGTACAGAAACAAGAGTTTCTTTAACTAGAAAGAGTATATGTATTTATATTGTTAATTATTTTAATGTGATTAAAGAAAAATCTTCCCCACTCTTTAATGGGCCTGTCCATTAAAGGAACCTTAATGAGGGGAATTATTTCCTAGGAAGGTCCCAGGTACCTTCTGTTTTTTTCTATTGAGGCACTGTGTCAGAGGGTCATGCCCTCTGACTCTGAAAAGTGGATAAATTCTCTGAGGTGAAATTTTTCTTTGGGGAAAAAGCAGGTTATTTGGCCAGATAAGACTCTGGGTAGCTGTTGAATCCCCTAGCTTTCAAAACACAGATGTTGGTGCTTCTCTCTCTAGTAAATATTGTCAGACAGTTGGACCTGTCTGTTGATCTGTGATATATGTATTGGAAGCCTGTCTCTTGGTCTTTATTTCTCTTATTTTATTTTCCTCTATTGGTGAATGACATGTGCTTGATTAAAGGAGATTGTTAACCCTTCAAAATTTGCCTTTCCTTTTAGAACAACAGATCAAAGAACCTGTAATAGCAGGTCCTCCTGTATATGCCCGGGTCCTTACTGTTATACCTATACGATCTTGCAAGGTCCTACTCAGACCCAAAAGAAGAGAGAGGGTAAAGGTTAGAAGGAGACATAGACCAAGGCCAAAGCATAAGTACATTCCCTTGCTCCTCCCTCCACCAAAAGTCTTCTTCTAATGGACCTTACTGGAATACTGCACTTATTCTAATCTCTAGAATAATTCCATTTTTGAACTAGGTTCATCATGTATAGGTTATTTTTTTGGAAGTGACTAAATTTCCTCAGTCAGTCTGAATACTTTTCCTGTGCAAACTCATTCCAGTTTCAGTTATTTTTTACACTTAATTTAAAGTCTATGATTGATTGATTGAGATGCATTCTTAGCTCATTAAGTTATAAGGGCATTTTATCACTTTAAGTGGGGTGGGGTGGCTTGATTGAGCAAATCAATCAACATTCCACCTTATAATATGAGGAACAAGGAAGCTTCAGAGTAGAATCAGCAAGTCTTGGCTTAAAGATTGACTCTCACACTTAGTATTTGGGTGACCTTAGGAAATCACCAGTTCTCAGGGCCTCAGTTTTTGTAAAATGAGAGATTTCTCCAATTGGTCTCTGAATTTCCTTTCAACTACAAATCTGTGATCCTATGATTTTGAACATGGGAGAGCCACTGAATGGAGCGTATAACCAAAAGAAAGGGT
The DNA here is from genome assembly GCA_023548195.1 of Bettongia penicillata ogilbyi. NCBI lineage: Eukaryota > Metazoa > Chordata > Mammalia > Diprotodontia > Potoroidae > Bettongia > Bettongia penicillata. The sequence continues at coordinate 2,823,343 of JAJHZJ010000426.1, forward strand.
GAAATCAGAAGGGAAAACACATCTAGAAGAAAGATACTGAAGCTAGTATTAGATGTGTTGAATTCTAGTGCTGATGAAATCTCTCCAATAGAGAGGGGACTTGTGGAACTAGAGTCCACAAACCCTTTGGAGGTAAGGGCACTTAGAAAAAATACATTTTTCCCCCACTAACCTCTATATTTTATTTCACTAACCTCTAATTTAAATATAACATTTTCTTAAATTATTTTTATTATATTAAAATGTATTTCTGAAAAAAATGTCTACAGGTTTCATCAAATCTCAAAAAGGCTCTTGACACCCAAAAAGTTAAAGAAGTCCTGCCATAGAAATGTCCTCTAGGCAGTTGGAGATTTGGGTCCAGAGCTTAGAAGAGAGGTCAGGGCTCAAGAAATAGATCCAACAGGAAAGGGAATCAGAAAGAAAGTAACTTAGTTCTCATTTAGAGTTGTTTTTCATCTAGAAATTCTTCCTGTTTTTCCTTAGGAATGAAATTCTTCCTGTTTTTCCTTAGGAATGAAATAAGTATGACATTTTATGCCTGAAAGGGATCTTAGAGACTATCTGGTTAATTTTTATTTTGTTTGGTAGATTTGGAAACTGAATCTCAAATAAACAATTGGAATAGCCAGTGGGTAGAATGCTGGGCCTGGAATCAGGAAGACCTGAGTCCAAATTTGGCTCAAACCTTTTCTAGCTTTGTGATCCTGGGCAAGTCACTTAACCTCTGTTTGCCTTATCTACTGGAGAAGGAAATGGCAAACCACTCCAGTATCTTTGCTAAGAAAGTCCCATGGACAGTACTGGAATGCTATGATCCACAGGGTCATAAAGAGTTTGACACAACTGAACAACAAGGAGATTACATCACCACTTGAAAGTGACAATACGACTAGAAGCCAGTTTTGCCTTCCAGCTCAATGATTTTTCCAAAGCATCATACTGATTAGGGCCTATTTCTCTGTATCCCTCTAGAGTTTTTTGATGATCTAGGGGTAGGGAACCTCTGACCCACGTGTGGCTCTCTAGGTCCTTGGATGCTGCCTTTTAACAGTCCAAGTTTTACAGGACAAATCCTTTTATTAAGGGGATTTTTCTATGAAGTCTGGATTCAGTCAAAAGACTGCACTTGAAGACCTGGAGGGCCACATTGAAGCTGCAGGTTCCCCACCCCTGCAAGTCTAAGCAATTCATTGCCTTTATTTGTCTCCTTTGGAGTGAGCTGTGGCTAGCACTCTGATTTAGAGTTACAAGCAAGTAATCTTTTACAGAAATTAAGAGATCTCTCTAAAGGAAGTCAGGCAAGACATCTCACTCTGCAATCAGCATGTTAACCAAATTAAAACTCAGTGCATTAAGATGCCTTCCTAGAATTACCTTAATAATAAGCTGAATGATCTGTGGATTTCAGTTAAATCTTTAATATCTGAAGAAAATAAAATAGTCCGAAATGTTTTTATGCATTCTCTCCTTTGTCTGATAAATTGACATTCTGTTGGTAGTGTATTTGAAATATCTAGCAATTCAGGCCATTAATATGAGAAAATACGTATTTGTTTCCACTTTCCCTGATGCTAAGCTTTTTGCTGTCAAAGATGGTTTTTCAGGCACAATGCTGGTCATGTAAGAATTGTCATTTGTGTTAATTAGCATATGACAACCCAGAGTTCTCTAAAGAACTAATCAATCCCATTGTTTATTTAGAGGTAGTAGAAACAATCCTGTCAAATGGTTAAAACCATATTTTTTCCTTCCTTTTTGTCCTCAGTACTTAGCACTTCAGCTAGTACATAGTTAAGAGCTTAATAAATACTTGTTAACTGACTGACTGATAAACTAAAACTTCTTGCAGGGATAGCGGGATATAGTGGTGCATTATAGTGGGAACTGATCTATATCAGAAGATATGGGTTCAAGGAATGGTCATGTGATTCATGAGACCTTGGTGAAGTCACTGAACCTAAAAATTTGTTTTAAAATGGATACAGTGCTAGACATGAATTCAGGAAGACTTGAGTTAAAATTCAGGCTTACACACATATTAGCTGTATAACCCTCAGCAAATCACTTAACCTGTCTGCCTCAGTTTCCTCAACTGTAAAATGGAGATGAAAATAATAATCATTACCTCCCAGGACTGCTGTATGAAATTATATTTTCAAAGCACTTAAGCCTAGCACCAGGCACAGCGTAGGCTCTTATAATCTTCCTTTTTATATGAACTTGATTGAGGAGGAAGACAGTATAATGTAGAGAAAAGAATGTGTGACTCATTGTCATGAGATCTGAGTTTAAGACCTGGTTCTGATGTTAAATGCATCTGTGACCTTGGAGCAAGTGACTTTTCCTTTTTTAGGTTTTTCAGTTTTCTTATCTCTAAAAAGATATGATTAAACAGATAATCCTCAACATACCTTCTTCCATGGTTAGACCTATAATTTTTAAAGGCTCAATTGTTTTATCTTTAAAATGATGCAGCTAATACCTGAATTCTTTTCTCCATAGGGAAGCCATGAGGGTAACCTTTTGTAAATCTTAGTGGCTATAGGGATAGGAATTGTGACTAGTGCTGTACTTTCTCCTGTTCCTAAGGACTCATGCTGCAGAAAATCTTTCTTCACACACTAGTTACTTGTGCCTCTTCTTTCAAGGTCACCTTATATCTGCTTTATATGTGTCATATATGTGTGTGTGTACACACACATACGTGTGCACATTTTATGTGTGTATTCCACAGCCACCTATATGTACACATGTACATATATGTATATAGTTGGAGTGTATGCATGAACACCCATGAATGCATAAATGCATGTGTGTATGTCTGCTTTTGTCTCTCTCTCCATCTCTTTCTCTCTCTTTATCCATCATATCTGACCTGTCTGTTTTTCTATCTATCTACCCACATGTTGTACCATTAGAATGTAAGCTTTTTGAGAATGGAGAGTATTTTCCTTTTGTTTTCATATCCCATCGACTGAGCACAATCTAGTTTGATACTATTACTACCCACCTCTCCTCTTAACTGGTCTACATTTCCTTCATATAACTTACATTTCATTCTGGACCTATGACTTCATCAGTGTAGAGAAAACCTAGTAAGAATACTCCTGCCAACAAAGTAAATGGCCAGTCCTTTTGAAATGGATAGTTTGAGAGTTCCTGGTGGTACTTCAAGATGAAATGTTACTTGTAGGTATCAGTCTTGGGGTTTGAACCCAAGACTATTGGTTTCAAATATGGTTCACTCTTCACCTTGTCATGCTGCCTTTCCAGTGCAAGTTGAGTGACAGATGATTGTTAAGCTATCAAATAATAGTCTCCGTTATTATGGAAGAGAGAAGCAGAAAGAGGAGGAGAATGGAAAAGGAGGATGGAAGAGGGAAAAGCCCAAAGGAGGAAAAGAAAGGGAAGTGGAGAGAAGAGGGAAAAGAGGAAGAGGAGAGAGGAGATAAAAAGAAGAAGAAGGGGAGAAAAAGAAAGAAATGGAAGAAGAGGAGAGGACAGAGGATGGAATGGGAGGAGAGAGACAGATGGAGGATTTAAAAAAAAAAATCAATTAACTTCCATTCAGCAATGAATACATCCTAGATGCTGTGAAGGTACCGCAAGGGCATGAATGAATGACAAAGGATTGAATATGATTAGTTCCTCATCCAAGAAGAAGGGTCAGGATACTAGCTTTAAGAAACTGCAGGTGTAATTCCATTCTCCAGTAATCAGGAAAGAGATTGCTCTTGAAGCAGAGGGTGGCAGCCATGATGATGGGGATAATTGGAGGAAATCAGTTTCAATGAGGAGAACATGACTTCAAACAAACTGTCAGATTTTGAGAGGTATACAGGAAAGTGAATTAAAAAAAAAAATCTGTATTTTCCTTTTGTTTTTTAACCAGTTAACGAAGTGACCTTCGTTGAAACATAACTTTGAGTGTCTGAATGTTGGTCTGCCTGAGGGGCCAGAGCATAGAAATGAATGGAAAAAATGACCATATATATCTCGTATCTAACATCTCTTTCAATTTTGAGGTCCCCTCTACTTTACCATTGCCCTTGCTAGAACACTTCCATTGATGGGATGGTTATTACCCATTGAAGTAGCCAATTCCATTTGTGGATAATGTTAATTATTCAGAAAAAATCTGTATATTAGATCTTGTGGTCATTGGCAGAAAGTGATTTTAGTATCCTACTGGAAACATTCTAGCTTTGTGTAGTTGAAAGAGTGTGCTAGATATGAAATCAGAAGATGTGGAATTATGACTCTGATATTTACCAACTGTGACTGTACCATCTAACTGTTCTGAGTCTTGTTCTCAACTTTAGAATGGGAACAATAAAACACCATTTACTTTATAGGGCTGTGTGAGGCAAATGCTTGTTAAACTTAGATGTGTGGTATGAATGTGAAATATTAAGATTTTGTTGAGAAGAAATTTTTTAAACACTAAAAGGGAAGGCTGTGACATATAGGGGAGAGAGAGAGAGAGAGAGAGAGAGAGAGAGAGAGAGAGAGAGAGAGAGAGAGAGAGAGAGAGAGAGAGAGAGAGAGAGAGAGAGAAGAATTTATACAAGGTAGCTAGGAAATGACTTCACAACTTAAATTATGCTATTGACAATTAAAGTCAATGAGAGTTGTGTATGTATAAGTGATTTAAGCCTAACTAGATGGTGAATAGAAATGAATGTGTTGCATTGGCATGTATTTCTGAATGAAGCTCCTCTATTGGCAACCTGAATGATCTGAGGAGAAAAGATACAAGTGGTCATATGATATTTCTAATCTGTGAGGCAGGGAATATGTGGTCAAGAACCTAGAATAATAAAGGGGAAAAAGGAAAAGGAAAAAATAAGAAAGGAAATATCAAGGTGCTTGTTCTCTAAATGCTAGAAGGAATATAAAAAGCAGGATGAAAATCAGTCTCTGGGTAAATATCAGTCCATAGGGTGCATCTTTTATTTGAATTCAGGGATACATGAGAATGTCCCTTCCCTTTCTTATTTATCAAAATGTTCCAAATAATAGGCCAATGATCTTGACAATAGGCCAATGATCTTCACAATTCTTGGTAATATTCCAGGTCTAACTATTGGACGTATTATTTGTCAATATTTAGAAGAGGAAGCAGAGAAAACTTAAAACCAGCATGCCCTTATTAACAAAATTCAATAATCTTACTGATAGACCAGAGACTTTAGTAGGCATAGTATCCCTGGATTTCAGTGAGGGATTTGATAAAATATCTTATGATATCCTTGTGTACAAGATAGAGATATGTGCACTGGATGATGGCATAGTTAGATGTGTTTAGATCTGCCTAACTGACTTGATACAAAGTGTTTTGATTCATAATGGACTGAGGGAGTACACAGAGGAAGTTCTTTAAGAAAAGGCTTCTAGGTTCTACCTTTGATTCTGTTATTGTCAACATTTATTAACATAAGAAAAGTTGGGTGGTGTGTTCATCAAACTTACAGTTAAAGCAAAATTGTGATAGACCAATAGTTCATACATTACATGACATAACAGATCCAAGCAATGTCTTGTCTGGTTGTAAAGGTGATCTTGAAGCTAACCAGACAAAATTCAATTGTAAAGTTAAAATGTAAATGACTGGGTTAAAAGAAAAAAAAAGTCAATTGTACAAGTACAGGATAAATTGTACAGGATAGGTAAAACATGGTTATAAAATGATTTCATATAAAAAGACTTGAGTTTTTATTGAGCTGCGAACTCAATATGAATCAATAGTGGATATGGAAGAAAGAGAGTCAATGTGACCTTAAACTGTATTAATAGAAATGTAGTGTTCAGATCAAGTAAGTGTTCTGCTCTGGTTAGACGATGTACAGAATTTTGTGTACACTTTAACAGCATTTAATCCAATTTTGTTCAATTCAACAATTTTAAGCAAGGCCTTATTGTACACACTGAGAAGGATACAAAGATATATAGAGTAATATTACAAAGATATTACAGTCTAGCAGAAATCATAATATGAGAACCTAAATATTACCAAATATGATTCGGTAAGTCCAAACAAAGAACGAGTCAAATGTTGGTGATGCAGCCTCTGAGGAAAGAAAGATCACTTGTGACAGGGGGCTCAGGGAAGGCTTTTTGGAAGAGATACAAAAACCAGATGGACAAGGGTCACTGAAAACTGTGACATAGACCACAAGGTTGATGGGTGATCATGATAAAAGTATTTTGTAAACTATAAGGCAGAATATGAAGTGAATGGTCTATTTTCTGAGGACTAACCAAACCAAGTTTGGAGGAACTATCAACAGGTTGGTGATGGAGTGATTGTTTTGTCATTCCCTCTCCCCTGCCCACCATAACTACTCATTAAAATACTAGCCAAGGCATGGAAGATTTATGCTCCATTTTGGTGGGAGAAGGGTCAATATAAAAATCATATTTAAGTTCTAGAAAGGGTCTTTTAATGTTCACCACTTCTTCCTAATGAGTTGTCATCCTAAGCACAACAGTGTCTAAGTATAAATGAATGCATGAATGAATGAATGAATGAATGAATGAATAAAATATTTATTAGACTTCTAACAATGTTAAAAGTACTGTGCTAATTGCTGTGGATGCAAATATAAATTCCTTGGGGAGATAACATACATAGGATTTTGCAGATGCAAGTCAGAGAGAAATATCCCGAGTTCCTTAGGATATAACTGTAAAGTATATGAAAATACTCTTCTTTAATATCATTCCCATTTAATCCAGGAAAAGAATCTCTTGTGGTTTACAAGTTGGTGTGTTACCTGATATTGATTGGGTAAGAGTCAAGGATATTATGATTGATATCAGTCAGGTCGCTGGTTGGTGGGGCAATGGAGATATGCTGCAATGTGAATTTTTTCTTCTGGAACAATGGTATTTTAATCCTCAGTTCTTTTTTGAGAGGCATTTACTGTAGTGGAAATCTATTCAGAGTGAAAGTCAGAAAACTTGCATTTCAGTCTTGCATGTATATAAAATGTGGACCATATTTTCTTTCCTGTTAAGTTATAGATCAGTTGTGATCATCAGCTGAGATAATCTGTTTCAATTGCTCTGACCATGCAACACTATATAAATGTTGTTATTGTGTAAAGGAAGACTTTCTCCCTCATAAACTATTATCTTTTGCTAGATTTTATACACCCCAAACCCAGGGATCATGTTTTATTTGAACACTGTATTTCCCTCTGAGGTTTTGTTCTATCTACTCTGTATATATTTTGCATGTACCTCACATTTTACTTGTTAGGATTTACTCCACTTGGATGTGAACTCCATGAGGGCAAGGACTATTTTCTTTTCCATTCCTTTGTAAGACCACATCTTACCACAACACTGGGTTAATAAATGTTTATCATTGTTATTTCTCCTAGTGCCTAGCATAGTACTCGGGAAGCAGTAGACTCTTAACAAATACTTGTTGAATGAAAGAATTGATAAATATTAAATGAACCATGAAAATAAGTTTATACATGAATAAGTAGATGGGAAGATAACATCGGGGTACAGGAATAATTGTACTTTCTTGGGATCACTGGACTCATACAATGTAGGCAATCATTTACTTCATCTTTCCATAAAACTATCCCAGATCAGAGCAAAAGGGATTTCCAAATTCGTTGCTCTCTGTGCTCTATATTCTAAGACTTACGTGTATAAGGTTGAGAAGTTCTGTACAATACTAATAGCTATAATTGTAACAATCACAAGAACCAGCATTTATATAGTGCTTTAATATTTACGAAATGCTATGCATATACTCTCCCATTGGGAGACAATTCTTTCTTCTCTTCTATCTTCCACTCCCATACAATTTTTGGCCATCATATGGACAACACTTTCCTTATTCACTTCTTCTAGTATAGAGATTAATTTCCCCAAATGATGAATCCAATATTCGTTAGCTAGTTGTGTGACCTTGCTGTGTTCAATTCTCTTATTCGTAAAATGAAAGTATTAGACTAATCTTGAAAGTCCTGGCTGTCTAGTTCTAGCACTCTACTGAATATGAGCTATAGTTGAGATAAAAAGAGACAGGATAAAGAAGTCAGGAGACTTAGATTTTTTGCTACTTAAAAACTACCTGAATTTGGGCAAGTCACGTCTCTCTGGGTATAAGTTTTCTCATCTATAAAATGAAGGGCTTGAACTCAATGAGGTCTTAGGTTTCTTCCAAACCAAATATTGTATAAATTTATGATTAGTATTTTAGATCCTTCCATTAATTTCATTTAAACTTGAAGCCCAGCTTGACATTCTTGTGCTTAATCATCCATGGTAGAAATTGAGACCCAGAAAGAGTTTTTCACAAAGTACATGTGCATGAGTGCTGCTCCCAACCTACCCTGGGTACTCTCTCCCAAGCTAGCTGGTTGATGTGCTGTATAAATAGGGTGATGGGAAAACATTTCACTGGTGTTGTGGGAACAGGAAGTGCAAAATGTCAAATTAGAAAAAAAGTCCTGAAAATGACTATTCAAATGTATGCAAATTGCTTAATTAATTGACCTCATTTGGGTTTGCATATATCTTCTGCATGTTCCTTTGTGAATTGGTTATTTTCCATTGTGCACTGAAACAATATTCTGAAGCTAATTAAACTCTTCCGAGCTATAGGTTAATATTCAATTCATATGTAAACACATTTATAAACATTAATCAAATCCAAATTACTCCTTTCATAAATACTGTTTTATTCATTTTCAGCTAATAGATGTGTTCCCTGTATTTATTCAGTGTTGGTCTCAAAGAGTTCACATGTTTGGGGAAATAATAGTTATTTAAGTGGCAACCTAGTGTTTACTTTTAAGTCTATTATGATTTACCCTTCATCCCAATTATTTGGTTCCCTGAAGATTTAGCACAAAGACTTCATTTGAAGGGGTGGTGGTGGAATATGGGAGTGATCATGATGATAGCTCAAAGACTGTCATTTATTTCATCACTCTGGAATCATAATTTAAGGAATGAAAATGATCACATCTCACAGGCCTATGGAGAATTTTATTTTTGTTTGTTTTGTTTTGGATTTTTTCTCCCAAATTTATTACTCTATTTGTTTTGTTTTCAACAATCATTTCCCTAAGTTCCAAATTTTCTCCACCCTGCCCTCCTCACTCCTCAAAACATCACGCAATCTTATATGGATTTTATGCATTCATTCCCATTAAACATACATTCACATTAAAGACATAATGAGTTCAATGACCAACCGTAATTCTGTAGGGCCAGTGATAAAGCATGCTACACATCTTCCTGAGAGAGGTGAAGGACTGAGAGATGAGAATGAGACATAAATTTTTGATGTGGCCAATGGAGGAATTTGTTTTGAATATTTGTTAGACAGATTTTTTTTCAACAATAGTGGGGGTGGAGGAAAAGAATATTTATATTTGCTAGTTGAAAAAATTTAATGAAAAAAATTTAGGTTAAAAAAAGATGATCTTTGAGCTATCTTTTAAGGAGAGAGATTCTATGAGGTTGAAGTGAGAAGAGAGTACATTCCTTCATGGGGGAATGGCCTATGCAAAGGTGAAGAGATAGGAGAGTCTCCTGTGATGAATAAAGAGGACAGTGGATAGATTGCCTGATGTGGGAGATAGGTTGATGTACAATGAGGTTGGAAAGTTAGGTTGAGGACAGGTTGTGAATCTAGACATATTTTTAAAATTTATTTTACATTTTCAACATTCATTTTCACAAAATTTTGAGTTCCAAATTTTCTCCCCATCTCTACCCTTCCCCCAACCCAAAACACCTTGCATTCTGATTGCCCCTTCTACCAGTGTGCCCTCCCTTCTAGCATCCCTTCCTTCCCTTATCCCTATCTTCTCTCTTGGCAACATAAATTTCTATACCCCATTACCCATATTTCTTATCTCCCAGTTGTACACAAAAACAATTCTCAACATTTGTTCCTAAAACTTTGAGTTCCAACTTCTCTTCTTTCCTGCCTCCCCACCCATCCCCACTGAGAAGGCAAGCAATTCAATATAGGATATAAATGTGTAGTTTTTCAAATGACTTCCATAACACTCACGTTGGGTAAGACCAACTATATTTCCCTTCATCCTATCCTACTCCCCATTTCTTCTATTCTCTCTTTTGACCTTGTCCCTCCCCCCCCAAGAGTATTTACTTCTAATTACTCCCTCCTCCCATTTGATCTGCTTTCCATCACCCCCCACCCTTCTTATCCCCTTCTCTCCTACTTTCCTGTTGTGTAAGATAGATTTTCATACCAAATTGAGTGTGCATGTTGTTCCTTCCTTGATGTGATGAGAGTAAGCTTCACTTTTTTCCTCTTACCTCCCCCTGCTTTCCCCCTCCATTGGAAAAGCTTTTTCTTGCCTCTTCTATGAGAGATTATTTGCCTCATTTCATTTCTCCATTTCTCCTCCCAATATATTCCTCTCTCATCCCTTAATTTTATTTTTTTACATATGATCACTTCCTGTTCAACTCACCCTGTGCTCTCTGTCTCTCTCTATCTATATGTGTGTGTGTAATCCCTCCAACTACTTATATACTGAGAAATGTTTCAAGAGTTACATGCAGGAATGTAAACAGTTCAACTTTAGTAAGTGCCTTGTGATTTCTCTTTCCTGTTTGCCTTTTCATGCTTCTCTTGATTCTTGTGTTTGAAAGTCAAATTTTCTTTTCAGCTCCGGTCTTTTTATCAATAATGCTTGGAAGTCCTCTATTTCATTGAATGACAATTTTTTCCCCTGAAGTATTTCTTTCTAGGTGCTTGTAATATTTTCTCCTTGACCTGGGAACTCTGAAATTTGGCCACAATATTCTTAGGAGTTTCTCTTTTTGGAACTCTTTTAGGAGATGATTGGTGAATTCTTTCAATATTTATTTTGCCCTTTACTTCTAGAATATCAGGGCAGTTTTCCTTGATAATTTCTTGAAAGATGATGTCTAGGCTCTTTTATGATCATGGCTTTCATGTAGTTCCATAATTTTTAAATTGTCTCTCCTGGATCTGTTTTCCAGGTCAGTTGTTTTTCCAATGAGATATTTCACATTCTCTTCCATTTTTTCATTCTTTTGGATTTGTTTTGTAATTTCTTGGTTTCTCGTAAAGTCATTAGCTTCCATCTGTTCCATTCTAGTATTTAAAGAATTATTTTCTTCAGTGAGCTTTTGAACCTCCTTTTCCATTTGGGTAATTCTGCTTTTGAAAGCATTCTTCTCCTCATTGGCTCTTTGGACCTCTTTTGCCAATTGAGTTAGCCTATTTTTCAAGGTATTCTTTTCTTCAGCATTTTTTTGGGTCTCTTTTAGCAAGTTGTTGACTCGCTTTTTATGATTTTCTTGCATTGCTCTTCTTTCTCTTCCCAATTTTTCCTCCACCTCTCTTACTTCATTATCAAAATCCTTTTTGAGCTCTTCCATGACCTGGTATCATTGCATATTTATTTTGGAGGTTTTGGATGCAGAAGCCTTGACTTTTATGTCTTCCCCAATGGTAAACATTATTATTCCTCATCTAAAAGATGGGAGAGAAAAGCTGTTCACTAAAAAAGTAACCTTCTATAGTCTTATTTTGTCCCCCTTTTTTGGGCATTTTCCCAACCAGCTATTTGACTTTTGGGTCCTTTGTCAAGAGTAGGGATACTCTGGGGACCTGTAAGTTCTCAGTTTCTCCAAGGTGGCACAACCAAGGGAGAGAGGTTTACTCCTCATGGCCCTCCAGCTCTACCATGTCCCAGGTCTGAAGTTGAGATCAGCTGCTCAATTCCCCCAGGGTTTTAAGCTGAGCTGCTCCAAGTATGGACCCAGGCTACTGTTGTGGCCACCTGTTGCCTGCTGCTGCTGATGCCACTGCCGCCACCTCAGGCTGGGGCTAGGGGAGAACCCTGCTCCCTTCTTGCTCTGGTTGAAAAAGCTTTCTCACTGACCTTTAGTGCCTGTGGGTTAAGGGATCTGCAAACTGCCACTTGTACTAGGAATTCTGTCCCTGAATCCTGCTCTGATCCTACTCCTCCCAGTGCTGTGCACCCCAAACTCTCCACATCTGGTACAACAGACCTTTCTTTCCTGGATTCCAGGTCACCCTGGGCTGGAAATCTCCTCCATTCCATTGCCTGTAGCTTCTGCTGCTCTAGAATTTGTTGAGAGCCTTTCTTTACAAGTATTTTATGGGCTGTGGGGGAAGAGGTAGAGTATGTGCATCTTTCTATTGCACCATCCTGACTCTGCCCCCCACCCCCAAGAATTTTAAATTTAAATTTTATAAAGCTCTTCTTTTAATCTCACAGGGGTAGGTAGGACAAACATTAAAGTCATATGGCTGCTCAATGTGTGGTTGTAAGTCTCTACAGATTGTAAGACTCAAAGTGTTCCAGCAGTCCTGGGAAATACCATGAAGTGAAGTCAGGCATAGAATGAATCAGATTTTCTCTGAGGTTCATTTTCTTCACTAGCCATCACCCCAAGGTCAATTGACTCACTCTGGACCTGTCTCTGAATCACCCCTGTCCCACATAGGTACACATATTCAAGTAGAATCAGAAAAGATTTCCATTTTCTAAGGGATGTGAAGGATTAGCTGTCCCCCTTGAACCAGACACTAAAGCACTAATCCAGAAATTGGTAAAAAATATAACCACAATAACAACTTTGAATGTTCAATAATTATGATGATAATGAAGACAATGACAATAGTAATATCTTGAATAGGACTTTGATGTTTCAAAATGTATTCAGATTATTCCCATTACCACTGCCAAAACCTACTTTCCAATTATTTTCTATTACCTAGCAACACTGAAATTGATAAATAGGAAAACATGATATTTTTAAATTGACAGATAAGCAACAGAGTCACAATGACAAAAGTGAGACGGGCTAGGAAGGCAGCATCCCTATACATTGCAAAATAAAGCATATAAAATGAGCTGTAAGAGAAAATCAAAGGCAAAATATGCCCCACATGGGTGTGGACAAGTGGGAAAAGGGTCTTGACTTCTGATCCCCTTGGTAGGGTAAAGTCATGAATAAGGGACTCCCTCTCCCAATAAAGGTTGGTTTGACACCTTCTGTTCAAGTTATAATCTCATAGAACAGCCTAGAACACTAAGGAGTTAAAAAGTCACACAGTCAATCAATATGCATCAATGGAGGGAACTGGAACTCAGGTCTTCCTGGCTCTGAGGCCAGCTCTTTAAACATTATACCACACTGCCCTGAGCATGGGGAATGTTGAGAAAAGTACCTCTGCAATATATGGTAACACTGAGTGATTTAATTCCTGATGGAGCACATCTTAGATAATTTAATATGGCTAATTAACAGAAAAATCAAATCATTGACCGTTAAAGTTGACAAGGTCCTTAGATATATGCCCTCATTTTTACAGATGAGGAAATTGAAGTCACATAGTCAACCGGTGACAGATCTGGGACTTAAAATACAAATTTCTTGACTCTTAGCCCAGAGCTCTTTTCATCACATCCCAGGTTAATAACCCCTGGTTTCAAACCCTCTATAGTCTTTTCCTAGCTCTAAATGCCACAATTCTAAGTTCTATTATTCAAATTTCTTTCAGATAAATATCTCTTTAGTTGTACTAATACCTTACCTTTCTAGCATTGTCGACAAGGGTATCTTGCATCCTTCTTCAATAACTGCTATCAGAACACTGCTTGCCAACTGAAATGATGAGGTATGTTTACAGCCTTTATATATTAGATTCTGGCATAATGTATGGCTTCATATACTAGACACGTGGGTAAACACTTGTCAAAACCCCAAGACCTAGTGCATTGGGCAACCACAGCCCTGGGCTGTGAATGGTCTGGGCTCTTGCAAATTAACTGCTCTGTGTTTGAAAATTGTATTACTTTATAGACTTGGTGGAGCAACAAGCGAGGAAATGCATATAGAAACCACATTAAGAGGCACTCTGACATTATTTACTCCAAATAAGGAAAACAGAAAGGAGAAAGGTTACTTATGCGGTCCTGCTAGGAAATGGTACTTCATGAATTTCAAAGATCGTAAAACCTTCTTGTTCTTGTTCTCAATAGATGTATTGTTGCCATTATTGGATTTACATTCAATAAATGGAAGCAGTGGGTTTATGGAATTACAGGCTTCATAACTGGAAAGCACCTCAGAGATTCTTTAGCTGAAATGCATCATTTTAGAGATGAGGAAACTGAGGTGAAATGATTGGCTCAAATTCACATAGGTTGATAATAATGGTGGAGCCCTGTTTTGAACCCAGACCTTGTGACTCCAAAGACAGCACTCTTTCTATGGCACAATACTGTTTTTTATTACCCAATATTAGTTCAGCCAGCTTAAATGATTCATATATATACACACACACATATATACACACACATACATATACATATATAGGTATATACACACACATACATATACATATATAGGTATATATACACACATACATATACATATACACATATATATTAGTATATATCAATTATTTCTACAATACGTGTTATATAATATCCTCTTTTCCCCCTAACATGCTCATGTGAATCATAAGAATAATTGTCATAAAAGAGGACATTTGCATAGTGCCTTAAAGTTTGTAAAACACTTTATATGTCTTATAAAATATCTGTGTGGTAAATCTGAGAGGTAAGTGTTGTTATTCTCACTTTAATAAAGAAACTGATTGAGAGAGGCTGAATGATTCGTTCTGGGTAACTGACACAGCAATTGGATGATACAGGATTTGAACTCTGGACTTCCTATAACCAAGTTTGACATTCTGAAAAGCATATCTACAGGTCTCTGTAAACGAAAAAGACTCTAAATTATGGTGATAATTTTTTTTTCCCAACCACAACAATTCACAAGGTTGGATTAATTAGGGATGGAATTTACATTAACAACTAGCACTAGAATTTATATAGTGTCAACTATGTGCCAGGCACTCTGCTAAGCACATTACAAACACTGTCTCCTTAGATCTTCACATCAACCCTAGGGAGATAATTGCTGTTATTATATACATTTTGCATTTGAGAAAACTGAGAAAATAGGTTAAGGGACTTGCCCAGGGTCACACAGTATCTGAGGCCAAATCTGAACTCAGATCTTCCTTACTCTAGGCTCAGCATTCTATCCATTGTTCCACCAGCTGTCTCTGTACATTAGTGTAAGGGCTGCTCATATTCATGAAATCTCATTTCCCTCAGAGTTTTGAAGCATTATAAATTATGTATGGGCTAGGACTTTACCTGAGCTGGCAAATTTAGAAGCATCTTCCTGAAATTTTCTGCTGTTGAATCAACAAGAGGAGCAAAATAGACCTCATTTTCCTTGGCTCTGGTTAATCACCAATTGACCCCAGAAAACACCTTTGTAAATTATAAGACATTTCAGATCTGCTGCTGTGCCAAATGAGGCCATATAACATGTGCTGAAACTACCTCCTTCTTTACCTACAAAATTCCTGGGTATTGTCTGTGATGTAAACATGTAGCTCACCTATTAGGTGGCATAGTGCATAAAGTACTCAACTTGGAGTCAGGAAGAACTGGGTTCTAATTCTGCCTCTGACACTATCTGTATAGTCTTGGGCAAGTCTTTTAATTTCTCTGTGCTTAAGTTTTGTCATCTATAAAATAGATAAAATAATATAACGTACTTCCCAGGAATTCTGTGAGGACCAAATGAGATAACACATATCAAGATTTTTGCAAACCTTTAAATGCTATATAATTGCTAGGTAATAAAACTATTAATAATAAGCTGAACATTCTCAAATGATTCTTTACAGATCAAACTAATTGTATGGCTTAAATCTAACATCACCCACACTAAGAATGGTCTTTGTATTGTAGAAAAGAGTATTTAGGATTATGACAAAAATACCTGCAAGTGAATCAGTGTTTTACCCCTCTGAAAATGTTGTCTTTGCCAAAAAAAGAAAATAACACAAAAAAAGAAAGAAAAAAAAAGAAAATCAATGACCAATTTTGAAAATTTAAAAATAACTCATTTGAAGTGACCTTATTAGCAGAACATAAGAAGAAAATGATCTTTCGCTTTGGCATATAATGGTTAAAGATGTAATTATAGGTAAATTAGTCCTGGTATAGTGAAGGAAATGCTGGAAGTGGGATTAGAGAAGATAAGTTCCTATCCTGGCTTTGCTCTCTACTGCCGGTGTTACTTGGGGCATTTCATTTGGCTGAATATTGAAATATGCAGTTGGGAGTTGGTGATTTTTGAGAGCCAAAGGAATATTTAAAGTATTAAGATGTTTAAAGAAATTAAGGAGAAAAACTGAGAGCTTTTGGCTGACTTCATTTGGGAGGGACAAAATCAGAAAGTGGAGCGGGAGCAAAGTTTTGACCACAAGGTTCTACACAAGGATAGAATAGGAAATTGCTGAATACAATGATTAAAAGGGACATTTTATGTATAGGGTTATCTACTCCTTAAATGAATAAACAGCTTCCAGAAAACCACCTCATCTTTTCTTATTATTTTCGAGTAGGCTAGTCTAAAATTGTGACAAATATATTCTAACAATTTGTGTCATCCACTTTGGACTGACATCTGAGATTTGGAATTCAACCTTGCCCTCAGAATTCCCTGGAGTCATTCATTCTGGCCAAGCTCCTAATTCAGGTCATTCTCAACCTTCCCTATTTCAAAGTCATTCATGACCTTCAGCCCTGTCAATGCATAACTATTGGGAAGGCCACCCTTGTTCTATGGTCCATGCTTACTGATTTCCCTTTTTAAATAGGATATGGATCACACTATTCTGAAACTCATGCCTACGATACTGTTGATGTCACTGCTACTGATCACTGATGATACTACAAAAAAACCATAATTTCATCAATATGGTTGTTCCCTCTGTCAACACAAAGCTGATTCACCATGTAATTACCAATATTTGGTGAGGTGCTTCTTGGAATTTAACTGGGCTAGCGCTTGAATAGCAGGAAACATCAGCTTAATGGTGCAGGTAATATATTTTCTTTATATTTTAGCTGAAGGAAAGGAATTCTCTGGAAGAGATATTTTCTTTTTGAAAGATCAAAGTTGACCCAGAAAGCTGAAGAGTCAGAAATGCATAACATTCTCTTCTTTCTGGCTGGGGGTGGTGGTGATGGTGGTGGTGGTGGTGGTGGTAGTGGAACTCTTATCTTTCCTATTAGTCCACTATATGGATATAATAACATTTGATACCAAAAGACATCCCTCCTGCTCACCCCTTGCCTAAGCCATCCATGGGAGTAGGCCATGGCAGCTGCAATACATTTTTCTAGACCAGCTATATCTTAGAAGACTTGACTGTTCCATATTTGTCAATCTTCTTAGCTTACGAGAGAAGATTCATGCCTACTATGTCCACTAAGATCGTTGGCTAGTGTTGTATCAATAGTGATACCAGCCACTTTTGTAGTTCTGTTTTGAATCATTCAATACACTTTCTAAAACAAAGGCCAGAAGAGAATTGTGAACCAGTGCATTTGAGAGTGGATAGAAACCAGGCCTAGAAGAGTTGACCCACAGGAAAGATTTTTTAAAGAGTTTATTTTTTTCTGGATCTCAATCTACTTTATAGTTTGCACCTTTCAACCTCCAAAACTGAGATGGTGGAAACCACCTTTCATTTATATCCTCCTTTACTCCTCTTCATCTATGAGTTCCTAAGTATCCTTTAAAGAAAAAACAAAGGCTAACTCCCCCAAGGACATTGCAAACAACTGTACCCATCTAACACTGAGGTTAGTATACCTCTGAAATAATTTATAAATAATATTGTGTGAAGCAATGTGACACAATCAGGCATCAGGCATCAGCAGGACCTGAGTCTAAGTCTTACCTCTGAAATATACTAGGGAACATGCAATAAGCATTTATTAAGTGCTCACTGTTTACTAGGCACTGTGCTAAGTATTGTGGAGGCAATACAAGAGAAAGGGAAGATAGTCCCTGCCCTCAGTGTGCATGCTTTCTAATGAGAGAACGTAACACACAAGAGGAGCATAAAAGTGAGGGACAGGAGAAGTACCCACATGAAGGTACAGTGGTAAAATAATGAGAGTAAAAAGCATAGCTGAGAGGGGAATGAAGCATGGCCAGCCTGAGCCCCTTCCACATATAGAAGCACTTGGAGGAGTTCAAAATTGGGAGAAGGGGGCCAGGGAATTAGAAGGAATTGGCAAGGTGAGAAGGCTCCAGGAGCTGATGGAAATTCTAGGGTGAGAGAGCAGCTGAGGCATGGTGGTGAAGTCATGAGAATCAGAAGCAGAGTTGGCAGGGGAATGAAATTTCCTGACCTGATCCCTTCTTCAAAATGGATGTCCCAGAACTCACCAATGGAAGACAAGGTGTTTATTATGGGTAAGTTCCTAAGGCTCTCACATAGAAAGGAAACTGAGTGTGAAATACATATACTTTATACATTATAATCAAGTTATTGATCTTCCAATTTAAGAAGTTTCCAGTGAAATCAGAGCTCTAGCTCGTTGCACCCCTGTTTCCCCTTCAAAAATACTTATGATAGGTATTATCGTTCTATTACTAGACTGTGTCTGAGGTAAACTACTTTCATTCATGACAGTGTGACCTCTACATTTGGACACTTAAAAACTAGGTTACTATTCATCCTTCATTGTCAAAGAGGATCATTGACATCATTTTTGAGTGATGTCTTGACTCATGCATGAATTGGATTTAAGTGAGGCAGAGTTGCACAAAGTTATCATCCTCACTCTCTCTTCCAGTCATTGAAATCCAGTCGCAGGACAAAAGTCAAGATGACTGGTGACAATACTACCCACCAAACTACAGACACTAAACTACGGTGGTTACTTACTATCTCAAAAACCATATGTAAACTCATATATTTGGTTTTTAAAGCCCTTTATAAACCTTTGGCTTTTGCCGCCTTTACAATCTTTTTATATCTTTCTTACTCCCCACCCCCCGGCACCACATACTCCATAATCCAATGACACTAGCTTCATTGCTGTTTCTTGAGTGTGGTGTCCTATCTACTTTTTATTTTAGGAATTTTTACTGACTTTTTCTCATACGTGGAACTCTCCTCCTCACCTCTACTTTCTAGTTTCTTTGGCTACCTTCAAGTCTCAACTAACAACCCATCTTCTACAAGAAACCTTTTCCTCCCCTTCCTTAATTTTGGTGCCTTTTATCCATCTAACTTGTATTTATCCTGTTTGTACATAGTTTGCACGTTGTCTCCTCCATTGAATTGTGAGCTCTTTGAAGATAGTGATGATTTTTGCCTTCCTCTGGATCCATAGCACTTATCATAATGCCCACACATAGTAGATACTTAGTAAGTGCCACTTGTTGACTTGACTTGTCATGGAAGATGTATAGCACAGAGTTCATATTAACGGAGCATGAACAAAGGTGGTGAGGTATTCCACATGCTCCTATTGATTTACTTAAGACCCTTAATTACTGCAAATTACTCCCCTTTTGAGATCTAGAATCACCTTCAAAGAGTTCAGATTCAATACCAACAAAAGTCAAATAGATGAAGGATGCCTATTGCCCAGAGAGTATGTTGTATCTTTGGATTGACAATCTGTGAAGTGTATTCACTAGTCCATTCATATAGACACTCAGTAACTTAATTCCTCAATCAATGAGCAGTTCTTGAGTGCCTCTTATGTGTCAGGAATACTGGGAAGGCAAAGACAAAAGTTGAATGTGTCCCTGTTCTTGAGTTTGCAAGCTAGTCAAAGGAGACACAACACATTCATACACATATAATCTATCTATCTATCTATCATCTATCTCTCTATCTATCTATCTATCTATCTACACATATACACACACATATACACACACACACATATATTCCAGATGTGTGCGTATATTATGTGTTTGTGTGTGTGTGCCTACAAACCTAGCCAAGCTGATTTGGGGGGTAACTGAGTTCAGAACTGTGTAAGACAAAGAGATTAAGAAGTGAATGGTATTTGGGAAATTTCACAACACCTTTGAACCCCAACTTTTTACTAAAATAAAGTTTTGTTTTTTAACAAACATAAATATCCTTCCAATAATATTCTATAGCTTAAACTTGTAAAGAGGACAAAGAGGATGCATAAGTAGATAACAACATACTAATGGTGATTTTCATACAAAAATTGGGGGCATGAAAAGGAAGTGGTCGGGTCACATATTGAAAATGATTAGAGATAGATAGCTCAAGTGTTGTAACAGTAGACACAGAATGGCAAAAGACAGAGGCAGAAGTTTTTAACCTGGGACTATGAGCTTAGGTAGATAGATGGATGGATGGATGGATGGATGGATGGATGGATGGATGGATGGATAAATAGACACATAGATAGATAGCTTTCAATATAATCAAATTCCTTTATAATTCTATGTACTTTATTTTATGCCTTTATAAACATTCTGCGAAACAATTCACAGTCTTCATCAGACACCAAAGAGGTTCATGAAATTAAAAAAAAAAAATCACAAAAAAAACCCAAAATCCTGCCCAAGATGTTACCAAATTTTCAAGAATAAGAGCTCCTTTAGAAAAACTCAAGTACTCCCACAGGATAGCAGTTACTATCCATAATGACAAAAGGCAATGAATTTATGCAGATTTGTTCAACCTGAACCATTAAAAGGAATACCTTGTTAACATTGGCACAAAGTAAACAGTTAATAAGTGTTTACTTATTGATTGATTGTTGATCAATGGGACCATTACTTCTTTAAAGTATTGAAATATTTCTCAATGAGTTTTAATTTCTTTTACTACATTATAAACCCCTTGAGTACCAGGGACCTTATTTTTGTAGCTCCTACTGATTTTACTTCAACGATTTACCTAAATTGTGCAAGTGATAAATATTTATTGGATTAAATTATTCAACTGAAAGTCTTAACTGTCTCATCACTGTATTAGGTACTGAAGGGATTTGTAAGGATAAACAAAAGAACAAGGGGTCCTACTCCAAGGTGTTTATGATCTACAGAATCAGAAATATGTATTATTTTAAAGTTGGAACGGATAGATTGTTCTTAAACAACAGCCAAAAATAGAACAAGCCACAATGGTAATAAAAAACACTGGTCACAGAATTCAAAGAACCAAATGGAGACTCCACTTCTCTGTCATACTAACTGTATGACTTTTAACAGATCACTTCATCTCTCAAAATCTTTCTTTCCTCCCCTGCAAAGTGAGAGCATAGCCTGTAAGGCCCTTCCCATTCTAAAATATTTTCATTTACTCTAACCTCCTCATTTTACTAATGTGGATAATGAAACTATAATAAGACCAACATTTCCCTTTAAAAGGTAGCAGAGTTAGGATTTAATTGTCTCGGAATGGGGAAAGGCTTATATTGTGTTTCTCTTGACACAGGTTCCTGGTAATCTCTAAAAATAATTAAATGGCTTCATGGTCAATTATGGACATAAAATATCCCATCCCTGTGAGCTCTGTGCCTTTCAAACTTGATGGAGGTCCTTGGACCACATTAGAGACCACAACCTGCCATGCTAATCCATTCCATATGGAGATGGGGATGGGTGGGGTGGTACACTCTACTGAAGCTAAGTGCTACTATATCATTATTAAATATCCTTGAGATACAAGACTAAGTAATACTCCTTTTGTCAATTGTTCAATGAAGTATGAGTGCCTCAATTTATCTCAATGTACAACCTGAAGTAACAGGGGGCCAGTGTCAGGCTAACTCCTAATAGAGATTTAGAGATGAAATTGCTTGCTAGAAGTCACATAGCTTCTACATGGCAGGGATAAGATATGAATTCCAGTCTTTTTACTCCCAGTTCAGTCTTATTTTTTCTGGTTCAGTTCTGTGTTGATGAAGGTTGTGGGCTGTGGGACATGAGAAAAAGTCTTTTGAGGTAACAGACAAGATCATAGACAATCTACCATGAATTATATACCTTGATAATGTGCCAGGTCCAAGCTTTGCTACTTGTACTATTGCTGGGATTTGACTACTTCAAATAAGCCAGCAATCCAAGCCGGCTATCCAAATGTCTATTTTTGGAAAGATATTGTCATTTTTCTTTCTTTTCCTCCTCCTCCCCTCCTCCCTGGCAGCCAACATAGACAATTAAGCAAGCTCAGAATTTATTGTAGGCATCAATTAAGAACTGGATCATGTGAGCTGTACTTTTTCATGCTGGCTGGGTAGAAGCCATGCCTAATTATTAAAATGGGGAGATAGATCCTTGGAGAGGGTTATCTCCCTTAGCCCAGCTTAACTGGGGAAATGAAGTCCCACTGAGGTGAAGTGGGGAGGATTAAATGTAGTTAAGGCACAAATCACCAAACCAGGCATACTTCCAAGAGACCAGCAAAAGCCCAACAAAAAGTCCATCAATTGATGGACGGAAAGAACAAGAACTTAGAGTCAGGAGAGATGAGTTTTTAGTTTTCCTTTGCTACTTCCTAGCTTTATGCTTTTGTGCATCCATACATTACCCATCTTATCCTCAAAGACTTTGGCTTAGGCTGTCTCCTATTACATATTCCACAGGATACTTCTGATGACAGTGCTTTGAAAACCTTTAAGAGCTATAAGAATAAATTTTATTATTCTCTATGCCATGGATGTCTTCCCTCTCACATGACTCCTCAACTCATATCTATCCCTTAAATTTCAACTTAGATTCCATTACTCAGGAAAACACCCCTGAAAGAGTATTTTATTTCATATTTTTAATGCATTCATTAATCATAGCATTCAATTAGAAACATATACTAAACACCTGTTCTGTGCAAAGCACTGTGATAACTTCTAGGGACAGAAAGAAAAAATGCAATAGCCACAGAATTTCAGAATCATTGAATTTCACTGGTGAGAAGGGATTTTGATCATCATCTAGTTTAAAGAATATAAAGAAAATCTCTTTATAGCATAACCAAGAAGTCATCAGTTTTTGCATGAAGACCTCCAAAGAAGGGGAATTCAATACCACTGGGTCTTCTCACTCTACTTTTTTCATAGTTCTAATACTTAATATATATTTTTTACCTATATTGAGCTTAAATTTGCATTTTTACTATTTAAAATCATTGCTCCTAGTTCTGTCTCCAGGGCCAAATAATACAAGTCTAATTCTTTTTCCAAAGGACATTATTTCAACTACTAGCAGACAGCTATCACATGTTGCCTTTCAAATCTTCTCTAGTCAAAACATAGCCAATTCTTCCAAACCATTCTGTCTTGGGACTATTACATTCCCCATAATACCTGTTCTAAACATACTTTTCTCTGTTCAAACAACCTATAACACTCATCCTTCTTTTCTCTCAGCAAAAGTACTTGCTTCATATATTACTGAGAAAATTGAGGCTATCCATCATAAACTGTTTATGAGAATTTTCTCAACCCTACACTTCAAATCCCTGCAAAATCATGTCCCATTTTCTTTAACTTTGCTCTAGTTTTAGAGGAAGAAGTGATCTTTCTTACCAAGGCTAACCCATCCACCTGTGCCTTTGATCCCATCCCCTTCTCTCTGGGAACATTCCCACATTCCCCTTCCATCATACACACTTTTTTCCCTCCTAATTTTCAATTTTTCATTTGTTGATGCCTTTGCTTCTGTTTTTGTTCAACAACAGCAATGAAAACAAACACCCAAAGCAACCAACTAAAGAAACAAAAAAACTCACTCCACTTTATTTTGTCATATATTCAAGCTACATTGTTACTCTGTATCATTTCTAAACTTTGTAAAAGTACCTGCCACTTCTGCACATCACATTTACTTCTTAATCCCTTAAAATCTGGTTTTTAACCCCATAACACAACCACTTCTAGGTTATCAACAATATCATAATTGCTAAAACTAATGATTGTCTTTCAACTTCCTTGAACTCTCTGCAACGTCAACACCTCTGGCCAACTTTGCTCTCTGATATTCTGTCCCCTTTGGGAGTGTTCTAACTTTTCTCCCTTCCAGTTCTCCTCTCATCTCTCCAAGTGTGCTTTCGTGGTTATCTTTGCTGGATCATTATCCATGCCTCTGCCTTTTGTCTAGATCTATCTCACTGTTACAGACACTGTCCTGTTGGTTTTCTACAGTGTCTATCTTGGCCATTCATCAGTTCTCATGAGTTCACTTGTACCTATGGGGAATATCCTCAAATCTAAATATCGAACCTTTATTTCTCTCTTGAATTTGAGTCCCTTATAAGGCAGGTAGTCTGCAAACATTTATTAAACACCACTGCATACCAGGCACTGACAAGTACTGGAAATATAATGAAAGGCAGAAAACAAATTCCTTTCATATACTATGGAAATAGAGAAGACCAGGGTTTGTTTTCAGAGGAGGATAGTGAAGCAAAGAAACTCTCTTCAACCAGAAAGAAAAGTGTCAAATGGTCATTTGCCCAAAAATAATTTATAGAAGAACTTAAAAAGACTTTTAAAATCAAATGAGAAAGATTGAGGAAAAAAATATGAAAAATCCAAGAAAAAAAAAGATTATGACAAGGAAGTCAACCAATCAGAAGAGGAGATCCAGAATTTTAAGAAAGAAAATGACACCTTGATAATCAGAATTGGGCAAGTAAAGTTATAAGAAATGAAGAAATTATATAGACATATATATGCATACAAAAATGAATAAATAGAAGAAAATGTGAATTATCTTGTAGGAAAAACAATGGATCTAGACAACAGATCAAGAAGAGAAAACATAAGTATAACTGATCAAAAAAGAATCTTGATAAAATAATACAAGAAATAATAAAAAAAATTGTCCTGAAACATAAGAACAACGGGGGAATGTAGGACAGAAAAATAATATCTACTGATCATCACCTGAAAGAGATCCTACAAAGAAAACTCACAGGAATATTATAAATACTGAAACCCCCAAATCAAGGGCAAAATAGTATGAACAACAAGAAAAAAAATTACATAGGATGGTATCACAATTAGAATCACATAAGGCCTAGCACTGGCAACACTTAAAGATCACAGATATTGGAAAAACTATATATTGAAGAAAAGAACTGGGCCTCCAGCTGAAAATATCATACCTAGCAAAGCTAAGCATAATTGTAAATGAAAAAAAAGTGAACATTTGATAAACTATCAGACTTTCAGGAATCTGTTAAAAAAAAAAAACACCAAAAAACAACAACCCTGAACTCAGTAGAAGATTTGATATACAAGAGCAATGAGATATATAAAGTACATATCAATGACCAATTACAAGGGACTAAATAAGAATAGAATGTTTACCTTTTATGTATGGAAAATGTAAAACCTATGTCTAAGATTGTTACCAGGAATTAGGTAACTTATAAGAAAGCGTGGGGTAGACCTGACTTTAAAAAGTTAAATCATTCAAAAACAATTACAACAATAAGTATCTTGGGGTGGAGACAAGATGGTGGAGTAGAGAGATGGACCTGCTCTAGCTCCTCCCCCATGGCCCATAAAATACCTGTAAAAAATGACTAACCAAATTCTAGAGCGGCAAAAGCTACAAAAGGACTGAGTTAAAGAGATCTCCAGCCAAAGAGAGCCTGAAAGGGTGATGGGAAAGGTGTATTGTACTGGGCTCAGAACAGAGTAGAGCCTAGCCTTAGCTGTGCAGCCCAGCACAAACAGGACTAGAGCAGGCTTCAGAGTGCAGGATCACAAGTAGTAGCTGCGGTTCTCAGATTTCTCAACCCACAAATGCCAAAGATAGCTTTAAAGGTCTGTAAGAAAGCTCTTTCACTCTTGGTCCAGCCTGAGTCCCAGCCCCAATGTGGGAAGCAGTCACTGTGGGAGCAGTGTCCACTTTTGGAGTCATTGGCCAAAAGACCCTGGGGGCACATATCAGCTGATCTGGGTCTCAGTCCTGAGTGATGGTCCTGGGGTAAAAAGGAGGACTGGCATGGTGGAGTTGGTTGTGGCTCTGGAGAGGGAATCTTACTCACAGATCCTGGGCAGCAAAGAGTACTTGTGGTTGCTCACAGAGCAGAATGTAGTCCAGGCAAGGAGCAAACTCCTCTCCCTTGATTGTGTCACCTTGGAGGAACTGAGAACTTACTGGTCCCTAGAGTATCCTCTCCACTTGACAAAGGACTCAAAAGTCAAGTAAGTGTCAGGGAAAATGCCCCCAAAAAGGAAAAAAAATAAGACTATAGAAAGTTACTTTCTTGGTGTAAAGGTATTCTTTTCCATTCTTTTAGATAAGGAAGAACAAAGAATACCATCAGACGAAGACATAAAAGTCAAGGCTTCTACATCCAAAACCTCAAAAAAATATATGTAATAGTCTCTTGCCATGGAAGAGCTCAAAAAGGATTTTGAAAATCAAGTAAGAGAAGTGGAGGAAAAAATTGGGAAGAGAAATGAGGGCAATGCAAGAAAATCATGAAGAACAAGTCAACAGCTTGCTAAGGGAGACCCAACAAATGCTGAAGAAAATAACACCCTTAAAAATAGACTAACTCAAATGGCAAAAGAGGTCCAAAAAGTCAATAAGGAGAGGAATGCTTTAAAAGCAGAATTAGCCAAATGAAGAAGGAGGTTCAAAAGCTCACTGAAGAAAATAATTCTTTAAAAATTAGAATGGAGCAGATGGAAGCTAATGACTTTATGAGAAAACAAAAAATAATAAAACAAAATCAAAAGAATGAAAAAATAGCAGACAATGTGAAATATCTCATTGGAAAAACAACTGATATGGAAAATAGGTCCAGGAGAGATAATTTAAAAATTATTGGTCTACCTGAAAACCATGATCAAAAAAAGACATCATCTAGACATCATCTTCCAAGAAATTATCAAGGAAAACTTCCCTGATATTCTAGACCCAGAGGGTAAATTAGAAATGGAAAGAATTCACCGATTCCCTCCTGAGATCGTAAAAGGAAAATCCTAGGAATATTGTAGCCAAATGCCAGAATTCCCAGGTCAGGGAGAAAATATTGCAAGCAGCCAGAAAGAAACAATTCAAATATTGTGGAAATACAATCAGGATAACACAGGATTTAGAAGCTTCTACACTAAGGGATCGAAGGGCTTGGAATATGATATTCCAGAGGTCAAAGGAGATAGGACTAAAATCAAGAATCACCTACCCCGCCAAACTGAGTATAGTACTTCAGGTGAAAAATGGAATTTCAATGTAATAGAAGACTTCCAAGCATTCTTATTGAAAAGATCAGAGCTGAATAGAAAATTTGACTTGCAAATAACAAGTATCAAGCTGTTTCCTCCCTCTTGTATATGAGATGATTTGATATATATGTACATATATATATATGTATATATATGTATGTATATATATGTATATACATATACACACATATAAAGACACAGGGCACAAGGTGAGTTGAATATGATGGGAGAATGTCTAAAAAGAATAAAATTTACTGTTGAATGAAATGTACTAGGAGGAAGAGAAAGGGAGAGGTAGAATGTAATAGAACATCTCACATACAAGAGAAAAGAAAAGAGCTTTTACAATAGGGGGCAAGAGGGGGAAGATGAAAAGAAATAACTAAGCCTTACTCTCATGGAATTTGTCTTAAGGAGGGAATAACATACACTCATTTGTATATGGAAATCTATTTTACCCTGCAGGAAGTCAAGGGGGAAAGGGATAGGAAAAGGAAGATAATAGAAGGGACAGCAAATTGGGGAAATGGATAATCAGAAGCAAATACTATTGTGGGAGGACAGGTCAAGGGAAAGAATGGAATAAATGAAGGGCAGGATAGGACAGAGGGAAATGTGGTTAGTCTTATACAATATGAATATAATGGAAGTGCTTTGCATTGTTACACATGTATGACCTAAATTGAATTGCTTGTTTTCTCAATGAGGGTGGGTGGGGAGGGAGGGAGAGAGTATGGAAATCAAAGCTTTAAGAATGAATGTTAAAAATTGTTTTAGCATGCAACTGGAGATTAAGTTATACAGGCAATGAAGTATAGAAATATGTCTTGCCCTTCAGGAAAATAGAGGGGAAGGGGGCTGAAAGAAGGGTGAGTAATAGGAAGGAGGACAGACTGGACGAATGGGTGGATGGGGTGCATGCTGTCCTGGGGTGGGGTTGGGGAGAGAATTGGGGAGAACATTTTGAATTCAAATTCTTGTGGAAGTGAATGTTAAGAATTGAAAAATTAATAAATTATATATTTTTTAAAAATAATATTTATCTTATACAAATTAGGTGTAAGAGGAAGAACCAAAATGTAGGAATTAGATGGGAGAGGGAGGCTGCTAGTTCTGGAAACGTACTTTTATTGGGAATGGGTTTAAGAGGGGAAAATATATATATATATCTAGAAGAGAATAAAAGTCTTCTAAATTTAAGAAAGAAATAAAACTTTAAGGGGATGAGGAGAGGATAAAGGAGGAATATTTAGAGGGGAAGGTGAAGGAATAGGTTAAAAGGGGGTAGAGAAGGATGTTTAGATTCAGAGGAATGGAAGGATAAGAGAGGGAACTTTCGAGGGGAGAGGGAGAGAAAAGGTCAAAGGGGTCTACCAAAGGGTGTCTATATTTAGGGGGATGGGAGGATAAGGGAGAGATTGCTGGAATAGGAGTAGGTTAAGTAATAGGAGGGGCAAGGTGACAGAAGTAATGTAGAGGAGTTAGGAGAGATGGGAAAAAGATATGCATTAAGATAAAAACAAATTAGGAGTAGAGTCTCTTAGGGGGAAAATATATGTTTATATATATATATATATATATATATATATATATATATACACATATATATATATGTCTATGCATATGTGTATGTAGATACCAGTACCCATTTATAAATATATCCATGCTTAATTGTAGCCTTGGGGTGGTAGGTAGTGGAGAAGAAGGGGAAAAGAAAGAACAAAGTAACAAATGTACAGCAGAGAACAAAAGAAAACCTACAAGGAAGAAAAGAAAAGATGAACAGCTTTTAACAAAATGCACAGTATTTAACACATTGGCTTTCTTGAAATTGTAAGTTATTTCTATATATTCTGAATCCTCTTCTATGTTCTGCTATACACATGACATGTTTTTCTTTTCTTATTTTATATTTGTTTAATATTTAAGTTTATAATGTTTTTTCTTATGCATTTAAGTATTTATCTAAAATTTAAAAACAAAAAGAAACTTAAAAAAAATCATATCAGTTTCTGATGTTGAACCACTTCGTGTTAGCCAAAGACTAATCCATTTACAAGGTGGACCCAATCTATCTCTCTGGCTTTATTATACTTACTCCTCTTCCCTTGCCTTTTGTTCCAGCAAAATAGGTCTACCAGTTGTTCCCTGTATACAGATATCTACTATTTCCATCCCTTTGCAGAAGCTGATTCTCTTGACTAGAATATTCTCTCCCATGACCCCTACCTTTTAGAATCTTCAAGACTCAGCTAAGTTCTTACCAGGAGACTCAAGATCTTTCCTTGTTACTTTGGTTGTTAATGACCTCTTCTCCTCAGAAATTATTCTGATTTATCCTGTATGCATTTATGTATTTATTTCCTCCCACCCTCTGAAGAAAACATAAACTCCTTGAAAGCAGTGACTGTTTCATTTCTTTTTTCTATCCATAGTGTCTAGCATGGCATCTCTTATAGATGATTACTGAGTTGAATTCATCTGAATACAACATTGACTTGAGATCTTTCAGTAATTTTGGGGTTTCCTCTAGGTGCTTTCCAGCTTATTCACATCTCATTAAAATATTATACCAAAAACTGAAGACATTACCCTAGATGTATTCTGAGACAGAGCAGAGGTCTACAGGATTTTTATCACCTTATGCCTGAAAGCCTTGCCATTTTTAATGCAGCTGAATATTCTACTGTCTTTTTTACTGGAATCATCATTGATTCATATTGACCTCTCAGTCTGTCTGTTCAAAATCTATGAACATTTTCATGATGTGTTGTTGTCTAGCAATAACTTTCCTATATGTTACTTGTGAAATAATATTTTTAAACTTCTCTATAAGATTTTTCATTTGTTGATCAATATTTTCCAGAATTTTGCTAAGAATCAAAGTTAAGCTCACTGACCTATATATGAGTCCATTTCCCCCTTTTTTATTGAAATTTCCTTCATTCTGTCCTTTGGTACTTTTCCTGTTCTCCACTACCTTTCAAGATCATTCACATAGTCTTAGTAATCACACCTTCCTATTCTTTCATTATCCTAGCAATGTAATTCACATGAGTCAGATGATTTGAAATTGGAAAAGAAAAAACTATTCTCATACACTATCTTTGTAGTATAGTATTATAGTATAATAAAAAATATCCTCAAACTATGGCTTTACCTATATATGATATTATCTTCCTATTGATCGTATTTCTTATATCCTTTCTGATCTATGGATCATTTTTCTTGACAGAAACACATGCTAAAAAGAATAGAGTAACTTTGCCTCCTTCCTTAGTTTTCATTGTTACATTCACTCCATGGAGCGATTCTATTGCATCTTTGAACCTGGTCTTTGTATCAGTTAAGCGAATAACACTTTTTGTTGCCCTTAGCTCTCCTTATTAGCATCAGTTTATTCTGAGGTTTCATCTCATGACAGTATTTCTGTAGGTCCATGCCACATTTTGGTTATCTGCCCTTTATTCCATTCTCTTTCTGCATGTCTCTGAAAAATATAAGCAATAGGTGAGTTGTTTGTATATCCATATTTGTTTATACAGATCTTCCTTTTTCTTCTCATTAGAATTTTCACTTCGTGTCATCGGATTCTTGTTTTTGATAGGTTCCCAGACTGCCTGGTCTAATTGTTCCTATAAAATCTAGGTTCTCCTTCCTATGAAACTTTTTGTATTGACTCTGACCAATAGGTTATTATTTGCACTTTGCTATAAATAGTGCTCCAGAAATCCAAGTTCTATTATCTAACACCATTCATATTCTTAATCATCTCTTTACTCCACAAATTTGACTTATTATTAGCACTGAAATTAGCACTTTGTTTTATTGAAGGAACCAGTGATAATCATCTCAAGCAGCATTATTTTGTATATTTAAGGAGCTGGAGAAGTGATTGCTGCCAGAGGACCAAAGCTGGTAACATCTATGCTTCTGTGAGGTGGATTTTGTGGTTTGAAGAGTGTGATTGAGATCCAGACATGACACAGGATGGATATGACTGCATTGTCTCTATTTCCCAGAATGCCTTCCCAGCATAGATGAGTCTTTTTGTCTGCATTTCCTATTTCCAGCAAATTGTATTATAGCAGCCCTTGGTATTCCTCCTATGAGTATTGGTTCTTTGCTAATGGTATTTTCTATAATGAGAAGGCTATTCACCAACACTTTTCAACCATCCTTAGGGAACAGATGAGAATCTGTTCCTAAACCAAGAAAAAATCAAGCCACATCTGCCCCTGGATAAGCTTGTCTATCAAAATTATTTTGTATTCCTAGCATTACTTCTATAAGTATATCTAGGCAGAAGGGAAGATAGATGTCTCTGGGGTATTTAAAGGCAAGAGGGCAACATTTGAGGTATTGCCATTGATTCATCACTTTAAGCTCAGAGCCATGCATTTTTTAAAGTTCACTCCTCTCTATGCTAGCATCATCAGATTCAAAGAAACTTTTACTATGATTGGTAGTAAATTCTTGTCTGAGGGCTTAGTCATTTAGTCGTCTACCCTGACTCAAGTCCAGATATTATTTTTTCCATGATTTCATTCTCTTTGGTCTTGAGAATATACTGATTGATAGTTTTGTCTTCCTTTTTGATATTAAGAACTTCATGTTTCTCAAAAGGTTTTCAGTTCTAGTAGCACAGCCCTAGCTGTTAACAAGCAGTCAAGTTTTTTAACCTTTATCCTTCAACAATGCACTCACCACAGAGCTAAAGAATTTTAGTGTTGAAGGATCACTGTAGTATAATGGAGTGGAGAAAATTTTGGACCTGGAGGCCAGTGTCTTCAATTCAGAAACTCTGATACTTTCCAGCTGTATAACCGGGGTGGGTAATTTTCTCTATGAACCTGATTTTTCTTATTTGTAAAATGGACATATCTTTTAGATTTACCTTACAGGATGATTGTGAGGGAAATACTTTGTATAATTTAAAGTGCTATATAGATAACTGTGAATAATTATTATCATTAGTGTTGTCTTTAGTTCATAAGTTTGAGAACATGGAAATATAGAATGTTAGAGCTAGAAAAAAACTGATGATAGAATATAAGAAAATAGAATATTGGAACTAGAACATACATTTTTTGGATGTATGTTGTATGTACTTATTTTTTATAGCTTATATAACAGCAAGCTTATTTTGGCAACTCTGTGAGAATGTGATTGGAGAGGTCAGAGCTTGGAAGCAGAAACATTAATTAGGAGCCTCTTACAATAGTCCAGATGACTGGTGGTGAGGATCAAATTTAGACTGAGTAAAAAAAAAAACAGGGTGAATGAAATGTAATGAAATATATCAGCTTTGGGAAATGAGGAAGTGGAAATAGACAAAGAAAAATATAAAATTAAAACTCAAGTGACTGCAATTGTAATGGTACTGTTCAATACTCATATGGTAAGGTAAGTTTGTAGGAGGGAATGAGTATAGATAGAAATATGTGTTGCATTGTAGTTTTTTTTTTTAATATGCAATGATGATGGGACGTTTAAGGAGAGATTCCCAAAAGGAAGTTGATCCTATAGAACTGAAATATATAGAAGGATCTATAAATTATAAAACTTTCAAGTTGAAAGGCATATTTGCAGCCACCTAACTAGATCTATTCCTCAAGAAAGAATTTTAATGAACTTATCCAACAAGAGATTTTCCAACCTCTTTGTAAATGATAGAAAACACTGTACCTCCTGATGAAGCCCATTCTATTTATGGATAGCTCTGTTAAGAACATTTTTTCTTGACATCACGCATAAATTTTCTTCTTAGAAGTTGTTCCAGGCACCCAAATATGAAACTTCAGAATTATCTTTGATTACTTCTTTTCCCTCACCCTCTAAATCCAATCCAGTTCATTCTACCTCTTTAATGCCTGTTATCAACCTCTTTTTTTTCTCCATTCATAATCAAATCTAATTCAAATCATCACCAGATGCCAGGCTTATTACATTAATGACCTAATTGGTATCTTCCCACTTCAATTAATCAATCCTTTGCTTCCCTCCATTTGTCTTGGGCCTGCTCTTGAGGGACAAGAAGAAGAAATTCATTCTCTCTTCCATGTGAGAGTTCTTCAAATATGTGTTTCTCATAAATCTTCTCTTCTCTAGGCTACACAAAATAACTACCACTATAATTTATATAATGCTTTAAGGTTTGGAAGCTTGTCAAATATTTTAACTCATCTGATCCTCACAACAACCTTGTAACGTGGGTTTTATTAGTCAGTTCGCATTTAAATGCTTAATATGGGCTAGATACTGTACTAAGCATTGGAGGTACAAAAAGGGCAAAAGACAGTCCCTGTTCTCAAAGAGCTCACAGTCTAATGGGGTTAGGAACAGGGAAGACCTATAAAGAAATAAAATATATACAGGATGAATTGGAAATAATTTCAGAGGAATGTCACTAAGATTAAAGAGGATTAGGATAACTTCTAAAACAGACCCTTCTTGGAGGAGGTAGGATTTTAGCTGAAATTTGAAGGAAGCTGGAAGGCATAGGTAGATAAGAGTGAATTACAGGCATCCAGTGAAAATGCTCTGGCTTAGGAGGTGGAGTGTCTTAGTTCAAGAATCAGTAAGGAGGCCAGTGCCATTGGCCTGAAAAGCATGTGGTAGGATGTAACACATAATAGAAAAACAAACGGTAAGAATGGGACAAGTTATGAAGATTTTAAAAAGTCAACAAAGGATTTTTTATTTGATTCTGGTGGTGATAGGGAGCCACTGGAGTTTATTGAATAGGTAGATGACATGGACATGGTCAGACCTGTGTGTTCTTCCTGTATGTTCTTCCTAGAACAATGCACTGGAGTCCAAGTATAAGGAGCTGAGAGCCTTCATCAGGGTCATATCAGTATCAGAGCATAGAAGGGGGCATATTGGAGAGATGTTACCAAGATAGAAAGGTAGGACTTGACAACCGATTAAATATGGCAGAGGGGGAAGAATGAGAGATACTGAAGAGTAAAGGATGGCATGTGTTGTAAACCAGGGTGACTGGGAAGATAGTGGTGCCCTCAACAGTAATATGGAAGTTCCAAAGTGGCAAGGGTCTGGGGTAAAAGTTAATGTGTTTAATTGGGGCATTTTGTGTTTTAGGTGTTCACAGGACACTCAGTTCAAGATATCCAGCAGGGAATTGGAGATGGAAGACAGGGCATCAATAAAGAGGTTAGGGCTGGACAAATAAATTTGAGACATTGAAATCACAGACGCTAATGAGATCACCAAGAGAACAAAAATACAAAGAGAGGCAGCCCCAGAATAGAGTGCTGAGAGATATTCTTAGGTATCAGATATGGTCTAGATGAAAATCAAGCAAAGGAAACAGAAAGCATGCCCTGATAGGTAGGAGGAGAATGAGCATGGAGTAGCATCAAGGAAATAGAGAAAAGAGACTTATCAAAGAGATGAATGTGATCAGCACTGTCAAAGGCTGCAGAGAGATTATAAGAATGAGTACTGAAAAAAAGGCAATTGGGTTGGGCAAGTATGAGATTATTGATGACTGGAGAAAACAGTTGCAATTGAACGATGAAGTTGAAAGACAGACTCCAGAGTATTAAGTGAGGAGAAAGGAAGTAGAGACTCTTACTATAGAAGACCTCTTCATGTATTTTAGTCACAAAATGGAGAGAAATATAGGATGATAGCTTATGAGACTAGACAGTCCAAGTAAGTATTTTTTAAGGATGGTAGAAACATGGGCACCTCACTTAACATATGAAAAAACTGAGCCATACACAGGTTAAGTAGCTTATAGTGGTCATGCACCTAGGGATTGTCTGAGACAGGATTTGAACTCATTTCTTCCTAATATTTCCCTCTACTTTTGCAAGTAATCTTCACATTACATGGACTTAAGTCCATTTCTTTTATGTATCCATTTCTTGAATCCTTATTGAATTTCATTTAATTGGATTTAGTCCAATGCTCTACATGTCAATATCTTGTGGCATCCTGGCTCTATCATTCAGTCTACTAGCTACCTCTTCCAGCTTTGAGTCAACAGAACATCTTACAAGCATGCAGTCCATATTGTCATTGAGTTGTTAATATAAATGTTAAAATTGTCTAAAGTCAAATACAAATACCAGTAGACTTCTTGAAAGTTGACACTGATCCATTGAAGACTACTTTAACCAATTTAACCAATTTAATGAATTTTGTAGTTATCCCATTGTAATATCATATAGCCATGTGTTTTCTGCAGGGATATCATGAGAGACTTTATACAATGATTTCCTATAATGTAGGTATATTATATTTGCAGTTTTCCCCAGTCTATAAGTTTGTTGCCCATTGTCATGCCTCCCTCCCCCGCCAACAAAAAAGCTTTGTTTTTCCTGACCTGTTCTTGAGGAAGCCATACTGGTTCTATGTGGTCATTACTTCTTTTTCCAGATATTCATTAAATGTCCATTTGTTAATATGTTCAAAATTTTGCCAGAAATTGAAGTGAAACTCACTGGACTATAATTTTTAGATTCCCTTCTGTTCTTCTTTTTGGAAAGGAGACATTTGTCTTTCTCTAGCTCCCTGGCACCCTTCACATTCTCTGTGATGTTTCAAAGTATGGTCTTGATGATGAAGTATTTGTAACACTTTTTCTAGATTTGAAGAAATGAAATTTATTCAAAATTCTTCTTATGTGGAATATATATCTGTAATAAAATTTGTTTCCAATGCCATGCTATTTCAAGGTAATAGGTTGTTAAAAGTTGGAGATTAGTCGAGAAAGAGGAGGACTGAAAAAGGCCACTGAATTTGTCAATAAGAGATTATTGATAACTCCAGGGAAAACAGATACAATTAGGTGATGAAATGAGAAGATAGACTGAAGAATAATTTTTTGCCGTGGAATCAGGGAAGGATCTGGGTTCAAGTCTTATCTTTGACACATTAGCTCTGTGACTTTGGATTAATTATTCCACCCCTATGAACTTCTTATCTCTTTATTCATGCAATGGAGATATTAATACATGCACTATTTACCTTACAGGGTTATTTTTATTCTCAAATGATATAACATAAGCAAAGCAATTTGAAAACCATAAAATATGATGTAAATAGGCATTTAAGGATTTTTCTCTTTTAGGACCTATTTCCCTCTTTTGGAATGCACTGGGCCTAATATACTAGTATATCAGTCAACCAAGAATTTGGTGGCTGATAGAATGACTAGGCTCTGAGTGTTTTGAATTAACTCATCTAATTACAAAGAATCCACTAAACAATTCCCTTTCAAATCTATTCAGCTGACTCTAGTCTAATATAATTAAGATCTATCTTAATGGCAGAAACTGGAGTTACTAATTGTTCTTCCTTTTTTTCTTGCATCTTTTTTAAAAGGCATTTATCAAATTCCTGAGCATTGCTTCACTTCACTTTGCTTCCCGAACTCTATTTAATGAAGCTTAAGAAACAGGGGATTTCGTGCCTTGATTAGCTTGTTGGGCAATGTGGAAACAATTAATACAATTCCACTGAATATATTAATACTGGTTTCCATTTTTTAGCCTGATCTCAAAAAAATACTTCAAAGTGCCTGTGTTTGTATGTGCCTGTGTTGGGGTGTGTGTGTGTGTGTGTGTGTGTGCGTGCGTGCACGCGCATGTGTATGTGTCTGTGTGCACGTGTGTATATTGGACTAAAGTGAAGCATGTTAGGTAGATGCTAGAGGAATTACATTTAATTCATTTTCTGGGTATTTAAAGCTCTTGACAGAAAAGATCAGAAGTAAATCAAAAATTTGACCTGCCATATCAAGAGAGGCATAACCAGTTAAAAATGGAAAAGAAAACATAAAAGAGTCATTAGAATTAAGGTATCTACATCCGTACATGGGAAGATGATACTTTTAACTCTTAACCATTTGAAAGAAAAAAAAATTTCAGGGTAGGGGGAGGAGGAAACATTTGTGAAGAGCTTACTATGTTTCAAATACTGTGGAAAGCAGCATTGGGAATATAAATAGAAAAATAAAAGATAGGACAGTTCCTTCTGTCAAGGAGCTTACACTCTAATTGAGGGAGACAACACACACACACAAAGTTCCAAGTTAGACCTCGATGTCCTTAGGGCTCAATTAGAAGAGCAAAGAGTGAGGCACAGGAGACTTTAGGTGGTCAAGAAGTCAAATATCAGTGTAGGTAGGGGAATAGAGAGGGTACAGAGAGGGCATATGGTAGGCAATTCCTATAGAACCTTAAGTGCCAGCTTCAGGGGCCATGCTAAGGCCTGGTGGTCATCCATTTTATCAGAAGGAATAGACATAGTGTCTCTTATCTCTCATCCAAGTCAGGTCACCAGTCAAGCAGACAGATTCAGCAGGAGAAGTAGGTGGGGAAGGGAACAGAACATAATTTCACATGACTCCTCTACATACCTCCTGTATTCATTGTACATTCCTGTTAAACTTCAGACACCCTCCTAGCTTTGTTTAGCCTAATGTATTTTCTCCTGCCTTCTTGCTTTGTTTCCACCTAGTTGTATGCTAGGTCTAGAATGGACTGCCTCCGTACTCCCACCTCTAAGAGTTTTTTAACTTTATTTAAAGACCAGTTTAGGTGTCTTCTTCTAGCACCCGATCTCCTTAGCAGTTATTGCTCGTTAAAATACCTTATATTCATTTAAATGCATACATTTAAATGTGCATTAAATACACTTTAATACATACTGTAATGCATATGTTTCAATGCATAAATGATCCCTCAATCAAAAGTGAGATGCTTGACATCAGAGGGTTTCATTTTTGCCCATACATAGCACTGATTGGTAGCATGTCTTTTAAACATAGCGGACGTTCAAAATGTGATTCTGGAAAGAAAAGAGTCTTGTACCTTGTCTTAGCTCTGTTTCAGTTCTTTCCCTGTTTCACTCATCTTCACTGGAGAATGAACAGGTTTTGGAACTGAGTCACTGGAGATCTTGCCAGACCTAGACAGTTTGTGGGAAGATTACCACCTAAATAGATGTCAACTGAAAACAACTGAAAATGTTTAAGAATGTGGAAATTAACCAAGAATTAGTACAGAATTTCTGACCTAAACTGAAATTCTTTGATTTTTTAAAGTATATTTATTTTATTAATCATTTCTTTTTCTATTATGTTAATTTCTGTTTTCAAGAATATATTATTTCCTTTGATGCCCAACTTAGCTGCACCCCAGAAATTGTAGTTTGTTGTCTCAGAATTATCAACCTCTTTCACACGCATAACGTTTCTGTGATTCTTTATTCCATCTGCTTATTTTTAACTTTCATTTAGCTATGCATATGTTGCTTATGCTCTCTGTATTTGTTACATTTTCATTATATTATATCTTGTCAAGGGCTGGTTTGTATTTATGCTCTGTTACATTTATTTATGATTCCTCTCTGCCCTAATGCATGGTTTACTTTTTCTAAAGGTATTATATGGTACCAAAAGTACGTACACATTTTTAATACTCCCATCCAGAAAATGTCATAGTTCTTTCAGTTTTAAATTCTCTAACTTGTACACTTTTTTTATTTTCCGTTTTGTTTTTGTTTCTGTAAAATTTGCCTAGCTTTGAGAGAATGG
Source organism: Bettongia penicillata ogilbyi (assembly GCA_023548195.1). Taxonomy (NCBI): domain Eukaryota; kingdom Metazoa; phylum Chordata; class Mammalia; order Diprotodontia; family Potoroidae; genus Bettongia; species Bettongia penicillata. The sequence goes on from JAJHZJ010000426.1 coordinate 2,862,064, forward strand.
CAATAAGTGTAACTATTATATATATAATATGTATATTATTATTATATAATTATGTTTATCTATTTTCCATTCAGTTAAATTTGTGAATTTAGATGCTACATAATTTGGTGCATATATATTTAGTAATGATATTCGTTCACCGTCCATGATTCCTTTTTGCATAGTACAGTTTCCTTGTTTGCTGATAATGTAAATTTTTCTTTTTCCTTTCATAGTATGATTACAACTGCTTTTTTGTATTTACCTGATGCATTAGAAAATTTTATTCAAGCATCTCATTTTACTTTTATGTGTATTTTCCTTTTTAGATATGTTTCTTTTTTAAATTTTATTTATTTTTAGTGTTCTACAATAACTACCATATAACTTAGATTATTACTTTCTTCTCCTTCCTCCCTACATCCCCCACCCCTTCGACACAGAATACACTTTTGTATAGATTCTATACATACATTACTATTAAATAAATTTTCACTATAATCATGCTGTGTTGAGGAATTAAAATGAGTGGGAGAAATCATCTAACAAACCAAAATGCAACACACATACACACACACACACACACACACACGAAAATGATCTACTACATTCTGTGATTGAATTCCATAGTTCTTTCTCTGGATGTGGAAGGCATTTTGCCTTAGAAGACAATTGGGAATTTTTTTTAAGTCCTCGAATATCAATGAAGTTCCAAGTCTACCAGGAAAAACTCTCGCACACTGTGGTCGTTGCTGTGAACAAAGTTCTCCTGGTTCTGTACCTTTCGCTCAGCATCAGATCATGTAAGTCTTGCTAGGTCTCTCCGAAGTCTTCCTGTTCATCATTTCTTATAGCACAATAGTATTCCATTACAATCATATATCGCAATTTATTCAGTCATTCCCCAGTTGATGGGCATCCCTTTGATTTCCAGTTTTTGGCCACCAGAAAGAGTGCTGCCATAAATACTTTTGTACATGTGGGACCCTTTCCTATTTTTATGATCTCCTGGGGATACAATCTTAGAAGCACTATTGCTGGATCAAAGGGTATGCACATTTTTGTAGCCCTTTGGGCATAGTTCCAAATGGTTTTGATAATTGCTGCTTTATAATACAATTTGAGATCTGGTAGCGCTAGGCCACCTTCCCTAGCATTTCTTTTCATTAGTTCCCTTGATATTCTGGACATTTTGTTCTTCCAGATGAATTTTGATACTATTTTTTTCCAGCTCTAGAAAATAATTATCTGATAGTTTAATTGGTATGGCACTAAATAAATGAATTAATTTAGGTAGAATTATCATTTTATTGTATTGGCTTGGCCTACCCACAAGCAAATGATGTTTTTCCACTTACTTAGACCAAATTTATTTATGGGAAAAGTGTCTTGTAGTTGTGTTCATATAGTCCCTGGGTTTGTTTTTGGCAGGTAAACTTCAAAATATTCTACAGTGTCTACCCTAGCTTTAAATGGGATTTCTCTTTCTATCTCTTGCTGTTGGACTTTGTTACTAACATATAGAAATGCAGAAGATTTGAGTGGGTTTATTTTGTAACCTGAAACTTTACCAAAGTTGTTTATCATTTCAAGTAGGTTTTTACTTGAATCTCTGGGATTTTCTAAGTATATCAACATATTGTCTGCAAAGAGTGATAACTTAGTTCTTCACTGCCTGTTCTAATCCCTTCAATTCCCTTATCTTGTCTAACTACTATAGCTAAAATTTCTAGTACCAAATTGAATAATAGTGGTGATAATGGACATCCTTATGTCACCTCTGATATTATTGGAAATGTCTCTAGCTTATCACCATTGCATATAATGCTTGCAGAAGGTTTTAGGTAAACACTGCTTATTATTTTCTGCAAAGTTCCTTTTATTCCTGTGCTCTCCACTGTTTTTAATAGGAATGGGTGTTGTATTTTGTTGAAAGCTTTTTCTGCGTCTATTGACATAATCATGTGGTTTCTGTTGGTTTTGTTGTTGATGTGGTCGATAATGCTAATAGTTTTCCTAATATTCCCTGCATTCCTGGTATGAATCTTACCTGATCATAATGTATTAATCTCTTGATAAGTTGCTGTATTTGTTTTGCTAAAATCTTATTTAAAATTTTCCCATTTACATTCATTAGAGAAACTGTTCTATAATTTTCTTTCTCTGTTTTGTCTCTTCCTAATTTAGGTATCAAAACCATATATGTATCATAGAAAGAAACAGAGAGGACTCCTCCAATTTTCAAAAATAGTCTATATGGTTTTGGAATTAACTGTTCTTTAAATGTTTGATAGAATTCACTTGTAAATCCATCCAGCCCTGGAGATTTTTTCCTAGGGACTTCATTGATGGCTTGTTCAATTTCTTTTTCTGAGATGGGGTTGTTTAGGTATTCAATTTCTTCTTCTGTTAATCTGGGCAATTTATATTTTTAAAAATACTCATCCATCTCATTTAGATTGTCAAATTTATGGGCATAAAGTTGGGCAAAGTAATTTTTAATTATTGTTTTCATTTCCTCCTCATTGAAAGTGAGTTCACCCCTTTCATTTTTGATATTAGCAATTTGGTTTTCTTCCTTTTTTAAAATCAGATTGACCAAAGGTTTTATTGTTTTCTTCATAAAACCAACTATTGATTTTATTTATTAATTCAACTGTTTTCTTAATTTCAATTTTATTAATCTCTCCTTTGGTTTTCCATATTTCTAATTTGGTATTTACTTGGGAATTTTCAATTAGTTATTTTTCTAGCTTTATCAGCTGCATGCCCAAGTCATTGATCTCCTCTTTCTCTATTTTATTCATGTAGACATTCAAGGATATAAAATTTCCCCTAAGAACTGCTTTTGCAGTATCCCCAAAGATTTGGTAGGTTGTCTCATTATTGTCATTCTCTTGAATGAAGTTGTTGATTGTTTCTATGATTTGTTGTTTAACTCACTCCTACTTTAGGATTAGAATAATTAGTTTCCAATTAATTTTTGGTTTATCTTTCCATGGCCTTGTATTACATATAATTTTTATTGCCTTATGATTGGAGAAGGATGCATTGACTATCTCTGCCTTTCTACACTGTATTGTGGGATTCGTATGCCCTAGAAAATGGTCAGTTTTTGTATATGTGCCATGTACTGCTGAGAAAAAGGTATATTCCTTTAATTCCCACTCAATTTTCTCTAGAGATCTATCACATCTTTTTCATCCAGAGTTTTACTTACCTCCTTGACCTTTTTCTTGTTTATATTGAGGCTAGATTTATCAAGTTCAAAGAGGGGGAAGTTGAGGTTCCCCACTAGTATAGTTTTACTATCTATTTCTTCCTTCAGCTCACTCAACCTCTCTTCTAAGAATCTTGGAGCATGCATGTTTCGTAATAATATTGCTTCACTGTTTATTGTGACTTTGAACAGGATATAGTTTCCTTCCTTATCTCTTTTGATTAGATCTATTTCTGCTTTTGCTTTGTCTGAGATTACAATTGCTACCCCTACTCTTCTTACATCAGCTGAGGCACAATATATTATGCTCCAACCTTTTACTTTTACCCTGTGTGTATTCCCCGTTTCAAATGTGTTTCTTGTAAACAACATATTGTTGGATTATGGCTTTTAATCCATTCTGCTATCCATCTCTGTTTTATGGGAGAGTTCATTCCATTCACATTCACAGTTATATTTATAATCTGTTTCTTTCCCTCTATCCTTTTTCCCACCATTTGTGCTTTTAGTCCTCCTGTCTCCCTTTCCCTCCTCAAAAGAGTTTTTACTTTTCACCACCACCTCCTGCAGTGTTCCCTTCCTTCTTCCATCCCTCCTCCCTTTTACTCCTCTTTACCCTTACTACTTCTTTCCTCCCTTTTAGATTACTCTCTCCTCTATTCCCCCTCTCCCTCCTACTGCCTGCAGAGGTAGTTAGATTTATATAATAAATTAAGTTTATTGTTTGCTCCTTGAATCAAATCAGATGAGAGTACCTCTGAAACAATGCTCATTTCTCTCCCCTCTTTCCCTCTCCTATAAGTTTATATTTCTTCCTGTGATGTTATTTACCATTTTCTGCTTCCTCCTTTTCACATCTCCTGTTACAATCCCTTCACACGCTTAAATTATATTTTTGTTATCACATCACTTATTTTTCCCGTTCCCTCTATGTATACCCCTGTCATATTTCATAATAGATGTACAATTTTCAAGATTAACAAATATTATCTTCCCTTACAGGGGGGTAAACAGTTTGTCCAGATTGAGTAACAAGTTTTTCTTTTCCCTTGTTTACCTTTTTATGCCTCTCTTGTGACCTGCATTTGAAGATTAAATCTTCTATTCAGTTCTGGCCATTTTGTCAGGCAGGTGTGGAAGTCCCTAATTTTGTTGAATATCCATCTCCTTACCTGAAATGTTATGCTGAACTTTGCTGGGTAATTGATCCTTGGTTGTAGTCCCAGCTCCTTTGCCTTACAGAATTTTGTATTCCAATTCCTTCATTTTTTTAATGTAGAAGCTGCAAGGTCCTGTGTGATCCTGATTGTTGCTCCTCTATATTTGAATTATTTCTTCCTGGCTTCCTGTAGAATTTTCTCCTTCATTTGATAGTTCTGAAGTTTGGCAATAATATTTCTTAGTGGCGGGCGGAGCCAAGATGGCGGAGTGAGAGCAACGACTCACCTAAGCTCTCAGACAAACTCCTTCAGGTACCTCTGAAAGGAGAATCTGACCAAATTTTGGAGGTGCGGAATGCAGTGGGAGACAGATGGTGACAGATTCAGAGCTCAGGTTGGACTGGAAGGTCCACAGGAAGGATCGGTTCCACAGGGGTGAACCCACAGTGCACAGCGCAGGGCAGCCAGTGCAGTGGAGCAGAAGAGACCCGGGAAACCTGAGTGGTGGGCAGAACCAGAGGAGTGGCACCAAGGGTGGGAGACAAGCCCAACCAAGTCAGTGAGAATGAGCGCCAGATATCAGTGCAGCAACTCCTGAGACCTTCAGCCCAAAGATCAAATTTCAGTAAGTCACCTACTCGAACTTCTGGGAGCCAGGGTGGCGGAGTGATCAGTAAATGCTCTCTCTTTCCCCCTTGATGACCATGAAAGAACCATAAAATATTTCCCCAGAAAAATCCCAGATCAACAGAAACAGCAGAAGGAGACCAACAGTCTCATAACACCTGAGACGAGGAAAATAGCTAAGGGGGATTCCTCCTATGGTGGCAGAGACAAACCGGAAGGACAGAGGACCCAGGGCAGAGAAAACTCGCACTAGGACCCAGGCAAGCCTCATTGGCAGGAGAGGAGCCCCAGGAGGGGTGGGAACATGCATTAGCATCTAGGTGTGCCTCAGCTATCCAGGGGAATCAGAAAGACAATAGGGCAGCTGGAATGACCGACCCCTGAGCCTGCCTTTGCCTCAGTTCAGCTGAGGAGATCTCCTGTGACCAGACCACCCCTTCTCCACACTTAACAAGCTAAACCCAGGGCTGACTGGGGAAGCACCAAACAAAAACCTGCTTTTAGCTTTTTCACACATCAGCTCAGCAAAAAGTTCTCTAGCTTTGGACTGAAAGAACCAGAAGCCACAACACAATCAACATCACGAACAAGAAAAAGCAGAGGACCAAAAGAACCATAGAATCTTTCTATGGGGATAAGGACCAAAACACAAACACCAAAGAGGTCAGAGCTGAGACTGTGCTTCCATCTGAAACTTCAGAAGGGACTATGAACTGCTCGCAAGCACAAGCAGCTCTCCTGGAACAGCTGAAGAAGGAAATAGAAGATAAACTTGCCAATGATCTTAAAATTATTAAGAAAGAATTCACTGATGAGAACATGTCTTTGAAAAGGAAAATTGAACAAATGGAAAAGGAAGTACAAAAATTAACTGGAGAAAATAACTCCCTAAAAGGGCAAATGGAAAAGGAAGAACAAAAATTAACTGGAGAAAATAGCTTCTTAAAAGGAAAAATTGGGCAGATGGAAAAGGAGATGCAAAAGTTAATGGAAGAAAACAATTTGATAAAGATTAGAATTGGGCAAGTAGAAACTAACGACTCAATGAGACAGCAAGAATCAGTCAAACAAAATCTAAAGAATGAAAAGATAGAAGAAAATGTAAAATATCTAATTGGAAAAACAACTGATCTGGAAAATAGATCCAGAAGAGAAAACTTAAGAATTATTGGCCTGCCAGAAACCCATGATGGAGAAAAGAGCCTGGACAATATCTTGCAGGAAATCATCAAGGAAAACTGCCCAGAAGTACTAGATTCGGAGGGCAAAATCGTCATTGAAAGAATCCACTGTTCCCTCCTGTAAGGGATCCCAAACTCAAAACCCCAAGAAATATAGTTGCCAAATTCCAGAGCTATCTAGTGAAGGAGAAAATATTACAAGTAGCCAGAAAGAAAAAATTTAAATATCAAGGAGATACAGTCAGGATTACACAGGACCTTGCAGCTTCTATATTAAAAGATAAAAAGAATTGGAACCCAATATTCTGTAAGGCAAAGGAGTTGGGACTACAACCAAGGACCAACTACCCAGCAAAGGTCAGCATAACATTTCAGGCAAGAAGAAAGTCAATTCAACCAAGTAAGGGATTTCCAGAGCTTCCTGACCAAAACGCCAGAACTTAATAGATAATTTGATGTTCAAATGCAGGTCTCAAGAGAACCATAAAAAGGTAAACGGGGGCGAGGGGGGGAACAACTTGTTACTCAATTAGGGCAAATTGTTTACCTCCCTATAAGGTAAGATGATACCTGTCAATCTTGAGAATTGTGTGGCTATTAAGAAATATAAAAGGGATATGTATGGGGGAACGGGTATAAAGTAAATGATATCATGATAAAAAATATGATTTAAGTATGAGAAGGGATTGTAATAGGAGGGGTGAAAAGGAGGAAGCAGAAAGTGGCAAATTACATCACAAGAAGAAGTACAAAATCATATCAGAGGGAAAGAGGGGAGGGAGATGAGCAGTGTGTGAGAGGTACTCTCATCGGATTTCTTTGAAGGATGGAACAATAATAAGTAGATAATCCTAACTAGCTCTATAAGAAGCAGGAGAGGAAGGGGGAAGAAAGGGGAGGGAGGCTAAAAGGGAGGGAAGAAGCAATAAGAGTAAAGGGGAGTAAAAGGGAGGGGGGATAAAAGAAGGAGGGGAAGGTGGCAGGAGGAGGTGGTGAAAAGTGAATACTATTGAGGAGGGGAAAGGAGACAGGAGAGCTAAAAGCACAAATGGTGGGAAAGAAGATGGAGGGAAATACACAGATTGTAATCATAACTGTGAATGGAATGAATTCTCCCATAAAACAGAGACAGATAGCAGAATGGATTAAAAGCCATAAGCCAACAATATGCTGCTTACAAGAAACACATTTGAAACGGGGGGATACACATAGGATAAAGGTCAAAGGATGGAGAAGACTACATTGTGCTTCAGCTGATGTAAGAAAGGCAGGAGTAGCAATCCTAATCTCAGGTAAAGCAAAAGCAGAAATAGATCTAATCAAAAGGGATAAGGATGGAAACTATATCCTGCTAAAAGGCATCATAGACCATGAAGCAATATCATTACTAAACATGTATGCTCCAAGTGGTATAGCATTCAGATTCTTAGAGGAGAGGTTGGGGGAGTTGAAGGAAGAAATTGACAGCAAAACTATACTAGTGCGGGACCTCAACCTCCTTCTTTCTGAACTTGATAAATCTAACCTCAAAATAAACAAGAAAGAGGTTAAGGAGGTAAATAAAACTCTAGATAAGGTAGATATGATAGATCTTTGGAGAAAATTGAATGGGAATAGAAAGGAATATACCTTTTTATCAGCAGTACATGGAATATTTACAAAAATTGACCATGTACTAGGACATAAAAATCTCACAATCCAGTGCAAAAAGGCAGAGATAATCAATGCATCCTTCTCAGATCATAATTCAATAAAAATTATATGTAATAAAAGGCCATAGAAAGATAAAGCAAAAATCAATTGGAAACTAAATAATCTCATCCTAAAGAAGGAATGGGTTAAAGAAGAAATCATAGAAACAATCAACAATTTCATTCAAGAGAATGACAATAATGAGACAACCTACCAAATCTTATGGGATACTGCAAAAGCAGTTCTTAGGGGAAGTGTTATATCTTTGATTGCCTACATAAATAAAATAGAGAAAGAGGAGATCAATGACTTGAGCATGCAGCTGAAAAAGCTAGAAAAAGAACAAATTGAAAATCCCCAAGAAAATACCAAATTAGAAATACTGAAAAACAAAGGAGAGATTGATAAAATTGAAATTAAGAAAACTATTGAATTAATAAATAAAACTAATAGTTGGTTTTATGAAAAAACTAATAAAATTGATAAACCTTTGGTCAATTTGATTAAAGAAAGAAAGAAGAAAATCAAATTACTAATATTAAAAATGAAAGGGGTGAACTCACCTCCAATGAGGAGGAAATTAAAACAATAATTAGAAATTACTTTGCCCAACTTTATGCCCACAAATTCGATAATCTAATTGAGATGGATGAATATTTTAAAAAAATACAAATTGCCCAGATTAACAGAAGAGGAAGTTGAATACTTAAACAACCCCAGAAAAAGAAATTGAACAAGCCATCAATGAACTCCCTAGGAAAAAATCTCCAGGGCCAGATGGATTTACAAGTGAATTCTATCAAACATTTAAAGAACAGTTAATTCCAATACTATATAGACTATTTTTGAAAATTGGGGAAGAAGGAGTCCTCCCAAATTCTTTCTATGATACAAATATGGTTTTGATACCCAAACTAGGAAGAGACAAAACAGAGAAAGAAAATTATAGACCAATTTCTCTAATGAATATAGATGCAAGAATTTTAAACAAGATTTTAGCAAAACGAATACAGCATCTTATCAAGAGAATAATATGTTGTGATCAGGTAGGTTTCATACCAGGAATGTAGGGCTGGTTCAATATTAGGAAAACTATTAGCATTATTGATCATATCAACAACAAAACTAACAAAAACCACATGATTATCTCAATAGATGCAGATAAAACTTTCAACAAAATACAGCACTCATTCCTATTAAAAACACTGGAGAACATAGGAATAAAGGGAACTTTCCATAAAATAATAAGCAGTATCTGCCTAAAACCTTCAGCAAGCATTATATGCAATGGGGATAAGCTAGATGCATTTCCAATAAAGTCAGGGGTGAAACAAGGATGCCCATTATCACCACTATTATTTAATATGGTATTAGAAATATTAGCGGTAGGAAATAGACAAGATAAAGAAGTTGAAGGAATAAAAATAGCCAAAGAAGAAACTAAGTTATCACTCTTTGCAGATGATATGATGATATACTTAGAAAATCCTAGAGATTCAAGTAAAAAACTACTTGAAATAATAAACAACTTTGGCAAATTTGCAGGTTACAAAATAAACCCACACAAATCTTCTGCATTCCTATATATTAGCAACAAAGTCCAACAGCAAGAGATAGAAAGAGAAATCCCATTTAAAGCTAGAGTAGACACTGCAAAATACTTAGGAGTTTACCTGCCAAAACAAACCCAGGGATTATATGAGCACAATTACAAGACACTTTTTTCACAAATAATGTCAGATTTAAGTAAGTGGAAAAACATCAGTTGTTCATGGGTAGGCCGAGCTAATATAATAAAAATGACGATTCTACCTAAATTTATTTACTTATTTAGTGCCATATCAATTAAACTATCAGATAATTATTTTCTAGAGGTGGATAAAATAATATCAAAATTCATTTGGAAAAACAAAAGGTCCAAAATATCAAAGGGACTAATGAAAAGAAATGCTTGGGAAGGTGGCCTAGTGCTACCAGACCTCAAATTGTATTATAAAGCAGCAATTATCAAAACCACTTGGTATTGGCTAAGAAACAGAGGGGTAGACAAATGGAATAGACTTGGCACTCAAGACACAGTAGGCAAGGAATATAGCAACCTCCTGTTTGATAAACCCAAAGATTCCAGCTTCTGGAATAAGAACTCACTGTTTGACAAAAATTGCTGGGAAAACTGGTTAACTGTGTGGCAGAAATTAGGCACAGACCCATGCCTGACACCGTACACAAGAATAAAGTCCAAATGGGTACATGATTTAGGTATAAAGATTGATACCATGAATAAACTGGAGAAGCAAGGAATAGTGTCTTTATCAGATTTATGGAGAGGAGAAGATTTTTTTTCTAAAGAAACAATAGAAAGCATTATGAAATGCAAGATGGATAATTTTGATTACATTAAACTGAAAAGTTTTTGCACAACCAAACCCAATGCAACCAAAATTCAGAGGGATGTAGTAAATTGGGAAAAAAAATTTACGGCTAAGCTCGGGGATAAAGGCGTCATTTCTAGAATATATAGAGAACTGACTCCAATATATAACCATACAACTCATTCCCCAATTGATAAATGGTCAAAGGATATGAACAGGCAATTTTCAGGGCAAGAAATTAAAGATATCTATAATCATATGAAAAAGTGCTCTAAATCACTACTGATTAGAGAGATGCAAATCAAAACAACTCTGAGGTACCACATCACACCTATAAGACTGGCAAACATGACAGAACAAGAGAATGATAAATGCTGGAGAGCATGTGGGAGAGTTGGAACAGTAATTCGTTGTTGGTGGAGCTGTGAGATCATCCAACCATTCTGGAGAACGGTTTGGAACTATGCCCAAAGGGCTACAAAAATGTGCATACCCTTTGACCCAACAATATCGCTAGTAGGACTGTATCTCTAAGAGATTATAAAAATGGGAAAGGGTCCCACATGTACAAAAATATTTATAGCAGCACTCTTTGTGGTAGCCAAGAACTGGAAGTCAAGGGGATGCCCATCAATTGGGGAATGGCTGAATAAACTATGGTATATGAATGTAATGGAGTACTATTGCGCCATAAGAAATGATGAACAAGAAAACTTCAGGGAGGCCTGGAAGGACTTATATGATCTGATGCTGAGTGAAAGGAGCAGAACCAGGAGAATTTTGTGCACAGCAACGACCACAGTGTGCAAGAGTTTTTTGTGGTAGACTTGGAACTTTGTAATAACACAAGAACTTACTGAAAAAAAAAATCCCAATGTCAGTTTTCTAAGGCAAAATGCCTTCCACACTCAGAGAAAGAAATATGGAATTCATTTGCAGAATGTAGCAGATCATGTGTGTGTGTGTGTGTGTGTGTGTGTGTGTGTGTGTTTTAGTGTATATGTTTTGATTTGTCGTATGATTTCTTCCATTTATTTTAGTGCGACTACATAGCATGACTATAGTGAAAATGTGCTCAATAGGAAAGTATATGTAGAACCTATACAGAATTGTATGCTGTCATGGAGAGGGAGGGAGGTAGTGGGGGGAAGGTGTGGGGGGATAAAATCTTAATTTTAAGGAAATGATTGTAGAGCACTAAAAAACAAATGAATAAATAAATTAAAAAAGAAAAAAAAAGAAATCCCCCAAAAAAACAAAGAAAAAAAATAATAATATTTCTTAGTGTTTTTAGTTTCTGTTTCCTTTCGAGAGGTGAACAGTGGATTCTTTTGATGACTATTTTACCCTCTGGATCTACCACTTCTGGGCACTTTTCCTTGATGATTTCTTGGAACATATTATCCATACTCTTTCTTTCATCTTGACTTTCTGGTGTGACAATAATTCTTAAATTTTCTCTCCTATATCTATTTTCAAGGTCAGTGGTTTTTCTAATTAGATATTTTACATTTTCTTCTATCTTTTCAATCTTTAGATTTTGTTTGACTGATTCTTGATGTCTCATAGAGTCATTCTTTCTATTTGCCCAATTCTAATTTTTATCAAATTGTTTTCTTCAGTTAACTTTTGCATCTCATTTTCCATCTGTTCAATTACTCCTTGTAAGGAACTATTTTATCCAGTTAATTTTTGTACTTCCTTTTCCATTTGTTCAATATTCCTTTGTAAAGAGAAGTTCTCTTCATGGAATTGTTTTTTCATACTTTTAAAATCATTGGCCAGTGTTTTTTCTATTTCCTTCTTCAGCTGTTCCAGGAGAACTGTTTGTGCATGCGAGCGGTTCATGGTCCTTTCTGAAGTTTCAGATAGGAGTACATTCTCACTACTGACCTCTTTGGTATTTGTATTTTAGTCCTTGCCTCCATAGAAAGATTTTATGATTTTTTTCACCCTTGCTTTGCTTTTTCTTGCTCATGATGGTGATTTGTGTTGTAGTTTCTGGTTCTTTCAATTAGAGGCTGCAGAACTTGGTGTTGAGCTGACTGGTGTGAAAAAACTAAAGGCAGGTGTCTTTTTATCTTTTTGTTTTGTGTTTCCTGATTAGCCCTGGGGCTGGCTTGTTAAGTGTGGGGGAGGGTTGGTCTGGTCGTAGGAGATCTCCTCAGCTAAGCTGAGGCAAAGGCAAGCTCAGGGGTTAGTGATCCTGGTTGCCCAATTGTCTTCCTGCTTCCCCTGGAGTGCTGAGGCATGCCTGGATCCTAGTGCGAGTTTCCATCTCCCCTGGAGCTCCTCTCCTAGTGCTGAGGCTTCCCTGGGGCTTTCCTGCTCTGCTGCACTGGACGCTCTGTGCTGTATGCTGTGGGTTTACCCCTTTGGAACAAATCCTTCCTGTTGACCTTCCAGCTTGTGCTGGCCTGTGAATCTACCACAGTCTGTCTCCTAGTGGTTTCTGCACTTCCAAAATGTGGTCAGGTTCTATTTTTAGAGGTATAAGAAGGAGTTTGTCTAAGAGCTCAGGTGAGATGTTGCTCGCGCTCCATCATCTTGGCTCCCCCTCTAGAAATGTTTCTTGTGAATAAAACTGAAGTGCTTTCTTTTCTTACACATTTTTGTGCCTCTCCTTTAATTGGTTTATTTAATCCCATCACATTTTAACCTATGATTGATAGGTTTGTTTTTGTTCTCTCTTTAATATTGTTTCCCTTTTAAGGCAGTACTTTGACCCTCTATTAGTTTTATTTAAACTATTTTGATTTTTATTCATCTTCCCAGTCTCTCTCTTCCTCTCCTTCTCACATTGCCAAGTTCTCGATAGAAATCTTCCCAATTTCTCTTTTATAGGACTCCTTTTTTCCCACCCTTCTCTATGACTGGCACAGGCTTTCATCACTTCACATCTTGACTCTTGCAGTAATGTTCTACTGGTCTCCCTGCCTCCATTCTCTCCCCAGTATAGTCCATCCTCTACTGAGGTATCAAATAATTTTCCTTTACTTAAGGAACACCTGTAAGTAGTCAGAGTCATGCTGAATAAGCAGCCACATAAGACCAGTATACAATAATATTTGGAAGAGACTATATATGCTCTGAGATGCATGAAGAGGTTTGACACAATAAAAAGCAATTTGCAAAACTGCGCCATGAGAGACTCAAGTTACTCCTTCAAAAATGTGCCCCAGTTACTTGCTTATATGTCTCTCTTAGTGTTAACCTTGTACACATGCTTTCCTGTGACTCCCTTTATGAGTCATCTCTATCTTTGCCCATGCATTCTTGAAAGTCTGCATCTCAAGTATATGAGACAATATTTGTTACCTACTTTTCTTACCATTTCACTAAATGTCTTGTCTTTGAAAAATGGGACCTTTGGCAGGTTAGAACAGTTAAAACATTGATGGAACTTATTAATGATGGTTTTGTCATAGGAATGTTTTGAATTGAAGATCTAAAAATACTTGAATATGGGGTATCACATATAAAACTCATTGTTACTTGGGTTCCTTTAGGTGCTATATATATATATTTGTTGAATTGTGCTCAATTTATAATAATAGCAAAATGAATACCTACTAATTTGAGGAAAGTTTCATCTATGTGGAAACTGTGATTTGAATGTTCTCTTTCTCATGTTAAAATTATATATCACTGCCCCATTCATTAATAGGCATAATTTATATAGCACTTTAAGTTTTACAAAGTAGTATACAAATATTTTCTCATTTAAATTCTCTTGATACATATAGATGCTTTTATTCCTTCCATTTTGGAAGTAAGACAACTGAGACAGACAAAGGTTAAAGATACTTGTCCAAAGTCACAAAGTCCTACAAATTAGAACTTGATTTATTGTTGTATTGATTGCCTAGATTTACCAAAGTGATGGGGAAAATGTTTATAATACAGATTAAATTTAAAAGTGTGTGATGTATGTTTTCCCCCAGAAAGCCCAAGTTGTTCATTTTTTAGTTAGGGAGTGTCTGAAGCCATATTTGAACTCAAGCCTTCCTGACTGCAATCTACTGGGCCACCTAGCTACCTCCCATTTGACTACCTTAAAGTTCTGATGAAATAGGCAGTGCAGGGATTATTATTCACATTTGATTCATGGAGGGATATATCAATTTACCAGTGTTATATAAATAGTAAGTGACTGAATCAGGACTTCAATGTGGCTCTTCTAATTTTAAGTTGAAGACTCTTTACACTGCTCTCTGCATACTCAGTAATAATATTTTATGGTCAAATGAATGTTTTTGTCAGTGGACTCTTTCATTTTTTAAAAGGGAAAATAGACAGTCCCTGAATAGGATCAAGGCATTTAGGGCTATGAGTGACCTTAGGAGAGTATCCACCAGGGTTTCTTAAGCTGCAATCTGTAAGCTCTAAAACACACACATGCACGTACACACACACACACACACACACACACACACACACACACACATTTTGATAACAGTATTTCAATATGGTTGGTTTCCTTTATAGTCCTTGTTTTTCATTTTATGCCTTTAAAAACATTGTTCTAAGAAAGATCCACAGGCTTCACCAGATTGCTACAGAAGCTCATGATACAGAAAGTTTAACAACTACTGATTCTGGTCCAACCTCCTCATTTTTCATCTAAAGAAAGAAGAGCCCAGGAGAATGAAGTGACTTGCTACAGGGCACAAAATATGTAATGGAACCAGTATTTAAACTTGAATCTTTTGTCCAAATCCAGTGTTCCTTTCATGGTTGAGTCCAAAGGGTGCATGAGAAGATAGTACACAGTAGCTTGAGTAGGGTAGGGGTTGGGGTGAGGTGAGGATTTTGTTTAATCCCCATGACTAGAATGCTAGGATCATGGAATTGGAGGACAGGAAAGCATTCAATGAAGCCTCAAAACTCTAAGGTTCAGAGAAAGAAACTGAGTTGCTCAAGGTAGCACAGTGAGTGGTGACTAAGCAATTTCTTTTCTAGTGCTACTCTATAACAGTTTTTTTTTTTTTTTTACCAACAGCTAACCCTATGAGTTTATAAAATAGATAATCACCAGCATAGTGACTTGAAAGAGCCTCAGGCTTCATATGCAGGGACAATCTCAAATGAAGTTAAAATGAGAAAATTTCCCCAAGTACCTAGAGTTGATGCTATTTAAAAATATCATATGAAAAACTCTAGGAAATTTCTGCAGAATTTTAGTGAACTTGCAACGAACCATTGCTAGCTTCCATATGAAACTAGTTAATTTCCCCAGATCCCTGGTGAGTTTCCATAGGAGCCTATATACTTCTGGGGAACTTTGAAAAGCTCCCCCAGAACCAGTCACCTTCCTTGAAAATCTAATAATCTTCTATAGAATGCTGTGGATCTGTGCTTGGCACTGTGATATGTAATATGCTTGTCAATGACTTAGATAAAGTCATCTATAGCATCTTCATCAATTTTGCAGGTGACATAAAGCTAGGATGGGGAACTAATATACTAGATGAATGAGTCTGAATTAAAAAGAAAAAAAAGTTCTTGGCAGCCCAGAAACCTGGGCTTCATCTAGTATTACAAAATCACAGAATTTTAGAATCATGAGAGCTAAAAGGAACTTCAGAAGCCATCTTGTCTAGATCATGCATGAAAATAATCTGCTCTATAAAATACACTACTGTTGGTTCATCCAGACTCATGTTGAAGAATTTGAAGAAGGGAAGAACCTACCAATACTATTGCCATCACACTGAACTTTGGGATAGCTCAAATTTTTTGAAAATATTTTTTGACATCAACTGTAATTTGTCTCTGTAATTTCCACTCATTTTCCTAGATCAACCTTCTTGCACCTAACAGGAGAAGTTTAAAACC
The DNA here is from genome assembly GCA_023548195.1 of Bettongia penicillata ogilbyi. Classification (NCBI taxonomy): domain Eukaryota; kingdom Metazoa; phylum Chordata; class Mammalia; order Diprotodontia; family Potoroidae; genus Bettongia; species Bettongia penicillata. Next base: position 2,878,133 of record JAJHZJ010000426.1, read on the forward strand.
ATCTCCACATGGCAACACTTCAAACACTTGTTGCTGTCTTCAAGTTAGTATGCAGTTATTGTGCACCCACCAGACCCAGTCACTGTTTTTTCGCTCTAGGTGAAACATTTCAGATCCTTCAACCAGTCCTAATATAGTCTCATGTATTTAAATTTACTAGGGGTAAATATGGTTTTACACTTTGATCCAAAAAGTTAAATTTACAAATATTAGAGGGTAGAGACTTGGCAGATTTTCTGAAAAAGACCTGGGAGTTTTAACTGACCAAAAAAACTGTAATTCAAACTTGGATTGTATTGAGAGGTATATAATCTAGAACTAGAAAGGTAATAAAACTGTCATGAAATTCTTGAACTGTGAGCTCTGGGTTCACGGTTACAAATCACACTTGGATTAGTAACTTGGGTCCTCTGAGTGCAGCTAGCTACTGCTTTTCTCTGGTTACAGGCAGCAGTGTGTGTGTGTGTGTGTGTGTGTGTGTGTGTGTGTGTGTATGTGCTCATGTGCTACTGTATTTACACCTTGATATTCAGCAAATCCTACAAATTAGGACTTGATTTATTGTTGTGTTGATTGCCTATATTTACCAAAGTGATGGGAAAAATGTTTATGATGCAGATTAAATTTAAAAGTGTGTGGCACACTTTTTCCCTGGAAAGGCAAGATTATTGATTGTTTAACATTTACCAGCAAATCCCTCATTTTAAAAGGAACTCATAGTGGTTGATGGGTGAATTCCTCATCCAGTATGTTCCCCCACACATATCAGGAGTATTTTGCTAAGTTGATGTGTACCATTTTAAACAAAAGTACATTGATAATCTAGAACAAGCAACTTGGTATGGTGCAAAAAGAACTATATTTGGAATCAAATAACATAGGTTAAAATCCCAGATCTCATGTTTACTACCCAATTGACCTTAGTCAAATCACTTTACTCTTATGAGGTTCAGTTTCTACATATATGCACAAGAGAGAGAGTTAGACAAGGTAATATCTAAGGTCCTATCAAATTCTCTAACTATAAATCCATGATTCTCAAGAGAGTTCCTGATAGTCCATAATTCTGGGACACATTTAATGTCATAGAATCACAGAATAATAGAATATGAGAAGTGGAAGGCAACTAGGATAGTAGAAGGTGTGGGTGACTCAGGGATAGTAAGACCTCAGAAAATCAAGCTTGAATTGGGAGTTTATTGATTTCACCAGTAAGGAAGCCCCACCTACATAGACAGAGACTCCCCAAAGTGAGTGTACATGGGAATGATATAGTCTTAAAATATAATGGAGGAGGAAGACTTCAGGCAAAAGAAGATTGAAAGGGGATGTTTTAATAGCTGGTCGATTAGATAACCTTGATGTGAATGACCAAGCTTATTCCTGATATCAGGGAACCTTCAAAGTCTACGGAAAAGATATTATTACACAAGATGTTCTTGTGGCACACTTTTTTTTTAAATAAAATTAAATATGAAAACCTAAATACAGATTAAGAAAAGAAAAATCATCATGTCATGTGCACAGAAGAACATAAGAAAAGATTCAAAACATATAGGAATGAATTTCCATTTCAAGAAAGCTAATAAATAATAAATTTATTAAAACAAATTCTTAAATTTAATTAATTAAAATAAGTTATTAAAATAAAAAGTCATAACAAATACTATACGTTGACAGTTGTCCATCTATTCTTTACTTCCTTTTAAGTATTCTTTTGTTCTCCACTGTGCAATTTTTACTTTACTCTCTTTTTCCCCTCTTCCTTCCCTCCACCCTGCCCCCACCCAACTCCAGAAGGCTATAATTAAGCTGAAATATATTTAGATACTGAAAGGGTCTTTAGAAAAGGGGGCATGATGAGGAGGACCTTTAATTGCTGAGTTAATGCTTAAAACAAGAACAAAACATGGAGGGTGGTGTGCTCAGTCTGATCCACAAGAGAACACATAAAAATTAGTTGACAGAACTGATGATGTGAAGCTATGCAAAGGGTGTTATAAAAATAGTCATCCTTTGAGTTTTTTTAGTTATATTTTTATTTTGAATTTAATGAAAGCAAAAAAGAATATTCGATAATCAAAGTAGAACAGAGATGTGTGAAAATGTTAATATTGTATACAGTTGTTTTTGAGGGAAAAAAGTATAGAATAAATCCAATGTACTTTCAAAACTATCTTGCTTGTCTGTTTCCTTCAATTCCTTTATTTGCAATTTTGAAAAAGTCTCAATTATTTTCTTTTCCTACTTTTCTTTTTTTGCTGACCCTATTCCTATCCCTTCCATTTTTTCCTAATATAAACAGGAAAATGCACTTCTTATATCAAATAAACATGGTCAAGCAAAACAAATTCAAATATTTGCCACGTCCAAAAATGTATGTCTCCTTCTGCACCTAGAGTTTGTCAGCCTTCTGCAAGGAATTTGGTAGTGTACTTCCTCAGCAATCCTCTGGAACCATGGTTAGTCATTGTATCGATAAGAATTCTTAAGTATTTCATGGTGTTGTTTTCTCTTTAAAGTATTGTTACCATAAACACCTAAAAGGTCAGTGGGAAAACTCTGTGGAGCATATGGGTGGGTGAAAGAGGAGCACAAAGTCTGGCTGCGTCTGGCCCCAGCTTCAGGGTACTGGAGGGAAATGGGGGTGTGTGGCAGCGGTAGCAGTCAGGAGCCACAGCAATTGCTGCTGCTGTTTCCTGAGTTCTAGCCCACAGATAGCAGGGGATAAAACAGCTGATACAAAACTCCTGAAGCCTGGGACAGTACACACAGAACTACCAGCACCCCTCACTGGAAGTAGAATTCTACCTTGAGAAAAAATTAGGAAGTCAAATGTTTGGTTGGAAAGATGAGTAAATATTGTGCAAGAGCTCGGGCTATAGAATCTTACTTTGGTGACCAGGAAGATCAGGGCATACAACCATAGGAGGACAGGAGAGTCAAAGCTGCTATATCAAAAGCTTCCAAGAGGAATATGAATTAGTTGCAGGGCATGGAGGAGCTTAAATGGGATTTTGAAAATCAAGTAAGAGAAGTAGAGGAAAAATTGGGAAGAGAAATGAGAATGATGCAAGTAAATCATGAAAAATTGAGTCAACAGCTTGCTAAAGGAGACCCCCCCAAAATACTGAAGACAATAACATGTTAAAAATAGACTAACCCAAATGGCAAAAGAAATCAAAAAAGCCAATGAGGAGGAGAATATATTAAAAAGCAGAATAGGTGAAATTGAAAAGGATATCCAAAAGCTCACTGAAGAAAATAATTCTTTCAAAATTAGAATGGAGCAAATGGAAACTAATGACTTTATGAGAAATCAAAATTTATAAAACAGAACCAATGGGATGAAAAACTAGAAGACAATATGAAATATTTCATTGGAAAAACCACTGACCTGGAAAATAAATCCAGGAGAAATAATTTTAAAATTGTTGGACTACTTGAATGCCATGGTCAAAAAAAAATATAGCCTAGACATCATCTTTCAAGACATTATCATGGAAAATTGCCCTGATATTGTTGAACCATAGGGTAAAATAGATATTGAAAGAATGCTCCAATTGCCTCCTGAAAGAGATTCCAAAAGAAAAATTCCTAAGGCTGTTGTGGCCAAATTCCAGAGTTCCAGGTCTAGGAGAAAATATTACAAGCAGCCAGAAAGAAACAATTCACTTATATGGAAGTGATTGTAGAACACTGAAAACAAATAAAATAGTAATTAAAAAAAGAAACAATTCATGTATTGTGGAAATACAATCAGGATAACATAGGATTTCGTAGCTTTTACACTAAAGGACTGAATGGCTTGGAATATGATGTTCCAGAGGTCAGAGGAGCTAGAATTAAAACCTAAAATCACCTACCCAGCAAAACTGAGTATAATCCTTCAGGGGAAAAATAGACATTCAATGAAATAGAGGACAAGCATTCTTGCTGAAAAGACCAGAGCTGAATAGAAAATTTGACTTTCAAATACAACAATCAAGAGAAGAATGAAAAGGTAAAGAGGAAAGAGAAATGAGGGACTTAATAAAGTTCAATTGTTTACATTCTTACATAGAAAAGTGATGTTTGTAACTCATGAGGCCTTTCTCAGTATTAGGGTAGTTAGAGGAGAAAGATAGATAGATAGATAGATAGATAGATAGATAGATAGATAGATAGATAGATAGATGGATGGATGGATGGATGGATGGATGGATGGATGGATGGATGGATGGATGGATGGCACAAGGTGAGCTGAATATGAAGACGTACTATCTAAAAAATAAAATTAAGGGGTGAGAGAGGAATATATTAGGAGAAGGAGAAGGGAGAGATGGAATAGGGCAAATTATCTCATATAAAAGAGGCCAGAAAAAGATTTCACAATAGAGGGGAAGAGGGGGGTGGTGAGAAGCAATGAGTGAACCTTACGCTCATCAAATTTGGCTTAAGAAGGGAATAGCATAAACACTTAATCTTACTCTACAGGAAAGCAGTGGGGGGAAGAGGATAAGAGGGAAGGATGATAGAAGGGAAGGTAAATTGGGGGAAGGGGTAGCCAGATGCATACATTTTGGAAAAGGGACAGGGTAAAAGGAGAAAATAGAATAATTGGAGGTGGGTTAGGAAGGAGGAAAACATAATTAGTTTTTCACAACATGACTAGTGTGGCGGTGTTTTGCATAACTACATGTTATAACCTATATTGAATTGCTGCTTTCTCATTGGGCAGGGTGAAGAAGGAAGAAGGGAGAGAATTTGGAACTCAAAGTTTTAAAAACAATTGTTAAATAATTATTTTTATGTACAAATGGGAAATAAGATATACAGGCAATGGTGTATAGGAATCCATCTTATCCTTCAAAAAATAAAGGGGAAGGAGATAAAGGGAGTGGGGATGATACAAAGGAGGGCAGACTGGGGAAGGGTAATCATAATGCATGTCATCTCATGTTGAGGAGAGGAAAGATGAGGGAAAAATTTGGAACTCAAAATCTTGTGGAAATGAATGTTGAAAACTAAAAATAAATAAATTCAAAACAAAAAAAATATTGTTACAGTATACATTGTTCTCTTGACTTTTATCTTGCCACTGGACTTTGACAGCTCTGGAAGAGAGAGTGAGGCTGATAAATTTGTGCAAATTTCCCTCACTGAAATCTAATTCAAGTGCAATTCACCCTGTGATATCATTGGCCCTCTTAAAAAAGAAAGGAGAAACAACAACAGCCTACTCTCTTGATTCTGCTCACTTCACTCCTTATCAGTTCATAAATTTATTTCCTGAGTGTCTTTGAAGTTGTCCCATTCATCAAATGTGTGTGTGTGTGTGTTGACCTTTTATGCCATAACAATCACTTGGAATAATTTGGTCAGCCATTCCTTAACTGATAGAAATTCCTTTCTTACCAGTTTTATGCTACAAAAAAAGTGTTACTATAAATATTTTTGTACTTGTGAAAGTTTTGTCTTTTAAGAAGTCTCTTTGGATTGTAGGTCAAATCATATGCATAATTTAGCAACTTTGTACATATATTACTTTCCAAAATGGAGGACCAATTTATAATTCCACCAAAAGTGTGCCAGTGTAGCAACAATTCCATTTTCTTTTTGTCACTTCTGCGATTCTGGTAGATTCTTTAAATATTTTAATGTCTATTCCATGGAAAAGTGGTTAGATTCTAAGAAGAATGCAAGGAAAATACAAAGGAACAAATATTAAGCTTTACATATAGGAAAAACTTCCTAATGATTCCAACTCTCCAAAGGTGGAGGAACCTAGAAATTACTGGGTTCCATTTCACAAGAATTATTCAAGAAAATACTTTATGGTCACTTTTGGGGAATTCATGGCTACATCAGATGACTTCTAAGGTTCCTTTCAACTTTGAGATTCTAAGATTCTTTAACTCTGTAATACTCTTTTTAGCTTCCTTAAAATTCCAGTGAATTTGCTAGGATGCTGGTTAATCAGTTATAGTTTATGGAGTACAATGGATTTTTGCTTCAGATATTAGTTGGACTAGATGACATTTGAAGTCCCTGGCAAATCTCCATTGTAACATGTAAATTGCTAGAAGTGTAGGATGTCAGCATGTTCTATTCTTAACTTTTAGGAATTGGGATTCTTGTGCTTCAGTCTTGGTTATCTATTTCGTTTTAAATGATGGCACACTGAAATGTATTTTTGATTGAATTTTTGAGAATGGTCCAGCACCTTTTGGAATAACTAGAGATTTAATCATCAAGTTATAGTTTTAGAGCTGAAAGGGAACTTGGAAATTATTTAGTCAGCCCTTTTTATATTAGAGATTAGCAAAGTGAATCCCATGGAAGTTAAGCCCAAGATCCAAGCTCAGTCCTATTGGTGGGGATGGGGGGGCAGGGAGGGAAGAAATATTTATTGTGTGTCCACTCCATGCCAGGCACTGGGCTAAGGACCTAGTTACCTACCATTTTATCCTCATAACACCCCTACATTGTAAATTTCGGAGACCAGATTTGAAGTCAGGTCTTTGTGATTTCAGGCTTAGCACTCTATCCACTGTACCTTCTAGCCACCTCTAAGATAGTAATTACCAGAACTGAGATTTGAACTGAGATTTAGACTTAGGTCTTCTAACTCAAAATTCTGTGTTTTTCCTACTATACCATGATTCTCTCTTGAGGCTACTATATATATAGATGGAAGAATCACTGATACAGAAGAATATTAATGGCCATCATCCATCAACTGGGTGGTTGCAACAGCAAGAGCACAGACACTGATATGAAATCCCCCTTCAGATCAAAAATTAATTCTTTTCCCCATATGTCATTATGGGACAGAGAGCTATAGGTATAAGGAGAATTAGGCTGGAATCAGGGGGATTTATATCTTAGTTCCAAAACTGACTAGCTCTATGACCCTGGGTAAGTCACTTTGTTTCTTTGAGATTTCTTTTCCTGTTCTTTAAATCAGACTAGTAATATTCATCCAGTTTATATCCCAGGGATGTTCTAGTGAAAATGCTTCATCATCTTTAAAGTGTTATGTAAATATAAGTTATTACTATTGAATTATTGTGCTTGATATGCCACCACTCATCCTTCATTTGATTTAAGAGATTGACTGCTTCATTTAAAATGCAAATTCATTGTCTTAGAGAAATATTGTGCCATTTGTCAGAAGCTAAGACTTTATCTTAGATTAGTTTATGACATTAGTCTACATGTCAGCAGTACTCAGAGCATTGGGCATGAGCCAGAGCTTGGTCTACCTTAAGCAATTTAGGGCTAGGATTCACTGAATTCTTTGGATAGAGAAAAAACTGGAAGAGTCTGATCTCCTAATTTTACAAATGAGGAAAATGAGATACAGGAAGTGAAAGGACTTCCCTTCCATAGTAAGAGAAGTAAGAGAAATGGGCTTTGAACTGAGGTTCTTACTGGAAGAGGGCCATGAAGGCTGCATTTGGCTTACCAAGGCAAATTTCCTTTGGTAATCAAGAACTGATAAGCCCAATCGGATCTTGTTGTCTCTGTACTCAGTATATACTATGCTCTATACCTCTCTATACTTAGCTTGGATGGTCAACTGTCTTTTGTGTCACTTATGTCACATTGACATAAGTTGCTATTAAAAATCATTTATGAGAAGTGAAGCCATGATGGCAAAGTAGAAGCAGGGACCTGCCTGAGTTCTTCCCCTCAGAATACCTGTAAAAATGACTCTGAACAAGTTCTAGAGTAGCAAAAGCTACAAAATGACAGAGGAAACAGATTTCCAGACCAAGAAAATCTGGAAGACTTACTGGAAGGATCTATAGCACCAGGCGGGGAGAGTGGACAGTGCTGGCACAGACGGGACTGGAGCAGGCTTCAGGTTGCTGAATCACAGGCAGCTGCCATGGTTTCCAGACTTCTCAATCCACAAAGGCCAAATACAGCTTCAAAGGTCAGTGGGAAAGCTCTCTCACTTGGGTAAGAAAGGAAAGTGGTAAGGCCCCAGAGTGGCAGCAGTCATTGTTGCAGCTGCAACTGTTTCTGGTGCTCTCGGCCTACAGACATTGGGGGGTGGTATTAACATATTAGCATGAAGATAGAAAGGGAACTAAACCTATGGTTTCACTGGAATGGAGAACTTCCAGGTGAGGAAAGGCCCTCTTACATTATCTTTGCTGCAACTTTTATTCTTAGGCACTGAGGAGTTTAGTGAGTGATCTGGAGTCACACAGCCCATATGTGACCAAAGTGAGATTTGAACCCAGGTCTCTCTGTATTTGAGGTCACTTCTGTACTTACTGCACCATGCTCATTCTCTAAAAAAAATAATACATACTCTTAAATTTTAAAATATGCTCTTAAAAGTTTTGCAAAAACACTACAGTGCCACATATATCTTTTATGTTCTTTGTATAAGGAATGTTTGTCCAGTTCATAATAATAAAGCAGCTTGGGAGGTTAAAAAATCATTTATGAAAGTCACCTGTTCCATTCTTATTTTCATCATGAGAATCCTCAATATTTTTGTATATAGTTCTCATTCATATTTTATAAAGATTAGAAAACAGGCCTATGGATCAGTAATCATTGATATGTTTGTTCTCAGTTACTTTTTGGGGACAATTATAATATTGAGTAGGTATTTTCCATTCTTGTGCTATCTTTCCCTCCAACGATATATTACAAAATTGTCCTTTACTGCTCTTAAGATTCTGTCTTCTCCAGTCAGTCAAGAAGAATTTATTAAACACCTACTATGTGCCAGTCACTGTGCTAAGTATGAAGGATACAAAGAAAGGCAAAAGACAGTTCTTGTTCTTCAAGAACTTACAGTCTAATGCAATATAACTTGGAAATATCTATATACAAACAAGAGATGGAACAACATGCAAACCTCTGTGCACAAGTAAGATAAATTGGAGAAAAGCAACAGAGGGTTCACTAGCAGTGAGAAGGATGGGGAAAGGCTTCTTGCAGGAAGTGAGACCTTAGCTAAGACTTTAAGAAATCAAGGGAAACTAAGAGGCAGAGATAAGGAGGGATAGGAGTTCAGGCATGGGAGAGAGTAATTTATCTAATTCAACTCTTCTTCCCAATTGGAAAACCCAGAAAAATATAATGAAATGATAAAATAAAAATTATAATGAGAATCAGTACAATGCTTTGTAATTAATCTGTGAATAATTTTGCCACCACCACAGATGATAATGTCTTCTATATATTATTATATGTGCTTGTGGAGTTCCTGTGGCAGAAAAATTCATCATTCTGTAACTAATCTGGCGATAAACTTCTCTATACTTTGCTTAGATGGTCATCTGGTAGACCATCCAAGACACAACTTACAATTTTGGTATGATTTACCAGAGTATGTATTTTGTTCTCCTTACCTTCAAAGATGAAGAGTCAGCTCCATGTCATTCTTCACTTATAAAACAGAATTAATAATGTCAGTAGTGGTTGACTCAAAGAGTTATTGGGAGACTTAGTTGAATTATTGCATATGAAATATTTTTCAAAGTGAAAATTGCATATAAATGTCAGTTATAATAACAATAGTAATAATGGTTATTGTTATGAAAATCTCACAAATTATTAAAACATTTTACAAAAGGAAATAGAAATGCTGATATGAAGATGAAACCTCATAGACAAACTTTCATCAATTCATCATTTTACCTGGAGTTGGTCTCAGTCATTCATATATAATAACATTCATTTGGGTTTACTGAATACACAGTAAGAAATAAAATGGAAAGAGTTCTGAATAAGAGTTTTGGAAGCCTAATCTCTTATACTGTTTCTGCCATTAATTTACTAAATAAAACTAAGTAAGCCAATTCCTCTCTTTGGACCTACATTAGCATCTCCATTTAAGATCATTTTAAGCATTGGTATTCCATGTTATTTGTTCAAACAATATATGTTTTAATGTACTTACCAGAGCTACTGTTCTATAACCTGTGAGCTAATATTCTATGCTCTATATTACTTTGCAGATCTGATCTATATTTTAATGTAATAATTGCCCAAGAAAAATTCCTCAACTTCTGGTATCATTTTTCACTATGTCTTCTTAAAAGTCTCCAAATGATGGGTGTTATAACATACATAAGTGATATGCAGAGACAGCTGGCTAAACAATTGGAATCATTAATGAGGGTGTGTATTCCAAATGCTCAAATATTTTTGTCAAATGTCCAAATAAATGCCCATCAACATTGGGAAACTGTGATTTTTTTTTTCTTCTTCTGCATAATTTTTACTTTCTGTCAGATTAATTCATGTGCCATTGGTAATGCAAATGCCATGATGTTTTATTAGGGATATAGGAGAACTGTGGGATGTGTTTGGGAAACCAGGCATGCTTAAGAGATAAATAACCCAATGGTGAAATCTCTGATACATAAGAGCAATCTTTTAGGGGTGGGAAGTAATTTTATATTCAAACTCATTATTTTTTTAATATATATAAATCTAGCTAAAACTATTCACATCGTAAAGACCTTTACTTTTTTGGGAAAAAAATGCCTTGTATTGCTCTGGGGGTAGTATGGTGCTACCAAAAAGGAATAAGGCCTGGAGTTGATTTGAATTCCAATTCTCAAAAATTAATAATTGAGTGAAAATGTACAAATAAGAGTTTTATGAAACTCAGTTATCTCGTTTATAAGATGAGGGTGCCAATGATTGCATTTTCTTTCTTACATATTTCCTATGAGGAAAATATTTTTAAATCTGAGAAAACTTTAGCATTTTTAGTAATAAGAAAGGCTTGGAGGAAAAAGATAGTGATTTTCAAATATTTGAATGATTGTAACATGGAAAAGAGAATAGGTTTATCCTGCTTGGTCCCAGAAATCAAAACTGGGACAATAGGTGAGAGTTATCCAGAGGTATATTTAGGATTGAGTTAAATCACGAAGGCCTGTCCCTAGAAAAAATATTAAGGCAAAATATTTGCAGCCAAGAAGGCTACCTTAACAAAGATATCAGACCATCCATACATCTACTCTAGCAAAAACTGAAATTCATACCAGATCAAATAATGAAAGAAAAACACGAGTAAGTCTAGTAAGTGATTTTTGCACCCCAGAACTAACTCTCTCTCTCTCTCTCTCCTCTCTCTCTCTCTCTCTCTCTCTCTCTCTCTCTCTCTCTCTCTCTCTCTCTCTCTCTCTCTCTCTCTCTCTCTCTCTCTCACATATACACATACACACACATCAACTACAAATCCAAGGAAAATAGGAGAGGGAGCTGTAGGTAAAGCCAGTACAAATAAAAGCAAATGAGCCCATCCTCCCAGTCTGACTAGTATAATGCCAGATACATGTCTAATTGTCAAGTATCTCTGTTTGGAGACTGCAATAATGGAAAATCATTCTCTTTCCCCCTTCCAAAAAAAAGACCCAAGTTGGTCAAAAAACTGTAGAATGGGGAACTTGAAAGGTTTGGAGGATGATAAAGTTGTGATAAGACCTGAAACAGCCCAGGGCCCCCAGTGTCCTTAGAACCCTGTACTGAGATGCCATAAAGTGTTCTGACAATCTAGCACTCTGCATCTGGAAGATCATGGAAGGAAAGATAACCATTGCAAGGAACAGTCAGTGCAGAAACCCAGGCAACAATGCAGGGCCTAGCATTTGATCGAAAAACATAATCGTAGAATTGTCTGGCCTTGGCATGAAGTTTCAGATCAAAAACTAACACTAAAGAGATGAATCAGTCAATTAAGAAACTAGTTTAAAAGAAAAAAATGTAGATATAATGATCCCATAGGAAGCAGTGTAACTCCATAACAACTCCTTTTTGATGAATCTGTGCTGGTTCTTTTAGTAAAATAAGTTTCTATTGGCATTTTCTGTTTCTTCCATCTCCATAGTATCCCATACATCCCTCTCCTTCCCCTTCCCAAAGAGTCATTCCATATGACAAATAGTAGTTTGTTTGTTTTAGAGAAGAAAAAAAGAAAAAAAAAACAATTCATCACAACTGATTGATATATTGAAAACATAAGAAAACGTGCAATGTGTAATACCCATGAACCTCCCACCTCCAAGAAGGGGTAGGTAATGGGTATCTTCTCATATCTCTTCATCTGAGTCTCATTTGATCTTTATAATTTTGTTAATTTTATTTTTGATTTTTTTTATGTTACTGTTCTTTCCATTTCCATTACATTACTATTTACATTGATTTCTTGGATCTGCTTTCTTCACTCTGCATCAGTTTATAAATATATATATATATATATAGATATAGATATCTGTATCTATCTATATATATAGATAGATATAGTCTATCTATATAGATAGATATAGACATACAGTAGATATATATCTATATAGATATGTATCTATATCTATATAGATATCTATATCTTTCCAAGCTTCCCTAGGTTCATCATACATATAATTTCTTACAGCACAATAATATTCCATTGTATTCATGTACCACAATTTGTTTAACCACTCTCAAATTTCTGGGCATCTGCTTTGTCTCCAATTCTTACCTATATTTTAGAGTATATCATAACTTTTTTCTTATCAGTGACTTCCTTGGGAATCCCAGTAATGGAGTCTCTGGTTCAAAAGTTATGGCTATTTTAATTACTTTATGTACATAATTACAAGTTGCTTTCTAAAATGGTTATGCCAATTCACAGCTCCATCAACCAGTACATTAAATATGTACCTATCTTTCGACAACTCCTCCAGCATTGGCTCTTGCCATTTTTTATTGCAATTATTGACATTTTCAGGATGTGAGGTGAAAACTCAGGGTGGTTTTAATTTGCATTTCTCATGTTATTAATGATTTGGAGCATATTTTCATGTGGCTGAGAATACTTCACAATTCTTTTAAGAACTGATTGTTCTTATCCTTTGATCACTTATCTGTTGTGGAATGATTATTCATATTGTACATATTTATTATTTATCTGTCTTGGATACCAAGCCCTTATCAGAGAAATATGATACAAAGATTCCCCCCCACCCCTGCATTCAACCATTTCCGTTTTTCGTAGATGTATTAATGTTTTATGTAGAGTAGTTTTCAGCTTCAGGTAATCAAGTTCACCTATTTTTTCTTTCTTGTTTGCCTAAGAATATATTTCTTATTCATAGTTGTGAAAAATATATAATCTATTTTACTTAGAATGTATTGCTGAGTGTGGTATAAGGTTTTGGTTTATGTGTAATTGTTACTAGACTGCTTTCCAGTTTTCCTACCAATTTTTATTAAATAGGGTATTTTTTCTTAGGTTACTTGTGTTTTCCACTGTATCAGACACTAGATTATTGATCTGTATTATTTCTGAATCTCCCCTGTCTAGTCTATACCATTACTCTATCTCTCTATTCTTTAGGTTTAGTTTGAATTCTTGAAGTGATAGTCTTTTTTCATCCTTTTATTTATAATTTCTTTTGTTATTCTTTTGTTATTATTATTTTATATTTATTTTATTTTGTTATCTTTTCTTCTTCCAAATGAAATTTTTATTATTTTATCAAGTTCTGGAAAGTATTCCCTCTGTCATTTGCTTTGTATAATATTTCAAAGCTTAAATTTATTTGACTAATATTGTCATTTAAAAAAAATTATATTAGCATGGCCTAATGGGGAACTGGGATTTTGAAATGCAACCTTAGGGCTGCATCTCTGTGTCTCAACCTTCTCTTACACTGGAAAATTCCTGGTTTATTGGTTGAAGTCTCTGTTTCAACTGACTTGAATAGTCAGAACTGGGCCCAGTTGCATTCTGTGCTCTTTCCACCTTGGAAAGGTTTATGGGAGTGTTGCACAGCTCACTAGTTCAATGGTGCTCTGTTTTGGTTATCTGTGCCACTCTGTTTCTTAGTTATCTGACCTGGAGCTGATAGTTCAGGGACTGCTTTCCCCAGTAACAGAAGTTCAACGTCCAGCAAGCTTTTGCTCCTAAAAATCTGTGACCTACTGGAGGTCCAGGCCTGAAGCAATCTTCCGCAGGATGAAGCTGAGATCCCCATGGAAAGAAGAAAGGGGGAATAAAGGACAGGTGTGGATGTTGGTGTAAATCTCTCTTGCATCATCTGGTCTGTTAGCGTAGCCTCATTGTTAGTAGACTGCAAGATGGAAGAGGAGTGCTGAGTGTGTTCATGGTTAATGAGAATCTTTTCCTGGATTTTCTTTAACCTTTTAGATTCTGGGTGTCCTTATCTATGGAGATAGTTGAAGTTGCTTTATCTTTCACACATAATTTCTATTTTGGTAAGGTTTGAGAGGCTGTGAGCATTGAAAAAAAGTGTCTAGTCTGCCATCTTGTTGCTCACATGACCCAGAAATCTGTGCTAATTCTTTTTTATTGCTGGTTCCTCTTCTACTCATTAATCAACCATCCCTTTAATAATATAATCCTGACATCTATCTAGAAATCAAAGATAAGTTTGCCTATTTGTTGGCAAACTAGCCTATTTGTTGTTTACAAATTGCATTTGTAATTTGCTAGTTGATAACTAGCCTATTTGTTGTTTACAAATTGCATTTATTTTCCATCTTACCCCTTAAAAAATCAGGGCATTTTTTCTTCTCTATTCTCCAATGCCTTGATTCCTTACCCATTTCAGAACACACCTTGCCAGACTCTAACCCTGAGTTACTCCCATCATTCATCTCTTTCATTCCTATCCACATGATGCTAAACTGAGCTGGAGGAAATAATGACTAGATCCCCTAAAAATTTACATCATTTAATCTCAACTGAGCCCTTACTGCATCAAGGAAATACTACCCCCCCCCATTTTTTTTCCAATTATATTCTGCACAGTGGCTATTGCAAAACTTCTAATCCCTTTTCAAATTTCCCATGGGATTCTCTACTTCACCTTCTTGGTACTTGCTTCAAAACTCACACATTGTCTGAGAGCTCCCCTTTATTCTCCCTATCTCAACAAAAATGACTAAGACATGTTCCCTCAATTCTTCACTCAAGAATTGAATATAAAAGGTGATTCTACTCCTTGCCAAGGAGAACCTCTTTAAAATCACACTTAAACCTACCCCTTCCTATTTTTTCCTGCAGATTATCCCCATTGCCACTCTCATTTTCTCTGCCTTAGTT
The DNA here is from genome assembly GCA_023548195.1 of Bettongia penicillata ogilbyi. NCBI lineage: Eukaryota > Metazoa > Chordata > Mammalia > Diprotodontia > Potoroidae > Bettongia > Bettongia penicillata. The sequence goes on from JAJHZJ010000426.1 coordinate 2,893,206, forward strand.
TCTCCCTATCAACTATTCCCTTTGCTGCTGCCTATAAACAGAAGTTTTCCCTCCCTAAAAATAAAATTCCTCATTTCATCCTTTCACTTCCACTGGTTAGCTTCCTATATCATTTATTAATTTCTTCACAACTTAAATCTTTGAGAAAATTGTCTAGAGTTCTGGTGTCCACTTCCTCCACACTACAATCTTTTACCTTGCCATTCAAATGAAATAGTTATATTCAAAAGTTAACAATACTTTATTATCACAAATACAGTGGTCTTTTCTCGAGCCTTATTCTTTTTGATCTTATTCTTCTTCCCTATCTGCAGCTTTTGATCACCTTCTCCTGAAAACTCTCTCTTCTCTAGGTTTTGTGACATTTTTTCTCCTACCAGTCTGATCCCTTCCTAATCTCTTTTACTATCTTTTTAATTCATTTTTACCCTTATTAATCATGGTTGTCTTCCAAAGCTTTACCTTAATTTCTCTTCTTTTTCCTCTCCCAAATATATCACTTGTTGATTTCATCATCTTCTATGGGTTCAATTATTATCTCCAAGCAGATGATGGCTGACTTTATTTTTTCTCCTAATTTGTTGTCATGAATCACCAACTGCTTTATGGACATATTGAACTGGAAGTCTCATAGACACCTCAAACTCAAGATGTTCAAAACAGAACTCATTATATTTCTTCCTAAACACACCACTCTTCTGTATTCCCCCATTACTGTTGAAGGCATCACAGTGCCCCTAATCTATTAACACCAATGTCATCCTCACTACTCATTCTCACTCATATATCTAATCCATTAACACATTTTCTCACATCTACCTTAATAATGCTTAATAATAGTATCTCTTATGTACATTCCTTTTTTTTTCTACTCACATGGCCACTATACTGGTTCAGAACCTCATTACCTCTCTCTTGAATTTTTTAAATAGCCCTTATGTACTCCATGTGCTTTAAGAAAAAATTAAATATCTCTTTTGCATACTTTCAATTAGCTGTCTATCATGAGTGTTAGATTTTGTGACATAAACGTTTGTCTCTGCTACCTTTTGTGTGTTTTTAATTTTGAGGTTTTGAGGGTAGATAGTAGTCCAAGAGTGCCTCTAAAAATTATCGCTCTTAAAAGGCACACTTCAATAACTATCAGAAATATCATAGTGGCTATAAATATTGGGAAGTTGTAATGGTAATTTCAATGGCAAGATCTTTCCCATTCATTAATAGTCCCATGTGACCTACTTAAATCACATGGAAGCCTAAGTCATATGTGGTGGGAGAAGCTTGCTGACTGGGTGGAACAGAGCTGGGAGGAAGTTGGTCAGACTCGTCAGAGCTGGGAAAGAGAGAGCAGGCAACTAGCTGGAACAGGAGAGCTTGTTTGTGATTTTGTTTAAAGATACCCGTTTGTGATTTGTTTAAGGGAGCTGGTTTGTGGGAAGCCTAGCAGGGGGAAGGCTTGGGAATGGTGTTGTCCTGTACATTGTTATTGTGGATAGATTTCTTTGTTGCTATGATGGATTTGGCTTTCTGGTGTCTGAATAAATGTTTTGGTCTTGTCTTCCACATGGAGAGTCTGTTGTATTTTGCAATTCAGAATTACACCAGCATATTAATAGCTTTCATAGGCACTGTGAATATTGCATTGGTGCTACAGAAGTCACTTGATTCTAGGTTTACTCAGAGGCACAGTGGACAGAGCCCTGGACCTGGAGTCAGATAAACCTGAATTCATATCTAGCTTCAGACATTAGCTGTGTGACCTTGGGCAAGTTAATTAACCACTGCCTACCTCAGTTTCCTCAATTGTAAAATAGGGATAATAATCGCACCAACCCTATAGGGGCGTTGTAAAGATAAAATGAGATAATTTTGTAAAGTGTTTAGCATGATGCCTGGAACAGAGTCACCACAAAATAAATATCTATTTCCTCCCCTAATATGACTGACCTTGTATTTGGTATCTTGCTTCTCTGGGACTCAATTTGTTGATCTTTAATATATAGGAAATTGACAGGCTAAGTAGATAGTAGGCACTTAGTAAAAACTTCTTCCTGCCGTCATTCAAATTAATAATTAAACAATACCACCACCATGATAGTGAAGCTAAAGCATGTGAATGCCAACTGGAGTGACACAAGAGAAATTATAAGTATCTGAGGTGACCAAGAATGAAATTATTGGTGCTTCCCTCTCTCCCTTCTCCTCCTCTCCCCTTGTTATCTATACTTTCTCCTGCAAAGAAGAACAAGTCCCCATTCCAAAATTTATTTCTGTTATTTTTTGAAGTAGTATTTGTTTTTATATTTAATTAGCTTTAAATACCAGCTTATATGACGTTATTGATCACAGTTGCTTCTGTTTTGCTGTTTTTCTAATCTTTGAATGTGATGTTACAAAATCAAGAAATTTATCATGCTGTGCAGAGGAAGAGAGAAGGACAGAACAATCTGCTTGAATTTTTCTAGGATATGCCTGGGGGCTCTAGAGCCATATGAGAGTGAATCTTATTGATTTTGTGATTTATAAAGTATAATTTCCCAAAAAAATGTAAGCATATATCCAGTCTTTTCCCCCTGGACACAATCTGAGATCAAAATAGCAGTAGTTATCTGGCAGGGAAGGGGAGAGTGGCTTTGTTGGCCATGTGAACCTTTTATGAGGGTAGTAATTAGAGAGAAGTTCATGCCTGGTGGGAGTGGCTAGAAAAAGTCAGTCAAGCCCAAATTCCAAGGGTGGACACCAGTAGAGAGGGAGAGATGATACCCCACTTCCACCAGTAGTCTAAAACAGTTTTTTTTTTTCTTTTTACAATTAATTCTTCAGAGATCACATATTAAGGATCACACTGTAGAATTTTAGGCCTCTGAAATCTAAAATCCATTCTTTCCAAATTTATGATACGTCAGACTATTTCTGCCTTTCATGAACTTCCTTATCACAAATTTTAAGATAGTGATGTTTTTTTTTCCTTCTAAGAATTCTATCATTTCAACCCAGTAATCAGTTCTTGCTAATTAAATTGTGAAGGCTACTAAGATAGGAAAGGACTACAGAGATCATGGAGTCCAAAAGCCCATGAGGTTATGAGACGTTAAATGACTTTTTCTTGGTAATTGTCTGAAGCCTTTTTTAACTTGCACCTCTGAATTTCATGCTTTCAGTCTCTGGCTTCCTGGAACACATCAGAAATTCATTGTGTTTCTTCAGATATTTTCCTTTTTTCTCTCTTTACCCCCGCCCACAACAATCCCTTGTTCCTTTTTTTTCTTTTATTTTAAGAAACAGTGCAATGTCCATGAAAACCTTGAAAATGGAGAGAATTTTATCAAACCAGGCATTCCCTGGTTGTTAGAAAAGAGAAATTTAGAATATAGAATGTAAGAGCTGGAATGAACCTTAGTTATGAAATATTAGAGGTGGAATGGACCTTCCAAATGATCCAGTTCATTAAAATGTCTCATTTCACATGTGACTCTCAGGCTCCATTCAAGGAAGACTTTGGAGGAGAGTGAGAATGATAACAGTGCCCAGGCAGGTGATTGATGAAAGAAGCAAGAGGAGAGTATAGGATTTGAAAAGAAAAATCTGGAATCCATGCCTTATCTCTATCTGCTTGTTTTTTCTGGATAGCCAGAAATTCATTCATTGGGTAAAGGACAGGGGTAAAGCTCTCTCAGATATGTCCTGTATTGAAAGGATGGCAACACTCAAACTTAATATACTTAGCTGTATGCCACATACTCGAGCTAGGTAATATGTTAGATAGACCCCTGGGTCTGGAATCAGGAGAAACAGAGTTCAGATTTGGAAGCAGACACACAAACAAACTAGCTGTGTGACCAAAAGCAAGTCACTAACCTCTGCTTTACTCAGTTTTCTCAACTATAAAATGGGATAATTTATCAGCTTCTAGGGTTATTGTGAAGTAAAGATTAAATGATATAATACTTGTAAAATATAGTGTCTAGCAAATAGTACGAGTTAATAAATCCATTCTTCCTTTCTCCCTCCCACTTTTCCTTCCTTCCTTCCTTCCTTCCTTCCTTCCTTCCTTCCTTCCTTCCTTCCTTCCTTCCTTCCTTCCTTCCTTCCTTCCTTCCTTCCTTCCTTCCTTCCTTCCTTCCTTCCTCCTTTCCTTCTTTTATCCTCCACTTTCCAAACTGTTTATCCTAGGAATTGAGAAGGTGAGGGGTTGTAAATTCCAGGACATGAGACCACAATGAATATAGTATTTCCTCAGCAGCCTGTGTCATTTTTGGATAAAATATAAAAGCATGTTTGTAGGAATTTTGTTACATCAATACACTTGTCAGTGATCTACCACAAACATTTTGCCATGAATGAAAACCCCCAGGTTCCTGGTTGGGAACTGTTGTTGGAAGAACAAAGTCCAGGGTTTCTGACTTGCCTAATACAGGGGTAGGAGTGGGGGGATCAGGGAAGAGAATGCAGTAAAGCAAACAGAGATTTGGAAAAGGATGGCCTAAGGAATGTGTGCACTGGTTGAATTGATGCTAACTTACTTTGATTCATTTTTAATATTCTTATTAAAGACCTTATATAAGCATATCTATTTAAGAACTTTAAAGGAAACATAGTAGGGTATAGCATAGAGGGAGGAATGGGTAAGTTGAGAGATATGTAAATATGAACTTTTATTACTAGTTCATGCATCCTTAGCTAGTTTATTTTGCTCAGGACTTTGCAGTGTTCAACATCATTTTACCAATTGATATGATTCAGAGCTATTTACTACAAACTCCAGCTTAATAAACTAATCCACCTTTCTATGTAGTATCAGAGAAACTCAACTTCAGAGGATACATGCATTGAAAGCATTACAGATCATGCATGGAAACAATTTAGTCAAAAACCTTTGGTGCATTTCAACTACTCATTGCTGATGGAGCCACAGTGATTATGGACAAGGACATGATCCTGGAAAGATGGGCTGAAAACTTCTATAATGTTCTCAATAGACCATCATCAACCAATGCTAAAGCCACTGACCATATATCTCATTTAAAGTTAATCCCTCTCTAGCCAAACTTCCAAGTGAATAATATGTTGTTGAATGTCATTAGGTAAAGTGCCTAGTGCCGAATCCATTCCAGCAGAGATCTATAAGGCAAGGACTCCATTGCTCATACAAAAGTTGACTGAAATCTTACAGGATATATGGCAAGAGGAAGTTACCATCCCACCCTCCATCCCCAGCAGTTCAAGGATGCCTTCATTATCCATCTCTATAAAGAAAGAGAAAATAGGTTGTCCAGTGACAATCACAGGGGTAGGAGGGTGGTCTTTTAGTGACTGTTAGGAAGACAGTTGCTAGAGTCCTTCTTAATAGACTGATCCTTCATCTGGATGACGGTCATCTACTTGAAAACCAATCTCGCATCAGAAAGGGCTGAGAAATGATCAACATAATGTTTGCTGCCTAAATACTCCAGGAGAAATGCCAGGAATAGAACATAAGTCTGGACACAATATTCATCAATCTAACCAACAGATTTGATACTGTCAGTTGTGAGGTCTTGTGGAAGATCATAGAGAAATTTGGCTGCCAAGAGAAGTTCATCAGTATTGTACATTAGTTTCATGGTGGTATATTTACTTGGGTTCTGGATAATGGAAAAATGTTCTTGTATTTTGCCAGTTTCTAGTAGAGTGAAGCTGGACTGTGTGCATGCTCTCGGGTATGATGGTTTCTACAATGCTGTCAGATGTCTTCAGTGACGACAAAAACAGCATCAACGTCAGCTACCAGACTAATGGTAAATTTTTAACTTGAAAAAGCTTCAAGCCAAGACTAGAGTGGAAGGAGAGTTGGTGCATGATTTTTTGATTCATAGATGATTGTGTACTCAACATAGTCTCTGAGGCTGAGATGCAGCTAGATTATGGAATGATTCTCTAATATTTGTGTTAATATTGCCTAAAAATTAACATCAGGAAAACAGAGGTTCTCTATCAGCCAGCTCTATACCAACCACACAAGAAGCCATCTATTATAGCAAATATAGAGATTTTGAGTACTGTTAAGTTCACTTACCTTGGCAGTATGCTTTTCAGGAATGTACATATAGATAATGAGGTTGACTCATATATTGCCAGTACTAGCTCAGTTTTGGGGAGACTGAAAGAAAGTGTGGAAGAGAAAAGATATTAATCTACTTATATAACTGAAGGTCTACAGAGCCATTGTGCTGACCTCATTGTTATAGGCCTGTGAAGCCTAGAAAATCTACCATCTCCAGGCCAGAAAATTGAACTGCTTTAATTTGAATTGCTTTAGGAAGATTCTGAAGATAATCTGGCAAGAAAAAGTACAAATTCTGTTTCAGAGTGTAACTGATGCTGGCCAAATTGTTCAAATGCCAAACATATGTTCTTTTAAGAGATTATATATGGAGAATATACATAAGACAAGTGCTCACACAGAGATCAGAAGAAGTGATACAAGGACACAAGGTCTCTCTCAATATCTTTGTTATTGATTGCATGACATGGGAGATACTGGCATAGGACTGCCCAGCATGGTGTGCCTTCATCCAAGAAGGCACTGTGCTCCATAAGTGAAGCAGAATTATGGTAGCTCAAAAAACAAACAAAAAAACAAAACCATGAGCTCTCAAACATTCATACAGACTATTCATGCCTGACCTGTGGTGGAATCTTCCAAGCCTGAGTTGATCTGATCAGCCAAATCGGACACACTCTATGTTGACCTCAACACCATTTAGATCATTTTGGTCTTCCTCAAAGAGGAAGAACAGCAATGTTTATGTGCTTATTATGTGCTAGTCACTATGCTAAGGTCTGGGGATACCAACGAAGGTAAAAGATAGCCCTTGCTCTCAAGGGGCTCATGATCTAATGGAAGAGATATAGTGGAGCTGAGGAATTGATGGATAGAATATAGTTCAGTCCTCTCTGCTAAAGAGGACCTTTCACCAATCAGGCCACAGTGCCCCACTTTGTACCTCATATGTCATGTACAAAAGATGAAACAAATTCAGAATGAGAAAGTGGCTTGTGTACTTTACAAATAAATGACTGCATTAAGATTCAAATCTAGCTAAAAGGGTATTAGAGGTGGAAGGTACCTTAGAAATCTGTTCAATCAGGCTACTCAGTAACCATGTAAAATCAGAATCTGACCTCAGGAGTTTTGACTCATAACCCTGTGTTGTATCTACTGACTCATTCATATAGATATAGCTATACATATGCACACACATCTGTATGTGCATGTATGTGTGTAGTAAACTTCCCTATTCAAGTATTTTTGTGTCTTTGGTATTTCCCTTTGCATTCCCTAAATATACTTTAGAAGCTGGGCAGCATAATTTCCCTACACGAGCTCTGTTCCTTTTCCACTGCCTTTCAATTTCCTGAGTACTTTTTTATTTCCCTCAGAGTTTGCTATAGAAGGTTAGAGGTGATTTCTCCCTAGGATGCCCAATGGGGATGATTAGTTAATAAGTGTACATTCACTTGGCCATTTGAGTGTTAACAATTCCAGAATCCTGAAGCAGGTGATTACCCAGTTGGTGGTAGCTTTTACTGTTCCTTAGGTCCCACAACCTTTTTTAAAAGAATTAGGGGACAAAGTAGGCGATTAGCCCTAGGTGGTCTGGTTCAAAGGGAACATAACCAGTGAAACTGAATGTCAAAATTTCCCCCCTGAGACCTAGAAATTAGTCCATTTAGACCGGTGCTTGTGTTAGTTTTCTAAGTGCAGTGACTTGTTTCAAAATCTCAGATTTAAGCAATGCCACCCCAGGAACATTTTGATTAATGGAAAGATCTGTGTTCTAGTCCCAGTTCTGCCAAATGTTCCTTCCCACTAAAATGAGGGATTTGACCTAAATGACCACTGATGTCCTTTCCAACTCTTACATCTATGTTCTTTATTTTTATAAGAGAAGCAGAGTGGATCCCTAGTATTATACATGTGAGAAGAAACCTAAGCATCCCTACCCCTCAACCCCATCCTATCATATCCATCACTGGAGCAAACATGTTAAGCAACTATGACCTCTATAAATAAACCTGTGAATTTAATTTTATTCATATGTGTTGGCTGTCCATTTCTTGTTCTAGACTGCTCTAAAGAGACATAGTAATTCTGTGGGTTTGGTTTTGTTTCCTTTTCTTTTGTTTTCGTAGGCTTTTTTCCTTCTGCTTTCATGTATGGTTATTTATGCTGGCTGCACAGAGGCACAATCTCAAAGTTTTCCCAGGTAAATGAGAAATTAGCAGTCCTACATTGAATCTAGGCATAGAGCAACATCTTATGCTGTATATCTAGATAAGGTCAAAATGGGTACACGATCTAGACATAAAGGGCAATACCTTAATAAGCAAATAAGGAGAGCAAGGAATAGTTGACCTGTCAGATCATTGTAAAAGGGAAGAATTTATGATCAAACATGAGATAGAGAAATGTAAAATGAAATGCAAAATGGATAATTTTGATTACATTAAATTAAAAAGGTTTTGCACAAATAAAGCCAACACAATCCAGATTACAAGGAAATCAGAAAGCTGGGAAATATTTTTTAAAGCCAGTGTCTCTGCTAAAGGCCTCGTTTCTCAAATATATAGAGAATTGAGTCAAATTTACATGAATACAAATCATTCCTCAATTGATAAATGGTCAAAGGATATGAACAGGCATTTTCCAAATGAATATCAAAATGAAATTAAATCTATCCATAGTCATATGAAAAAATGCTCTAAATCACTATTGACTAGAGAAAGGCAAATTAAAACAACTCTGAAGTACCATCTCACACCTATCAGATTCAGTAATATGACAAAAAAAGGGATAAATGTTGAAAAAGATGTGGGGAAAATGCAACACTAATGCATTGTTGGAAGAGTTGTGAACCGATCCAACGATTCTGGATAACAATTTGGAACTATGCCCAAAGGACTATAAAACTGTGCATATCCTTTGATCCAGCAATACCACTACTAGGTCTGTATCCAAAGAAATCATTAAAAAAGGAAAAGGATCCATATGTACAAAAATATTTATAGCAACTCTTTTTGTTGCGGCAAAGAATTGGAAATTGAGGGGATGCCAAAGTGATTTTCCTTAAGCAGAGGTCAGACCATGTCATTCCCCTACTCAGTCAATTCCAGTGTCTTCTTATCATCTCTAGGATCAAATATTAATTGCTCATTTTATCATTTTAAAGCCCTCTCCAACTTTTTTTACTCTCCTCCCCCAATCTATCTGATCAAGTCAACCTCAGTTTCTCACACGCAGCATTCCTGCTACCGTTTCTTTTCACTGGCTGCTCTCATGCCTGTGAGGCACTCCCTCCATCTTCACCCATTCCTCCTAGAGTTTCTCTCCTTGCTCCACCTGCTTTGTATAGCTTTTCTTCTGATCACCTCAAATGCTAGTACTCTCCCTCTGCAACTATGCATTTGTACTCTTTATATTTATTCTGAAAATATTTAGGAATTTTCTTATCTTCTGCCTCACATAATGTAAATTCCCTTTGTGTTTAGATGATTCAGTTTATTGTATTTATACCAACAACAAACAGTGTAGTGGTCTGGGAAACAGTAGGTACTTAATGAGTGCTTGTTAGATTGATGTCTCCCTACTTTGCAATTTTTTTTTGGTAGGCATGCAACGAAGAGTACACAACTAGACAGCTAGCTACATGCCCAAATCTCCCTGTGATATGGGGTTCACAGGATGCCCGTTTATATTTTAAGGACTCACTAAGATGTCATTTCCCTCTCAAAGGGAGTCCAAACCATATAGTGTTATCCTAAGACATGAGGAAGATAGAGGTCTTTAATGGAAAAAGGTTGGACTTCCCAGAAATAGGTGGAGGAGCGAGATCTACTATGAGCATGATTTGTTTTTGCATTATGTCCGAAGAGTAAAATGAAGACTGCCTCACGCTTAATATGCACTGTTATTTTGAATGTTTGCATGGGAACTTTCGCACCCTTATCCACATCTGTGAATATGTAGATATGAGCCATGTTTTGAGGTTTTAAGAGGGAACTAAAGGAGCCACAGAAAAATTATTTTATTGGCAGCCAATTCCAAGATTTGACCCAGTCCATATAACTCCATTTTTTAATAATTTAATTGTTAAAATGATCCTTGGCATCATCTATGTAGGAGTTTCTTCTACCACAAATCTCAAAAACTTCATACCTACCTTGCTCCACTGGTTTTCAAAATGTAATCTGAGGACACCTAAAGGAACCTGAGATCTTGGGGGAGGGTGTCTGTTTGCAAGGTCAAAACTATTTTAAAAATAATACTAAGACTTTGTCCTTTCTACTACAGAAAATACCAATAACTACAACCCGCATAAACAAAAGCTCTTTTGGGGAAGGGTCCTCAATAATTTTATGAGTATGAAGGGGTCGTAACACTGAAACATCTCTCTTAGTAGATGGCCCTCGTTGAGAGCTGTTGCTACAATAAAAATCATTGCATGTTACCCAACCCTTTCTGATGAATAGTGATGCAAATTTCATTTCATATAGTACCTTTATAGCTTACACCTCTCCCCACAGTTGTTCTGTTTATTAAGTAATGTTATTATTGATAGTCCTACGTTATTAGTGGGGAGTCTAGCTGAAAGAGGTGAGAAAATTCACCCATGTGGATGCAGTTATTTAAGTGACAGTCAAGATGCAAATCTACGTGTCTTAATTGGGATTGAACCCATTTCTGCTGACTCCATATCTTTCCATTCCAGCACCGTGTTTCAGATACTCCAAATCACTCAATACTCTGACGCATAATTACACTGTATACTAAGTATCAGCCCTAGTATTTTTAGGGAGGTAACAACCACTGTTTCTTCCCTGAATTTTCACAATGCCTTCTAATTCACATCCCTTTCCTAAAGTTTCTCCTGGTCCTAACCCAAACTCTGTTTAGCTGCTAAAGGATTTTTCTTAAAGCAAAGTTTTGACCATATCACTGAACTACTCACTAAGTTCTGGAGATGCTCTCTCAACTCTAGGGTCGAATGCAATTCCTCTGTTTGGTATTTAAAACTCTTCACCAACTGACCCTTAACCTACCTCTCCAGACTTATTTATAACACATTACTCCATTTCACATACCCTCTAGTTCAGTCAAACTGGTCATTTTATTCTTCCTCATAAATTGTACTTCTTCTGCCATCCTTTTTCCTGGCTAACCTCCATGCCCCAAATGCACTCAAGTCTCACTTTTACATTTTAGAATCCCTAGTTTCCTACAAGGATCAGTTCATGTGCTACCTTCCACCTGCTACATGAAACCTTCCTGATCTCCTGAACTTCTTCCCTGAAACCTCCCTCAATTATACTGTACCTCTATTGTGGATATTTTGTACATCCCCCTATATTTGGTATACTCTGGCTAGATTCAAGATTCCTCAAAGCAAGGACAATTTCTCTTTTGCCTTTGTATCTCCAGGGCTTAGCACAGTCCTTGGAACATAGGAGGTACTTAATAAATACTTCTTGATTTCTTGATAGACATGAAAGCTGTCTTTAGGTGTTTAAAGTACTGTCACCTAGAAGCCGATTAGACTTGTTCTGCTTGTCTCCACAGGGCAGACTAGGGAGATCTTGGTGAAAGTTTCAGAGAGGCAGATTAATAAGATACAAAACTACCTAACAATTACAGATTTTCCATGGTAGAATGATTGACAGACTGTGGAGCAATGTGTCTCCACACTGGAAGTCTCTAAGTAAAGGTCGAATAATGACTTTTGGGGAGATACCACTAAGAGGATTCTTGGTCAAGTGTAGGCTATAATAGATGACCTAATGTCTTCCAGTTTTTGGGATTTTGTGATCCTCAGCCTTTTAGAACAGAAGTAAATGAAGAAGTAAACCAAGAAAGCTTTGAGCCACACCACTTTATCCAGCCCTTTCCCTTCATATGCAAACATTCTAGGAAACAATCAGGAAACAGAAATGGAACTTGACTTGGAGTTAGGAAAGACATGGATGGGCTTTAATTCTGCCACCTAGAGTTATAACATGTGTGACTATGATAAATGCCTTGAATTCTCTGAGCCTTGGTTTTCTTTTATCTTTTTCTTTTTGGAATGCCTTATTTTTTTCATATTAAACATATTTTCATATTAGTCATGATGTAAAGAAGAGTTAAAGCTAATGGAAAGAACTACAAGAAAGAAGATACAAAATAACAAAAGAAAAGAGGAATAAATAGTATGCTTCCATCTGTATTCAGACTCCAAAATTCTTTCTTTGGAAGTAGATAGCATTTTCCATTGTGAGTCTTTTGGAGTTGTTTTAGATTTTTGCATTGCTGAGAAGAGCTAGATCTATCAAAGTCAGTCATCACATAATGGGACTGTTAGTTTGTACAGTGTTCTCCTGGTTCTGTTCATCTCACTCAACATCAGTTCATATGAAGCTTTCCAAGTTTTTCTGAAATCTGCCTACTCCTCCTTTCTTATAGCACAATAGCATCCCATCACATTCACACACCATAACTTGTTCAGCCATTCCCCAACTGATGGACATCCCCTCAATTTCCAATTCTTTGTCTCCACAAAAAGAGCTGCTATAAATATTTTTGGACATTTAAGTCCTTTTCCCATTTCTATGATCTCTTTGAGTTACAGACCTACAAGTGGTATTGTTGGGTCAAAGGGTATGTGACCCTCAGTTTTCTTATCTGTCGTTGTTCAGTCATTTCAATCATGTCTGACTCTTAGTTACCTGATTTGAGTTCCTTTGCAAAGATTCTAGACTACTGTGCCATTTTCTTGTTTAGCTCATTTTCAGGTGAGGAACTGAGGCGAACAGGGTTAAATTGACTTGCCCAGGGTCACGTAGTTATTAGTAAGTGTCTGAGGCCAGATTGGAACAAAGATGAGTCTTCCTGACTCCAGGCCTACCCATCTATTCACTGTACCCTGTAGCTGCCCCATTTCTTATCTGTATAATAAGGCTAATAAATACCTATGGCAACTACCTTGAAGATTTACAATTTGTTGGTATACCTTCTTTGCCTAAATGTGACTCATGGGGAGACATTGATAGATATTGCTAGAATCTTGCCCACCCCTTCTCAAAGGGAGACTTTGATTTCCACTTGAAGGAGGGTAGTATACTTTAGTTGTACTGTTTTTCTTTTAGGGATCAGTCATCTGACTAGAATTTGAATATTGCTCATCTAAAAGGAATTATATATATTTTTAGATTCAAGATAAATTTTTTTGGTTTTTATCCCTTCAAGAGTAAGGGATAAAACCAAACTTGCATCTTCAGGCTTTACTCAATTCCACCAAATGCTAGTTTCAGAAAATATCATTACAAATAGTGCACGGTAAGCAAACCTATTTGTCCAAGCAAACAGATAAAGAAATTGTAGCAGTTACAGAATATATCATTACAAAGAGTGCATGGTGAGTAAAGCCATTTGTCCAAGAAAACAGATAAAGAAATTATAGTAAATAAAAATAGACCAGAAAAAGATGCACATGCACACACACACAAACATACACACACACACACACACACACACACACACCAGAGTGAATAAGCTCTTTCAATGGCAGTGAGTTGAGTTCTTGCTAAACAAAGAGAAAGGTGCGATTCTCACTCAGAAATTCACCAAAGTCTCTAGAGAAGAAAGCTGTAAATCAGGTAATGTGTTCAGCAACCAACTTTTCCTTACATGTTACCTTTGACTTCTGAAGTATTATTTTCCCTCTCTCATGACCATAATCTCTTGAGTCATTCCCTGAAGGTCATTAAATTGTGAGATCTTTGAGGACATGGATTATCTTCTGCCTCTTTTTGTATCCCTGGGGCTTAGCAGAGTACCTGGAAGACATGTCAGCTCTCAAAGCAGAGATAAACATCTCTTCTCCAAACATGCCCCCTCAGAGTTACATAGGATCCCATCAATATTTTCTTCGCAAATCAAAAATAAGGCTTTACAGGTATGAAACAGCTGAAAACTGGTAGCACAGGACTGGCCTGCCCTGCCCCACTCAACTTGTCTGGTAATTAATTATGTTACACAGTGCTGTTGGGAGGGTTAAGAAAGATCATTTGTCTGTGTTAGGCTGTGGTGCAGGTGCAGCAGGGCTCAACTTAATACAGAACTCCCTCCAGGTAGATGACCTGAGATGAAGGTACCTCAGGGTAAACAGTCAACCATTAGTGAGGTGCCTCTGTAGATGCCCATAAGGGTCATGTTAGTTACTGCTCTGGAGCTTTTTACACTTGTAACTACCTCTCTACCTATAGGTGTTCTCCACCTTGGAGGATCTAGTACTTAGCACATTGCTTGGCACATAGTAGGTATTTAATAAATGTTTGTTGACTGACTGACTTCCGAGGGCACTAGGAACTCTATGAAAGCCATATTCATTATAAGAACTCAATAAAGCAATTATCTACTCAAGTTCCAACATTCCATTGCATCAGACTTGAACCCTGTCTAAATCAGTATGTAAGAAACTTTGTAAAACTTGAAGCCCTCCATCAATGCTAATTATTATTTTTGTTGTGCTCTTTTTCTATATTGCAATTAGAAAATGACATGACCAGTGCCCGTCGCTCAGTAAGAAAAGAGAGAGTATCATTTAACTTTCTTTTTTCATTTCTCCCAAAGTACTATATGAGTGTTAGAGTTAGTGACTTTTGACTTGAATTGACTTTGTTGAGTTTTGAAGCACAGGTTTTAGGAGGTGAAATCTGTTACTAGCAGTGAGGAGTAAGATATCAGCCAAGCCATTTAATAAATGTTAGTATAGAGCAGAAGTGTTTGCAGAAAGAGCCGTTATCACCTAACATTTGTCCTTTGCATATATCTACACAGGAACAGAACATGTGCATTTGTGTATATTATATGACATATACATGTGTATGCATATAAATATACAAGTGTGTTATATACATCTATCTTATAGTAATACATATGTGCATTACATGTACATATGCATATATTTGTATATTCACATATGCAAACATATACTCACATAACTCTGGATAATCGGCACATTTGTGTATGTGTATATTTACTGTGCATATGCAATATATTTGCATGTCTGTTGTGTACATATGTTCACATGCATATAATACATATGTCTAGGTATGTTTATATATGCGTTGTGTTTATATTCACACATCATATAGAGAGACAGAGGCAAACAGACAAAAACACAGGCATAGGCAGGCAGGGGAAGATAGATAGGCAGGCAGGCAGGTAGACAGGGATAAAGAATCTCATTTTTCTTGAATATTCAAGGCACCAAATAAAGACAAAGAACAATACGGAGAAGAATATTTGCTAGTGGCATTTTACAATAAAGAAAGTCCTCCCTCCCTCCATAACATATCTATCGGGTTAGAGTTTATGTAACCCTAAACGCGCTCTGATTCTATCAATTTATTTATCTACATACACACACACACATAAATGTTGTCGTTTATATATTTGCACACATATACATGCATGTGTATATGTTAAAGATGTAAAATGAATTTTTAGAACTTAAACCTCACAAGATAAAATGTTACAGATCGGTATCTCAGGTCATAAAACTCTAGAAAGGCAATGGAATATTGGAGCTGAAAAGTATCTTAAAACATTATATAAAAGAGAACATTGGTTGTCCTATGCGGCAGAAAGGAATGTAAAACATAGAATATCAGGGCTGGAAATGATATTAACGACTTTCTTAGCACAACTACTTTATTCTTTTACAAATGAGGAAACTGAAGTTCAGAGAAGGGAAAATATTTCTCCTAGTTTACACAGCTGTGGGACTAGGCTTGGAGCTTATGTTTTCAATCCAAAGCTCAAACCTCACCAACTAAAAACTTCCTTCCTTGGGGCCAATTTAGTTAACAGTCTGCTAGGAAAAATTGATTTGTAAAATGTAAGTTTTAAAGGGATCATAACTTATAATCAAAGCAATAAAAAAGTTCACTGAGTTGAAACTTGACATAGAAGAATAGACACTTTAGGGATTTCTGAAAAATGTTCACTTTTGTTACATTAGAGATGAGAGATTCACATCACTTAGAGAGCTTTTTAGACTTTGCAACTATTTTTTTGTGTGATAGAGCTGTGCAAAATCTGTCTTTTGTTGTTATTTTTTTAATGGACAACTTAGCTGTTAATCAGAAAACCCACTCCCCTGATATTTTTCACACCTTCCCAGAAGCTGAATTCTCCAAAGTTATCAAGCAGGACCTGACCTAGGGAGAAATGACTCCCCAAATGCCATATACATTGTCACACCATTCCTTAATGACTCTCTCCGCTCTTTTGGGCCAATGATCCATGGATAAAGTGCTCCCTAAACAGCAGTATTCTCTGACGTGCTAGATCATTATAGTCTTTTGAGTCAATGATGTGGGAAGAATGGCCTCTCATTTTTATTCCCTTGGGAATGGAGTTATTTTAACCCTTCTAACCCTCCTGATGATTCCCCAGCCATCATCTCTGCACCTGACATTTTAATCATCATCTCCAAGGGTCCCATACTAGGACCCATTGTCTCATCTGCCTGTTCTTGAAGTCTGGTCTTAAGCCTTGAACCACTGGAAAGTGGTAATACTGGAAAGTAGAGACTCAGCTTTCATCTGAGATGAATAATGTACTTGATCAGAATTAGTTGAACAAATTACCTGTTCTTCAAAGCAAGCTAGTGCATTTCTTCATAAACCACATCTCTGGTTAGAAGTCATTAATTTATGAGCTCTTTGAAGGCAAATAGACAATATGGCGTATTTCAAAGAAGTGTAAATTTATAGTCCGAATATTTGGAGTTGAGTCTTGGATCTACCACTTACTGGTTGTGAAGAAATTAAGATCCATCTTTATCTATTTTAGGTGAATTAGATTAAAGGGGTGACCATTCAGTATCTCTACTTTTTTCAATTTTGAATATCATTTAGCAAAATGTTAGTTGAAAGCTTATCATGAATAGAGAGTCCTGTGTAAGCCATTACAGGGGCATAAGTACTAATGATAGCAATCATATAATACTTCAGTATATTCAAAATAGTTTATGTTCACTATCTCATGCTATTTATCCGTTGTTTTCGAAGGGAACCAATGACATCACAGGTGATGTCTTGACTTTTACATGAATTGAATTTAAGTGAGATAGAGTTGAACAAAGCCTTCAGCTTTAATCTCTCTTTCAGAGTCATTGAGGTCCTGTGACAAGAGGCCTGGTGATGGCTGGGATGCAGTGGATGACCTTGGCATCACTGAAGTCTGCCAATTTCTAAATGCTCCACAGCATCTGCTTCATCCACCTTCATGGACTTTAGATCAAATTGTTCTTATCTACCCATTCTGTTGGGGATGTCTTAGCATGCTTGGGATGGATATCCCCCACTCCCTCAACTCAGCCTGGTTTTGCCCATGTACTGAGATGATTTTACTGAGGGATGGCCACTTTTCGTGCTATAACTTCTTGAAGCCACATGTAATACATATGAAGTCAGTGCTGAAAGGCAATGTCATTACCATTGTATTTTCGATGAAATGGAATGATTTGTCCAAGATCACACTGCTGCAAAATATTAGAACTGGACCTAGAATCAAGACATCTAGTTGTTAAAAGGGATAGAGCGCTGGGCCTGGAATCAGGAAGATCTGAATTCAAATCTGACCTCAGACACTTAATAGCTGTGTTAAGTCATTCTGTCTCATTTTCTTCAACTGTAAAATGGGGGTAATCTAATACCTACTTCCTACTTCCCAGGTTTTTTGAGGATCAAAAGGGATAATATTTGGGAAACCCTTAGCAAAGTGTCTAGCTAGCATATAATAGGTGCTTAATAAATGTATGTTTCCCATTCTTCCTTTTGAATTCAGTCCAGTGTACTTTCCCCTCTACTATGCTATTTTTAATTGTTGGTATTAATATAGCACTTTTAAAGTTTTCAAAGTACTTGAAGTATATCCTCTAATTTTGACCTTCATAACATTTTGAGACAAGTAGCCTCATAGAGCAATAGACAAGGCATCAGGAAGCTTGGGTTCGAATTCTGAGTCGTATTAACTCTGCCTTTGTGCAAGCAACCTCATGCCTCTGTGCCTCAGTTTCATAATCCCTAAAATGGGGCTAAAAATACTTCTACCATCTAATTCATAGGTTTGTGAGGAAGATATGATTAGATCTTCAATAGGAAACTTGTGAGAATAAAAAATTTGATTTAATTGTAAGACACTTATTAAGAAAACAGACTACAATTAAAAATATACAAGTCATACGCAAATTCCAAAACTATCATTAAAATAATATTCATTTCCTTTGAAATGAGGTATAGTTTGAGGCAACAGTTATCCAGTCACTAACAAGTTTCTTTTTTTCCCCTGAATTAAAACGTACGGCTTTGCCCTTCACGGTCTCAATCTGGCTCAATCAAAATGTGTTTACTGAAGGCCTGCAATGTTTCTGACAACAGCTAATTTGGAGCCACATTTTTGGCCTACTCAATTTTAAATGCACAAGTTCCTTCTTTATTTGTACACTGAACAAATGAACCAGCCAAGGGTTCCGTGTGGGGGCAGTTGTGGTAATCACGAATAGCAGAGTTTTCAAGGGCTGGATTGAAAATTCATGGAGGAGGGGAAGAAAGAGACAAAGTTCCTAAACTCTTAATGGCTTGGTTCAGCAAATGGGAAGTTCATCTCAACTTAATTCTGTTTAGTTCAACAAAAATACATTAATAACCAGTTGGTGAGGATAGTAAGGGAAACAGGATATAGAATTTGCTCTCAGAGTGCTTATATGTTAACTGGGGGAGAGGGTGGAGAATGCGAATGGATAAGCATGTAATAGACAACAGTAACTGTGAGACCAGACTCACCAGCTTCACCAATGACATTGGTAAATCTAATACAAATTATAGTCTAAAAGTATTATCTACTGGTTGCTAACTTCCTTGGTGGGGGTAGTGTAATCAGGAGGAAGTTTGGTTACAAGAGGTTGGTGACTATAAGGTAAGGAAGTACTGTAGTACAGTGAGGGTAGCAGCTGTCTCTTGGAGTTTGGCTAGGAACTGGAAGAGAAATATTGCTTTGTTTTTTTAATCCCAAGAGTATATTTGGGCCAAGTTTTTAAAGATAGGTGGAGTCAAGATAAATTCATATTAAGCGTTCTTCAATTTTTTGTGAGTCATGAACACCATTTGGCAATCTGATGAAATTCTGATGGACCCCTCCTTTGAATAATGCTTTTAAATGCATGAAATTTAGTACATAGGATTATAATGTAAACAAATTACATTGATAAAGTTATGAGTTTTGTTTGTTTGTTTGTTTGTTTTTTAGGTTAAGAGTACTTGTTTTATAGGCACTAGAGAAGGAACTAGCACAAAATGAGAGACTGACAATTAGAAAGAGAAGGAGCCTAAAAGGTGAAGTACAGGCCCTGGTAAGAAGAATCAATACCTCTGTCTAAACTGAGGCCAATGGAGGAGAGAATGGATGATGATATTGTGAGGATCTAAACTATAGAAGTGAAGAGAATATGGGGCTCCTTAATGGATAGCCTTGTTTTCTTTGTTTTTATTTTAAAGGTTTCCTGGATGATTTGAAGAAAGAAGGTAAGTTTTGGAACTGATTCTATGGAAAATATGAAGGGAACCAGTCAGGACAAAGTTGTCATGTAGCAATGAAGGCCCAACTGAGATTAGGTGAGATGGATTTTATTAATAAAATATTTGCGCTAATTAATAATATTAAATAATAATGACAACTAACATTAATACAGTACCTACTGTGTGACAGACCCTCTACTAAGTGCTTTACAAATATTATCTCATCTGATCCTCCCAAACACCCTGGAAGGCAGGTGCTGTATCAGCCCCATTTTACACATGGATTACATCATAGATCCATGGGCACACTAGAAGCTTCAACTCAGTTTCAGTTCAACATTTATTAAGCACCTCTTCTTTTCAAGTACTGCAAGAGAGTGATGGTGGTTCCTTAGGCTGTCTCTCCTTCACAATAAACATACATAGTTTCTTCAACTAAACAGAATCCATTGTGATTTCTATTTCCCTCACCACCCTTCCTTTCATAACTGTTCTACTTTATTACTAATATTATATAGCACTTTAAGATTTATAAAGCGCTTTACAACTGCTTTCTTATTTGATTCTCACAACACCCCTCAAAGGTAGGTGATATTGTTATTTTTATTCTGCAAACAAGAAAACTGAGGCAGGTAGAGATTAAGTGACTTGTTTAGTGTCATACCGTTAGTAAATGTATGAGACTGGATCTGAATTTAAGTCTTCCTCACTACAGGTCAAGAGTTCTATCCAATGAACTGAAACCATTGCTTCAGGTGTGGCATGATTAGGGTAGAGTACAGTGGAATTATTCCTCCCTTATTCTGAATGACCCACTACTATTAAGAAAACATTATTATCTCCCTCAGTGTCCTACACACAGGCACGTACATAGTAGGTACTTACAAATGCTGACTGAATTTGAGGATCCATTGGTTATTAAAATGACATTCTAAAGGCATCCATCCAGATGTTGTTGATGATGCCTCTGAAATGGGGATATGATAAAGGCCATGCTTTTTCACAGATGTCTATAAATAAATAATTCCACATTCCTTCAAGGCTACAAAAGAAATAGAGCTTCTAATTTTAATATCCTGTCAAAGAGATTCCCATGGTGAAATTTCATAGATTCACTTTACTAACTTCTTTAAGAGAAAAAGGCTTCACTGGTCTTGATAAATTCTCACCTGTATTTCTAAGACACCTAAATATTTCAAACCTTTCACACATCCTATAATCCTGCCCTGTGGTTGCAAATATCACACAGTATTTTCTTTGCTCAAATTGCATTATACATTTTTAGAATTGGAGAGAGTAACTTTGCAATGACTGCTTCTCTATGTTTGACAAGCAGGATGATTTGGTATGAAAAGAATTGATAAAACTACTCATAAAAAAGTTTCCTGAGTTTTGATTTGTTTCTCAGGGAGGCAAAGGGCCTTTCTTGGTTGTGATGGACAGCTCTTCATCTTGAGGGGAAGGTGAGATCTTGGTTTGCTATTATTTTCCTCCATCTTCCTTAGAGGATCTTAGGGGCATGGGAGGCAAGTTGGGTATAGAACAATGGTGTTAAATTAAAAGAAAAATGAGGGGAGGGTCACAAAACTGTATATGAGAGTCTCTGTGGGAGGCGTATTAACTTAAAAAAAACACACATCAATGCTATTTTCTATTGCATTTTTATCTATGTTGTGGAATGTTGCCTAATTATATGTTAATATTATTGGAACTAGACTAGATATGTTGCTGGTGGGTCACAGTTGTAAGTTAGACATCTCTGGGTCATAATAGAAAGGACCCAGGATCCAAAGGTAGAAAAATCTGACAGTTGGTGATCCTTCACAACCTAATCCTTTCCTACTTTTATAGTATTCTTGGAGTCTTTTTTTTCTCTATTCACTTTATGATCCAGCTATATTGGCCAACAGCTCTTCTTCATATGTAGATCTCCATTTACTGACTCCTTGTCTTTATACTGGTTGTCATCCTTGGCTATGATTCTCTTTCTTCTCACTTCCAACTCTTTGCAATCCCCCTGAGATTGCATTTTCTGATGGAGGCTTTTGTAGGTCTCTCCCATTCAGTTCCTTCCCTCTGAGATGACCGTCCATCTACAACGTGCATATCTTTCAGCTCCACGATTGCTTACATTCTCTCTCCCCAAAGAATGTCATTTGTGTGAAGATGTTGCCTTTCTCTGGATCCTAACATTTAGCACAGTGTATGACACACAGTAAGAGTTTAATAAATGCTTGTGGATTGATAGACTCACACTATAGAATAATCTAAATTTCTATAGCAAATGTAAAGTTTTTCAAACAAAACTACTTTCTCACTTTCCAAAGTCACTTTCAGTTTCCCCTATTTCTCTCAAGGGCACCCAAGTTCAGAATTTCTTACTCTTCCTAACTCTTTCCTTTCTCTTGTTCCCTATATCTTATTAGGAGACAAGTACTATTTTTCAAATAATATTTTATTTTCCCCCCAGTTGCACATATAAACAATTTTTAACATTCATTTTTTTTCTAAATTTTGAGTTTTAAATTTTCTCCCACATTTTCCCACTTCCCCCCTCCCTGACATGGTAAGCAATTTGACATAGGTTATACATAGTAAGTCATACAAAGTATATTACCATATTAGTCATGTTGTAGAAGAAAACACAGACTCAAAGGGGGGAAAATTCTGTGAAAAAATAAAGTAAAAAAAATAGTATGTTTCGATCTGCATTCTGACATCATCAGTACTTTTTCTGAATGTGGATAGCATTTTTCATCATGAGCCCTTTGGATCTAGGATCATAGTATTGCTAAGGATAGCTAAGTCATTCGTAGTTGATTGTTATCAGTATTACTGTTAGTGTGTACAATGTTCTTCTGGTTCTGCTCACTTTACTTTGCATCAGTTTGTATAAGTCTTTCCAGGATTTTCTGAAATCAACCTGTTCATTTCTTTTTGCACTGCAGTATTCCATTAAAATCATATGCCAACTTGTTCAGTCATTCCCCAATTAATGGGCATCCCCTCAATTTCCAATTCTTTGAGTGGATAAGTACTATTGAAACTTTTCTCCTGAGCATCTTTCATGTCTCTTTTCTTTCTCCACATATCATCCTCGTCATCATTATCCTCATCATCATCATCATCATCGTCATCATCATCATCATCATCATCATCAATCATCATCATCAGTATTTCTATAGTGCTTTAAGGTTTGCGAAACCCTTTGTATATGTTATCTTATGTGGTCCTCACAACAACTCTATGAGGTAGGTGCTATTTTATCCCAATTTTATGGATGAGGAAACCAAGACTGAGTAATATTAAGTGTTTTAACTTACAACAGCTCAACATAGGATCTCAGGTTGCGTATGGACTTAAGCCATCTTGACTCCAAGTCTAGCACTCTTACCCATTGCCCCACAGAGCTGCTACTCTCACCATAACCAACTAATTACTCAATAAACATTTATTAAGTGCCTACTATGTGCTAGACACTGTGCTAAATGCTTATTATCTCTCACCTGGCTATTTTTTATTTATTGTAATTACCTAATTGATCTCCCCATCTGCAGTCTTTCCCCTCTCTAATTCATCCTCCACCCAGCTGCCGAATGGATATTCTTAAACTGTGGGCATAACTATATTCCTCCTCTGTTTAAGAAGTCTTCCAGGTAAAATACATATGACTCACTCTAGCCTTTGAAGCATCTCACCCTCTGGTTGCAATCTTTCTTCCGAGATTGATCATGCATTACTCCACTGTCATAGTCTCCATGCCAACTAGTGTTTCCCCATACATGCCAATCTATCTCTAGCCTCTGTTTATTTGCACAGGCCATCCCATCCTGCCTGGAGAATACTCGTTCATCTCCTCTCCCTTTTTGAATTACTAACTTTCTTCAAAGCAATCAATCAATAGACATTTATTAAGCACCCACCATGTGCCAAGCACTGTGCTAAGACTGATGATATGAAAAAGATCCAAAAGGCATCCCCTGCCCAGCAGGAACTTACAATCCATACGAATAAGAAATCATAACAAAGAGAAGGGAATTAAGATAGAATAGAAAAGACTTCTAGTAAAAGAAGGAATTTTAAGTGGAATTCCAAGAAAGATATCAGTGGGGAGAATGCATGGGGGAGAATACAGGAGGGAGAGGCATGAGAGACAACCAGAAAAAAAATTGCCCAGAGCAGTCAGAGAGATGGAGTATCTTGTTCATGGAACAGCCAGAAGGTTAGTGTGCTCTGATCCCACTTTCTGTAGAAAGCATTTCTTGTCTCTCACTAATCTCTAGTTTTTCATGCTCTCTATTTTCATACCCCAGAAATGACTTTTTAATTACTTAATATGCATTTTGTACATAACTTATCTACGTACAGGTTGTATATGGCAGAAATGAAAGATCCTCAAGGGCAGTTAGTTTCATTATTTGAATCCTTAGCATCTAGCACAATGCCTGACATATGGTAGTCATTCAGTAAATATTTATTGAATCAAATTGAATTGAAAATGCTTTTCTCACAACATTCTTATAAGTTAGGTTGTATATTACACCTTGGAGATATTGTGGGTTTGGTTCCAGATCATTGCAATAAAGCAAATATTGCAAGAAAGCAAGTCTTATGAAATTTTTTTGGTTTCTTAGTGCATATAAAAGTTATGTTTACACTACACTGTATTCTACTAAAAGTGCAAAAGTACAATGTGCATACCTTAATTAAAAATACTTTATAGCTAAAAAATACTAACCATCATCTGAATCTTCAGAGAGTTGTAATATTTTTGCTGGTGGAAGATCTTGCTTCAGTGTTGATACCTGCTGACTGATTAGGGTAGTGGTTACTGAAGGCTGGGGTGACTGTGGCAATTTAAAAAAATAAGAGAATAATGAAGTTTGCCACATCGATTGATTCTTCCTTTCCCTTGAACACTTTGAAGTCATTATAGGGTCATTGATTGGTCTAATTTCAATATTGTGTCTCAGGGAATAGAGAGGCCCTAGGAGAAGGAGAGAGCTGGGGAATGGCAGGTTGGTGGAGCAGTCAGAACACATACAACATTTAATGATTAAGTTCTCTGCCAAATGGGCATGATTCATGACACCCCAAAACAATTACAATAGTAACATAAAAGAGCACTGATTACAGATAGCCATAATAGTTATAATAATAATGAAAAAGTTTGAAATATTGTGAGAATTATCAAAATGTGACACAGAGATATGATGTGAGCACATGCTCCTGGAAAAATGGCACATTAGATTCACTTGAGACAGGATTGCCACAAAACTTCATTATCTCAGTAGGATTTGTTTGCTGACCCCTTGGCTAGAACATTGATACAAATCTAATAAGATATCATTTGGCTTCAAGTTATATAGAATAAAAAGCCATAACTACAAATTTAGGCACTGGGACAAAACTTACTGAGATAATATGGACAAAGGTATAACCATTCCCGTGCCTAATCGTGGTATCTAGATTAATATTTTATTGAAATGTTTACTTTGTCCTAGGCACTTGGGGTCCAAATAAGTTAAGACTTTTATTGTCTGATGTTGCTTTATAGAGTTGTAGAAGCTATGATGTGTCATACATAATGGTGAGAGGTGATGGTGGCATTTAGCGAGACGGTATAAACACATTGCTGGACCATATCCCATCCCTCATCTCCATTCTGGGTGAGTAAGCATCTCATTGCCCGCTCAACTCAGCTGAACTCTGGTTCTCCTTTACTCCTCTAGGGGAAGGAGTCAAAGTGAGAAGGGGCTGATTTTGCCTCTACAGCTCCCAACATAAGAAGCCATTGGCTTCTTCCTATACAACAAATTGCTTCCACTTCCTACTCTTTGCCAAATTGTTTATTATCTTTTCATTGCTATCATTTTATTCTCCTTTATATGAAAGAAATTCTAGAAGTTGCTAAATCTTCATCTGGAATAATTATACTGATTTTTTTACTGTTTTTCAGTCATGTCCAACTCTCTGTGACCACATTTTGGGGTTTTCTTGTCAAAGATACAACTGGAATAGTTTGCCATTTCCTTCTCCAGCTCATTTTACAGATGAGGAACTGAGGTGAATAGGTTTAGGTGACTTGCCTGGGATCACAGAGTTAGCGAATGTCTGAGGCCAAATTTAAACTCAGGACAAGGAATCTTCCGATTCAAAGGCCAGTGCTCCATCCACTGCACCACCAAGCTGCCCATAATTAATACAAGTATAGGTGAAGATAAAGGGAGAGGTTTGGAGACCATAAGTATAGGAGAGACATTTTTTTTTTAGTGCAACTAAGATACTATGAGACAAAAAGAATATACTGATTTGATTTGGAATGGAAATTCCAAATAAAACGTAAACATATTAGAAACAAAATCTTTAGCAAATATGTGTTTCTATAGGCAGGGGAATATATATTCTTAGAGGGAATTGTATGTAAATGTATACATGTATACATGCAAAGGTATATACACTGTACATATGTATATCCATATTATGGCCTTAATTCCACTTGATCTAAATGCACACATATATGTGCCCATGTATGAATGCATATATACTTATATACATGCGTTTACATGAACTCACATAAAATTATATGGATATAACATGTATATATTCACATGAACTCACATTAAGAATGTATGTATACATAATGTGCACGCGCATGTGTGTGTGTGTGTGTGTGTGTGTGTGTGTGTACACAGTCACACCTACATATTCTTAGACTTAGTAGAGTTAAGACCAAAAGTTAAAGCAAAAGAAAATAAGCCAAATCCAGGAAGAAGGTGGTTGTCCATGGAGATGTTTGTCACTCAGCACAGCAAGATCACAAGTCTAGACTGGCCTAGATTAGCCTAGAACACAAGGTTCTAGTACTAGGGTCCTTTGGTTGGAGGGAGCTTATAGTCTCTTGGGCTAACATACGAGAACTATGCAATGTCCTTGCATTCCTTACAAGTGGAAATTATACTTCCTGTTAAATATTACTTGAGAAAAACACTTTATAGATCGAAGTGCTTTAACAATATGGGCTAATGTTATTCTGAGTATCAAATATATGTGAATTCCTTTGCTAGCTGCTGAGAGTTAAAAAGGAGTGTCATAAGCTAAAGGAACTTACACTCAGATTGCAGAGAGGATGTATATACAGCTAAAGGGGCAGCTAGGAGGCATAGGTAGAGTGTGGGGCCTACAGTCAGAAAGACCATAATTCAAATCTGGCCTCAGACACTAACTAGCCAGGTGACCCTGGGAAAGTCATTTAACCTCCTCTAGCTGCCTCAGTTCACTACCTGTAAAGCAGAGATAATCTAACTCCCAGGGTTGTTATTGGGATTAAATAAGATTATTGTAAAGCACTTAGAATAGTGCCTGACACATAGTAAGTACTATATAAATGATAGCTATTATTATCATAGCTACCAATCTAACAATTAAAGGCAATATAAAATAATTACAGACTGCCAAGTGGTGCAGTGAATAGATTGAAGGGCCTGCACTCAGAAAAACTTATCTTCCTGAGTTTAGATCTGGTCTCAGACACTTAATAGCCGTGTGACCCTGGGCAAGTCACTTAACATGGTTTGCCTCAGCTTTCTTATCTGTAAAATGAGCTGGAGAAGGAAACAGTAAACTATCCCAGTATCTTTTTAAGAGCACAGCAAACGGGGTCATAAAGAACCAGGGAAGATTGAAACAACTCGACAATTACCACAGTAAAATAAGTGGTGCAGATCATAATAATGGTATTTATAATAACAATATTACTTTAGATAAGGTTTGAGTTTTCATAAGTGTAGGGAACTTATGGTTCCCTCTACTATTACAGATCTGCAGTTGTTCCACATGTATAGTCTTAGGCTGCTGTCAGGGGATTGAGAGATTAAAAGAACTGTCCAAGGTTGCAGGATGCATTATGTCACATGATTCTGATGTAGACCAATGGTAATACAATTATAATTCCCAGTTTTACAGATAAGAAGCATGGGCTCAGAGATCTGTCCAGGCTTAAAACCATAGCCGAGACACGACTATGGGTCGCAGCAAAAGCATGACTCAAGATCTTTCGAAGGTCAAGTCGAGGGCTTTTTCCTATATAAGAGCTTAGATGAAGGAAAGATTGCTTTTTGATGAAGTCTTCACAGGCTAATAGAACTTAATGTTTGTCTAATCCAATTCCCTCACAAAGAAACTGAGGCTCAGAGACTTTATGTGACTTTTCCATGGCAACACATGTAATAAACGGAAAGGCTGGGTTTTTAAACAGTGTCACTTGAGTCCTTATTCAGAGCTGATACCATGTTAACCTGAATCATTGAAGGATGGGCAATAATTACAATTGCTCATATTTGACTCTCTTTACAAACTTGACTTCCTCAAAACAACTTTGAAGTATAGGTAATCCTTATCTTAGTAACTCTATTTAACCAAATATGGAATTGAGGATTCAAGATGTTGAGGGATTCACCAAAATCTTACATGCAATGAATGACAAAGCAGTAGGTGATTCAACAAGGCAAACATTAATTCTTGCTAGAAACAAATCACTGACTTGATTCCTAAGAGTCCTGGTGAGTGTACACACTAGTGCTTACAACTAGGTCCCCTTCACATTGCCAGTCTGACTCCTAACAGAGAAAAGATGGTCTTTTTATTTTCTATCAAAGGTGTTAGCCTGTCTAAGATTATGTTTGCTGTACTCATCTTTTTCTGTTGTGACAATCTATTAAGGAAGTCATAAAAAATTAAAAGACTTTCCCTGAGAACGTACACTATACTACTCAGTTATGCTTTGATTTCCTACTTTGTGGGTCAAACTAACCAAGATGATAAGGGAATCCAATGTGTATCCATTGCAACTTCTACTACCTTCAAATAGGTACTATATCCTGAAAATAACTCATTAAGTTTATTTTCCCCCATTGCCTCTCTTTTGGGCTGAGCATGACTTAGACCAGTCTCCTGGTAATTTAGATCCAACAGTGGAACAAAAGGAGGCATTGGTAGGTCCTTCAACAGTTAACAAAAAGTGATTGATATAGCCAAAGCAAGGGAAGGAAAATGGTAGGTATCAGAAACCCCTTGAGTTGTCTTAACTGAACAATGCTCCCATTATGACCCACCGATCAAGAATCAGAGTACCACCCCTGCTGCTGGTGTCTGCTTCATATCCAAATGATAGGCAGTGATATCAATAATCTGAGCTTGAGCCAAACAAGTATAGAGAAATGGGTCAATATCTTTTAAGGAAAAAGAAAAGAAACTAGCTTAACCTACATGGGGGAGAGGTTAGGATATTGCTCCTACCACAACCTTTTTAGCATTCAGGGAAAAATCAAACATACTCAAGGATAAGAGCCATTCTTCACCATGATAGCACATCTCACTATTAACTAATATCAGAAACCCCCCCATGCACAAATCAGGTGTTTCCATCTACAGGGTTGCTCGCTTTCTTTCTTTTGAATCAAATTGTATTGTTTTATATTTACTTAACTCTATATTGGTTGTTTATCCCCAAGCAGAGTGACCATCTCTCAGATATACTTCCAGGGCAAGAAATATTTAATTTTTTTTTTGTCTTTGTAATCCTAGCAGTTAGCTGTGTCTTTTGTATAGTAGGTGCTTAATAAAGGGTTGATGAATAGAGCAGAATCTTGCAAAGTCATGGCCGATTTCCCTAAATATCTGTATTACAGTTCTACTCATTAGATCATTCTAAAAATGTCTCTTCTATCCATTTAGGAGAGAAGAGCTCTTCAGAAGGCAAACAGGCCAGCCAGTGTAAAATATAAATAATGACCCATGGGCGTGATCATTTGGAACCTTTAATAGCTGATGGGCCATTATTTCTTCCTATCATCAATGCATCTAAAAAATGTTATACCATCACCTTGTTCAACCTCCACCATAAAATTAATTACCTTTGGATAGACCCCATTTAATTGCTCATAAAATTGATCTGACTTTTCCACTTTTATAGCAACTAGTATGTCATCAACAAAGTGCCTAGAATAAATAAGGCACTCATTATCTGTCTCTAGTTTTTAAAAAGCCACAGAATGATAATAATAGTAAGTCACGTTAATATAGTATTTCCAGGTTTATAAAAACCACTTGGCTCATATACTTGTGAGGTAAGTATTATAAACAGTATCATCCTCATTCTACAGTTGGAGAAACTGATGGCAAGGCATTTTAAGTGAAAACAATAAAAGCTCACATTTATTAAGTGTCTCCGATGTGCACGGCCCAGTGTTAGGTGATGAGGATATTAAGTATAAATAATGAATTAATCTCTACTTCCAAGAAACTTATATTCTAATGGAGAACCTAGGTAAATACATGAGTATTACCGGATAAATGTAAAGAAAATAATACACAGTATTAAGCACAACGTTGTTTGGGAAGGAGAGCTCCTAACAGCTGGGGAAATCAGGCATGCCCTTACGTAGAAGTTGTTTTGTGAACTGTATCAGAAGAAAGGAGGAGAAAGAATTGTATGAGTCTGTGATAAGGAGCTATTGAATTCCAGAATGCAGGATAGCCAGCATTTTTACAAAGCTAATGTAGGAATAATTATTGCTATTCAGTTGTTTCAGTCATGTCCAGTTCTTCATGACCTTGCTTAGGATTTTCTTGGCAAAGATGCTGGAGTGGTGTGCCAGTTCCTTCTGCCACTCATTTCCCAGATGAGGCAACTGAGGCAAACTGAGAAAAAAGAGGATTCTTCCTGATTTCAAGTCTAGCACTCTACCTAGTATGCTACATGGTTCTAGGGGACGACAATCAGATGTGTCTTGAAGAGTTACTGAAGTCTAGTATCAGAACTTACGACTGGACTGAGCGTGTAGGAGCTCTGAATCTTGGGAATCCTGAGCTGTAGGTTACAATATGATTGGTTCAGGATGTGAGGAGCTGATTTTTAACTGACAACTCCTTAGAAATACTTTCCCTCAGATATTGTGTGCTACTTTGGCATGTCTCTAATAACAAATAATAATGATAATTCTTCTTCTCCTTCTCTTCCCTCCTCCTCCTTTCCTTTGTCATTCTCTTGCTCCTTTCCTTCTCCTTCTCCTTTCTTCTCCTCCCTCTTTTCTTCCTCCTCCTTCTTCTCCTTCTTAACTATGTCTGTGTCACATCAAACATCTGGATTGTGAATCTATAGTCATAAAACTTCAAAATTCAGAGTTGTAATGGCTCTTACAAGTCATTTAATACAGCATTCCCATACTATTCTCATCACATCTGATAAGTTACTCATTCAGTGTTCACAACGATACCTTTGGGAAAGCTAAGATCTGAACTTGAGACTTACTATAAGGAAAAACAATATCATGGACAACAAATCTTTGTAACATTCAGAGCTGTCTAGAAACAGAATATATGGGGGATGGGAAGTGAATTTCCTCTCATTGGAGGCCCTCAAACAAAGGCTGGATGATCACTTGTCTCATATATTATAAGGAGCAGAAATTCTATTTCCAGTTAGGTGCTGGAGTAGATGTCCATTGAAAAATACAATATTGTGTGAACCCTTTAGTCTTTTAGTTTGAAATATAGAGCTCTTTTTTCTACACTGTATAGAAAAAAGGAAAGAAACAAACCTTTAATAAGCACCTATTATTTTCAAGTACTTTGGTAGACACTTTACAAATATCACCGCAGCTAATCCTCTGAACAGTGCTGGGAGGTGGATTGTTATCATCCCCATTTTACAGTTGAAGAAACCGAGACAGATAGACGTTAAATGATGTGCCTAGGCTCACTCAGCTAGTATCTGAATCTAATTTTGAATTCAGGTCTTCCTGACCCCAGGGCCAATGTAGCTACTTCCTATTACCTACATTTTGTATCTTCTCCAGTGCCAACAGCAGGACTCAGCACACAATAAACATTTAGCAAGCATGTTTTGAATAAAATTATATCTAATAGTTCAGGATTGCAAGTCAATAAGGAGTGTATAAAAGCCATCCCAGTTTGCCTTGGGACTGGGTTTTGGCTGCTCTCCTTTTGGCTGCAGAAAATAGGATTAACCCTGATTAGGACAGCCTTTGTGTTGACAGCAGGTATAGTGGAAGAACATCAGAACTGAATCAGAGAATCAGGATGTGAATTGTAGCTCTACCTACCCCTCACTACTTACATTACCTGGCTTAAGTCATTTTATCCCTTTACATCTCAGTTTTCCTCTTATAAAATGAAAGAGTTGGACTGAGGCTCTATCCAGCTGCAAGAGCCTATCATGGTTTACTGAATTCCTGTCTGAGAGCCTCTGCTTCAGACAGTACAGAATTGTATCCTTGAACATTATGGAGCTTGGATTTTGCATCTTCTTTTTATTGTGACCTGATATCTTATTCTACTCAGAAGGCGATCTTCCCCTGACTCACCAGATTATGGCTTCACCACCCTTTCTGGAAGGTTTATCACCTACTACCCCCGCACCTCCCACTTCAGACACAAGAGCGAAATAATAATGTTACCTCCATTCTGCCTCCTAATGAAATGTGGGAGAGAGATTAAGCTATGGCCAGCCAGGGCAGGGTGCAGTGGTCAGGTGAATAGAAAGATAAAGCAATTCATGTCTTATCAGCCTCGGAGGGAGAACATGAGCTTCTGGCAATGAAAGTAGATTAAAACCACAATAGCCCTTCTGGGGGCCCCAAACCCATCAGCTCCAGACATGACAGTCCCAGGAAGGCCAAGGAGCTGTTGAGCACCAGTTTGTCTGGTGTTCACCAGCGCTGCCCACATGGGATAAGTTACATGGTTCCTTTCCCTTTCTGCCCCTGCTCCCCCTCCCACCCCTCTATGCTGTTTTTCTACTTATTCTAAGCCCTCCCTTGTATTTTTCTTCTTGTATGTTTCTATATCTCTTTTTTCTCTTCCCTACTCTCTTTCCTCTCCCACCTTCTACTTCTATCTCAGCGGCCCCTCCTCTCTCTTTCTTTCTCCATCGCTGGTTTTTCCCCCTGCCAAACCCTAATGAATCCATTAAACATGGCAGTTCTGAGAGTGCAGTGGGAGCTATCCTTTTCTTATAGGTCTAGATTTATTTTATCTAGTGCCAGAGATTTGAGTGGGAATTAGTGGCAGCTCTCAGTTCAACGGAAGGATTACCTTTCAATTACAGTTGTCCAAAATCAAAGTTCTTTGTTAAAAGTGAGCTTCTCATCCAGTGACTATCATAATAACAAAGATAATTTGAATATCTGTTTTGTCCCAGGCACTGAAGACAAGTTCTGGGTCCAGTCCTGATACCTAAGATGCCTAAGTGGCATGTCTTTCCAACATACCACTGTGAACCCCAAAGGACAAGGACAATTTTCAGGGTGACTTGCTGAGGATTTATACCCCAAGAAAGGAGTTAGGCAAGAGACATTCTGAGGTCCTTTCTAATTGGGATTCTGTGAATCCTGTGACTTGGGTTCTAATCAAAGCTTGCCACTAAATAGCTGTGTAACCCTGGGTAAGTGCCATTCTCTTTTTGGTCCTTAATTTCTTCATTAATTGCATGGAAGCAGGGTAAGACAAGTTGATATTGAAGGTCACTTCTGACTCCAAATTTCTTCTAAAATCTTAAAGGTGTATACATACTGAAAATACAAATTATTTGTATCATGTATGTATGAATTTATTATGTTGTTACTTAATTTGCATTAGGAATGACTATTTTGTGTTATGAATACTATACAAAGTTAGATCTCTTACCTGCCCTACAATAGAATACAAGGACCAGTGGGAAGAAGTAGGATTCTCATTAGCTCATTAGAACGGGTAAGGGTAGGTCTGTGGGTTTTCTCTCTGCGTCTCTATATTTCTGTCTCTGCTTATTCCTCTTTTTCTTTCTCATGCTATGTTATAACTGTCATCTGGTACCTCATTCCTAGATGACTGGACTTGGAATTGGGGAGATTGGAGTCCAAATTCCAAACATGTTCTACTTGTGTGACCATGGAGACGTCATTTAACCTATGTGTCTGTTTCCTCATCTGATAAATGGGAATAAGGATAGCATCTACCTTTCATTATTATTGTGAGGGTAAAATGAGATAATAATTCTTAAGTGCTTTTCAAATTTTAAAGAATTATATCAGTTCCATCATGTCTTATGATTCTCTCTCTCGCATCAAATAAGATTCCTGACATGGCCCTGATTCTTTCTCTTTTCTCATCTCTGAGCATTTGCCCACACTTTATGTTTTGCCTAGACTCACACCCTCCTCATCTATGCCTCTTGAAATCCCTCTCTTCATTTGAGTCCCACTCAGGTACAATGTCCTCTACGAAGCCTTCCCTGGTTTCTGGCTCCATCCGCTGCAATTGGTTTTTGGTATTGAAACATTTCAGCACATGAGAAAGACCAGGTGCGTGATGCTAATAAAAATTACAGGTATTTCAAAGGAAAAGATGATTAACTTAAAGCCCCTGGTTCTGTAAGGGAGGGACAGAGAGAGAGGGATAAGAGAAAAAGATATATCAACACTATATATACTTGAGAGAAAAATTTATAACCAGATATCTGGAGGGAATGGGATACATCTGTATTTTAGCCAGAAAAGGAACCTTGGCTTTGGGTTAAATTATCTTTTGAGACCACAGAAGGAGGAGGTAAAATAGGAGGATCAAGGAGAAGGTAAAAGAGGAGGATCACTGGAGATGAGAGAAGTTTTCTTTATACCCAGAACAACATCCAGGACATATGAGACTCTTGGCCTCTGCTATTCCTAATTTGGTTCAGGCACACATGGATTAATCGAACAAAACAAAGAAGATGAGCATTGCGAGGGATGGGTGTAGGAAATGGGGTGAAAAGAAGGGAAAAGTATGTCTGATTGGTTTATCAACTCTAATGTGATTGGCAGGGAGGTGCCAATCAGTGAGATTGCATGGAAGATTATAGAAAAGGGAGAGGATATCAGGTTGGAGCATAGATGATCTATCCAAGAAAGACTAGGAAAAAAGAGGTTTTAGATTATACCACGACCCCAGATGAAAGGAAACTCTTCAGCTTCTTACAGGGTACTATAATTCTTTTTTTAATTTTCTCCCAATCAACATTGGGAGACATTTATAAACATTCGATTTGTAAATACATAATTTGTATTTACATGTAAATATTAAATAGGAACTGTTTATCTTTTACCCAGGAATTCTGAGGGTCTTCCCCTCCAAATTTGATTTTGTTTGTTTGTTTTATTAAAAGAGGCCATCCCAGTGAGCAACTACTTACAGAGGCATATTCACTGAATGGGTGTATATCACTCAAAGTGAGAATATGATAAGACCTTAGCCAAAAATGACCAGGGTCCCACATTGCGTCCTGAACCCATCTTAAACCCAGGCCACTGGACCCAGATGGCTCTGGAGGAGAAGGTGAGGCTAGTGTCCTTGCACAGCCATCCATCACTCAATCAAAGTCAAGTGCAAGATCTTGATGCCATCATCCTCTTCAAGAAGGAAGGACAGACGCAACAATAACCAACCATAAAAACAATGTAATTTGTAAATATGCGATTTGTAAACCTATCTATCACAGGCATCTAGACAATAAGCTCCTTAATAATAAGGACTATGCTGGTTTTCATCTTTACATCCCCAAATTCTGAGCACAGTGTCTTTTCATATAAAACCAGCTTAATCAACATGTATTGATTTGATGTGAATTCATCTCACACCCATTAAACTGCATGACAAAGGCTATAAGGCAGCATCAAGTCTCAGGCAAAAGTGTTTCCCATTTGAGAAGGAAGGATAAAATCCCAAAAAACAAAGGTATTACACTGGACAGAGAGCTAGGCTCAGGTAGCAGCAGGGTGCCTAATTGACTCTGACAATCACTTTTAAATAGACAGAGTGAACTGGAAAAATCCCCATGAGACACACATGGGAAATGAACATTTTTGGATCAGTCCAGTAACTGAATGTCAACCTAGCCTACTATAGAAGGTGGCAAGCCTGTCTTCTTCAATCTGAATTTGTGATCGTGAAAGGGTAGACTTCAAGTACATCTGGTAGAGATAAGATAGGATGCCTGAACTAATTTTCAGAAGAGATGAAGGAAGTAACCTCTTTCAGAGTACAGTATAAAATATTTCATATATTCCCTCTCCTGGAAAGAGAAAAGCAAAGCTAAATTTTACAAAACAAGCAAAAAAACAAAGAAAAAATCATTCTTTCTAGAAACTGGTCATAAGGGCACTAAAGAGTCCTCATCCTAGATTTATTCCAAGCCAGGCCTAATGGAAAGAACATGAAATGGGATTAAGCACTACGCTCAAATTGTAGATTAGTTGCTTATTAGCTATGTTATCATGGGAACCTTTTATCACTTTTATTGACTCCACAGGCCTGTCACCACAGTGCTGGAAATCACCATAGTGCATATTTTCTTTACATGGAGCCAAACAAATTAACCTAGAGTGTCTGGTCTTGGAACACTCAGTGTCACTGAATCAGTCAGTGGATTCACAAACATTAATTATGTGCATAATATGAGCTAGATGAAGTCTAGGCCCTAGAGATCAAAGGAGAAAAATAAAAGGTCCCTTGCCCCCAAGTAGTTTCTGATCTAATGAATTGTCCTATGGCTCTAGTCCAAATATTTACTCTTATTAACTTTGTGATTTTGATATTGTTTCTTCATCTGTAAACGAGATAATAAATTCTGTTTTGCCAATAGTATGGTGTTGTTTTTCTGAGGATCAGAGGAGATGATGAAGGCAAAAGTGTTTTATCAATGTAAGATTATTATACATTACTTTTTGATTATTGAAGTATTTGGTAAGCAAGCCCATGATGTGAACAAATTGACTTGCTCCCCTAGAAGGGTGTTATTGGAAAGGCCCTTGAATTTAATTTCTTAAGCACTGACATTGAAGGCGCTGTGCCTAGGAGCTGAGACTACAAAGAATAAAAGATAAGATAATCTATACCTTCACGAACTTAGAGTCTTCTGGTGTAATAATTATTTACGCAGTTGTTAGTGAAGGCAAATAATTTGAAGAGCAAGATAATCTCCTCCTTAACTGGAGGGATCCTGAAAGATTTTCCTTAGAATGTGATATTGAAGGAACCCAAGGGTTCTTAGAAGCAGAGATGAAGAGGGAGTGCAATCTAAGCAGTGTTAGAATGTCAAGTTCAGGAAAATATTAGCAGTCTAGTTTGTTTGGAATATAGAGTTCTTGAATGAGTGAAATATGAGACAAGGATAGATGGAGAGAGATTGTGCAATGCCTAAAAGCTAGAGATCATTGAACCTAATGTTTCATTTTTTTTTTTATACAACAGAAAACTAATGCCCAGAAAGAAGGAAACACTTATTAAGTGCCTACTAGGTACTAAGAGCTTTAGAAAAAATAGCTCATTTGGTCCTTACATAATCTAGGAAGATAAGTGCTATTTTACAATTAAGGAAACTGAAGTAGGCAGTGCTTAAGTGACATGCCCAGGGACACACAGGTAGTAAGTGCTTGAGGTGGAATTTTCAACTCAGTGACTAGCCCAAGATAACACAGCAAGATGATAGCATAAAAGGGAAAGCAAAGGTGGGGAAGATGCTCCTTAAGGCCACATGTGACCCTCTAGATCCTCAAGCAGGGCCCTTTGAATGAATCCAGATTTCACGGAATAAATCTCCTCAATAAAAGAATTTGTTTTGTGAACAGGTCACAGGTTGCTCATCCCTAGGCCTATTGGCTTGCAGATAATTTTTTTGTGATTCCATTTAGGATGAAAATTTTCAGCCACCTGTTGATTACAGAGAACCTAAGAGAATCAAAGGACTAAGGCACTAAGGACCACAATTTAATAATGAAAATAACTTTAATAAAGCAAAGCAAAATATAAAGGGGAGTTAGGGAAGTCCTGATAAAATCCCTGAAGTACAGGCAGGCTGTCTGAGGTGTTCTTGGTGTTGTGAGTCTGGTCTGGATAGAAATCTCACAGAGTTAGACCAGAGCAGTACTCTTTTTTTTAATCACATTTCATTGATATATTTTATTTTTATATCAACAGTAATTCCCAGTGTATCACATCTTCCCCTCTTAAGAGACATTCCCCATATCAAATAACTAAACAAAGAGGGGGAATAAATTTAGCAAAATTAACCAGTATGTGGGAAAAGTCTGACATTGCATACATTATTCCATAGTTGTGGTCTCCCATCCCTGTACATAAATGAAGGAAGTTTCCTTCTCTCTTCAGGGCCAAACTTGGTCATTATAATTTCTTAGCTGTTCAGTCCTTTCAATTGTGTCCAATTCTTCATGACCCTATTTGGGAGTTTCTTGGCAAAGATACTTGAGTGGTTTTTTGTTTCCTTTTCCAGTTCATTTTATAAATGAGGAACTAAAGGCAAACAGGGTTAAGTGACTTGCTCAGGGTCACATAGCTGGTAAGTATATGAGGCCAGATTTGAAATCAGGAAAAGTCATTCTAACTTCAGGCCCAGCACTCTATCCACTATACCACCCAACTGCCAACATTAGGTTATAATTATTTTGTTGTGCTTTACATTTATATACAATTGTAGTTCTTTTCCTTGTTCTGTATATTTTATGTCAGTACACATCTTACCTCTTACTTTTGAGAAGTATTGAGTTCTTTTTGTGTTTAGCACAGGAACTAGATCCTGTACTCAACAGTTCAGTACTTAGGCGTTAGATATAATACATGAGCTCTAATAAGGGAGTCTCAGTGACCAGGTTCAGGAAGAAGTCACTGTAAATCTTAAACATCCTGTCTCCTTACTTAATGTGCCTCATAGGCAAAATTCCTTTTGTGTTATGCCAAGTAGAGATGTTATATCCTATAGCTTGAATATGAGTTAGCCCCAAACTATAGATCAGAGGTGTCAAACTCTCCCCCAGGAGTGGATTTTGAACCATACTAGAAGGTAATTGGAAAATGTTTAACAAAATAATTAAAAATACAACACAACATAAACAATGTTAAAATGTGGTTGTCTAAGTCAATATGTAGCAGAAGGGATCCATCTCTATTTGAGTTCAACATTAATATAGATAAATGATTAAATTTTATATCACACTTTGAGATTTGCAAAACTCTTTATGTGTGCATGATTTCATTTGAACCTCACAACAACCCTTTGAGGTAGATGTCATTATTATCCTCCTTTTTAGAAGAAGAAATTGAAGCCAACGTGGTATGACTTACCTAGGGACAGTCAGTAGAGGCAGGATTCAAACTTGGGTCTTTCTTACTCTAGGTCAAACACTCTTATCTACCACTCCACTTACCTGTCCAACTTAAAGCCTTGGGAAGTGAAATGACCTGCCTATAGTCAAACCTAATGTCAGAATTAAGACTCAAACCAAGGTCCTCTGATTCTAGGTCTTATGTTCTATTTCCTAAACTACTTCCTCTTTTCTGGCATCTTCTTTCCTAATTTTTGTTGCCTGATTCTCTGGTACTCATGTCCCGCATTTTGCTTCCTAATTTCCCACAATATTGATATTAATAATACTATTTGACATATATACTTATGTATACATACATACATACATAAAGTACTTTGCAAATCTCAAAATGTTTATATAAACATTTTGAGGTTTGCACAGTACTTTACAAATGATGTCTCATTTCATCCTCAAAATAACCCTGAGAGGTAGATGCAATTATTATCTACATTTTACAGTTGAGAAACCTGAATCAGACATAGGATCAAGTGGCTTTAACATTGGTCACACAGAAATGAAGTGCCTCACCTTGGATTGGAACTCAGGTGTTCCCAACTTCTGGTCTATTATACTGGACCACCTAAGCAGTGTTTTCCCGGTTATCTTGTTACAATCCTCTGTATCTGTAAGCGCCCCAACATATACAGAAGGGCTTGCTATCACAGGTTCTTAAATCTGCATTCATAAAAGGAAAGGCAATTCTTGAGGGGTTAACAATCACTTTAATCAAGCACATGTTTCATTCCTTTAATCAAGCACATATATCATTCACCTGATTCAGGGGAGTCAGCACCCTGACCTTCAAAGAAAATATAGAGAAATCAAAAGATCAAAGATATTGCTTCCCCTGCCTGAATTCAACAGACAGTTGAACCCCAACTGTCTGACCATAGTTACCAGAGAGGGATCCTATTTTGAGTTTTGTTGTCCAGCCACTCCTCAGGACTTGGAAGTAGGGGTTCATTAGAGTCTACCTTGAGAGTGCAGGGTGGGGAGGACATACCCCCAAGAGAACTTTACTTGGGTATTTCTGTTTGGGACTGAGGAAGGAGGAGCTGGTTGCTCTCTTCTCAAAGAAAGATGTTACATTATACATATACCTTTGTGTTTGTTTAAAGCCATTTGGCCACCCTGCTAATAAGTTACTATGTTATATATTCTGCAAATGTGAACTATGTTGTATTTACTAAAGAAATGTTAATGCCTTTTCTGATACAAGTTGCCCATGTAACATGCTTAAATTACCTAGATGTGGGATTGCAAAGTATAATGCCTCTTTGTTACAGGATCCATGGTCATTTAGATTTATAAAGCCAAGAATCCTGTAAGGATGGAGTGTGATGGCAATCAATTTAGGATCTTTTGCTGTTTTTGTTTTACTAAAAGGGCCTCTGATTGAATAATGTGATTGGGGAGTATCTTTCCCACCCATTGATTGGTCTGCCCACTGTGGGAAGCTTGATTAGGAAAGTTGTTTTGTGGGAGAGTCATAAGCACCTTTTGTTTTTTCTATTGAAGCACAGAGTCAGAAGGTTTTGCCCTCTAGCTCTAAATTGTGTATAAATACTCTGAAGGTGAGATTTTACTTTGGGGCTTAGTTTTTGCAGAAAGGTTTAAGTACCAGATGAGGACTCTGGGAAGCCACTAAAGAGCCCCCTGGCTTTGAGAACCCAGATGTCAGTGCTTCCCTGTCTGGTAACTATGGTCAGACAGTTGGGGTTTAACTGTCTGTTGAATTCAGGCAGAGGAAGTCATGTCTTTTATCTTTTGATTTCTCTGTATTTTCTTTGAAGGTCAGGGTGCTGACTAACCTGAATCAGGTGAATGATATATGTGCTTGGTTAAAGGAATGAAACATGTGCTTGATTAAAGTGATTGTTAACCCCTCAAAAGTTGCCTTTCCTTTTATGAATACAGATCTAAGAACCTGTGGTATCAAGCTCTCCTGTGTATGTTGGGGTGCTTACTGATGCATACTCCTCCCCAACTGTGACATACTTAGTCAGTGTCTTCATTTTTCCAACTTTCTGTTCCTTGGTATCCCCTTCTACATGTCATGGAACTCCTCTCCTGAGGGTTCTTGGAAACCAGTCAGAGACACTGGTCTCCTCTGAATTTTTAATGAAGAAAAACTGTTCAATCCACTTCCCTCATCATGGAGCAGACTCACTTTATATGCTTCAAATATTGAAAACATTTGCATTATAACCAGGACATTTAGGATTTGGTTAATGAAGTCAGTGAGTGAGAGAGAAAGAGAGAGTTTAAGACAGAGGGTTTTTCTTGGCTGCCTGAATCACACTGTATTGTCATTTATTTCTTCTGTTAAATAGCATTGAATCTTGGAATGTTAGTGCTGGATGGGACCTTTGAACATCAACTGTTGAAACATCAATGTAGAATTTTAGATGCAGATGGGATCTTAAATATCATTTACACTAAGTACACTGACCCCAAGAGAGATTGACATGCTTTGGTCTGAAAACTAGACAATAGAAGTCAGGACTGGACTTGTGTTTGCCTAACTCCTAATCAAATGCTCTTTAAGACAGAATTACTTTTTGGTTCTGTATTAGCACAATAATGGAGGATATCTGAGGAGCAGAAGAACTCTTTAGCTGAATCGTAAGGTAGTTCTTGGTTAATCTATAGGAAAATGTAGCTTTTAAACCATTCTATCAAGATTGCACTTTCTAAAGGCTGAAGTACCCCCTTCAATATCAATGACATGACTTGTCCTTCTACATGTCTTGGACATATATGTTCCCTACATGTCTTCCCTCACCAAGTCCCTTCTTGAAGCAAGGATTTATTTATGGAAGAGTTTGTTCTATTTTAATAAGAAAAAAATTCTATTTCTACGTTTATTACTATATTGTTGTACTAAAAGCCTTTACTGACAACAATTCTGTCCTCTGGCTGATTAGCAAAATAAACACACCAGTGGACACACATAAACATTTTTAATTGAATGCATATCCACAGAGAACCACATAACTAGGGATGCCATGTATATGGAGTTAATCTTGATATTGTTGCTCAAAAAAACCCCTATTAATTCTTTTGTTTGTGCACCCCCTTTATGAATAAATTAACAGAAATTATAAGTTAATATATCTAAAACAAAATTAATTGCCCATTGATCAAGATTCTATGTTCCGCTAAAATGATTCTCAGTTAACATGACCAGTTCATTCTATTGCTGGTCGTTTTATCTATCTATCTATCTATCTATCTATCTATCTATCTATCTATCTATCTTAGTATATCTATATCTATGTCTATCTATCCATGTATCTATCTATATCTACCTCTATTTATTCAATTATCCATTAGATAGATTAAAAAAATAACTAAAATCTGTTTTCTCCCCTTTCCCCATACTTGGGAATTTAACATCCTTTTCCACCTTGATAGATGCTACCAGAAGTGATGATTTGCTGGCATAGATTTTGAGAATCCAAGACAACCCCTCCCAACCACCCCACCAAAGTGAAAGCATCAGAGGAAATATTTAGTGCAGGAATCATAATTGGATATAACACTTCAGAGTTCACAAACTGCTTTCCCATAATTATCTCATTTGATGCTTTTAATAACTGTGTAATTAAAAAATAATCTCCCATTTTAAATATTAAGAATCTAAAGATTAGAGGGGCTGCTAAGTGGCTCTGTGTGTAAAATGCCAGGCCTGGAGTCAGGAAAACTCAACTTCCTGAGTTCAAATCTGGCCTCTGACATTTACTAGCTGTGTGACTCTGGGCAAGTCCCTTGATGCTGTTTCCTTCAGTTTCCTCAACTGTAAAATGAGTGGGAGAGGGAAATGGCAAAGCACTTCACTATCTCTGCCAAGAATACCCCAATGGGGTCATGAAAGGTCAGATGTGAATAACAACCACACGTAAGGATCAGAGAGGTTAAATGATTTACTAGAGGTCACATAGCTAATAAGCAGCAGATCCAGGACCAGAATACATATTCTATGGCTACAAATAGACTGTCTTTCTCAAAGATGGCGCTGCCTGTTTCTGTGTGGATGTGTGTTCTGTAAATACATTCACCACTGCATGTCTTCCCCGAGAACATCTCTCCTATTCCATGATCTGTTTAGGACCTCAGGTAGAGGACTCTGTCTACCCAAAGAGAATCACATTTCATCCATTGACTTTAAATTATTTTTTTAGGATAATATAAGAGTGCTGATTTGTGGGCACAACTTTGAGACACAATTTTTACCCTTTTTTCAAAAACAAAACCCCGTGGATTTCTGCCAAATGCATAAACTGCAAGGGAAAATGTCTATAAGTGAGAGAAGATTTGCAAACTTGGGTTGACATCTGGTGACAGCTTATGTATTAAAATCTGTCTCTGAATCATTTTTTCTTCTATTTGAGTCACTCTGTGTGTATGTGGAGGGGGGGGGCACATACATATGCTTGTATCAACAGCCAGGTGGAAAACCACATCTGGATAGAATAGAATGTTATGGGAAATTTTCAGATGAAATCTAAATGGATGTCTCCTTCTCA
The DNA here is from genome assembly GCA_023548195.1 of Bettongia penicillata ogilbyi. Taxonomy (NCBI): domain Eukaryota; kingdom Metazoa; phylum Chordata; class Mammalia; order Diprotodontia; family Potoroidae; genus Bettongia; species Bettongia penicillata. The sequence continues at coordinate 2,936,533 of JAJHZJ010000426.1, forward strand.
GTCCAATCAATAGGATTACACCAGAGATTTGAGCTTCTTGATCTATCTCATGTCTTGACAAAAATTAACCTTGATTTTTATTTCTAAGCAACAATGCTATTTACCAGTATTTGAAAAAAGTTCCTTCCCATAAGATTCCCCAAACCCTTCTTGTCTTAAGTCACTAATAATACGTGGACAAGCCCAGTGAACTTGAAGGAGGCAGAGTGATTGCCTTTCTTTGAAAATGTTGAATCTATTGATTATAGTCTGACTCCCCAGGCTGGTTTTCAGGAGTCAGCGTTGTGCCTTCCTTGCAAATGATGACCCTAGAGATCAATCAATAGGATGATCAGCTTATGGCCTGTTCTCACTTGTTGCTTGACAAAGTCTCTTTGAATCATGAACCTGAAAGAAGCATGCTCAAGTGATAGAACTGAGAAGTCTTGGGGCTTGATTCCTGACCTTGCTTCCCTCTTATTTCTCTGACTGGTCTGGCTAAGTTTATTCCTCAAGAATGCTTTAATTCTTATCCCTATGCAGAGATTTAAATACTTTAAAAAGTGGCATAGACAGGAGCTGTAAATTGCTTTATATTTCTGAGCCTCAGTGCTCTCAGTAAATGAGCATATTTGATCTACCATGTTCACAGGGTAGTTATGAAAAAACAGGATGTAAGGTGTGTTCAGGGAAGATTAATACTTCTGCTGTGATGGCTGTTGAGCCCTTTTCAGGACTTCTTTCCCCTCTGGTGTCCACCTGATCCACCCAACTCTCACCTGTGTCTCTAAGAAGCTGTAGCATGCGCAGTGGCCACAACCCAAAAAACCCTTTTGGCAGACAGGTTGAAAGCAACCCAGGGGGTCTGAAGCCTGTTGGTGGGTAGGGGGGTATCTACCCCAAGAATATGAAGACTTCCTGTGGTGGAATGGGCGCAAGGGACAAATTTGTTCCAATGGCCATGGAGGCAACTGTGGAGCTCTTGGAGTTTGCTTAGACATCTAAAACAACAAGGTCATCCATTTTATCTTGAGCCATCATCACTTGTCTTGACTCTGCCTGCCACTGGACTATGATAACTCTGAAAAAGAGAATGAGGCTGATGACTTCATTCAGTTCTGCCTCACTTAAATCCAATTTACACATGAATGAAAAGACATCGCCCATACCATTTTGCAATTTTTATCTATCTCAAAGTCCTGTGCTAACAGTCAAATGATGAAGCAGCAGATGTGAATCCACTGGGAGCTGTAGTCACAACCTTGCACACAGGCAGTTCAGGCTATAAGGTCCTCTTCTTATGAGAAGCAGCAGTGGGATTCAGCAGACCCCTGGGTATCTGAGCAGCATTTAAAGGATTGTGCTGTTCACCTCCTGGTGTGAAGAACAGGTTAGAAAAGGTACCATAAAAATTATCTGTTTACCACCCCTGGCCTAATTACTACAGGAGTCAAGGATTTCTTTCTGTGGTCAAAATGCAAATATATATATATATATATATATATATATATATATATATATATACACGTATATACACATATATACATATATATATATATATATATATATATATATATATATATATATATACATACAAAAACTTTTGCAAAGATGATTACATTCACCATCGGTATATGGAATGTGCATACACTTAGAGAACAACACAAAATCCAGTAGACCTGGAAGATGAACAGCTCTTGATGTGAGAGAAATCAGCAGGTATGACATTCAAAATAGCAGCCCTGAGTGAAACAAGGCTGGGAAACGAAGGCCAGTTTACTGAAGTCAGAGCTGGATAAGTATTATTCTAGAGTGGCCATAGCAAAGGGAGCACCATGAGGCTAGTATAGATTTTGCAATCAAAACTGATCTATTCAACAAGCTTGTACATTTACCAAAAGGAGTGACTGACAGGCTTATGACAATACAATTGCCACTTGCATGAAAATGCCATGTCACCGTCATCAGTACCTATGCTCTCACTATGCTGAACCCTGATAAAGTCAAAAATTTTATGAAGACTTGGAGACCTTTATCATCAATGTACCAAAAAAGGACAAGTTTATAATTCTGAATGACTTTAATGGTAGAGTAGGCTCAGACCACCACACATGGCCAGCTGTCTTTGGGAGGAATGTAGTCGGAAATAACAACAATCACTTACTCCTGAAGACTCTCAAAATCTCATCACCCGCACTGTTTTCTATTTACCTAAATGCAATAGAACTTCATGGAAACATCCTTGCAGCAAACATTGGCATTTAATAGATTATGTGATTGTAAGGAGAGAGAGAGAGAGAGGATATGAGAGTGATGAAGGCAATGTGTGGTACACAGTGCCAGACTGATCATAGACTTATCCTCTCTAAGTTAAATATTCACATTCAAGAAAAGAAGTGGCCCCAAGGCAAAATGACTACCAGAAGAATTAATTTCAACAGATTAGAACTCTTCTCTGAGTGGGACCAGGTTTTTGCTAACTTGGAGGTAAAGTTGAGCCAACACAGGGTTGACAACAATGGAGTAGAAAAAGACTGGACAACTTGCAGAAATTAGGTTTATAGTACTACATTTGTTTATTTGGGTCAGAACATTCACAAACATTGGAAATTGTTTGACAAAAATGATGGGCAGTTCCAAGAGCTGCTAAATGAAAAAACGAGAACTTCACAGGATTTACCAGAAGGATAGTTCATCTAGAACTAAGAAGGCAGCATTTAATGCAATCAAAAGGAAAGTATAAGCAAAGCTTAGAGAGATGCAGGATTCTTGGCTCAATAAGAAGGCAGATGAAATTTTGTTTTATTTTTATAGCAGCAATCCAAAGTGCTTTTATGATGCCCTGAAGACTATTTATGGGCCAAAGATCTATGGTGCATCTCAACTGCTCAATGCTGATGGAGCCATATTGATTAATGATATCATCCTAGAGAGATGGGATGAACACATCCATAGTGTTCTCAAAAGACTGTCATCAATTGATGCTGAAGTCACCGACCATATACCTCAGGTTGAAGTCAATCCCTCCTTAGTTGAACATCCAACTGAAGAAGAGGTTTTGAATGCCATTAGACTCCTTTTGTATGATAAAGCACCTGATGCTGATTCTATTCCAGGTGAGATTTACAAGGCCAGAGTGGGGAAGTGGGGTGGGGGGGAGGGGATGGTGTCCATTCCTCATTTAAAAACTGACTGAAATTTTCTGGGTTATATGGCAAGAGGAGGTGATCCCCTCAGGAGTTCAAAGATGGGTTCATTGTCCATCTCTATAAAGGTTAAAGGAAATAGATGGTCCTGTGACAATCATGGGGGGGGGCACAGTTTTCTCTTAATTCTTCCTGGCAAGATTCTTGCCAGTCCTTCTTAATAGGATGATCCTTCACCTGGAAGATGGTTATCTACCTGAGAGCCAATATAGCTTAAGAAAGAGCCAAGGTAGAGTTGATATGGTGTTTGCTGCCCAACAATTCCAGGAGAAAATCCAAGAGCAGACAAGAAGTCTGTACACATGTTAGTAGATCTGTCTAAGGCCTTTGGTACTGTCAGTCTTGAGGGCTTATGGAAAATTATGTCAAAATTTAGTTGCCTGCAGAAGTTCATCAGTATTGTATGTCAATTTCACAGCGGCCTGCTTGCCAGGTTCTGGATAATTGATGATGCTCCTGTGCTTTTCCAGTGACCAATGGAGCGATACAGGGCTGTGTGCTTGCTCTCATGCTTTTCAGCATGATGTTTTCAGCTATGTAGTCAAATGCCTTCAATGAGGACAAACACTGCATCAAGGTCGGCTACTGCACTGATGGTAAATCTTTCTACTTGAAAAGGCTACAAGCCAAGACTAAAGTTAAGGGATTGACGGTGCATAATTTTTTCTTTGCAGATGATGGTGCACTCAGTACAGCCTCTGAAGCTGATATGCAATAAAGTATGGATTGATTCTCTGCTGCTTGTGCTAATTTTAGCCTAACAATTAGCACCAAGAAAACACAGGTGCTTCATCAGTCAGCACCGCACCATCCATATGTGGAACAATCAGTTACAGCAAATGGAGAAGTTTTGAATAGTGTGGATAAGTTCTTACCTTAGCAGTATACTTTCCAGGGAGGTACACATTGGTAATGATATTGAACACATACATTTCCAGAGCTAGCTCAGTGTATGGGATGCTCTAAAGAAAAGTGTGGGAAAGAAAATGTTTTAGACTGCCTACCAAACTGAAGGTCTACAGAGCTGTTGTGCTGACCTCACTGTTGTATATCTGTGAAACTTGGATGACACACAAGCACCATGCCAGGAAACTGAATTGCTTCCATCTAAATTGCCTTAGGAAGATTCTGAAGATCACCTGGTAGGATAAAATACCAGACATTGAGGTTCCTTTCTTGAACTAAACTGTCGAACATTCAAACTCTACTGCAGAGAGAGCAACTCCGGGGGGCTGGCTATGTTGTTCAAATGAGAAATGTATGCTTGTCTAAAAGACTATTCACACAGGGTAAGTGCTCATATGGTGGCCAGAAGAAGCAATATAAGGACACTCTCAGGGTTTCTCTTAAGGACTCTGGAAATTGATAGTGTGACATGGGAAACATTGGCACCGGACTACTCAGCACGACGTGCCCACATCAAAGAAGGTGCTGTGCTCTATAAGCTAAGCAGAACTGAAGGAGCGCAAAAGAAACACAAGATACACAAATATAGAAAATCCACACCAGATGTTCACATGGACTATTTGTGCCTGATCTGTGGTAGGACATTCTGAGCTAATATTAATCTGATCAGCCACAGTCAAACACACTGTAACATAGTGATGTCATTTTGGTACTCTTTGAGAATAAAGGACTTCAGCCATGAGGAAAACAACTTGCATATATGAAAATTTGGCATAAATATGGGATGTTATTTTCTGTCTTTGTTGAAGAAGTTTCACTGAGGACCTAATTATTTATATTTATGAATCCTGACACTGATCAACTATGATGAGGATCTTGGCTTGCCCCTATCTTTGTCTAATTGATTTTACCTCCCCTAATATCTCTTACATATTTCCTCTTCTCACTCACACTTTCCACTCACACAATTGACCACTTTAGTTTGGGCCTTTATTACCTTTTTCTGATACTATAGTAACCTCATATTAGGTCTCTATGCCTCACATCTTTCCAAGTTTCAATCCGTTGTCCACCCAGCTGCCAAAAGAATTTTCCCAGAGTACAGATTTGACCTTGTCACTCACTTGCCAAATCACATCCTGTGGTCCTCTGTTGAATTAAGATCAATACAAATTCCATTGTTTAGCATTTAAAGTCCTTTACAACTCAGCTACAACTTACCTTTTCAAGTTGTGTAATAAGCCCCAACCTCCCCTTCCTCTGGCTGGTTCCATTTTTGAGAAAGATACCCAAGTAGTCCATGTTTTTCTTCTTCTCCAGAATCTACTCCTGATTCAGGTCCCTTCCTTATCCTTTATGTATATTTTTCCCCCATTATGCTTTTTGCCCTGAGAGACATGGAACTGTTTTTCTTTCTGCTTGTATTTGTATTTTCAATGCTTAGCATAGTGCCCAGCAGAAAGTAAGCACTTAATACATGCTTGTGGATGGCTTCTATCCTCAAATTTTTGAAAGACCATAATATGGAAGAGACACAAAAGTTGTTCTGCTTCTTCTTGACATTAGAACTCAGGGCCGCATGTGTAAGTTGCAGAGAGCTAAGTATCTACTCAACATTTTAAATTCGATGAATTTTTATTAAGTGCTGATTACACATAAGGCACTGTATGAGGCATAAACCATACGTAGAAAAAAGCAAAATGATTTCTGCTGAGTTCAAGGACTTACAACACATACAAATAAGCAAAATCAGGGTAATTTGAGAAAGGAAGGAATACTCAGCTCTGAGAGGGATCAAGCAAGGGAACAATTGCCAATAATCAGCACTGCTGATGATAAACACTACTTGACTGACTCATCAGGTAATGAGTTCTCCATCATTATGAATCTTCAAACAGAGTGTAGAAAATCACTAATAGAGGATGTTATAGATGGAATCCCTGCTTAGGTTCCTTGAGCTAAATAATTGCAGAAGTCTCTTCTATCTCTTGTACTCTAATATTAGCCAAGTTCAGAAAGTCTGGCCTTCTAAAGCTTGGCCTCAGCAAATAATAAAACCATTTATTGAGGCTTAGAGTGATTGGGAGCTTTAGTGGAGGAGCACTCACTCCGATTAAATCACAGACCCTTTGATTTAGGAAATAATAATAATTTAAGAAATAATAGTGATGATGGCAATAATGGCACTATCAACATCGTTACATTTATATAATGTTTACTATGTGCCAGACACTTTACAATCATTATCTTATTTGATCCACTCAACAACTCTGGGAAGCAGGTACTGTCATTAGTTTCATTTGACAGACGAAGAAATCAAGAAATACAGAGGTTAAGTGATCAGTGTCATACAGCTAGTAAGTATCTGAGACTGGATTTGAATTTAAGGCCTCCTAATTCCAGACTCCGTGCTCTATCCACTGAACCATCACCACCACCACCACCACCATCACCACCATCACCATCACCCATGCACTAGTCTGTTGTTAGTGGAGGAATAAAATCTTTGTCAAGTTTTCCACGGACTGTATTTGGAAGAAATTTCATACAAACAAACCCTACAAACTTATCATTATTATTATTTTAGAGGGGGTAGTGATGCTTTGTTTTGGGTAATAGCAGATATTACTAAAAGGAAACCATTTACTTCCAGATTCTGTCGAAGCTAGTGATTCTGAAAGAACATTGCATGAATGTTTCCATGAAATTTTAGATGTTATTGCATATCAAAGGAAATTCATAAATAATTTTGTTTAATGTAAATTTTACTTTCTCAATATACAGAGCATGTTAAGTAGTCTTTATAAAATAAAGTAGTCTTTATAAAGTAAGCAAAACTTTACTATTACATATATGAAATAACCTTAGAATATGGTCAGACATTGAACTTACAAAGAACGGAATAACAATGACCTCTAGTATCTTAGGATAATTTTGCATGTGATCTCCTAATGCTTATAGTATTTCCAAATTAAACATGTGCCTCAATTTCTGACAGTGAATGAAGAATGATTAGCAATGGGCAAAGCAAAGCGTTTGATAGCCATTGACCTAAGCTACATGTCCAGCAGTGACACAACCATTGACCAAATGTAATGAATGGGACTTTTGCTCCTGCGTGTTTCTGGGGCCACCAAGAATGGGGGTGCATTTGCCCTTTATAACATTCCCACTCCTGATTGTAGCTTTGATGACTGGAGAAGGTAGTGAAACTTTCTACACTCTGAGACCTAACCCAATCTGTAATGCTGTGAATTACCTCTGGACCCTGGCCCTGACCATCCCCATTGTAACTTAAATATATTAAAATCTAATCTGCTCAGGTACGAAAGATATCTAACCGAACTGTGCAGAGTGCATTGAGACATAGAGGGAAAAAATAGGAGTTTTTTGATAGAACATTCAAACTATAGGGAGACAGAGCATAATTTTTCAGGGGTGGAAGGGGCTTCAGAAAAGACCATGATGAAAGTGACCGTACAGGTGAGCTAATCCATTTGTGTGATTTCACGGAGGAGAAAACTGAAGTGCAGAGAGTTGAAGTGATTTTCTCAGGACACAACTAGTTAGTAATAACACTAGGAATGGAACCCAGGGCCTGTTCTCTTCCATGACCACAGCACACATTGTTTTGCTTCTGGCAAATCTTCTCATTACCAGAATGTTATACAGGAAAGATGCTCTCCCTGTGAGAAGACTCTCAGAGAAGAGATCTGTAAATAAAGCTGAAATTTACACTTGCTGATGGCAGCCTTGACAACATCCTGCACGACCCTAATTTGAAAGAGAGTTATTGGATAAATACTTCTCGTGTTATTCAAACAACAGCATGTCTCCAGTACGACAGGCTCACATGTTCCAGAAATAGTGATAATAACAGCACCAACCTTCCCCAGGGACCTGAAATGAAGCATCAGTAATGAGAGGGGGAGGATTTCTAAGTACCCTGTTGAAGCCTCAGTTTACTGCAGACTTTGTAAATGGTGTCTAGTAAATGTCATAGGAAAATCCCAGGGACTGTCTCTTTCTCTAGAAATAAGAATTTAACCAGAACTATACCTGCATAGTACAGGCCATCATTCTGGCTGATCCCTCAGCAAAGCAGAAAATCCAGTTTATGATTATCTCCTAAGTACATCTGTCTGATCAGAGAATTGAGGGATAATCAGATCACAACATCCTAGAGCTCTAAGAATCTCAGAGACCATCAAGTCTGACTCTTTCATGTTACTAAGGAGGAAACAGAAGCCCAGAGAAGGAGAAGGAATTTAAAGTTATTCAGTGACAATGAGTTAGTAGCAGAGATGGGTCAAATATAATAGTTTTCTGATTTCAAATTGTACTGGATTGGAAATCATGATGGATGCATGTTGGAGATAAGACTGTGATGTTTAAAAAGTTCAAGAGATAGTTTTTGGGTAAGTAATGTTTTTATTAATAATAATTACTATTATTAATCATTTGATTAATAATGCTAGCTAGCATTTTATTAATAAAAAGGAATGGTTATAAATGACTCATGGTGGTGGGCTCACAGTATATATGCTCTTGAAAGAGTGAGTGTTCCTCAGGGTGACAATTAATTCTGATTGGTTAACAATTTAATAAATAAACAGCAAATGTGTTGTTTAGGGAAGTAGTGAGTCCTCTCTCACTGTAGGCCTTCACATGAAAAGATGCATGACCATTTACTTGTTGGGTCAACTGTAGTATGGAGATTATTTTATATACGTTTGACTATATATATTCTGTGATACTATAATTCTAGGGTAATAAATACTCGTAATACTCACCTTAGAGGCTTGTTGTGATGAGAGTTCTTTGTATACTTTTTTTTAAAATGATATACATGTAAATTATTTTTCATTTAGCTACAGCACGCTGCTTTCATCAGGATTTCCCTTTATCATACTGGTTTGCTCAAATGATTTTTCTGGGATAAGGGAACTCAGGGATTTTAGAGAGAAATAATATTAATAATATCACATTTTAATGACATCCATAGTTTCACCGTTATGGGTCCACTTTTCAAAGACACAGATAATGAATGTCCCCAGGCTTTTGTGTGTTTTGTGACTTGCTGAAGTCAAGAAGATTTATCACCTGGGGGTGAACTTTGTGGTGAGGAACCCCTCCAAACTTAGGCTAAGCTATGCCAGGCTAGACTAGTCTCACAATAGATATATTCTCTATTGTTTGAGCTCCTAATTAAAAGTTTTTCTACCTTGGTAGGACCAAGTTGGGCAGATACCATGGTGTCAGAGGTTCATGTGTTAGAGCTAAGAAAATAGGCATTTAGAGACTTCCCTATGGTTGCCTAGCTGGGAAGTTGCAAAGCAAATGTATCTCATCTGTATATTGGCCTTATGACTAGATTTGGCATCAGAGACCTCCTGAGTTGAAATTCTAGCATTCTTAATGACTGTTTCTCAGATTGTGGAGAAGTTACTTTAGTCAGTAAGTCTTGGTACTCTGCTAAACATTGGGCATACAAAGAAAAAAAGAAGTCCCTGTACTCAAAAAAGATTATCTTCTATTGAAGCTTATGTTACCTTTCTAGCTCTCAGTGCCCTCCTTTATAAAAGGAGGGTGTTTAATTATATAATTTCCAAAATTCCTTCCACTAATCCTATGACTTGCAAGTATTTGTGCTCTGCTTGGACTCAGTGGAGCATTCAGGCATCCGTATATGCCATGATCAAAAGGCAGAAGAACAACTTCAGAAGAGGCCATTCCTATTCTTACTTCCTATTATACATAGCGTGGAATCCTGTATGTGGATGTTGTGGCTTTCTACATTATCTTCCTAGCTAACTTATTAATTTTATTCTAACCACAGTCCAATACCATCTACTCCAGTCACAGCAGTTACCCCATTGTCCCATGAAACATTCCTACTCATTCTATTCTCTGGGCCTTTGCTCATGGTGCTCTCTTCTACCAGAATGCACTTCCATATATGCAGAATCCAAATCAAACAATCACAAATTCACACTTAGAAGGGATCCTAAAATTAGTATTTGCCAGACTAGGACTTGAATTCAGATTATCTTAACATTGAGGCCAACATTGTCTGAGTGATAAGACACCCCTGTTCGTTTTTCTCATTTATTCTCTGAATCCTGCCTTGTAAACTAGTTGAGGTCTATAGGTCAATGGTCTGAAAGTAACGGAATAGCAGCCGTTCATGGAATGACTCAGGTTCTGAACCACTAGTAACTGCTGTTCGTTATAGCATCATAGAAAGAGCAGCAGGATTTGAATTTTTAAGTGTTCATCCATTGTTTTTTCTTGTTCTACCCACTAAAATTAAATTTAACAAGTCTGATTCTTCTTCCCTCTCACCTTTCTACTGCCCTTCAAATATTTGTAAATTGTCCCAGCGTTTGGAAACACATCCAGCCACTATGATAATAGGCACCCAGATAGCATAGTGGAGCGAGTACTAGCTTGGAACAAAGAAAACCCGTTCAAATTTTGTCACTAGCTCTCTCTAGATATTCACCCCAGGCAAATCACTTAACCTTTTCTAGCCTCAGTTTCTAATGTGTTAAATTGGGGTAATGATATAACCTGCCTCAAAGAGTTGTTGCAAGGATCAAGCAATATAACAAATGGCAAGCATTTTGTAAATCTTAAAATATTATATAAATGGTAACTGTTATTATCAGTTCTGTTCCACATACTTGGACAGTTCCCTTAAACTCATTTGTTCCATTAATGCTTCAGTTGGACCTGTGATCTCATTAATACTGCTATTACCTTCAATCTTCCAGATTCTAATTCATTGACACTTGAGCATCCTGTAAAATGTGATCTTCTTAATAGAAATGACCCTGAAGAAGATTCATTGGCCACCTACTTTCTACTTCATCCTAAGGACAACTGAGCCTTTCCATCTGAGTTACATCAGAGACTTCCTTTATGTGTTATCTCTTATTAGAATGGAAGAGCCTTGACAGCAAGCACTGTTTTGCTTTGTAATTTATATCCACAGACAGAGATAAATGTTTTGCACTTATGCACTTAATAAGTATCTTTCATTTATTTATCCAGTTAGTCCAATCCATAAATGAACAAGAATTCCTCATAAAAGATACATGTCAAGTACCCATGTAGACTTTGATTAAATGACTTCCAGTTATGCAAGACCCAGAACATTTTAAGGCAGCTCACTCTGCTTTGGGATAGCACTAATTATTAGGGAGTCTTCCCCTCTGATATGCCCTCTTCCTTTTTATTTTAATCCATTGATTCTTCTTCTGTGTGAAATCTCTTTAAATACTTGCAGACAGCATTGATTTCTCACCCTTGGTTTTTATCATTATTGGGTTTCTTTCAAGTTACCCTCAAATTCTGTGAATTCAAGACCCTTCACCATCCTTGCTACCTTGCTCTGGATGTTCTCTGGCTTATCATTTTCCTTCCTACATTGCATCCCTTAGAACTCAACACAGAACCCATAGAAAATTGGTCCGAGCAGGATGGATTATAATTGTACTATCAACTCCCTAGCCTTACATACAGTGAATCTTAAGGCAGACCAAGGTATAATTAGCTTTTGAAGTTATCATATCTCACTGTATATTCATTTTAATTTTGAAATCCATTAAAATACCCCATTTTTAGATGTGTAGACATACCTTCATCTTCTTATATTTGCAAAGTTCATTTGTACATTATATTATATGATTTAACTTAGGTAAGGAGTAGTATTCCTACAGTAATTACAATAACTCTGCAATGTTTCAGAATACTCTTCACCATGCTATCTGGGCAGCTAGTGGTTCAGTGGATACAGTGACAAGTCTGGAGTCAGGAAGACTCTTTTTTGTGAGTTTGGATCTGGCTTCAGACACTTACTAGCTCTGTGGCAAGTCACTTAACCCTATTCGCCTCAGTTTCTCATCTGTAAAATGAGTTGGAGAAGGAAATGGCAAACCACTCCAGTATTTTTGACAAGAAAACCCCAAATGGGGTCATAAAGAGTTGAACACAACTGAAAAATGACTCATCAAATATGACTTAACAATGTGTAGTAATCCCTTCCAGGTTAATCTGTAAATTGATACAGATGTTATCTTTGCCTTAATCCAAGCCGTTAATAAAACTATGATAGCACAGAACCAAGTTCAAAGGTAGGCCATCCCACAGGAGGCCTCCTTCTAAGTTCACAGTCAACTACTACTGACTATACTCTCCATTTAGCTAGTTCAGTATCCACCTAATTGTCACAAGCAGATCTTTCTGATTTTCCAAAAGAATAACATTAGAGACTTCTATCAAACAGTTCACTAAGATCTAAGTAAGGTATGTCTACTGGGTTTCCTTTGATCCACCCTACATACACCTAAAAGGCAGCGTAGTTAGTCTATCAAGAGTTTTCTTGAGGAAACCATGCTAGCTCTCTGTAATCCCAACTCTTATTCTAGATGTACATTGATTATTCATTTAATAATCTAGTCTAGATATTTTTTTCCATGAATAGAAGTCATGCCCAAAGGCTGAACAGTTTGCAGACTCTGTTTTCATGATGTCATTAAAATTGAGAATATGTGAGCATTTGTCCTCCCTCCAATCTGGTATACCTCTCCTGCTCTCCATGTGTTTTCCAGGATTATTGATGATAACTGTAGGTTCTTTTAGTGCTTGAATAGGTACTTCAGCTGTCGTTGGTAACTTGAATTCATCAAGGGAGACAAGTAGTGGGAGAAGTACTGGATTGGAATTCAAAGGCTCAACTCCTGTCTCTGTCAGATTACTCACTGGATGACTTTGGGGCCTCAGTTTCCTCATCACTAAACTGAAATAGATGTACTAGATCAAGTTCAAGGGCTTTGGGGGCTAAGTCTATAGAGCATGGTTCAGAGAAAGAATAGGTTGGCTTCTCTGGACTAACATTCTACTGGTGAAGTTGGCATAGGTTGGATTCTCTGCACTAACATTCTACTGGTGAAGTTGGCATAGGTTGGATTTTCTGGACTAACATTCTATTGGTGAAGTTGGCATAGGAAGAATGGGGAAAATTTCTCATTCTCTCCTCACTCACCTTGTGTTTCTATTGTTATTTAGTCAGTCAGTTGGCTGTTCAGCTGTTTTTCAGACATGTCTCACTCTTTGTGACCCCCTTGGGGGTTTTCTTAGCAAAGATACCAGGGTGGTTTGCCATTTCCTTCTCCAGCTCCTTTTATGGATGAGACACTGAAGAAAACAAGGCCTTGCCCAAGGTCATACAGCCAGTAAACATCTGAGGCCTGACTTGAACTCAGTTCCTTCTGATTCCAGGACAAGCACTCTACCCATTGTACCACCTAGCTGCTCCTTACCTTCTATATTAAATTCCTATGAGCCATCTCTATTTTACTAATTTAAGTCAATTTGCCAGTCATTTATTAAATATTCATTATGTAGAAGACATTGTACAAGGCACTGACAATAGAAAGACAGGATAAACAAAAATAGTCCCTTATCTCTAGGAGGGGAAAAATAAAATGAACAAACAAAATTTGTTAAATGCCTACCATACATCAGGAATAGTGTCTACCTGTTTTACAAATGTTATCTCTTTTGATCCTCAAAGAAACCCTGAGAGATAGATGCTTTTTTTATCTCCATTTTGCCAAAAAGGAAACTGAGGCACAGAGAGGTTAAATGATTTATCTAGACTCACACATCTAATGAGTGTGTCTTTCTGACTTCAGATTTGGAGCAATGTAGCTGTCTCTTACATTCTACAGTCCTGTCCAGATTTCAAAGAAAGATACAAGAAGTAAAATAAGAGTTAAGAATCTCTAATTTTTCTACATTATCATTTATTTCCCTGAATATGTATCAAACAATATTCTTATTCTTTAACAGCCTCAACTCCCCTCTCTGTATAGAGTCTAAAATTATAAAAACAGAAAAAAAACCCTAAATCCACACTTTTTCATTGTCCTTATTTTTACTCACCAGTGACAGAGTGATGGGGCTTGGCTCCCTAAAAGGATCATATTTTTGAAAGCAACACAATCCTTGAATTTTCCCATACCTCTACCTAAGGCAACTTGTTCACCCCAGCCCATCTAGATCACCTAATTACTTTATTTGAAAGTCTCTTACAGTTGCACTTGGCCCACTCTAGACTGCTTACTTCTCCTTAATCCCATCTAGATGCACTGTCCCATTTTGTATATAAGCAACTGTGTCATCCCCATTAAGTCGCAGGTTCACTAGGAACCCTGCCTGCTTCCATTGTTATGACAATAAACCTTGTGTTTGTCCTTCCTTTCTCCAAGAGGACCATGACATAAAGATGATGACATGAATGGCAGTTGACTTTGATTTGAGTGAGGGAGGGCTGTGCAAGGTCACCAACCTCATGTTCTTCTCCTGAGTCATCTGGATCCAGCGGCCTGATATTCATCAGGAGGGCTGGAGTTGGCCCAAGATACAATGTGAGACCTTGGCCCTCACTCACTTTGACTGAGATTCACCCATTCAATGAATAAGGCTTCCTTAAGTCGTTTCTCAAGGGATGGCCCCTGCCTTAATCAAAAAAAAAAAATTCAGACTGGGAGAAGAACCTCAGAGTTTCTGGGTAAAAGAGAAACAATTCCTATTTAGTATTTAAATAAACCTTATCGTTTGACTGGAAGAAGGTTTGAGTTGTGAATTACTTTCAGGCAGATGCCACCCTATAACCTTATATTTTGGGGTTCCCAGCAACCCCAAACCACATCACAGACCCAACTCATTCTGAGCTCTAGCACTGATAGCCCTATTCTTATAAAATGACATCACCCTTTCTTATCATCTTCTGTTGCCTGGCCCTGACTCCATTTCCTGTACATGTCTTTTAAAATGAAATTCCTCTTTATGCATGTTAATCTCTTTGGACAACGGCCCTCTTTTCTCTTCACTGGCATTGTTTCTCTTTGTGCTTTGAGAATTCCTTTCTTAAAGGCTTTCCTGTTCTTCCTCTGTTGATTTCTGTAAAATGTTATCATCTGTAGGATCTTACCTTTCCTCTCACTGAACCAGTAGAAATGTGTCCTCTCAAAATTGGCAGTGTCTGTTAGTAGATGCATAGCCCGCTTCTTCTATTAAAAAAAACAAAAACAAAAAGAAGCAAAACTCCAAGCCTCTAAATTGGAGAGGCTATTTTCCCTAGGTTTTCATCATTTGTACCCCAGAGGCTGGTTCCTCCATATTATTGGGAATCAGAGAATCAGATCTAGGATAATAATTCCCTTAGTTGACTCCTCTGCATTTGGAAGGATATAAAGTAATTAACACTGAATACTAGCTAGTTTAAGAACTGTATCTCCTCTGAATCCTTTCCTGGCTATTCAATGCTTGATCTCCATCCCCTGTAAATGAAAGTACTTGCAAAGAGAATCAGAATATCAAAGCTAGAAGAAAGCATAGAAATAGGCTAAGTCACTCTATGCATTTGACAAGTAAGGGAACTGAGGCCCAGGAAGGCAGAGAATTACTGAATAACACACCACAATTATTGAAAGAAAATGTGTGTTAGTAGCAACAACTACCCTTTTATGGGGATTTAAAATTTATAACATAATCTTAATCATGGCAAACATAGATGGTAGTGCAAATATACTCATTTTACAGAAAAGTAAACTGAGACCCAGAATAAGAAACTGACTTACTCAGGATTACACAAGGAGTGTCAGAGTCAGAATCTGAATTCAAGTCATATCTGACCCTAAATTAGATTTTCTTACAACTGTCTCTGTTAGATCCCAGATCTTGTGATTTCTGATATATTTCTTCTAAGGATCTTGTTAGCACTTACTGACTTACTATTTTGTAATGTTCATCTCCAATAAATTCTTTGTTCAGTACTTATTTAATTTTGATTTTTCCATGGCAAGGGCAGTAGAAGGCAACCTTTATTACATTCCACACTAATCTGTGAAGGTTTTGGGTGTGGGTCTAACAATGAATTGGTATCCATTATCACAGATCCAACTAAGTGCAGATAGATTCATTTTTGGAAGATTGGTCAAAATTTTTTTGACGAATACAATTCATGCAGTTTATCTATTCATTTTCAGTTAATTTCAGTTGAATACACTAGATATTTGTCAAGGATGTACTACATGCAAGTCATTGTGCTAGATAGTAAAGAAACAGACAAAAGAACACTTCCCTATCCTCAAAGCACTTATGTCATACTGGTAGTAGAGTAGGAAATACCAAAGGACCATATATATGCCAATACAACATGTTTTGAGAAGGAAGACAGAACTAAAAAACATGGGATTCAGGAAAGATTTCACGAAGAAAGTTGCTCTTTGAGCCTTAAAGGAAGTTAAGAATTCTAAGAGATTAATGTAAGAAGAAAATATTTTCTAGACGTAGGGTATGGAAAATGAGAAGATACAGAGACTGGAGGTTGTATTATTAGGTATGAGATTGATAGGCCAATTTGGATGAAATGCAGACTTTGTGAAGGTGAGAAATATGAAATAAAACTGAAAAGAAGGGAAGAGACAAAATGGTATTGGTGGCGGGGTAGTAGATATGAGACTAAAGAGTTTGTACTTTGTCCCATAAATAATGGGATGTCACTGAAGATTTTTGAATAGGGGAATTACATGGTCAGATCTGCATTTATCTCTTAGGAATATTAATTTACAGCTATATGGAAGATGTTTTGGAAGAAGAAACAATGATAAATGACTAATTAGGAAGTTGTTATAACAGTTATAACAGTTAATTGAGAGATGATGAGAAAGTAAATTAGTATTGTGACTCAATGAACGAAAAGGAGAAATCAGATTAGAGAGATGACATGAAATGCCTTATTCATTCTTCCATGTGTGTTGGATTTATAATCAATGATTGGATTCCAAACCAGATTTTTATATTTATATGTGTGATCTTGTGCAAACTCTTTCAACTCTCGAGTCCTCAATTTCCTTATCTGTAAAATGAGGGGATTGAACAAGATGATCTCCAAGCTTTTTCAGCTCTAAATTATGATCTTAGGTAATTTAAATAGGGAGATCTTTCCCATTCATTGATACGCCTATGTGACCTGCCTGGGACACATGGAAGTTTCCACTCACATAGAGCCTGTGGTGGAAGGAGCTTGCTGAATGGGTAGAACAGTAAAGGTGGAAAAAGGAAGAGGCAGAGGAGAGTTAAAAGGAAATTTGGTCATGAGAGCAGTCAGAGCTAGGAAATATGCAGGAAAGCAGGCCAGTGGTTAACATGAGTGAAAGAGCTTGCTTGTGATTTTAAGAGAACTGATTTGTAGGAAGCCTAGTAGGGGGATGACTTGAGGCTGGTGTTGTCCTCTTCATTGTTATGGTGTATGGATTTTTGTTACTATGATGGATTTGGCTTTCTGTTTTAGTTCTGTATTTCTTGTGGAAAGTCTGTTGTATTTCGTGATCCAGAATTGTGCCAGGATATTCATGACAGCCATAGATGCTGTGAATATCATGTTAGTGCAACAAAGACTCCACCCCATTGGTCATAGCTCAGAATTTGGAAGAAGGGTCTGGAGCAGTGTAAAGATTGGGACTTGGCTCATCACAGTGCCAAGGAGAAACCTGCAATGGCTGGGTGGGCAGAAGGACACACCCCCAAGAAGGACTTTATTTGGACATTTTGTTTTGGATTGATGAAGGAGTAGCTGATTGCTCACTCCTTAAAGATTGACCCCCAAAGAATGATGTTATATTGTTATTTTATATTATGTTATGTTAGGTTATACTACACTATGCTATGTTATGTTATATATTCTGCATATGTGAAGTTCATGATGTGTTTGTGGGAATTATGTTGTATTTACTTAAGAAATGTTAATGCCTGTTACTTATGTAATGAATATAATGTTAATGTAAATTTAATGGTGGGGAAAAAAAGAGTTAAAGATCTTCCCCATCCACTAATAGGCCTTAGACACCTTTTGTTAATTTCTAATGAGGCACTGGGTCACAAGGGTTGTGCCCTCCAACCCTCAAAAGAGTATACATACTCTGAGGTGAGGTTGTGCTTTGGGGCTTAGTTTTTGGAAGAAGGTTTATGTGGCAGATGAGACTCTGGGTAGCCACTAAGGAGCCACCCAACTTTGAAAACCTAGATGTTGGTGCTTCTCTTTCTAGTAACAAAATATATATTGTCTACGGTCAAACAGTTGGAAACCCTGTCTGTTGATTTTTCTGTTTGTAATTTCTGCTGTAATTTCTGTTTGTATTTTCTCTGAAGTTCAGGGTGCTGACATTTTCCTCTGAACTAAGTGAATGATATATGTACTTGATTAAAGTAGATTGTTGACCCCTCAGAAATGGCTTTCCTTTTAGAAAAACGCATCTAAGAATCTGCACAGGAGGCCCTCCTGTGTATTCTGGGGTCCTTGCTGTTGCAGGGCAGTGACTATATTATGTTTTTTCCCGGATCCCAGTGTTCTCTGATGTGGTGTGGGGCTCAGAGTTTGTGGATGGAGGTATGTGTGTGGCAGTGAGTGAGATACACACACACACACACACACACATATATGTATGTATATATATATATATATATATATATATATATATAAAGAGTGTTTGAACACTACTTGATTAATTGAAATTACAATGATAATTGAAATTTAAATAATGTTTTAATCTTTTCAATATGTTTTCTCCATAATAAAACTCTAAGGGGACTAGTACATGTGCCATCTCCCATTGACAGATCAAGAACCATAAAAAGTTCAGAACAGGCATGTGGGCTGCCTATGGTTATAAACCCAGTAAACGTTAGCTATGGCATTTGATTCCCAGGTGTCCTGACCCCAAATCTAGCAGACAGTAATAGATGTGGTTCTTTTAGTATTTGCTTTCTCTTTCTTTATTACAAAGAAAGTTTTCTGGGCAGATAGATACATAATATTATACTGGGAAATGATGTGATACAAACAAACATAAAGTTATTAATATAAAACTAACAAAAAAGTGATCTTATAGCTATGGACTGCAATCTCGTTGTTTTGTTATACAGAGTTCTCAGTGGTAATGCTTGTGATGTCAGCATGCAGCTGAGAGTTGGATAAGCTCAGTAGACACTTTCCATCAAAGGCATGAAAAAGCCCTTCTATCCCAAGACAGGAGACGAAAGCTCTGTGTAGCCTTTTATGAAGAGCTCAGTGTAACTTAAAGACAGTTTCCTGTTGGGACTTGGTAATCATTCTATCAAGAGACAGTCAAATATTAGCACTGAGATTAAGGGGGCTATGAGAATCAATGTTTGTCTGACATTTGTCACATGACCCAGAGGAATACCAAGATTTATAGAGAATATAGGCAGAACCCTTATCTGTAATTTGGAGCTAGACAGTGTAATACATTATGCTAAATAAATCAGTTCAGAGTGCTCAGTTTTATGATAGAGCTGATCTGAGGGAACACCTGGCTTACAGCATGTAAAAAAAAGAACTGTTCCGTTATAGACACAAGTATTTAAATTGTTTAGAGGAAAATGCTTAGCTTCTTTAAGAAAAAAAGCATTTTCTTTGTTAAAAGTTATTTAGAACTTGTAGAAACCTACAGAAATCTTTCTGTCTCTGTCAATATCTGTCTCTCTCATTTTTCTCTCAGTTGGAAGTAATAACACTGAACTGGAAGTGGCAGTGTTGGATTTGAATCTCTGCTTTGGACTTTGCTACCATAGGTAACATAGTTAGGACTTTGCTACCATAGCAAAAAATGTCTTATAACTTCCATGAGCCTTGATGTGCTCATCTTCAAAATGGAGGGAGAGGGGGAAAATAGATTTTGCAATTTCTAAATCTTAAAGTGCTGCATAATTATAAGTATTTTTTTTTCTGGCATGAACCTCAGGAGCTAAAATCATCTAATATGACTCCATCAATTTGTAGAAGAGGATACTGATGCTCAGGAAGAATGCTTGCTTGCCCAAGCATTCTACTCCATTCTACTTTGCTGTTGGATTTTCTAATTCCAAATCTGTTGTTCTTTCCAGGACACCACACTGCTCTCGCTCTTTCTCACTATGCATGTTCATAAATATGTACACTGAAACAGACAGCTTTATTCTAATGTAAATGAACATAGATAAAGGAAAAAACACAAGAAATAAAGTTGAGTAGAAACCAGATACTGTGTGTCCCTGAACAAGTCATTTAACCCTGTTTGCCTTGGTTTCCTGTAAAACGAACTGAAGATGGAAATGGCAAACCACACTAGTATCTTTGCCAAGAAAATCCTAAATGGGGTCATGAAGAATCAGACTTTACTGAAAAACGACTGAACATCAATAACAATAACAAAAAAGAGACCTGGTTGTCAAGGAAACCTTTTACTGATGGAGAAGAGACTTTCCCCCTACCTTTGAGGAAGGCCATGAAGTTGGGCTATGATTTCTCTGTTTTTCTGTTCCCACTTTGAAAGGAAAAGGAATCAAAAAACCAATGCCCTCCCTAGGAGGACTAGAAAGGAGGACTGGGGTTTCCGAAATTAATTAAGAAAATAAAGTGGGAGTGTTATGGCTTTTACTCAATAAGTCAAAGAAATAATTAGAGGCTTTTTATACCAATGCTGCTGGAAAATCAGGCAGAATAGACAATTTATGTTTAGTGACAGAGACTTTAATTTGTATTTGGGCCTTTACATTAAAAAAAAAAAACACCCACAAAGCAATGTATTAGGATGGTAGAATGAAAAGTAAGCAGTTCTTCAGGTTGAAGATTGAGCTTTTAATTATACCTTTACCATATATATGTGACCACAAGTCAGGTGACTTCTCTGAATTCCTCATATTTAAAATGAGGGAGGTAGATAAGGTAATAATTGTGGTCCTTTCTAACTCTAAGTCTATGATCCTTTGGTTTTCAAATTATAGAATTTACAGTGGAATTAAAACATTGTTCATTATTATTACAATAAAGTTACACATTAATTAAAAATGTTACTTCTTAATTCCAGGTATGTCTTTCCTTGGGACCAGGAAATGATGTCAGATATTAAAATTTTTAGGCCCACCTCCTGAAAGGAAAGAACTAAGCACCTAGCCACTAGCTACACCTATCTAGTCTGTTAAGTGATGTTGGACAGAATAAGGATACTGAGAGGTACAGTTGGGAAAAAGGGCTCTAAAAGCTTTCTGCAAAATCACAAAATTACATATTGGGAACGGATATCCTTGACTATATATTTCAATTTATATGTGCTACTAAATACATCAAAATTTATTAAGCAAAATCGATTTGTGGTAAATGCTGGAGGTATGAAGACAAAAAAGAAAGACTCTTTGACCTGGAGGAGTTTACATTCTACCACCTCATTATTACTTGTTCACAGTTAAGCAAATGTAACATTATTTCAAGAAAAAAGAGCTGGTACCAGAATAATCAAGAAAGGTCTCGTAGAGTAGGTGGCAGTTGAAATATTCTTTGGAGGAAATGCAGGATTTTGTGAAATGAAGATGAAGAAGGATTGTATTCTGGATCTGAGGAATGACATGGGAAAAAAACCCACAAAAACAAAAGGAATATTATGTTTGGGGAACAGCTACAGACCAGTTTGACTGGAGCAGAACATTCATGAAAGAGTAGGCAGAAAAGATGGCAGAAGCTAGGTGGCCAAAAGCTTTAAACTCTGCTAGACTGAGAAATTTGTATTTTATGCTAGAAATATTAGGGTCAGCTAAGTGGTAAATTGAGTATTTAACTTGGAGGCAGGGAGATCTGAGTTCAAAGTCTTTATCAGATTAGCTCTGTTTCCCTGCTCAAGACCCTTAAGCTTTCTGAGCCTGAGATCACTTATCTGTAAAATAGGGATGATAGTAATAACCCCTCTCAGGGCTGTTAAGATCAATTGAGATGATGTTCTTCAAGTTCTTTGCAGACTTTAAAGCACTCTTAAATTATAGCTCTTGTTATTTTTGAGGAGGAGAGTGACATGGAGTGGCATGCATCTGTGTTTTAGGACTATCAGTTTGGGAGCTGTTTGGAGAATGGATTGTAGAGGAAAGAAATTAGATTCAGGCATAACAGGAGATCATAATTGTCCAGGAAATGTTGGTCAATAAACTTATTTCTTTATTTATCTATTTATTTATTTTTAGTTTACAACATTCAGTTCCACAAGCTTTTGAGTTTTAAATTTTCTCCTAATCCCTCCCTTCCCCCCCAAAATAACATGTAAATTGATATAAGCTTCTACTGCTACATTTATATTAAATGTATTTTCACATTAGTTATTTTGCAAAGAAGTATAACAAATGGAATGAAGCATGAGAAAGATAAAACGAAACAAAAAAGAGAGAGCAAATAGTATGCTTTTTATCTATTTAGACGCCATAATTCTTTCTTTGAATATATGGTAGAGGTATAATTGAAAGTTATATGTTTTGCCTGAAGAACTCCATTTTCCATCATGAGTCTTTTGGAGTTGTCTTAGAACCTTGCATTGCTGAGAAGAGCCAAGTGTATCAAAGTCAGTCATCCCACAATGTGACTATAACTGTGTACAGTGATCTCCTAGTTCTGCTCCCCTCACTCAGTGTCAGTTCATATAAGTCTTTGCAGGTTTTTCTGAAGTCCACCTGCTCATCGTTTCTTGTAACATCATAGTATTCCATTACATGTCCACAAGCATTTTTAAGTGCTACATGGTAAATAGCATTATTATTATTTAGCAGGTTAAGCACCAAGAAACTAAAGAAATATAAAAGACAGTCATTGCCCTCTAGGATCTCACTATCTAATGGGGGAGACAACCCAAAAACATGCTATGAGCAAACTATATAGAAGGTAAATAGAAAATAAATAACAGAGGCAAGTTTCTAAGAATGAAAGGGGATTGGGAAAGACTTCCTATAAAAGGTAGGATTTAACGTGGGGCTTGAGGGAAACCAGAGAAGCCAGGAGTTAGAGATGAAGAGCAAGACCATTCCATATATGGGTGACAGCCATAAATGGAAGTCTTATTCTAGGAGGAGCAAAGAGGTCAGCATCACTGGATTGAAGAGTACATAATGGCTATAATCAATGGCTGCTAGCACAACTAGGTGGTGCAAGAAGATGAAGACTCATCTCCCTTAGTTCAAATCTGGCCTCAGACACTTAATAGCTGTGTGACCCTAGGCAAGGTACTTAAAGTTTTTGCCTTAGTTTCCTCATTTTAAAAATGAGTTGGAGAAGGAAAATACAAACTACTTCAGTATCTCTGCCAAACCCCAGATAGAGTCATGAAGATTCAGATACCACCAAATAAAACACTATATAGTTAATCTGAAGAAATATATTGCAAAATTTAATAGGCTATAAAATGTAAGTTATTATTATGATTATAAGAGCAGGGATAGTATCTTGTCGAAGTTTTTATATATTTCCTAGCTCCTGGTACAATGCTCTACCTACAGTAGGTTCTGAACAGTTTTTTATCAGATTAATATTTATGTGTTTTTATAGTTCACAGAGCACTTCTGCATCCATTATCTCCATAATAACTCTGAGATAGCTAGCGAAAGCAGAATTATATCTATTAAACAAATGTTGAAATGGAGGAATTGGGACCTAGAGAAGTAGGAGGATGATGCTTATTTATATAAAGTCAGTCTCTATCTCAGTCTAGAGTAGGGTTGGATAAGCTGATGGCTTCTGAGCTAAGGTACATAAAATGCTTCTAAAACTTTAGAGGAATAGACAAATGTGGGACATAACAACATATTCTTATGTGTTAACAAGGAGGCACATAAGAACTTTTTGTGTGCTACACTCTGGGTATGATTGAGCCTATTGAGAAGAGGGTTGCTTATTGCCTTGAGCCTGAGGTATATGAATGTTTTCCGACTGGGTGGACAGGAATGGGCTGATACTACAAACAGCAACTGAATAATGAAAAGCAAAATAGGAGACATTAATTTGCCCTTAATAAAAGCCAGCCTTCAGGATAGTAGTGACAAAGGCACAAGTAAACTACTTTTCTAATTATTTTTTTCTTAGTCCTGAAGTGAGGGGAGCATGTAGAAAAAAACTCTTCTCTCAAGTAGAAACCACAAACTTTGGTATCTTTTTGTCCTTTAACTCTCAAGAGCTCTGAAATATTTTGTCTAATTTTAAACTTTCTGGAAGAACCATGATGTAGTGGGAAAAGCCCTAGATTGGTCATCAGAAGTCTTGTGTTCTTATTCTGGCACTTTGCTGATTACTGTGTAACCTTGAACAAGTCATTTCTGTCACTGAGCTGGAAGTTAGTACAACAGAGAGGCAGGGACCAACAGTCTCAGGGAGGGAGAGCCTGCAGCCTTGAGACCCTCTAGGTCCTCAAGTGTAGCTCTTTGACTGAATCCAAACTTCACAGAACAAATCTCCTTAATAAAAGGATTTGTTCTGTAAAACTTGGATTCAGTCAAAAGACCACTTCCAAGGACCTAGAAGGCCACATCTGGCCTTGAGGCTGCAGGTTCTCCACCCCTGGTAGAGGAAAGAGGCAGAGACCATTAATCAATCAAAGAACATTAATTAAGCACCTACTATATTCCAGGTGCTGCACTAAGATAAGAGTCAGGACTTCGGAGAATTAAGCTGG
This sequence comes from Bettongia penicillata ogilbyi, assembly GCA_023548195.1. NCBI lineage: Eukaryota > Metazoa > Chordata > Mammalia > Diprotodontia > Potoroidae > Bettongia > Bettongia penicillata. Next base: position 2,961,173 of record JAJHZJ010000426.1, read on the forward strand.
ATGTGAAGGCCAGGCATGAACCAAAATAGGGAATTACATACCTGTCAGTGGTGTTGTGATGACAGACAGGGACATGAAAGGAGTAAGGAAGCTATGACAGAGGACTGGATATTTGCAGCTTACTAGGGAGGAAGAGCACAGAAGGAAAGCCAAGATCCCGAATCCATACCGAGACTCATCCTTGCATTCCTGTGGCTGGAACCTTTCTGGATTTGGTACAAGAGGTTTTCAGGGACCCTTCCTGAAACTCCAGGGAGAAGAGACTCTGTGCTAAGAGTTTTACATACTCTGTCATTTATCCTCACAACAACTTTGTGAGGTAGCTGCTATCTTCATTTTACAGTTGAGGAAACTGAGGAAGGTGGAGATTAAGTGACTTGCCCAGAGTCACACACCTATTAAGTGTCTGAGTCCACATTAGTTCTTTCTGATTCTAGGCCCAGCACTGTACCAAGGGTGGGGAACCTGTGGTCTCAAGGCCACATGTGGCCCTGTAGCTTCTCAAGTGCGACTCTTTGAATCCAACTGTGGCCTTTAGGTCCTCAAGTGCAGCCCTTTGACTGAATCCAGACTTGAATTCAAAAGGCCACATTTGAGGACCCAGAGGACCAATTGTGAGGTTGACGCATCAGGTTCTCCACCCCTGCAGCCTATACCTAGACCTAACTATCTAAATTAGGGAAAAGGAAACTGGGGCTATCGTTAATACCTTGCTTAAAGAGCTTATATAAGATTCTCTTTTTTTTCCCTTTCTTAAACTGAGCTAGTGATTTTTTCATAATTGTCAACTACTTAAAAATGAAAGGCCCAAAAGATAGTCTTTCTGGGTTATTAATAATCAATGTATTATTGAGGCTAGTGGATAATCAATACATTTATGGTCAGTGATTTTTCTCAATAATCACAGACAAAATCATGGAGATCATAGAATGCTTAAATATCTTTGGAAAAGAAGGTGTTACTAGTGAAAATCAACCTTAACTGGTGAACAATTAATGAAAGAGGCATATTAATGAGGAGGTGTGCTGAATGTCTTCACTTTCTTCTGCTGAGAACTTGGCGCTCTCCAGCAATCTGGACAAAGGAATGCATCTCTACCCAGACCGCTTTAGTTGGTTTTCTCCTTCAGGAGCTGGGATTAATCTAGGTTAGATTTCTGTTTGGTTGGTAGTTATTGTGCTTCCTTGTGAAAGAGGATCAAAATGACATCACCATGATAAAGTGAAAATCAGTGTGTAGTCTTAGAGAGCTGTCTGTAATAGTGACAGGTTAAGCAATTTTTTTCATGGCCATAGAATCAGTGTTTCTGTCTGTGGCTGATCAGACCAATAGGAGCTCGGAATGCTCTACCACAGATTGGGCACAGATAGTCCATGAACATTTGGAGTGGTTACTTGAAATTTGCACATCCTACATTTCTTTTGTCTGTTCACATACTAAACGTAAGTAAGGTCTCCTAGTTGGGATGGAGACCTGCCCAAGATCAAGGAGCATGTTCCCAGAGGATTTCAGCAGTCTCATCTATCAGCAGTGTCCTTCAGAGAGAGACTGATTTACAAGGACTGGTCCTTGAATGAGGAAATAGAGAAAGCTTTAATCCTAATTTAATAATTGGTTATTATATAATAGAAAATAATAATTTCTCTCACACTGAAGATTGGCAACTTCTCTGTAACTTACAGATTTTGAGAGATGCCTTAGAGAGAATGAGTTATTTGCTTGGGTCAGACAGCCAGAATGTGTCAAAGGTGGGGCTTGAAATTAGGTCTTCCTAACTCTCAGACTATATGTGTGGTTTGTCAAGCTGCCTTTCTGATCTTTTTATGCTTTTTAAAAAATCTGTTCTATGTTAATGTTAAAGCCTGAAGCTTGCAGAACCTGGGAGTCTATGAGAGATGTGAACCATATTCTCCAAGAGCAGCTTCAGGCTGGGTTCATTATTAGATAGGAATAGACAATATATAACAAATACTAAAACTAGTTACTATATAGAATTCTCAGGTGAGAAATTTTCTTGTAACAGTGAATTTTGCCATTTTCTTAGTAACTTGTAGTTGTCTATAATAGTAAGAGGTTAATCAATTTTTACATGATCAGGCTGCCTAAAGAAAAAAACACCATAACTAAACTCAGTCCATACATTAGAGAAAATGGACCTAGATATCCCAATGTTTCATTCCTGCATTTTTTATTTTTTTACTGTTAGAAGCATCATTGAAACTTTTCCAAAATTGAATGGGCTGCCTCAAAAAATAAAGGTATCACCTACAGTCTTCACGAAGGGACTGGATGTTAGCAGGGATATCAAATGATATCATATAGTTTAGGTATTGGCTGAACTAGATAAATTCTGAGTTCTCTACCATTTCTGATCATTATTCTGAGAGGCTGTGCATGTAAGATACAATACGGTTATACTACTGTCCTTCCTTACAAAGGGTAAAACTTAATTGATTTTGTTCTCAGGCTGCTTCTCATATAGACAGCCAGCATCTCAGTGGATGGAGCACTGGGTCTGGAATCAGGAGACTTGAGTTCAAATGCAGCCTCAGACACGCATAGGTGTGTAACCCTGGGCAAGTCACTTAACCTCTGATTACCTGACAAAATGGAATCCCTGGATACACTGAAGCAGGAGTGGCAGATCACTCCAGTGTCTTTGCCAAGAAAATCTCAAATGAGATAGATCAAAAACGGTGGGACATGACTGAAATGGTTAAACCGCAATCGCAACACCAACAAAAAGGCTTAATCAGAACGACTTCTGGAGTCTTCTCCCTCCTCACCAGCAGTCTTGCCTATCTCAAGATGCTTCACACTCAGCTCAGCTCACTGTCCAAACGTCCCCATCTGCTCCCTAGCTTCCTTGCCTCTGTTGGGGTATTCTTACATCTCAACTTCTTGGCTTCTCTTTGTCCTACGTATGGATCCTCTTAGGCTGCACTCCAGATTTCCCCTACCCCACCCCAGCTTTTTATCTTGATGACTCATTCCGGGCCTGAAATTTACACATTGGAAGCCTCCTCTGCCCGGGAGCCTCTCCCTGTGATTGGATGCTTCCCTCCAGAACCTCTGTTTAAGAATGGTGTCCAAGTCAGCCATATTTGTTTTCTCTACCAAGCCCCAGAACAAGGTATCTTTATGTCCTCCACCCCTTACTTCTTAGCTTCCTTTTGTGTCTTGTCTTCCCCTTGTAGAATGTAGGCTCCTTGAAAACAGATTAGCTTTCCTTGTACTTGAATTTATATTCCCAGCTCTTAGCACAGTGCCTACCACACCATAAGTGTTTGATAAATAAATTACCTATTTTTATCTATCTATCTATCTATCTATCTATCTATCTATCTATCTATCTATCTATCTATCTATCTATCTATCTGTCTGTCTGTCTGTCTGTCTGTCTGTCTGTCTGTCTATCTATCTATTTATCTATCTGTCTATCGATTATAGAATATAAGGTGAAATATCTTTTACCTCCAAATTGTTCCTTCATTGACCAAGCTCTCAAGTTGTTACTATTACCACCAGATATTAACTTGTTTGGATTAATTGTCTCCAGGTGATTTTTTATCAAAAAGTATTATTCAGGAAAAAGCATTTTACACTTGGGTTCAGAATGATCTACCACTTACATGCGATGTGACTTTGGATAAATCACTTAAATTCTGTAGACCTTATGAGTTTCCTTATCTCTAAAATGGGGGTAATGTCTTATTGATTATCTATGTAACAATATTCTTGTGATGAAATAGTTTAATAGGCTTTACAATGCCATAGAAAAGTGAGTTTATACGGCTAATCAGGAAAAGTAATTCAGAAGCCACAATCATTACAACCAGTGTTTGTTTCCTGATGGGAACTCAAAGCTATAGCCTCCCTGCCCTCTTAATTTAAAATTTATTTCCTTTAAACATTCTTTTCTTTCTAAATTTTGAGTTCCAAATTCTTTACCTCCTTCCTTCCCTTCCCCTACTCGCTGAGAAGACAAGCAAGATTATATCAATTATACATGTGAAATCATAGAAAACATATTTCCATTTTAGTCATATTGAAAAAAAAACAAAAAATAAAGCAAGAAAATTATACTTCAGTTTGCACTTGGGGTTCTTCTGTTCTTTCTCTGGAGGTGGGTAACATTTTTTCATGAATCCTTTGGAATTGTCTTAGAATATTGTATTGATCAGAGTAGCCAATCTTTCACAGTTGATCATCATTGCAATATTGCTGATATTGTGCATAATGATCTCCTGGTTCTCAATTAACTTTAGGTCAATTCAGATAGGTCTGGTGATGTTTTTTTTTTTTTTTTAACCACTCCCCAAAATGTCATTTGCATAACACAATAACACTCCATGCCAGAACTTATTCAGCCATTCCCCAACTGATGCACATCATCTCAATTTTTAATCCTTTTTCACCACAAAAAAAGTCTGCTATATTTTTGTACAGGTCTTTTTTTTTTTTAATTTCTTTGGGCTGTGGACCTTGTAGTGGCATTGATGAATCAAAGGGTATGCATGGTATCTTTTTTTCTTTTTTAAAATTTATTTTTAGTTTTTAACATTGACTTCTACAAGTTTTAAATTTTCTCCCCCCTCCACTCATCTCCCTCCCCAAGACAGCATGCAATTTGATAGGGCCTGTACACAAACATTCCTGTTAAATACATCCTCGCATTGCCATTATGAGTCCTTTGGAATTGTTTTAGGTCCTTGCATTGCTGAGAAGTCTATCAAAATCAGTCCTTACACACTATGACTGTTTCTGGTGAACAGTACTCTCTTGGTTCTACTCACTTCACCCACCATCAGTTCATACAAGCCTATTCAAGTATTAATGAAGTCCTCCTGTTCATCATTTCTTATAGCACAATAGTATGCTATTCCATTCATATTCTACATCTTGTTCAGCCATTCCCCAATTGATGGGCATCCCCTCAATTTCAAGTTCTTGGCTTCCACAAAAAGAGCTGTTATCAATATTTTTGTACACCATGGATCCTTTTCCCATTATTTTGATCTCTTTGAGATATAACCCTAGAAGCAGTATTGCTGGGTCAAAGGCTATGCACATTTTTATAGCCCTTTGGGCATAGTTCCAAACTGCTTTCCAGAATGGTTGGATCAGTTCACAGCTTCACCAAAAATGAATTAGTAGTCCAACTTTCCCGCATCTCCAACATTTATCATTTTCCTGTTTTGTCATGTTAGCCAATCTGATAGGTGTGATACCGGACCTCAGAATTGTTTTGCTTTGCATCTCTCTAATAAATAGTGGTTATGAACATTTTTTCATATGACTATAGATAGCTTTAATTTCTTCCTTTGAAAATTGCCTGTTCATATCCTTTGATCAGTTATCAATTGGGAAATTACTTGTATTCTTATCTTGTATTCTTATAAATTTGACTTAATTCTCTATATATTTTAGATGTGAGGCCTTTTTCAAAGACACTGTAAAAATTCTTTCCCAATTTTCTGATTTCCTCCTACTTTTCATTGCATTGATTTTGCTTGTGCAAAAGTTTTTCAATTTAATGTAATAAAAAAATATCCATTTTGTATTTCATAATGTTCTCTATCTCTTGTTTAGTCATAAATTTCTCCATTCTCCATAAATCTGACAGATAAACTATTCCTTACTCGCCTAATTTGTTTATAGTATTAACCTTTATAACTAAATCATGTACCCACCCATCTGGACTTTATTTTGGGATATGGTGTCAGATGTTGATCTATGCCCAATTTCTGCCATACTATTTTCCTGTTTTCCCAGTAGCTTTTGCAAGCAGTGAGTTTTTATCCCAGACACTGGGGCCTTTGTGTTTATCAGATAGCATATTTACTATAGTCATTGACTACTGTGTCTTGGTCTACGTCTCTCTTTCTTAGTCAGTACCAAGTAGTTTTGATGATTACTGCTTTAAATTGCAATTTAAGGTTGGCTAGTCCACCTTCCCTAGCATTTCTTTTTATTAATTCCTTTGATATTCTGGAACTTTTGTTCTTCCAGATGAATTTTGATATTATTTTTTCAAGTCTAGAAAAAAACTTTTGGTAGTTTGATTGGTATCACACTGAATAATTAAATTCATTTAGGTAGAATTGTCATTTTTATTCTATTAGTTTGGCCTACTGATGAGCAACTGGTGTCATTCCAATTATTTAGATCTGACTTTATTTGTGTGAAAAATATATTGCAGTTGTATTCATATAGTTCTTGGGTTTGTTTTGGCACATAGACTCCCAAATATTTTATAATGTCTACAGTAACTTTAAATGGAATTTCTCTTTCTATCTCTTGCAATTGGCATTTGTTAGTAATATATAGAAATATCATTTTATGTGAGTTTATTTTTATATCGTAGTTTGGCACAGTTTTATAGAACTTTGGACATAGTTCCAGATTGTTCGTCAGAATGGTTGGACTAGTTCCCTACTCCACCAACAGTTTATTAGTGTACCTTTCTTTCATCATCCCTTCCAGTTATTTGTCATTTCTGATATGTGTGAGGTGTGGTACCTCAGAATTGTTTTAATTTTTTTTTTAATCAATAGTGATTTAGAGCATTTTTTATGTGACTGTAGATAGTTTTTATTTCTTCTGAAAACTGCTCGTTCATATATTTTGACCATATATCAATTGGAAATTGGAAATTTGACTCAGTTTCCTATATATTTGAGAAATTGAGTCTTGGGGCAGCTGGGTAGTACAGTGGATAGAGCATTGCCCCTGGAGTTAGAGGGACCTAAGTTCACATCTGGCCTCAGATACTTGCTGACTGTGTGACCCTTGGTAAGTCACTGAAGCCTGTTTACCTCCAAAAAGGAAAAAAAAAAAAAAACGTTCCTCCTTTGATCAGAGGAACTTGAGATTTTTTTTTAATATTACTTCATGGTCTATGGTACGTTTTAATAATATGTAGTTTCCATGATTATCTCTTTTAATTAGGTGTATTTTTGCTTTTGCATTTTCTGAGATCATGGTTGCTACCCCTGCCTTTTGAAGCATAGTAAATTCTGCTCCAATCTTAATTCTCTGTGCATTTTTCTGTTTCAAGTGTATCTCTTGTAAACAACATATTTTTGAATTCTGGTTTCTAATCCATTCTGCTATCTGCTTCTGTTTTATGAGTTCATTCTATTCACACTCACTGTTATGATTACTAATTATATATTTCCCTTCCTCCTTTTTTCTTCTGTTCTTCTCTCTTTATATTCTGTTCCTTCTTACAAGCCTGTTTTGCTTCTGGCCATTGCCTTCCTTAATCTGCCATCATTGTTATCATTCACCTCCCTCCCCAATATCTTGTATCCCCTTCTCCTCCTATTTCCCTATTGGATAAGAAAGATTTCCATCTCCAACCCTGTGTGTATATATAGTCTTCCCTCTTTGAACCAAGTCTGATGACAATGAGGTTCATGTATATGCCCTTCCACTGTAGAAGCTCTGCCTTGTGTACCTTTTTTATATCAGAAAATGTTAGGCATTATACTTTTCCCTTCCCTCTTTTCCCAGTACATCCTTCTTTCTCACCCATACTTTTTTTTTAGAGATCATCCCAAGAAAATGTACTCACACCTGTGCTCTCTGTCTATGCAGATGTGTTCTAACTGCCCAAAGAATGATAAAGTTCTTAGAAGTTATATGTATCATTCTCCCAAATAGGAATGTAAACTCTTTAACTCCAGGGAGTCTCTTATGATTATTTTCACCATTTTCCTTTTTATGCTTCTCTTGAGTCTTCTATTTGAAAGTAAGATTTTCTATTGAGCTCTGGTTTTTTCATTAGGAATTCTTGAAAGTCCCTATTTCATGAAATATCCATTTCTACCCCTGAAGGATTATATAATACCCAGTTTTGCTTACTAGGTGATTTTTGGTTGTAATCCTAGATTCTTTGCTTTCTGAAATCTCATATCCCACATCTTCAAGGTAGTAGTTGCTAAATCTTGTGTGATTCTGACTGTGGCTCCACAATATTTTAATTGTTTCTTTATGACTTCTCACAATATTTTCTCCTTGACCTTGGAACTCTGGGATTTGGCTGTAATATTCCTGGGAGCTTTCATTTTGAGATCTTTTCCATGAGGTGGTCAATGTATTCTTTCAATTTCTTATTTATCCTCCAAATTTAAAATACTGGTACAGTTTGCCTTCACAATTTCTTGAAATATGATGTGTAGGCTCTTTTCTTGATCATGGATTTCAGGTCCATCTATTTGCCAGATCTTTTTTTAAAATGATATATTTTATATTTTCTTCTATTTTTTCATTCTTTTGTTTTTAAAGTTTTTCTTGATATCTTATGGAATTATTAGCTTCCACTTTCCCAATTCTAATTTTCATGATTTTCTCAAATCACCCTCATTTGTCTTCCCAATTTTTGCTCTACTTTTATTACTTTATTTTCAAAATTCTTTTTGAGCTCTTCCATGACATTAGACCAATTCATATTTTTCTTAGAGGCTTTGGATGTAGGTACTTTGACCTTATTGTCCTCTTCTCTTTGTTCATTTTGGTCTTCCTTGTCGCCAAAGTAAGATTCTATAGTCTGATTTTTTTCCAGTGTTTGCTCATTTCCCAAGCCATTTACTTGACTTTCGAGCTCTTTGTAAAGGTAGTTCCCTGATTCTAGTGTACTCTCAGTCACTAGAATCCCCTACATTCTGTGGGCCTAGACCTCCAGAAAGAGCTGCTATCTCCTCCACCTCCTCTGCCACCCTTGAGTTTGGGTGGGAACACTCTTCTCTTTTACCCAGGTCCCACAGATTTGTTTCCATTGACCTTTCAATTTGTCCTCTGCGTTTTGGGGTTGTGAAGTCTGGAAACCACCATAGGTGCCAGAGATTCAGTCTGCAGAAGCTTACTCAGGTTCCATCTGTGCTGACATGACCCAGGCTGGACAATGCTTTCCTCCCAGTGCAGGGCAATAGACATTACCTCTAGATCTTTCAGGCTGTCTTGGGCTGACAATTTTCTTCACTCCATTATTCTTTGGTTTCTACAGCTCCATAATTTGTTTAGAGTCACTTTTTACAGATATTTGGCTGGGTTGGGGGTGGGGAAAGCTCTAGAAAGTGCCTGCTTTTACTCCTCCATCTTGGTTCTACTCTTTTCTCCCAATTCTAATTTTTAAGAAATTAATTTTTTCAATGAACTTTTGTACCTTTTATCCATTTGGCCAATTCTGCTTTTAAAGGAATTTTTTTCACCAGTGAATTGTAGTGCTTCTTTTACTATTAGGTAAATTCTCTTTACCTAATTCTGTTTTCCAAAGTATTTTCTTTAGAGTGTTTTTTGTGCCTCTTTTACCAAGCTGTTAATTTTCAGTTCATCATTTTCTTGCATCACTGTCATTTCTTTTCCCATTTTTTCTCTACAATTCTTTTCTCTTTCTTTAATTCTTTCAGGAAATTTTTCTGGCTTTGAGTCCAATTAACATTTTTCACTGAGGTTTTGCTTGTAGTCATTTTCACATTATTGTCTTCTTTAGAATTTATGTCTTGGTACTCCCTACCACTGTGATAGTTTTTAATAGTCAACTTCTCCTCCCCCTTCTCCTCTTTTTCCTCCTCCTTCTTCTCATTTTGTAAAGTTATTTTCACTTTTAACTTTATGCTGAAGTTGGGGTCTGCTTACCTAGGGGTGGAGAGGCACTGTTCCAAGTTTCAATGTTTTTTTGTGTTGCTGTTTTCAGAGCTAGTTTTTTGGGGGGGAGGTCTGAAAAGTTTTGGTGCTTCCAAGGTGTGGGTATAGGTGGGATAATTGTGATCACTACTTTTCTGGCCTGTGCCCAAGTCTTTACCCAGGAAGAGTCCCTGCTCCCCTGCAGCTATAAGTCCTAGTGCTCCTCTTGGTCATATAAACATGAGTTGGTCCCCTGTTTCCTTGTGAATAATAACAGATTCTCCTCTCTGCCCTGGAACAGTAACCTAGAACTTTATTTTGCCAATCAATGCCAGTTATACACAGTGCCAGCAAAGGGTCCCTTGTAATTTATTTCTGAACAATTATCTGATTCCTTTACTGTCTCTTGGAGAGCTCCCAAAGCTATTACTACTATTGCTATTGCTACCTCCAATGTTCTGTGGTAGGGCTACTACTACATTCCGGGCCTTTACCCACGTCAGTGCTATAGACCTCTCCTACTGACTTCCTAAGTTGTCTTAGACTAGAAAAATGTTTCCCTTTCACCTTTTGTTGACTCTGCCACTCCAAAACTTTAATTGGGGTATTACTTGAAGTTACTTCGAGAGGAATGTTTGGAGAATTCAGCTGGGTCCTGGTCTCTATCTACCATCTTGGTTTCATCAGTTTAATGCTACAGTCTTAAAGAAAAGTTGATAGTAAGTCAGGAAATTGACTCCTACTCTGACCTTTTAATAAATAGAACTTATATTTGCATAGTACTATAAAATTTACAGTGATTTCACATAACAAAAACTCTGAAGGACTCTGAATAAAATCTGCTAGTTCTTGTCTTGCTGCCTATAAACACACTTATTTCTCGACCTTAAAATATCGACACAAACTCACACACACACATGCAAACAGTTATACATGCATACATACACATATGCACACAAATACATACCTCTAAAACCTCTGTAGATGCTGCTATCTCCACAAGTGTTACCCCTAAGAGACCTCTAAGAGTTAAAAACTAGTGTTCATGTGGCCTTACCCCTGGAGAACCATCCTGATCTGCTGAAGTGAGTACATGTGGCATGAGCAAGTCAGTCCCAACCGAAGGAAAGAGAAAATGTTGACACAGAAATGGGTTGAAGCCATTCCCTGGCTCTATATTTGTATGTAGCCTGTCTTTGTCACTTCTACAGCTATCTTTATGGACATTTAGGATTTGGGGAAGAATTTACCTGTTGGGTAGACCATTCAGCTTTTGACTATGGTCATGCTCTTACCCTGGCCCTTAAACTCACTTCTGGAAATAAGGAAAAACAAAAACAACCACCAAAACAAAAGCCAAAATATGATGGAAGGTGATGAGGATGTCTTCATGAAAAGCTCACAGAGGATAGTAATAGATCGTGTGATTACAAAGGACAATAATATAAAGGAACAGATGGGTGGTGAAAAGGATTGGATCAGAAAAATGAGATGATTTTTCCCCATTTATTTTTCATTTCCAAGTATTTAGCCAACAATTTCCTATTTGCCAGTCAATCGTTTCATCATTTCCTCCCACTGTCCCTTCTGGTTGCTTCATTCACCATTGAGAGTTTTAATATCCTTGCTTAATTTAAGCTATTTAACTTGTTATTGTAAAACAAACAAACAAAATACTTCATTGGCCCATGAATTCAAGCTGTTCATGCTTCCTGTAAAGTGATATGAAAAGGACAGAGAGAGGGAAGACCTCATTAGGTTAAAGAAGAGGAGATTTTTCCCTTAGTGCAAATTGAGGATAAGGGGAGAGCTGAATAGTTAGTCTGATGTTTTCAATACCTTGTACATTTCAAGAGTCCCCATTTAAACCATAAACTCATTTTATTTTCCTTTTGAAAAATATCCCCAAGTCAGATAACCACATAGAAGAGCCAAGCCAATTTACTATGTGACTACTTCTAAGAATAGCCTAGCCCAGTTAGGAAGTATGAGGGATTCATACAAGGATTAATTATTCTGACTGTAAGACCTTGAATACACTTCTTCATTTCTAACAGGACTGTCAGTGTAGGAATTGTCAACACCTGGGACTGGTTAGCTCATGACCTCAGTCCCAAACTCCATTTTGTGGCTAAATGTATATACTTATAGACTCACATGTCACCTCCCCTTTTTATATTATAAGCTACTCCTGCTCAGAGACTATTTTAACTTTGTCTTTGTATCCCCAGTGCCTGGTAAATAAGTATTAACTGTTTAATAAATGCATAGATTTAGTGATTACTCAAAGGAATTTGGACCCTGGGATATGGGCATAATGCTAACAGGGTCCTAAGAATGCAGCCCTGTACAAAATGAAGAGGAAAGGATGGTTCATATGGGCTAATAAGTCAGACGACTACAATGGAGAAGAAGCCTGTTCCTCTCTGATATTGACATTTTGAAGGCAAGGTCTTATTTACCTTGCCATAATTAAGATTATACATATGGAATATTATCCTCACTTCTAGGCACCACATTTTTAAAACAAGTACTTGATAAACTGGCAAATAGCTAGGAGATAGTGACTAGAATGGTAGAGGACCTTGATTTTGTACCCTAGGATAATCACTTTAACCAAACAATCATAGTTTATGTCAGGAACTAGAGTAGGGTTAGAAAGGCAAATACAAAGCAGTTCTTTCTCCCAAGGGACCTGGGTATATGTAACCAACACTTTGCCCTTTGATAAGCTGAGGAAAAAGAAAATATAATCGAAGTATGGGAGGAAAAGAGAAGGTCATGGAAAGCTTTTTTATGGAAGTAGCACTTGAGTTTGACTTTGAAAGAAGAGATGCATTTTGACAGGAAGGGATGCAGAGGAAGTACATTCCAAGCATAGGAGATACTTGATTTCTGTAGGGATGTTTCTGTTAAATGTGCCCAACAGACTATGCAGTCTAATAAGGCAGGGGCTACTACTTCACTAAGCATACTATTTCCCCACTGTTGAGCATACATTTTGCACATAGTAGGTCCCTGTTGGTTGCATGGATGAATCATTCCATACTTAGCACTTAAAAGTTGAATAAGTAAATTTGATTAATTAAGTTGGATTATTAAACACTTATTCTGTACAAGGTACTCACAGTGATAGTCCAGGTTTCCAGGTTGCAGATGAATGTAGGGGCACTGTCACCAGTTACACGCATAGAAGGAGATGATAAATCACTGGTAATGCTACAATCCCCTTCATAGATATAGAACCATAAGAAGGGGAGGTGTCCCAGACCAATTCAAACTCAATTACTTTGCTCAAAGTGTCTAAAATGGAAATTAATGAGAAGACATAATGGCAGAAATATAGATGGATGCTTTTTTGTCCTGTGCTACCGTTTAGGTCTCTGGGGATGAAAAGAGGACGTGGCACAGATTATTGGTACAATTACTAGGTGGTTGAGGCTTAACTTCAGTGACTCTGCCACCCCTTTCTGTGTCCTCTTCTTCTTTCAACTCCTATATGCATCCCCTCTCTCTTTTTAGGTATCCAATGTCCTCATGCTTTCCCAATTGCTCCTATGAGGGTTGGAGGAGGGTGGGAAAGGATTAGCATCTTGGATTAGATACTTTCCAGCTGTGCAGCCATAGACAAATCATATAACCTCTCTGTGCCTTGGTTTTCTCATTTGTAAACTTGATTAACTCCCCCATTGTAGCTCCTTGAGAACAAGGACTGTTTTTTGCCTCTTTTGGTACCCCCATTATTTAGCACAGGACTTGGCACATAGTAGTAGGTACTTTAAATATTTATTGACTAACCAACCAGACTATTTTGAATAAAATATTTTGCCATTTTTAAAATGCTGTAGAAAAACTGGTTATTATCATAAAAAATTCTGCTATTCATTATTGAAGCAGTCATGCTACAGTGGAAAGAGATGACCCGAGTTTGACTGACTGACAAAAGATAGTTTTCTCTTCCAACTCTGAGATTCTATGATCCTGTGAAATGGGCTTTTTCTAGTCTATCAGAACGTGCCTGAAGACAGCAAAGTCAGAGGAACTCATCACCTTCCAGTGCAATCTATTCCACCACCGAGTCCATGGTTCTAATTGTTATGGATTTTTTTTTAATATTTGACTCTAAATCTACCTTTCTGTAACTTCTAGATAACATTCTTCAATCTAATATCTTTTTCATCTTCCATCAACCTATAACTAAATGCTTGCTATATACCCGTCATTGAGCTGATGAGTTCAAAATCATAGTATCTTCCTTGAAGTACCTCACCTTCCAATGTGGGAGATGATATATAAATAACCAGGCAGATAAAAGGTATAATAGAATAGATGAAAGTAATCTCAGAGAGTAAGTGCTGGTGGCTAAGGGAACGCCAAAAGGATCCTTACAGGAGCTGGCTTTTGAACTGAGTTTGAAAGAAACCAGTTCTCTTAAGAGGCAGAGGAGAGAAGAGAGAGTTCCCCAAGCTTAGGGACAGCCAGTGCTAAGGTACAGGAGGTCTGGGAGATAGAGTGTTGTGTGTGAGAAGAACACAAGGTAAGCCATTGAGGCTGGATCTTATAATAAGTGGAGGGAAGTCAAATATAAGAAACATTTTACTATTGTATGATGAAAAGATCTTAACTTTAACAATCTCTGATCCGCTGTTCTTTCTTACATGTAGAGTCAATCCCAAAGACGATGAGGATGTTATGTTTTCAACAGAAACAAGTGTTACTCGTTCTTGTCCTTAAATATCTCTCATGTCAGGGAGAAAAAGTACAGCAGACATTGAACATGGAAAGCAATAAACAATTTTTTTCAGTTGAGAAAGCTGCTCTTTTTCATATTTTTTCCCTCCCTCCACCTGCCCTGAAATAATATGGTTAATTCAGTGCCATAGAAACTCAAGTCTAGACAGCATTCAAGAAGTTTTTCAGTATTGAATCCCTAGAAAACCAAGTCTTTAATCACATTTCCCTTCTATATACAATGAAATTAGCAAAAGGAGAAAAACCAGAAAGTGATTTTCAGAAAAAAATTTGCATAAGAGCATTCATATTATTATTAGGGAGGGGATAGAGAATGAGGAAGTAATGTAGACTGTTATAGATGACTAGTTTGTTTGATTTTCTATGGGGGAATAAAAACAGTGCCAGTGCCATAATAAAATAAAATGGATTTGAGTTATTTGGGGCCAAATTTAATTTCACAGAAAATGTGAATAAGATGTGGCCTCAATTTCAAAAGCATCTTCCCATAGGGCTGCACAATTATGAAAATGCAAGGATGCTTGATTGCTTTGGTTATTTTAATAAGACACCTCTTCCCCATCTTTCCCCAAATCTCAAGTAATCCATGAATCTTTTGAATATGGCATCTTTTACATTTGGGGTCAAGACACCTTGTCTAGTTAAGTACAGTAACATGTTAATAAATGTACATTTCTCCTAGCAAAAGGGAGAGTTTATCAAGCTCACAGATACATGGATTACTTTAGGGAAATATGTTCATTTGCAAGATAACTTCTTTTTGTAAAGAAATTATAGTTCTAATAAAACTGGCAAAACATTACATAAAGACAGCATATATAAAGACAAAAAATTGAAAGAATCATGGAATCTTAAAGTTGTAAGGGGCCAAGAGACTCTTTATTCTGGCCAATACCTAATGGCCACAGATTCTATAACAAGTGGTCAACCATTCATTGCTGAGAAAACCCCTTACACTTTCGTATACTTCTAATTATTAGGAAAACTTATCTTAAAACTAAATTTGTCTTGTTTCACTGTCTGCCTTCAATGGAGATATTTTCAGGTTTCTGGTGGAATTTGGGATGTTTTCCAGAACTACAGGAGGCAGAAATTTGGGAAAACCTATGAAAGTTGTGACAGTTTCAAAAGAAACGTGGTAGAAAACTGCTTTTCACCTCAAGAGAGAGAACTGATGAACTCTGAGTGCAGATACAAGCATTTTTTATTTTATTTTATTTTTGTTTTTGTTTCTATGGGAACATGGCTAGGGCAGAAATACATTTTGCATGATTTCATACGCATAAGTGGGTATCATACTTCTTACCTTCTCCTTGGGTGGGGCACAGGTTAGAGAGACAGAGAGAATTAGGAACTGATCTTTTCTTTTTTTTTTTTTTTAAATGAGTATTACATAAAACATGATGAAGAAGAAAAGTTGTAAAGATCTCAACCACAGGAAAAAGAAAACCAAATCATAGCTATGCAGTATTATGTACCTTCAGTACTTCCTAAAGGACACCTCTCTAGTCCCTGAATGACAGTATCACAGATTCAGAAAAACAGGAATTTGGAAGGGCTCTTAGCTGTCATCTGCCATCTAGTCGAACCAATATATTAAAGGAATTGTTAATATAATAAGTGCCCCACAAGTGGTCCTTTAACTTCTGCTTAAAATCCTCCAGGGAGTGGCAACCTTCCACTTCTCAGAGCAGCTCATTCTACTTTTGACCAGCTTCAAATTTTAGGAAGCTTATCTTGACACAAGCCTATTTTCCCTCACTGCACCTTCCACTCATCACCGCCACTTCTGACCTATAGGGCCAAACAGAACTCCTTTTTCTGTATGACAAACAATCAAATACTTAAAAAACAAAATGAAACAACAAAACCACTGTTATATTCCCTGCTGTGTATTTTCTTCTTCAAGGCTAAGCCTAGTAAGTTTCTTAAATCAATCCTCATATGACATGGACTCAAAGATCTTTATCGTCCTTGTTGTTTTCCTCTGGGGAGTGTGCAGTTAATCAATATTCTCCTTAAATTTAAGTATCCAGAACTGAACGCAATAATCACACTAAGGCCTCGAGATATCACAGCGGCAGAGACAGAAGGAAGAAGCTTCATCTCAGCAGTTACATGGACTTTATCTTTTCCATTTTTTTGTTTGTGTGTTTGTTTATTATGAACTTTAAGACAGGCATATTTCAGCACCACTCTTTATCTGAACAACAGATTATGTTTCTGTTTAGTGGCCTCTCCCTTCTTAGTGTGTGTGTGTGTGTGTGTGTGTGTGTGTGTGTGTGTGTGTGTTCATGTAGGCCTGGGGCTCCTTGTTTCCATAATGCACAGCATGAATATGAGCTTGGGTTCTTGATGACCATACCAATGGAAATGGAATTCTGGCTTTGAGTACTTGTTTTATTTAATTCAATTCAAGGAACTTTTATATTTTTATTAGATACCTAGTATGTGCTGGGAACAGAGCTAAATCTTGGGATGTGAAGGGGAGAGAGAGAGAGAGAGAGAAGAGAAGAGGAGAAGAAGGAGAAGAGAGGAGAGAGAGAGAGAGAGAGAGAGAGAGAGAGAGAGAGAGAGAGAGAGAGAGAGAGAGAGAGAGAGGGAGAGAGGGAGAGAGAGGGAGGGAAGGAGAGAGAGAGAGAACTACTCTTGGCCTCAGGGACCTTAGATCCTTTTGGGAAGGAAATATCACACACGAGTAAAATATCACATATGTTTGCAGAACAAATGTAAAATAATTTCGAGGAAAAGGAAAATCATTGACAATTGATGGCACCAGACTAGCATGTCTGTTTATCACAGGGAGCATTTGAGTAATGCTTTGAATGAGCTACAAATTCACAGAAATGAAGACTATTTCAGCTATGGGACTGATTGTATAAAGGTACAGAGACTGTCAGATCTTATAGAAGTAATTATGACTCTGGGTCTGCCCCTAACTGTGAGCATATCCCAGGGCTGTGCACTGGCTTGTCATCTTGTCCTCTTTCATTCTGCTTTCCATCTTTTGGGACCTCATCAGCTTTTGTGGGTTTAATTTCTCAGGAGCTAGCTCTCAGATACGTATATCTAGCCCTTGTATTTCTTATGAGCTCCAACCCTACTACACCAAGCATCTATTAGACATTTTGAACTGGATGTTCCATAAACAGGTTAGCTTCATATGTCCAAAACAGAATTCATCTCCACCAAAAAAAAAACCCAAAATAACAAAGAAGTAAACAAACAGACAAAAAACCACCACTCATCCTTCTTCTGACCTTCTGTTTCTGTCAAGGCCACCATCATCCTTTCTGTTGCCCAAGTTTACAATCTCATTGCCAACTTGACTTCACATCCTCCCTCAATCCACATATCCATTAAGTAAACAAGTCTTACTGATTCCGCTTCCAGAATCCATTTTTTTCTCTCTATTCAAAGGAAAACCAGAGAGGGCAGGAATTACTTTGTTTCTAACTTTGTATCCACAGAATCTAGGACAGTGATCAGCAAACATCCAGTGCTTCACAAATGTTTGATTAGTAGAAGTTCAACATTTAAAGACTGGTCACCAGAGATCACA
The DNA here is from genome assembly GCA_023548195.1 of Bettongia penicillata ogilbyi. Classification (NCBI taxonomy): domain Eukaryota; kingdom Metazoa; phylum Chordata; class Mammalia; order Diprotodontia; family Potoroidae; genus Bettongia; species Bettongia penicillata. Next base: position 2,979,117 of record JAJHZJ010000426.1, read on the forward strand.
GATATATAGAAGTAGAAAGGAACCCTAGAATTCATTTAATCCAGCTCCTTCATTTTATAGAGGAGGAAACTGAAACCCAACGAGGTAGAGATTTTTCTAGTGCCACTTAGATGATAAGTATATGAGGCAGGTTTCCATTAAGGTCTTCCTGAGTTCAGTTCCTGGGCCATTTCTATTATAGTATCTTGTCTTTCAAAGTCAATCATTTTTGTTATTTTTATTTTGTCACAAGAGCTAATGAAGACTGTATAATACTTTTCAGGATGGTTATTACCAGTACAGATGAAGGAAGAATGGGAGGAAATAATAGATACTTGAAGGATTATAATGAAATGAGTATGATGTCCCCTGATTAATGTCAGCCCTTAGGTTGATAGGTGGGGTTGAAATGAGTGTTATTGATGTTGAGTACATACAACTTTCACTTTCTCATGTTTTATTCCTTCTTTTGCTAACTCAAATTGATTTAACAATGAGATCCGTGGTCATCTAGATATGGGGAAGTGTCTTTCAATGTAAGATAATTGGTTGAGCCTCAGATAGGGTCTACACTCTCTTTGTGGGATCACTTCTTGGATTATATTACATTGTTACTGAAACCTGAACTATATTGTCATTCAAAACATAGGTCTGTACCCTGTAGCTATCTCACTAAGCAACTGAGAGGAAAGAAGACATTAATTAGTTTGCTTTATGATCACAGTAGATATTTGGCAAGTAGGCTGTCACTAATCCTTTAAACAAGTAAATGCTGTAAAGTATTTGCTGTCTTCTAAACATTGGAAGTATCATAGATATTTATTTGGAACTGAACTTATATGTCTTCCATTCAACCCTTTCAACACACAGAAGTGGGAAGTGAGGCTCAAAGATGTTAAATGAATGGCAGTACCAGGAGTTCATTCTAGGTCCTCTAACTTAAATTCAGTATTCTTTCCTCAGTATCTTCATGCCTGGGAATGAATCAACTAGAATAAAATAAGTTAGTTTCTGACTTTAGGGTTGGAGTAAAATTATACTGACCTAAATATTTCAATTTTTATGAAAGACTAAAGAGAACTTGACAGCTACCAACTAGTTGGCCCATTTTAAATTAAAAACAAAACAAAATATCAGCAGTCAGTTCAAAAATCAGTTAGATTTTTCAAAACAGGTGATCAGAATAGTGAGGAAACAAGGAACCACAGCATTTGAAAAGTACTTCAAGGAAATGAAATATTTTAGCTTGGGGAAAAGAATACATGAAGGATTGGGGGAACTGATCTATTTTTGAGTATCTGAAGAATTGTCATATGGAAAAGAGATGGGGCTTTTTCTACTTGGAATATAAGGCAGATCTGAGACCCAAGAGTCAAAATTACAGAGAAAGATTTTTATTTAATAAAAATAAAAAAAATTTCTTAACAATTACATATTTCTGAAAATATAGGTTATTTGCTCCTTGACATTGGAAGTGTTCCAGCATAGGTTATATAACCATTTATTAGAAACATAAAAGGGGTCCTCTTTCTTTTAGTAGAGGGTTAAACTTGATTATTTCATAGGTCTTTTGCAATCCTAGGACTCTGACATTCTACAATGCTACTGGATAGAATAAAAATGATGAAATATTTTTAATTTTAAGGAGAGGAGAATGATTTAGCCAAATTAATGAAATATGCAGTGATGTAAATAAATATGTAAATTAAGAAAACAATATTTTTTTTAAACTAAAGGGTATTGCAATTAAAAGTTCCCATAAAATGTCACTCATCTTTAAGTGCTGAGCCTTGAAGTAAAATGAAAATAGTTACAGTTTAATATACACATTTAATATTATATATAGTTTAATATATTTATTTTTCAAATATTATTTGAAGTCAAACGCACATATTATCATAAACTCCCAGAGCTGGAAGGGACCATATAAACTTCACCTCCTTACCTGAAGCAAGAATCCTCTTTAGAACATTTCTGACATTTGGGTTCTAAAGAAGAAAAGATGAACAAATAGAAGTTTGAGAGGTATGGTTAGGCAGTAGCATATCTTAAAAAGATCTGGGGAGGTTAATGTGGGAAAAGGCAAGATGGTAAAGTCAAAAAGCACTCAACCAAGCTTTCCCAACATTCCTCTCCAAATAACTTTAAAATAATTCTTCAAATGAAATTCTAGAGTGTCAGAACCAACTAAAGGTTAGAAGCTCAGGACAGCATAGGGGTTAAGAAAGAAAGATCTGTGACGTGGTGGAGGAGGCTAACCTAGAGCTCACCATGGATGAAACAACAGTGTTGGACTAAGTGGTGGGGACAGAAACAGGAGCAGCTTAGAGGGTCAGAGTTAGAAAGAGATTATAAGGAACCCCTGTGCTAGCACTGGATGAATACAATACCAGATGCTATTTAGCAACTCTATTACACACTTCTGGGTAACAGTTCAAGGACAAAGAGTAGCACTTTTGGTGAAGAGGGAATGGAAGCTTCGAGAGGCAACTGTTTCACAACTTTATTGCATATAACTACTTCTGGATCACATAGTTCAAGGGTAGAAAGGAGTACTGAAGGGGGAATGGAAACCCTGAGGGGAGGTAACAGACTCCAAGAGAGAAGAGACTTTGAGGAACAGCATTGTTTCCAGTCCTGAGGGAGGAAGAGCCATGAGGAACAGTACTGATTTCAATCCCAAGTGATCAGGGATCAGAGTACAGATCAAAAGAACAGTGACCACACCTTTCCCTAGATCACAAAACCTTGGAAGCACCAATAACTTTCAAAATTCCAGAACAATCTCTGAAAACAGCAGTGTGAAAAAAAATAAAAGCTTGAGACAGATCTCTTTTCTGCCTGCCCTCCCCCATTCTGAGAACAGAGACCAACATAAACATAAAGTTCAAAATCAATAAACAGGATGGGAAAAGAGAAAAGAAGGAAAAAAAATTGACCATAAAAAGCTACTACGGTGATGGGGAAGAACAATACACAAACTCAGAAGACAAATGAAGTTATAACAGCTGCAATTAAAGTTTCCAAGGGAAAAAAAGTAAATTGGACATAAGCCCAAAATAATTCTTAGAAGAGCTAAAAAATGATTTTCAGTATGAAATAAATGTTGGAGGAAAATTAGGTAAAGAAATAAAAGCAAAGGAAGAAAGTTATGAAAAAAAACAACAGCTTGGTAAAAAAAAAAAGGACCAAAAATTTTGAAGAAAATAATACCTTAAAAAACCCCACAGAATTGGCCTAATGGAAAAAAAGATACAAAACTTCATTAGTGAAAGTAATTCCTGAAAAAGCATAATTAACCAAGAGGGAAAAAGAGATACAAAAGATCACTGACAGAAATAATTTCTTAAAACTTAGAGTTATCCAAGTAACCCCATGAAACACCAAAAGCAATACAACAAAGTCAAAAGAATGAAAACATAGAAGACAACAATTTTCAGAAGAAGAAATCAAAGCTATTTGTAATCATATAAAAATGTTCTACATCACTATTGATTAGAGAAAGTAAAATTAAAATAACTCTGAGGTGGTACCTCATATCTCCCTGAAATGACAAATGCTAGAGGGGTTGAGGGAAAAGAGAAATACATACAAACTATTAGTGGACCACCCCATCCATTCTGGAGAACAATCTGGAACAATGCCCAAAGTGTTGTAACCCAATAGTATCACTACTGGTCTGTACCCTAAGAAGATCAAAGAGAAAGGAAAAGGGCCTCTATATACAAAGATATTTATAGCGGCTGTAATATTTAGTGGCAAAGAATTGGGAATTAATGAGATAATCATCAGCTGAGGAATGGTTGAAGAAACTGTCTTAAGGTTGTGATGGAATGGTATTGTACAATAAGAAATGACAGGTCGAGCGGTTTCAGGAAGAAAAAGTAAAACGTTAGGACTTATATGAAAAGATGTAAAGTGAAGTGAGAAAAACTGAGAGATTGTTGTGTACAGTAACAGCAACATTGTGATGATTTAATGTGAAAAATTTGATCAATATAATGATTCTAGACTATTCCAAAGGAGACATGATGAAAAAAATGCTATCTATATTCAGAGAGAGGATTGAGTGCAAACTGAAATATAATTTTCTCACTTTTTTTGCTTTTTTTGTCATATAGTTAACATGGAAATATTATTTTGCATTATTTCATGTGTGTAATTGATATGATTTTGATTATCTTCTCAGTGGGTAGGGGATGGGTGGGAGGAAGGGAGAAAATTTGGAACTCAATTTAAAAAGAAAAGAATGTTAAAATAATTAATTTTTAAAAGAGCAAAGGAAGGCTATTATATCCCATTATACAAATGAGGTAACTGAGACTTAGAGATGCTAAGTGACTTGACCAGGATAACACACTTAGTGAGTACTTAAGGTGAGATTTAAATATTCTTCAAGGATAGCACGATGAATTCTTTTCCATAGAGGAGAAAATCTAGTAGGACCATGGTAATGATTATCAAAAACAGCAGAGAGATCTAAGGGAATGGGAACTTTTAAATGTTATTTCATTCAGTGATTAGAAGGTCCTTGGTGATTCTTGAGCAAGTAGTAATAGTAAAGTGGAGAGAACAGCAGAAACCACATTGAGGGATAGAAAAGCAGTGGAATGATAGCTAAATAGAATGGAATAATAATCAAAATAGTCAACATGTCCCTGATGCCTTAAACTTTGCAGAGCATTTTAAATATGCTCCTTCATTTGATCCTCACAATAAAATAGGTATAAAATAGTCCCCTTTTACATATTGTGAAAATGAGGCTGAGAAATGCTATGTAACTTTCCTGTGTTTACATAAATAGTGGCTATCTGAGGCAAGATTAAACCTCAAACCTTAATGAATTCAAATCCAACATACTATCTATTGTGCCACCTAGAAGAGTTATTTTGTTTTGATTTGTCAGTGCTTGAGGATATTTAGAAGTTGATGCAAAAATGCCAGATGAGGAATGGAAGGTAAGAGACAATATGAATCATGGATCTGGAGGAAGTGGGAGAGAATGGCATAATGGGACTGGTTAGGGACAGCCTCAGTCTTCTCAGTAAAGACAAATGTTCATCAAAAGTATTGGGGTAGAAATGTAAGAAGGTAGGAAAGGGTTTGGGGCAGTAACTATGGAGGATGGAAACTGGGTGTCGACAAGAGTAGAACAGATGTATTACCAAGCATAAGCAACGTTCCAGCTGAGGTGATACGCCATAAATTCACGGCAGATGAAATCAGCTCAATTTCTTGAATAGAAAATGATGATGACAAGGACAGACTATGTCTAGATTTTCTCCATTTTATATGCACCCTGGCAAGCCCAGTGATGAACAGCAGCATGTAGGAAAAGGTAATCAGCTATCATTTGATGATCACTGAGAAAACATGTCTCAGGAAAAGGAGGACTGAATGTGCATTTATTTTATAAGTCCTTTTCCATGCCATGAAAACTAAGTGCCTACTTCCTGGGTCTGAGATTTGAATTTAGGCAAGATTTGTGAATCTTGCTATGAGAGACATACATGGATGTCATTTGAATTTTTATCAATCCTATTGTCACAGACAATGTTACAATTCAATTTCAATCGTGTCTCCCATTCAGAGATCCAGTCACTGACAGAGAGTAGTCTGGTCTTCGATTGAGGATCTCTAGTGATGAGGATTTCATTCCTCCCTATTTATTGAAGTTCTGACCCCTAGTTCACAACTGGACAGTTCTAACTGAAATGCAGTTATTGCTGAGTTACTTAAACAGAAATCTTTCACTCTTAACTTCAACCACTGATATTAGTTTTTCCCTCTAGGAAATGTGGAGTCTACCATCACCATGTTTTCTGCTGCTGCTACTACTACTACTACTACTACTACTACTACTACTACTACTACTACTACTGCTACTACTGCTACTACTACTACTACTACCAACCACCACCACCACCACCACTACTATTACTACTACTACTACCACCCAACTACTACTACTACTACTACTACTACTACTACTACTACTACTACTACTACTACTGCTACTACTACTGCTACTACTACTACCAACCACCACCACCACCACTGCTATTACTACTACTACTACTGCTGCTGCTACCATGGCTACTGCTACTATTATTATACTACTACTTCTGCTGATGCTTCTGTTATTACTCCTATTACACTGCTCCCACTACCCACACTGCTACCACTATCACTACTTCTACTACTTTATAACTAGTAATAAAATAGTAGTAGTTTTAATAGTCATAATTGTTATGGTAAAATAATAATAATTATAATAGCTCTTCTCCTGTAAGACAACCCATCAAATTCTTGGAAATAGTTATCATGCCTTCCCTCAGCCTACTCACCAGTTTTTCCCAGCTAGATTAAATTCCTCAGTCTCTTCAGCTGTTTCTACATATGATGTGGCTTTTACTCCCTTCTACAACCTAATTACTCTGTTTAATACAATCTCTGAATGTATGGCTCTGATCAAGACCCTTAAACACTCTGAGGCTCAGTTTCCCCATATACAGGATATTAATGATAGTGCTTTCATACCCTATCCCTCATCTCTGGGGTTGTTGTGATGACAGTGCTTTGTAAACCTTAAAGTGCTTTAGAAATATGAAATCTCCTCAATTTAAATCCTCAATTTATAATTTCCATCGTAAGGATCTTGATAAGAACAAATTATTCAGAAATCCTGGTAATAGGGACATATCTCTTCCTTAGTTTTGTCAAGAGGATAAAAACTGCCTTGTTTTTTATATTCACTAATATTTTCCCTATTAGTAAAATGATGATGATGTGGATAGTAATGGTGATAAAGATACATTAATAGTTTGAAGTGTACTTAATATTTTGTCTGGCACTTTTACATTTCTTATCAAGAGACAGTGTGGCATAGTAAGTAAGGTATTATACTTGGAATTAGGGAGATGTGGATTTACATGCCTCTTCATACACTTGCTTCCTATGTGACCTTGGACAAGTCACTTGAATTTTTTCTGCCTCAGTTTTTTTTATCTATAAAATGAAAAAACTGAAACTGATGGCCAGTAAGATCCCTTTTAACTCAAAAATCGATGATTGTGTCTATGATCTTAGATCATCCTTTGAGAGACCATGTGAGAGTGTAGGGCATGTACCATGGTTACCATTTTACAGATGGGGAAAATGAAGACATAGGAAGGATACCAGGACTCCAATTCTGCCTCAGTCATCCAGGAAATTCCTTCAGCCATCAAAGTAGCATTAAGAGTATTTTATTGGTGTAGCAGCAAGCACCCCAACACATCTAAGATGTCCTGCTAGCACATGTTCTTAGATCTGTTTTTCTAAAAAAAAAGCAACTTTTGAGGGGTCAACAATCTTCTTTAATCACATATACCAACAGAGAAAATGCAAGCAGAAAAATAAAGACCAACAGACAGGCTTCTGTCTGACCATAAGCAATACACACACCACAGATCAACAGACAGATCCAACTGTCTGAGAGAGAAGCATTAATTTCTGGGTTTGCAAAGAAGAGGAGCTCCTTAACAGCTTCCTAGAGTCTCATCTGGCACATGAACCTTCTTCCAAAGAGTATGCCCCCAAAGCAAACCCTCACCTTGGAATATATATATACACTCTTCAGAGATGGAGGGCATCAGGACCTTCCCACTCAGTGCCTCATTAGAAATTAACAAAAAGTGTGGGCCTTCCTACAAAACAAACCTTCCCTAATCAATATTCCCTTAATGGGCTCCACTTGAGACCTATTAATGGGCAGGGGAAGATCTTTGGTTCTCATTACAATTGGTCAGCATTCCCTGCAGAGGTAAATTACTCCTTGGCTAATCCCAGTCTAGGAAGAAGCAAGAATTTTATCTAGAATATAATTCTAATTTGGTCATGTTAGTTAAAGTATTTTGACGGGCTGTATAAAAAATGAGTTTGTTTTAACTAAAGTCGGTCAGTCAATAAACATTTATTAGGTGCCTACTGTGCTCCAGGCACTGTGCTAAGTACCGGATACAAAACAAAACAGAATAAATATAAATGACATTCCAAGTTCTCTAAGTGCTCACAGTGTAATGGGGAAGGCAACATGAGTAAAATTTTGCATCCCCAAGAAGCTCCATAAAAGATAAATTGAAAATAATGGAGAGGATGGTATAATAGCTTTAAATGAATGATCAGTTTTAAGTACCCATTAGACTGTGGATTTCTTGAGAGCAGAGGTTGTTTCCTTTTTTTCATTCCCCTATATTGCTAGTACTTAGGACAGTACCTGGAATACAGTAGGTGTTTAATAAATGTTTGTCAATTTGGTATTCCTAACCTATTGGAGGGAGGGTTTGAGGTGGGGAGAGAGGAACGAGTGTGAGCTAGATATCAGATGACCCTGTAGATGATTGTGCCACTTATTCAGTTTGTCACTTGTGATATTCCATAGGCAGTTTCAATCTCTTCCACAGAAGCAAGTTTTAGAATAAAATAGGTACAAATCAAAAGGACCAACATCTCGTTAACAAATAGCCCATTCCTTTTGATCAGATAGATTGTGTCCCTAGTGGTTGGCCATTCACTCAGACTTTTCTTCCATACGAAGCCTACAAAACCTAGTCCATTGGTGAAAATGATAATCCCCCTGAAAGGAGATCCTATTGGGTACATGTTTTTACCCTCTCTCTCTCTCTCTCTCTCATCTCTCTCCTCTCTCTCTCTCTCTCTCTCTCTCTCTCTCTCTCTCTCTCTCTCTCTCTCTCTCCCTCCCTCCCTCCCTCTCTCCCCTCCCTCTCTCTCTCTCTCTCTCTCTCTCTCCCTCTCTCTCTCTCTTCTCTCTCTCTCTCTCTCTCTCTCTCTCTCTCTCTCTCTCTCTCTCTCTCTCCATACATATACATATATGTATACACACACACAGTCATACAAGCATATTTTTAGAAAAAAATTATGAGACTTCCAATTTGGAGACTAAATAATTGAAGTGCTTTCAGTATCACACAGTATAAAAAAACCTTGTCTGAAGTACTTCTCATTGGTGAACAATATGACCACCACTAGCCATCCCTAATGACTGACCTCTCCGTTGAACAGAAGTGAAATTTGGCAAATTAGAGAGCTAGGCAGGCCAGACCTTTCCTTTCAAAGGACCTAACTAATCACAGCTAAAATACAGGTCTGGGTCACAACTCCACTATAAAGAATGCAACTGTCAGTTGAAAAATATGTGGCTTTGGTTAAATATTACAATCTTTGACAGCTCATTCAGTGAACATTCTCTGGTCATTGACCAGAGGGACTGTGGCATTAAACTTTTGGTCACTCCTCTGGAGAATAGTGAAACAGCTGGATTTATAGTTAAAAGAAAAAGCCACCTAAGAAAGGTTCAGTCATTTGATTGGTGGGACAAGGCATAGGTATTTGTATGCTTTCCATTTTCCCTAAAGATTGTTTTATTTAGGGACAGATATGGGGCTTGGGAGAGGGAAGGTTTGAAGCTCAGCTGTCATACATAAATAAGCCTAGAGACTGGCTAATGTCATGTCCATTAACCCTATTTGCTCACAGTCTTGTACATGGACTCCTTACCAGAATCATTCTGAGTCCCAGCAGCTTTACCTAGAGATGTACAGTCAAGGAGATTAGCAAAGAAATCTATTTTCACAAAGGAAATGTAAGAGATGTACTGAAACCTCTCAAGATACTTTGGGGTTTAAGGACTAGATTTCCTAAGAACCATGAATGGGCACTGCCTCAGTCAAACTGAGACTTGGGAAAGACCTTAACTTTAAAAGGTCAAGATATTCCACAGCATCCAGGGCCATCTCTAGTTGTTCTGATCTATTTTTTGCCACTGGGCCCAGATAGCACTGGAGGAGGAAGTGAAGGTGGTAACTTTGCATAACCTTCTCTCAGTTAAATCCATTTGACTTGTAAGTCATGGCATCACCTCCCTGATGTCATGGTCCTCTTTGAGAATGAAGGACAAATAACAACCTGTATGAAATAGTGGTGTGTGTATGTGTGTGCATGTGTGTGCACATGTGTGCGTGTAAGCACTCATCAATAATCATTCTAAAAAATTGTCTGAACAATCCAGGAAAGTGGTTCACACAAAAAGTCATCAAAGTTCATCAGATCATAGATTTAGAGTTGGAAATAATGTTAGATCATTCAGATCAACTTCCTCATTTTGTAGATACAGAAACTGAGACCCAAGGAACTAAATAATTTGCCCAAAGTCACAACTCTTTGATTAGTAGCAAAGCTAGAATTTAAACCCAGGTCATAGTTGTGTTTTTAAAATAATTAATTATTTTTCTTCTACTACCAAAATCTCTCCCAGTATTCCTTCCTTTTCTGACTCCCCAACAGATACCCCAAATAACAAATAACATTTGTAAAGAAAGAAAGACGAGAAAAAAATCAGCATAACTAAACAATATGAAAATATGTTCAATGTACTACACCTATGGATAACTGATTTTTGTAAAGGATCGGAGTGGGAATTTCAACTTTAATTTCTTTTATGAAGTCATGTTTGTTCTTTTTAATTCTGCAGCATTCACCTTCGATTGTTTTGTTGTTATCCTTTACATTTATGTTGTTGTCATTGTATTTATTGTTTCCTGTTCATTGCTTTCTTCATTCTGAATCATATAATGTAAATCTTTCCATACTTCTATATATTCATCATGCTTGTCATTTCATATAACAGAGCAATACTCTATTATATCTGTGAGCTACAATTTGTTTCATTACCAACCTACTGTATATCCAATTCTTTGCTGTCATAAAAGCTGCTACTGTAAATACTGTGATGTATATAGGAACTTTCTTCTAATGAATTACTTTCTTAGGGGATAATCCTAATTGAGTAATCTCTGGGTCAACAGGTATGAGTATTTTAGTTATTTTATTTGCACAATTTACTGATTCACAGATCAGCCAACAATGCACCAGTATGCCTATCATTGCATCAAATCTTAGATTTCCTTATCCTTAGTCTTTTTCCTCTTTCCAGGTTGTTGAACTAAATGATCAGTGAGGTCCCAAGATTCACACCCAGGTGAAGAAAGGTGAGATAACATTTGGGGTTAATTTTATGAAATACCTGAAAGGAGGCACAGAATTATTAAAGATAAAACCCTTTTGACATTTTTAAAATTTTTATTTAACTTTTCACATTCATTTCCACAAAATTTTGGGTTCCGGATTTTCTCCCCATTTGTCCCCTCCCCCAACCCCAAAACGCCAAGCATTCTAATTGCCCCTATCACCAATCTGCCCTCTTTTCTAACATCTTTCCCCTCCCCTGTCCCCATCTTCTCTTTTGTCCTGTAGGGCCAGATGACTTTCTATTCCCCATTGCCTGCATTTCTCTCTCACCGCTTAACTTCATTTTTTTTAAAGATATGATCCCATCCTATTCAATTCACTCTGTTCTGTCTCTGTGTGTGCATGCATGTGTGTATGTCTGTGTGTGTGTGTGTGTGTGTGTGTAATCCCACCAAGTACCCAAATACTGAAAATTTTCAAGAGTCACAAATATTGTCTTTTCGTGTAGGAATATAAACAGTTCAACTTTGGTAAGTCCCTTATGACTTCTCTTTTCTATTTATCTTTTCATGCTTCTTTTCATTCTTATGTTTGAAAGTCAAATTTTCTTTTCAGCTCTGGTCTTTTCATCAAGAATGCTTGAAAGTACTCTATTTCATTGAAAGACCATATTTTCCCCTGAAGTATTATACTCAGTTTTGCTGGGTAGGTGATTCTTGGTTTGAGTCCTTGTTCCTTTGACTTCTGGAATATCCTGTTCCATGCCCTTCGATCCCTTAATGTAGAAGCTGCTAGATCTTGTGTTATCCTGATTGTATTTCCACAATACTGGAATTGTTTCTTTCTAGCTACTTGTAAGATTTTCTCCTTGACCGGGGCATTCTGGAATTTGGCCACAATGTTCCTAGAAGTTTCTCTTTTTGGATCTCTTTCAGGTGGTGATCTGGTGGATTCCTTGAATACCTATTTTGCCCTCTGGTTCTAGAATCTCAGGGCAGTTTTCCTTGCTAATTTCGTCAAAGATGATGTCTAGGATCTTGTTTTGATCATGGCTTTCAGGTAGTCCCATAATTTTTAAATTATCTCTACTGGATCTATTTTCTAGGTCAGTTGCTTTTCCAATGAGATATTTCACATTATCTTCTATTTTTTCATTCTTTTGGTTTTGTTTGGTGATTTCTTGGTTTCTCACAAAGTCATTAGCCTCTATCTATTCCATTCTAATTTTTAAAGAACTATTTTCTTCAGTGAGCTTTTGAACCTCTTTTTCCATTTGGCTAATCCTGCTTTTGAAAGCATTCTTCTCCTCATTGGCCTTTTGAACCTCTTTTGCCAATTGAGTTAGCCTATTTTTCAAGATGTTATTTTCTTCAGCATTTTTTTTGGGTGTCCTTTAGCAAGGTGTTGACCTGCTTTTCATACTTTTCTTGAATCTCTCTCATTTCTCTTGCCAGTCTTTCCTCCACCTGTCTAATTTGATTTTCAAAATCTTTTTTGAGCTCTTCCATGGCCTGAGCCCATTGAATATTTATTTTGGATGTTTGGGATACAGAAGCCTTGACTTCTATGTCTTTCCCTGATAGTAAGCATTGTTCTTCCTGATCTGAAATGATGGGAGGAGATATCTGTTCACCAGGAAAGTAACCTTCTATGGTCTTATTTTTCTTCCCTTTTCTGGGCATTTTCCCAGCCAGTTACTTGACTTCTCCACCCCTGCCTTGCCTCCAGATCTGCCCAGCTAGTGCTTGGGGGCTGAGATTCAAATGCTGCTTCCCAGCCTCAGAGCTTTCAGTGGGGATGGGGCTGCTATTCAGTGTGAGATTAAGTTCAGGTGCTCAGGTGGGGGCAGGCCCGCCACAAAGGGCTCAGTTCCTTCAGGCGTTTTATGTGGAGACCTTCAATAATGGATCTGAGCTCCTGTCTTGTTTGGGAGCCCTTGTCCACTGCTGCCTCCACTGCTGCCTCCTGAGGGGGCCTGAGTTATGGAGACACCCAGCTCCCTTCTCAGCCAGACAAAAAGTCTCTCTCACTGACCTTTGGTCCCTGTGGGTGGAGGGACCTGTGTAGCCACTGAAGATTCTGTCCCTGACGGCTGCTCTGATCTGCTCCTCTTGGTGCTGTGCGGCCAATGCAGGGCTGGGCTCTGCTCTGGGTCTAGTGTGTGAGAGACCTATGATGTTGGTTTTTCAGGTAACTATTGAACAGAAATCTCCTGCACTCTGTTGCTGTGTGGCTTCCACTGCTCCAGAATTTGTTGGAAGTTCTTCTTTACAGGTCTTTTATGGGCTGTGGGTAGCATATGTGAATCTTTCTACTTCGCCATCTTTGCTCCTCCCCGCTACCCTTTTTATTTTGGTGAAAAGTAGTTCTCTTGCTGTTCAAGTCTGACCACAGATAATATATAGTAACAAGCAGCAATTAGACTTCATCCTAGTTCTGGGAAGATTTTATTTTCCATCAAATAAATGCATAACTTAAAATATAATATGTGTATATAATTGTGATACATTTACACATACATATGTATATGTTTATGCATATGGTATATATGCATATACACATATGTTTTTGTATATATACATTACATACACATTATGGTGTGTGTGTGTATATACACACATATATATATATATATACATACATGTATACACACACACACACACACACACACACACTAAGACATCTGGACCCTGCATGCATTCTTTGTGCATGTGAATTAGTAAAGTAAAGTTTTAAGACAGGACCTCTCTATGCCCTCTTTGGAGAGATGGAAGCCACTTTTCAAATCTGGAGGACTTAATGATGCTTCCCATAATATGGTGGGAAGGAAGAACAGGGACACCAACCCAGAAATGAAAAAATCCCAAACTGAGCATGAATTTAAGTCAGTGTGGTAGAGCAGTTGGTGCAGAATATTGGTTATAGAATCAGACAAGTTGTGTTTAAGTCCCAACATTGATGCTCACTGTATGATCTGAGAAAAGTCACTTAACCCCTGTACATTCTCATTTGTAAAGTGAAAGAATTGCACTTTATGGCCCTTAAGGTCCCTGCCAGCTCTAAATCTGGGGAGCAGGTTTTATTCCACATGAAGCTACTGCTGCAAGGAAAAGCAACATGATTCAACAATTGACCCTGTCTTGTGGATTTATAAACCTCACTCCAACGTTAGGCAGTAATCAGAAGATCTGGGTTCAAATCCTGCCTCTGCCATTCAACACTACTTTTGTGATCATGGGCAAGTCACTTAACTTTCTTTATCCTTAGTCTCTTTCCTTAGTTGTGAAAGCAGGTTGTTGAGCTAAATGGTCAACAAGGTCCCAACCATCTCCAGATAGCTAGAAAAAACTAGGATATATAAGGTAGGGATGGAGGAAGGACTGACTGCTACTTTTGTATTTTTAATGGATCCTTATTTTCTTTTTTTGACATTTAAAAGTATCTATTTAAAAAGATAAGCTTCAGTTACATGGAAAATTTACTTATGATGATGCCAGATTTTTTTGGAACCTCTTCCATATTTAGTAAATGTTACAATAATAAACTAACATATATCAAAACTAACTAAAAAAATCCCAACTCTGAATCCCTTTCTTTTGTTTCTTATAATTACACAAATAGATTTTTCCCCTAGTTGTGATCACTGGGTAGGCATGATCCCAAATTTCTACCGCTTTGAATTTGTTTGACTTTGCCCAGGCCAGTCTGTGTTTCTGCAAGTCCTTGGGTTCGCCATCGTTCCCAGCAATGATGTATCTGTAGCACTAATGTGACACATTGTACTTATTCTTTCCTCAGCCACTGAGCATTTAGATGAATTTCAGTGTTTTACTTTTATATATAGAACAACTATAAACATCTTTATACAAATACAGACTTTTTTTCTTTTATATTATTTTCCTGGAACAGTCTTAATATTGGCATGACTGAGTGTAAGGGTATGACTTATTTTGAGGCTTTTGTTGTGCATGGAATTAGAGAGTTAGAGCAGTATTGGACCTCAAAAGTCAAACCTTCTTCCTTCTATAGATGAGGAAACTGAGACACAAATGGGGCAACCCAACTTTCCCAGAGTCACATAGCTAGTAAGAGTCTGAAGCAGTACTTGAACCTGGGATTTATGATTGTGGAATCAGTGTTGTAGTCCTTTAGTGATCTTCAAGAAGATGGTCTCATTTGCAGGCCACTAGTAATCTAGGAGTGTCCATGTTTTTGCAATATCCCATAGATATTTTAATTTATTTTTCCTTTACATATTTCTCTTGATTCTTGTATTTGAAAGTCAAATTTTCTATTCAGCTCTGGTATTTTCAACAAGAATGTTTGGAAGTCTTCTATTTCATTGAAATTCCATTTTTCCCCTGAAGTATTATACTCAGTTTTGTTAGGTAGATGATTCTCCTTTGACCTCTGGAATGTCATATTCCAAGCCCTTTGATCCTTTAGTGTAGAAGCTGCTAAATCTTGCATTATTCTGATTATATTTCCAAAATACTTGAATGGTTTTCTTCTGATTGCTTGTAATATTTTTTCCTTGACCTGGGAACTCTGGAATTTGGCTACAATATTCCTAGGAGTTTTCCTTTTAGGATCTCTTTTAGGAGGTGGTTGGTGATTTTTTTTTTCATTTCTACTTTACCCTCTGAGTCTAGAATATCAGGGCAATATGATGTCTAGGCTCTTTTTTTGATCATGGTTTTCAGGTAGACCAATAATTTTTAAATTATCTCTCCTGGATCTATTTTCCAGATCAGTTATTTTCTATTGGGATATTTCACATTGTTTGGTATTTGTTATTCTTTTGGTTTTGTTTTATAATTTTCTGGTTTCTCATAAAGTCATTAACTTCCATCTGCTCCATTTAAATTTTTAAACAACTATTTTCCTCAGTGAACTTTTGAACCTCCTTTTCCATTTGGCCAATTCTGCTTTTTAATGCATTCTTCTCCTCATTGGCTTTTTGGACCTCTTTTGCAGTTTGGTTCAGTCTAATTTTAAAGGTTTTTAAAGGTGGCTCCAAAAGTGTATGCTGCTGCTACAGTGGCTGCTGCCACCCTGGGGTCAGGACTTAGGCTGGACACACTCCCCTCTCACCCAGGTGAAAGAGCTTTGTTACTCAACTTTGAGGCTATCTTTGGCATTTGTGGGTTGAGAAATCTGTGAACCACATCTACTCCCTGTGATACTACACCCTGAAGCTCATGGATCTTATCCTCATCCATTTGGGTATTCATTTTCTTTAGAGCAGTGCACCACTCATCCATGCTTCTTATTTCACTTGACTCTTGCCTATTCTCTTTCCATATTGGCACTGGATGCTTACAATTTTTTTTTAACATTCAGAAATACCCGATCAGGTTTATCTGTTAGACTGCTCTTGCTATATGACTTATTTTTCTAATCACCTCTTGTCCTTAACTTTGCCTTTTATGGCAATTCTCACATTAAAATCATTATTGATAATAAAGGGTGTTCTAAGAATCTTAGTATGGCTTAAAACTAAACTTCAATAGTTCAAAACTGCACTAAGACTTTTTGGACACTTTGAATGCTGTGTCCTGTCTTACTTGCATTCACTAGTCATCTTTACACAGTCCTTTTAATCACCATAATGGCAATAGCGATTAAGATTGCCCAGACATTATGTATGTTGATCCATAATCCATATGCATACAATACTGGGAGAATATTGTTTTGAAGTGAGATTGACAATCCTGCACAGTCTTCTACATGTGATCTATCCCATTCCCCCTCTCCTATTCAGTTCTGTGCATAGTCCATCATCTATGCACAGGAATTAACCAATATAAGTAAACTGCATTTGCTCCCCAAATTTGCTTTTCTTAAAAATTCATTTAAGAAATTCTCCATGATGGATTAATTATTACAAGTGGTGCAATTTTGAAGATGAATCTCAAACTAAATTAACTTCCATGAAGCCCAAGCTACAGCAGATTTTTGCTAGCATCGATCACAGTTACAATCTCCATATGGGTGAACAGATTGCATTGTTCATAGGTTGTCTTGTGTGCGGGTTACAGCTCGAGATAAATATCATTATTCCTCTGTCCTTGATTTAAAAGAATCTGCTGGCAATCAACAGCACTCTGCATGGCTGGGAGAAGAACTCTGGGTGGGGAATAAACAGACTAACTTGCTGTGTGAGTCTGGGCAAATTCATCTCTATGGGCCTCAATTTCCTCATCTATAAGATGAAGTGATTGAACTAGATGGTCACTGAATTCCCTTTTAGGTCTGAATTCGATGGCTATATTACCTTTAAAGATATTTTTGGGGGGTGGAGCCAAGATGGCAGAGTAGAAAGATATTTTTGTTCTATAAATGTGATTCTGTACTTGAAATACTTCAGCAATTAATAATAATAATAATGAAAATAAACTAAAATTTAGAAATTTAGAAAGCTTTAAGATTGGTAAAGCACTTTCCAAATATGTATGCAAGTGTTTTCCAATCAACCCTGTGAGGTTGATACTATTTTTATCCTCATTTTATATACAGAGATAGATGAGTGGATAAATGATTCAGACAAGGTTCTTTGGCAGGATTTGAACTCAGGTCTTTTTTACTTCAAGCCCACCATGTTATCTGCTATCGCTGAAATGACTCAATGGATATCCACATCTACCATACATCCATATTTATATTTACTCTATACCTATATGCTATATATTCATTAGTCATAATACCCTCATATTATCGTAGTATCCTTTATTTTGTCTCTACCAGGTTCTTTCTAAACAATCATGGCCAAATTGATTTTTTTGATGCACATGTCTAAACATAATGTTATGTTAGTTCAAAATACCCTTCATGTCCACTCATTACCTATAGGATAAAGTCAAACTCCTTAGTCTGCCATTTGAGGCTTACTACAACCTGGCACTACTCTGCCTTTCTGCATCCAATACATCTCCTCATGTTAAGCCTCAGTTCCAGCTACATTGTCTTATTTGTGGAACAGCCAGCAAACTTCATTCTTGCTTCTGTTATTATTTGTGTACAAGTAAGTGAGTTAATCTCTTTGGACTTCAGCACTTTGATTTGTACAATGGAGTAGTTAACCTGTGTAATAGGTTTATTTGACTAATAGCTCAGGCTAATGACAAGTATATTTCATGCTAAATAGTTTATTTAGCAAAGTGTTTGAAAAAATATTTCACATTACTCAGTTTGGAAAAGTTGGAAAGATGTAAATGAAAGAATAATACTATATACTAAGCTATATTTGGAATTGGGTGAAAGAGTAAATAAATATTTATTAAGTGCCTAGTGTGTGCCTGGTTCTGTTCGAACATTACAAATGTTTTCTCATTTGACATGAATAGAAAGAATTAAGAATAGTCACTCATAATTTTATATTAAGTTGGAATGAGGCCTTAGTCAAGTATCTCTGTTTGACCTGATGTTATTTTATATTTTCCCCCCAATGATCCGGTTAAAGGCAATGATGGCATAATCATAGATTCTGCAGTTGCTGTAAAACTGGAAGAAGCATACAATTCACTGGATGACAATCAAGATCCAATCAGATCAAGAATATTGAAACTTCTCTAATAAGATGAAATTCAATAGGGATAAAAGTAAAGGTTCTGTTTGTTTTTGAAAAAAATCAACTTCCCAAGAGCAAAATGGGAAAAGCATGATATATGAAATAGTTTTTTGTCTAAAAAAGATATAGAGAGTTTCAGTGGACTACAAGAATAGTATGAGTTAACTGGATGACATAACAGCCAAAAAAACCAAAAACCAAAAAACCCTACTGAAATCTTGAGCTGCATTGAGAAGTAGAGTTTCCAGAAAAAAAGGGAGTTGAATATTGTATTACCCTTATACCCTGGTCTGCTCATAACATATCTGGATTTCAGTATTCAGTTCCAGGAATTCCAGTTTAAGAAGGACAGCAATAAACAGGAGAGTGTCCATAGGAAATCAACCAGAACAGTGAAAAGTCTTGAATCCAAGTTATACAATGAAATTTGTGGGAATCTGCGATATTAAATTGGGAGAAAAAGAATATACCAGGGGAAGGGTAGGAGGGGAAGAGGATAGTTATAACTTTCATCAAGTATTTATTTGAAGGGATGCCATTTGGAAGAGGGATTAGACTTAATTTTTATCCAGGAACAGTTGGTAGAATTTGGAAAGAAGAAAATTTATATTTCATATTAAGGGGGGAAAACCCACCTTTCTATTAAATCTGTACAAAAGTAGAATGGGTTTACTGAGAAAGTTGTGAATTCCTTAAGCAGGGAATGGATGACTAGTGACAGAATAGATAGAGCAGTAGTCCTGGATCTAGGAGGACCTAAGTTTGAATCTGACCTAATTTATTATCTGCGTTTCTGGACAAGTCATTTAACCTTTGTCTGCCCCTGTCTCCTCACCTGTAAAAGGGCGACAATAATAACACTTACCTTCCATTGCTTTTGGGGAGAACAAAATCAAATCACATTTTGTAAAGTACTTTACAAGTTGTAAAGTACTATATAAACAGTGCTATGTTGTTGTGACTCCTTTTAGATTATGTGTTGAGGTCCCTTACAAC
Source organism: Bettongia penicillata ogilbyi (assembly GCA_023548195.1). Taxonomy (NCBI): domain Eukaryota; kingdom Metazoa; phylum Chordata; class Mammalia; order Diprotodontia; family Potoroidae; genus Bettongia; species Bettongia penicillata. The sequence goes on from JAJHZJ010000426.1 coordinate 2,998,690, forward strand.
TCTCAAAATTTGTGGTCCTATAGTCTCCAAAACCCGCTTCAGGTAAATATAGGAATGTAAACTGTACAAACTGAAATAGGATGACTAATTCTCAGGGCTGTTTTAGACAGAATTCAAGTAAAGGTTGGACTAAATGACTTCTAAGATCAAATTCTATGCTTCTGTAACCCAGTATTTTCCTAGCCCTCCTTAGACATTGGAGTGACTTCTGCCCACTTAATAACTAACCCAATGCCACCTTCAGAAGAAACAGGATTTAGGCTCTGGTAGCTTCAGGATGATTTCAGAGGTCTGGAGAGCAATTATATTCACCCTGCCACTGTGGAGAAGTGAGTTATTGTTGATTTAGAATGTCTTGTTGTGAGGCCACTGTTAAAATTATGGACTTGTCAAAGCAAGTGATCTGGGTTACATCTGAAAATTGGTCATTGTTTATTGTGCTAACCTTGAATGATCTTCAGAGACACTCTGTCTACAGCATTCATCATCTGATATCATCCTAGGCTTTGAGAGGGGCTGCTCCCAAACTGTGCCCCTTCCCCTCTGAATGGAAGATACATCACTACTCCTCTTCCTGAGCAAATTTTATTTCCTCCTTTGTTAGAAGGGAGAATAATAGTGTGTGATAGTTATTGCACATAAAGAAATTTTCCTTGTATGTGGTGGTGGAAGGCAAGAATGAAACTTCTAGACATAATATTTAATGGAAGTTATTCTGGTCAAACCAATAGGTACAAGATTCTAGGTTCTTTATAGAGGTGGGGGGTGTGCTAAGGGGAAATACAGGCCTAAAAATAATGTATAACATTATTTGGCCTATAAGGAGTGAGACTCAGTTTCCACTAGCAATTTTACACTACTTTGCAGGATGATCTAAGGTAGATAGATAGATAGATAGATAGATAGATAGATAGATAGATAGATAGATGGATGGATGGATGGATGGATAGGTGGGTGGATGGACACACAGAGTTTTTATCTATCTATATCTATCTTGTATATACATGATTATTTACCTATCATTCCTTGTATTAGGATGAAAAGTCCTTGAAGGCAAAGCAGTATTCTGAGTCTTTAATGTAGACTCTTGTATTTTAAGTATTTATTAAACACTTATGTGTTTATGTTTAATAAATACTTTTTAGAGGCAAATAGGGATTAAATGACTTGCTCAGGGTCACACAACCTCTAAGTGTTTGAGGCTGGATTTGAACTCAGGCTCTCCCAACTCCAGGGCAGGTGCTTGATCCACTGTACCATCTAGCTTCCCCTTAAAAAATGCTTAATGATATATGTTAATGACTGCCATTTCTGAGTCTTAGTTTCCTTCCTCACCTTAAAACGAAGGGGCCAGAGGAGCAGCTAGGTGGCTCAGTGGATACAGCATTGGTCCTGGAGTCAGGAGGACATGAGTTCATATCTGGTCTCAGATACTTACTGACTGTGTGACCTTGGGCAAGTCACAACCCTAATTGCCTCAACAACAACAAGAAAAATGAAGGGATGAGACTCAGTTATGTTTATTGTCCCTTTTAGATCCAAATGTCTATCATCTCTAGATTGGCACAGCCCTTGAAGAATTTTCATTTCATTGGAAAGGCAAAGGAGGGTATGGAATAGTCTGCAATCACTCTGATATCAGAGGTTGTGGTAGGTGCTATAAGAGTGGAACTGTACACAGTAAATAGAGTACCAGCCCTGGAGTCAGGAGGACCTGAGTTCAAATCCTGCCTCAAACTCTTGACATTTTCTAGCTGTGTAACCTTGAGCAAGTCATTTAGCCCCAATTATCTTGCCTTTGCCCTGTAAAGGAAAGAAATAAGAGTAGAACGATAAAGTTTGGAGACAAGTCAGTTTTGGCTGAAGAAAAAATGGAAAAGAGGCATTGGGCCAGGGTGTTGAGGAATGGTTAGGATTTTGATAGAGATAAAAGAAAAGAACATTCCGGGTGGAGTCAAGATGGCTGAGTAGAAAGACGCACATATACGAGCTCGGAACCCACAGCCCATAGATTTAATGTAAGAAGAGTCCCCCATAAGTTCTGGATCACTGCAGGGGGTGCAGAAACATAGTGGAAGAGATTTCCGATCCAGAGAGCCCTGGAGAACCGTTCCCCAGGGTCCGTCGTGCCCCAGAAAGCGGACCCCACCCCAGCGTTGCCCTGGCCGCAGCCCCAGAGAAGCTGATCCGAGCAGGCTTCAGGGACGGAAGCTCTGGCGGCTGGGAAGGTCCCTCCGCCCACAGAAGCTACAGGTCAATGAGAGAGACGGCTGGCTGGCTGAGGGGAGCCGGGTGTCTCCGTGACTCGGGCCCCCTCGGGAGGAAGCAGCGGAGGCAGAGGCGGGGGCAGGAAGTGGGGGAAGCAGAGGTGGGGGTGGCGGCGGAGGGAGCAGCCACAGCGGCCTGGGACTCCCCCAGCACCAGGCAGGATCTTCATTACTGAAAGACTCTGCATAAACCATCTGAAGGTGCTGAGCCTGGGAGACGGCCCTGCCTGACCTGCTCCATTTCGGAAGGTCTCTGCATAAAGCCCCTGAGGGAACTGAGCCTGGGAGGCGGCCCCGCCCCCACCCACTCCATTTCTGAAGGTCTCTGCATAAAGCCCCTGAGGAAGCCGAGCCTGGGAGCCGGCCCTGCCTCCACCCCAGCACCAGAACTAAAGCTCACATTGAATAGCAGCGGCGCCTGCCGCGGAAAGCCCATTTGAATCTCAGACTCCAAACACTAGCTGGGCGGATCTAGACGGGGGTGGACAGGAATCTCAGAAGTCAAGTAACTGGCTGGGAAAATGCCTAGAAAAGGGAAGAAAAATAAGACTATAGAGAGTTTTTTTGAACAGATGCAAATGATCCCGACTTTCGGATCTGATGACGAGGACATATTCTTGCCATCAGGGAAAGACGTGGAGGGCGGGGCCTCGGTACCCCAGACAGCCCAGGGGCATGTCGGGTGGGCTCAGACCTTGGAAGAGCTCAAAAAGGATTTTGAAAAGCAAGTTAGACAGGTGGAGGAAAAACTGGGAAGAGAAATGAGAGAGATACAAGAAAAGTATGAAAAACGGGTCAATAAATTGGTAAAGGAGACCCAAAAAAATGCTGAAGAAAATAACACCTTAAAAAATAGGCTCACTCAATTGGCAAAAGAGATTCAAAAAGCCAATGAGGAGAAGAATGCTGTCAAAAGGAGAATTAGCCAAATGGAAAAAGAGGTTCAAAAGCTCACTGAAGATAATAGTTCTCTCAAAATTAGAAAAGAACAGGAGTCTAATGACTTTATGAGAAACCAAGAAATCACCAAACAAAACCAAAAGAATGAAAAAATGGAAGAGACTGTGAAATATCTCGTGGGAAAAACAACTGACCTGGAAAATAGATCCAGGAGAGACAATTTAAAAATTATGGGACTACCTGAAAGTCATGATCGAAAAAAGAGCTTAGATATCATCTTCCATGAAATTATCGAGAAAAACTGCCCTGACATTCTACAACCAGAGAGCAAAATAAGTATTGAAAGAATCCATCGATCACCACCTGAAAGAGATCCAAAAAGAGAAACTCCTAGGAACATTGTGGCCAAATTCCAGAACTCCCAGGTCAAGGAGAAAATCTTACAAGCAGCTAGAAAGATACAATTCCAGTATTGTGGAAATAAAATCAGGATAACTCAAGATTTAGCAGCTTCTACATTAAGGGATCGAAGGGCGTGAAATAGGATATTCCAGAAGTCAAAGGAACTAGGACTCAAACCAAGAATCACCTACCCAGCAAAACTGAGTATAATACTTCAGGGAAAAATATGATCTTTCAATGAAACCGAGAACTTTCAAACATTCTTGATGAAAAGACCAGAGCTGAAAAGAAAATTTGACTTTCAAACACAAGAATGAGAAGAAGCATGAAAAAGTAAACAGCAAAGAGAAATCTTAAGGGACTTACCAGAAGTGAACTGTTTACATTCCTACATGGAAAGACAATATTAGTAACTCTTAAAACTTTTCAGTATCTGAGTAGTTGGTGGGACCACACACACACATACACACATGCACACACATACAGAGAGAGAGAGCACAGAGTGAATTGAATAGGATGGGACCATATCTTAAAAAAAATTAAGGTAAATGGTGAGAGAGAAATGCAGTGGGAGGAAAGAGGGTGAAATGGAATGGGGTAAATTATATGTCATTTAAGAGGCAAGTAGGAGACTTTTTAGTGGAGGGAAAAAGAGGAGAGCTGAGGGAAAAAAAAAAAAAAACAAGTTCACCCTCATCACATTTGACTAAAGGAAGGAATAAAATGCACACTCATTTTGGTATGAAAATCTATCTTACAGTATAGGAAAGTGGGGGAGAAGGAGATAAGAAAGGGGGAGGATGAGGGCAAAGGGAGGAGGGAGCAATTTGAAGTCAACACTTGGGGAAGGACAGGATCAAAAGACAGAAGAGAAACAATGAGGGGCAGGATAGGATGGAGGGTAATTCAGTTAGTCTTACACAACACGACTATTATCGAAGTCATTTGCAAAACTACACAGATATGACCTTTACTGAATTGCCTGCCTTGCCAAAGAGAATGGGTGGGGAGGGAGGGATGGGGAGAATTTGGAACTCAAAGTTTTAGGAACAACTGTTTAGTATTGTTGTTGCTACTAGGAAAGAAGACATACAGTTAATGAGGAATAGAATGTCATCTGGCCCTACAGGAGAAAAGAGAAGATGGGGACAAGAGAAGGGAGGGATGACAGAAGAGAGGGCAGATTGGAGAGAGGGAAAATTAGATTGCTTGGTGTATTGGGGTGGGGGGAGGGGATAAAAGGGGAGAAAATTTGGAACCCAAAATTTTGTGAAAACGAATGTAAAAAGTTAAATAAATAAATAAATTTAAAAAAAAAGAACATTCCAAGTGGTGGTAACTTAAGGAGGAAAAAACATGGAAGATAGAAAGCTCAGGACCTATTCAGAGAGAGAGGCAGATAGTCCAGTTTGGATAGATCATAGGGAACATGAAAGACATTAATTGAAGCTAAGTTTGTCAAGGTAGGTCAGAGTTACATGGTCAGGGCCTTGAATGTCAGTTAAATAACAATAATCATAGTTCAATTTTGTAGAATACTTTTAACTTTCCAAAATCTTTCTTCTATAGAAACTTTGTGAGGTAGAGAACATCAGTTCATATTATGCCCATTTTACAGATGAGGAAAGTGAAAGTAAAGTGTTTTGTTCATGGTTATAAGGCTAGAAATTAAGCCATTTCAAACTGTTAAATTTTCAGAGACCCATGGCCTATCAAATTCTTCTCAGTTCTTATGCAAAATAGAACATACATTCATTTTCATGAGGCAGTGTGGCAGTTAAGAACACTGGTTTCGCAGTTCAAATCCTGGATCTGTTATTAGCGATTGGTGTGATGGAAACAAGTCCTCTCTGAGTTTCAATTGCAACATTTGTAAAAAGAATGTGGTTTTACTAGGTGACTTCTAAGGTCTCTTCCAACTCAACCTAAGTGACATTGGATGAGTCCCTTAGCCTGTTTGGGTCTCAGTTTCCTCTTCTGTAAAATGAGGGGGTGGATTAAATGGTCTCTGTAGTGCCATACATATGTATAGCTATTATCCTATGATCTTAAATTTATGAGCCTCAGATTATTCAGGTGAATTTATGTTTGTCTTCAATTGATTAACCAATATGCTTATTTCTAAGGAGATTTTATTCATAGTCAATGAAGCAGATGCCACTTTACATTTTTTTTTAATCCAAGAGATCAATTATTTGATTTCTACTGGAAATTCAATAGTACCTATAAATTGTCTAAGTTCAAAAGAAATTGAAACTTGATGGATGGAAACTTGATGGAAACTTTTGGTATCAGTAATGCCATCGTAACAAGACAGTGATGGACAAGATTAAATAGCCTTGAGATCTGTTTATAATTATCTATAACCAACTACATTTAGGTTTCAGAAAACAGAATATAGATAAGATACACAAGAGCATGTGGAATGTACTATAGGAAATTGATTTATAAATGTCAGCGAATTCTTAGTCCATAACTGTCATTCTTTGCCAGGTGGAGATGGAATCTCTTCTCTAGTCTTTATTTTCACTTAATTGGTGTTATGACCATGTGCTCCACACACATAGGGTTTCCTGCATTGATTTTGCCTTTGACCTCTGTGATTGGATGGACCAAAACCCATTATATATGTTTCTAAAAGATTAACAAAGTGCTTTCATCAGAAAGTAACCTTACAACAGGACTAGGGAGGGTCCCAGGGGTTCAAAGACATAAAGTGTTGTTTTCCATTCTTGGATTCATATTTTAGGAAGAGCATTGACAGAGGAGGGTCACAGGGTTGTGGAGAAACTCAGTGGAAGATCACGTAGAGACACCTTGAATATTTATTTTTTATAGGAGAAGATAGCAAGGGATGTGATGATCATCTCCAGGTATTTAAGGTATTAATTATTCAATTCATTAATTAATTATTTACTTCATTAATTATTTAATTATTTGATAACTAGAACACATTATGCAAAAAGGGAAATAAAGACAGTTGTGGAGTTTTTACTTTGTATTTGATTTTTTTCCTGTAATAGGACAACTAACATTAACCATTTTCTCTAACCATCTATTGGAGTATTTATGGTTCCTGGTAGGATTTTCCTGTTGGCTACTAAGTTATTAAAAAATTCATTGCTTCAAATCTTCAGGGTGCTGAAAGGAAGAAGGCTGATTTTTCTTCAGCTTGACACTAGAGAGTAGAACTAGGAAGGACAGATGAAAGTTGTAAAGGAGATGATTTCAAGTTGCTGTAAGGAAACAATTCCTAGCTAATTGAGCTATTTTAAAATGGAATGCATTATAGTAGTAGCAGTAGCAGTAGCAGTAGCAGTAGCAGTAGCAGTAGCAGTAGTAGTAGTAGTAGTAGTAGTAGTAGTAGTAGTAGTAGTAGTAGTAGTAGTAGTAATAGAATTCTCCTTATTAGAATTCTTCAGACACAGAGTAGTTGGCTATTTATTTGTCACATTATAAAAGGGATTCTTTTTCATTGTGATTTGGTGTCCTCTGAGTTTTCTATCAGCACTGAAATTCTATGTGAACAACACTGTTAGGTATGTGAGGTGTGGAATGCAAGTATCATCATCCTCATTAAACAAATACAAAGATTCAGAGAGATGAGTTGAGGTACATGATAAAGCCTTTATATGAATTTATGCCTCTTGTTGTTGAGTCATGTCTGACTTTTTGTGATGCTATTTGGGGTTTTCTTGGCAAAGACACTAGAGGGGTTTGCCATTTCATTCTTCAGCTCATTTTATAGATGAGGAAACTGAGATAAATAGGGTTAAGTGACTTGCTCAGGGTCACATAGCTAGGAAGTATCTGAGGCCAGATTTGAACTCAGGTCTTTTTGACTCCAGGCCTGAGGCTCTATCCACTGTGCTATCTGTCTCTTGACCCTTAATTAAGTCCACTGGTCCACTGTATGTATGTATGTATGTATGTATGCATATATGTATCTATGCTTAAGAAAGATCTCAAAAGTCAAGTAATTACCTGGGAAAATGAGCAAATGGGAAAAGAAATAGACTGTCAATTCCTACTTTCCCAGTCAAAGGTATTTTCTCATATCATTGGTGGCAAGGAAGATCAAAAATATGACCAGAAGAAGACAACAAAGACAAAACTCCTGCATCCAAAACCTCCAAGAAAAATATGAATTCATCTCAGGTCATGGAAGAGCTCAAAAAGGAAAAATTGTGAAGAGAAGTAAGAGTGATGCAAGAAATCATGAAAAATGAGTTAACAGTTTGCTAAAGGAAACCAAAAAGAGTTGAAGAAAATAACAGCTTTAAAATTAGACTGACTTAAATGCAAAAGAAATACAAAAAGGCAATGAGGAGAAAATGGCTTAAAAGCAGAATGGGGCAAATGGAAAAAGAGGTCTAAAAGCTCACTGAAGAAAATAATTCCTTTAAAATTAGAAAGGAGTAAATGGAAGCTAATGACTTTATGAAAAATCAAGAAATTATAAAATAAAACCATAAGAATGAAAAAGTAGAAGAAAATGTGTAGTATCTCATTGAAAAAATAACTGACCTGGAAAATGGATCCAGGAGAGATAATTTAAAAATTATTGGACTACCTGAAAGCCATTACATTAAAACAAAGAAAGAATTATTCATTATCTTTCAAGAAATTATGAAGGAAAACTGCCCTGATATTCTAGAATCAGAGATTAAAATAGAAATGGAAAGAATCTATCAAGCTCCCTCTGAAAAAGATCCCAAAGGGAAAATTAGTAGGAGATATTATAGCCAAATTCCAGAGTTCCCAGGTCAAGGAGAAAATATTATAATATTACAATTCAAGTAATGTGGAAATACAATCAGGATAACACAATTTAGCAGCTTCTACACAAAGGGATCAAAAGTCTTGAAATATGATATTCCAGAGGTCAAAGGAGATAGGATTAAAACCAAGAATCCCCTATCCAGCAAAACTGAGTATAGTACTTCAGGGGGAAAAATGAAATTTCAATGAAAGAGAGGGTTTGCAAGCATTCTTGTTGAAAAGACCAGCACTGAATAAAAAATTTGACTTTCAAATTCAAGAATCAAGGGACTCATGAAAAGGTAAACAGGAAAGAGAAACAAAAAGAGACTTATTAAAGTTGAACTGTTTACATTCCTCCATAGAAAGATGATATTTGTAACTCATGAGACTTTTCTCAAAATTGGGATAGTAGGAGGGAATATATATACATATATACACACATATACATCTATCTATATATAAATTCTATCTTTGTGTACGTATGAGTGTATGTATATATGTGTGTATACATATATATACATATATACATATATAGACATACACATACATACATATACATGTATATATCCAGACAGAGAGATGCAGAGGGCATGGGATGAGCTGAATATGAAGCAATGATATCTACAAAATTAAGGGTTGAAAGGAATATACTAGGAGAAAGAGAAAGGGAGAGGTAGAATGTAGTAAATCATCTCACATTAAAGAGGCAAGAAAGAGCTTTTACAATGGAGGGGAAGAAGGAGAAGATGAGAGAGAATAAATGAGCCTTACTTTCATCAGATTTGAATTCAGGAGGGAATAACATACACTCAATTCGCTATAGACATTTATCTTACCCTACAGGAAAGTGGGTGAGGGGAATTAAGAGAGGGGGGAATAATAGAAAGAATGACAGATTAGGAGAAGGGGTAATCAGAAGCAAACAATTTTGTAGAAGGACAAGTCAAAGGAGAGATTAAAATAAATGGGGGATGGGACAGGATAGAGGGAAATATAGTTAGTCTTTCTCAACATGACTGTTATAGAAGTGTTTTGCATGACTACACATTTATAACCTATGTCAACTTACTTGGCTTCTCAATGAGGGTGAGTGGGGAGGGGGAAAGGGAAAGAATGTGGAACTCTAAACTTTAACATTTAATATTAAAAATAGTTTTTACATACAACTAGGAACTTTTTATATATAGTCAATGAGGTATAGAAATCTCTCTTGCCCTACAGGAAAATAGAAGGGAAGGAAATAAGTTGGGGTGGTAGTGGTAGAAGGGAGGGCACAATAGAGCAAAGGGTAATCAGAATACATGCTCTCCTGGGGTGGGGACCAGAGGGAGATGGGGAGACAATTTGAAATTCAAAATTTTGTGGAAGTCAATGTTGAAAACTGAAAATAAACATATATTTTTTAAAATATCCCACTCCAAGCCCTTTGATCCCTTAATGTTGAAGCTGCCAGATCCTGTGTTATCTTAATTGTATTTCCATAGTACTCAAATTGTTTTTTTCTAAATGCTTACAGTATTTTCTCCTTGATCTGGTAACTCTGAAATTTGGCCACAATATTCCTAGGAGTTTCTCTGTTCAGGTTTCTTTCAGGAGGTGATTGATGAATTCTTTCAATATCCATTTTGCCCTCTGATTCTATGATATCAGGGCATCTTTCCTTGATAATTTCATGGAAGATAATATCTAGGTTCTTTTTTTGATCATGGCTTTCAGGTAGTACAATAATTTTTAAATTATTTCTCCTGGATCTATTTTCCAGGTCAGTTGTTTTTCCAATGTGTTGTTTTACCTTATCTTCTATTTTTTCGGATTTTTGGTTTTGTTTACTAACTTCTTGGTTTAATTCATAGTCATTCATTTCCCTGAACTCAGTTCTCTCAACGAATTATTTTGTTCAGGGAGCTTTTAAGCCTTTTCCTCCATTTGGCTAATTCTGCTATTTAAAACCTCCTTCTCCTCATTGGCTTTTTGGACCTCTTTTTCCTCTTGAGTTAACCTCTTTTTAAAGCTGTTATTTTCCTCAACGTTTTCTTGGTCCTCCTTTAGTAAGCTAACTTTTTTTTTAAGGTTTTCTATTGCCTGAGTCCATTTTAATTTCCCTTTGGAGGCAGAGGCCTTGCAATCCTCTGACAGTATGCCTTGTTCTTCCTCATCTGAAAGGACAGGGGCAGACACCAGTTCCCCAAGAAAGTAACCTTCTATGGTCTTATTTTTTTTCATTTTTTTGGGCATTTTCCCAGCCAGTTACTTGACTTCTGAGTTTCCTCTCCTCAACCACCTCATCTCCAGTTCTGCTTAGCCAGCCCTTGGGGGCTGAGATTCAAATGAGCTGCTCCCCAGTCTTAGGGGTTTTCTGTGGGGGTGGGGCTGCTATTCCGTGTGAGATTAAGTTCAACTGCTCAGGTAGGGGCAGGCTGCCACACGGGCTCAGTTCCCTCATGGGGTTTATGAGGAGACTTTCAACAATGGATGTGGCCTACTGCCTGCTTTGGGAGCTCCTGTCTGCTGCTGCCTCTGCTATTGCCTCCTGAGTTATGGGGACACCCTGCTCCCCTCTCAGCCAGCTGAAAAGACCCTCTCACTGACCTCTGGTGCCTGTGGGGTGAGGGATCTGTGCTACTGCTGGAGATTCTGCCCCTGAAGTCTGCTTGGATCTGCTCATCTCAGTGCCATGAGGTCAAGGCAAGGCTGGGCTCTGCTCCATGTCCAGTGCGTGACAGACCTTTCCTGTGAGTCTTTCAGGTCTCTCTGGGACAGAAATCTCCTCCACTCTATTGTTCTGTGGCTTCTGATGCTCTAGAATTTGTTGAGAGTTCTTCTTTACAGGGATTTTATGGGCTGTGGCTAAGCATATGTGTTATCTTTCTACTCTGCCATCTTGGCCCCTCCCTCCTAAATATTTTTTTTTAATTTAAAAAAGAAAATTTCTCTCCTTTGAAATCTTCTCCAATTAATACCATAAGCCCCCAATAATTCTATAATTTACATGTCTTCTCCCCTTAAAAATCGTTCTTCTATTACTATTCATGTGCTCTTGGCCAAGTCACTTAATATTTCTGCATGTTTGTTTCATCAGTACTAAAATTCTAAAGTATCCTATGATGTCTCTAGTGGAAGGTCTCTAGTGGAAGACTCCAAGAGTTTATGCATAGCCCTGAGCTGTTTAACATTTTCATTAATGAAGACAAATACAACCTGCTTGACAAATGTGTAGGCCACAGATATCAAACACATTGTCACTGGTAAATATTTAATAAAATATAATAAAAGATAGATAACATTATGTTTAAAACTGTCAATATGTGACCCAGAGGTGTACTTATGTACACATTAGTACCACTTTGTTCTATTTGAGATTGACTCATTGGTGTAGATGATATAATTATTTCCTCAATATGTTATAATTAAACATTAAATTTTCTTTTTTTGTTGTTTTTTTGTAATGAAAATTTATATATTTAACTTTTTACATTCATTTTCACAAAATTTTGGGTTCCAAATTTTCTCCCGTTTTATCCCCTCCCCCCACCCCAATACACCGAGCAGTCAAATTTTCTTTTCAGCTCTGGTCTTTTCATCAAGAATGCTTGAAAGTCCTCGATTTCATTGAAAGACCATTTTTTTCCCCTGAAGTATTATATTCAGTTTTGCTGGGCAGATGACTCTTGGTTCTAGTCCTAGTTCCTTTGACTTCTGGAATATCCTATTCCATGCCCTTCGATCCTTTAATGTAGAAACTGCTAGATGTTGTGTTAACATGATTGTATTTCCACAATACTGGAATTGTTTCTTTTTAGGTGCTTGCAATATTTTCTCCTTGACCTGGGAATTCTGGAATTTGGCCACAATGTTCCTAGGAGTTTCTCTTTTTGGATCTCTTTCAGGGGGTGATCGATGGATTCTTTCAATACTTATTTTGCCCTCTGGTTGTAGAATATCAGGGCAAGTTTTCCTCGATAATTTCATGGAAGATGATATCTAGGCTCTTTTTTTGATCATGACTTTTAGGTAGTCCCATAATTTTTAAATTTTCTCTCCTGGATCTATTTTCCAGGTCAGTTGTTTTTCCAATGAGATATTTCACATTCTCTTCCATTTTTTCATTCTTTTGGTTTTGTTTGGTGACTTCTTGTTTCTCAGAAAGTCATTAGACTCCATCTGTTCCATTCTAATTTTGAGAGAACTATTCTCTTCAGTGAGCTTTTGAACCTCTTTTTCCATTTGGCTAATTCTGCTTTTGAAAGCATTCTTCTTCTCATTGGCTTTTTGAACCTCTTTTGCCAATTGAGTTAGCCTATTTTTCAAGGTGTTATTTTCTTCAGCATTTTTTTGGGTCTCCTTTAGCAAGGTATTGACCCGTTTTTCATACTTTTCTTGCATCTCTCTCATTTCTCTTCCCAGTTTTTCCTCCACCTAACTTGATTTTCAAAATCCTTTTTGAGCTCTTCCATGGCCTGAGCCCACTGGACATCCACCTCGGATGTCTGGGATACAGAGGCCCCGACCTCCACGTCTTTCCCTGATGGTAAGAATAGTTCCTTGTCATCAGAATTGAAAGGTGGGAACATCTGTACCCCCTCAAAGTAGCTCTCTATGGTCTTATTTTTCTTCCCTTTTCTGGGCATTTTCCCAGCCAGTTACTTGACTTCTGAGATTCCTGTCCACCCCCACCTAGATCCGCCCAGCTAGTGCTTGGGGTCTGAGATTCAAATGGGCTTTCCGTGACAGGGGAGGCTGCTATTCAATGTGAACTTAAGTTCTGGTGCTTGGGTGGGGGCAGGGCTGCCTCCCAGGCTCAGTTCCCTCAGGGGGTTTATGCATAGACCTTTAGTAATGGAGTGGGTGGGGGCAGGACCTCCTCCCAGGCTCAGATCCCTCAGGGGGTTTATGCAGAAACCTTTGGTAATGGAGCTCCTGCTTGCTCAGGGAGTCCCGGGACACTGCCGCTGCCTCTACCTCTGCCGCTGCCTCTGCTGCTGCCTCTGCCACCACTTCTGCCGCTGCCTCCCAAGGGGGCCCAAGTCACAGAGACACCCCGCTCCCCTCTCAACCAGCCCAGACGTCTCTCTCACTGACTTGTAGCATCTGTGGGTGGAAGGACCTTCCCGGCTGCAGGAGATTGCGTTCCTGAAGCCTGCTTGGATCTGCTCCTCTGTGGCTGCGTGGCCAGGGCAGCTCAGGGGTGGGCTGCGCTTTCCAGGGCATGATGGACCCCTGGGGACTGCTCTCCAGGGCTCTCTGGAACGGAGATCTTTTCCACTGTGTTTCTGCATGCCTTGCAGTGCTCCAGAATTTGTGGGGAGTTCTTTCAGGAAATATATGGGCTGTGGGTTCAGAACTAGCATACAGTGAGTCTTTCTACTCCGCCATCTTGGCTCCACCCAACATTAAATTTTCTGTACTGGACAATACACTATAGCATTATTTGTATTCACAAGTCTCATGATATTATGGAATTGACTCTGGATTCTTGATGGCTGTCCCTAGCAGTGTATTAGCTCCAGCATCTTCTCCCAATTTTGATAGACTTTGAGGCTATGGAAAGTACTGTGCCAATGGTCTGTTTAATGAGGACCTGCTTAACTGTCTTCAAACAGATTTTTCAACAGCTTAGCTGCAGAGTGATCTGGGGTGACACTTTTAGCCACAGTTCCTCTTGAGAAGTGTCTATAATAATGGTAGGGTAGTTGAGACTAGTATCTCTGGAGGGAGTATTGACTTGGAGGGAGTACTTTTTGAAGTAGGAAAGTAAGGTTGAATGCAGTTAAAACTGTCCTTTGTCTTCTGTCTAGTTGATAGCTAACTCCAGATGTAAGAGTTCTCTGATCTTTGTCCTCAATTTTTCTGGTGCTCTGTAATCTTATCCAGAGTGTAACATTTGGAAGGAAGACATCATCTAGCCAGATATTAGTATGTCCAACATGTATTTTCCACCAATGAGCCACAGAAATGATTCACATTTATTTATCATTCTCAGCTGTATTTTAATCTCATCACTTTAATTAAACCAACACATTTTCAAACCTTGATTACTGGTCTATGTCAGCAGCCACAGAGATGCTGCAGGAATACTCTTGAGAACTGAGAATATCTATGCAACAAATGTGATGGGAAAAGTTCTAACTTAACTTTTACTATTTATATTTGATGGTAAACTCCTTGAGAACAGTAGCTGTCTGATTAAAATTAAATATTACTTAAGACAGCAAAAATAGGCTCTTAAGAGCTCTGTCAATCATTTGATTGATTATTCATTTATTAAGTTGATTTAGAGGCTTTTTATGAACAAATGAGTGATTGAGTAAATTAAAAAAAACATTTTTTGTTCACTGTATTCTAGATACTCTTCTAAGCCTGAGGATTTATGGTTCAGTTGTTTCTCAGTCATGTCCAACTCTTCATTACTCCATGTGGAGTATTCTTGGAAAAAATACTAGAGTAGTTGTCCATTTCTTTTTCCAGGTGATTTTATAGATAAGCGAACTGAGCAGATGGAGTTCAGTAACTTGAAGGAAGACAATCCCTGCCCTTAAGAAACATATTCTAATAAGGGTAGGGAAAGCATGTTGGGGAATGCTGACCTGAATGAGATGTTTTGGTAGATGATAGTAAGTGGCATCATCAGGTAATTGATTAGCATGTCTTTTCTAGGAAAAGTGTTGATTTGATTACTGTTTACAGAGCAAGAGGTAAAAAGGTGAGAATTATGTATATAGAAGATGAAGGGGTGAGAGAAGGGAAAGAAAAGTCTATGATGCTATGGATTGAAGATAGTCAGGGGTAGGTGTAGTCAGACTTCTAAATGTGAATCCTGATTAGTCAGCATTGTGAATAAGTCTTTCAGATTCTATCCCAAGGCAAGGTTCTGACTGAAGGAAGTCAGATATAGTACCAGCCCTCAAATTAGAGGATCTGGGTTCAAATGATCCTTCTGACACTACTTGGGTGAACTTTTTGAGATCATTTAACTTCCCAAGGTCTCAATTTTGAAGGTATCAAACTAGACTTCCTCTGAGATCCCTTTTAGCTCAACATCAATGATGCAGCATAGAAAGCAGTGTTTACTGGCCCTGGAATGACAATAGAGTCCAACTAAAATGAGGAGGGACATAAAAAGAGGAGACTAATTTGTGATTGCTCAGTTCTAGCTATACATAGGTAGAAATCACAAAAGAAAGCAGTCCTAGTATTCAGCTGCTCCTGTATGCCTGACTATATTCTCTCCTCTTCAATCCTGACTGATAATTCTGTTGTGATAATCTTGGCTCATCATGGTATTTGATTCTGACCATATCCAGTTGTTATTTTATTTCCAATTTTTTTTATTTCCCTGCATCTTCCTACCTTTCCAGTCTTCTCACATCTTGATTTCTGTATACCCGGCAGTCACAGGGCAACAAAATCTACCAGAGGAAAGAAGCCACTTCTTTACAAACGTAAAGGGATAAGGGCAAATTCTGACAATGACCCATGGTTTGCTCATTTCTCAGCATTGCCTCAAGGCCACAGACAAGGCTGTATCTGTTCCAAGGAGGCAACCAGTATTTATTAAACATCTACTATATTCCAGGCACTGTGCCAAGATCTAGGGATGCAAAGAAAAGCAAAAAGACATCCCTTGCTCTCAAGAAGCTCACAGTCCAATGAGGAAAAATCATGCAAACGTGCAAATAAGCTATATGGTAAGATAGATAAATGACATAGGCAGGATAAATCAGGAGAGTCTCAAAGGGAAGGCACTAACATTAAGGCTAGGAAAGATTTCTTGCAGAAGACAGAACATTAGCTAAGACCTGAGGAAAGTCAAAAAAGGTAGGAGGCAGAGATTAATAAGGAGAGGCATGGGAGACAGCCAATGAAAATACTTGGAGGTAGACAATAGACTGCAGGGAACTGCAAGGGTACCTTCTTTGACTTTCTTCAAGTCTTAGCTAAAGTTCTGTCTTCTGCGTGAACCTTTCCCAGGCCCCCTTAATCTTAGTGCCTTGACTCTGAGACTCACCCAATTTATCTTGCCTGTCTCATTTATCTGTCTTACCGTGACTATAGCTTATTTGTATGTTTGCATGTCTTCCTTCTTGGACTGTGAACTCCTTGATAACAGCATCTGTCTTTTGCTTTTCTTTGTATCCATAGTGCTTAGCATCCTGCCTGGCATGTAGTAGGTATTTAATAAATATTAACTGCCTACCTGGAACAGAAATAGCCTACTCTATGGCCCTGAGGCAATTCTGAGAAATAAGCAAAACATGGGGTCTTGCCATAATTTGCCCTTTTCTCTTTCTGTGTTTGTAAGAAATGGCTTCTTTCCTCTTGTAGTCTTTGTTGCTCATACTCACCCTGTCCCACACTCTAAAAGCATGTTACTTGATATGAGCCAGGTTATTTAATTTTTTCATGTTACTTTAGAAAGAAGTGAGCCTGAAAATGGATATTTTTCTGACCTAAGGGTGTCCCATCATTATTATCTCATCCTAAATGCCTTAAGTAAGAGCAAATGAAAGTGAATATGACATGTACTCAGTGTTGTTTCTCCTCAGTTCCACTTACCAGTTTTCAAGAGATGTAAGGGATATTAAAAGAAAGAATGGTATGTTTTAGTAGATTGAACATTTCATTTTTTAATATTTTATTTTGCTTTCTATTCCTGTTTTCTGTGGAATCCTCTCCTAATATCCTCCATCAATGTTTAATCTTGCCCTGAGAGGTGATCCTGAAATCAACAAGGTTATTTTGTTCTAAATACTGTGGGATCTGAAGATAATGTGGGTTACCGCAGTGGAAGGAATACTCCACACATGACTCACAGCTTCTTTAAAGATTAGTTGACATATAAGTTGTTGTTCCCCTTTTCCTCCAAGAATTCTTGGATAAAGCATGAATTCAGCTTATAATTCTTGGTATCTTTTAGTAAAAACCTATATTTACATTCTTTACAAAGAAGTCCCATTTGGAGAGCAAAACTTAGATGAGGAGAACTCCCATATTGACATATTCCAACTAAATTGTTACTTTTCTCATTTATTTTGTAATGTTTTGTTCATGGCTAGTGTGTGTTATTGGGAGATAAAGGGAAGAGCTATTTTTGTTCCTTGAGAAGTTCAGAAGATTTGGGAGGTATCTGAGGGTTCCAAAGACCTGGGAGGGGGTAGAGGTAGTGAAGAAAGAGGATTTTTAGCTCTGGCAGGTACAGGGATGGGTTTATCAGAGCAAAAGGAAGCCTCAAGTAGAAGGGAGAGGGGAGAAGAACTCAAATGGGGAACGTTGTTCTCTTTCTCACACAGAGATTTTCTTTATAGTTTTTGTCTGGCAAATATTTGTTAAGCACGTATGTTGAATGAGGTTAGAAGTTTTAGGGTATATTGTATTCAGGCTCTAGATTTCCTCTTGCAGAGCAAGGCCAGCCCTGTCATCTCGGCAGAGCTCTAAGGTTTAAAGTCCTCATGTTTAAAGGTATCTCTTCTTTAATGTTATCAGTTCAAACCCATGTTCCAGTGTGTTTCTCTGCTGTTAACTACTAGTGAATAGTGTTCCAGTTTCACTTAGCCAAGTAACATAAATTTGATATTATAGAGGTATTTACTTTGAAGATATGGCAAGCATGAAAATTCTAAATATTACCACCTGGGGAGAATCTCCCCTAAACTACCTTGGTTCCTGGGGAGAGTGTGATTTAGCTTAAGATAGTTATGTTAAACCATTTGCCCCATCAAGTACTCTTCCAAATGTATCATGGCCAATAGAGGAATACTTATCTCAGATACCAACAAGCTCTTCCCTCAATTTATTCCTTAGGTCCTTGAGGCTGGATTGACTGACTGGCTGGTTACAAAAAACCTCAAACACGTGTGGTCACTATTCAAAATTTTTTAAAAATCACAGGGTGATAGATATTTCATTTTCCTTAACCTAAAAATAGGAAAAAAATAGCCATAAAGGGGCAAAGAACAGACATTGGTGTCTCTGGACTATTTGTTGTCCTTAGAAGAGAAGAGCCCAGCAAAATTACAAAAAGGAAAAATGAAAGCAAAAGGACTGCCTTTTGAATTTACTCTAGTTTCAGATATACAGACAATCAACAATCTTTATCTTCATGGTGTTAGCAGAACAGAATCAATTACAGAATAGTACATGCTACAAATCAGGGAGATGGGACACTTGTACTTCATAAAGGTGAGTTGAGTAACTGCCTCACTAAATTCTACTATACAACATTATACTTTCTGTAAATAGAGTCCCTAACCTCTTCCATCAAGTTGAGAACTTGCATCACCAGAGCATTCTGTGCATGCTACCAATCCTGGGCCACCAAACAAAGGCTTGCATCCTAGTAAGAGGTATTAGAAGTGCAATTAGACAAATGTAATCTAAGATACTGGAATTGTCACATGAGAAAAATAGAATCACATGTTTGTTTTATATCTAGCTTCTGGGCATTTACAAATAAGAGTATATTATTTTGTCTGGTCATTTCTATCTGAGTAACACAGCAATGTGGCTATCAAACTGTTACCATTAGAGAGTTCTGTATTGGGTAGAGAAGGTAAATGACACAAAGGAAAGTCTCTAGTGAGAAAGACCAAGCCAGTTATGGTGGCATTCTCCTATAATTCCCTCTCCGAGGGAAGGAGCACTTAGGCTGGTGTATCCTTTGGGCTTGGAAGTAATGAGCAACAATATGGCTAAAGTTGATAAAGTGTCTGCACTAATTTGGTAATTTGGTACCAATATGGTAAGCCCTCCTGAAGGGGAAGGCAACATCAAACTGCTAAAAGTGGAAAAATAAGTCATATAAAGAATGGAGCAGGTCAAATCTTACACTGTTATTCAGTCATGTAATCATATTTGACTCTGTGACTGGGGACAACACTGCTTGTGGGGTTTTCTTGACAATGATACTGAAGTGGCTTGCCATTTTCTTCTCCAGTGGATTAAGCCAAACACATTAAGTGACTTCCACAAGCCCACACAACTAGTAAGTATCTGAGTCTGGATTTGAACTCAGGTCTTTCTGACTCCAGGCCGAGCACTCTATCCCTTGAACCATCTTGGTGCCTCAGCTCTTGCATACTGAGTAACAGTGGTATTGTGCTGTAAATGGCTTCTACAATTCCAGCTTAGATGGGGTAGGGAGACAGTTTTCATAAAGAGAGAAAGAAAGAAAGGAAGGAAGGAAGGAAGGAAGGAAGGAAGGAAGGAAGGAAGGAAGGAAGGAAGGAAGGAAGGAAGGAAGGAAGGAAGGAAGGAAGGAAGGAAGGCCATATCTTACTTAACTCAGCAGAATAAAGCAATTGTTAGTATCTAATCTGGAGAAGACTAAATCAGTACTTGACAAGAGCCTCCAAATATTTGAAAGATTGTAACATGGAAAAATATATTAGACCTGTTTAACTTGAAGAGGGCAGAACTCAGTAATGGGAGATGTCAACATTTCAGAGGCATATTTAGAATGAATGTAAGGAAAACCTGTGGCAAGTATTCCAAAGTTGGCTACCTCAAGAGTAAGTATGTTTTCTTTTACTAGAGGGGCTTAAGCAAAATCTGAATGACCAACTGTCAGGTATGTTGCGGAAAAGATGCTTTGATAAATATAATTTATATGGAAGATTTACAAAGCTCTTTATAAATATTATCTCATTTTTGTCATCCATCAAACTTTGCATTATCTAACTTTTCTGCCTAATATAGAACTCTCGGTTTTTAGCCACAGTCCATCCCTGTTCACATGGAATGAACCAGACAAAATAATACATTCCCCTCTGGAAATGTCCAGAAACTGGAGAACAAAGTAGCACTGGAGATGTAGATGTCATAATTATGTCCATTTTGCTGATGAAGAAATTGTGGCATATAGCGGTTAAGTGACTTGCCGAGTATCACCCTAGGAAATAATGAGATCTCTTTCTAATGAAATTCTGCAATTTGGTGACAACAATTGTTCTTCTTCATTCCATGTTCTACCTGAACCATTGCAGGCTGCCTTTCCAGGCTTTGAAACATTACTACAGATAACTGACCTGTCTCCTGCCCAGAAATTTAATTTATGTACCAAGTGAACCCTGACATGAGATAGCATACTCAGGTTAGTACCTCTTACATCTAGATTTGAACCACAGCCTCTTTCTGTGCGGGCAGAGACTGTGTCTTGCCTAAATTTTGTACTTCCTCCAGAACTTCCTAGTACAGAGATATGTTTATAGTAGATACTTAATAAATATTTGTTAAATGGGATTGAATTGTACTTCCTCAGGAAGATAACTTCCTTTGGAATCTGTTAACTGCCCCATGTAGTCAGCACAGGTTGACCTCATTTAGGGAATTTGAAATGGATTCCTCTCCCCCTTATTCGAAGTTCCTGTGCTTTCCCTCTTTGTCCTTGTTATGCTTCTCTCTCTGTAGCTGATCTCCATGGCTGACCACAGCTCTAACATGACTGCATGAAGCCCTCATCTGGCCTGGGCACTGCCTGTATACATCTGAAAGGGGTAAACGCTTAGGAGTGAGGCATTATTTTGCAAATCATCATCCTCATTATTGAGATATTTAAGCAGTCCAAAGCTGAGAAAGTATAGCAAAGGGAACAATCTTAGCCCAGTTGGAAGACAGCATGGATAATCTAATAGTTCCCCCTTTTTACCCCTTATCTTAAATTTCCATGATAAAACTGAATGTAATTTTTATGTAGTTGCGAGGCAGAAAATGGAAGTGGGGGTCATTTTGGCGTATTATTTTTGTGTGCTTCTTCCAACTTACCTCTGCAATTGCTGTTCCCCAATCTCTTGTAGTTACTCAGGCCATTTGTGAAAAAACAAACAAACAAACAAACAACATAATTATACCTTAAGGTAATGTTCCCTCATGCATTATTAAGCCTTGACAGTTTTTAAAGTAGACTCTGGGAGTAAATTAGGCATTTAGGGGGAAAGGAGTGAACTGTTCTACTACGAACTTCTCTAATGTTAACAGTGGTCAGAATTACAACTAGCATGCCTTGGCATGAAATTTACCATGAGATTTTTTTTCTTTTGGGAGGGAGGCAGGCATGAAAATATCCACAGGGTTCTCTGGGACACCAACAGTCCAGTGATGGGGTAAGGAATTACTGGGGGTAGATCCTTGCTTGATATGGACTTACTGGGGGTGTCAGGTAGAAGGAAATCCATTTATTAGCTACTTATTCTTACTGATTAGGTATACAATTCAGTTGTTTTAATGCTTCTGAAGGGAGGCAAATGATGTTGGCTCTTTTTAATTTCAGTCACCTACATCAAAACCCAAGTTACCTCCTTTGTAGTGATAGTCCTGAAAGGGGTGATAGGTCCCAAGTCATGGAAAAAGATGGAGTTTTCACACTGTTGACAAGGTAGCAGAAAGGTGTGAAGGAAAATTAATAATTGACTGGGAGATAGGGACAGGAGCCCTAGATTAGATGTAGTACAGACTTACAGTGTACTATTGGAC
The DNA here is from genome assembly GCA_023548195.1 of Bettongia penicillata ogilbyi. Taxonomy (NCBI): domain Eukaryota; kingdom Metazoa; phylum Chordata; class Mammalia; order Diprotodontia; family Potoroidae; genus Bettongia; species Bettongia penicillata. Next base: position 3,020,487 of record JAJHZJ010000426.1, read on the forward strand.
AAGTCTTGTTACATATTAAATTTTGCATCAGCTCCTGGGTACCATATCTCAGCAAGAATATTAGCAACCTATAACCCATCCAGAGGAGGACAACCAAGATACTAAAGGGGCTAGAGAAAGTGAAGAAATAAACCTTTATTAAGTGGCTGATATGTGGTAGGCATTTATGTTAATCACTTTACAAATATTATCTCATTCTATCTGGTTCAGAAAGGACCAGAAAACATGCCATAAAAGGATAGGGGACAAGATTTGGGAAAATAAATTAGCCTCATTCTATTTGGCCTCAGAGATTAGAATTAAAACTAGTGGTCAAAATAATCATCACTACCACCATCATCAATATCATCAAAACAATAATACCAATAATATTTTCAAGCCACTTACATAGAAGATAAGCTTATATCCTAATACTTTTACTTAACTATAAAAAGCAGTTTTTTTTCCAGTCATGGAATGTAGTCAGTAAAACACTAAAAATAAAAAGAAAATAAAAATAAGATAGCAGTTTGTCCCAAAGTCATTTCTATCTTAACTCTTAAAAAAAAGATGAAGAAGATAATTATGAAATTAACATTAGGTCATCATTATACGATGTTTTAACACTTCACTTAAATCCCTTCTCTCAGGCAATGTCCTCCATGGCTTCCTCACCAACCAAACCCATCCTCCTCTGCCAATTATGTCTTCACACTCAATTCTCCAGTTCTAGAACTAGGGTCAGAGCAACTTTGCCATTATATTTGTACAGAGAGTATCACTCTAGTCCTTAATAATCTTATTCACCTTCCTCTGTAAATTTAGAGACCAAAGTGCCCCTCTTTGACCAACATTTTCCTTTTTGCACCACCGCTAGACCCATTAGAAAGCTCCTTGAGTACAAGGCTGCATTTGCTCTGGAATTTGTATCCTCAAGGACTGCCTAGAAACAGTGGTTGAAGTGGAAATTAAACACTTAATAAATAAATGCTTGTTCAGTATATGTCAGAATGAAAGCACCTGAGCTCTTCTGAAAGTTCTTTCAGATACCCACAGGGAGTGAATCTGAACAAATTTTGGAGTGGCAGAGTCCACTGAGAGATGTAGTGTGGTAGATTTCCCAGGACAGCCCAGGAATCTCAACAGAGGGATCTGTTGCCCTGGGTTGGGGTAGCACAGAGCATGCAGGCTGCACCAGTGCAGGCTTGGCCATGGCAGAGCAGAACAGCCCCAGCAGTCTGAGTCACCAGCTGCACTGCTGATTCCGAGGCCTCTTAGCACTGGACAGGAATCAGGCAGAGGGCCCATGGAAGTAGCACCAGCTGCTCTTGAGGCTATCAACCCACAGGACAAATGTTTGTGGGACACCTACATGAATTTTGGGGAGCCAGAATGGCAGAGTGAACTGTAGGTGCTCTCACTTTCCCTCATTGACCTTGCAGAACCCTGAGAGCATTGCCCCAGGAGAAATCTGGGAGTAGTGGGACCAAGCGATGGGGTACAGTGGTCTTCTGGCTCAGGAGACTGGGGAGATCAGTGAAAGGGGTCCCTCTTACTGTGGCTCAAGAATGAAGGTCACAGTGCAGAACCAGAGGTATTCTGCATCCCAGCATTCTAGCAGGCTCCACCTCAGTGGACCAGAAGGAGATCCTGAGCCTCAGATGAGTGGAACAGTAAATGCTAACACCAGGACCCCACAGGTACCTTAGCATAGCCAGGGGAATTGGGCAGATACTAGCAGAGATGGGATTTACCAGCAGCTGAGCTAGCCCATGCTCTAGCACAGCCCTAGGCAAGGAGGAGACGTCCAGTGAACAAACCACCCTTCACACATGCCCATACCTCCCTCCACAAGATTCAGTGTAGCCCCCAGAAAACTCAGATAGACTTCATTGCTCTCAGCCTTAGAACACACTAGGTAGCTCAGCATCAGGTATGCTATACTATTATATACCTTCTAGTTGAAAGACCCAGAGGCCATAGCATACAGAGTCAATAACCAAGCCTCTAGCTCCTAGCACAAGAAAAATGCTAGGAGCCCCCTTGGCCCCAGAAGCAGAGAATGACTTTAATAACCAGGAAAAAGGCAAAGGCAATGAGCAAGAATCAAATCAGAAAAGCAAAGACCATAGAATCTTATTATGGGGGCAGGGAAGATCAAAATATGAATTTAGAAGAGGATAACATTGACACTATACCCACACTTGAAATCTCAAAAGGGAATATGAACTAGTCACAAGTCCAAAGACCATTCTTGGAAGAACTCAGGAAAGATTTTAAAGGGTAAATTACAGAAGTAGAAGAAAAATTGACCAATGATTTGAAAAATGCAATCAGCTCCTTAAAAAGTAAAATTGTCTAAATGGATAAGAGATATAAAACTTAACTGGAAAAAATAACTCCTTAAAAAGAACAATTGGACAAATGGAAAAGGAGGTATAAAAGTTAACTGGAAAAAAAACAAACTACAATTTGGTAAAAATTAGAATTGGACAAGTAGAAATTAATGACTATATGAGGCATCAAGAATTAAACAAAATTTAAAGAATGAAAAAATAGAAAAAATGTAAAATATCTTATCAGATAAAGAACTGACTTGGAAAATATTCAGGAGAGAAAATCTAAGAATTATTGATCTCCTGGAAATGATGAAAAAAAATAGTCTAGACAGTATATTCCAAGAAATCATCAAGAAAAGCTGCCCTGAGGTCCAGAGGGCAAAATAGTCATCAAAAAATCCACCACCAATCACCTCCTGCAAGAGATCCCAAATACAAAGGAATATTATCACCAAATTTCATAATTATCAGGTCAAGGAGAAAATACTGCAAGCAGTCAGAAAAAAACAATTCAGATATTGAAGAACTACATTAAGGATCACACAGGACCTCACAGCTTCTACATTAAAAATTGGAGAGATAGGAATATGATACTCCATAAGGCAAAGGAGCTTGGACTACAACCAAGGATCAACTACTCAGCAAAATTGAGTATAATCTTTCATGCAAGGAGATGGACATTTGATGAAATAGGGATTTCGCGACCTTCCTTATGAAAAGGCCAGAGTTCAACAGAAAATTTGATTTTCAAATACAAGGCTCAAGAGGGGCATAAAAAGATAAACAGGAAAAAAAAGAAAAAATGTTTTTTAATATCGGCAAACTGTTTACAGCCCTCCATGGTAGAGGGATACACTGCGTGCAACCATTGTGAATGTGAATGGGATGAATTTTCTCATAAAGTGGAGGTGAAAAGCATAGTGGATTAAAAACTATAATCCTACTATATGTTCTTTTCAAGAAACATATGTGAAACAGGGCAATACACAGAAGGTAAAGGTAAAAGGTTGGAGCAGAATGTATTATGTTTCAGCTGATGTAAAAAAGCAGGGATAGCAATCCTAATCTCAGACAAAGCAAAAGCAGAAAAAGATCTAATCAAAAGAGATAAGGAAGGAAACTAAATCCTGCTAAAAGGCACCATTGACAATGAAGTAATTACATTACTAAACATGCTCCAAATGGTGCAGAATCCAAATTCTTAGAGGAGAAGTTAAGGGAATCATGGGAAGAAATAGAAAGCAAAACTGTACTAGTGAGTGCCTCAACCACTCCCTGAGTTGGTAAATCTAACCTCAAAATAAACAAGAAAGACGTTAAGGAGGTAAGTAGAATTCTGGAAAAGGTAGACATGATAGACCTCTGGAGAATAGTGAATGAGGATAGAAAAGAATATGACTTTTTCTCAGCAGTACAAGGCACATGCACAAAAATTGACCATGTACTAGGGTATAAAAAAAGACTTCATAATCCAGTGTAGAAAGGCAGAAATAGCCAATGCATCCTTTTCAAATTATGATGTAATAAAAATTATACGTTATAAAGGGCCATGGAAAGATAGAAAAAAAAAAGTTAATTGGAAACTAAATAATCAAACCCTAAAGAAAAAGTGGGTCAAACAACAAATCATAGAAACAATCAATAACTTCATTCAAGAAAATGACAATTTACTAGAACTTATGGGATGCAGCGAAAGTAGTTCTTAGTAAAAATTTTACATTGCCTAATTGTTACATGAATAAAATAGAGAAAGAGGAGATCAATAAATTGGACATGTAACAGAAAAACCTAGATGAAATTGAAAATTCTGAATTAAATACCAAATTAGAAATACTGAAAACCAAGGGAGATAAATAAAATTGAAATTAAGAAAACTGCTGAACTAATAAGCAAAAGTAAGAGCTGGTAAGAAAACTGATAAACATTTGCTCAATTTGATTAAAAAAAACAAAGAAAAAAACAAATTAGCAGTATCATAAATGAAAAGGAAAAATTTACCTCTAATAAAGATGAAATGAAAACAATAATTAGAAATTCTTTTTGCCCAACTTTTTGCTCATAATTTGACAATATTAATGAAATGGATATTTACAAAAATATAAATTGCCAAGATTAACAGAAGAGGAAGTAAAATATTTAACCCCATCTCAGAAAAAGAAATTAAACAAGACATCAGTGAACTCCACAGGAAAAAAACTCTCCAGGGTAAGTTGGATTAAGAAGTGTATTCTATCAAACATTTAAAGAGCAGTTAACTCCAATACTATATAGACTATTTGGGAAAATTGGTGATGAATAAGTCCTACCTAATTCTTTTTATGATACAAATATGGCTCTGATACCTAAACCAGGAAGAGCATAAACATAGACCAATTCCCCTAATGAATATTGGTGCAACAATTTTAAATAAGATACTAGCAAAAAGATTATAGTAACTTATCACAAGAATGATACACTTTGATCAGGTAGGATTTATACCAGGTATGCAAGGCTTGTTCAATATTAGACAAACTATCAGCATAATTGATCATATCAACAAGAAAACTGAGAGAAACCATATGATTTTCTCAATAGATGAAGAAAAAGTTTTTGACAAAACATAACATCCATTCCTATTAAAAGACTGGAAAACAAAGGAATAAATGAAGCTTTTCTTAAAATAATAAGCAGTATCTACCTAAAACCATTAGCAAGCGTGTGCAATGGGGATAAGCTAGGTGCATGTCCAATAAGATCAGGGGTGAAACAAGGATGTCCATATTATCACCACTGTTATTTTACATAGTACTAGACTTGCCAGCTTTAGCAATAAGAGAAGAAAAATAGGAATTAGTGAAGGAATTAGTATAGGCAAAGAAAAGCCTAAGTTACGAGATGATGTGATGATACACTTAGAGAATCCTAGTAAATCAAATAAAAGAACTACTTGAAATAATAAACAACTTGGTAAAGTTTCAGATACAAAATAAACCCACATAAATCATCTGCATTTCTGTATATTACTAAGCAAGCCCAACAGCAAGAGATAGAAAGAGATATCACAATAAAAGTTACTGCAGATGCTATAAAATATTTGGGAGTCTACCTGCTAAAAGAAACCCAGGGACTATAGTAACACAATTGCAAAACACTTTTCACACTTTTCAGATCTAAGTAGTTGGAAAAGCATTAGTTGCTCATGGGTAGGCTGAGCTAATATAATAAAAATGACATTTCTACCTAAATGAATTTATTTATTCAGTGCCATACCAAACTACCAAAAATTATTTTATAGAGCTAGAAAAAAACTATTAAAATTCATCTGGAAGAACAAAATGTCCAGAATATTAGGGGAAATAATGAGAAGAACCACTAGTGAATGTGGACTAGCCATACCAGATCTTGAATTGTATTATAAAGTAGCAATCATCAAAAACATCAGAGGGGTAAAACAGTGGAATAAGTGAAGTACACAAGACACAGTAGTCAATGATGATAGTAGTCTACTGTTTGATAAACCCAAAGACCTTAGCTGTGGGATGAGAACTCACCGTTTGCCAAAGAAACTGCTGGGAAGAATGGAAAATGGTGCGGCAGAAACAAGGCATAGACCAATGTCTGACATAGTATACCATAATTAAGTGCAAATGGGTACATGATCCAGATACAAAAGCTGTTGCTATGAAAAGCTAGGGGAGCAAGGAATAGTTTATTTGTCACATTTATGGAGAGTGGAGGAATTTATGACCAAACAAGAGATAGAGAACATTATGAAATGTAAGATGGATAATTTTGATTACATTAAATTGACAAGTTTTTGCACAAACGAAGTCAATGCAACCAAGATTAGGAGGAAGGCAGGAAGTTGGCAAAGAATTTTTACAACTAGTATGTGTGATAATGGTGTCATTTCTAAAATATATAGAGAGAACTTATTCAAATTAGCAGAATGCAAGCAATTCCCCAATTGATAAATAGTCAAATGATATGAACCATCAGTTTTCAGGGAAAGAAATCAAAGCTATCTATTGTCTATATATTATCTATATTGTCTATATATTGTCTATATATTATCTAAATCACTATTGATTAGAGAGATGCAAATCAAAACAACTCTGAGATACCATGTTGCACCTATCCTACTGGCTAACATGACAAAACAGGAAAATGTTAAATTGTGGAGAAGACGTGGGAGAATTGGAACACTAATTCATTGTTGGTGGAGCTGTGAGCTGATCCAACCATTCTGGAGAGCAATTTGCAACAATGCTGAAAGGGCTATAAAAACGTGCATACTCTTGGACCTACCAATACTGCTTCTAGGGCTGTATTCCAGAGTGATCATAAAAATGGGAAAAGAACACATAAGTACACAACTGTTTTTGTGATGGTCAAGAATTGTAAATTGAAGCTATGTCCATCAGTTGAGGAATGGCTGAACAAGTTGTGGTATATGAATGTAATGAAATACTATTATGTTATAAGAAATGATGAACAGGAGGACTTCAGAAAAACCTGGGAGGACTTACACTAACTGATGCTGAGTGAAGTGAGCAGAAGCAGGAGAACACCATACACAGTAACAGCCACAGTGTGTGAGAAGTGTGCTTGAATAGACTTAGCCCTTCACAGCACTGAAAGGATCAAAAACATTCCCAAAGGACTCATGATTCATAATGCTATCCACATCCAGAGAAAACTATTTATTGAGTCAGAATGCAGAATGAAGCAGACTATTTTCTCCTTTGTTGTGTTTCATTTACTTTTGATTTTCTCATGGTTTCTCCCATTCCTTCTACTTCTTCTGTGCAACATAAACAATGTGAAAACATGTTTAATAGAAATATATTGTAGAACCCACGTAAGATGGCCTATCATCTTGGGGAGAGAGGGAAGAGGGAGGAGGAGAAAATTTGGAACTTATGGAAGTGGTTGCTGAAAACTAAAAACAAATAAATTATTAAATTTGGGGGAAGATAAAAAAAATGCTTAGTCATTCATTCATTCATTCATTCATTCATTCATTCATTCATTCATTCATTCATAAGCCTTTATCAAAATCAAACAATAAGATTAACAGCATCATTATTGTTATCACCATTTAACCTTCTTCCCCAGATCCTCCAAAACACTTTGTTTATAGCTGCCTTCAGTAAATTTAAGGCATTTTCTTCACTGCAAGGACCTAAAATATTCCCAAAGTACTCTTGATGCAAAATGTCTTCCACATCCAGAGAAAGAACTATGGAATTGGAATGCGGAAAGCAGTAGATTATTTTCTCTTGTATTATGTTTTATTTTGATTTGGTTTTGCTCCTGGTTTCTCCCTTTCATTTTAATTCTTGTATACAACATGACTAATGTGAAAATGTGTTTAATAAAAATGCATGTGTAGAACTCATATAGGATTGCCTACTGTCTTGGGGATGAAGGGGAGAGATAAGGGGAGAAAATTTAAAACTCATGGAAATGATTGTTGAGAAGTGAATAAAAATAAACTAATTAAAAATAAATTTAAGTCACCAGACCAGTCAGTGCCTTATTCTAGCATTACTTTCTTCCCCCTCGTGACAGTGGCTAACATTTCTGTAGTACTTAAAAATTTTCAAGGTTTTTTTTTGCATATATAATTCCAATCATGTCGTAATGTTTTTTTTTTCTTTTTTAAATATATAATTTATTTATTTTTCAGTTCTTAACATTCATTTTCACACAAATTTGAATTCAAAATTTCCTCCCCATCTCTCCCCACCCCCTAGCCCAGAACAGCATTGCACACCATCCACCCCTTCCTCCAGTTGTCCTCCCTTCTATTACTCACGCTTCTTCCATCTCCCTTCCCCTCTACTTTCCTGTAGGGCAAAATAGATTTCTATACTCCATTGTCTGTATAGCTTAATTTCCAGTTGCATATTAAAACAATTTTTAACATTCATTCTTAAAGCTTTGAGTTTCATATTCTCTTCCTCCCTCCCCACCCACCCTCACTGAGAAAACTAGCAATTCAATATAGGTCATACATGTGTAACAATGCATAGCACTACCATAATATTTATATTGTAAAAAATTAACCACATTTCCCTCTGTCCTACCTTGCCCTTCATTTATTCTATTCTCTCCCTTGACCTGTCCTTCCATAATAGCATTTGCTTCTGATTATCCTTTTCCCCAATTTCCTGTCCCTTCTATTATCTTTATTATACTCCTCTCCTAGCCTGCACACTGGTCTGGGAGCAACCAAACACTTTTCTGCTCAGGGACTATGGGTCAGATTCCCTCTTCAGAGCCTCCACCAGTTCCACCATGCCAGTGCTCCTTTTCACCCAGGACTGCCAATGAGGACTGAGACCCAGATCAGTTGCTTGATTCCCCAGGGTCTTTATGCCGAAGGCTCCAAAAGTGGATGCTGCTACTGCAATGGCTGCTCCTGCCCTGGACTGGAACTGGGACCATATTGTGCTCCCCTCTCACTCTGGTGAAAAAGCTTTCTCACTGACCTTTGAAGCTGTCTTTGGTGTTTGTCAGTTGAAAAATCTTGGAACCTGCAGCTGCTATGATTCTGTGCCCTGAAGCCTACTCCAGTCCTGTCCTTGCTGCATTGCCTAGGCTAGACTGTGCTCTTCTCCTAGCCTAATGTTATAGACCTTTCTTGTTGGCCTTCCAGACTGTCTTGCGCTGGAAATCTCTTTAATTGTCATTTTGTGACTTGTGCTGCTCTAGAATTTGTTTAAAGTCATATTTTACAGGTACTTTCTGGGCTATGGAGGAAGAGCTAGAGCATGTCCATCTTTCTACTCCACCATTTTGACTTAGCCCCACACTTTTGTGTCAAGTTGTGTAATTTCTTAAAGTAGGCACTGCATTTGTTATTTATTTTAGCGAAGGGAATACTAAGGCTCAGGGAGATTGTGACTTATCCTAATTAGCCAGTTAGTGTGAGAGGTAGGATCTACCACCAGGTCTTCCTTACTCTAAGACTGGCTCTCTTTATGCCATTCTGTTTCTTAAAACTGCCTCACCCAAATTCATCTGCTCTGTGTTCTCATTGCCTGCCTTCTGCTCAAAAGAAAACCTGAAGCAAATTTATGAACAGTTTTCAAGGAGGCAATTATCTTATTCAATCCAGGTAATACATTTGCTTATTAATAATGACCAAGAGAAAAAAACCTTTACTTAAAGGAATGAGTTGTAGCAGAATGTGTAAAAAAGAACTGAATGTGGAGCTAGAAGACAAATGCTATCTCCGTCATTTATAAGCTGGGTGATCTTAGGCAAATCATTTAACTTCTTTTTACTTCAGCTTCTTCATAGGTTTCAATGATGAAAATAATACTTGCACTACTTCATAAATTTATTACAAAGGTAAAAATGAAACAATACTGGAGAAGTGTTTGGTGAATTGTAAAGTCTTCTAGATAGTCAGCCTTTACTGGTATCTTACTAGTGGAAATTTCAAGTTCATTGGGTAAAACCTGAACTAATGGGTGAAAGTTATAGGGAAAACAGATTTAAGTCCAATATAAGAAGACACTAAAAACAAGAAATAGGTGCTCAACAAGGAAACTTGCTGTCTCAGGAAGCAGTGAGCTCCCCATTATTGAAGTTCTTGAATTAGAAGCTAAGAGATCATTTCTTGAGTATGCTAGAGGCAGTCAGTTGGTGCAATAGCTGGGAATATTAGAACTGGAGTGGAAGATGAGTTCAAATCCAGCCTCAGACAATTGCTAGCTGTTTGACCCTGAGTGAGTCACTAAATCTGTTTCAGTTTCTTCATGAATAAAATGGGCTTAGTAATAGCACTTACTTTCCGGTGTTGTGGGGATAAAATATTTGGAGAGTGTTTTGAAAAGTTTAAAGTGCAATGTAAATGCTACCCATATGATATAGTCAGAAATTACACTGAATGACCTCTGAAATCTCTTCTACTGCTAGTCTTCCATAGTTACATGATATAATTGTATGTAAAGGACCTATTTGGTGTTCCTTAAGGTATACATAGTTTACATATGCATGGCCTTAGACCTACTGGAACAGAGCCATAAATACATTTTTAGGAAAAGTACACATGACAAAGGTGGTGGTTGGAACCCAATTTACAATCCCTGGGTGTTTGCACTAGTTTATTCTTGATGAAGGGAGACTTTTTCAGGGCTTGTAAACAGGCTTAGAAAATAACTCTGACAGAGAAAAATGCCTGTGATTTGTTGGGCCAGATGTTCCCAGGGCTCAAACTGCTCCCTGGCTGCATGTTGGGCACCTTTGAGAGCTTGGTTACTGTTTACCTGAAATACAGGGAAATGTTTTATCTTCGGATGGTGTAAGGTATAGTTTGTACATCCTTCTGTGTGAGCGCAACATTCTCATTATATACACACTACCTTAATAACTGCTTATTCCTCCCAATGTTTCTCCTATATAGCTATATTCCTACTCATTGAAGAATGTCTATACATTTCTATAAAAAAATATAGACTTAAGTGTGTGCTTTCATATGTATTAACTTTTTAGCTCTTCATCACCCTCCTGAGATGTGGGTAGATAAAGGACTGTTGTCTTCATTTTATTGACAAGAAAATGGAGGCAGAGAAAAGTGAGGTAAATAAGCTTTCAGGTTAATCTTCCTAAAATCCAGCTATAGTTATTCCACTGCTCATTTCTGTTGCCTCAAATCTTCCAAGAGTTTCCAAAATGCTTTCCTGACAGCACTGCACAATTACCATAAGGATAATTCAATATCAATTTTTTTATATAAAGAAACTGAGGCTCAAGATGAACTAGTAGTTTGCCTCAGATCACATAGTAAGTGAGATTCAAATCTAGGTCTCTTCTGATTCCAACTACAGAACCATATTACAGTCAGAGGGGAAAAAAACTACTGGGAAAATTCAGTTCACTTTTGTTCAATTAAATTTAATTTAATAATTTACTGAGTGCCTATAGATTTTAGAGTATTGTGCAGTGAGCTCAGAAAGGTCCAAGTTTTAGAGATGACAGAATCTCTGCCAATTAGAAATTAATATAGTATATTAACTATAATACATAGTATACTGTACTAATTATAACACACATTGTAGTATATTAGTTATAATACACAGTATTCTATATTAACTATAATACACTGTATTGTGTATTAATTATAACACACAATATTGCATGCCAAAAGTATTTAAAAATTTTAAAACAAAAACAAAATTCAAGTCATTATTGAATAAGTTTGCATGGAGGAGGTGGGGTACATGATCAGGGAAACTTTCATATACGAGGAGCAATTGCACTGAAAATAAAGGATGACTAGTGATTCAGCGGTCAAGTGGGAAAGAGAAGGCATTCTAGAAATAGAGAATAGCATGTTTTCTATTGCATAAAACATAAAGCCCAAAGTCTTTGAGCTGTCGCCCATGGTCCTCTACAGATGAGTTCTGGCTTATCTTTCTAACTTTATCTCCTACTATTCCCTTCTTCTCTCCAGTTGCACTTGACTATTTACATTCCTTCTTCCATATATTTTGCTCTTGTATCTTTTCCCATGTTGTTCATAATATCTGACATTTTTATTTTCTCATTTCTTTCTTATACATACTACCTTTTCCATGAAGTCTTCCATAAACTGTCTTTCCCCCAAACCAGACTTAATATTTTCTTTCCGGGATCCTCCAGAGCACTTTGTTTATAGCTTCCTTCAAAAAATTTAAGTCACTTGGACCAGGTGAACTACATGATTAGCTATTGGAAGAATAGGCAAACATAATTGCCAAATTATATCAATGGCTGTGTCAAATAGAAGAAGAAATGTAAGATCAATTATGTGCAAATGGCATCCAGATTTTCCAAGGGAAGACAGTGCAATTCACAAACAATAGGTTGGTGATTTTAACTGTAAATTCTGGGAAACCTTTAGAATGAATTATTAAAGAGATAGTAAACATCTAGGGAAAAAAGGATGTGATGATCACAAAGAACAAGTATGGCTTCTCTGAAGATAGGCAATGCCATACTAACTTTATATACTTGATTTCAGGTTTACTAACCTGATAAATTAGGGAAATACTATTGATAAAGTTTATCAAGATTTTAACAAAGTATTTGAAAAGTTTAAGGGTATTCTTATGGAAAGAAGGGGGAAGTGTGAGCTAGTTGTTAGGACAATTAAGTAAATTTAAAAGTGGTTGAGGGACTGTAATTAAACCTCTATCACAAATGGTCCAACTTGGAAGTAAAATATCCCAATGATTAATGCTAGACATGTTCAGTTTAACATTTTTATTAATTACTTGAATAAAGGCATGAGTGATATCCTCATCAAAGTTGCAGAAAACAGGAAGCTAGGAGGGGTAGAAACACACAGGACAATGGGGTCAAGATCCAAAAAGATCTTACAGACTAGAACATAAGACTGAATCTTATCAGATGAAACTGAATAGAGAAAACATATCTCATGTCTTCTATTAGAATTCAAGGGAGAGATGAGCGGTGAAAATGATGGAAGTGATAACTATCTTTAAGTACCTAAGCCAGAGTAATGATAGATTTCATTTAGGTGATTCTATAATGCTCTATGGTTGATGGAATCAACAAAATATCACCAACCAACAGGAACATCTGTAGGGCCTCAATTTATAGGGAATCCCTCTTCCTTTTGGGATTTAAACTTCACATCTTCGGTATAGGATGACATCTTTGGTGTGCACATATCTCCCAATTCGTGCTTCACTTGTTGGTAATAGTCATAAATTTGTCAAACAAATTCAATTTTGTTGCTATTTCATTCAAGGAATTTAATATTATTGTAGCATCCTTAGGAGGTACCTTGATAAGAAGGTAATAAATAGCTTTTGTGCTACCAAATCAAATCCTTTACTACAGCCAGCAAACATTAAGCACAATGGAGTATGCATTCTTTGTATCTTTCAGGTCATGATGTGACTAAGGAAATATATTTTCTTATCACACCTGTTTGATACTCTTTGGCACCATTCATTCCTCACCTCTAATTGGAGAGAGTGGAGGATGGATTGTAGAGTTCCTCACAGATTTTCCATTTAAAGAGGACACCAAGGCCAACCCTATTTCTCATTCCCTAGAGCCTGCAAACCTGATTTCATCATAGTTCACTTCCATCCATTCTGGATGATGTTATCTTCACCCCTCCATTTTCAGCTTCCTTTTATGTATTTTCTTCCTCTAATAGGTTGTGAACATCTTGAGGGTAGGGTTTGTCAACTTTCTTTGTATCCTTGGCTCGTAGAGAAGACATGGCACATAATAAGTACTTAACAAGCGACTGGCTGACACCTTCGGAAGATAATAGGGCATTTGAAAGCAATGTGTACAACAGGGATTAAAGTTGGAACTTTCAGAGGTGATGTAGTGATACCCTGAGGTCACCAGAGGGTGACTCATTTGGCTTAAGACTGTACAAGATGCAAAGGTGGGATTCAAACCCAGTTCTCTTGACTTTGGATATAGACAGTACTCTTTCTACTCCACCACGCTGGTACAGGGGAATTCTTGCATGTGTCCTTCAGCTCCTACCTAGTGTTTGTATTTTACTCTTTTCTTATACTTTGACTACATAAGGGGAAATTGTTAGAAGAAGGTATTGGGAACAAATGGTGGACATGTTTTCAGTTTAATTTTCTAATAGAATGTTTGATCCTTCTATAAAGAAGCAAATGGTCCCTTCCCCCCTTAGAGACAGCCAATGCTCTGGCACTTCTGCCTGAATTTTCAGTCCATAAATTGCCTCCCACAAAGCCTGGATTGGTCTCCTTTAGGAGCTTGAAAGTCATCCTGAATCAATTTTCTTACTCTCAGTCTTCAGATCTGGGTCAGTGTTTATATTCCTCTTGTGTATGGAAGGTTGAAACTCTTTATCTCACATTCATTGCACCCAATTAATCTTCACTGTCTCTAATAGAGGTCAAGCTATTATCTCCATTACACAAATGGATAAACTAAGCCAGGGGACAGGCAATAATTAGTCCGAGTCCTAACTGGGAGGTTGTGGGAAATGGTGTAGCTAGGAATAAATGCAAGGTTGTCTTGAATTCTAGTTCTTTGACCTGGGTTTCAGACTCCTTTGACAGCCTAAGATACCCTTGTACTGAGGTGGAACATTGGCAGTAATGGTTCCAATAGATCAAATTGAAAATTGGGCAGGCAGGAAGATGGGATGGAGGGTAGGGGCTATGATGTAAAAACTTAAACTATGCTACATGAAGGTTGGTTGAACACATTGAGGACAGTTAGATTTAAAGAGAATACTTGGTGTGTGTCAGGAGGGTATTTGAAAGTTATGTGGAATGGTTCAAATTCATTTCTATTGCAATTTAAGGTTAATGATTTTTTTCTTCCCAGCTCTATAATGTGGGCGGTAAAACATTTGTATCTTAAATTGACAGATAAGGTAATTGAGAGTCAAAAGCATTTAGTTGACCATGGTGACACAACTAAGTGTCTGATATGAGATTTGATCTCGTCTCCTGAATTCAAATCCAGCTTTCAATGTAATCATCTGTAAAAGGGATTAAATGTATTCTGTTTGGTCCCAGAATACAGAACTAAGATCTATGGGATTGATTTACATAAGACATAATTTGGACATTTAGAGAGATAGATTTTATCCATTAGAAGTACAAATTTCTCAAAATAAATAGAGCAGTTGGACAAAAACGTGATTAGATGCAGAAGCAAGGGAACTGATCTAGAATCACATCTCTGCTATTTCCTATCCATGTGATATTGAGTAAGTCACTTGACATCCTATTTGGACCCCATTTTACTCATCTGTGAAAGGAGAGAATTGGACTAAATAATTCCTAAAGGCCTCTTTAGGAATACTTCTAAATCCTAAGAAAAAATGGACTAACTCAGAAAGTAATGAGTCCTTGTAGCTGGAAATGCTTAAATAGATGTAGGATGGCTGCTTGTCAGATCATTATTTGGGTTTTTCATGCATGGGGTAGTAAGGTGAGATGCCACCTAAAGACATTTCCAATCTCATTCTTCAGAAGTGAATTCTATGACTGAATTATTACTCAATAAACTATAAAAGTATCATAGAATGTCAACTGTGGAAGGGCTCACAGAGAGCATCTGGCACAACCCATGCTTGTAGGACAATCTCCTCTATAACATCTGGTACATGCTAATCTGGCCTCTGATTGAAGATCTCCAACAGAGAGAAATCAATACCTTCCTTGACATCTCGTATCAATTTTGAATAACTCTAACTGTAAACATTGTTTACATGAGTCTTAAACATAGCCCTTTATAAATTTAATTATTGCTCCTAACTTTGCTCCTTGTCCTTCAATTTCCACATCTGTGAATACATGAATATAGCTATTATGTGATGACTGAGTCTTTCCTTCTCCCACCTAAATATCCCCCGTTCCTTCAGGGAATTCTCATATGACATGATCAGAATGCTATTTCTCCCCTTGATTACTCAGAAGGTATAGATTGTACTTTGTATATTTGAGTTCACATCCATAGAATTCCTGAAATGATTCTAGTTATTATAAGCAATCTTATAAAATCAGAACTATTGACTTGGATTTGGAAAAGAAGTTAAAGATCATGGCTTGTATATGTCAGTGGTGCAGAAAATAGAATGCTGGACTTGGAGTCAGGAAGTTCTGAGTTTGAAAGCTCCCTCAGACACTTACCATCTGTTGAACATGGGCAAGTCATTTAATTTTTCAGCCTCAGTTTCTCAGATGAACATAATAATATCTACCTCACAAGTCTGTTGTGAGACTAAAATGAAATATCATATGTAAAGCACTTTGCAATCTTTAAAGTGCTATATATAAATACTAGCTATTATTATGTCCCCTAGTCAAGTAAACCATTTCTGTCCTCTTCATATAACAAGAGACTAGTCTCCCATTCTGTTCTTGAAATGGTCCTGGTAACAGGAAATTTACTGTTTCCCAGAAAATCCTACTCTATTGTTGGAGACCATTAATGGTCAGGAAGCATTTTATTTCATTAACGTAATTAAATTCAACAAATACTGATGAAGTATCTACCACATTCAAGGTATTATGCAAGGCACAATACTGAACAGAACACAGATATTAGTATTATGAAGAAAAGCTCAAATCAAGCCTCAGACACTTACTAGTTATGTGATTCTGATTCCGTTTTTTTTTCCAGAAACCTGAGGGTCTTCCCTCTCCCAGATTATGTGTGTGTATGTATACATATATGTATGTATGTATGAATGTATGTATGTATGTATATGATTACTTTTACTAGATAAAAGAGGGCACTTTTTCATCATTTCTTACCTAGCCTTAATCACTGAATGGGCATTGCCTCAGACAAACTAAGAGCCATGAAAGACCTTAGCTTTAAAAGGTAATGGTCTCCCACTGTGTCTAGGGCCATTTCCAGTCATCCTGATTTCTGTCTTGACACTGAACCCATATGACTCTGGAGGATTTCTTCTCTGGGGCCGCGGCCAGGGCAGCGCTGGGGGTGGGGTCCGCTTTCCGGGGCACGACGGACCCTGGGGACGGGTCTCCAGGGCTCCCTGGAACGGAAATCTCTTCCACTCCGTTTCTGCACACCTTGTATTGACCCAGAAGTTGTGGGGGTCTCTTTTTACATTAATTCTATGGGCTTTGGTTTCGGAGCTCGTAAACGTGCGTCCTTCTACTCCACCATCTTGACTCCGCCCCCTCTGGAGGATTTCTTAAGAAGGAGTATGAACTGAGAAGGGAATATTTTCCAAAATGTATCATGGCAATGATTTATCTTGGTCTTTCCTGTCTACTCCACACTGTTCACTCTGTTTTTTCTGTTTCCTTTCACAAAAGATCACTTTTTTCATAGGGGAATTGGGTGAATGCTAGTAGGCGGCAAGAAAGAATAGAGAAAAGAAAAGCCCAGATATGACAAACTTCAAGGTTGTAATAAGGAAACATCAACTTGAAAATCTCATGGGACTAGATGTCAGATAACTATGTAAATTATATGCAAATCATATCAATATGTGAGGTGGACTTTAAAGCAATGAAAATGACTTTTTCAGGAAACTTCCCCAAATTTATTCATCCAAATGAGCATTGTCCTTGAGCTCTCAGTCACCTTGGGAATCTATGCAGAAGTTCAAATCATATTAGTATTACTCAAAATAATTTTGTGACTTCTCTACAAGTGTCTCTGTATCTTTGCACATAATTTTCACTTCATCAGGACTGGCCTCCTTCTACCTCTCTACTCACTGAAGTGTTATCTTTTTTATAGCTCACCTAAAGGTCTACTGCATTCTTAGAAGTCCTCCCTGACAATTCTATCTAACTATCACTTCTACCCATTTCTCTTAGGTTTTTTCCCCCAGTGACAATGTCTGACTCCTCTCCTTAAGGGCAGCCTTTTGAATAGTAAATAGGATCATAGATCTAGAACTCGGAGGGATTTTGGAGGCCATTGTGACCATTCTCATTGGTTAGAATAGTGGGTCTGGAGTTGAGAACTATTCAGTCCTTTCAGTTTTGCCCAACTTTCCATGACCCTGTTTCTTGGCAAAGATACTGGAGTCATTTGCCATTTCCTTCTCCAGCTCATTTTACAGATGAGGAAACTGACTCCTTCCATCCCCCCCAAAAAATATTGTAACAATAACAACAGAAACAAGTAAAACTAAATAACAACTTCTCCAGGCTAAACATTTCCTACTTCGCCTAAATATTTAGCATACTTCCTTTAGGAGGTACATTGGTAAAAGTCTAATGTAGATTATCTTGAAGTACACTGAGTACACTTACCCTGCATACAGAATCATCATTATTAATACTGGTTGGTTGTTTCCCACCTATGCCATTGACCATACACCAGATCCCAAACTTTATCCCTTTATGAACTTTGAATATTTTCCTTATCCACTGATACATCTTTGTTACCTCCCTGTAACAGCAAGGACCCCAGCATACACAGGATGTCCAGGTGTACAGGTTCTTATATCTGCTTCTCCAAAAGGAAAGCAACTTCTGAGAGGTCAACAATCTACTTTAATCAATCAATATATCATTCACTTAGTTCAGGGGTACAAGTCAGCACCCTGAACTTCATAGAAAATACAGAGAAATAAGGAGCAACAGACAGGGCTTTCAACTATCTGTTGTATTACTATAAGTAATACATAAATTACAGATCAACAGAGAGATCCAACCATCTGAGCATACATACATCATTACCAAAGAGAGAAATACCAACCTCTGGGTTTTCAAAGCCAAGGGGCTCCTTAACAACTGTGCAAAGTCTTGTCTAGCCACACAAACACTTCCAATGACTAAGCCCCAAAACAAAGTATATATACCCTTTTTAGAGCCAGAGGACATCACAGCCCTTGAGAACCAGTGCCTCATTAGAAATTAACAAAAGGTATGGGCTTTTCCTACAAAGCAAATCCCCCCTAATCAAATGTCCCTTAATGGGCAGGCCCATTAATGGGTGGGGAAGATCTTTAACTCTCATAATTAACATTACACTCCTCAAGGACACAGGGGAAAGAGCTCAGAGTTTTAGTGAACTCAAAGTTCAATATGAATTAATAATGTGACATGTATCTAAAAAGTCAATATGTCATTAGGCTGTATTAAGAATAATATTCCATTCAGGGCACTGATCAGAAATTCATACTATATGCTCTTCTGGTCACTCTGCATCTGAACTATTGTGCTTGCTTTTTGGGGTAAAACTTCTCAAAGAACAAGGCTAGGTGATGGATGTTGAGAGCAGATCTGTGTATACATGGTGGTAGTGGTGGGAAGGGGAATGGAGTCTATATTGTAAAAAGATCTTTTGAAGGAATTTTGGACTTTTAGCCTTGAAGGTGAGGGAGGTCATAGAGATTGTAAAAGTCTTCAAGTAGTTGAAAAATTATTATATGGAAAATGGACTAGAATTTCACTGGCTGAGTCAGAGAACTGAATTAATGAGAGTATGTGAAAGTTAGAGGCATTTATAATAAAAAAGCAAACCAGCCAACATGAATTATTTCAACAGTCTGTAAAGAGTTCCTCATAACTGAAGACCTTCAAGTAGAGTCTGAATGTTCACTTTTGGGAGATGTCTTAGAATATTTTCATATTGAATTGGGTTTGGAGAAGGCATCATTGCTCTGTTTTTAATCTGATGCTCTCTAATCAGCTTCTGTTCTGGGTTAGAACAAATAGAACTCTGGAGTTCCTTTCAACAATTCTAACTCAGGGTAAATATTCACTTTCTCTAAGGGTTATTCTCTACCTAACCTCTGCTTTGTTTTTTTGTTTGTGTATTTCTTTGTTTGGTTGGTTCCTGAAGCCCTATTTTCAAGGATGCTAGGATATTGGAGTCTGTAGACCACTATTCCAATGTCTTATTACAATGTGGAGAGGACATAGTGTTTGGGGGGGCTGCACACATTCTGGAAGGTGATACATAGAAAAATTTTGAGTACAATTCCTGCAACAGACTGAGTTAATTTATTAACCTACCTATGTATTGAGAGGTTTATCACCAGTAGGTTGGACTCTTGGTGATGAATAATTTGATCACAGCAATACAACCCTAATTAATATCCATTTCTATAAAAGGGGAGTAATGATTCTTTTATTATTTATATTATAGGATTATTATGAGAAAATCAATTTTAAAATGATAAAGTTCTGTGGAAAGGTGAGTTATTATAATCTGTTAAACATTTATATGGAGGACAAAGCAAGACATTTTCACTGAATGAGTTCTGTTTCAAGGCATCTTTTTTTCTCCTGAGAAAATAGGGCATCATTCCTGCATTTCCATTAGTTCAGATTGTATGAGGGTTGAGGCTATCTTTAATTATTGTGGTTTTTTTCTTTTTTGAAGTAGGGTTGGATATTTCCCCCTCTTTTGAGTATTTTTCCTTTAGTTGTACTGGTCAGAAGGATGACCATTGTCTGGGCATTGTGCCCAGTTTGGTTTCATTTTGTTTCCAATTCTCACAGCAATCTAGCTTTAGCTTTGTGATGACATTTCACAAATTGGGTTTGGGTTTTTTGTTTATTTATGATGGAACAAATGTAGAGGGATTGCAGCCTAGCTTTTTTGGATAATAATATTCAAAGCAGTAGAAATAAAAATAATACTGAATGATAATACTCCACAGTGTATGTTATACAGAACACTAAGAAAATGTTAAGGCTAGTATATAATAAAATGGAATCTCTGCCAAGTTTTCTCTCTTTGTCCTTTTTATTTGTTTATTTTTTGAGGGGTGGGATGGGGAGAGGAATGATGGATTAATAGGAGAAAACAGTTGCCTTAAATCATCCTTTGCAAAAAGTTAGTGCACCCAAGTTTGTAAATTCAGCATAGGCATTGCTCAATGATTGACAACCATGAGTATTAGAATGCGAAGCAAATTTGAAAAGGAAAAAAAAGGAAAAAAGAAAAAAAAAGAAACTAAGGGAAATTGTGACACCCAAGCAACAGGTAAGGTTTCATTGAGAAAAGAAAATGATCCACATTAGATAACTGGCTGTGCAACTGGTCCATTGAACCTTAAATGTCCTCCTTGTTCATTTTAAAGCAATTCATCTTCCCCAAAAGTGTTCTTAAGTTGACCTTGGTCCCAAAATAATGGATTAGAGATTTATGGGAGACACTGCAGTTCCCATCTATAGAAAGAATGATGATCCAAAATGACTTTGGGACTAATAAATAGGAGTCAAATTAAACAACATATGAAAATAAGTAGGGATAAATGCAAAGTTCTTTACATTGGTTTAAGAAAATGGTTCAGAGAATCTCAGGCATAACAGCCCAGGATGAGAGTCTGGCAGAACCAAGCAAGTGAAAGAAGAGAAGCCCTAGGTATCTGTAGCAGCTGCTCCTGAGAATATCAGCTCACAGATTAAATGTCTGTAACTCACCTACTTGAATTTCTGGGAGCCAAAATGGCAGAGTGATCAGTAAATGCTCTCTCCTCCTCCCCTTGTTGACCTTGAAAGAACCATAAAATATTTCCCCAGAAAATTCCTGGATATTTGGGATCAGCAGAAGGGGCAAAAAGTCTTGTAGCATGTAAGGCTATGAAAATTGCTAAGGAGGATTCCTCTTACTGTGGTGGAAGGGGAGCAGTGCAGGACCAGAGTTGTTCCAGACAGTCCCATTCAGTGAACCAAGAGGAGTCCAGAGCCCCAAGGGGGTGGAGCCTTGCAACCACCAATACCAGGACCTCAGGAGTTCCTCAGCACCACAAGGAAAATGGGAAGACCCTAGGGCAGCTGGGATCACCAAGCTCAGAGCTTGCTTCACTCTAGCTCAGGCGAGTAAACCTCTCATGGCTAGACCACCCCTCCCCCACACTTAACAAGCTAGCTCCAAGGCAAATCCCGAGAAACACAAAAAGACGTCATCAGGCCTCTGCTTTCTCACACCAGCCAGCTCAGAGCCAGATTCTTTAGCTTCTAAATGAAAGAACCAGATGCCACAACACACAAAGCCTCATCATCATGAGTAAGAAGCAAAGCAGGAAAGAAAAGACCATAGCATCTTTCTATGGGGACAAGCACCAAAACACGAATACCAAAGAGGTCAGTATTGAGACTGTACTGCCACCTGAAACTTCAGAAGGGACTATGAACTGATTGTAAGCACAAAGAGCTCTCTTGGAAGAGCTGAAGAAGGATTTTAAACGTCATATTAGAGAAACAGAAGAAAAACTGACCAAAGATTTTAAAGGTATGAAAAAGAATTCACTGAAGAGAACACTTCCTTAAAAAGGAAAATTGGACAGTTGGAAAAGGAAGTACAAGAATTAACTGGAGAAAATAATTTTTTAAAAGGAATAATTGGACAGATGGAAAAGGAGAGGCAAAAGTTAACTGAAGAAAACAATTTGAAAAAATTATAATTGGGCAGGTAGAAGCTAACGACTCAGTGAGAAATCAAGAATCAGTTAAACAATATCTAAATAATGAAAAGATAGAAGAAAATGTAGAATATCTAATAGGAAAAACAACTGAACTGGAAAACAGATCCAGGAGAGAAAATCTAAGAATTATTAGCCTATCAGAAAGCCATGATGAAAAAAACAGCTTGAACAATATCTTCCGAGAAATAATCAAGGAAAAATGCTAGATTCAGAAGGTGAAATAGTCATCAAAAGAATCTGCTGTTTACCTCCTGAAATGGATACCAAGGAATATAGTTGTCAAATTCCAGAACTATCAAGTGAAGGAGAAAATACTACAGGCTGCCAAAAAGAAACCATTTAAATATTGAGGAGCTACAGTCAGGACCACACAGGACCTTGCAGCTTCCACATTAAAAGACTGAGTAATTGGAATACAATATTCCATAAGTCAAAGGAGCTGGGCCTAGAGCCAAGGAACAATTTCCCAGCAAAGTTCAGCATAACATTTCAGACAAGGAGATGGACATTCAATGAAATAAGAGATTTCCAGAACTTCCTGATAAAAAGGCCAGAACTCAATAGAAAATTCAATGTTCAAATGAAGGTCTCAAGAGAGGCATAAAAAAGCAAACAGGGGAAAAGAAAAATTTATTACACAATATGGGCAAGCTGTTTACATCCCTAAAATGGAAGATGATATTTATTAATCTTCAGAATTGTATATTTATTATGAAATATAAAAGGAATATACATAGAGGGAGAGGATATAAAGTAGATGATGTGATGATAGAAATGAGATTTAAGGGTGCCAAGGCATTGTAACAGAAGATGTGAAAAGGAGGAGGCAGAAAATGGTAAATTACATCACAGGAAGAGGCACAAAATGATATTACAGTAGAAGAAAAGAGAGGAGGGAAATGACCATTGTTTGAGAGGTACTTTCATCTGATTTGGTTCAAGGAGGAAACAACAAACTTAATTAAGTATATAAATCTAACTAGCTTTATAGGCAGTAGGAGGGGAAGGGGGAAAGAAAGGGCAGGGAGGCTAAAAGGGAGGGAAGAAGTAGTAAGGGGAAAGGAGAGTAAAAGGTAGAGGGGCTTAAAAAAGGTAGGGGGGCTGAAATAAGGAAGGGAAGATTGAGGGAGGTGGTGGCCAAAAACTAAAACTCTATTGTAGAGAGGAAGGGGAGAAGGGAGAACTGAAAACAGAAAAGGTGGGAAAGAGAATGGAGTGAAAGACACAGATATTAACCATAACTGTGAATCTTTAAGGGATGAACTCTCCCATAAAATGGAGACAGATAGCAGAATGGATTAAAACCCATAATCCAACATTATGTTGTTTACAAGAAAATTATTTGAAATGGGGGGATACACACAGAGAAAAGGTGAAAATTCGAGCAGAATATACTGTGCTGCATCTGATGTAAGAAAAGCAGAGGTAGCAATCCTAATCTCAGACAAATCAAGCAGATAAGATATAATTAAAAAGGATAAGGAAGGATAGTATATCCTGCTAAATGGCCCCATAGTCAATGAAGCAATATCATTACTGAACATATATGCTCAAGTGGTATAGCATCCAAATTCTTAAAAGAGAAGTTAAGAGAATTACAGGAAGAAAGAGACAGCAGAACCATACTAGTGGGGGACTCAACCATCCCCTCTCTGAACTTGATAAGTCTAACCTTAAAATAAACAAGAAAAAAGATAAAGAGGTGAATAAAACTATGGATAAGGCAGATGTGATAGCTCTCCGGAGAAAACTGAATGGGGATAGAAAGGAATATACCTTTTTCTCAGTAGCACATATACAAAAATTGACCATGTACTAGGCCATAGAAACCTAATGATCCAGTGCAGAAACAGATAGTCAATGCATCCTTCTCAGATCAAAATGCAAAAAAATTATATCTAATAAAAGGCCATGGAAAGATAGACCAAAATTAATTGGAAACTAAATAATCTAATACTAAAGAATGAGTGCATTAAACAACAAGTCATAGAAGCAATCAGCAACTTCCTTCAAAAGAATGAAAATAATGAGACAACCTACAAAATCTTATAGGATACTGCAAAAGCAGTTCTTAGGGGAGGCTTTATATGTTGGAATGCCTAAATGAATAAAATAGAGAAAGAGGAAATCAATGAATTGGGCATGCACTTAAAAAAACTAGAAAAATAACAAATTGAAAATCCCCAAGTAAATACCAAATTAATAATATCAAAAATGAAAAGGGTGAACTCACCTCCAATGAGGTGGAAATTAAGACTATATTTAGAAATTACTTTGCTCAACTGTATGCCCATAAATTCAACAATCTAAATGAGATGGAAGATTATTTTTAAAAATATATAAATTTCCCAGATTAACAGAAGAAGAAGTTGAATAGTTAAATAACCCCATCTCAGAAAAAGAAATTGAACAAGCCATCAATGAATTACCTAGGAAAAAATCTCCAGGGCCAGATAGATTTACAAGTGAACTCTATCAAACATGTAAAGAACATTAAATTCCAATACTATAAAGAATATTTGGGAAAATTCTGGAAGAAGGAGCCCTCCAAAGTTCTTTGTATGATACACATATGGTTTTGATACCTAAACCAGGAAGAACCAAAACAGAGAAAGAAAATTATAGACCAATTTCTCTAATGAATATAGATGCTAAAATTTTAAGTAAAATTTTAGCAAAAAGAATACAGCAACTTATCATGAGAATAATACATTATTATCAGGTAAGCTTTATACCAGGAATGTAGGGGTGTTTCAATATTAGGCAAACTATTAACATTATTGATCATATCAACAACAATACTAATAGAAACCACAAGATTATCTCAATAGATGCAGAAAAAGCTTTTGACAAAAGTACAACACCCATTCCTACTGAAAACACTGGACAGCATAGGAATAAATGAAACTTTCCATAAAATAATAAGCAGTATCTACCTAAAACCTTCAACAATCATTATATACAATGAGGATAACTTAGATGAATTCCCAATAAGATCAGGGGTGAAACAAGGATGTCTATTATCACCACTATTATTCAGTATGGTACTAGAAATGTTAACAGTAGTAATCAGAGAAGAAAAAGAAATTTAAGGAATTAGAATAGGCAAAGAGGAAATTAAGTTATCACTCTTTGCAGATGGTATGATGATGTACTTAGAGAATCTCAGAGTTGAATCTCTTGAATGTAGAATCCTACTTGAATGTAAAAAACTACTTGAAATTATAAACAACTTTGGCAAAGTTGCAGGTTACAAAATAAAGCCACACAAATCTTTTTCATTTCTATGTATTACTAACGAAGACCAACTGCAAGAGATAGATAGAGAAATCCCATTTAAAACTAGGGTAGACACTATGAAATATTTGGGAGTCTACCTGCCAAAACAAATTGAGGAACTATATGAACATAATTACGAAACACTTTTTGCACAAATAAAGTCAGATCTAAGTAAGTGGAAAAACATCAGTTGCTCATAGGTAGACCAAGCTAATATAATATCAGTGACAATTCTATGCAGATTAATTTACTTATTCAGTGCCATACCAATCAAACTATCAGATAATTATTTTCTAGAGCTAGAAAAAATAATATCAAAATTCATCTGGAAGAACTAAATGTCCAGAATATCAAGGGAACTAATGAAAAGAAATGGTAGGGAAGGTGACCTGGCTCGACCAGATCTCAAATAGTATTATAAAGCAACAATTATCGAAATTGCTTGGTATGGCTAAGAAACAGAAGGGTAGACCAGTGGAATAAGTTAGGTACTCAAGACACAGTAGTCAATTAATATGGCAATCTACTTACTGATAAACCCAAGGACTCCAGTTTCTGGGATAAGAACTCACTGTCTGACAAAAATTGCTGGGAAATCTGGTGTGGGGGAAACTCGGCATAGACTAATGCCTGACACCATGAACAAGAATAAAGTCCATGGGTACATGATCTAAGTATAAAGATTGGTACTATAAACAAATTAGTGGGGCAAGGAATAATGTATATATCTGATTTATTGAGAAGGGAAGAATTTTTTACTAAACAAGGGTTAGGAAACATTATAAAGTGCAAAATGGATAATTTTGATTACATTAAACTGAAAAGCTTTTGCACAAGCAAACCCAATGCAACCAAGATTATGGGGTAAACAGAAAACTGAAAAGAATTTTTGGAACTGCTGTTTGGGATAAAGGCCTCATTTCTAAAATATATAGAGAACTGAGTCAAATGTAAAAGAACAGAAGTCATTCCTCAATTGATAAATGGTCAAAGGATATGAACAGGCAGTTTTCAGAGGAAGTAAAGCTATTTATAGTCATAAAAAATGCTCTAAATCACTATTGATTAGAGAGATGCAAATCAAAACAACTTTGAAATACCACATCAAACCTGTCGGGTTGGTTAACATGACAAAACAGGAAAATGATAAATGTTGTAAAAGATGTGGGAGAAATGGAACACTAATTGATTGTTGGTAGAGCTGTGAGCTGAACTGACCATTCTGGAAAGCCATTTGGACCTATGACTAAAGGGTTCCAAAAATGTGCATACCCATTTACCCAGTAATATCACTTCTAGGACTTTATCTCAAAAAGATAATAGAAATGAGAAAGGGTCCCACATTACAAAAATATTTATAGCAGCTCTCTTTGTGGTGGCCAAAAACTGGAAATCAAGGGGATGCCCATAAATTGGAGTATGGTTGAACAAGTTGTAGTATATGATTGTAATGGAATACTATTGTGCTATGAGAAACAATGAATAGGAACACTCCAGAGAAGCCTGGAAAGACTTATATGAATTGATGTTGAGTGAAAAGAACAGAACTAGGAGAATTTTGTACACAATAACACTGACAGTGTGTGAGGAATTTTTCTGGTAGACTTAGTACTTCATTGCCATGCAAGGACTTAAATAATTCCCAATGGTCTCTTAAGGCAAAATGCTTTCCACATCCAGGGAAGGAACTATGGAATTTGATCATAAAATGAAGCAAATAATTTTCTTTTTATTATGTTTTGGTTTGTTTTATGATTTCCCCCATTCATTTTAACTCTTCTATGCAATATGACTAAGGTAGAAATATATTTAATAGGAATGTATGTCTAGAACCAATATAAAACTGTATGCTATCTCAGGGAGGGAGGAGGGAGGGAAGAGGGAAGAGGGGGAAGAAGAGGAAAGATCTAAGATATATGGAAGTGATTGTAGAACACTGAAAATAAGTATAATAATTTAAAAAAAAGAAAATGGTTCAAACGGTGTGAGGAATAACTAGAAAATGCTGTTTCATGTGGAAAAAAGTGAAATATCTGGGGGCTTCAGTTGAGTATAAATTCAATGAACCAACTGTATCAAAACAGTCAAAAGAGTTAACATGGTCTGAAGGTTGCACTGAGAAAGGGAATCCTCCTTCCCGTCTTTCCCCTGGTTTACTATGCACTAGGCACTGCACTGAGAGCTGGGGATATAAAGAGTGGCAAAACCAAAACAAGCACAAAACAGAACTGTCTTTAAGGAGCTCACCTTACAATGGGGAAAACAATGCAAAAATGTCATTGTGCATGTCAGATATACACAGAGTAGATGAAAGGTAGTCTCTGAAGTGTAGGTACTAGCAGCTAGAAGGATAAAAGAAAAGGCCTTCTGCAAAAAAAGAGTAATTTAGGTGGCTGTATTAATAATGCATTTTTATTATTTTTATTATAATTTTACTTCTTAGTGGAAGATCTTTCCCACACATTAATAGACCCATGCGATTTGCTTAATCACGAGGAAGCCTGAGTCACATAAGTCTGTCACATGGAACAGTAAGGGGTAGAACAGTCAGGGTGGAACAGGAAGAGGCAGAGCTAGAACAGAGCTGAGAGGAAGTTAGAGTGAAGTCAAAGCTGGGAAAGGCAGCTGGCAAGAATGAGCAAGAAAACTTGTTTGTGATTTGTTTAAGGGAGATGGTTTGTGGAAAGCCTAATAGAGGGATGGCTTGGGGATGGCAGTGCCCTCTGCATTGTTGTTGTGTATAGATTTATTTGTTACTATGATGGATTTGGCTTTCTGTTGTCTGAATAAATGTTTCAGTTCTTATCTTCCCTGTGGAGAGTCTGTTGTATTTTGTGATTCAGGATTGGGCTAGGATATTCATGGCCTCCATAGGCACTGTGAATATCATGTTGGTGCTACAGTGAGTTATGGAGAAAGCCAAGAAAATTAAAAGGTGAAGGTGAGGAGGGAGAACAGTTTAGACGTGGAGGACAGTCAGCGGAAGGTCATAAAATTAGAACATTTAACATCGTGTACAAGGGACAGCAAATAGCCCAGTGTAGATTGGATCTAGAGTTCATGAAAGTGAGTATATTACCACAAGACTGGAAAGGCAAGAAGGGACCAGGTTTTAAAGAGCTTTAAATGCCAAACAAGATTTTATATTTGATTCTGGAGGGAATAGGAAAAGCTTGGGGTACATTGAGTTTTATGCCACAACTTTAGGAACAATCACTTTGACATCTGAGTAGAGGATGGGTTAAGTGATGAGATGCTTGAGGTAGACTAACCACTTAGAAGGCTATTGAGATAGTCCAAGAAAGAGATAATGAGGGCCTGAAGTGGAGTAAGGGGAAGGAGCAATGATAGTTTGTGGTGGGCGTGGAAAGAATGGGACATCCACCCTCAGAGCAAAGGAGGACAAATACATGTATTATGATTTATGCATATATGTATATGAATGTATATGTCTATATATGAGTATAATTATAGATATCTAATAATATGTATGCATAAGTAAGTGTATGTATGTAATGGTATATCTACATAACCATCTGTGTGTATATGTCTATGTGTGTATGTATGTTTACTTATCTGTATACCTATCTATCTATGTATCTATCTATCCACACTTAATTCTAGCCTTCTGGGGGTGAGAAAAGGGGGAAAAAGAACAAAGTAAAAAGTGCACAGCAGAGAACAAAAGAAAATGTATAAGGATGCAAAAAAAGGTGGACAATTCTCAATATAATACATAGTATTTATTATATAGGGTTTCTTGAAATGGAAATGTATGACTGTATATTTTGAATCCTCTTACATTCTTCTGTGCACATGGCAACACTTCTTTTCTTTTCTTATTTTTTATTTGTTTCAGTATTTAAGTTCTTAATGTTTCTATTTCTTCTTTTATTGTCTAATTAAGTTTTAGTATTTAAGTCTAAAATGAATTTCAAAAAAGGAATGAGATACATACGAGAGATGTTATGAAGGTCAAAATTAGAAATGTGGAGTTATCATGAGGGAAGAACCAAAGAATGCATCGAGATAATGAACCTGGGTGAGTGGAAAATGTTAGTGCCTTTGACAGTAAAGAAAGAAGTTAGGAAGAGGGGAGAGTTTTGTGGGAAACATAAGTTCTCATTTAGGCAGGTTGAGATGCCTGAGGGATATGTGATTTTCAAAAGACACCTGTTGTGGGAATGGAACTCAGAAGAAAACTAGAGCTGGAACTATAGATTTGGGAATCATCTTAATAGAGATGATAACAGAACCCATGGAAGCTGCAAGGTCACTTAGTGACATAATATAAAGAGAGAAGAATATATGTCTCAAGGGAGACGTTGAGGGACATTCATAGATGGTGTGTGTGTGTGTGTGTGTGTGTGTGTGTGTGTGTGCGCGTGTGATAAAATAGATGAAGACCCAGCAAAGGTGACTAAGTAATAGTAAGACAGGTAGGAGGAATCCAGGAGACAAGTGCCATGACAACTCAGAGAAATAGTGATCATGGTCCAGAAGATGGACCTAAGGTGGCTTAGAAAAATGGTAAAAGACTCAAAACAAAACAGGGACCATCAATCTGTGTATCACTGTAATCCTCATATTGACAAAGGTTTAAAATGTAATGTTTATACACACAGAGACATATATACGTATATATACATATATTATATATAACATTTATTTTTTATATGTGTGTATACAACTTTACATTTGTATTTATTTTTTTAAATATTTCCCAATTACATTTCAATCTGATTCTGTCTGCACTCAGAAATGTTAGGAGTATACTTCTGAATTAAAACTCAAAATGCAAAACAAAAACACAAAAGAGACAACAGAGATAAATATGACTGAGATTTGACAGAATTAGCCTCATGATTCTGAAAGAGAATATCTTATTCAAAAGACACAAGAGATGAAAAGAGGTGCAGGGTGTCATTTCGGTACTGACATGAAGAAATCTTGGTACAAGGTAAGAGAAATATTGTGGAAATAAGCAGGGCATTTGATAAAGCTTAATGGAGTCAGAAAAAGAAATAACAGAGAATCTCGCAAAATGCAAAGGATGGTAGATTTGGAGTCAGAGGGTCTGGACTTAAATCCTAATTCAGCAACTTATTACTTCTGTGGCACTGGGCAAGTGACTTAACCTACCTAGACCTTAGTTCCTCATTTATAAAATAAGTAAAGTTGGAGCAGATGAAAAAAATTTAATGTGGGGTCCGTGAACTTGCTTTGAAAACTATTTTGAATATTTCTTTTTATAAAAAATATAGAACTATTCCATATAAAATTGTATTTCTTAAAGAAAATAAAAGAAAAACTAATCAGCTAGCTGATCAATACGTAAAATGTCTAATAGTACTTGTATACACATAGACCTCTGACCTCTGCAGATAAGTGGTGTGGATTTATCTTCTCATAGTGCTTCTTTGGAAATTTGTTTTGGTTTTGTAATTTTGCAACACTCACTTTTTTTTCTTTTCATTTTTTTATGCTTTTATTCTATATATAGTAAGTCCTTTTGTAACAGATACCTGGCATAGTCAGTCAGTAAACTGGCAGCAAACTTTTTGGTTGTAGCTATGTTGTAGTTGACCAGTAGATGCAATATTCTACTACTCATATGCTGCATTATGATGCTTCACTGAGCAATGAAACATAACTCTACCATAATATTTCTTCTATTTAATAAATGTTTTCCTTTCTTTTTTTAAAATTTAGGAGTATGTGTGTGTTTGTGTGTCTACGTTAATGAACAAAAATTTCCTTTCTCCCTTTTTCCTACTCATTGAATGAATTCCACAATGATTATGTAAAAAAAATAAAAATAAGTCTATTCTTCATGCAAAGTCCTTTATCTCTCCATCAGGAGGTGAGCAGCATGTTTCATAATGAGTCCTCTGGGATTGTGGTCCATCATTATATTGATCGGAGCCCTTTAGTCTTTCAAAGTTGTTTGTCTTTACACCATTGTTGTACAAGTTATTCTCCAGTTCTGCTTATTTCATCCTTCATCTATTAAAGACAAGTTTTGACAGATTTCTCTGAAATTTTCTCCTTTATCATTTCATACAGCAAAATAAAATCTCATCACATTGACATACTGTGACTTGTTCAGCCTTTACATTTATAGGTACCCCTCAATTTTAAATGTTTGTTTCCACAGAAAGAAAGGATGAATATTTTAAGGCCCTTGAGTTTGTTTTGCTTAGGACAAATCCATCCTCAATCTACACTCCCTATTATTTTTTCTTCCCCTTCTCACCTTTTCCTCATGTTTTCTTGTTGGGAAAAATGCGTTACTGTACCCAATTGTATATAATTTTTCCTTCTTTGGCCAGTTCAGATGAGAGTGAGTTTAGAGGTCATCCCATTCCCCACCTTTTCCTCTCTTTTTTGTATAGACTTCTACTTTCATACTCCTATTATGTGATATAATGTTTCCTAACATTTCTCTCTCCCCTTCCTCTCCTAATATATTTCCTTTCACTTACATTTATGTTAGTCTTTTAAGAACACCCATACATATCAAAACCACTCCAAGACCCTTTGTCTAATTAGACTCGCTCTATGACCCTTGATGTTGATAGGGTTAAAAGAGGACATGTGTATCATATTCCCACGTTAGAATGGAAACAGTTTATCCTTTTTTAGTCCCATTTATTCTGATACACTTTTTTATGTTTCTCTTAACTCTTATGTTTTCAATTCAAAATTTCCATGCAAGCTATTTTTTTCCTTTGGGAGTGCATAGAAGTCCTCTATTTCATTACCGATCCTCCTTTCTCCCCATACAATTACACTCAACTAATTGGGTAAGTTATGTTTGATTATAAGTCTATTATGTTTCATTTTCTAGAATACTATATTTCAAGGTCTCCACACTTTTAATTGTTGTGACTGCCAAATTGTGTGCAATAATGATTTTGGCTCATTAGTGTTTGAATCTTTTCTTTCTGGCTGCAGTATATGTTCTTTGACCTAAGAATTCTGGATTTGAGCATGCTCAGACCCAAAACCAGGTCAGCATCTTAAAGAGCTCAAACCCAGTGGGCAGTGAAAAATCTTTGCCATGAATCAGACCACTTTGGGAAAGCACTGAAGCTTGTGAGTCCCTCGTCTGAGCAATCTTTGTTCCTTAAATCAGATCAGCAACCTAACATATGCTGCAAAGCCGATCAGTCCTTAGTCATTTGGTCTCAGTTAAACTGGCAGTCTTTCTTCTCTGTTCATGTCCACTCCTCAGTTGTCAGTTTCCATGTTTTGGTGATTGTCTTCTGCTTTCTAATATCTTGGCTTATAATCTTGCATCTTTTAGTCTGTCTTCTCCTGTGACTTCTCATCAGAACTTCCCAAGGTGTAAGGAACCTTACCTCTATGTGAGGTTGAGAAACTCAAATTCCCTATTTCTGTCAGATATGACAAAAATAACCAATAAAAAGTCCTCCGTAATTGGCAAAAACTTCTTTGATTCAGAATTTCAGAGTAGTAAAACTCAAAGTTATATAAAAACTAGATGCAAATTAGCTACTTGGAAAGAATGAACTATGGGTATCTATCACAATCAGTTAGCACTTTGAGAGTCTGACTGCTTTGTCTTAGTGTTTTTCAGAATTATTTGTATTTCTCACACTGATGTCCTTTTTCTGCCCCTTTTGCAATATAAGAAAGGAATGGTATCTTACATACAAAATGAATAAAAAGTAAACTTTTACTTTTTGGCTTTCAGAGTGGGCTCATGGTGGTGGGCAAGAAGAAGACCCTCACCAAAGATGGCAAAAAAGGAGCCAAAAAGAAAGTGGTTGATCCATTTTTGAAGAAAGATTAGTATGATGTAAAAGCACTAGCTATGTTCAACTTTCACAGTACTGACAAGACACTGATGATAAGGACTCAAGGAACAAAAATTGCCTCTGATGGTCTCAAGGGTTGAATTTTTGAAGGGAGCCTTGCTGATCTGCAGAATGACAAGGTTGCTTTTTGTAAGTTCGTATTAATTACTGAAGATATTCAGGGTAAAAATTGTTTGACTAATTTCCATGAAATGGATCTTATCCAGGACAAGATGTGTCCCATGATCAAAAAGTGGCAGATCATGACTGAAGCCCATATTGATGTCAGAACTACAGATGGGTTCTGGCTCTGACTATTTTTTGTTGGTTTTACCAAAAAGCCAACAACCAGATCCATAAGACCTCTTGTGCTCAGCACCAACAGGTCCGTGAAATTCATAAGAAAATGATGGAAATCATGACCCAAGAGGTGCAGACAAATGACTTGAAAGAAGCTGTCAATAAATTAATTCCAGATAGCAGTGGAAAAGACATAGAAAAGGCTTGCCATTCCATTTACCCTCTCCATGAGACACTCAAAAAGCCCAAATTGGAATTGAGAAAGTTAATGGAATGCATGGTGAAGGTGATGACTCTGGAAAACTTTCAGGAGATGAAACAGGCACAAAAGAATAAAGGGCTCATGGTTATGAAACACCAATTCAAGATTCTGGCTAAAATAAGAACTTTTAAAGGTTGAAAAAAAAATATTATTGTGGGAAAAAAAGGAAACTTTTAAAAAGGAATTCCTAGCAGTTGGTGTGGTCAGGAAAAGCTTCACATAGAAAATATCCCTTAAGGAGAATTTTGAAGGAAGCAAGACATTCTAAGGGATGGAAGTGAGTTGGATTGCATTCCAGGTGTGGAAGACAGTGCACATGCATGGAGAGAGGAGATTTTGCATATTGTGTGATAAACAGTAAAAAAAGGCAGCTTGGCTGTTCTTTATATATTTTTAATAAAGTCAAAGGAGAGCATTAATATATTATGATGTTAGAAAAGAAGCCTGCGGCCAGGGTATAAAGGGCTTTAAAAGGTAAACAGAAATTAATATTTAATAATAATAATAATAGCTATTGATCACCAAAGCAATGAGACTACTGGGTATACTGTGTAGAGATATGACATTATCCTACCTTAGGAAAATCACTTTGCCAGCTATGTAGAGAATAAACTGGAGAAAGGAGACAATTGAGAAATGGATACCAATTACTAGACTGTTAAAATAGTCCAGATGAGAGGCAATGAGGGCCTGATATGCTATGGTGGCCTTATGAGTAGAAAGAAGGAAGTATATTCAAGGAATATGAGAGATCTGGCGGAAATAGAAATTTGGCAACTCATTGTTGATATATATATATGCACATATACATATATGCACACATACACACATGCATATATGTGTATATATACATGTTACTATTCCTGCATACGTATATATCTACATATACAAACCCATATGTATAGAGACAGAGAGAAAGAGATTCTAGGATCATGCTAAGGCTAAGAATCTGAGTAAGTGAAGTTTGGAAGAGGGATTTGTTTTAGTGTTAAAAAGAGTATGAATTCTGTTTTGTACAGGTGAAATTTGAGATGTCTGCGGGATATACTTTTTGTTGCGTTCAAAATCCATTTGTTGATGTGGGACAGGATCTCAAGAGAGAGACAAGGGCTAAATGTATAAATCTTGAATGGAGATATCAATGAAAATTAATCCTATTCGAGCTAATAAGGTCATCAAGGGAATCTAAAAAGCGAAGACATTAAGACAGCTCAGGCTGGGTACAGCTGTATTTAGGTGGCCTGATATGAATGACCCAGAAAAACAGACTGAGAAGTCAGTCAGCAAGCATTTATTAAATTATATGTTACTATATTTTAGGCATCAGTCTAAGCAATGGGGATATAAAAAGAAAGGAAAATGCACAGTCTGCTCCCAAGGAACTTACACTATAACAGAGAAGACAACATGCAAAAAAACCTGCATATGTACAAAATATACACTGTGTAAACATGCAGTAATCTCAGAGGTGATGGACTAGCAGTGGGGGAGACTAGGAAAGACTTCTTAATGAAGGTGGGATTTGAGCTGCTTTGAATAAAGTTGTTGAAGCCAGGAGACTGAAATATGAAGGGACAGTATTGCAGACTTAGGGGAGAGCTGGTGAAAAAGCACATACTCTAGAGATGACATGCCTTGTGTAAGAAACAAGGTCGTTGTCACTGGATTGCAGAATATATGGAAAGAAATAAGTGTTAAAAATTCTTATAGAAAAGTGGTGAAGAGTCAGGTTGTGAAAGGCTTTCAAAGTCAAGT
This sequence comes from Bettongia penicillata ogilbyi, assembly GCA_023548195.1. Taxonomy (NCBI): domain Eukaryota; kingdom Metazoa; phylum Chordata; class Mammalia; order Diprotodontia; family Potoroidae; genus Bettongia; species Bettongia penicillata. Next base: position 3,056,112 of record JAJHZJ010000426.1, read on the forward strand.
AGAGCACATGACATTTGACCTTGGAGATAATAAGGAACCACTTGAGTTTATTAGACATAGAGAAAAACCAAGAGAGGACAGTAACAAGAGAGGACCCAGAGAAAATAATGTATGGGAGAATGTGGTGAACAATGTCAAATAGTGTAGAAAGGCAAAAACAAGAGTCTTTAATAGTTGAACCATTCTGGTCTTGGGTTCCCCCTCAGTCACCTTGAAATGTCTCAAGGCTCCTCCTTGACCCCAGAAATTCTTGTTTGCCATGGCCATGAAAACTGCTAAGAAGAACTCTGCCATTGAAGACTTTTCCAACTCAGAGATTCTGTGATTATGATTCTGAACTCTCAAAACATTTTCTGTTTATCCCGTTTATTCATCTATCTCCATTTGGTATAATAGTTATTTGTGTGCTAATATAATATGTCCTATTTATATGTAAACTTTTGAAGACAGGAACTATGCCTTAATCACTTAATATCACTCCCAGAGTCTACTGCAGTGCTCCATACAAAGCAGATACTATTTACAATGTAAATTTAGATTTAGATTAAGGATTGGATTTGGATTAAGAGGATCTAGTTTTGAATATCAGATTTTTTTACCCTACTGGACAGGTTATTTTAGACAAATCATTTGGTTTCCCTGAGCTTCAGTTTAATATATGTTTGCTGAATATATGTTTGATCTTTCCAAAGGCTTTTTCAGCTCTAAAATTTTACTGATTTTTCTAGAAGACCAAATGGTAGGGCTTATATTGTATTTAAGTTTTATATCTTCCTTTGGTACCTAGCACATACTAGGTTCTTCATTAGTATTGGTTACATCAAAACCCTGGCTGCTCGTACCTACCTTTTTCAGTCATCTTTGGATTTCTGGTACTTTGTCTTTTCTCTCTGAACTCTCTCCCCACACTGGTGAAGAATCAGTGACTTCTTCTTCTTTTTGAACAATCCCAGGCAGTCATGCACCATAGGTCAGGTAATAAGTGATTCAATCAGTATCAGCCAATGCATAGTTGCCAACAGTCTGGAGTTAGCCAAAGTTGTGGAGTATCTATTATTTCTTTAAGAAAACTGCAGGGCAGGAAACCATGGGGAGCATTCTACCAAGTGTATTTCCACTGACAAAATTGTCTGCATGTGGGAAAATCCCATTGATCTTTATTTGGAAAGTCTTGAGACTTTTCTTCACTTGAAAGCACATAGCAGGGTTTCACGGTTTAATACTAAGTGGAGTTGTCCCTTTTCAAGGGAACCGACCAAAGAGTGTATTTCCATTTCTGCGTGGGAGTTTATGTGAACTTTGCAGGAGACACATCCACAGCAATCTGCCTTTATCCATTTTCTCCTTGTACATCATCCCACCAGGTTCCTCCCTCTTCTACAGTAGCAGAAGGCAACTACAGAGCTGGATGAGAGCTTAATACTAATAGCTCACATTTATATCATGTTGTGATTCATAAGGATTCATGATTCATCTGTCTTGCCAAGAGCCTGAGAGCTAGGTAGTGTGAACACTATTACTTGAAAGGAAATGTGGCATAAAGGACGGAGGGCTGCATATGAAGTCAAGAAGACCTGGGTCAGAATTCCACCTCAGATACTAGTAGAGAGAGAGCCCCTTTATCTCCTTGAATTACCTCTTCCTACCCCTTTCAGTCTTCTTTTATGATTTGTCTGCTACTTAAGGACAGGGACTATCTGTCTTTTTTTGTATCTGTACCCCAGTGCCTAGTACACAGAAAGTGCTTACTAAATGTTTATTGACTGACTGATTCACCTGGGCCTCTGTTTCCAAATTAGTAAATGAGAGCTTTGGACTTAATAACTTCTAACTTGCCTTCTAATTCTAAATTTATGCTCCTAGAACTGCTATTTTTGCAGATAAGGAAACTAAGGCAGAGAGGTAAATTGTTCTTTACCTTTACAGTGGGCATGTTCTCTCACTTCTATACCCATATGAAATTGCTCCAGGTATCTGACTTCCTAATTATAGCTCTGCTTATCAAGGAAGAGATGGGGAAATAATTTACAGGGTAAGGGTGATGCTTGTATCTATAAATCTAAGAATTGTTTTTTCCATTTCCATTCAGCTTTATAAGCTTAGTTGGGTTGCATATATATATATATGTATGTGTGTATGTGTGCATGTAAAATAAATACATATATGGAGAGAGAGAGCTCTTTTTAAATAAGGTTGATCAACTAAGCCCAGAGAAACGCTGAATATATACTTTATCTAGATATAGCAAAATATTTCAAAAAGTATATCATGTTATCCTCATATAAACAATGTACAAATAATGAAGGCTGAATCCTCCCTAATGGTACAATTATATCGAATTGGAACTGATTGAATGGCCAGACTTAAGATGAGGGCATTGATGATTCCATGTCAACTTGGAAGAAAGTCTCCAGTGGAGTACTCCAGGGATCTATGACCGAGCACATACTGCTTAGCTTTTGTATTTGTATAAATCTGAATAAATCAATCAGCATGCATTTATTAAGTACTTGCTATGCCAGCCATAGTAACATAGGACGGTATCTTGATTAAGTTTGATGATGACAAAAATAAGAAGGGATAGATAGTATGCTGGTTGAGAGTTAGGATACACAAAATCTTGATAGCATAAAACCTTGGAGTTGACGCTAACAAGATACATTTGTCTCTGTTAAATAGCTAAAGGAAATAAATTTCACAAGCAGAAGCTGGGGGATGCATGTTTAGATGAGATTTTTTTTTCAGAAAAACATCAGGGACTTTTCATAGATTACAAGCTCAATATCAATCAACATCCTGATATGACAGCCAACAAAACTATGACTATATAATAGGTTGTAGCAGGAGAGATATTGCTTCCAGGAAGAAGGAGGTGATATTCTCATTTTTCTTTGTTCTTGTCAGAACACATCTGGAGTATTGCATGAAGTTCTGAAACAAATTGATGAACAGGAGAACATCAAACAGAAGGCAACCATTAAGATGAGGAGGCTTGAGCCAATGCCATATGAAAACAGGTTGAAAGAACTGGAATGTTTAGATAAGAAAAGGTTCAAGGGAGTAGGGCAGTTACCGTCAAGTAAGTGAAGAGACACCAAAATATGAGGGAGTATAAGTTTTTCTCTTTGCCTCCTTAAATCCGAACTAAACGTAGAAATTACAAATAGTCAAACTTATTCCTGATACAAAGAAAACCTTACTAGTAATTAGAGCTATCCAAAAATAGGATGATCTACCTTGGAAAGTGTTGTTTTTCTCCTTTATTATATGTCTTTTAATATTTTACTGATTAAAATGTTATTTTCTTACCACCACCACCACCCCATGGGAAAAAAGAAAAGAAAATCCCTTTGACCAAATATGCATAGTTAAGAAAAAAAATCCCCACATCAGGCATATCCATAATTTTATCTCATTCTGTATCTTGAGTCCATTAACTCTCTGTTATCAGAAATTACATTCTTATTTATCATTGATCCTCTGGAACTTTAGTTGGTCATTGCATTGATTAGGGTTTTTACATCTTCCAAGTTGTTTATCTTTACAGTGAAGTTGGCATTATATACATTGTTCTCTTGGTTCTGCTAATTTATTTCATTCTATTTCAGTTCATAAAAGACTTCCCAAGTTTCTCTAAAGCTGTTCCTTTCATCATGTTTTGCAAAACAATAGCATTCTATTATATTTATATATTAAAATTTGATTAGACATTTACCAATTGATGCATACTCTTTTAATTTCTCAACATATTATGAATATGTTTATACTTCTTGGAGCTTTGAATAAATAGAGCCATTCTGAAAGACAATTTGACATTATACCTTAGAAGTTACTAACACTGCATACTCAAATTGAACAGGATGATTATGTGTTTGATGGATTGTACTAGGATACTATTTTAGATATGATTTACTCTAAGTAACCACTGAAGTCCTACCTAACTCTGGCAATCTTTAATTCTGTGATACATTTTTAAAAGTTCTTTAATTACATATAAATATCTTCATATCAGTCTTTTTCAGCCTTGCTTGTACTTGTTCAAAGTCACATGGATACAATGTTAACAAGAACATTTATAAAGCACCTACTATGTGGAAGACATAAGACCTAGCACTGGGTATACAAAGCAAAAAACAAAGCACTCCCTGCCCTCCAAGGATGTGATAAAACTTGTACAAAGGTAAGAGATAAGATAGGAAGGCAGATCTAATAATGACTCTCAAACATGAAACTTGTTTTCAGAATTCTGACTGAATCCACTTTTTTTCCTCTTCTGTCATGGTGCTTATCAGTTAGCTACTCCTCAATCTCCCATTTTCCAGATGAGGAACTTGAGATATACAAAAGAAATGACTTCTGCAAAACTAATGGTAAAAAGGAATTCTATCCCACATCTATTTGCACTAGACCGTTTTCATATCTGTTGTCACTTGTTGATAATTTGCACTAGTAGTTAATATTTATTCCACTTCCCCGACCCCCATCTTTTCTGATAATCATGATCATTTTTCTCTCTACTCTCTGACTATTTTCACTGCTCTCAGTTGCTGTAATTTTGTAAAGCTCTAAACAGTCTGTGATTCTGACCTTCATTCCTATTAAAACATATTTTTAGTACTCACTTGTTGTTGATACTGTGCCTAAACCAAAGCTCAGACTTGGAATTTTGACTGAGTCCCCTCAGTCCTATGTCATTTCTAGGAACAAAATTTCTAGTACATCAGTTTGAGTTACTTTCTTGGTCAAATGAATATGTTTTGTTTGTGTTCAGGGCATAAACTATGGCTTTGAATGACTGAATCAGCACTCAAAAAGGTTTTGGCAGGCTAGTATAACAAAGCAAATCTCATAATATCAAATTTGATTAGAGATAAATATAAAATCCTGCACTTGTATCAAAGGAATAGACTTTACCAGTACAGAGTCAGGAAAAAAAGGAAATAAAGAAAGGAAGAAAGAAAGGAAGAAGGAAGGAAGGAAGGAAGGAAGGAAGGAAGAAAGGAAGGAAGGAAGGAAGGAAAGAAAGAATCTGTAGCTTCTTCAGAGGCACAAAATAAATGTATATCAACACTATAATACAACCATCAAAAAAAGTTAATGTGATCTAGGGCTGAATTAAGAGACATACAGTGTGTGGAATGGAAGTAATAATCTCTCTTTACTTGCTTGACAGACTTTTTGGTAAAAATTCTTGAGTACTGTGTTCCATTTTGGGCAACACATTATTAGGAAAAATACTAACAAGTTAGTACATGTTCAGAGAGTGACCAAGGTCATAAAGATAGCGTGATATAGTGGGTAGATCACTGTATTTGAAATCAGTTAGACCTAAGTTAGAATCCTGAATCAAGCACTTAGTGTCTGTATGAACCCAAGATAATTAACCTTTCCGGACCTCAGAATGCTCACTTATAAAATAGGTGAGTGAATTTGATGACTTCTAAGGGAACTTCCTGCTCTACATCTATGACTCTATGACTGAAGAAAGTGACCAGAGATGATTAGAGAACATTTTCTAAGATGATCTGTTGGAGGAACATATGATGTTTAACCAGGAGAAGAGAAAACTGCAAGGTGTATTGGAATCCTGGATTAAGTTTATGCTTGGTTCTTTCTAATTGTTAGAAGTTTCAGAGTAAACTCTAATTGGATATTGGGAAAAGTAGAATGGAGATCTTGAGAGATAGCAGATAGGCTTTCAATGGAAGCCAGATGACCACTTACTGAGAATGTTGTAAATAGGATACATGCACAAGTATGGGTTGAAATAGATTACCCTCTGACATCTCTTTTAACATTGAGTCTTTGATTCTGTTATTCTATAATATCCAAATTAAGTGATAACCTAACTTCTTTCAAACCTCGAGTGATAGATAGGAATTATCTCCTGAATTATTAACTCCTGAAGCATCTTAAGACACTTTGGGAAAGTTCTGATTGTCAGATTTCTCTCCTCCCCCTCCACCCATTACATCTTCAGTATAGATTTCTCCTGTCCTTTCCACCCATTGTTCCTAGTTCCATACTTTGGGACCAAGTTGAAGAAAGGTATTCTGACTTTCATATTATTGTTCTTCAAATACATGAAGAGAGAAATCATGTATCCTCCATCCTCCCACCCCACTCCCTTTAACTCTTCTCTAGACTAAAAATCCACAGTTCCTTTAAAACCAATGGAAGATGTAATTATTTCTTTCAGAGTTATAATCTAGTTGAGGACATGAGTGTGTGCACCTCTGCTTATACTCATGAGATGATGATCAGGTCATAATCTGTGTTAGTGTTGCTGTTCTTTTCCTTTTTATTTGCTCATATTTTTTGCCAAGCAATTTCCTCCTGCTGTTTACTTTTCCCCCCACTAAAATTTTCTATGCCAATGGAAATCAAAACTTTCTGTAAATGTTTGAACCCCACATCCAGAAAATCAAGCCCATAGAAACAAATGTTGAAACCTATTAACACAGACTTCAGAAAGAAAACAAAGAAATATATCCCCCAGCATATTGTGATGCAAAAAAGCAATTACTAGAAATGAATGTTGGTTCAGGACCACTTCCTTCATTGCAAAGTAAAATGGGCCATGGACAGCTCCCCCAGTGCATGATGAGCTCATCCAAGTAGTGAATGACATTAGAATGCTGTCATCTTTCACTCTCTTGATTGATGAGTGGTGACATTTGAATGGAAAGGCCATGGCTGATGGGGCACATTAAATTTTCACCTGACCAAGCAGAAATTCCTATAAAAAATGTGGGGCTGTTTCTGTTGAATGTGGCAAACCAAAGATGAAGATTATATTGCTCTGCCCTAGATAGGTGCCAACATGTGAAATTGACACTCAAGGGTCTATCCAAACCTTATTTTATCTCTTACCAGTTGATGAAATGCATGGGGTCAACTGCAGTTTGCTTAGCATCCATTAGGTACAAATTTCCCATCTTCATGAAACAAGTAAAATGGAGTCACTTGGAAGGAAAAAAAAATAAAATTTTCTGTCAGGAAAGCTGAATGATTTGTAAGGATAACAACTGATATGATGTCATTTTCACCATTAGACTGGAAAAATTCATGTTATGTGTCTTGCTACTACCCAGCTAAGTTTCTTGAGATCAGCGGACATATTGTATTAAGGTTTTGTTCCCTTCTAGTGCCTAATAGCTATAAGTAGCATAGCAGATAGAACACTGGACCTGGAGCTAGGAAGACTGAGCTAAAATCTGGCCCCAGATATTTAACATCTGTGACACCATAGGTAATTCATTTAACCTTGGTTTCCTCAACTGTACAATGGAGGATAATAGCAGCACCTAGTTCACAGAATATTGCGAAGAGCAGATGAGATAATATTTGTAAAACACTTAGCACAGTGACTAGAACAAAGTAGACATTTTATAAATGCTTATTTCCTCACGTCCCTTCATAATATAAGCTATTACATGTCAAAGATCATTAGTAAATGTAAGGTAAATAATGAAATAGCTAGTGAACAGATGAATTAATAAATGGTATTTATTCATAAAGAGCAGGTATAATCACTATCTTTTTTATATATGAAGGCATTAGAAGTAACTAGTGTAGAGTCAGATGGCAGAACTAGCACCATTGGGTGACTGTCAAGAAGAGGCTAATTTTGGCCTAATACAATAAAAGGGAACGGAGATGGGGGAACTTTCTCAAAATCTGAACTTCCCCACAGTGAGATGGGCTATTTTAATTGGGGAGGCAGAGAGTTCCCTATAACTGGAGATATTCAAGCAAAAGTTTGACACCCATTTATCATGTATATGAATTTCCTGCATTATGAATAAGTTAATTAAAAGGTATGTGTTAAGAGCTTACTATGTGCAAAGGACTGTGTTGTGTGGGATAGAAGTAGAAAAAGGAAGACAGTCCCTGATCTCACACAACTCACATTTTAATAGTGGAAGATAACATATATAAGAAGTTTCAGATGCAAAATAGATCGAATGTCCAGAGGACTTTTAGGTGTAGAGGCAAAGCAGATAGCAATTCATCTCCTTTAATATCATTTCCATTGATAAAACAATATTGATTTCTAATACTGAACTATTTGACAATCCCAAGGACTTGGGTGATGAGAACTTTCTTCAGTGGATTTTTCAGTAGCTGTGACTCCTGAGGAAGCAGGGGCTGCAGAACCTTCAGAACCTTTAGTCAGTCAGTCAGTAGCAGGTGACCTCTCTCTAACAGCTGCTTCCCCTCTGTAATGAATGTGGAAGCTGGGCTGGCACCAGATCTGATAGTCTGGAAGACATAGAGACAAAGGTAAGACTCACCTGGCACATGCCACCTTCTGTCTCTTTTTTTAGAATATTTCATTGTTTCAGCTAGGCTAGTTTACTACCCCTGTTGATGGCAGCTTGCTGGCAGTTTTTACTTTTGGGTGCAAGGATGGGGTGGAGCCTTTCTCCACAGTGATTGTTACCCTGTGTTGGGAGGTGGGGACTGGGATGAAGAGAAATAAAAAAATGGACCAAATGATTTCTGAGATTCCTTTGAAATGAGATTCTATGTTTCCACAAATAATATGAACTAAAAAATTTAAATATTAATTTTATTGATTTTTACATCATCTAAATTTGTCTCACCTTCTTCCTCCTCTCTTTCTTAGAAAGCTATCCCTTTTAACATAATTTAATAACAAACATTTATTTAGCAATTCAAAGTTTATAGACCCTTTGCATTTATTATCTTCTTTGATCATCATTTGAATAAATTTTGTATTGATCTTTGTCAGGGCAGACCAATTCAAGGATTTTAGCCCAGCAAAATTAACCTGCCAGTATTATGTGGATGGTATGAAGGGGGAAAGCTATTAGAAGTGGGAATAAAGATTGGATGTTATTTTTACTAGTCAGACCATGAGGACCATTGGCCATGGAAATAATAAGGAAGGCACGATACTCTCCATATTGCAGTCACTTAAGAAATTTTTAAATGAATAAATGTTGACCCAAAGAATTGTGAGAATCAAAAAAGGGAATGGAATGGATTTTGGTGCTTGGTTTTGTAATAGTAAGGATTCATTGAGTGGGACCCTGGTCTAGGACCATTTCTTTCCTTTATTAAAGCTAGATCTTTCTCTGAAGAATTGTCGAGGAAATAGAGCAAACCGTTGGTTGACAAAGGTTCCAAAAGATCAGGTCCCTCTTAACCAAGAAGTTACAGTCTGTCTTGTATTTACTTTATTAAGAAAAATTTTCTGACCTTTCCATGAGAAATCTAATTCTTCCTGAAAGCCAAGGGTCAGATATTTTAGAAAAAAAGAAAAAGAAAAAAGAAAGAAAAGCTGGCATTGGCAATCACCATCTGTCAGGTTCAATAAGATCAAAGATCACCTGGAAAGGCCGCCAACATTGCATCAAACAGATTTTGACATGATCTAGAAAGAGTATTCTGGGTAATAGTTTTCTCTTTTCATTAATCCACAGTTAATAGAAGAATCAGGCTCAAGATTTCTGGATAAAGAAAAGCTAATTTTTTCTGTGTTCCCTCCAAAGTAGCAGGTGAGCTGATCACTATGTACTGACATCCTACCTGGCTCTCAAGGTCTATTTCAAACACCACCACATCAAAGACTTCTGTAGTTCATACAGTCAATAAGTAACCTTTTCCTTGTTCTAATTTCCATTGACACTATATTCATTTGAACACATAAATGAATTCTACTACTGGATCGTGGAATAATAGAAAGAGTACTGAATTTCGAGTAAGAGAACCTGGGCTATTCACTCCTTATTGAGTTTAGGCAAGTCATAATCTCAGGGTGTCAGTTTCTTCTTATTTTTTTTTTCTTTAGGCAGATATGTTTTATTTGCATGTTTTTACACATGGTTCAGAGGATTCATCCCTCATATTGATCCTAATGGAGTTGTTCCTTTTCGGTATTCTATAAAGGATTAGGATCCAGGAGACCAGTCTTTCTACAATCTGGTCTGGCAGTGGAGCATGTCAAGTAAGCAATTATAAAATAATAACCTTGATTAAAGTCTGTTCCTCTGAGCCAGGAATAGAGGTCCAAAGAGGTCAAGTATTTTGGAGTTGGGTCCAAATATGTCAGTTTCTCACTGTAGTGGGGGGATGAGGAACAAACAGTCCAGATATTAGCTGTTCTGAAACTGAGATATGCGGATGTCAGAAGAGCTCTCAAAGTCTAATGGGCAACACTCATTGTCCTTGATGGGCATATGCCAACTCCATTGATTTTGGGCTTCTTTGGGAAATTTATTATTTGTTCTTCCTTCTAGCCTAGGAGCTATGACCTCCTCCATTTACCTAGCTCTTTACAGAGTTTGGGTACATTCTACAAATGATATACCTATTTGTTTCTAAAGATCCAAAACTGTGTCCAATAAATCCTGCCTGCAGGCTATTTTTTAAGCTTATTGGCAGCTTTCTCTTACACAAAATTGGACTAGAAACCCACTAAGGGCTTTTTCTCATTTATCTTTTGGCAAAGTTGTCTTTGCCTGGTTGTCTGACCCAACACAGCCTAGAAAGGTATTGTCGTTGAATGAATGTAGTAAAAACAAATACCCAATGGTCCTGGAGTCTGTCAATCAGGGGGTTGCTTTCTTAATTCCTCTTTCCTGTGCCAAATATTAAAGGTAAAAATCATACAACCTATAGAGTTAAATGTGTGGACAGCAGCAGCTTAGAATTGCATGCCTAAGAATTATGTCATATGAGGATTGGTTGGAGAAAGTGAAGATGTTTAATTGGAAGAAGATAAGATGTAGGTGGGGCACAATTCTCTTTAAGTATTTGTAGGGTTATCTGGAGGAAGTGAGATCAAACTTGTCTGCTTGGTCCCAGAGGGCAGGATCAGGAAAAATTGTTGGTAGTTGAAATGATACATACTTTTTACTTAATAAAAGTAAATATTTCCTAAAAATTAGAGCTATCCTAATAAGTGGCTGCCTCAGGGCTAGTAGGTATCCTGCCAATATTATCTCAACTGACTGCTGGACATAATTATAATTTGGAAATCTGGTGATTCTGAGTCCCTGTTCATATTGTACATGGTCTGTGGGTAGGGAAAGAAAGAAGATAATTCTTTACTCTGTCCCTGTAGAAAGGTTACTAAAATAGGTAATATGTGAGAAGAAAATGAGAGAGATAGGTATTAAATGATTGGCTCCACTAGTCCTGGTCTATTAGGGTTTCTTCATCTTCTTTTGAAGCTTTATGATGAGGTCATGGCTATAAGCCAAACATCTGCCCTCATGGCCCATTGATTTCCTTTTATTCAGCAATTCTTTTCCCAACAGAATAGCCTGCCGATGATGTTAGGTAGCAATAACTTATCACACAGTGCAGACTAGGCTAAGAATAGAAGGATTCACAAGAAATGGAAAACTGTCACTACTTTAAAAAGGAGTCCATTGGATATAGTAGTCAGAAAAATCCAGATATTATAAGAAAAAATGCATTGTTATATGAAAAGGAAAGGTAACTTAGCATGGTGTAATAGAACTCTAGAATTAGAATCAGGAGACCTGGGTTTGACACTTTGGCTCACTTTTTTTCTTTCTCTGTCAACCAGTGAGGTCCTGTGCTTCATCAGAAAATCTACTAGCCTAGAAATGAGAAGGCCTGATGTCTCATCTGTAATGGGAATGTCTTCCCTATCTCACAGAGATGTGTGAGGCCCGCACTATGTAATTAAAACCCTGATTTAAATGTGAGATGTTATTAATATGAACCAAACAATCATCGAACTTTCCCTTTTCTGTCTTCAATAACTCTAGAATTTTGTTCCATTTTTATTTTTACTTTGATTACTACAGCCATCTGCAATGAATTTAGAGAGGCAGATTATGGCTTTAGTTGGGAAAGCAAACACATTTACTAAGAGTTATGTGAAAATGGAATGAGCTGCCTTGGGAAACATTTTTTCATCCATCCATCCATCCATCCATCCATCCATCCATCTACCCATCCGTCCATCTATCCATTCCTTCCTTCCTTCCTTCCTTCCTTCCTTCCTTCCTTCCTTCCTTCCTTCCTTCCTTCCTTCCTTCCTTCCTTCCTTCCTTCCTTCCTTCCAATATCTACCAGCTACTATGGTAGGCATCATGCATAAAGACAAAAACAAAGCAATCTGAAGGCTGGGATCAGGAGGAAAGAATGGGTGAGAGAGCAGAACACAACAAAATGAACAAAGAAAAAATGCAAAATTTGCATTTGAGGGAACACTAAAAAATGGGTGGATCAAGACAGGATTCCTATAGGAAAGAGCAGTTGAGATGAGTCTTAAAAGAAGGCAGAGCATCTGTAAGACATAAAGGAGAGGGTGTACCTTCTACCAATGAGCATCAGTCTCTGTAATGGAAGAGGAGCCGAAGAGGGATGACAGCATATGAGGAAGAGCAAGCAGACCAGTTTGAATGGTACACAGAACATTTGAAAAATAGTGATACACCACAGGCCTGAAAAGTCTATTTGAGCCATGTAGTAGAGGACTTTGAAACCCAAACTTCCTCTTAGGTCCACATGAGTTCCTGAAGTCCAGGCCCCCATGAAATCCTGAACTAAAGGTCATGAAATTTGAGAGAAAGGAAGGATGTGAATAACATAAGAATCAAAAGCCATGATAATTTGCAAATGACTGGGTAGCTAATATTAATAGAGTGATTTAAGGGTTGTAAAATGCTTTCGATATATGATCCCATATAACAATAACTACTGCTACTACTATTACTACTAGTACTGCTACTGCTACTACTACTACCACTACTATTACTGCTACTACTATTACTACCACTACTACTACTATTACTACTACCACTACTATCACTACTACTACTTCTACTGCTACTACTGCTACTACTACTACCACTACTACTACTACTGTTACTACTACTATCATTTATATATCACCTACTATGTGACAGGTACTGTGCTAAATGCTTTACTGCAATTATCTGATCCTTACAACTGCACTGAGAAGTAGTTACTACTGTTATCCCTGATAAAATGAAAAAAAAATTAAGTAAAGACTGTTAAAGATTTAAGTAAATTGCCCATGATCACCTAGCGAGTATCTAAGATGGTATATGAACCCAACTCTTACTGACTCCATGTGTTTTATCACTACACAATTCTGTCTCCTTGAATATAAGAAGTAATTGATAGTGAAGATTTAAGAGTGCAAACTTACAGGAATGGAAATACAGACACAGGAAAACTAGTAATAAGATACCAGAGCAGAGTACAGAAGGAATAACACCTTCTTCTCCCTGGAAACACTTTCTCATATCTCTCAAATGCATTAATAAGATTTTATTCTCTGTGATATTAAACACCCATGTGCAATAGAGTTGACATAATCTTTTTGTTTTTCAAAAAGAGAAAATGATGGATGGGAACATTTGCAAATCCTTCTATAGTTTTTTTTTTGTCATCAATGAAATCAGCAGTCATATATGTATCTGCTCATCATCTCTGAATACTGTATGAGCTAGCATTACTTAGGAATTAAAACTTGCCTAGGTATTGAAATTTACTTAGGTCAGTTCCTCATTCATTAAAAAATACACAATTTTGATAGCTTAATCCACTATGATTTTCATAATTTAAGACAATCTGAGAAAAATAAATACTTGATTTCTCATTAGGAAACAAGAATATTTTCTTGTAATCTTCTAATATCAAAAATATGTCACAGTTTGATTTACCTTTTCCTGGGGGAAAAATTAATCCCTTCTATATCTAGATGATATTTTTGGGAGGGGGTGGTATTCAGTGGTTCTAAACAGCAAATTCTGTCTGAATTTAGACTGAGTCTATACAAGCAGGTATCCATAACTAGGTGCTAATAGAAAATGTTAGCATACTGCCTAAAGTCCATATATTAACAAAAAGATATTAATATAAAATTTTGGCCAACATCATTCTTAGACATTTTGCCACAGTCCTGCTTAGTGAGAGACCTAACAGGTTCCTTGAATATTTATCACATTCACTATGAACATGCAAACGTCAGGAGATGTCTTCAAAATGTGTTCCAATTTTGGCTTGTTGCTTCCTAAAATGTAAAAGATTTTCCTGTCCAATTTCAACCATTTTTTCTATTCATAATTTAATTTCATTTGCATAATGAATTTTATCATCTTCTACAAGTTGCTATACCTGCTTCCAAGATAATGGCAGATTTTTCCACTCTTCATTTAAAAACTTCATCATTCCCTGTGATGAAATCTCTTTTGCTTCCTTAAAGTGTTCAGACATAAAAATATTATAACCTGAGAGAGGTTTTTTGGGCTTTCCAAAGACAGTTAACTCTCTCTCTCTCTCTCTCTCTCTCTCTCTCTCTCTCTCTCTCTCTCTCTCTCTCTCTCTCTCTTTTTTATTATTTCCTTTCTTGTCTTTCTCCCCATACTTTTCTGTCAATTTTTTTTTTCTGATTAGCATTGAGCTAAGAGGCCACTTCTTTGTATACTTTAAAATCTGCCTTTGGGGTAGAGTCAAGATGACAGAGTAACAGCAGGTACTTGCCTGAGCTTACCCCCAAACCCTTCAAAATACCTGTAAAAAGTGACTCTAAACAAATTCTAGAGCAGCAGAATCCACAAAAAGACAGAGTGAAACATTTTTTCCAGCCCAGGGCTACCTGGAAAATCAACAGGAAAGATATGTTGCACCAGGCCAAGACAGAAGTGTAGTACAACACAAAATATACCAGCCTAGATGGGTCCCAGAAAACCTGGAGCAGGCCTCAAGGGACTGAATCACTGGCAGCTTTGGTGATTTTCAGACTTCTCAACCCATAAACACCAAACTCAACTTAAAAGGTCCGTTGAAAGGCCTATCTGACCTGGGTAAGAGAGGAGCAAAGTCTAGCCCCAGCCCCAGCACAGTCCTAGCCCTAGAAAGCCAGAAGCAGGCTTTGGGAGGGATCAGCAGTGATGACAGCATCAGCTGATGCTTAAGGAGCTCTCAGCGCACAGACAGCAAAGGGGTTGGTCAGAAGGATATTATGTGGATCTCTTTGGTGGTACTGAGGCAGGATTCTGTTGCTTTGCCCATACATGGATCTAGGTTGTAGTCTTGGATGGCAGAATTGGGGTGAGGAGGAGCACTAGCATAGCAGACTTTGTGGCAGCAGTGGAGAGGGAACCCTCTTGACAGTTCCAGGTCAGAAAAGAGTGCTTGTGATCACTCAGAGAGAAGAGCACAGTCCAGGAGAGGAGTAAACACTTCTCCTTTGATCACACCATTTTGGAAGAACTGAAAACTTACAGGTCCCTAGAAGTATCTCTGAAAATAGCTGCACAAAACCTCTGAAGCTTGGGACAGTGTACCCTCCACACTTTAAGCAGAACTCTACCTTAACAAAGAATTAAAAAGTCAAGTAATAGACTGGAAAAATGAGCAAAAAACAGAAAAAACACACTCAGATTATCCACTCTTACTTTGGTGACAAAGAAGATCAAAACATACATTCAGAAGCAGACAACAAAGCCAAAGCTCCTACATCCAAAGCCTCTAGGAAAATATGAATTGGTCTCAGGCTATGGAAGAGCTCAAAAAGGATTTTGAAAATTAGGTAAGAGAAGTAGAGGAAAAATTGGGAAGAGAAATGAGAGGATGAAAGAAAATCATGAACAATGAGCCAGCACTTGTTAAAGGAGACTCAAAAAAATACTGAAGAAAATAATACTTTAAAAAATAGGCTAGACCAAATGGCAAAAGAGGTTCAAAAAGCGAAAGAGAAGAAGAATACTTTGAAAAGCAGAATTGGCCAAATGGAAAAGGAGGTCCAAAACCTGACTGAAGAAAATAATTCCTTCAAATATAGAATGGAGAAAATGGAAGCTAATTTCTATGAGAAATCAAGAAATTGTGAAACAAAACCAAAAGAATGAAAAAATAGAAAACAATGTGAAATATCTCATTGAAAAACAATTGACCTGGAAAATAGATCCAGGAGAGATAATTTAAAAATTATTGAACTACCTGAAAGCCATCATCAAGAAAAAAAAATGCCTAGATATCATCTTTCAAGAAATTATCAAGGAAAACTGCCCTGATATTTTAGAACCAGAAGGTAAAATAGAAATTGTAAGAATCTACCAATCACCTCCTGAAAAAGATTTCAAAATGAAAACTCCCAGGAATATTATAAACAAATTACAGAGTTCCTAGGTCAAGAAGACAATATTGTAATCATCCAAAAAGAAACAATTGTAAATCCACAATCAGGATAACACAAAATTTAGCAACTTCTTGATTAAGGGATCAAAGAGCTTGAAATAAGATATTCTGGAGGGCAAAGGAGCTAAGATTAAAACCAAGAATCACCTACCCAGCAAAACTGAGTGTAATGCATGAGGGGAAAACATTGATATTCAATGAGGTAGAGGAATTTCATTCATTCTTGAGAAAAGAGCAGGGCTAAAGAGAAAAATTGACTTTCAAATACAAGACCCAAAAGAAATATGAAAAGGTAAATAAGAAAGGGAAATCATAAGGTTAATAAGGTTAAACTGTTTCCATTCCCACATGTGAAGATGATATTGATAATTCATAAGACCTTTCTCATTATTAGGGTAGTTGGAGGGAATATCTATCATCTATCTACACACACATATATGTATATGTACACATACATACACATTTTTAGATAGGGGGACATAGAGTAAGTTGAATATTAAGGAATGATATCTAAAAAAATAAAATTACAAGGTGAGAGAAGAATTTACTGGGAAAAGGAGAAAGAGAGGGGTAGAATGGGGTAAATTATCTCACATAAAAGAGGCAAGAAAAAGCTTTTACAGTGGAGGGAAAGGGGGGAAAGATGAGAGAGAATGAGTGAAACTTATTCTCTTCAGAACCAACTCAAAAAGGGAATAATACACACTCCATTGGGTATGGGAATCTATCTCACCGTACCAGAAAATAGAGGGGGAAGGGATAAGAGGGTGGGGGACAATAAACGGGAGGGCTGATTGTGGGAGGGGGTAATCAGAAGCAAACACTTTTGAGGAAGGACAGGGTGAAAGGAGGGAATAGAATAAACAGGTGATGGGCTAGGATGGAGAAAAATATAATTAGTCTTTCACAACATGATTATTATGGAAGTGTTTTCATGACTACACATTTAAGACGTATATTGAATTACTTGCCTTCTCAATGAGGATGGGTGAAGAGGGAAGAAGGGAGAGAATTCATTGCAAAACAAATGTATTCCCACAACGGTTTCTTTTGAGTATTTGATAAAATGCAGTCTTTTATTAACCACTCCAATCCACAGATGGAACTGCTTAGCTTGAGGCAGCTCCACCAGTCCTCTGTGGATGGTGGAGGGTCAGGGAGGGGTGACAGGCTAGCCCAGTCCCCTCAGAGCCCAGGCAGCTCCAGCATAGCAGCAGCACAGCAGCTGTCACCAGTCAGTCTTCCCTCAGCCTGCGGAAGGGGTGGTGAATAACTGTGCCTCAACTAATGCAGCCTAAGATAACATTAGCTTTTTGGGGGTGCAACATCACACATGTTAAAGGTCCATTCCTCCCCAGCCTTTGTTTTAGGTATAATTTCCACTAACCGCCATGATCTTTTCAAACCTGAACCAGCACATGGTGCCTCAGACCACCTCTCCACCTGGTTCTGAATAAATACTTTCTCCTACTCCACTCCACCACATACAGCCTTTTGAGTTCCTTTTTATATCTTTTCTTCCTCCAATATTTTGTAAACTTCTGGAGGGTAGAGATTGTCTTTTTTTACTCCCATTTGTATTCATAGCACTTAATACAAGGTCTAGCAAGTACTTAGCACTAAATACATTAACTTTATTTGTGTCTGTCTTTGTACCTATATATCCATCCATCCATCCATCTGTCAATCCATCAATAGATTGTTTAATCTATCTATCTATCGGAGTTTGCAATCTATTAAAGACCCTAGGTATTTTTGTCAGATAGCTGCTATCTAACCTTAATGCTTTCTCACATCTTGGACTTGTCAGTGCAAAGGACATTAGATGGGGATACAGAAAATTGTCTTCAAGATAAATTCATATTTGACTTAGGCAGGGTTAGGGAATCCTTTAACTTTTCTGGGCCTCAGGTTTTCCTTCTTTAAATCTGGGACATCCTGTATTTGCATTATTCATAACACATAATTGTTGCAATGCTAAAATGAGGTGTCTCTAAAATGCATTCAGGTCATAAATGACTACAAAAGTATGAATTGTTACTACTAATATCATTATTGACATTTATATAATGATATATGTGCTTATCATGATTTAAATTATTTATACATATATGTATACATGTATGGAGATATATATGTATGTATATATATGTATACATTAGATGACATACCATGCCATACTATAACCTGAAAATACGTGCACAGTTTTGGACTTATTTTTTTTCCCCAGGATAAAAAAAAAAAAGCCTGGGATAAATAAGGGAAGACTCGATGCCTGAAACAAGTGTAAAATGGCAAGATGGATTTCTGTGTGGAGTACATACTGCACTCTGCTCTTTAGCCAGTGAGAAAATTATCTCGGTGAAAGGACTTGCAGTGAGTGGTCTTCAAATATTTATTTGTTTTCCCACATTAAGACACCAATTAGCCATAAGTCAGCCTCAGCATTCCATTAAATCTTTCTCCAGTTGGCTACAACTAGGATTCTCTTGCTCAAGGGAAAATTAAGACAAGATGGGTTTGCCAGGTTTAATTTAATCTTCCATATTAAAAAAAAAATTCCATTAAAGAAGGTAGAATATTGAAGCAATCATACCCCACCCTAAGTGCCATAGTCTTTTAGTTACTCTGGAATTACATGTACATTTGCTTTGTTGGTTTCCTTGACAGAAGGAAAATGGAAATATTTCACACACACCCACCACTCCTCCTCCTTCCCATTAGAAATATTCAAAGTATTTAGGCAAAGGCTAGATGAGAAGTTGTCAGGGATGTTTTGAAGGGTTCTTGCTTAGGCACACATTGACCTAAATAATCCCTCAGGTTTCCTCAGAATCTGAAAGACTGTAATTTTAATTGAGTTGTTCTGCTGGACTTTAGAGGTCCAGAGATCCAGCCTTTGAACCCTATTCTTCTAATGACAGGTTGGTCAAATTCTCTTTTTATTAGCAATTCAGAGACTCTACAAATGGAAAGGGGATGCAATAATTATCCAAGGCAATCCATACTTGAAACAATTCCTTCTATGCCATATCTGATGAGTGGCCATCCAGTCTTAGCTTGAACACCTCCCAAGAAAGTCAACCAATTGGGTACGGATCCAGTCTTTCACACTTTGTCACTCCTCTAATTGCTTTCCTTAGATCAAATCTAAATATGCATCATTTTGACTTTTACCTGTAGATCCTAGTCTGACCTCTGGGCCAGTCAGAAAAAAGCTAATTCTTCTTCCAAGCAGGAGCCTTTCAACCTCTAATCTATAGACTAACTCCTCAAATTCCTTCAGCTGCTTCTTATGTGGGATGGTCTTGGGTTCCTTCACTTCTGGATACCCTCCAACTTATCAGTGATTTTCTACCCTAAAATTTGGCATTTAACAACTGGATACAACACTCCAATTATAGTCAGACAAGCACAGAAAAAGTGCGGTTAAATTAACTTCCTCTTTTTTCCTGCAGACAGTGTTCCTATCTCTCTGTGCCTGTTTCTTTCTTTCTGTATACCTCTGTCTGTCTCTCTGACTCTATCTCTGTCTTTTTTTTACTTTTATTTTTTAATGTTCAATAGTATTTTATTTTTTCCAATCCAACACAATTTTTAGCATTCATTTTATCAAGATTTTGAGTTCCAAATTTTCTCCTTCTTTCCATTCCCCTTTCCTAAAATGGTAGGCAAAATGATACAGGTTGTGCATGTGCTATCATGTAAAACACATTGCATATTATTCACAATTGTGAAAGAAGAAACAGATGAAAAGGTAAAAAAGAAACACGAGAAAGAATAATGCAAGGGAAAAAATGTATTCTTTCATCTGCATGCAGAGTTCATCAGTTCTTTATCTAGTTGTGGATAGTATTTTTCTTCCTGAGTCTTTTCCATTTCTCTTGGACCATTGTGTTGCTGAGAGGAGTTGAGTCTTTCATTGTTTATCATTACACAGTGTTGCTGAAAATGTGTATGATGTTTTTCTGCTTCTGCTCATTTCACTTCACATTAGTTTGTACAAGTCTTGCCAGGTTTTTCTGAAATCTGCCTGTTCATCATTTCTTGCACAATATTATTCCATTATGTTCATATACTACAGCTTTTTCAGCTGTTCCCCAATTGATGGACATCGCCTAAATTTCCAATATTTTGCCACCACATAAAGGGCTATTATTAATATTTTTTGCACATATTGGTCCTTTTCCCTTTTCTCTTTTTCATGATTTCTTTGGGATACACTGTCACACTGGTTTTTTGTTTGTTTTTTGCTGTTCTGTTCTTCCAGGGTATGTTTTGGAGTGTTATTTTTGGGTTGTTTGGAGATGACTATGGGAGAGTTGTGATGATTTACTGCTTACTCTGGCATCTCCTCTGTCTCTGTCTTTGTCTCTCTGCCTCTTTCTGTGTGTGTGTGTGTGTATGTGTCTATCTGTCTGTCTTACACACACACACACACAAACACACACACAAATACACACACACACTCACACATACACACTGGATCTCTATAGCTACTCTCAGGAGCTTGACAGCACCAGTAACTGACTGTGGAGTAGGATCTTTAACCTCCTTTTCTGAGCCATATTTACCCTGCCTTGGGCAGCACAATGCCTCCCAGGCTCTCTCCCTACTGGTGTCATACCTAGAGTGGACATCTGATTGCCTTTGGTCCTACTGTAGTTCAGATCTCCCCAATTCAAACAATCCACCAGCCTCTGTCGCCCCACTAATAGAGATTGCATGCTATCTCTCTTAATAATGCTCTAATTTAATGCTCTGAACACAGTAGGTATTGAATAGTTGCTTTCTTATTGTACAGTGCAAGGGATGGATTTACTCCCTTGTTCTCCTTGCTCTTTGGCACATTCTGTGGGCATTCAGGAGGAATAACACGGCACACTGATGCAAATACCAGACTCAAGCAGCTCTGATATGTTTATATGGAACATCAAAAAAAGAGGATCTGAAGTGTATGATATATAAGGCAGACAGCAGCTCTCTTGTTCTCTTGCTATGTTCATGCCCCTGTTGACCAAACTAAATGCATGAAGGGATTCAATATGATGAATAATATATTGGTTTCTCTCAGTGGCTCCTAACAAGCCTGTACTTGTTGACTAAACCTCTCCCTATTTTTCCACTGTAGAAGAGAGGGGACTCTTCTGAGATTGCTCATAGTACTTCAGCAGCCACAAGTTTTCTGAGTTAAATCACAGCGTGCGGTCAGTGGAGTCAAGGGCAAGTCATGTCATTATTTTTCTCATAACATGGTCTTCTTTGGCAATGAAGGACAAACACACAAAAGAATGGATGCTTAGAGAACAAATTGTAATTGTTAGGATGTTATGTTTGTAAAGACATAAGTTGTGTTTCCTTACAGCTTCTTCTCAGTGCTTCTCTACCCTCTGGTGCCAAGTAGAATGAGTCCAAATAATTCGAAAGTCATGAAGTCTCCTTCCTGATGTCATGGTCTTTTAGAATGAAGGAAAATCAACAATTATAGCAACAAGAATAGGTATAACAATTCCTCTTTCACATGATCGTCATTCAAATATTTGAAAGTGGTTCTCTTGCCATGACCTCCCTCTGTCTCCTCAGGCTAACCTTCCCCCAGTGCTTTTAATAGAACTTTACATAGAATTTAAAAATTAATCTTTGAGGACCCTTTCAACTTGAGTAATCTCAAGAAAGATGCACATATTGGGAGAAAACTGTCCTCTGATATTGGCATTTAATACAGTTGCCCAAAGTGAAAAAAACAAGGATATTTGGGATATGTCACTGTCAGCGCTTCTGCTCTATTGAGTGGAACACACTTTTGATACCCATATTTCCAGATTGTGCTCCCATGGCCCATTACATCATTTTGTTCTCCAGCACTTCCCTCCATAGGCTTCCAGGCAGGAAATAGACTCCAGGTAATTGGGCACATTAAAACAGGATGCCCAGATGCCTTGTGGAAAGGATATTTTAAATTAGATTTTTATTCCATTAGGAGATTATTTTTCTTGTTCTCTTTTCCCCCTCTCGATTTTTTTTAATACAAAGTTTTTGGTTTTGAAAATAACTTGAGAAAAATATACAGACCACAAACGTACTGACCTGATATGTCATGATGAATTTGTATTTAGAAGAGATCGGGACACCCTGGCTGCAGATTTCTCTATTAAATCTCGACAGGAGCAATTCAGTTTCTTTTCTCTCCTCTGAAACATCTAAAGGAGCTCCAGAAAATGAGACTTGACCAAGGTCACACATATAGTAAAACCAAACACAAACTTCATTCTTCTTACTAAATTTAGTGTTCTTTTTAGTAATTGGTATTACCTGTCCACTGATACCTCTACCAGTTCCCAGCCAAGTTTTACCATCATTCTACAATCTTGTCCTTTCTCTCTACCATTTTTCACAGATCAGAGTAACAGAATTTCAGGGTTGCAAACAGTGTTATGCTACTTTAAATATTTAACAA
Source organism: Bettongia penicillata ogilbyi (assembly GCA_023548195.1). Classification (NCBI taxonomy): domain Eukaryota; kingdom Metazoa; phylum Chordata; class Mammalia; order Diprotodontia; family Potoroidae; genus Bettongia; species Bettongia penicillata. Next base: position 3,078,748 of record JAJHZJ010000426.1, read on the forward strand.
CTTGCTTTCCTCAACTGTAAAATGAGACACACTTTTAAGTTTAACCTGTATTATTCATATTTTTCTCCATTAATTTCTTAAGTCTAGAAAATCAACAAAATAAATTAAGCCCTGATTGGTCACCTTTGTCAATTTCAGAGATATTGATGCTCACACTAAAATAGACTCTCTTAAATCAGTACTGGTTGGTTTCAGAATACTCCTGATTGGAAGGGACCTCAGCCACCATCTAGTCTGACCTATAACCAAAAACCATCCTTACACCTACTTTCCTTCAGCTATTGTTCTCTCAGCTAAGAACTGGGGCTGAGTGAGCAATAAAAGAGATGCTGCAACCATAGTGAATTCTCCCTAATGGATCCTTTTCCCCCAACCCCAAACTGTCCCTAACTGAAATGATCATGTTCGCTAAGGCCCAGGTGCTATTCATCCCTAGCTTGATTTTGTCATTAAAATTCTTTTAGCAGGTGCAATGCTTTTTCCCAGTGGTTTCCATCAGCCTTCCTTCTCAGGTGATTAGAATACAATCCACTGGCCTCCTGAACTCATTACAACTCTTTTCCTAATGATCTCATAATGACTGCCAGGCTGAGCCAAGTTACCTGACAGATAATGATATCAATTATGCAAAACCAAGGTGAAGGCTTCTAACCTCCTGCTATGTTGTGACTTCATTTTCCTTAGGGGTAAGGGTGGAGGTGGGATTGGGAGCGATGTGTTCCTATTTACAAAACTTACTTTATTTACATAGCATTACAATTGTACTCTTAGTCATAACCCAGACATCATTCTCTTTGTCACTGACCTCATATATAAAATCGGTTGCCCAAATTTGTCTCTGTTACTTCAATAATATCTACCACATCCTTCAGTCCCATTCACATGCATAATCACACTTCCCTAAATCCAGGCCCTCATCAAGGCTTGTGTGGACTGGTGCAAAAGCCTCTTAATTACTCTTTCTGCCTCCAGTGTTTTCCTTCTCCAATCCATCATCCACATAGCTAGTAAAGCTGATCCTAAAGTCCAAGCTGGACTATGTCTCTACCATATTCAAAAAATTCTAATGCCTTCCTCTGACCTCTATGATTAAATACAAATCCCTTTGGCATCCCTTTTACCATCTTATCCCAATCTATGTTTCTACCCATACTGCACATATTGGTACTCCATTTCCCTTTTAAGTGCCTTAGATGGGCTGTTCTTTATGCCTAAAATATACTGCTTCTTCTCTTCTTTGAAGCTCTTCCAAACTGTGCTCGAGCACCATCTTTTACATAAATTCTTTCTTGATCCCCATAGATGTCAGTGCCTCTCCTCCCCACCACCTTGTACTTATTTTGTATAGATTCATATTGCACATGTTCTGTCTTTCAAATAGAAGGTAATCTCACTGACATCAGGGTATTTATAGGTATCCATATTCATTTCATTTTTATGTTGGAATTTCTACTGTCTAATTATATAGCACATGTTATTGTTCGGTCATTTCAATCACATTCAACTCTTGATGACACCAGTTGGAATTTTCTTGACAAAGATATTAGAGTCCTTTGCCATTTCCTTGTATAGCTCATTTTACAGATGAGGAAACTGAGGGAAACAGGGTTAAGTGACCAGGGTCACAAAAGCTAATAAGCATCTGAGTCCAGATTTGAACTCAAGAAGAGGAGTCTTAATGACTTCAATGTTCTATTCACCATGCCACACTATTTTTGGTGTTGTTCATTCCTGTCTGACTCTTTATCACTATGTGTACCATAGCATGCCAATACTGTTCATTAAGTTTTCTTGGCAAGCATGCTGGAGTAGATTGCCATTTTCCTCTCCAGTGGATTAAGGCAAACAGAGTTTAAGTGATTTGTGCAGGGTCACATAACTAGTGCATACCCAACAGCAGATTTGAATTGATATCTTCCTGACTTGAGGGGCAGCATTCTATCCAATAAGCTACCTCACTGCCACACTATTTTGGGTTTAAGTTCTGTCTCTGCTTCTTACTAGATATGAAACATTAGATAAATCATTTTACCTTACTTGCCTCAATTTTCCTCCACTATCAAATGATTACCTGAAGATCCTCTCATCTCTAAATATATGATACTAATATCTTTTAGAAACCTGAGTATCCTTCAAAGCTCACCTCAAATGCCACCTCTTGATGTCTCTTACAACCTTTCATGATTATTCCAACTGTCCTCTTCCCCCGGAAGATTACCTTGCATTTTTGTATGTGTCTTGTTAATACTTATACAATATTCATATTGTCTACCCCCAAGAGAAAGTAAGGTCTTTGAGGGAAGGGACTTTTTCAATTGGATTTTTATACTGCCTGGTACATAGTACCCAGAAGACAGTAAGTGCTAAATGAAAGTTTGTTGAAAAAAAAGGGACTAAGTTCTTGTTGTGTAGAAGATAACATATCTTGCCCTGCCTATGAGTTTTGCCACTTATCAGCCGTCTGTCCATGGGCACATCCTTGGGCCCCTATGAAGGAGCCTTAATGCTCACCCAGCCAAAATCCCAACCTCAAGATCACAGTGCTGTGAGGAAAACAGTGCTGAGTTAAACCTTCAAAGTCCTCTATCAAGGTAAAGTATTATCTCAGATTCTGAAGAGAACAATGAAGTCCCCACTCCTGCCTGAAGCATGAATCCCCTCTTCAAGGTTCCTAACAAGTGATGGAAATGTTGGAGTCACTTTTTACACTCCTAACGAATTTGAATGGTGCCTCCAGGGAATTCAGAACCCTGGGACTTGTCACTTTTTGATGTGAACCATCAAAGCTATTGCCTGAAAGGTAAGGGTCTTGATAAGGAAGCAGTCATGGATTCCTTTTCAGGATAGGTACATGCTTCTGACTTTCAGATGTGTGCTTCTGTTCTTATCAACATAGGCAGGCAGAGCTGGGGCTTAGCTCCCTCTCTTCTGCTCTCTTCTCTACAGCAGCCTTATCTCTTGCAAAATCTCTGTAATAACTGAGAAAAGGCTTTCTGGGAGATTGGCATTTGGTGTTGGTGGCATCAAGGAATGCGGTGCCCTTCTCTATTGAGTTTACTTACCTGGGTGGAGACAGAGCCAGTGTTCTGAAAGGCTCTGCCATTCCCAAGGCTATTGGGGGTCAGAGTACTTGGGTGTCTTCATCAGGGTCTGAGAGGAAGCTGTTGTGGAGGTTCAGGTATCAAGTTGGCACATCTGGCCTATGACACCTGGTGTCTCTCCCTCAGGGAGCCTTGCAGCTTTGCAAGGCTAGCTTGCCCACTCCGCAAACATGTCAGTCAATAATTGGTAAGGATAGCTGGCTCCATTGTAACAATACTTGCTTCTCTGATGATCTGTATTATTTTATGCTCATAATAACACATTTGCATTAAGTTTTAAGGTTTATAAAGTGCTTTGAAAATGTGTTTGATCCTCATAATAACCCTGAGCAGGAAATGCTGTTTCCTTCTGAATTTTACACATGATGAAACAGGAGCTCAGACATGTTAAGTGATTTACCCAGCATCACATCAGAGTAAATCAATCAACTAATCAACATTCATTAAGAGCCTACTATGTGTCAAAAGTCTCATACAGTGCCTGACACATAGTAGGCATGTAATCAATGCTTACTATTAGCTGGCTTGAAAATCAGACCTTTCCAAATTCCTCTTCAGTGCTCTATCCACTATCATGTCCCCTTGGCCAAGAGTCCCAGAGAGAAGAAGTAAATTGCCCAAAGTCATACACTGAGTTAGTGGCAAAGTAAGAATTTGAACCCATCTCTTAAGCACTCTTTTTTCTCCTTGGCAAAATGAAAAGATGTTCTTGACCACACTATTGACCTAAGCTGAATATAAGGAAAATGGACAATAGAAAATGTTGCATGGTAAGGTTGAAAAGGATCACTAGGAAGAGAGAGAGCAAAGCGTAGTATGGAGGCACTGAAATGTTATTTAGAAAAATGATCCACATGGAGACAGTTATACCTTAGAGCATTAGACCAGACAGTCTTACTAGATATGATGTCTCATGTTGACACAAACATATGCACTCAAGCAAAAATATATATATATATATATGTAACTTTGGGTAAGTTATTAAATCTCACTGTACCTAACAGGGTATATTTATAAAATGGGAATATTAACATGATGCCAACTTGAAAGAAGAAACAAAGTCAAATGTTTTCTGTGGTCCCCTTCAAGCTCCCAGATCTACAGTTAGAAAGGGTGACCAACTAATTCTGAGTGAAAAACTGTGTGGCTATCACAATCAGTAACTCCAAAGTTCATTTCAACCTTTGTTTTCTGTGACTTAGAGGTCACATAGGTTTTCTCTTTTGTTGAACTCTGAGAGGACATACTGTATGACAAATTTTGAAAAGAACAAGTTATTGTACCAGAAAAAACAAAACAAAACAAAATGAAGTCACTTGCACTAGAGTCAGGAAGCTCCAGATTTGGTTCCTTCTTTATTATCAACTAACTGTTTTACCTTAAAAAAGTCACTTGATATTTTTGATTTTTTGGAATCACATTCACTATCTGTAAAATGAGAATAAATTTCAGGGCCTGCATCTGTCTTCCATGATTGTTACAAGGAACAAATGATGCTGTCTGTTAATTTTTACTTTATAAATTATTCCCATTGGGGGTGAGGGTAAGAGTTGAGAGAGGAAAATAGATGAGGTATAAATGAAAATAAATGAAAAGATGGATGGATGAATGTAAAATCCTAAATTACCATGCAGATAAATTACATTAATGCATTCACAATCCAATCAATTACAGAATTAGTTATTTAGTAAATACTGAAAGAATGAACAACCAACCAACATTTATTAAGAACCTACTATGTGCCAGACAAATATTAAGTACTAGGGATGCAATATTTTACAAAGCAGAAAACAAAATTACTGATCCCAAGGAGCTCACAGTTTAATGAAGGAAAAATTATGTTAACACGTAGGTTCAAACAAGATATATACAGGATAAACTTGTGAATAGACATAGAGGGAAGGCACTAAGATGAAGCAGGACTGGACTAAGGAAGCATTCTTCAGGAGATGCTACTTTAACTGAGATTTAGAGGAATCCAGGGAAGCTGGGAAGCAACAGTTGAAAAGAAAGAATGGTGCAGGTATAGGAGACAAAATTAGAAGGAGGGTTGAGTATAAGGAAAAGTAAGAAAACCATTGTGACTTCACAGAATATGTAGAAAGGCATAAGTAAACTGGATCAGGTCATGAAGGACCTTAAAAGTCAATAAGAAGCTTTTATATTTGATCCTGGAGGCAATGGGAATCACTAGATTTTATTAAACAGTAGAATGATAGAGACGGACCTCCATTTTTGGGAAATCATTTTGACAATTGAGCAGAACATGAATTGGAACACGAGGGCAGATTTGAGGCAGGGAGACCAACCAGCAGTTTCTTGCAATAATCCAGTGATGAAGTAGTGAGGGTCTATACCAGAGTGTATAGCTTCTGTATTGGAGGAGAAAAAGAGGCATATGCAAGGGGTATTATGAAGATAGGAAAATCAAGTCTTATTAGTGATTAGATCTACATCCATATCCACATCCGTATTCCATATGGATATGGAGAGGTTAGGACTAGACAAATAGTCTGAGATTTACTAGTCATTGAATGAATGATTAAAATAATGTTGAATGAATGGTTGTATTTGTTTGAGATAAACATATCATAAACATAAACAGACAACCACAGAAACAACACAGTTTTTCACTGGCTAACTATTGCCTTGAAGAGGAAAAATAACATACACATACACACTGCCACATCCTCAGCCTAGAACTGAAGGCCCTCTGCAATTTGACTCCTACTTACCTTTCCACCTTAATTGTGTACCTATAATTCAATCTACCAATCAACAAGTATTTATTAAATGCTGGGTCAGGCTAAGTTTTGGGTATGGAAAAGGTTGGAAAGGGTAGAGATATAAACAACAATAGGTAAAGGGGACAATGAACTTGCTCCATGTCAAGGACTACCTTTTTCTTCCTTCGTTCTCAGTTACTAATCTGCATATAACACCAACAAAACTTTGGGAAATATAGCTTTCTGGTCATCATATGTGGGAGTGAAGTCTTTCATTAAGGGAACCATATTCTGAACCAGGAAGAATTATGGAAAAAGAGAGGCTAGACCTATTCCAATTCCTTCCTAGAAGTGAAACCTTAGGTCCGGAAACCTTGAATATTAAAATCAAAGGGGTGTGACTTCAGCCTAAAGATTTAGTTAAAGGTTGTTGTTATTAATGAAAGACCAAGGTAGCTCTACGGATAAAAAGAGCACTATTATCAGTCCAGCCAAAAAAAACCCCCAAAAACAAAGAAAAAAACCAGTAAGAGCCCAAGTAACCAACGGCTGGAGATTATGGAGACTGCAGCTACCCATTAAAGAATAATTGTACAGAATCTAGCAGATTAACCCATACAAAAGAGATGCTGCACCTTGGGAAGGGGCTACCAGAGCCTAGTCTAGGCTCCCCAAGCCATAGGTTGAACTGTTGAGCCTAGCTCTGCTGTTACTGCATGTTGAGTGACCTGCATGACCCAGACCCACTGCAGTAGACTTGTATGGTTCAGTCCAGTACTAGCTGAGCCCAATGCAGAACTAGCTGTGCAGTTGTGTTAATTCTTAGTCTACTTCAGCAGTAGATAGATGTATCCAACCCCAATACCCGTGTCCCGTGAAAAACAAAACCCACTGATTCAGCTTTTTAATGGAAACATCATATACTGTGAAGAGTCAAATCAATCTGGTGGTCAACTGAATCTCTAAAACTGAAACCTGCTTTAAAGAGAATGTAAAGCACATCAAGATCCAGATGTTTCGGAAGAGTGAGTTGCCTTAGCCACATGTTCTCTTTACATGTTCTATCATTATAATTTCATTAAGTTCATAATTAAAGTTAAGATCATTCTCATTCTTTGTTCATGGATTCTGTGTGTCTTTGTAGGAGGATGCTTTGTAACTGCTGCATTGACTGTGCCATTTGATTAAGTGCCTCCTCTAACAACTTTAAGGAAAAAAAATAAAAAATGAATGTTAAAAATTGTTTTTATATATAATTGGAAAAAATCAAATATAAAAATTTTCCCAAGGGAAAAAAACTCAAAGGAAATGGGGAATTCTAAGAGGTAGAGATGAGGAGGAAAACTTTTCTAGGAATGGGGAAGAGACAGTTATGAGTAAGGACATTAAATATGAAACACTGAGCATGAGAAATCACAAATAAGCTAGACCATAGAAGGAAAGGACAAAACTTATGCATAAGAAGACTGGAAAGAGAGGAAGAGTTCAGGTTTGAAGGAGTTTTAAAAACCAAAGACAGGAATGTGATCCTAGAGGTAATATGGAACCACCGGAAAGGAATTTTGTGTGTGTGTGTGTGTGTGTGTGTGTGTGTGTGTGTGTGTGTGTGTGTGTAGGTGCCCCATGCTTCAGGAAGGAACATAGCTTTGGCAGTGCTATGAAGGACAGATCAGAGGAACACAAGATAGACTTGAGGCAAGGAGAGCAATTAGGAGGCTACTGTAATAATCTGGATAGAGGTGATGAGGTTCTGACATAGAATGTTAGTTGTATGAATAGAGAGAAGGGAACCCATAAGAGAGATGTTTTGCAGAAACAAGATTTGGCAACTGGTTACTTACCTTCATTTATTTTCTGTTCTTTCAAATTAACTCGATGGTTATTTCCCATACAGAAATATCTTAACTTTGCACTCATCCAAGAGGGATGCCATAGCACTCGTATATAGAATACACTCCTTCTTGATCTCTGAGTCTTGAAATTCTTAGCATCCTTCAAAACAAAGGCTGCATCAGTCTTTTATTTGTTGTCTTTCAGTTGTTTCAGTCATGTCTAACTCTTCATGACCCTATCTAGTACTTTCTTGGCCGAGCCAATGGAGTGGTTTGCCATTTCCTTCTCCTGCTTATTCTATAGATGAGGAAATTTAGGCAATTTAGGGTTAAGTGACTTTCCCAGGGTCACACAGCTAGTATCTGACACTGAATTTGAACTCAGGAAGATGAGTCTTCCTAATTTGAAGCCCAGCTCTTTATCCACTCCACCACCTAGATGCCCCATGAAGCTTTTAAGGATCTATACATTTTTCAAGTTTGTCAAGTTTTCACCCTCTTGAAATTACTTTTCCTTATTATGTTTATATTCCTTTGTATTTACTTACTTCCATGAATTTTGCACCCCTCACTCTATTCCCAGGTGTTTAGGAATGAACTTCTCTTTTTACCTTTTATTCTTATATCCAGATTGAGCATTGTGCCTTGCATACAATGAGTACTTCAATAATGTTGGTTGAATTAAACTGAATTGAATAGAAGCCTGTTAAATGAAGAAAGGATTAGAAAACATAAAGCTTGTAGCAAAAATAAGGTACCATTATTGTCAACAGAGCCTTGCATAGTTTTACCCTGGTCTCAGCTCAGCTAGATCTTAAGACAGAAATTATGTTTTCTTTTCTGTAATATTCAGTTTTTAGCCCAGTTATGATCACATGATCATGGTGGTTGGCAGTCAGGGATAGAGTGGAAATGAGGGCTGGAATAGGATTGGTTTTGTCAATTTGGAAAGACATTTCCAGATTCAATTGATTCCAGGTTGCTTTCTTGCAGGTGATAATGGTCTTCTTATTTAGATCCCACAAGAGAGATTACAAAGTAGTTTCATGTCCATTATGTCATTTGATGCTCACAGCAACTGTGTGGGGAGGGCAGGGCAGCGATCCAATGAATAAGAGATCATTTTGTCCAGCTTTTTATCGTTGTGCCTTTATTTTTCTCCAAGCTTCCCTCCAGACTCTCCAGATTTTCTGATCTATGTCACAGATAGTTCTTTACCCTAGAAGCTCATCCTATCCCTGAAATTCTCACACTGGAAATTAGAAATTGAGGGGACTGCCATTATTTGGGGAATGACTGAACAAATTGTGGTTTACGAATGTGATGGGATATTATATTGCTATAAGAAATAATGAGCAAGCAGATGTAAGAAAAATCTGAAAAGACTTACATGAACTGATGCTGAATGAAGTGAGCAGAACCAGGAAAACATTGTATAAAGTAAGAACACTATGTGATGACCAGCTATGTTTGACTTTGATCTCAGCAATACAGTGATCCAAAGTAATTCCAAAAGACTCATGATGGAAAACGTTATCCACATCCAGAATGTAGATTAAAGCATACTATTTTCACTTTCTTTTTCTTTTTCCTGGTTTCCCCCCTTTGTTCTTCTTCTTCTTCCACTATGTCACTAATGTGGAAATATGTTTTACATTTTTGTACAAGCATAACCTAAATCAGATTGCTTGTCATCTTGGGAATGGAGGGAAGGAAGAAGGAAGGAAAATTAAGAACTCGAAATCTTATAAAAAATCAGTGTTGAAAATTGTCTTTACATGTAATTGGAAAGAATAAAATACTATTTACATTAAAAAAAATAAAATGCATTGTTTTCCCCCCTTAGAATGTAAACTCCTTGAAGGCAGAGGCTATATATATATATTTATATTTATATTTATATTTGTATTCCTAATCCTTATAAATTTGTTGACTTGATTTTACAGATAAGGAAACTGACCCAAAGTTTGAATTTTAAGTTTTTCACAGACAAGGGCTATATTTTATCTAAACTTCATAGTCTTTCATGTGCCTTCCAAAGGATTCTGTATATAGCAAAGGTTTAATAAATAGTCCATGTTGCTGCTGCTGTTGTTATGTGACTTCCTCATGGTTACACTTTTTGGCTAGGAAAAAAGACTTAGATATAGCTCTGAACTCCTAATACACTTCATACTTTGCCTCACCTGTGGTGGTAATTCAGTGATGTCTCCACAACCCATCAGCATTCTGATATTTATCTGAAATTTGTGTTGCTTCAATTTAATCCCATCTTTATGAGTTTAAATCACTTCCATATTCATCTGCTGTCTTTGGGTTTCCAAGCTTGCTTTATAAATAAGCAAATGCTCTCTGGGCTGCTGGGGAGGGCCAGTTCTAGTGATGTCTTCTTCCATCCATTCTCAAGGGCTGGAAATTATTTGAGCATTTCTCCAGGCACTTCTTCAGTTTTACTGATGTGTCTCTGCCAAAAACAAGGGCAGCTAAGTAGTCCAGTGAATAGAGCATGGGACTTGGAACAAGGAAGACTAATCTTCCTGAGCTCAAATCTTGGCATCCGATAATGACTAGTTTTGTGACCCTGGGCAAGTCACTTAACCTCGTTTGCCTCAGTATCCTCATCTGTAAAAATGAGCTGGAGAAGGAAATGGCAAACCAATCCTATATATTTTCCAAGAAGACCCTGAATGGGATCATGAAGAATCAAACACCACTAAGCAGCAATAAGAATATAAAGAGCAGTGCTGCCAAAATCACATAATTTAAAACTAAGCAAGTATTGCTTTGCAAGATCTTTATTTTTCTTAATTTATTTGTTTTCATTTATGAAATAGAACAGGCCTATCCATAACATAGTATATTAAAAAATAGATGATTGCCCATGAAACTGCAAATCTACTATGTATAATTTGCTATTCCTTTTAAAAATACAACAAAGTTCTCGTGTACATTTCTCTGCTCTTTTTTTCTTCACTGCCTCCTTCCCCTGACCCTCTGCCAGCCTTAGAGATGATCAGCATTAGACACAAATATGTGTGTGTATGTAAGTAAAATTATTCTATACAGTCTTTATTTAAAAAGGGCTGACAGCATCTCATTGAAGTAAAGACTTCTTAAGTGCACATCCTTGTGTGTGTGATTCTGTCTGTCTTGGCCGATATTCTCCATGGTGGTTTTGTGGTCTTATCCCTTCTTTCTATTCCTTCCTAAAAGGATCCCCAGAGCAATTATACATGGAGGCAGTGTGGTACTAGAGAGGATGCTGAACTTAGATTTAGAGGACCTCAGCCCCAGCCTGGGTTTTGATACTTGCTAAATCATTTACATTCTTGGATCTTTAAGGTTCCTCAATTGTTTGTAAAGCATATGCAGGTGTGAGTCTAATAACGGTACAGCTGGCTCATGTGTGACATGGATAGATATCTAATTTGAGATCTGGCCTATCTGGTAGCCAAGGGAAATTACAATTTCCAACTTTGGGGAGAACAAGAGGAGGGCCATTCTGGCAGCTGTCCAAGGAGGGATCCAGTTCAAGCCAGGACCAGTGTGACTAAGTCTTTTCTTCTTTACTCTCTTATGTCCAAGAAGGTTATCATGCTAGAATTATATCGACCTACCACAAATCAAACAGCTCTAGTTTAGGGTACAATGGGGGTTCAGACTAAAAGCTACATTTCTTGATTGTTCCCAAGGGGAGAATTTAGTCTATCTAGCCTAAATCCTGTAAAATGCTTGTTACACAAAAGACCATTACAAGTAATAAGTAAACCTTTTTATGAATCTAGGCAGTAAATATTAATTGGAGAAATGATACAGGTTAGAATCGACAAAATAACACAAGAGTATACATGCTTTTGAACTGGACACCAAGGAGAGGAAATGATTAAAGGTGGGGGTGGAGGAAGAATGTTCTTCTCTTAACTGTCTGTAGGGTAGCAGCTGCTGAGAATCAAAGAATATCTTGGAAGGGGGTTTTCTCACATATCAGCTACTCCCAGAAGATCTCCAATCCACCATTCAAAAATTGGAGCTTGCCTCTAGTTCCATCCATCTCTGTCAAATTCCACCTTCTCAGCCAATGAGGAGTAACATCTCCCTCCACATAAGCAGTGCACTACGTCCCTAGGCTGTTCTTCAGGAAAACCATCGCAGATTTTGGCAGATCTGAGATCATAAGCAAATTGGAAGAAATATTATCAGTTTATAAATGGAAGAATTTTTGCCAGGGAAGAAGGATATCATAAATCTGAAAGAAACAATGGAAATTTGAGTCATCATCACTGTTTAATGTGTCTTCTTACATATTTAGATTGCTTGGCTATCAACTCCATTTAAAATAATAAGTTCAAAACCAACACCAAGCACCAACCTCAGAAAAACTACAAGGCTATATATAGGTAACATGCTGGAGTAGTTCCTTGTAGTTTTTGGCCCAGAAGATCTGGCTGTAAATCTTGATTCTACAGTTTTCTAGGCAAATGAGCTTAGGAAAATCATTTAACCTCTTGGAGGCCCACATCCTTTATCTCTAGACAGAGAATAAGGTGACTTTACACATCTACTACATAAGGTTCTTGTGAACAAAGCACAGAAAGTAACATGGAAATGCCAGCTACTATCATATCAGCAGTGATTTAAATATGGCTCCACACATATGAAGTGAGAGTGGGCAGAGGGCACTGGAGGAGGGGCACTTCACAAAAAGGCAGCTAGGAGGATGGTCAGGGAGTTAAGTGAAGCAGGGATGGAGTCTAAGTAGATACAGTAGACCAGGGGTGGGAACCGGCAGTAGAGGAGAGGAGGCACTCAGCAATTGGGAAATAGGGCCTTAGGGTAGAATTTCCAGAGGTTTAAAGGTTAGGTTCTTTAGGGAAGGATCCCTGTGGAAAAGTTGCTAAAAGATAAAAAGGATGAAACTGGGACTTGGAATTTTATTGGCGTGGGGACCTTCCAATGAGGTCACACCTTTTACCCATTCTATTTGGCTTTTCCTCTGCTTGGCATCTTAGAGAATTACCTGGGCACCAGAGCCAAGAAATCAGTATATGGAAAAAGTAGGACTTGAACTCAGTTCTTTCCATGATCTTGATCCCCTAAATGACAAAGCCTTTTCAGTTAGAAGTATGTGGAATTAACAAGGATTACTTGGTCAACATGATCAGGGCCTTGTTATGGATTGAGTGGAAAGTCATTCATTCTTTTATTAATCACACAGACATTTACTTCCTATTATAAATTATGAATTTATGAAATTATTTTGGAATTATGAAATTATTATGAAATTCACTAGTGATAACTGAAGGATCATCCAAAAATTACCTTAGTATCTCAAAGAAAAATAATCCAAAAATAATTGATTCAATTCAGTTTTTTTCCTGTTCAGTCTTGACCAACTTTCCATGATCCCATCTTGGGATTTTCTTTGCAATAATAGTGAAATGGTTGGCCATTTCCTTCTTCAGCTCAGTTCTCTCTCAGCTCAGCTCACAGTTGAGGAAATGGAAGCAAACAGGGTTATGTGACTTGCCCAGGGTCACACACCTAGTAAGTGTCAGAGGCTAGATTTGAATTCACAAAGATGAATTTTCTTCACCCGAGGCTCGGCAGTCTATTCCCTAACTGCTCATTCAATTCAATTAAACAAACTAAATTATTGCTAGGTTCTAGGGATATGAAAAGTAAAAGCAACAACCAAAGAGAAGAAAAGAGGTGAGGGAAAGAGAGGCAAGGGAAGGGGAAAAAGAGGGAGAACAAATAGGAGAGGAAGGTATGGGGGCACAGAAGAAGGGAGGGAGAATGGGGGAGGAGTGGGAGAGAGGAAAAAGGAGAAAAGTGATGGCAGGGAGAGGGGAATTACATGTTTCTTTCTTCTGTATCTTGAAAGTAAATGTCTTCTCGCAAAATTTAAAAAAGACAATAAAGTTTGTAACAGGTAGAAATGATGAAGAAGGGGAAACAGTGCAGGAAATGAATGTAGAAATTGGCAAACAGGGAATCATTTATCTTTTCTGGAACATGCACAGTGTCAAGGAGGGGAATATAAAGGAAGGCTAGAGAGGAAGGTGGAGTCTGATTGTGAAAGACTGTTGAGTAGAGTTTGTTTCCTTTCTAGAGGCTAAAGGGAATCACTGATGATTCTTGAGGAGAGAAGGGACAAGCTTGAGACCTGTGCCTTAGAGTGATTATTTTCACAAAATGGTTAAGGTGATTTAGAAATGGGAGAAACTTGAAGCAGGGAGAGCAACGAAGAGTCTATTAGAACTGATAAGGCAAATGGTGATGATGGAACATACTGAGGTTGTAGCCATGTGAAAGGAGGAAAAGGAGACAGATGAGGGAACTATTGTAGAGCTAGGATCAGTAACCCCTGGCACCAGTTTGCATGGGAGGGGTCAAAAACTATTCCAAGGTTCTACATCTGATGACTGGGAAAATGATGGTGCCTTGAACAGAATGAGGGCATCTGGAGGGGAGTTCAATTTTGTATATATTGAGTTTGATATGCCCAAAGAACATCCAGGTATTAAATGATCAGAAGACAGTTGGAGATGTGAGCCTAGATTACAGGACACAGATTAAGATTAGATATGTAGCTACTGGAGCTTTCAAAGAGTTAAGTATCAAGGTAATATTGGTAAAGTACTTTGCAAACTTTAAAGCAAATTACCATTGTTGTTCTTGTTATTATTAAGTGATAATGATTGAACCACCAGAGAAGGTGAAAAAAAACAAGAGAGATGTCCCAGTACTAAGACTGGGGGGGGGTTGGTTAATGATGCTTTCATATTAGCAGATGGATATTAGTGATCCAGTAAAAATAGATTAACAAGTGGTTGGGTATTTCAGAGAAAAACTAGAACAGGGCAATATCACAGTATTCAGGAGAAGAGAGTGGCCAGTAGTGACAAAAGCAGAGCTCAAGGATGTTAGAAAAAAAGCTCATAGGTTGCATCAGTCAAGAAATTGTTGGGGACCTTTGGATAAAAGCTTCAGTTAAGTGATGGGGTCAGAAGCATACGGCAAAGGGTCGATTAGTAAACGGGTGGTGAAGATTTGGAAGCTGTGAGCAATGAATACTCTTTCTAGGAATTAGGTGAGGAAAGATATCGAATAATATCTTTAAAGGCTGTCAGGGTCATGTCAAAGTTGGGGGGGGGGGTGGCACTGGCATGTTTAAAACAACAAGGAATGATAGATTGAAGATAAAATAAAGACAGGTAGATGAAAGAGACAGAGAGGCAGAGACAAATACACAGACACACAAGGAAGGAGGGACAGAGAGGCACAAAGGCAGGCAGATAGAAAGGAATGGAGAGAGAAAGACACTGACTAGGGAATCAGAGAGACAAAAGAGGAGGATAGAAGAGGAGAGGAGCTGAAAACAAAGGAGATGGAGAATTATAAATGGAGCAGATGCCAAAAGAAATGGAAGGGGATTGATTAGATCAAGGATAACATGGAGGAGTAGGCCTTGGCAAGAAAGTGTCCTATCTAATCTCAAAGACTGAAATGAATGAGAATATGAAAATAAATCTTCCAATGGCTTCTTTTTGAGGGCCTACAGGAAATTGTGGATATAAATGACATAGGATGAAGAGACATGGGGGAGGAATTGTGGTTTGATCAATGGAGTACCAAAACTCCCTCCAGGGAAATAATTGATCTACCCAGACAGCCATGTGTATACAAATGCACGGGGAGAAGTAAAATAATTCCTTGCCCTCAAGTTTATAATTCAGAAGGGGTGATAGAAATATGTTCTCATATAAATATAATAGCAATTAGAACCTGAAAATTCCATAAAAGATGTGTAGTATTACAGGTTCATATGTGGGAGAGAGCACTTTCAGCTCAAAATATCTGGGAAAGATTTATGGAGGACAAGGTCTTTGTTCTAGACCTTAGAGGATAATAAAAGGCAGAGTGTGTTTGTGTGTGTGTGTGTGTGTGTGTGTGTGTGTGTGTGCTGGAAGGAAAGAGGGAAAGGCAAACAAAGGAAGCTAAGAAGATAGTGGGTTTGATGTTTCTTGGAATTTAGAACGTGGAGTAACGAGAAATAAAGCCAGAAGGTTAGACTTGAATGTAGGGTATAGGAATGAAGCCAAAACAGAAATAAAAGCTATGTCAACTCTGTCTTACAGTGGTGTAATGGCAAGTCCAAGTTGGTCTTGCAATCATGACAATGCTAGTATCAAATCTTGTCTCCGATATTCAACAACGTTGTGACCACAAGTGAGTCATCCACTTGTCTGAATCTCACTATCTTCCCTTATAAATTGCAGATTATGACTGTTGGACTTGTCTAAATATCAAAAAGATAATATACATAAGGGCTTTATAAATCTTGAAGTTTATATACGTATGAACTATTATTATTAATGACTATGAGAGTTATATAGAACAGATATAAAGAAGGTCAAAGAGGACAGGAGTAATTACACAGATACCTACAAAATAATGTAAATATTATAGTTTCAAAGTTCTTTGCATTTATAACACTGGTTAAATCTCATAGCAGTTCAGTGAGACAGATGAATCAGCTATTGCTATCCTTATTTTATAGATGAGGAAACTGAGGACCAGAAGGCTTAAATGATTTGTCTAATATCTCACTACTTTTAGACAAAATAGAAATAGCATTTTCAGAATCATGCCAGTGTTGCTCTTTCTATGTTCAGGAGATCTCTCCTATTTAGGACAAAATATACTTTCTTTTCTGTCCTCAGATTTTTTTTTAACCTGTATTTATATTCCGCAAATAGATCACAAGCTCCTTGAGGTAAAGAACTTATATTTTTCATTCTGCCTTTGTCTTCTCATCACCTTGCATGATATTTTACACAGTTAGCACTTTGTAAATGCTTGTTAGATTGTTGGATTGAAATGAATCACAGGATCTCTTGACAGGCACAGGGCATGGAAATCATTTGCTGGAGAACAAAAGGAACAATGACCACTTGGTATCAAAAATTCCAGCCTTTAAAAACACAACAGACCGTTTTATTAGAAGTTAAGGACAAGTGTGATGGACAAGAGAATTATTTCTCCCCTCCACTGCCCAAGCAATATAGTAGCATTTATTAAAGAACTGTGGCAGAAAGAAATATTCCAGACTGACTGTGTCCTACATTTCGGTGTCAGGGAGAAGGCAAATGAGGCTTAGAATGTGATTCATTCCCAGGTCCAGCTGCTCTCGCCCACTCTTTCCAATGCCCTATGCCTCTTTTCTTTCTTATAAAGACTGTAAAAGCACGATGGATTATTTCTTAGACTATCATGTTTATGGCTTCAGACTATCCCAATTCTTCTTAGCATCACACAGAGGAGAGGAAACCATGCCTCACACATGGCTTAGATTTTATATGGGCTAATCTTCAAAGCAGAGCTCTGGGCTTAATGGGGGGGTAGAAAGTTCTAAGTACGGACCCTCCTTTCCTCCCTTAACTTTACACGATCTGTCAAATGTCATGTCCATTAAAATATACACAAATACAAACACACACATACACACAAATGAATTTTTAAATAGCTTTTTAAGGTTTATAAAATGCTTTCCTTAAAATGATCTTGTAAGGTTTGTACTGCACAAATTATATTCTCATTGAACTGGCTTCTCTGGCTTTTTTCAAGTCCCAATTAAAACTGCTTCTTCTAGAGGAAGCCTTTCAAAATCCTTCTTTATTCTAGTGCCTTCATTTTAATTATTTCCCATTTTTCTAGTATATAACTTGTCTGTACATAATTATTTGCTTGTTTCCTCCATCAGATGGTGAGCTCCTTGAAGGCAGGGCCTCTCTTTTTCCTTTTTTTTATTCTTTTATGTCTCCAGCACTCAGCATGGTGCCTGGCACACAACAGCTGCTTAATAAATGTTTATGATTGATACACATTTGCCACATTTGAAAATCTATGTCTCATTCTGTATGTCTAGTCCTTCAACTTTCTGATATGAGGCCTGAAATATGAAAAGCAAGCCACCTCACAGAGGCAAGGTGGAGAGAGTGCTAGAATTGAACTCAAAATGACCTCAGCTGTTCAAAGCCTGCCTTAAGCTAGGACTTGCTGGCTAGCCCTAGGTAAGTCACTTGACTAAGTTTCCTCATCTATAAAACAAGGGTAATAATAGCACTTCTTTCATAAGGTAGTTGTGACATCAAATGAGATAACATTTGTAAAGGGCTTCATAAACCTTAAAGTATATTTAAATGCTACTGCTATTGTGATTATTATTAACATTATGACACAAAATACAGGTCTTCTGACTCCAGCTGCAAACATCTTTCTACCGCAGAATGTTAGCCTCAGAAAGAAGTTGAGGAAATTCATTATGTATGTATGCATACATATAACATATACATGTATACATATATACTTGTATGGGCATATGTGAACATATCTGTATACACATGCAGATATATACACCTATATACATAACTACACTTAAATGAATAACTTACAAAGAAGCAGAATCCTTACTAAATTAGTTTTGAGTGTATGTATGTTTTACAAGTTCATATGCAGTTTTACAATTTATGTGCAAAAGAGATCATTTTCAGCCCAAAATATCCAGGAAGGATTTATGAAAGTCAAGATGTTTTTGTTCTACACATTAAAGGATAATAAAAGGCAGAGAGGATGTGTGTGTGTGTGTGTGTGTTTATGTGCGCAGGCCCATATGTGACAGACAGATGGAGACAGAGACAGAGAGATAAAGAGAAAAAGAGAGAGGGAGAGAAAGAGAGAAGGAGAGGAAGGGAGAGGGAGAAGCGGGGAGAGAGACAGAGAGATATACAGAGAGAGAAGACAGAGAGAGTGTGTAACAGAGAGAGAGAGAGAGAGAGAGAGAGAGAGAGAGAGAGAGAGAGAGAGAGAGAGAGAGAAAGCTAAATATTTTCTATGAGATGCCAAGCACTGGCCTATCAGGATACAAATAGGAGCAGCTTGTCCTCTTGTCCTCAAGAAACTTACATTCTAATGACATAGACAACATATAAAAGGAAAATGGAAAGGAGTTGGGGAATCAACAAAATACGGTCTGGAAATGCTGTCCCAGAAGTGACTTTGAGATTCCAGGGAAGAGAAGACAAAAACTCACTACCAGATCCCAGAACAATTCTCGGGGCAGACTCTAAGGTTTCAACATGAGGAGAGGAGGATGATAGCAGGAGGGTGACAAGACACAGTATATTTTATTTTTCCCCATAGATGAAAAGCATCTCACTAAAGATCTTGGTAGACACATTTAGGTCTTATTTCTTCTCTGTTTGCTATTCCAATTCAGATATAGGAAGGGTCCCAGAACCAACTATGAAACTCAAGTCTAAGGGCTAAGATGATGACACTGTTCATCAATGCTTGCCATCCATTATTGAATAAAGCTGGTCACTTCTCTATATCTCCCCTTTCCACAAGTGAAAGAAGTACTCTTGTATAACTGGAAACAAGAAAATGATATGTCTAAATCTGTATTTGTGTCTATATGAATCATATCTTTATATAGTTATAGCTCCCTATTATATTTATCTGTCATCTATCTATTTATCAGTCTATCTATCTCTCTATCTATCTATCCACCTGCCTGTTATCTATAGGGCAAAAAGTCCAGGAGATAGGCAAAATGTGATTGTGTTGCAACAGAAAAAAAAATTCCTCTATGCCCTGGGTAGAAAGGAAGGTTCTTGTTCCAAATGCACATTTAAGTATTCTGATATAAGAATGACTTGGGAGGTCATGTGATAGGAAGAGGCAGATTTTCCTATATAGAATTTGCCTTTATTTATAAAGCAAATTCACAGATACAATTAAGGAACCACATGCTGTTTAACAGCCTTAACCATTCAGTGGGAAGCAGTGAAAATTGCAGTTTTTGACTTGGCTCTCTATTTCTATATTTACATCCATCACTAGATCCATGAACTCAACAGTGTTCTCACTGCTATGGAGACTAATACTTCCATACTCATTGGTGTAATTCTTATCCATATATTTCCATAAATATTCTACTAAGGAGGTAGCTAATATTGCTGGAAACCTGTCCTTAATTCTTTTATATCAATAAAGAGGGATCTATCCCAGCACAAATGAACCCCTTTGAATACTCTCCCAGATTCAAGAAATGGTGTACTGATGGGGCAGCAATCACTCAGAAGGATAATTCACATTCACCTCCTGCTGTGCTTCTTTTCAAAAAGAAAGAGTGGGTTCAAAGCAAATAGCATTTTATTTAAAAATATAAGGTCATTGATGAAAAGATGCCCATAAACTGAAGGGTAACATTCTTACACAACTCAGGCCACTTGTGTTGTAGTTGACCCATAAATACGTGTCCGGGGTGTGACAAGAGAGGTAGTATGTGTCAGGGGAATGAAACTGCTGCCACCAACCTGATCACCACCTTCCCTTAGGAACAGCTGTACCCTTCCTCCAGACTTCCATTCTGACTCCCATAGCTATCATCATGAAGAGTCATTGCTTAGAGAATGCAGCTGATGCAATCTCCACAACCAGTACCAACTGCTAATAGTCAACAAATAAGTAAATCCAAGAACCACAGAAATGGCAGCATTCTCAAAGCATCAGCCCTGCTTCTAGACTAACCTCCATAGTCAATGTCCAAACAAGCAGCCTCCATGAAGACTGGGTCAGCCATTCCCACAAACTGGTAACCAACTGTCACCCTTAGTTTAGGCAAAACAGACTACCTGAAATAGCAAGACACAATGAGGAAGAGATAAAAGGCAATGTGTGCCAGTGAGGCAAAACTCTATTTTCCCTCAGATGCAGAGACATAGCCTAGGACCCTGAACCCAAGTCTTTGGATTAAAGTCATACTCAAGAGCACCAGCTCTTCTTCCAGCCTAACCCCTGCCTCCATTATCCAGGGAATTAACCTTTATGGAGATACAATCTAGAAACTACTTCTAAAAGAGTTGACTGTGGCCCCATCTTCCTTAGTGGTCACATCTACTAAGAATCAGGAAAAGAAAGTTTTTAGAATCAACGTTCTTGGCATGTTCAGTGGTTCAGAAATGGACTTTTATTAATAGAAATAATATTATAGGTAATAAATTAGCATCTGCTTGGCTATTGGACCTTAAGGGGCCTCTATATATAATTTGTAGTTGAAAATTATATGTATTTTCTCCCTCTATTGAATGTGAGTTCTTTGAGAGCAGAAATGATCTTATTTCCAATTGTATCCTGAACACTAAACCACAGTATTTTGTATGTAGTAAATGCTCAATAAATATTTTTTCATTCATTCATTAATAATAATAATGAATAAAAGATAACATTTTATAGCACTTATTATGTACAAGGGATTGTGCTAAGTGCTTTACTCTTATTATCTCATTTGATCCTGACAATGCTGGGAGGTAGGTCTTACTATTATCTTCATTTTACTGGTGAGGACAGTGAAGTAAATAGAGATTAAGTGACTTGCTCAAGGTCACACAGCTAGTAAGTTATCTGTGGCTGGATTTGCTTCAGGTCTTTCTGACACTAGGCTCAGTACCCTATCCACTATACTTCTGAGAAGTAA
Organism: Bettongia penicillata ogilbyi; assembly: GCA_023548195.1. NCBI lineage: Eukaryota > Metazoa > Chordata > Mammalia > Diprotodontia > Potoroidae > Bettongia > Bettongia penicillata. The sequence goes on from JAJHZJ010000426.1 coordinate 3,099,950, forward strand.
CTGATGTAGAAAACGTGTCTCCAAGGAACAAGCATGAAGCAACCCATGCAGAGAATGCATGTGATCAGAACAGTTCATACCTCTGTGCATGACTAGGGCAATTCTTATCTCCACCTTTGTAGAGTCATTTGTTTTCTCTGCTGGTGTCCCTTGGGTGGGGTTGCTCTGTTCACTGGGCTGGAGATGTTTGCTCCAGAGAATCCCTGCTTTTGCTGCTGCTGTTCTCTGCTATTTCTTTTGGTCTTAAAATGCTAAGATATCAGCTATTTCATTTGCTAGTTCCAGGGGAAATCTTTAGCTCTGTTGTGCTATAAAAACCCTGACCAGCTGAAATTCTTAAGCATTTCAAAGCCTAATTAAAACAAAACAAAACATAAAAAAAAGCCCTTCCCTTCTTATGACATTGATGATTATTGCTCCTTATTTTAAACCCTTATTTGAGTTATGATCTGAGGTCTTTAATTCCTTTCATATCCATGACTCAATAATCTTAGCTTACATTAAACCGTTCCAGAGATTTCACTTGCAAAACTGTCAGGCATTTGCTACACATGCATTTAAGAGATTTCTTTCAGTCTCACCATGTCTCTGGTGACCAAGCAAATTAACCTGGGAGAAAACTCGAAGAAAACAAGGTAGGCAGGAGGTCTTTACCCTCCTTGCCATCAGTAAACCCTCAGTCACTCCATTACTACTGTTGCCACTAAGAGTTTATTGTTGGTCATTTGGGATCCCATTTGGGGTTTTTTTGACAAAGATACTGGAGTGGTTTGCCGTTTCCTTTTCCAGTTCATTTCACAGATGAGAAAACTGAAGCAAACAGGGTTAAGTGACTTGCCTAGGGTCACACAGCTATTAAGTATCTGAGGCCTAATATGTACTCAAGTCTTTCTGACTCCAGACCTGATGCTCTATCTACTGTTCCACCTTGCTTCCCAGATATTAAGAGCAACACAGGCTTTGATCATACTTTACTTTACTTCCTATCTGACCCTCTCCTAACTGCCCTGAAGCCTGAATCAGACACTGTTCTCTGGAGGACTTAACCCTGCAGACTCTGGAGGTCTTGTCCAGGAGTCTCACAATTCTGATGCGTGATTTCCTCTTTTAGTCTACTACATCTCTGTGGGCTCCAATCATGCTTCACTTTACGACCTACCCACATTCTCACGAACTGCTGCCCCTCTCCTCTGTGTGCTGTTTTACCTTATTATAATAAAAACTCCGTAAGGGAAGGGACTAGGTCCCTTTTACATCTGTATTCCCATCAGTTAAGATGGTACATAGTAATCATAGTAATGAATCTATCTTAATTCATTCATCCATTCTTATTATGACTCAATAATAATGTTAATATTTTGAGTTAGGGTTTACAATGAGCTTCCTCAGATTTCCTCTGACTTTTTTCTGACACTGCTTGCCACCTTGATGCAGGCCCTCACGATGTCACACCTGGACTGTTGCAATAGCTTTATGACTGATGTCCTTGGCTCAAGCGTCTCTCCACTCCACTCTATCTTGTTGTTCAGTCACATCTAACTCTTTGTGCTCCCATTTGGGGTTTGCTTGGCAGAGATAGTGGAGTGGTTTAGCCATTTCTTTCTCTAGTTCATTTTACAGATGAGAAAACTGAGACAAATTGGATTAAGTGACTTACCCAGGGTCACACAGTTAGTAAGTGTCTGAGGCCAGATTTGAACTCAGGAAGCCGTCTTCCTGACTCCAGACCCAGCACTCTGCCCACTTCATGGTCTAGCTGCCCAATCCATCCTCTACTCAGCTGTCAAACTGATCTTCCTCAAGCACAAGTCTGACCATGTCACCTCATCCCCTGACTTTTTCAATATAGAGGTTCACTCCATATCTTCTCCAGGATCAAAGATAAAATTCTTTTCTTGCCATTGAAAGGCTTTTGTAACCTGACCCCTTCTTATCTTACCCACCACTATTCAGCAATCCATTGACACTGACCTTCATTCTATTCCTCCTGACTGTGCATTTTAATTGTCGCTAGCCTATGCCTGGATTCTCTCTCCTTATCTCTACATCCTGGCTTTTCTGGCTTGTAGTTCCAGCTAAATCTCACCTTCTATAAGAAGCCTTTCCTGAGGTCCCTTAATGCTAGTGCCTTCCTCTCTTGATCACCATTTGTCACATCTACATATATATACACACACACATGTATATACATGCCTATATGTAAGTGTGTATATACCTATCTTGTCCATGTATAGTTGTTTACATGTTGTCTCCTTCGCTAAACTGTAAGCCCTTGAGACTCAAAATAATCTTTTGTATTTCTGTTTTATTCCCAGTGTTAATACAGTTTCTGGCATATTGAAGATGTTTCATAAGTGTTTATTGACTGACTGAATGACAGCCCATGTACAAAAGCCAATGGTAGCTTTATTATATTCATTTTCCAAATCAGGAGACTGAACCTAAAAGGGGTAATTACTCAAGGTCATGAAGCTTGTTAGATAGAAGAGGAACAAATCACATTTTTAATACCACTTCGTAGGTACAAAACCCTTTAAAAAGATTATCTCCTTTGATACTCAGAACAATCTCTTAGGTAGGAAGGACATATATCCTTCCCATTTTAATTATGACGAAATAGTCTCAGTGAGAAAGGGTGAGGGGGTACATAGAATACTGACCTTGAAATCTTCACCATAGGGCATCGCTCTATGTAATGTGTTTCCTTAAAGTGATGGCAGAGTTATTTTTAGCAAACATGGCAGAACCACATCAAATAAATGAGTGTGGCTTGTTTCATAATAAACTCCCTTGGGGAGACAGTGCACTTATTCCAATTAGTTCACCATTGCTCAAAACATGTCTGGAACACCTATGGGAACATCTTTCAGAGATAACATATCATTCTCCTCAGAGTAGCAAATCTTTGTCCTTTGTGAGTGAATCTAACTCCTACTGAGGCACACATTTAATGACAAATCAAGTAAAAAAGGAAAGAAATAAAATAATGACTTTGGTAAAAAACAAAAAAGTAATGTAACCATAGAATAATGAAAATTATTTTCTTGTGTGTCAGGTAGCCTCTGAAATGGCTTCTCAATTTAAAAGCATATCAAAACATCCTTGAACCAAGTGAATTTCCTCCAAAGATGACATTATTTATGAAGAAGACATAACTCCTTTTGCTATGTTGGTTTTCTTGTGCAGAAGTCTTGTTCACATGGCTGGCCACAAAGATGGAGGACATTTTGTCCAATACTGATTGTTCACACTTCTCCCAAATAAGAATTTCATGCTAATACAAAGCAATTATACCTGTCTCTATGGAGAATCCTAATGAGATCACAACCTAAAGACAACCTCAAAACAGAGACGTAATATCCTTAAACCACAATGTGTTCACCCAGCATGCCCTGCCTCCCTGGGCTCCAAACAATGGCAGGGCTGCAGAATGAGACCCACAGGCTTTTGCCTTGAGATCTACTTAGCAATTGCTTTGCTGCTTTAGTTTCTGCCAGCACACCTCTTTGCACAGGCCCTCTCTCCTCTGTTATTTGGCAACAAGAAATAGAACTCAAATCTATATACATCTTCCTCTGTAGAGTGGAAACTAGGCAGAGCAATAGATTCAAAGTGATATGAAAGATTAGTTTCTTCCTTTAATAAAGGAAGGCATTGGTAGGAGTGTATTACTCCATCTTCTAGCCCTTGCAAAAGAGAGGAAAGTTATGTCAATCAAATCCTTAGTGTACTTGCCATCAAAGAGGAAAAAAGTCAGATAGTGATTGATGGGGGAACAGAAGGAGGAAAAAAAAAGACTGAAATTGCCAAATATCTCAGAAGAAAGAAAATTCAGTTAAAAGACTTGAATGCAAATGGATGAGCCAATAGGAAATAGAGGATCAGAAGGGAAAATGGCCTCCAGGATGTCTACATGAGTCCAGAAATAAATATTACAAGATAAAAGAACATCAACACATTGTGAGACAGAAGATCCAAGAGAGCATGGAACCATGGTAGGATGTTCCAGAATGGTTTAAGAGAAAAATATGATCATGAAAAAAGAATTTATAGCCTACACAAAAGAAATAATTGGAAGAATAGAAAAACTTGAAGGTCTGGTGGTAAGTTCCACCAAAAGAAACAAAGAGGGAATAATTGTTTGGGAATTTAAATATATCAATTATTGTTCAGTCATTGTCTGACTCTTTGTGATCCCATGTGGAGTTGACAAAGTTAATGGAATAGTTTGCCACTGTCTTCTCCAGCTCATTTTCAGATGAGGAAATTGAAGCAAACAGAGTTAAGTTTTATTTGTGCATTTGAACTCAGATCTTCCTAACTCCAGGTTTGGTGCTTTATCCACTGTCACCACCTAGCTGTCAAGTACACAGAAGTAAAGAACAATCTGGAAGAAGACAAGTAAAAGCAAAACATATATGTACATATATGAGTGAAATCAGGTTAAATGGAGACCCCTCAGGCATGAATTCCCCAAAACCTCTATCTTTCCTGCCAAAGCTAAAATGACTAAGTATACCTCTTAGGCAACTAAAATGCTCCAGGATGGAGGAAAACCACTACATGACCTGGTGTACCCTTCCCTTTCACCACTACCACATCAGCCTTCTTCCCTTAAGTTCCATATTTGGTAACAAAAACCCTCATTGGTAAGCAACAATCCTTTCTTTGTCTCTGGGGTAGATTCCCAAGCTTAGACGGGATGTCTAGATTCCCAGCCAATGGGAAGAGAGGCTTGGGGGCTTCCACATTAGGGACTATAGAATGCTGTACTTCACTCAGCTCAGGTGCACTCCCTTGCTGACACCACCAATGATCTTGGTGGGAAGTGCCCCTTCTCATGAGATTATAATAAATTCCTTTTTGCCTTCTACCTTGAGAAACCTCTGAGTTTAATTTGAGGAAGGGTCACTGTATCAAACACACACACACACACATATATATTTCTATTCAAGCAAAACATATCAATCACCAAAACAGGATTCATAGAGACAATTTAGGATTAAAGGTCTTCCAGAAGTACACAGGAAAAAAAAACAAAAACAAAAACCCGAATACCAAAATGTGGGTGTGTTGGTCCTTTGTTGCTGAAGAAAACCATGCTATCAGAGAAATGATAGCATGACTTGCACTTCACTTTGGTATGAATGAGGGAGAGCTGTGAATCTCATCTCAGACACTTGACACTCACTAGCTGTGTGACGTTGGGCAAATCACTTAACCCCAATTGCCTTATCCTGAGTTATCTCCAGTCATCCTGATGAATATCTGGTCACTGGATTCAGATGGCTCTGGAGGAGAAGTGAGGCTGGTGACCTGCACAGCCCTCCCTCACTCAAAACAAAGTCAAGTGCAAGTCATGTCATCATTTCTCCGATGGCATGGTCTTCTTTGGCTATGAAGGATGAATACCAAAATGCAAGAAATAAAACTTCCCAATATCCATAACTTCTGAACACAGAAAATAAAATGACAAAAGAATCCGCAGATAGCTTTGGGGAAGTGTGGGGAGGCAACAAAACAAACAAAAAACCACTGCAAACTCCAAGGCAGGTAGTAGTAAATTAACAATTCCAAAGACAAAAATTCTGTCAGTAACCTGGAGAAAGAACTTCACACGTAATGGAAAAGAAATTCAAATAGCACAAGACTATTTTGCACCTATCAAAAACTATAGAAGAGATTGGGGAAATTTTGTTTATTTCAAATAGTAAAGGGGATCTAGCTTGACATACCTTGCAAACTTGAGTCTAATTACCTAAGGAAAAGAAAATGGATGTCTAATAAAAGGTAAGCATTTGAAACCTTCTTACAAAAAAAACAAAACTGGAGTGAGCAGGTTATTTGCTTTTCAAGCAGGGCAGAAAACAGAAACACAAGGAAAAAGAAATAATGAGAGTAACCAAGGAAGTCACAATTAACAAAATAAATTGCCAGGGGAAAAAGAGGAGCTGAGAACTAGAGAGAAAGACAACTGTTGTGTTTAAAGAGCAAAAGCAATAATAAGAGAGCAACGAAGGGGCTATTAAGACCTTTCTTTCTAAAAGTATTTAAGGAGACAAGGGTCAAAGTGTAACAAATCCAGATGATGGTACAGGAATAAGAATGGGTCTGAAAAACCATGGAACACATGTCACCACATGGCACTAGGTGAATCTAGGTTGTGTGTGTGTGTGTGTTGATTGGGAGAATTAATTAATTAAATTTAATTTATTTTAATTGTCAATTGGGAGAGCTTGAGTGTACATAAAGGGAGAAAGCAGAGGAAGAAGCTTGAGGGGAATGTGGAAATGTATCCTGATTACAACAATGGTAAATAATGAAGGAAGAATAGATCCTATAGTCTCCCAGGAAGAAGAGACCTTTCAGGAAAATAACTGAAGTGAAAAAGGAAGGCTTGAAAAAGGGAAAGAAAGGCAGAAATCTTGGGTCAGTGGCAATAGGGGGTCCCAATGAAGAACACTTTCCATGAGGGTCGAGAGATATTCCTTAATGGAGGGTGGGAATCTTTCGATGCTTATATTCCACAGGAATTTGGTGCTTATGGAAACCATTATGTCTGAGAGAGGGCTGGGCCTACATGCACACATCCCTATCACAGGAAAAGTAGAAAATAAGAACTTCTAGGGACAACTGACATCCAGGAAGGAAAAAGAGCATGAACTCAATGTAGCACTTTCATGACAAATAGGGGTTGAGCATGGAACATGCAGAAGGAAGTAAAGAAAGACACAATCAGGAATATGGAAAAATTTCCATCATGGGTGATATTTTATCGTCCCTATCTCCTGTAGGAATTCATAATTTAAAGTGAGATGCAATTTAAAAAAAAAGAGTGGAGCTAGATCTACAAGGTGATAACAAAGAATCTATTGAGTGATTCAAAATAGGTACTTAAGAAGCTGCTACTCCATCTTAGAGTGAATTTGATAGAAGACTGAAGAAGGGCAACATTGTCTTGAGATTTGACTATAAACCACTAGGAAAAAAAAGGAAAGTAAAGGGAGATGTCAAGAATCATATCACACTATGGCCTTCTTGCTGGTCCTTGCACAAAATATTTCATCTCCCGAATCTGGGCATTTTTTACCAACTATCCCCCATGCCTGGATTTCTCTCTCTCCTCATCTCTGCCTCCTGGTTTTCCTGTCTTCCTTCAAGTCTGGGCTGAAAATTCCATTGTATAGGAAGACTTTTCCAACTCCCCTGAATTTTAGTTCCTTAGGTTGATAAACTCCAATTTATCCTGTATCTAAAGCTTGTTTGTACATAGTTGTTCGCATGTTATCTCCCTCACAAGATTGTGAGTTTCTTGATGGCAGGGACTGTCTTTTGCCATTCCTTATATTTCCAGCACTTAGCATGTTTCCTGGCACATAGTAGGTGCTTAATAAATATTTTTTGTCTGTTTGATGCAAGATGCATAGTATAGTGATGATAAGGGCTTCCCTCTGTTGTACAGATGTATCCTAGAGACCCTTTCCCTCTGCTAAAAGCAGAGCACCTAGTACTTTATTGACTTGTTCTAAGGGTAATTCATGCTACAAAAGTTGGAACAATGCTACTGTGGACTTGATTCTCAGAAAAAGAATAACTAGATATTATAGCAGAAACAACGGAAACCTTGGGGGAAATTGATCATTTTTTTCATGGATCTCTGTCTCCCTCTCTGTCTCCCTCTCTGTCTCTCTCTCTATCTCTCTCTCTCTCTCTCTCTCTCTCTCTCTCTCTCTCTCTCTCCTCTTTCTCCCTCTCTTCCTCTCTCTCTGTGTCTCTGTCTCTCTCCTTTTTATATTTGCTTGGTTGATTAGTTCATCATTTATCTCTTTACTCATTTATTCATCCCTTCATTCATCTAATAATTCATCTATCTATGCATCTGTCTGTCTATTGATTTCCATCTGTCTATGGATCTCCATAGTTTTCCCTGATGAAATTTTCTCCTTAGGCAACCTGGTAGGCCTACTGATCCTAGAACTTACCATTTTAATGGTGATTGTTGATCAACTTAGCCAGATGCACCCCCAAATCAGCCTAAAGCTCCTTGATAACTAAAATCATAAGAGTGAATAACATACCAAGGACTATTTCTTGAAACCTGTGGTAGAGATACAAAGAAATCCTTGCCTGGTCAGATATACACCCTAGTGGAGAGAAGAATTTTAAGGCATTCATAGAAAGATATGTAAGATGCCATGGTCTAATTTTGTATAGGTGAATTTGGGCTTTGAAGTATAGGAACTTCTCAAGATTGAAATTCTAAGAACAGGAAGGGAAATACATAAAAAAAAAGAAGTTGAACAAAGAGATCAAACCAACTCATTAAGTTCCTTAATTTTTTTTAACATCTACATAGGATGGAAGTAATAGTAGAGAACACAGTGAATACATAAGCTGTAAAGATGCCATGTGCTTATAAGAGAATTATCAGGAATGCTGAAGTTAAAAATGAGCCAAGACCAACAAGAAATGATGTATGCAAAAGGAGTATTTGTTTTGGCCATTATATGAGCTATATTAAAGAAAAGAAGATGATCAAAGATGGGATAGAAACCTTGGATTGAAGAGGTAATGACAAACTCTTCTCATTTTCTTAAAATAATTAAAGAGATTTTTCTAGACTGGTAAATTAGTATAAAAGTATGAATATATTTTGCCAACATTTCAGGGAATCATTTGACAAAATTTCTCATGGTATTCTTTTTTGAGATGGAGGCTAGATGTAATCAGATATGCAAATTTGGAGTCATTCTGGGCCTCTTCTCTCTCTCAAGACACCACATAAAATCAGTAACCAAATTTTGCAAACAACATATCTAGCATTTGTACTCATTCCATTTATATGATCACATGGTTATATGCTTATCACTATGATTTATAATCTTAATACCTGTTTCCTGGACTGATGTCCTAATTGAACTCCCTTCTCCCAACATCTCTCTTCTCCAATCTTTACTATAGAACTGCCAAAATCCTGTGTCAAAACACATTCCTAACCATGCCATGCCCATACCAAAGCATCTTCATTGACTCCTTGTTGCCAATGTGACAAAAACTGAAAACAAACAAATCAAAAAACTCGTTAGTTTGTAATGTAAAAGTATAGCAACAACAGCAACAAATTTTTAAAGGATTTTTGGATTTACATCATAGTCATAAAATAATAAGATCATAAATCTAGAGTTGGAAGGAACTTTTGAGATCATTGAATTACATCTCTTCATTTTATAGATGAGGAGATTAAAACCTAGGGCATTTAAGTAACTTGCCCACAATTACTTCTTTTTCTAAGCCCTTCTTTCCACCTTCCACACAAATTAAATCCTTCCTTGCAATGGAGGAAAAAAACCCACCACATTTAAATGAATATATCACATGCCAAGACCCTGCATAAATAGTATAAACAATAGATTTATCCCTACTTGTTCCCCCACCTTTTTTCTCTGTTTAGAGGTAGAAAGTAAGTTTCATTATCTAGTACTTTTTTATTAGAATTGATATTTCATGTCCTCCATGTCTAATTATCTATTCTGATATTTCATTTGAACTATTATAGCTGATGCATATATTGTTCTTTTGGTATGCTTCCATTTACTTGCTATCACAGAAAGTGTTGCAATGAATACTTTAGTATAAATATTTTAATATATTTGCACTTCTGTTTCTGGCTATGACCTCCTTGTATTTAATTGCATTTTGGAAATATATTAGTCTGCCCCACTACTTATTGGAGCCAGAGTCAAATTGAAAACTTAATTTCATAATGGTATATGAATGAATGGAATATTATTCTGCCATAAGAAAGGATGAAAGGGACAGATGAAGAAAAACCTGGGAGGACTTATAAGAACCAATGCAAAGTAAAGTAAACAGAAACATGAATATAATTCATACAATGATACAATATAATATTATGAAAGAAAACAACTGTGAAAGACTTTAATCAATGCTATGATTGAGAATGACACAAGAGGACTGATGAGGAATTGCACTTCTTAACTGACGTAAGAGAGGTCAAGGACTAGAAATACAGAATGAGACCTATATTTTAAGACATGGTCAATGTATGTCAGTCAGTCAGTCAGTCAGTCAATGAGCATTTATGAAACTTATAGTTTGTGCTATGCACTGTGCTCAGTACTGCAGAAAGCAAAGAAAGGTAAGAGATAATCCTTGCCCAAGGTGATCATAGTCTAATTGGGGAAACAATATGCAAATAATTATTTGCAAACAAGATGCATCCAGGATAAATGGAAATAAAATCAAAAGAGGTAAGGCAATAGAATTAATGGAGATTAGGAAAAGTTCTTTGTTGAAAGTGGAATTTTAGCTTCAATTTTAAGGAAATTAGGGACTCTAAGAGACATATTTGAGGAAGGAGAATGTTCTAGGCATGGGGTATAGCCAGTAAAGAGAGTCAGTGTTGCAAGATCAGAGTGCATAGGGGTGAGTATGGTTCAAGAAAAATGGAAATGTGGAAAGGAGCTAGGTTATGAGGGGCTTTGAAAATCAAACATAGGATTTATATTTTATCTTGGAAGTAATAGGCAGTCACCATAGTTTATAGAATGAGAGAGGCAGAAGTGACAGTCAAATCTTAGGTTCAAGAAGATCAGTTTCACAGCTGAGTCAAGCTTAGACTCGAGTGGGGAGAGACCTGATGCAAGAAGACCAATCAAAAGGCTCTTGTAATAGTCGGTGGTAACGTCAGAGGAGAGAAGGGTGCATGTATGAGAGATGTCGCAAAGGTAAAACTGATACAACATGGCAGTAGATTAGATAGGGAGGTGAGAGTGTCGGGAGTCGAAGATGATACCTCAGTTGTGACCAAGGTAGGTGACTGGGAGCATGGTGGTTCCCTTAACAGCAATAGGAAAACTAGGGAAAAGGAAAAGATTGAGGGAAAGATTTTTAGTATGAACTCAGTTTTAGATATAAGTTTAAGATTTCCGTAGGATATCCAATTCTATATTCTAAGTAGGTGCTTGGAGATATGAGCTTAGAGGCAAGCAGAGAGCTTGGGGGTGGATAAATGGGTTTGAAAATCATCAGTAAGGAGATGACTATTGAATCTGTGAGAGAAAATATGACTCCTAATGATATGACTGTTCAGATGGAGAACAAAAGAGGACCCAGAACAAAGCCTTGAGGGACATCCAAGGTTAATGAGTGTGACCTGGAGGACTACTTAGCAAGGAAATTGAGAAAGAGCAATCTGATAAGAAGACAATCGGGATGGTGTCCCAAAAACCAATCAAGAAGGACATATCAAGGAAAAGATGGTGATTCACACTGACAAAAGCTGCAGAGAAATCAAAGATGATGAAGATTGAAACAAAAGCTTGGCAGTTAAGAAATCATTGGTAACTTTTGAGAGAACAATTTCAGTTGAATGATGTGGTTAGAAGCCAAACCATAAACAAGTTAAATAGAAAGTAAGAGAGAAGGAAGAAGAGACATGAATTGTAGAGAGCCTTCTCAAGGAGGTTAGCTGCAAAAAAGAAAAAGAAATATGGGATAGGAGCAAGCAGGGATTGATGGATCAAGCGAAGGTCTTATGAAGATGAACATGGGTGTACACAGTAAGGAAGTAGTCAGCAGACAGGGAGATATTGAAGGTAAGTGTGAAAATGAGAATGGTAGAGCAAACTGGTGGAGAATAAAGAATGCAATTGTACACACAGGAGAGTCTACCTTAGCAAGAATATTTCCTTCTTCCTCCTCAATAGGGGTAAAGTAGACAAAGGGAACAAAAGTCACCTTTATAATACAAACTGATGAGGAAGGGGCAAGAGGGAACTCTTTGTGAATGGACTCCTGATCCTAGGATGTGTTTGACATAACCATACTAATTTGTTACAAAGGTGGAGTTTATTAGGTGGGAGTACTGTGGGGTTAATGATACAAAAAGGAAGAAAAGAAAGAAAAGAATGTTATTAAATTTTCAATTTCTAAATTTTCAAACATAAAAGTTGCGACAAAACTCAGAAGGGGAAACACACTCAAGGCAATATTGGAGCTACTCTATTAAATTTAAAATACATATTAAAAAAAGGTTAAATGTAGTGAAGTTTCACAGTGCTATATTTAGGGATATGTTTGTAATTTTTATGTGCCAAATTTATCATTATTAATAATAACATAAAGGAGTATTTGAAACAAAAGGACATAATAACTATCTTTGAACTCAGACCTATGAATTAACATCTTCTTCTGCCCACAGACAGAGAATGAGAGGGAGAATTCTTCAGCTAGATGCTTTATGAGGTCATAACTTTTGTCAAATAATAGGGGCAGGAAATAGAGCAGATTGGTGTTTGGAATGCAGGGTCAATGATAAACCAAAAGCATCAGGGACATCACAGTATAAATAAATGCATGCAGATGTATATGTATGTGTGTATGTATATATGTGTGTGTATGTCTATTTTAACATTTGTCTAGCTAAAACGAGATACATAATAAGCAGGTGGACAAATATAATGTGTGCAAGAATTTACCTGGTCTAATTCTTAGCAAGGTACTTATCTATTTTTAAACTGCTACTAAAGCATACACAGAATTTTATAGTTGGGAGGGACCATAATAACCTAATCCAGTTCACAACAGAAAAGCAATCCATATGACAACATATATATTGTATATGTATTTTATGTTAGATAATACATACATACATACATACATACACATATGCACATGCACAAGCACACAAACACATTATATATAAATATATATATATATACACACATACATGTGTGCATATGCATTCACAAAAAAATATTCCTATCTACGTTCTTATTAAGGAAAAGTGACCTGAGATTTTCGATTGACAATGCCAGTTCTCTCTTGACTTATCATGAGGCAAAGTGAAAACATTGATTATTACATCATCAATTGATTATTTTAGAGAACAGGAAGGCTATTGTCAATTAGTTCCTTAAGTGATTGTCTTAAGCAACTGAAAATTTAATAACAAACAGAAAAGGCATGTGTTTTTCATTGCTGCTATTTTGAAAGGTCAAGTGGATCTGGAATGAAAAAGGAGGGAGGTGTTTATAGAGAAGATATAATAATTTGCAGCTGAATGAAAAAATAGATTAACTAGAGAATTTTTCTTTATTCATTATCTCAAGGTCTATCTTTGCGACCTGGAATGCAGGCTTCAACCACTCTCCAGGGTTGACATTTTAAAGCCATAAAGAACACATTGCATAAGCTGGATTTTAATGCTTTTTATTTGGGGGTATCTCACATCTAGGAGATGGATCAGAAGATAATTTTAAAAGGCTAGCAAAAGGCCAACCAACACATGAGTATACTCCCAGCAGTGAGGCAAAGGCTATGAATTGTTTAGTCATTTTTATTTGAGTCTCGCATTTTTCTTTTTTTTAATTAAATTTTTTTTATTTCTCATCCTCTTCATTTCTAAAAATAGTACTGCCTCTTCTTCCCTAATGGGAGATTTTTTTGTAACAAAGAATTTTCTTAAAAAGAAGGTAAAAAATTCAGTTCAGCAAAAACAACCAGTTCTTCAGTTGAATTGACCATAATGTGAAATGTTCTGTACCTATTTTCTCTTTCTTTTCTCATTTCCCTCTTGGCTTCAATCATTTGGACTTTTTTGTACATCTCCATCATGTCCCCACCATATGTACCTCTCTCCCCACCATTTAATCTTCCTTTTGTGTGCTGTCTGCCCAAATTCAATTGTAAACTATTTGAAGGCAGGGACGCTCTCTCTTTTTTTTTAGTATTTGTATCTTCAGTGTGTATGTATGTGTGTGCGTGCATGTGTGCATGTGTATGCACGTGTGTATAAATGTATACATATATACACATATACCTATATTATGTACATATGTACATATATGTGTAGATAAGTAAATGGATGGATGGATGGACATCAAAATGGTTTAAGGACTGGAGACTATATCATTTGAAGGAATTGGGAATGTTTAACATGGAGAAAAGAAGACTTGTAAATAAAATAGGTATACATATATACACACATATATAGATACATAGATATACATAATATATACACACTTAGTTTATCTTTTTATATGATATTATAAGCTTTTTGAGGACTGGGACTATATTTTCCTCCTTATTGCATTTCTCATAGCACACAGATGAGGTCTTTGCATGTAAAAGGTGGTAAATTGTGATTTTATATCAAATTTGCAAATTTGAATTCTTGGAAAATGTCGCTGTATTTTAGAAATATATAAAACTTAGAGCAGAGAGAGATCTTAAAGGAACTCAGGTAATATGATGATCTCTACTTAAAGATGTCAGTGATGGTGAGTTTATTATTTCATGAGACAAGCTATTATAATTTTATGAATCTCTAATTTTTCTTTATATTGTGCTAAGATCTGTCTCTCTGCTAGTGTCCTACACTTGCTGCCACTTCTGATCATGACATTCAAGCACAAGTCTCATCTTTTCCCTACATAACAGATCTTAAAATATCTGAAGATAATAACCACATAGCATCAAATCTTTTGTTTTTTCCTCTATGCTAAACATTACCAGTTCCATCAAATAACATGGTCCCTAGTCCTCTAAACATTTTTGGTATCCCCACTCTGATATCTCAATTTATCCCATCATTTCTAAAATATGGTGCTAAGGACTGAACATAATAGTGCAAACATGGTTCACAGTGCAAAGTAGAGAGAGGATATCACCATACTGAATCTGGTACTCCTTCTCTTAATAAAGTCTTACATCTGTTTGCTTTTTGGGTTGCCATGCCACAAAAGGATCCAAACACAACATATAATATCATGAATATTAGTCATTCTTAAACAAAAAACCTACCTTGTCAATACAGTAACATCTCTGAAACTTTGAGTCTTAGGGAATTGATGAGGGTCCTGAGAATTTAAATGATTTGTCCAGGGTCACATTGCCATTGTGTGTGTCAAGGATGAAATTGAGCCCAAGTCTTTATTAATCCATTGATGATGATTCTTAAACAAATATAAGATCATACATTTAGAGCTTGAAGTGATTTGGGAGAACATCTAGTACAAATTTGTAGTATTAAAGAGAAGGAAATGATAGCCCAGAAATATTAAGAAACTTGTCCAAGGACATAAGCAGGTAAGTGGTACAGTAGAAAGAACACTGGACCTGGAACAAGACCTGAATTCAAATCTGGCTATGTTACCTTTGGCTGGTCACTGTATTTCCATCTGCCTCAGTTTTGCCATCTGTAAACTGGACATAACAATAATACCTACTACTCCCAGGGCTGTGAGCATAAAATGAAGCATTTTTATAAAACACTTTGAAAAATGCTATGTAAAATACTATGTAAGTACTAGTTATTAATATTCAGCCAGTATACATCAGAACTAGGATTTGAACTTGGGTTCCGTGACTCAAGGTACTTTACTTAATCCAATTTTTTCATATTGCCTTTCTATAGTATTATACCCCACCACAGTATAATGTTAATTATGTTAATTTATAAATATAGAATTTTAAGGTAGATAAAGTACTTCATGTAGTTTATTTCACTTGATAATAGTAATAATAATAGCTGGCATTTATACAGTGATTTATACTTGGCAAAACACTTTGATTCCTGCAACCGGGTGCATTTAGTGTTACCATTTGTTCCATTTTATAAAATAAGGTTCATAGAGAAGTAGTGACTTGCCTAAGATGTTATAATTAGTCATAATAACCTTGAAATCTGCAAGAACCTCTACTTTGAAGTGATAGAAATCATTCAAATACCAAGCAAAAAGAATGAGATTCTAGTTACTAATGACTGTTAGCTTATTTTTTCAATTAAGAGGATTTTTTTTTTCCAGCAAAGGAGCAAGTAGCCTTGGTCAGGCATACAGATGTTTTCAACTATTGTTATAGGGAAATAATTGGTTCCCTCTCAATGACTGGATATTGTTCTACAATTAATTTCATAAGGTATTCGATACTCTTCTCAGTCTTTTTGATGCCAAATCAGAAGCATATCTTGGTAGCTCATTGGAGGAACAGATATTAAACACTTCTGTGTAAGTTACCTTTCTGTGCCTCTACAAACCCTGCATATTCACAGAAGCAATTTGTCTAAGTCATGGCAATTGCCTTCAGAAAATAATGTGGGTAATTACGACTCCAGAGAATGATTTCTTCATGGAGACTCCTAGAAGGATCAATCTGGCCTTAGTTTTTGCTTAAGAGAAAGTCAAGAATGTTTCATCTTATAATGGATGAATCCCACTTATGTGCATGCTGAGATCTTTTAATTGTGTAATCTCTAATCACAGACTTTTAAGAACATTGTTAAAGTAAGGACAAAGCATACATGGAAAAGATTTTTGTTCTTGTTCAGCCATGTCCAACTCTTTGTGACCCCATTTTGGATTTCTTGGCAAAGATATTGGAGTGATTTGCCATTTCCTCCTCCAGCTCATTTTACAGGTGAGGAAATTGAGGCAACCTGAGTTAAGTGACCTGGCCAGGGTCACATAGCTAGTGAAAATCTGAGACCAGACCTGAACTGTGGAATATGAGTTTTTCTGACTTCAGCTCCAGCACTCTATACACTGTACCACCTAGCTGCCCTCAGGGATTTGATATATTGGCACAATCAGTAGAGGTCAAGTTTTCTCTCTCTCTCTCTGCCTCTCATTCCTATAGAATGTTATACCTAGGAAAGAATTTAGAATTCATCTAATCTAATCTTTTCATTTTAAAGAGGAGGAAATTAAACCTCAGGAGAAATAATTTTTTTGATGCTATAACAAATTTGTGACAGAGCTAGAGCTAGTCTCAAGCTCTTCTGAATCCCAATCCAGAATTCTTTTAAAAAGTTGTTACATCTAGGTTTACCTCCATAACTTTTAGACAAGAAAATTGAGACTCAAAGAGGTGAACTATTAGCCAGTAAATTTCTTTGATATTTCAATGGATATGTGGTTTCATTAATGTATAGTGAGGAGGAGGAGAAGGAGAAGAAAAGGAGGAAGAGGAAAGGAGAAGGAGAAAGAGGAGAAAAAAGGAGATAAAAAGAAGAAAAAGGAGGAGAAGAAGAAAAAGAAGGAGAAGGAGGAACAGGAGTAGGAAGAAAAGAAGAAGAAGAAGAGGAAGAGGAAGAAGAAGAAGAAGAGGAAAAAGAAGAAGAAGAGAAAGAAGAAGAAGAAAGAAAAAAGAAAGAAAGAAAAGGAGAAGGAAATCAAGGAGAAGAAAAAGGAGAAGAAGAAAAAGAAAAATTTCAGTAGTACTTTAAGGTTTGCAAAATACCTAATAAATATAATTTTGTTTTATCCGCACCACAACCCTGTCTGGGAGAGCTAGATGTCGGTATGTTATTAATAGTTCCAATAACTTTATCAACAATGATATCAATAATATTAATATTATTATGGCTAATTTTACAGATGAGGAAACTGAGGCAGCTAGAGGTGAAGTGATTTGCCCAGGGTCACCCAGCTAGTAAGTGTTGAAGGCCAGATTTGAACTCAGGTCCAGTTCTGTATTTGCTGAGTGACCCAGTTGCTCCCAGATGTTCTCACTCCAAGATTAGAGTTGACAACTCATCCACATCTTGCTGTCCTATGTGATTCCCATAAATTCTCTAACAATGGTCCTCCCAATATGTTTTATAGCACTTAGTACTACATGGAGTCCAGTGGAAATTTCAGGCATCTATTGGCTATTCCCTGCTTTCATTATATGATGGATCCATTTCTCTTTCCAGTAGTCATTCTTCTTTGATGATATCTTTCATTTGCTGCTTCTGCATAATTCTTTGTTGGTAATATGCTACGGATGGCTCATGACCATCCTATGCCTCTCCTTTTCACAAACCAGCACAGTCAGAGGTGACCCTGAATCTAGACATTTATAGAAGACTTTATTTGCTATGAGTAGAACACTGACATCATGGAGGTGGAAAGGAAGGAGCATCTTAGCCATCAAAGGGTTATTGCAAGGGAGTGATCTTTTCATATGGGGAGTGGACTAAACTGTCCAACTCTGGTAGTCTATGCTTCTGTTTGCTGACAATCCCCAGGGGGAGAGGCTATGGAGCCTCAAGACCACACTGAACCTACCCTAAAACAGAGTCATCAATAGTTGAGCTGGGTTGGAGCCCTGAGGATCTAGTCTTGGGCTATACCTCCAGAGACTGCTCCAGAATGAAAAGGACTCTATTCCAAAGCTTCCACATCCAATTTTCTTTATACATGGCACTGATTGGACCTAGCACTGAGTGACAAGTGAAAATCCTAACCTCTATGTCACTCTCACACTAAGGAAGATATCCTGTTGTAAATAGAGATTCAGGATATCCAGGTAGCTCAATGATATTAAGGAAATACAGACAGTAGATTTGCTCACGGTATGATCACTAACTTCAAATATATTTTAAGTACCAGTTTGATTAGATTATCACTACGATCCCCTCCAATTCTGAGATTCTGTGAGAGAGTATTCAGTCCATCAGTAATTTCAATGGCAAGTCCCGCAAATTCTCCATTTGTAATACTTTTCCAAATCTGTCTCTTTTTCTCTAGCTCCCTACTGCTGTCTTAGTAAACTTCCCCTGCTTGTTACCTTTTCCATCTATGTGGGCAAATGCTATAGTCTCCTAAAATGTTCCACCTTCACACTGTAACAACACATCCTTCATACAACTGCCAGTCATAACTTTTATGCATAGATCTTATTATATCACTCCTTTACTCAAAAGATTTCAACGGTTTCTATTGTCCCCAGTTCAAATCCCTTTTCTTGGCAAAAGGACATCTGCAAACTGGTAGAATCATATCTTTCCCATCATGTTTCATATTGGTCTGATCCATACAACCTATACTCTAGCTAGAATGCAGCACTAGGCTTCCTTCATGAGCCGATGCTTGCCTTTATACCTTTGTTCTTGCTATTTCCAGAGCCTACAACCTTCCCAAGGCTTCTTCAGTACCTGTTGACCTCTCCTCCATCCTTCAACATCCAGCTGAAATGCCACTGCATCCTTGATGATTCTCCAGATCCTTTTCAGCCTACACAAAGGGGGGAATGAACCTTTTCTTCCTCATACCTCACTTGGCCCTTTGCATCTCCAGAATGTACTTGTGCATATTATTTTATTTTATCTGTGTATGTGCCTTTCTTTTAACTTGATGATAAGCTTAATGAAGGAACTCAGTATCTCCCTTAGACGCATAGCACAGTGTCGTTGGCAATTACATGTCTAACAGATACATGTTGAATTGAATTGAATCCCATCAACCCTGACCTGCCTCTTTCTAGATGGTACTAAGAATGTATGATTCATTTCAGTATAATAGACAGATGAGGAAGGGTTACTGAGGTATGACATATAAAGTGGAAGAATCTGATGTAAAGGAAATCATTTGGCTAGGGAATCACAACCTTTATATGAGTGTGAGTGTGTGCGTGTTTGTGTGTGTGTGTGTGTATGCATGTTTATTAATAGATGACTTTCTAGTTCATAAAATGCATTTCTTAAAGTAACCTGATGAGGTCAGTAGAACAAATATAATTTTCTCTGTTTTATAAATGGGTAACCTGTGTTTCAGAGCACTTAAGTCACTTTTTTCAAGGTCATACATTTAGTAACAGGGTTCAAACTCAAACTCAGACCCTCTCTCTCTGAATCACATTTTTTTCACTATATAATGAAAAAATAATAAGTAAACATTTTTTCTATAAGTAATGCTTTACAGATTACTTTCACATCCAGTATCTCATTTGATACTCATAAGAACCTCCTAGGATAGTCAGGGCATAGATGATTATCACCATTTTGCAGATGAAGGGGCTATGCCCAGAGAGGGCAAACATGCATCCAAAATCTTCTATCTTGTAGCTAGGACTTGAGGCCAGATCTCTTCACTTCATAACACATTTTTTCACAACAAGGTGAAAATGTAGAAAGAGGAGCCAGCGGAACAGTTTCATGGAATAAGGGCCAGGTTCATTCCAGAACTGGGCATCAGGATTTGTGGGGCTGAGCCCCATCTCTGAGTGTTGTCAGCTGTTTGATTTTGAAAAAGCATCTTTCCCTCTCTGCCTCTCCACTTTCTCTGTCATATAAAGACATTTTTTCTATGGTTCTGTGACATGGCAGCTTTGGGCTACTCTCACTTGTATGTGCTTGATCACAGAACTAGAAGCCCTGGGTGGAATTACAGAGAGGAAGATTTTAGCAGACTAGAAGGTCAATTAGAGCTCTTCTACAGTACCTTGGGAGGTAATGGGAGTTCTTCAAACAGGGCCTTGATGGTCACTTGTTAGGGATGTCGTAGAGGGAGATTTCAGTACTGGAAAAGGCTGAACTTGGTCCATTACAACTGTATATCTATGACCTGCAAGCTAAGGTGTAATGCTCTAGACAAAACCTGCTTTTTCTTGTGGAACAATCATCGTCTCCTTTTCAGCTCTATAACTCTGTAGGGAGGCCAAAAGGACTGTGATCTTTCCATTTTCACCTGCAATCAGTAGCCACAGGAATTACAGACCAGTGAATGGACTCCAGACAGGTCTCATGCTGAGCCTGGCAGAAAAGAAAATTGCGTCAAACGTAACAAGGGGGGCTCCTCCGTCATGTCAGTGAACACATGAATTGGTTTTGTTTCATTCTCGACAGATCTGGTAAAATTTCATGCTAGAATAAATTACAAAATTAGATGCAGATTTCCTCCAGGTGTAAATTTCCTGCTTTCACAGCAATAACAGTTTAGGGGAAAATAGAGAGAAATATTTTGATTTGTCCCCCTGACCTGGAAATGTAATTTTATTTCTAGATGTACATAATGAAACAGATGCATTTCTTCCCTTTCTGATATTTTGTCCATATCTGTTTGTCCTAGGCAACTGGGAGGGGGGAAAAGAGCTAAGATTTACTGTAATGCCTCCTATCTGCCCAGTATTTTGTAAAATACTAGAGAATTTAGAAAACCTGGGCCTTAAATGAATGAAAAGGTTATTAAGAGTTAATTGGCATGACAACTAAAAAATCAACTCATCCAGTTTTAGGGTTGTTAATGGAGGGGATAGTGTCCAGAGCAATGGAAATGGTAGTTCCATTAAAATTAGGAATGGCCAGACCACATAGGAAGTATTTGTTCAATTTGGGTGACTAATTTATCAGGGACTTTGAAAATATGAAGCATATCCAGAAGATTACTAGGATAAGAAAGGCAAGGCACCGGAGATATTGAACCTAGAGAACAGTAGAGAGGAAGTAAGGAGGTAACCAAGGGGAAAGGGAATAAACATTTATTTAATAACTATTATGTGCCAGGCATTGTGCTAAGAACTTTACAAATATTATTTTATTTCATTCTCAGAACAAATCTGAAAAGCAGGTGCTACTATCATTGCTATTTGCAGTTGAGGAAAATAAGGCAAATAGAGGTTAAGTGACTTGCCTAGAGTCACATACCTAATAAGTATCTGAGTTGTATTTGAACTCAGACATTCTTGAATCAAGGCCCAGCACTTTATCTACTGTACCACCCAGCTACCTGTTATATTATCTGTCATCAAATATTTGAAGGATTCATAAATCCTTACAACTGAGGGAATTAAGGCCTAGAGAGTTGAATTGGCTTATTCAAGGTCATATATTAGGCAAGGAGCAGAGTCAGGGATTAAACTGAAGTTGTACATTTTTAAATCCATTGTTTTTTCTACCATGCCCTGGGCATCCTTCTCTTTCATGTAGAAGCTGAGTTAGATGTATTCTGCTCAGTGTCCAAGGACTTAACTGAGACAAGTGGGTAGAAGTCTTAAAGAGGTGGATTTCCATTTATTGTCAGGAAGGAATCCGTTACATAGAGAGACAATCTAAAGTAGAACAGCCTGCCCCAGGTATTAATAAACTTTTTTTTTTTTTTTATTACTGGAGGTCTTCCATTAGAAGCTGGGAGATGACCAATTCTCATGTGTTTGGTATCAGGGAATATTCCAGGTATCAGGTGAGCAATATGCTCCATGAGGTTCCTTCTGATTCTGAGGCTCCTTGATTCTACTTAGGAATCCCTATTTAGGAGGAATTTACAATACAGGGGAGACAGATCTAATACAGAGGAAAAATAAAATGTGAAACTGTAGGTAATAGAGAAAATAAGAGCAATAAGAAATTGACTAGGGGCAAGAATTTTGTATTGGAGCAGAATTGAAAGTACACAATAGAAGACAGTGTTTTTATCAGAAGGCAGTAGATCTGGGTTCTGGTTCCATTTCTACAAATCACTAACTTTGAGACTTAGGATCACTCTCAGTGCCTCATTTTCCTCAATTGTGAAGAACTAAAAAAAGTGTCTGAGTTCCCTTCCAGTAGAAACATTCAATTTTCCATTAAAGGATCTTGGAATGGAATCTCACTGAGGAACAGAACGGGACATGAAGGATCATCTGGTAGAGACCTGTCGTTTTATAGATAAAGACACTTACAGTCAGAGATGTGAGGTGACTTGCTTAACATTACACAGCTAGATAGGGAAGAGCTAATATCCCAAGGCAAAAAAGAGAATAGTGACCTGAGGCTTTATGAAAGACAGCAGAGAGGATTGGAAAATATATTGGACCAAACAGACCCAGGAGCTCAAAAGTCAAATCTGTTTCTGAAACTGGTGAGACTGTAGTCAGTCACTTAGTCAAAAGCATTCATTATATGCCACACACTGTGCTAAGCCCTTAGAATACAAAGAAAGAAAAAGGATCTGCCAAAAACAAAATCTCTGAGAGGTGGTTATCATTTAATTTCTGTTTGAAGATTTCCAGTGATTGAAAGCTTACTTACTTTTTCCTGAGGTAGTTTGTTGTATTTTAGGATAGTTTTGAATACTATGAGTACTGCCTTACAATATGGAAAAAAAAAACTGCTTTCTTATAACTTTCACTAACTGATCTTTGTCAGTTAGCTGGTGTATCAGTAAGCATCCCAACATACACAGGGGGCCTGCTACCATAGGTTCTTTGATCTGCTTCTCTAAAAGGAAAGACAACCTTGAGGGGTTAATATTCACTTTATTCAAGCACAGGTATTAGAGAAAATCAAAATTTCATAGAATTCAAAAATCAACAGACATGCTTCCAAAATGTCTGACCATTAACATACGTACATCTTTACCAGAGAGGGAATATTTGGGTTTCTGAAAACCAGGGGACTTCTTATCAGCTTTCCCAGAGTCCCCTTCTGACCAAACACTTCAGTAAGTCCCAAAGTAAAACATTACCCTCTGAGTATTTATACACTTTTTAGAGTCAGAGGTCATAACCCTTTGACCCAGTGCCTCAATAGAAAAAACAAAAGGTACTTGGGAACCTCCTACAAAACAACTCCCCTAATCCAGCAGGCCCATCAATGGGTGGGAAAGATCTTTAATCTTTAATCACATTATTCAATCAGAAAGCACTTTTCAGCAAAAGATCCTAATTTGATTGCCATCACAGCTGGGTGGTGCAATGGATAGAGCACTGGAACTAAAGTCAGGAAAATCTGAGTTCACATCCAGCTTCAGATACTTTCCAGCTGTGTGACTTTGGGCAAAACACCATCTCTGTCTCAGTTTTCTCATTTATAACATGGAGATAATAATAGCACCTTCTCTCCCAGTTATTGTTGAGTATCAAATGAAATAATATTTTTTAAGACCCACAGAGTAGGTACTTAAGAAATGCCCTTTGTCTTTGCATACTAACAATATAATTAGTCTAACTCTGAACAACAAGATCATATGTGAGTTGAGGAAATAACATGCAATTAGGGAAGGTAAAAATCAGAGGGAAGGCAGGGAGGAAGGGGATGTGGGGAGGAGTGAAAGGTCTTTTGTATCAACTGGGATCAGTACCCAATCTTAAAGGAAGCCAAGGGAATTTAGAGATGGAGGTGAGGTTGCAGATGGAAGTGAGCAGAGCATTCCAGAGATAGAGGCTACCTAGTACAAAGGCATGGGAAAGAAAGATGGGGAAAAGAAAGTCATGTTTGAGGTATAGCAAATAAGTCATTGTAGTTGAACCATAGAGTACATAGAAGGGATCATAAGTTTTAAGAAGACTGGAACTATAAGAAAAATCTTGGTGTGAAGGTCTTTAGATGACAAAATAAGATTTTATATTTGATCTTAATTGGCAGAGGTATCTAAATGTGGAACAGGCAGCTGCTGGACGTATAGAATAGTATGATATTCTAAAGCAGAATTCTTCCACTGACTGCCTGATTGGGGCACATGTTCCATAGTATACTCAGTTAAGTAAGAGTTTGGCTAGATAATGTCTGAGTTGCTTCCTAACTTGGAGATTATGTAGTTCTACAATGTGTGTCCATTAACATGAGTTCTCTATTTACAACCAAGTATCATGGTTGATGTGAGACTTGAGGTGTTCCCTAACAAACATGTAGTTTTTACGTAGTGAAGAAGGAGAAAGAAATTGTTAGTAGAGGGAACAGAATGAGCTTAGAGATTAAAATGGAATGTGAAGAGCTCAGGAACTCATAAGACATTATCTTCCTTGAGCAAAGAATGTGTACTGAGCAGTAGAGAAACACAAAGTTGAGAAGTTGGAAAGGACTCTAATAGTCATCTTAATCACTCTATCCAAGAATATCCTTTAGAATAGAAGTACCCAGTGTCCACCTATTCTCTCCTAGAATATCTCCAGGAAGAAGAACCCAATAACTTATTCTACTTTTAGATAGATCCAATGGTAAGGAGCTTTTTATACTTCATCTAAACTCATGTCTTCATGACTTCTATCTATTGTTCCTAGTTACAAATTCCATTTGTAGATTCTTATTCTGCCTTCTGGATCAAGTAGAAGTTCTCTAGCCACCTTTCTATATGACAATCCGTCCTGTGTTTGATGAGAGTTATGATATCCCACTCAACTCTTTTCCAAGCTAAATGTGCCTAATTCTTTCAACTAATCATCACTTGGTATTAACTTGAGGCTTTTCACTAACTTTGTTGTCTCTTCTTTGGATATTATACAGCTTATATCATGAGTTGACTGTCACTACCCAGTTTCATAGTTGATGTTAGACTTGGACTGTTGCCCCACCTGAAATGTGGCAAGTGAAATAAGCACAATATTCCAGATGGAAGTGCTATCTGTTGGAATTACAACTGAGATTGCTACACATACCACAGCTAGAGAGGACCTTAGAAATGGTCTATTTTAGCCTTCTCTTGTACTCTTCCCTCTATTTTTTATCTTATTTTTTTAATCCTTTGTTTTACAGATAAGCAAACTAAGTTACAGAGAGATTAAGTGGTTTACCAACATCCTACATCAAATGAATAACATAGGTATAGGTAGGACTAGAATCCAGGCATCCTATAAGCAGCCCAGTCATGTCTCTATCATACCACTCATAACTATGAAAAAAACTTAGATACCACTATAAGTTTTGCAATTCTCTTAATCACACAAGCAAAAAAACGGAAACAAAGCAGATTTCTTGTTAGGTTCTCTAATATTTTGCCATCTTGACCTTTCTACATGGCCACTGCTGAGCCAACCAATTGTCTGAAAATGATGACAAAATGATTTAGACTTTTAGGAGTAGGTAATAAACTTTAATGCATGTGAAATCAATTTTTGTTGAGGTAGTTTTAGAGAACTATTCATCTATTGTAATTAACAACAGTCATGGTGTTTGAAACGCCAAAGGTTTTCACTCTAGGGATAGTGTTAAATTTTAATGAGGACCTTTTTTATTTATTTTTTAACCAGAATAGTTGAAAGAATTCCCACTTCTGATGTCTGTTCTCTGCGAATGCCTATTGGCGGACACTATGTTGTAATGGGAAGTACTCTACACTTGGAGTCTGGAAACCTTATGGCTCTCTGCCTTTGCTCCTTGCCACTCTAAGACTCAACTTCCTCATAAATCAAATAGGGATAATGCCCCCTATCTTCACTCCCTCCCTCCCTCATAGTGTTTTTGTAAACATCTCATGCAATAAGAGATGTAGAAGCACTATGAAAAACTGAGAATGCTAAACAATTCCAAAGGATTTGGGCTGTTTTTAAATCAGAAACAACACTTTGTATATGTCTTTGACCACATCTGACATGCTGGATGAAGGGTGAACAGACCCAAGAATGAGGAAGCAGTGCCTGCATGTGTCTACCTGAAGACAAAAATGGACTTGAGTTCAAAATCAGCCTCAGAAATGTCCTCTATTCTTCAGTTTCCCCAACGATAAAATGAGAATAATAGCAGGCACCTTCCTTTCAGGATTGTTTGTGAGGATCAAAGGAGATTTTTAAGATGTTTAGCAAAATGTCTGGCACATAACACATATTTAATAAATACTTAATCCCTTTTTCCTGCTTCCATCTCCCCCTCGTTCCTCTCCTTTCTCCTCATTACCTCCACCCCTCCTTTCTCCTTCCCCCCAATTCATTCTCCCTAACTTCTACTTGTCTTACTTTTCCTCCTATTTTCTCCATTCCCTTACTTTAACTTCTCTTCCCTCTCCTCTTTTTCTTCCTTTTTTCTTCCTCTCCCCTCTTTGTATCCTTTCTCCTCTCCTGTTTTCTTTTTATCCTTTCTTCTTTTATCCTTTTTTTCTTATTTTTTTCTTCAGTCTTCCTCATTTGGATTCTCCATTTGCCAATTTCCCCCTTTCTCTTCTCTACCCTATCCCCCTCCTTCATGTTTCCTTTCATCCCCCATTCTCATCTAATTCATTCTTTCCTTCCTCTTCACTTTTTCTTTTTTATTCACTTGAATTTCTTCTCTTCTCTAATTAAGCGCTTTCTATATGCCAGGCACTGTGCTAATCACTAAGGATATAAAGGGCAAAAAACAGTCCCTTCCTTCAAGGAATTCACAATTTAATGGGAGAAATGACCTCTTACCCTGGCCTACTACTTCATTTCTCTTTTTACCCCATGCCTCCTCCCTCCCCATACCCTAAATTTCTCTGTCACCAAATGACAAATACACAGTCATGAACTCTAGACTAATGGTCTCTCAGCCTACGCTCCCCAGCATGAAACTTATTACTTTCCATGGCACTCTATTCCACTGTTTTGAAAATTCTGTTAGGAAGATTTTCCTTCAGTGAGGTCCTAAACTGCCTCTGCAATCAGGTGCCTTGAATTTTAAATGTGTAATTTTTTTTCCTCTTCATAAAAGAATAGGGGAAAAAAAAACATGTACTAAAAGTATCCTTTATACATTAGAGCATAATAGGTAAGGTGACCTCTAATTTTAAATGATACTTTAAAAACTACGAAATGACTGCTTAAGGTTCACCACATTAAAAAATGCCACTGCAATCATGCTCTGCCACAGGAAATCGCTGGGCTAGATTAAGTCTGACATTAACAAGAATTCTAACACGACATTATCTAGGAAAAAAATCGTGGCCAAAACCTGAGTTGTTGAGCTCCTAAAACAGGAACAGAATAGCAGCAGGACTAATAAAAGTAGAGGCAGTCAGAAATTGTAGAAAAGGCATTTTAATTCTGTTTGCCCAAATTGTTTCAAGAAAAAATGTTGGAGAGTATGCCTATCCATTCCATCCTTGCCCTCCCCTCTCTCTTCATTCCCCATGAGAACAGTTTCCACAACACCAATTAAAAAAAAAAAAAAGAAGCAAATCCTTGGTGAATGCAAGCTCAGGGGATGTAGTTAAAAGAAAGAAAATTATGTAATGGAAAGGGCACTTGTGTGGAAAAGAGGGTACATTAGTTCAGGACCTGGTTCTACGTCTTGTTACTTGACCTCTCTGTATTCTTTATCAGAAGACATTTAGATGGATCTGTGGTTGCAATTTATGTTGTTTCTTCCCCAATAAACATCCCCAGACTTTGTGGTCTCTGTGTAGCTCATCTGATCCTTCTATTACCTCTGGAGTACCAAGAGCAGCACTCAAACTGCTCATTTGCTTGCTCTCATTCCCACTATATGGCCAGTACACCTACTTCTCTGATTATATACTTCCTTAATGTATTTTTATGTTATTTCTCAGTCACATCCATCTCTGAACTCTACTATTTGGTCTTAAAATCAAATTTTCAAGTTCTTTCCTTTATTAAATAATATTTAATTTACTTTTTAATTGCATAGGAAAACATTTTTAACATCAGTTTTTAAACATTTTGAGTTCCAGATTCTCTCTCTCTCCTGTCCCTTCCCTGATTGAGTAAGCAATGTGATATAGATTATACATGTACAACCATGTAAAACATATTTCCATACTAATTATGTTGTGAAAGAAAACAGAGACCAAAAATAAAACAAAAAATAAAGTGAAAAATACTATACTTTGATCTACATTCAGACTTCATCACTCCTTTCTCTGGACGTGGATAGCATTTTTCATCATGAGTCCTTTGGAATTGTCTTAGGTCATTATATTGCTGAGAATTGCTGTCCTTCATAGTTGATGACTGTACAATATTTCTTCTTGTGTACAATGTTCTCTTGGTTCTGCTCACGTCACTTTGCATCAGTTCATGTAAGTCTTTCTGGGTTTTTCTGGTCATCCAGAATATCCAGTCAGTTGCCATCTCTTATCAATGCTACCCCACAACACCTCTCTCATTCCTGTACCCTTCCCTGTGCTCACACAGCCTCCCTTCTCGTTCAGTCCTTCTTTACATGTCACTGTATAATGCCAGAATATCTTATCTGTCTCCCAGCCTCAAGTCTCCCCTCACTAGTTTATCTTCTAAACAGTTGCCAAAGTGCTATGCCTAAAATGACAACCTAACCATGTTATTCTCCTGCTCAATTAATACAGTGGCTCTCTACTTCCTCTAAGATCAAAGACAAAATCTTTCTTTCCTTTCTTCATGCATGGTATTACATTTCTATTCTCTGTACTTTTAATAAGTCTGTCCTGTGTACTTAGAATGCATTTCCTCATCACTTTAATATTTAGAATCTCTAGTTTCCTTTAGAATTGAGCATAAATGACACCACCTGAAACAAGAGTTGTTCCTATTTCTTGTACCTGCTAGCGCTTCCTCCTCAAAATTACCTTGCATTTATTTTGTACGTACTTCATATACATATGTTGCTCCCCGATCAATAAATTTTTATTAAATGCTTTGTTTTTGTTTTTCAGTCATTTTCTGTCATGTCTGACAATTTTTGACCTTATTTTGAGTTTTCATGGCAAAGACATTAGAGTGGTTTGCTATTTCCTTCTCCTGCTCATTTTCCAGATAAAGGAACTGAAGCAAACAGGATTACGTGACTTGTCCAGGGTCACATTGCGAGTAAGTGTCTGAGGCCAGATGAATCTTCTGACTTTAGGCCTGGCTCTCTAGCCACTATGTCACCTAGCTGCCTGTATTAAATGCCTATTATGTATCAATTCCAGTTCTAACACTAGGAATGGAAAGACCAAAAATGAAATATCTTCCAAAAGAAGGTAATGTTCCCGAGGGCAGAGTCTATTTTGTTGTTGGTCTTGGTATCATTAGCACCTACCACAATACCTGGTACAAAATAAGTATTTAATAAATTTCATCAATTGACTGATTATTACTACAGTGTTCCTATACTGTGGCAAATTTGGACCCATCAAGTATTTTTTTCATTGACTCTTGTATTACTTAAAATTTAAATATTTCTTAAAGCATGCTGTTCCATGAGTTGCAGTTAGGTAATATCATAAAGAAAATTTCTTTATTTGTAAAAGAGGAATTAAAAAAAAAACCTGCATCAGCTAAATCAAAAGGTTATTATGAAGAGCAAACAAAATTATAGGAGCAGGACATTTACAAAACCTAAAATCTACCATTTATGTAAGATAGTCTAATTAATACAAGATAATGTGCAACAGCACTTAAAAATATCCATTTCATAAATGCATACTACATCTGAAAATTAAAGGAAGAGCTTTTCTTTTTAATATTTTCCCTATGACTTAGTAAACACAGCATAAAAATGACGGAGGGGGTGACATTTGCCCTGAATTATTGGATCAACATAATGAAATAGACCTTATTCTTATTACTCTAAGAAACCAAATTAACTACGGAATCTGGGGCCAAATTGTGGTTTTGTTCCAAGACGTCTGCTTATAACCTGAGTTCTCATCAATCAATTTATGAATTTACTCCCCCATTAATCAAGTTGGTGATGTATGGCTTGATTCATATATTAATAGATTAAGACACCATATTTGATGTTGTGGGAAATACAGACACAGATGAGATACATTTGAAAATTATTTGAAGCTTACAATCCAGTTGTTACAAGAAAATAAATGAGTATGATATGAGGGAAATATATTAAGCAAATAAGAATAATGTGATGTTAGCTTAAAGGTAGAGATTACTTCTATCTAGGGAATGAGAGAAGGCTTCATGGAAAAAGTGATGCTTGGACTGAGCCTTGTTGAATAGGAAGGATTGGGGAAAACAGGGAATTATTAGGCAGGATGATAAGTCTTGGAATCAGCAGATGTGGTTGAAACTTTAATTTGTTTTCTTAACTTAGGCATGTGATCTTAGGCAAGTCATTTAACTTATTGCCTCAGTTTCCTAATTTGAAAAAAAATGGAGGGTTGAGACTTAATGATCTATGAGATCCTTTACAATTCTCATATTTGTGAATCCTATGATAGAATCCCTAATGCCTAATTTGGGTCATAGGAAAACTCTGAGAAAAGGCATGGAGATGGAAACACACCAAATATGTGGCACATTTCTGCCAACCTGATGATGATAGACTTAGGACTAGAAGGGACCTTAGAAAAGCCTAGAAGGCCCCAGATCCTGCAGGAGTTTCCAAGGTAAAGGTATGGCATAGATATTGAAGTCTGGACATCTAGTCAAACCCAAATCATTTTGCAGATAAGGACACTGCAGCACAGAAAGTTTAAATACCTTCACCAAAGTCTAGTTCCTTTTCCTCAAATCCCTAAAGATTCATGAAGGATGAGTGGAAATCTAGTTGGGAACAGGGTAATAAGGGGCATTGAGCATCAGGTTAAGAATTTAAGACTTTGCTTGGTAGAAAGGAAGTTTTAAAGAGTTTTTGTAACAAGGGTAACATGATCAAGAAAGCAGAAGCAAAGAATTGTAGATTTTATAACACTGGGCACAATGGATATGGGTAGACATAAAAAAAGATAGAATATGCTGAAATAATAATAGCAATAACAATAACCTATCAATTACAAACATGACAGAACAAGAAAATGATAAATGCTGGAGAGGATGTGGGAGAGTTGGAACACTAATTCATTGTTGGTGGAGCTGTGAGATCATCCAACCCTTCTGGAGAACGGTTTGGAACTATGCCCAAAGGGCTACAAAAATGTGCATACCCTTTGACCCAACAATATCGCTACTAGGACTGTATCTCCAAGAGATTATAAAAATGGGAAAGGGTCCCACATGTACAAAAATATTTATAGCAGCACTCTTTGTGGTAGCCAAGAACTGGAAGTCAAGGGGATGCCCATCAATTGGGGAATGGATGAATAAATTATGGTATATGAATGTAATGGAGTACTATTGTGCCATAAGAAATGATGAACAAGAAGACTTCAGGGAGGCCTGGAAGGACTTATATGACCTGATGCTGAGCGAAAGGAGCAGAGCCAGGAGAACTTTGTGGACAGCAACGACCACAGTGTGTGAGAGTTTTTTCTGGTAGACTTGGAACTTTGTAATAACATAAGAACTTACTGAGAAAAAAAAAAAATCCTAATGTTGGTCTTCTAAAGCAAAATGCCTTCCACACTCAGAGAAAGAAATATGGAAGTCATTCGCAGAATGTAGCAGATCATGTTTGTGTGTGGGTGGGTTTCAGTGTATTATGTTTTGATTTGTTATATGATTTCTTCCATTTATTTTAGTTCGACTACATAGCATGACTATAGTAAAAATGTGCTCAATAGGAAAGTATATGTAGAACCTATACAGAATTGTATGCTGTCACGGGGAGGGAGGGGGGTATTGGGAGAAGGGTGGAGGGGATAAAATCTTAACTTTAAGGAAATGATTGTAAAACATTAAAAAAAATTAAAATTAAAAAAAAAAGAAAGAGAAAAAAAATAACCTATCAATTAGCTAAAATTCAAGAGTGGAATGAAGTTATCCTTGCTGCCATCCACATGAAGTCAACAAACAGTGGTTTGCTAAGGAAACATCAAGCAAAAAAATGGTTGAGTTATAAAGATTTGTTTATAGAAACAGAGGCATTTATGATGGCAAAGTCTAATCACTAGCTATCACAGAGAATTATCTATCCTTAAAGAACCTAGATTCTTAATCAATGCAGAATATAAATATATGGCAGAAATTCTGTAACACATCATTACAGAGTTTAAATTTCAGCACCTACTAAATTTCTAGAAAGTATTAACTAGTAACTAAAATTAAGCAAAATAGACTGTCAAAGCCTATATTGAGTAATAGTAAAATAATTGATTGTAATGGTGATGATGTTAACCCTTTTGCCTTTAGTGTATTTCTTTGGTCTTTCAGAAGAAAGGACACGCTTTTAGAAGAGGGCAGCTCCAGACACTTATATAAGCACAAAGTGAAAAATGACAAATTCTTGTACTTTCAATACAGACCTCAAAATGTCCTGGAGAATTCAATAAACATAACTGGCAGTAGAATTAGAGGATTAGCCCAGACAAAATTGCTTCCCACAATATTGCAGACATATAATCCTTCCACAGAAATTTAAGAATAGTGGTTGTAGTAAATGGTGACATACCACATACTCATAATCTCCAAGGTACATAGAATGAAAAACTTTCAAAACAGAGAACTAGTATTATTCTTATCATCCTATTAATCAAAGAACAAATAAATCTATAGAATTATTTGCAATTATAGCAATAGAACAAATAAACTCTTTGTTAATAAAAAGAAGGCATTCTTTCAGTCTCTTTATATGATACAAATATGATCTTAATATCTAAGTCAGAGAGACAAAGCAGAGGGACAAAACTAGAGACCAATAGCCTTACTAAATGTTGATATCAAATTTTAAAACAAAATATTAGGAAGTAGTCTACAATTATAAATTAGAAAGATTAGGAGCAAAGGAAAAATTCCTATTAAAATAATTCATTCTAGTAATGTATATATTCCTCCTTAATTTTATCCTTTTTAATAGCCAACCAAATGTAACCTAGGAGATGTGAACCCTTCAGAAGAAAATACAATATCTCTCAACGAAAAAAAACCAGCTTCATGAATGACATTATAGTTGTAAATGGTAAGATAAATCCACATAAGTCATCAGTATTTTTATTCCTAACAACAACAAAAACAAGAAGAGCTGAAAAAGATAAATTTCATTCATCAAACTATGAAAATTGTAATGTGATTTGAACTGTGTAACCTCCTGACAAGTCAGGTCAATAACCATTCATTAAGCGTCTACTATGTGCCAGGCACTGAGCTGAACACTAAGGATACAAGGAAAGGAAATAACTGACTAGATTAATAAATGAATGAATAAGTGGATGAAAAAATAATTGAACGAACATCTAAGCAAGCAAATGAATGAATGAACTGACAAATAAATATATTGATATTAAAAAATTAATCAAAATAGAAGAGGTCATGAACCTAAAATGAATTTAAAGGCAGAGCTGATTTGTTTTGTTTCATTATATTGATATACATGAAAGCATTTGTTTTATTTTGCATGTGTGTATGTGTGTTTTAATTTGTCCTTAGCTGCTGTTTTAAAAGCATCAGAGATAATCTGCTGCCATTTCATGGTAAGTTGACTTAGTATAAAAGTAGCAGCACAAATGCCCTGGAAACCTCATTAAAAATGGGCAGGTTTAAACAAGTCTTTGGAATTACCTGACAAAAATAATGGCATCAGTTTTAAACTTCATTAAAAAATGATGTTCAGGATGAGATTAGCAAAGAAATAAATCAGCTTGGATGGTTGCGGTGTTGCCTTCTTTTTACAGACAAGCAGGTAACAGGAATGTAACGTGTATTCAGAAACCATCCACCAAAAGTTCACTCAGAGTAGGAGTCAGTGTAGTTGAACGTTAGGTAGATCAGTTCTTGAGTCAGAGGGACAGGGTTCAAATCCATATTCTTATGCTCACTACCTCTGAAATCTCAAACAAGGAATTTAACCTCTGTTTTTTCAACAAGGTTGTTTGTTGTGAGGATCAAATGAGATATTGGTAAAGTTCTTAGCAGAGTGACTGGAAGATAGTAGGCCTTATTATTCAACAATGCAATCTCAGAAAGTGAAATTTAGCAAGCCCTAAATATAATCTCCCACAGAGGAGAGAAAAATACAATCCAAAACCAAACAAAAACCTCCTGGATCAGACAGATCAGTTTAGTGTCATCTACACATATTTAAGTGATAATACCCATGCTGCTTAAACCATTTTCAATAATGAAGAAAAACTTTATTTTATCAAACTCAATCTATTAGAAAAATGTTTATAGTATATAAAATGGGGAAATATATAAAATAATGCAATGAAAGTGAATACTAGCTTAGCAACACTAATATATTTTGCTATAAAAATACTAACTAAAATACTGGCAAAAGACTATAGTAATGCATATGAAGGGACTGAGTACAACAAATGCATACTTATGGCAGAAAATCAAGGATTTTTTTTTAACAGAATGAAGAAGTTACCATAATGACAAAAAATTAAGAAAAATATTACCATAGCAAATGAGGCAGAAAAAATTGATTAAAATTAATTACTGATTCAATTTTCATGTACTAAAAAATGAATTAAAAGATCTTTTCTTTATGCACTAGATCTAAGATAACAAAACTCCATATTTTCTTTATCCTTTTTTAAAATGCCTTTTCATTCTACCTTCTTCAAGAGGCTTTCCCAGTGCTCCCTAATCTTGATGCCTTCCTTCCTTTCTGTGTATACTTCATTTGTACTTACTTGTTCACATATAGACTCCCACATTAGAATGTGAGCTACATGAGGGAAGGATTTTTTTTTCCTGCCTCTCTTTGTATTCCATGGATCATAATATTTGCCACATGGTGGGTGTTTATTAAATGCCAACTGACTGACTCCAACTAAGTTCTCTCTTTCTGCAGATCTTACTACAAATCTTTAAGATTGTCATCTTAGGAGTCATCTTCCAACCTTAATTCTCACTCACCCTAAGTTTTTTAGTTAAATGATGGCCAAGTTTGTTTTACCCGTCCTCTTTCAAATTGCTCACAAGCTGTTTTAAAATCTCTGTTTACTATATTTCACTGTGTACTCATCACACATTTTAGGCCAAATTTTTTGCAAAAAACATAAGGTGCAACTATCACGTGA
Organism: Bettongia penicillata ogilbyi; assembly: GCA_023548195.1. Classification (NCBI taxonomy): domain Eukaryota; kingdom Metazoa; phylum Chordata; class Mammalia; order Diprotodontia; family Potoroidae; genus Bettongia; species Bettongia penicillata. The sequence goes on from JAJHZJ010000426.1 coordinate 3,135,223, forward strand.
AACTTTAAAAATTTTGCTCCTAATACTTAAAAATCATTTACCTGTCTTTGGTGCAAAATTAGGATGCACAGAATATTTGTGCATATATGTTAAAATTGGGGAGATACAAGTCTTACCATGCTGCTCACTTAGTCACAGCAGTTTCCACTCCTACAAGTCTTCTTTGGGTTGAGTAACAATACCATTGTTACTGCAGTGCTCCAAAGAAACCACACAAGTCAGCTTCCAGAAATATCAGAAATATACTGACAATGCTCGTGCACTGAGAATTCTAGGCTTACAATGTAGGAGAGATAAATGAGTATTCATATTCCACTAGTGAATATATTGTCTCTCTGTTTACCTTTTAAATGACCCAATAAACAGAATTATATCATATGATGATTATGCAATGAAAAGCTACAAACCAATTTTTGGATGGAAAAAATAGAATGGGATAATGATGTGGTGGTGATGATTAGGTGATGAAATAAGGTATACCCCAATTTACCTCAATTCAGAACCTCATAATCTCTTGCTTCCAGCGTCGATTGCTTATCTAATTTTTATTGCTTTATTTAATCTCTCGTCTCTCAGATGCATCCACCACAAAGTTGCCCAAATGATATTCCTAAAGCATATGTCTGACAGTATTGCACCATACTTAAGAAACTTCAACAAGTGCCCCTAGACTTTTGATAAAACAACATATTTTTCCTTCTCTGTGACATTTTATTTCTCGCTTCATTATTTTCAAGTAATTGAAAAGTTTGCTATTGGTAAATGGGAGACAAACATATTTTTATCTGTGAATGACATAAATGGATTCTTAGGAAAACCCAAGGGAACAAACAAAATAATAATTTCAGGTAATAATGTCAACAAAGTAGCAGAATGAAAAACATACACAAAAATTAGCTTTCCTATAATTATTAGCAAAAACTCTGAGAATTATTTTTAAAAGGAAATATGCTTAACATAAAAACAAATAGAAATTTGTCTACAAAAGTACATATAGGCCTTATAGCATTATAGTGTCAATGAAATAAAGAAAGATCTAACAAATAAAGGAAGATATAATTTTCCAAAAGTAAGATGAGGTCACCTCAGGTGCTCAAGCTAGGTACCTTCAAGATCAAAGATAATCTTTTGAGAACTATTCAAATGTTTTTAATGACTATCTGCTGGGGAATGTCTCTTGGTCTTATATATTTCTATTAATTACCTATAAATCTCTTATTATTTATTAAGTGCCTACTATGCATCAGACACTGTGCTAGATGCTAGGGATAAAATTTTTAAAAAATTTAAATGAGCCCTATTTGAGATAAACTTAAATTTGCCAAAGGGACATAGCCATTTAACATTAATATAAGGTTAATGTTGGGTGGAAGAGAAGAGTTAAAGGTCTTCCCCACCCATTAATAGACCTCAATACCTTTTGTTAATTTCTATTGAGGCACTGAGTCAGATGGTCTTGCTCTCTGGCTCTGAAAAGTGTATGAATATTCTGAGATAAGGTTTTACTGTGGGACTTACTCACTGGAGGTGTTCATTCGGCAAGATGAGTCTCTGGGTAGCTGTTAAGGCATTCACCAGCTTTGAAAACCCAGATATTGATGCTTCTCTCTAGTAACTATGAATGTAAGTATGTAATGGTCAGACAATTGGATCTGTCTGGTGATCTGTAATATATGTATTATTTATGGTCAGACAGTTGGTCTTTATTCTTTGCCTGTATTTTCTCTGTTGGTATACGTGTTTGATTACAATGATTGTTGACCCCTCAAAAGTTGCTTTCCTTTCAGAAAAGCAGATCTAATAACTCATACAGCAAGCCCTCCTGTGTATGTTAGGGCCCTTGCTGTTACATTTATGGCATAGTCAGGCAGGATCTGCAAATTTAAGGGAAAGTTTGGACCTGGATAATTGTTCATTGTTGGCCAGTTGTGGTGGCCTCCCTAGAGCAGGAGTGGAGACGTGCCTGTGTGTAGACTTTGGAGAGGTGATCCATGGAACAGGAGCAGAGAGCTGACTGCATGCAGACCCAGGTATGAGCTAGGAGTGGCTGGTTCATACTGGAGGAGGAGGAACCCTGGATCTGGGAATTCAACTCTGGGATAAGATAAAGACAGAGGCAAGGCAGAAGAGCTGAGTGTGCTTTCTGGCAATATCCTCATGGGATGGTTTGGGACCAAGGGGGTAGAGTTGCCTATGATGGGGGAGGGGAATGCCATGTACCCCCAGGAAGCCCACCCTGTTGGCTTGTTGTCCAGCTGTCCCTCAGGAGTTGGAAGTCTGCAATAGCCATGCGAGGAGAAGGCCACACCTCCAAGAAGGACTGTATTTGGACATTTTGTTTTGGATTAAGGAAGGAGGAGCTGGTTGTTCACTCCCCAAATACTGACCCCCAAATAGTGATGTGACATTATATTATGTATTCTGCAATGTGAAAGTCATGATGTGCTTGTGGAAATTATGTTGAATTTACTAAGAAACGTTAGCGCCTGTTGCCTATGTAATGGACGCAAAAGATCTTAAAGTTCAATATTAATGGGGGGGGGGAGAGTTAGAAGTCTTCCCTGCCCATTAATAGGCCTCAGTACCTTTTGTTAATTTCTATTGAGACACTAGGTCAGAGGGTCATGCTCTCTGGTTCTGAAAAGTGCTTAAATCCTCTGAGGTGAGTTTTTTCTTTGGGGTTTACTCATCGGAATTGTTCATTTGGCCAGATGAGACTCTGGATAGCCACTAAGGAGCCCCCTGGCTTTGAAAACCCAGATGTTGGTGCTTCTCTCTCTGGTAACTATGTACGCATGGCACGGTCAGGTAGCTGGATCTCTCTGTTGATCTGTGACACAAGTATTGCTCCTGGAAGACAGTTGGAAGCTGTCTGTTGGTTTTTATTTCTCTGCTTGTATTTTCTTTATTGGTATATGTCTTTGATTAAAATGATGCTTGACTCCTCAAAAGTTGCTTTTCTTTTAGAAAAGCAGATCTAATAACCTGTACAGAAGGCCCTCCTGTGTATACTGAGGTCCTTGCTATTACATGTCACTGTTAGAACAGTGGGTTTGGAGTTAGGAAGATCTGAGTTTAATTCTGCCTCAGACACTTAATAGCTATGTAACTTAGTCCATGATCTAAGCACTTATTTATCTAGGACACATTTAAATCTGAGTTGTACTGATTGGCTACTGTGTAACTTTCCAATACTGATATTTGATGATCTGTGCAAATAATTCATGGTGTATACAATCCTCATGCCTAGATTAGTGGTAAAGATGATGATAGTATGTAATCTATGTGTAGATTTAATAAAATCTATCACTCATCATATCACTGAGATATTTTTATAGGATGAGAATAAATTATGGGAAAATAATATGGAAGGAGAAAAAATTCAAGGGTCTCAAAGAAAATAAAAGGGAAAAACATACAAAAGATGAATATCTTTATTAGGTATCATTAAACTACACTCATTGAAACTACCTGGTACTAAATAAATTTAGAGAAGTAGATATGTGGAATAGATAAAATTTAGAAAAATATTTAGAAGTAAATATACAGCAGTCTAATCTTTGATAGGTCCAAGAATAAGAATTTCTGGGAAAGAAATTAATTATTCAATGAAGCTGTGGGGGAAAGGAGATAGTAACGTGACTTGGTGATGATGATGATGATGATGATGACAGCTAATATTTATATACTACCTACTATGTGCTAGGACAAAATGTTAATTAGTTAGCATATGTTAACTCACAACCACTTTGGGAGGTACATGCTATTATTGCTCCCATTTTAACTGCTGAAAAACCTGAGGTAGACAGCGATTAAGTGACTTTCTCAATGACACACACCTTGTGTGATGTAAAAAAGTGTGGAATACCATTGTGCACCAGACATTAAAAAAAAATTATAATCACACTATAAGTAAACTAAAACAGACTGATAGGTTGTACCTTTGACAATTGGAGAGAGGTAGAAAAGATTCTTAAGCAAATTGTGTTTTAGAGGAAATTGCAAAACACACAAAAAAATTGTCAACTTAAAATATACAGCCAAAATGAGAATAAAATATATGACTTGGGAAAAAAATGAATCTTTTCATCTCTGATAAAAATCTGGAATGTAACATCTATAAGGAATTGACACATGATTTTACAATTAAAAGTCTTTTCCTCAAAAATATATATAATTTAAGAATATGAAGAAATAAAAACTATCAACAACCACCTGAAAAGCAATTCAAAATCACTGATGATCTTTTGTGAACTAGTTGTATTCTCTGATCAGTTATACAATGAGGAATTTTTGTTTATCATATATTTCTGTTAATTCCTTATATATCTATATTTATGTTTTTGTTGTTGTAGTTCCATCAATTCTGTCATGTTCAATACCTCACGTCTCCATTTGGGGTTTTCTTGGCAAAGATACTGGATGATTTGCCATTTTCTTCTCTAGGTTATTTTTTTTTACAAATGAGGAAACTGAGGTAGTAGGTATAGGAATAGAGAGAAGTTAGATATGTGAAGTTCAAAATATCACTGTTTGGAAACTGATTAGATATGGAGAGTAAGGGAAAATGAAGAGCTGAGGTTAATGCTACCTTAGATAACGAGTCTGGGACACAGGAAGGATTGTAGTGCCTTCAACAGTAATAAGAAAGTTTGGAAGAGATTACGGTTTGGGGGAAAATAAAAAAGATAAGGAACTCATTTTTAGACATGCTGAATTTAAGAGGTCTCCAGGGTATCCATTTTGAAATATCCAATAGGCAACTGGTCATCTGGGACTAAAACTCAGAGGAGTAAATGGAAAAATTTATATAGATTGGGGAGAGATCCATCTCTATAGGGATGACTAAGTAAGAATTTATAAAGGGAGAGGAAAAGAAAACCTAGGACCAATGCTGTGGAATGTCCACATTTAGGGACCATGATACGGATGAAGAGTTAACATTGAAGAATGAAGAATGTTCTGATAGGTAAAAGATAAATCAAGAGCGACAAAACTACCTGGAGGGTAGTTAACAATAGTATCAAATGCTGCAGATAAGCTAAGAAGGATCAGACTAACAATACATTATCAGATTTGGAAATAACAATCTGCAGCATTTTTGAGAAAAGGAAATTCAACTGAATTGTGAGGTCAAAAGCCAAATTACAATAAACTGAGGAATGAATGAGAGAAGTAGAAGAAGCAGGTATAAGCATTTTTTTCTTTTGATTTTTTTGTAATGCTATAAAGAGGCACTGATAATTTTTGTAGGTTTATTTATATACTGCTTTGATTCTCTGGCGCTTCCTATGTCAAATGTGATGTCACTTTCAAATAGGAATAATTTTATCTCCTGAGTCGTTTCTTGGGAAGGCCTGTTTTGGTTACCATGGTCATCTAGTCAGGTATGCCCTTAGCCACTGGAACAAGTACTATGTGGATTATTGGAAAACTTACAGACTCTTATGAGGTAGTGATTCTCTTGTCATTGAGGGTGTTCAACAGAGTTCAACAGGGTTAATTGATAATCACTTATTCAGAATGTAAATCAATATGACAGTAGATGGAGTGATTGATCTGAAGACAGGAAAGGCTAAAGTCATATCCCACTTGTGACATTTACTAGGTGAATTTTACCACCATGCTTCATCTGCTCAATCACCTTACAACTGCCCTCACTGCCTGCTAACTCCTTATTTTAGTTACAGGCTGCCCTGATAGGTGCACTCGCTTAGTTGAACCTGATGTTAGGATGAAAGGAAGCATTGAACATTTAATAAAAATAACTTTACTTTCCCCTAGTAATACAAGGGCACATTATCCAGCTTCTCTGGAATTGCTCCTTACCTACCCTTCTGGTTACATATGGAAATACATCTGGCAAGCAAGGGAGGTTATGGTGTCATAGAGGTCTTCAGAAATTCACTTAACTGGAGCTTTTATTGCCCTCTGGCAACCAAGAAACTTTTCCAAAGCAGGTAAGGGTCACTCAAGTCCCAGAGAAAACTTTGTTGCTTTTTAGGGAAAATTTTATTGTCCTTCAGGGAAGGTGAAGGGGTGAGTCTAATCTAGATTTGGGAGTATACCGGGGAGGCATGGGCTTTTTTGTTCATGTGATAAGGAAACATTGATAGGTATTAGTCCTAATACACTATAGTAGATTCATTCTCTCATGAAACCTTTTTGCCCTAGAACATTTCTCTACCATGTGTAACATCAATGCAATACCCATAGTATCCGCTATAAATATGCATGCATATTTCCAGGGTAAATTTGCAAAATATAATAAACTCTCTTCCTCAAAGGCAACACAAAAATATTTATTTGGGACATCATTAGAATACCTGGAGGTATGATTAAACAGAGTACTTACTACTAATCCAGGAAGTGCCAGCATCTTAAACCTTCTTTCTGTCAGGCTTCCCCACAAAAACAAGTTACCTGAGAAAAATTCCTCCCTCTGCCCACTCACAGCTCGCTTCTCTCTCTCTCTCTTCTGCCTGATCTCTCTCTCTCTTCTCGTTAGGCAAGATTCTCCCAGTCTAAGGACCATGTAGCCCATGCTCCATGTGATCACAGGCTCTATGTGACCCCAGGCTCTATGTGTTAAGCTTATTAATGGGAGGGGAAGATCTTCCTACTCTATTAGCATTACACTATGACAGGCCCATTCTCATACTGTTGAATGACTCCCAGGGCCGCCATTTTGAGGAGGGGCCCAGAAGGACTTCCTTACCTTCATTTTCTTCTTCCATCTGCTTCTTACTTCCCATGCTTCAGCTCATGCCCCTGTAGCTGCTACTTCATTCCCCTCCCCTAACAAAAAGCACATTTTTAGCTTCTTTTGGTTGGTATGTTATCTTCTCTCATTAGAATATATGTTCCTTGAGGGTAAAGACTGTCTTTTTTTTTCTCTCATATGTTTGATCTCCATACGTAGTATAATACCTGTCACGTAATTACTAAATTTTTGTTGCCTTGGTGCCTGAGTAACCTTGGTGACTTAACTTTTCTGAGCCTCAATTTATCCATCTGGAACAGGAGAATAAAATTTCAAAAGGCTGTTGGAAATCTCAAACGAAATAATTTCCCTTTCCATCACTAACTTGACTAGGTTTCTATTCCACCACAATGTGTGTTGTCGTCCTCTACTAGACTGTAAACTCCTCGAGTGCAGAGACTATCTCCTTCTTATTTAGAAACTTAGCACAGTACCTGGCACATAGCTGGCTCTTAATAAATGTTTATTGAATTGAATGGATTTAATATCTGTAAAGCACTTTGAGAACATTAAAGTGGTATGTAAATGTCAGAGCTTATTTTCATGTAGACAGGATTTATGATATTGAGAGGGGTTGAACTGTATGACCTATGATGCTTTTTCCAAGTTCATGATTATATCATATTTCTTTCAGTTTTCTTCTATTCAGACTGAAGTGATCAGTTTTATATTAGCCCGACATGCCTACCTAGTCATCTCTATCATTTTAAGTACACTTTTCTCTGTGTGTACTCTCACTGTCACTTGTTCTCCATTTGTAGTACAAATGGGGCACTGATTCCTGAGAATTTGTCCCCAGGCTATGAACTTGCTCTCCAACTGAGATTTTTCTGTCTGGTTTGTTGGATTCAAAAGCACATTTATCCCTTGTATCAATTTATGAAGTGAATGCCTAGTATGTTAAGGTACAAAGACAAAGGTAAAATCTAACCATAATTTGAAAATAACCAAATTCCCAACACTTATAAGAAGTTGCCTAAACCTCTGATGAGCAAAATGCCCATGAAGGATTTAAGGCAAGTATTCCTTCTTTCATTGAATAGGTGACAAGTTCTTGACCATTGTAAAGGAATAGAAAGGGGTCTCTTCCCATATTTCCCAAGAAAACATAATTTTATAGAAATTTAAAATTGAATAAGATCTTCATAGTCAACTATTCCAACCTCTGTCCTCAGCAATAATCTACTTCACAACCAATCATCCAGTCTGGTGGTAGATAACTCATTAACTCATCAGGTACTATTTCCCATGATAATTATTGATAGGTTCATCCTCTATTGAGCCAAAATTCACTTTCCTATAACCTCTATCAATTAATCTCATAGGGATTATGCTGAGAAAAATCTTCACATGGAAGATCATATTTGGTTTTTAAAACCAAACCTAATATCGGGTGAGTAGAGGGAAATCTACTTTCAGGCACAGGTTCATAAAAAGTAAACTAACTTTAGCAAGAGATATCATAGAGACTAGGAAAAGGAGGGAGAGAGAACATGAGCCAAAGGGTAAGGAGAAGATTAAATGCATTGAAGAGGGGAGAGGATGAGTGCAGAAAATTATGACAATGATAGCTAACTTTTGATTTATTGATAAACTGGATGCTGATTTTAATGACCTCTGAAGATCTGTTAAAGCTTCTTTAGAAATGGGACAAATGATTGTATACATGGAATACAAACTCCAGTAAATTCATTTCACTTCAGTTGGCTGCCTGACAGAATTGTTACAGAATCATAAAGTTATTAAACAGTATGCATTTCATAAGGAGGCATATTGATAAACTGGAATATTCCTATGGAAGAGATTCATAAGAATGATGAGGTGACTAAAGATAATGAATTACAAGGATCAGTTTAAGAATATTATATTATTAGCCCAGAGAAGAAGCAACTGAAACTGACCATGACAGTTGTTTCACATATTTGAATGGTTGCCACACAGAAGAGTGACAAAATACTTTCTTTCTGTTCCTACAGAATAATTTTAGAGCACAGTGGTAGAAGTTATAGGACGAAAGGTTTCAATTCAAAATAAAGTGGGGCAGAAAAGGTTAACCAGTGGAACTATCCACAATTAGAATGCTCTGCCTCATGAGATAATTAGTTCCCCATCCCTGGAAGTCTTCAGAAGCAGAAATTGGAAGACTGCCTGACTAAAAACAAAGTATAAAAAAGGGACTTAGTGTTTAAATAGAAGTTGTCCTAGATCACCTGTGAATTCCCTTTCAATAATTAGATACTATGAGCTTGTAGATATTTGTAACAGCAATTTAAATGGAAGGATCTTTCTTGTTCATTAATAGGCCCATATGACTTGCTTAAATCACCTGGAAGCCTGACTCACATGTGGTAGGAGGAGCTTGCTGAACAGGTGGAACAAGCAGTGTGGAGGAATTTGGTAAAAGTGGTCAGGGCAGAGGAGAAAGGATGCAGGTCAGCTGGCACAGCAAGGCTCCTGAATATTTGCTTGTGTGAAGGCCCTGGCAGGGTGAGGGAGTCTTGGGAATTCCTTTGCCCCTAGCAGTACTAATGTGTATTGGCTTCTTGGTCACTATGACAGATTTTGCTTTCTGGTTCTGGGATTTGGCTTTCTGGTGTCTGAATAAATGATTTTCTTCTGTCTTCTATATGGAGAGTCTTTTATATTTTGTAATTGAGAACTATACCAGCATATTCATAGTCCTACCACTAGTGATGCAAATATTGCCTGGTGATACTATATTTTAATCCAGTGTGTCCAAGTCAAGGCTGAGAGACAAGTGAATATCCCAAGGTCAATCAGTGACTGAACAAGGACTAAAAAATGTGTCTCCTGGTTCCTGATCTTTGGATACTCTTCACTGTGTCCATGTTTTCACAAGAATCACTATGAAACTAGGAAGATGAAAGAATTAGGAGTGGCTGGTATGTGACTAGCACAGCAGAGTCAACTCTTTGGATTGTACTTCAACTTGCCAACCAATGGATGTCACAGAATTAAATTAGCACAATAACTGGGACCAACGTCTGACAGCATACATCATTTACTGGTGAATCTATCCCCATGAGGATGGTCTTTTCAAACTGTGGGAAACTCAGGTTTCAGTCTCAAAGAGCTATAGCCTTTAACTTTAATCAGAAAATTGGAGAATGTTCAGCAGAGCAAAGCTCAACTTGAGTCAACTTCTGGATAAAGAAATCCAAGTTGCCTGAATTGCTGGGAAAGTCAGTGGACTACATTTTATTGTAACGTAGAGGTTCAGTAGACACACAACTCTCCATTTCTCCCCACCCTCATCTGGCAAATAAAAGGATCCCCAAACATTCTAACATTTAAAGACTAGAGTGGAATGCAAAATAATTCAGTCAATAAATTATTAGGCTATTAATAATCATAGAGGCAGCATGGCATAGCAGGCCGAAAGCCATTCTCAAAACCAGGAAGACCCAGCCTCAAGTCCTATCTCTGATACATTAACTGTAGGACTCTAAGCTAATCACTTAATCTTTCAATAGTCTAAGCAATTCTCTAAAAATTTAAATTGCAGTGAAGGATTCAAGACACACCGATAGTGAAAAATTTATTACCTACAGTTCTTCTACCAATGAAATCACATATCTGGTCCCTAGGATATCTATAATTCTAAGCCTCTTCAACTTCATATTTCTTTAATAATTTCTTAGAAATTCTTCAAGTTTCTTAAAAATAAAGCAGGAAAAAAACATCAGCATGTTAAACTAATATCCAAAGAAGTGATTTTAAAACAATCAGTGTGGAAGAAGTTATCTTTAGTCCTAAATGGAAAAGTCAGGAATAGGCTATAAGAATCCTGATAAACTCACAAATAGCATCAAAATTACTTCAAAACTGAAGAAATTCTGCAAATTTTTAATCTGTTTCTCCAGGTATATAACATTGTCCTTTAGCAACAGAGGTTGGATCTAAAACTATTCAGAGCAAAGACAATTTGATTAGATAGACTCACCTGAAGAAGGCAATGTTGCATTTTTTCAAGAAAATAAGTAAGCTTCAGATACCCACTCTATTAACATTTTTGATATGGACCCCACTGGCACTGTCAAGGCATAGGAGCTATTTTTAAATCCTGTGACTATAGAAGTAGGGCCCTATTTTTACCTGGGTACAAAGGTCATAATCATAGCAAGGCTAAAGAATTTGACACCTGTGCCTGGAAGTTCCTTTACATTTATCAGTGACAGTCTGAATCATAAAATTTGGAATGTAGAAGGCAATTTTGAGGTCATCTAGTTTAACTCCCACCAGCCTCTAGAATTCTTCTCTGTAGGCTCCATAACAAGTGGTCATGGGCCTCTGCCTGAACACATAACTTCAATTGGTAGTTGCCCATTTCACTCTTGCTTGGTTCTGATTGTCAGAAAGTTCTTCCCTCTACTGACCTGAATCTAATTCCACTTATGTTCCAACTACTGCTCCTATGTCAGCTCTCTGAGGAAGTGGAGAATTACTCTAGCCTCTTCCATATTAATTCAACAAATTTTTCTTGAACATTTATTGTGAATGTTAATATGGGTAAGGACGTGATGAAGTAGAAGACATAGCCCTTCTTCCAGTCATGTATTCCTTTAGATTCTTCTATTCCTAAATTTGACAGGGCAAGTCAGGCAAGTTGGTGGGGCACTGGGTTTGGAGTCAGGAAGACTCATCTTCATGAGTTCAAATCCAGTCTCAGACACTTACTAGCTATGTGAACCTGAGCAAGTCACTTAATCCTGTTTGCATCAGTCTCTCATGTGTACAATGATTTGGAGAAGGAAATGGCATATGATTCCAGTATCTTTGCCAAGAAAATCCCCAAATGGGATCATGGAGAGTGGACATGATTGGAAAACAAACAAACAAAAACAACAATTCCCAAATTCAAAGTACATGATATATTCCTATAGCATGATCTACTTTTGAGATTAATTCCTTGCCTCCTTCCTCCTCCTTATACTTCATCCAGTCATGGAGAGTTGGAGGATTGAGCAAAAGTGTATTTATCCTATTGTTACCTGTCAACTGATGATTGTTTTTATCATGATTTCTGATGGCCATGGTGGTATGAAGCTGGTGTGGCATGGTGATGGGGTATTGTAGCTTACTGTGATGGGTTGGCTATTTAGTAGGTTGTGGTGATTGTGGGTGGTGACTGATTATGTTGTGTATTGTTGGCTGGTTGCAATGATTCTATGTTTGCTTGACTGTGATTGATATTTTTAATACTTGTGTAGTTAAAATGACAAGTTAGTAATAGGACTTGACACTCACATTTTCAAATACTGTGACGCATACAATAATAGTATCTGGGAACTCAAAGGACATCAGGGGCTATACAGCCCAATCCATATGTGAAAAACAATCCCATCACAACCAACACAAGAGGTCATCTAGTCTTTTCTTATGGATATCCAGTGATAGGCAACTCACTCCCTCATGAGGAAAACCATCCATTGCTCCCAGTTCTGTGCTCTGGGGTCAATCAGAACAAGTCTAACCTTCTTTAAACTTGGCAATCATTCAAATATTTGAAGTCAGCTAAAATTCTTTCCCTGTAAAGGCTATGACATTTCCTCAGAATGATTCCTTCAGTATTACTTCCATTGATGCAAATTACAAGATCATATATGTCTTCTCATCCTGCAGATTATTTTATCCTTTTCCCCCATAAATGAATCTTCTCACTGGACTGGAGGACTTCTTTCTTTCCTATTTTGGGGGTTGCAACATATCCTGACAGTGCCATTCTTTTTTCTTTCATTCATAGATTATAGTATCATAGAATGATAGATTTTGAGTTAAGGAGACCTTAGAGAGCATTGTGTTTGACCCTTTCATGTTACAGATAAAGAAACTGAGATCAAAAGATTTTAAATGATTTGATCACGTAGGTAATAAGGGTGACAGCTCTAATCTGAATTCAGATTTTCCTAGTCTCAAGTCCAGCATTTTGTCCATTACATAATCTCATTTCACAACTGCCTGACTCTTTTAGGTCCTCATAATGCACCTCATAATGAAATTATAAACTTCTGGCTACACGTTTCAGATTGTGTATCTTTGGGGGTGGCTAGGTGGTACAGTGAATAGAGTAGACTGCTAGTCAGGAAAACTGAGTCACATCTGGTCTCAGACACTCACTATGACGCTGGGCAAGTCGGTTAATCTTGTTTGCCTCAGTTTCCTCATCTACAAAATGACCTAGAGGAGGAAATGGAAAAAAAAACAAAAACTCCAGTTTCTCTGCCAAGAAAATACCAAAATTTGAGTTGAACATGACTGAGAAGTGAACAATAGTAATCTTCAGCATTTATGTTTCTATGGCTCTATAAATAATTAGCTATTTGAATGCTTTTGAATTAGTGTCTACTACAATTCACCATTTCAAACACATACTGGTGATAATTTTAAATTTTGAAATGGGACATATTCTTTCCATTCATTATACTCTGCACCTAGGACAGTGCCCTAAATGAAGTAGGTGCTTAATAAATTATTTTTGGTTGACCAATCCACAGAGAGCAGAACTACAAACGATGGGAGGAACTTGCAGATGGATAGATTTTATTGTGTTATAAGTGATCATATCTTAATTATTTGAGCTGTCCCAAAATTGGAATAGAAGGACATAATAATGTCCTCTTTGCAGAAGATTTTCAAAGAGAAAATGGGTAGTCATTTGTCTGGGAGTTTGGAAAAGGGATTGCTGATCATAGATAATTTAAAATAGATGGCTCCTGAGATTTCTTTTAACTTGGATATTTGATATTTCTAAGAAAATAAATCCCAAGAATCTAGGGAAATCAGAAATTCCTGGAATTAGAAAAGATGGATATTTATGAGAAAAGGAATATTAAAAAGTGTCCTTTGTTGCATGTTTCTTTACTCTCCATCTCCACTCTGGCCCCCCAAACCCCACCTCCCACCACTCCCATGCACATACTCCTAGTTTGGGTACTTGACTGTATTGCTTACCAGCTTCTAGTACCAGCTCTGCCTATGGAATACCCTGGAGCAGAATTCTTACATAAGGGGCTCCACATATTTGCAACCTGGGAGATACATCTTTGGACCTTCAAAAATGAGAAAAGGAAACTATTGTTGAAGGGTATAGGCTAAAGCTGGCAGATTGGCATAGCTACTTTTTAACATTCACAATTGTCAGATTTTAGTGGGCAGACCAAAGCAAAGACTAGGAGGGAAAAATCTCCTAACTCTTGTTCCAAGATTAGTGAAATAGCAAAGTCAACAGTAGTAGATGATTCAGACACACTCCATGGGGTTTTCCCTTCAGTCTTGTAAGGAATAATGTCCAAATATTATTATTTTATTATTTAGAACTGTTTGCCTAAAGGGAGGCAGTATAACTTTAGGACTCTACTATACTAATTTTCACCTAATGCGAAGGTATTAACATCCTTCAATTGCTTGGACATGTGGCGTAGACCTATCCATTAGCTTTGCTCAGTGTTCAGGGAGTTTTGTATTGCAGTTCTGGCTCTGCTACTAACCAGCTATCAGATCTTTAACTGATCATATCGCTACTCCAAGTCTGAGTTTCTTTATCTTTCAAATGATGAACTTGGATTAGGTGACATCTGGTTTCTTCCAGCTCCATTGTTTTGTATTCTGTGGTCTAACATTCTATGTTTTAAGGCATCTATGGCTCTCAGATATAAATGGATTCCTGTTGGCTGCATATTTAAAAACCACAAGTTAACATTATCTACCTTGTATTATATTTTATTTATGCTGTTAAACATTTACAATTTACATTTTAATCAGTTTCCAGGCATCACACAAGAGTTGTGCAGGCCTTGGCTTAGATACCTTTGTATCTTTGTATCTACCTCTCCCTATGTTCTAACATTCTAAGTACTGAGATCTTTTCTTATTCTGATATTTTGTTTTTGTTTTATAACAAAGTGATGTCTATGTTCTTTTTCATGTGGACAATTCAGTAATCTAAAACTTCAAAGTTAAACTATTTTTTATACATTCCTTCCAGGAATTCTAAGTCATAATTAATATCTCAGGGGAGGGGCACAAATCTCTATATTGATTGTCCATTCTCAAATTCTACCATTTTGTCTTTGTAGGACACTTTGTTTTGAAAATAAATATTGCAGAATTTTTTTTTTGGCTTGTTTTTTTGCTTTTGATTTTGCTAGGATGTGGTATGTGAGTGACTATGTGTATCTGCTTCAAAAAGGAATTTCAAGTATCCTTCAACTTCTTGGACATGTGGAGTGTACAGCTCCTTGAAGCTGTCAGATAACCAGTCTCTCCCTCTAAGGTTGCTCAAGGCTGCTGCAGATGTTGAACAACAAAATTCAGCAAAGAACTTTAGGGCATCATCAGTACCATGCCCTGTTGTTCAAGACTCAAAGATGGGAGAGTGAGAATGGAAGAATCATAGAAGAAGCATTAGAGTACAGGAAAAAATAAAGAGAAAAACAGCCCTGGGCTACCTTTTACTCACACTTTCTGTGGCCTGAGTCCATCCCTCACATTGTGTTAATTAAGATGTGAGAAGACCTGATCACAAAGGACAAACAAAGACAGACATAGCCTAGACTGCTGGGGCCTCTGAGCATCATAATGTTTGTTCATTTTCCTTTCTTTCTTTTTCCCAGGTTTTCTTTTTTCTCTTTAATGAATATCTCTCACAGCTTGTTTCCTCGGAAGAAAATGACCCGCTCCCTACCTCTCCTTCTCTATAGGTGATTTGACTAGAACAAGAGAAATAATCCATGCCCTGGGCAGTTATGATGACACCAAGACTCTGGTGCCTATGTGCAAGACTTGGTGAAAAGAGTTTGCCTCAACTAAACCTTCTGGGTAGGAATGATAACTCACTCTGCTATATATATTATTCAGTACTTTAGAGCTTCTGGAGCATTACAAAACATACAACAACTCTGTGAGGTACATGAGTAAAAAAGAGATTATTATTTCCATTTTATAAATTAGGAAACTGTTTTTTACAAATGAGGAAACTGACACTCAGGGAGGTAAAAGATCACAAAAGGGATAATAACAAAGCAACAAGAAGACATGCAAAATTGATGAATTGCTTTCCACCAAAGAATTCTAGAAGGCAATTTGATTACCATTGTTCTTTTTCTGTAGTATAGGAAACTGAGATTTAGGGAGTTAGGTGATTTATTCTGATCATATAACTACTAACTGACTGACTTAGTATCCACTTCCACCACTGAGACAGTGTTTTTTCCTAAGGTCACATGGAAATTGAGGATGTGGTTAGTCAATATAAAATTTCTTACTGGCCTAGGCTCCCTGACAGGTTTTAGGATTTCCATTATATCTATTGCGGGTATTTTCACTCTCCCTCCTTCATTTAGCAACCAGCAGTTACTGTCTGGGCATAAAAGAGAGAAAAAGAAATAATCACCTATATGTCTCTACTGCTTCACTCTGAGGAAGTAATTTTATAGAATGAAGGGATTTAAAAATGGAATTTCATAGAACATATAGTATTAATCCTTTGGCTGTTGTCCTTTGGGCTCAGAGAGGACTAAAAATGACATTACTATTAGCAAATGAAGTGAAGGAGGAAGGACATCCCCATGGTTACACAAATCAAGACAAGTCAACAAGTTTTTATTAAACACTTATTATGTGCCAGGCACTATACTAAGAGCTAGTCATAGGTCATAGGTAGGAAAAAGCAGAGTGGGGATTCCATCACTGCTTCTAAGTCTTATATATATTCCACTATATCTCATAGCTCCCTTGTCCTCATTCTCTCCCCACCTTCACCATCACACAAGGGGGTCTGGCTTTAAAACCATTGAATACCTTGATATTTTTCATCTTGGGAGCTTGGGAGTGATCTTACACTTGTCCATCCAGCTTTCTAGGACTCAGTTTCCTTTAGAGGCACAAGAAGTGCTTGGACTCTAAGGCCTCTGAAGGACTAGTCACGTTTATTCCTTGGACCCTTCTGGTTAATCGTACAATGGTCATTTGGCTCACTAGGTCTCAATTTCAGGAAGATACCTGGCAGGGGGGTTTGTAATCTAATGGACTTGAGACCTTTTTACCTCTAGGTCTTTGATCACATACAGTTCCCTGAAGCTCCCTAGACCACTGTTTGTCCTATGCTCACAGTAGGGGGTCTAGCTCAAAATCTCTTGAAATCCTTGACAATTTAATCCTTGGATCTTATTAGTGATCTTACACTAAGATACCCAGCTTTCTAGGACTTAGTTTCCTTTTGAATCACATAAGGGGTTTGGCCTCTAAGGCCTCTGAAGGACTTCTCACTTTTTGTCCTTGGACATTTGTGGGTCCACATACAAATCAATTAGATACTATAGGCCTCTATAGTATCAGGCAGAGTCCATGGAGGGGCCTTTAGTGAAAATGCTTTGCATTTTCAATGCCCAAGTTCGACTTAATGACTGGCTTAGAGTGATTATCAATAGTAACATTTTCTCTTTCCATCCCAGTTTCATTTAGTTATTTTATTTTCAGGCCATTTCCTGACTACTTCTTAAAGAGGCCTACTCACTCAATGGGCATTACCTCCCTCCAAGTGAATACCTGAAAAGGCCAAGGTCCCCCACTGCATCCCAGGCCATCTCCAGTCATCCGAATGAATATCTGGTCACTGGATCCAGATGGTTCAGGAGGAGAAAGTGAGGCTGGTGACCTTGCACAGTCCTCCCTCACTTAAAGGAAAGTCCAATGCAAGTTATATCACCATTTCTCTGATGTCTTCTTCATCAATAAAGGACGAACACAGCAACAACCACATTATTCATTATACCTATAGCACTCACCTTCCTCATTAGCTAATGCTGTGAATAGAATTCTTGGCCTGAAGTTGAGAAGAGCCAAGTTCAAATCTGGCCTCAGACCTTTACTATCTGTTTGACTCTGGGCAAGTCTCTTAACCTCACTCTGCCTCATTTTCTTCATCTGTAAAATGGGTTACTAACTCACAGAGTTGTTATGAGGATCAGATGAAATATTACTCAAAAAAGAATTGCACATTGTAAATCTTGTAAGTCTTAAAACATGACATAATTGTTACTTATTAGTAGTAGTACAACCCCACAAAATAGTCAGGATTGGTATAATCTTATTCCACATGTTACAAATGTAGCTGTTGTTCAGTCGTTTTTAGTCGTGTCCTATACTTGGTGACCCCATTTTGGGGTTTTCTTGCAAAGATACTAGAGTGGTTTTCTTTTCCAGTTTATTTTACAGATGAAGAAACAGATGAGACAAATGGGGTTAAGTGACTTGCCCAGGGTCATACAGCTGGTAAGCTTCTAAGACTAGATTTGAATTTAGGTCCTCCATGCAACTAGTTTCTGAGGCCAGATTTGAATTCAGGAAGATCAGTCTTCCTGGATCTAAGCCAGGCACCCTATCCACTGAGCCACCTAGCTGCCCCCACATTATAGGGAGGGAAACTGAAAACTCAGAGTATTGATATGAGTAGCTCAGTATCATGCAGCTATAATGTGGAAGAACTGAGGATGATTGAACCAAAATCCTTTGGCTCTCCATCCAATGGCTTTTCTCCTCCAAAGCTTCTGATTGCCCCAGTTAGCAACGCTAAGCTTTGTTGAGAAAATAGAGGTGACAGATCTTTTGATGAGTGTTGGCCTGTTCCCACCAGGGAAGCCCTGGGTCCTCCAGTGTGTGCCAGTCACAGGCCAGGTTACAGCTTGAACTCTGCTGGGAGCCCTGCATTTCCTTGACATCCACGACTTTGGCGGATGCTTCACATTGATTTATGGTTGCTTCCTGCAGCATCTCCTTTCGGATTCTGCTTTTAAGTGGGAGCATGAATGATCAGGGACATTTCTATTGATGTAAAGAATCTGGCACAAGCACATCAGCTTGTAATAGCCCCAGGGTCAGTGGAGTCTTGTGGACTGTGGCTATTGACACTCCAGAGGCTCCAGTACACTTAGTCACTGCTGAGAGAACATCTCCTTCCAGGGGCGACAATGTCGACTTTGGATGAGAGACCATGGAGACTACAGCCTAGCCAGGAGCATCTGTTAGATTAATGACTTATGGACTCATACATTCAGTTAGAAGGGGACACAGAGACCATCTAGTCTGATGCCAGGAAGAATAAGCAAGTGGGTAGAAGGGTAGAAGGGGGACTGTCGATTCAAAATATCAGAATCCTCAAACACTATAAGAGGAGAAAAGACTTTACAAGAAATCTAAACCGATGCCAGAACTCGATGGGGCCAGGAGAGAGTAAATAACTTGAACAAGGTCACAGAATTAGTGGCAGAGTTGGAAATAAAAAGTAGGCCTTGCAACTGACTAGCCAGCATTATTTCTAATAAAAAATAATCTAATAAGGACCAATAAGAATAAAAATACTAACAAAAACAATACAACTAGATAAGCTTGAGTGGGGCTTTTTTGTTTGTTTTAGCATGTTTTATCTCATTTAACAATCTTATGAAATAAATACCCGGTTTTGGCATAGAAGGAAAAGGTCCGCACGCAAGATTTCTTCAGTACAAAGAACTTCTAGGGCAGAAACTCTCTTCACTTGT
This sequence comes from Bettongia penicillata ogilbyi, assembly GCA_023548195.1. NCBI lineage: Eukaryota > Metazoa > Chordata > Mammalia > Diprotodontia > Potoroidae > Bettongia > Bettongia penicillata. The sequence goes on from JAJHZJ010000426.1 coordinate 3,154,543, forward strand.
GCAGATTAGCAAAATGCAATATTTTTTAGACAGTCATTTAGTTCATGGTTCTAGGGAAAGTCAAGCGACTTACGCATGGTCAGAACCAGGACCTGAACCCATGTTTCCCTACTTCCAAGTCCTAACTTTTATCCACAGCATCCAAAGCATTGCTTTTCTACTCTCACAGGTACTACTATCCCTCTTTCCCAGTTGAGGAAAGGGAGATAGAGGGTATTTGACTTGCCTAAAGCCACACAATGGGTTTTTATAGGAAGCGCTCTTCTCTCGCCCCAAGTCTCAGCAAGGTAAAGCATATAGAGGGTTGAATCAGAAAACGGAAACAACTGAGTTCAAATGTGACCTCAGACACTTACTCTCTGCAAGTTATGTAACTTCTGTCTGCATCAATTTCCTAAACTATGAAATGGAGACAATGACAACAACTGATTCCCAGGGTTGTTGTGAGGATGAAATGAGATTTTGCAAAGTACCAAGCACAGTGCTTGATACATAGTTGGTACTTATTTCCTTTTTTCTTTCCTTCCTTCCTTCTTCTCTTCCTCTTTTCTTTCCTCCCTCCTTTCTTCCCATTCTTTATTTTTCCTCCTTTGATCCCTCCTTTCCTTCTTTCCTTTCTTTTACTCGCTCCCTACTTTCCTGTCTTCTGTCCTTCCTTTCTTCCTGTTTTTCTTCCTATTTTCCTTCCTTCCTCCTTTGCCTCCCTCGTTTTCTCTCCCCTACATGATACTACCTTTCCCCATGACAATTCATTGAAGATCAAGGAATTCTTTGTGACTGCCACTGCGTAGGCTCACCTTGAGCTTGCAATACACAAAAAAGTCTTTTCCATGAGTTATTGACAAACCATGTCACTCTCACCCTATATTTATATAACCAATTTTTTTAATCCAAAGTGAGGGACTTTGCTATAGCTGTGATGTTTGTATCCTGCTAATTATAGCTTGTCTGCTCTATTTGCAATTTAATACCCTGCTCTTGTCCCTGCCCCAAAGACCTGCTTATTCTGGTCTTAAAAGAAATGAGACATATTAAAAATGATAACAATTTATTCAATTCATAGTGTCTTCAGTACTTAAGTCAATTAAAGTCAATCAAGTTAAAAACTTTATGCTATCAATTCAACTCAAATATTATATACATATATATGTATATATCTGTATATGTACAAAACTCCTGTGTAGCTATATGTCAGACAGAACAACAGATTTAGCTACTCAAATTGCACCTGTGTAGCTATTTTTACTTGACTGCTTACATAGGTATAAGCAATGGTACTTCTAAGTATTTTTCTTACCAATAATATGATAATAATAGCTATTATATATGTATATATGTATATATATACATATTTAAAGGTATGCAAATCATTTCTTATATAATACCCCATTTTGTTCTTACTAAAACCTTGTTAGGTAGGAGCTATAATTATTCTCATTTTAAATGAGAACTGAGGCTTAGTGACTTGCCTGGATTTACACAGCTAGCAAGTATCTGAGCAAACATTTGAACTCAGGACTCCCTAACTGAAAATCCAGTCCTCTATCCATTGTGCCTTCTAGATACCAAGATACTTTCTGCAACTTTGTAAAGGTTGATAGAAAAATACTCTATGGCCAGCAGCAGTGATTCCTGGGAGAGGCTTATACAGACACACTGAAAGTTACTTGTAGAATTGTATTTTGAATACTAGAACAGAAATGGAGACCAGAGTCCAAGCCACATTTTCATCCTCAAATTATCAGAAGAATGCCAGGATGGGAAGCTCAAACATAACAGAGGTGAAGAATGCCAAGGCTGTAGGAGAGACACAGAGTAGGAGTCAGGAGTGGGGTTGAGAAGAGCCAATGCTGACAGACCTATAGCTAGGAATTCTTATGCCCAGGACAAGGATCAAATAAACATTCTTGGGCAAATGCAAATTAGTTTGAGGGTTGGGCAAGAAAAGACCACAAACCCTGAAAGAAAACAGTGCTGTAAGTGGAGGGATGATGCTGGACATTGCTCTGTGGGGTGGAGAAGATGGACTGCCCTTCCAGACCATTGCGAGAGGTTATGATGGGGGAGAGAAAACTAACATAAGCTAATGAGGAGCTCCTCTGTTGTATGGTCATCAAGGCCTATCAGTCTGCTCAACAATATATGAGCCAGTGGTTCTTGTTTTTGTTTTGTTTTGATTACCTGAAAAAGGAATACATATGTTGTCAACATAAAAAAATTTCAAAGTCCAATTTCAAAGTTGCAGTCACTCCATTCCAGGTGTAGCTTTGGCCCAAGGAATCATTGAAGAAATACAACAGGTTGTTAGGTATGTTACATGCTCTGCTTTGTCTTTCTTTTAAGGAGGTTGACATAGACCTCTCAACCCCCTCCCCTGAAAACCCTAGTTTCTCAAAGTTATATAGGTAGAAAATAGAAACTAAATATCTTCATCTGCTGTTTTGGATTCTACCAAAGTCATCTATTCCCTTTGGTGCTTTGCAAAGTGAGGGTATTACAGGGACTTTATCTTTGAATTCTTTTCCTTTTGTGAATTTGATTTAAGCTCTTCAAGGTTATGTATTTTTTATGTTTAATGGAAAATATACATTTTGATAATTTGCTTTGAGTAGCCAAACTTTCATATTGAAATCCTTCAGAAGACCTTTCCAAGATTTGTCTTTTATGAACCATGTGTTTTTTGACATGAATTGAAATACTTATGCTTTGTATTTGATAATGTAAATAATTGATATTGTTATCCTATATGCTTTAAGTGATGTGTCTCTCCACTTAAAGCTGTTCTTGAGATAGAAATATGTATTTCCCCTCTCCACCCCTTAGCCCCATTTTAGAGTCTTTGCATCTGAGAGTATTTCAAAGGAGAGAAAAAGAGAAAATGTGATAAGAGCTATGCTATTACTTGAATATTAATATTTTGTTGCAAAAAAGTATGTGAGCCAGTTTTGGGTGAGGCTCTAACTTCAACAAAATCTTTATAAGCCTGGTAGAAATTTCTCCAAGATTTAGAATCATGTTTCCTTCCTATTGTCTTTCGTGGCTTTAACCACAAGATACAGCAGAAATCCAACAGATATGGCTTAGTGTATATGAGAATTTGTGCTAAACCCATCTCATTTTTCTAGGATCAGATTTTTCAAAGAGCAAGCTGACTGCATTCAATTGAGCTTTATATATGTCATAATTTGTTCTCTGATTTATGATGAGATTGCAATATCTTTTTTAAAAAATAGATGTTTTTGGACACATTATTTTCCAGTGACTACCTGCTTCTTAAACAGTGTGCTTTCTCTTAAAACAAGGATACATAAAAACAAACCAAAATATTAGCTGTCTGTGAACACATGCTTCATCGTGCACATGGAGTACACCACCTCTTCAACAAAGCAAAGGTGAAAAGGGAGAGTATTCAAGGAATTGGGGACAATCAGGGCAAAGGTATGGAGAAGAGAATGTAGGGTTATATATGATGAAATGTAAGTAATCCTTTATTGCTATGTCATAGAATCCATAGAGAAGAATAATATGTAAGACTGGGAAAAATTAAAATGACAATTTTTATTGTTATAGCCTGATATTAGTAGCATTATTATTATTATTATTAATATTACATTACTAGCAATTATATAGTAATTGTACAGTAATACTGTAATACCAATGTGATACCCACAGCAGCCACTATGGATATGCATGTGTATTTCCAGGGTAAATTCACAAAATATAAACTCTCTTCCTCAAAGACAAAAACAAATCATTTATTTGAACACTAGAAAGCCAGATTCATCATAGTAACAAAGAAATCTATACACATTATCAGTGCAAGGAGAATGGCCAACCCCAAGCCTTCCCTCCATCAGGCCTCTCCACAAACAAGCTCCTTTAGGCAAAATCACTCCCTCTCTCACTCACTCTAGCTGCTCTACTCTATGCTCCCTACTCTATCTTTCTGCTCCACCTCACTGTCTCTTGCTGTTGCTCCCTTCCTGCTCCACCCATTCAGCAAGCTCCTTCCACCATGGGTTTCTTGTGACTCAAGCTTTGGACTGAGCCAAAGCTCAAAGCAAGTCACATAGGCCAATAAAGGGCAGGGAAGAGCTTCAGTTTCCTTTACCATTACAAGCACTTTAAGGTATGCAAATCAATTTACATACAGTGTATTGTTTGATTGAGGTAAGAAGAGGGCAAGTCATGAAAGACCTTAAATTCCACAACTGATTTTATATTTGATCCTGAAAACAACACAGAACTATTAAAGTTTGTTGAGTAGGAAGATGACATGACTACACCTGAGATTTAGGAAACTCACTTTAACAAATGAATGGAGAGCAAATTGGTGTGAGGAGAAACTTGAGGAAGTTGGACCAAGTAGAAAGTAATAGTCCAGGTGAGGTGGAAGCGGTGGAGGGGGATGTACACATATTTCATCTATATTAGTAGAGGAACAGGGTGGTGAGAGATATGAGAGAGTTTGAGAAAGTTAAAATGACATCTTCACAATAGATTGTATCCATGGAGTGAGTGTGAGTGAGGAGTTGCATGATACTGAAATTTCGCACTTGGGTGACTAGGATGATGGTGACATCCTTGATGGGAAAGTTGGGAAGAGAGAAAACTCTCTTTTGGACATGATGAATTTGAGGTATCTACATGATGTCTATAAAGCAGTTAGTAATGCATGATTGTATTTCAGTAAAGAACTAGAGCAAGACACACACACACACATATATATGTAGATATATGTGAACATATAGGTAATCTACACTGACATGATAAATTGAACCCATTCAAAATGATGAGGTTATGAAAGATCACCAAACTGAATTAATATAGAAGGAAAAGGAAAGAAAGTACAGGAAAGAAGTTTGGGAAACACAAGGTTGGTGAGTGTGACATAGATAAAAATTCAGAAAAAATCTGACAGGTAGAAGAACTAGAACAAAGCATCAGTGAGAAAGACTCTCTGTTCTTGAGATTGTAATTAATAATGTTAAAGCCTTTAGAGAGGTCAAGAAGGGTGAGGAATCATTTAAAAAAATATGATCTTAGGCAGGCCAAATAATAACTTTGGAAAGAGTTATTTCAGGAGGTTGGAGACCAGATTATAGAGGGTTTAGTAGTGAGTGAGAAGGCAGGAAGTTGAGGAACCTGGTACAGATGGCTTTCTCATGCGTTTGCACAATAAGGGACTGATAGACACAGGACAATAGCTTTTGGGAATAGTCAAATCATATGAGGGTTGTTTTTTTGGGGGGGAGGCAGGGATGGATGGGACAGAAAGGAATGTATTTGTAGTCTACAAGAGATAGGGAAAGAACAAAGATTAGATAATATAGAGGGTTGTGGAGAAAAATATACTTAAAGCCAAGGATAGAATCAGGGGTGAAAGAAGAAAGTTTGACTTTGGCAAGGATAAGATTGACCTCTTCCTCTGAGACAGGACTGAAAATAGGGGAGACATACATCACTGTGATATGAACTGAGAAGGAAAGGGGATAAGGGATCTCTTGGTGCATGTCCTCAGTTTAGTGACATCCTCAGCTAAGAGAATGAAAGTAGGGAGGACCATGGGAGGGACTGAGCAGGGCTAAGAAAGTTTAGAATACCATAGCTAGTATACTGGAATAGGAAATTGGTGAAAACTAAAAAGGTTGTCTTGCTGAAGTGAGGTTCCAGTTGAGCTTAAGTAATACAAATTTGTATTGGATTCAAAGTGATTTCATGATTGTTCCCTGTGCTATTCATCAGCATGCAAATAAAAATGAAGGGGATGGCTTTAGGAGTAAACTATGTTTGGGGTTTGGCAAATTGGGATTGATTATTGGATAATGAAGGCAAATATTTAAAGGGTAGAGGGTAAAAATTCACCAAGGAATGAAGACAGGGAAGAGAGGAGAATAAAAAAAAAAGTTTAAGAAGTTTAGTCTAGGAAAGAAATGGGGGGTGGAGGAAAGGGAGGTCATGGTGAGTTAAAATAGAGTTAGGGGTCATAAGGCATAATAAAAGAGGAAAAGATAAAGTGAAGGAATTTCAGAATTCATGAATAGGGAAGTAGAATATTTGAGATTGATGGCAGGAGGAAAAGCATGGCCATTCTTGTGTGCAGTTAAGATAGAGTGAAAGAGCAAGTCATGGTAATTGAGTAGACTGAAATACTGAAAGTTAAGGTATTTGGTGAAGCATCAATATCTATGCTAAGTTTCCCAAATAAAAGAACAGGAATTGGAATAGAAAGAAAAACTGTCCAGGCACAGAATTCATTGAGGAACAAAGCAGAATTTCCTGGTGATTTATAGATAATGTCCATCAGGATGTGCACTGATTGTTTAAGCTGGGTAGCATGAATCTCAAAGCAGACTTTGCTTAGTGATGGTGGTAGAGGACAAGTCTGGAAGCTGAAATGGACACCAAGAAATATTGTATCTTTCTCACCATGACTAATGAATCAGAAGTATGAATGAAGTCTAATCAGTGCTGGACAGAGTGGAAAGGGAAGCAATGTGGTGAGGGAGAGAGTCAAGTTTCAGTAAGTGACCCAAGATGGAAAGAGTGAGGAAGGAAAAGTGGGTGGAAATAAGTTTGTTAATTATGGAACAGGCATTCCAGTGAGCATCGCAGAAGGGACACATAGAACTAGAGTTGGATGTTGAAGTGTGGTTAAAGTTGAAGGGAATGAGAACAAGGGAGAGTTTGGTTAGGGATAGAGAATGGAGTTGGTTCTGCAGCATCTGGGGATGCACAAGTGCTGGGATGGGGAGAGTATAGAACAATGAGAATATGCTAACCACTGAACCATAAGTTCAAGAAGAATATTTGGAGATACTGGTTCATTGTGGTAGACAGGTGACAAAAACTGTTCAACATCTTCTTATAACATTCAACTGTTTGGCATGTAATGATGCTGTGTCTTGGTAGGCCAGTCTCACAGTAAGTAGGAGTAGATGGAGGTATGGTCTCAGAGTATGTGTTCAGGAAGGAGCAAGTGGTGAGGTGAGATGCTGAAGAAATGTGTGGGGAAAAGAGTATTAGTTGGATAGCTTCAGGAGTACTGAAGAAAGTTCCTAGAAAGAAGACAGAGGCCAATAGGTAAGTAGATCCAGATATGGTATAGGGCTAGAGTATGGCCCTTGGCAAGGAGAAGAAAAGGTCTGGCATATATATCGAATAATATATATACATATATATATCATATATATATACATACGTAGATACACACACACATGTGTGTGTGTATGGAGACAGAGAAAGTGAGAGGGAGGGAGAGAGACAGAAAGAGTAGGAGAGAGAGAGAGAAAGGAAGAGAGGGAGAGAGAGAGAGAGAGAGAGAGAGAGAGAGAGAGAGAGAGAGAGAGAGAAAAGGAGAAAGAGACAGAGAGGGAGAGAGATAGAAAGAGAGAGAGATTACTAGTGCTCTCTAATTATCCTAACTAATAAGGTCTGCTACTTACTAGGACTTATAAAAGCATAAAGGAATTGCCAGTTCTACGTAATGAATTCTACAGAAGGAGCAGAATTGAATGATTTACTGGGAAAAGACCAATAATGAGGCTTTAAGTCTTCTCTATCAGGGAAATATTTGTAATCTAAATCTTAAACTAAATGTCAGAATGTCCACTGCTCTCCTTACAATGATCCATCACCAGAAGTCTGGGAAATGAAAATGACTCATCATGACTCATAGTTACTATTACCAGATGGAGTAGGCAATCTAGGTTACCATTTGTGCCTTCTTAGAAAAGGAAGCCTCTCACACCTCCTCCACTGCCTATAGGCATTGTACTTAGCCCAGAGGTAAGTAAGGCACAGCTCTATGCCATTGAATTTTGATGAACATCTAGGCTGACTGGAGCATCAGGACTAATTTCCTACCAGGAAAAGTCATAGCAGAACTCTCCTCCATCTTTTATATGTGTGTGGAAATAACTAGAATACAATACAATCTGGAAAAAATGTTAGATATGGTTGAGAAACAATGACATGGTGGCTTTATCTGATCTTTTCTGTTTTCAATCTTAGTACCCTTCCTTCTATTGGAGACATTAAAGAGGTAAGAGGAGGAGGATAATATAGGTTTTTGCCCAAGTTTAGGACATAGAGTTTATGTCTAAAATTCGAGGATTTTGTTTACTATTAGATGAAGAATTATGACCATCTACACAAGATTTTTAAATAACAATAATAGCAATAGCTTTTTGTTTGTTTTCTGGTTCCCAGGTTTAGAGAGCTCATTGGTTTTCAGGGGAATATTTTGAAATATAGTGAAATTCATTCTTTCATTTACTCAGTACACATTTATTGAGAATATACTTTTCAGATATAGTAGAGTTTGGGATGTGGAGTCAGAAGATTTACATTATTGATTCTTGACAATAAAATGACATCTGATTTAGTAGAATCCTGTGTTTAAGAATCATCCATAGCCAAATATCTAACAATAATTTCTCCTGAATAAATAGCCTGCCTAAGGATTATATCCTTTAGGTCATGTTATACAAATCTTAAACTCAACCTATTCTTTTGGTGTTGTCAAGTCATTTTCAGTCACTCATGGCTCTTTGTGACCCCATTTGAGGTTTCCTTGGAAGAGATACTGGGATGGTTTGACATTTCATTCTCAAGGAAAATGAGGCAAACAGGATTAAGTGACTTGTCTAGAGTCATGCAGCCAGTAAGTGTCTGAGGCTGAATTTGAACTTATGAAGATGAATCTTCTTGACTTTAGGCCCAGCTCTCTATCTACTCTCACCTAACTGCCCCAATATAAATTCCATGAAATTTATTATCTTTTCCCCACCATCCATTCAGTCACCAAAGTTCATAATTTTAGAATCATTCTCCGAGGTAGGGGGTGAAGGGGAGGCCAGGTTGATCTCTTCTAAATGGACGCTGAAATGAGTGGGATCTCAACCCTGGCTCATTGGAACAATAACAGGAAGATGAATTCAACCACTGGTAGGTCAATAAGCCGGACAGTGTGTGTGTGTGTGTGCGTGTGTGTGTGTGTGTGTGTGTGTATGTGTGTATGCCTCAGGACATTCCAAGAGTACTGAAGCCAGCTGTCCTCTTAGAACAATAGAAGTGGATGTAGTGCAGCACACAAACAACTTCACGTCCTTCAGGAGCCCTGAAACCAGTATGGTACATATCATTGCATAGGACAGTGCACTCTTTATGGGACAACAGCAGAATGCAGTTCCAAGACAAATGATAGGTTATCCAGATTTCTGAGGTCAGGGAAATTTCTCACAATGAGTTGGAATTGTCCATGTCCTAGTAAAGGACTGAATCTACTCCCAGTCAGAGACTCTTCAAGGAAAAGGTTACAGCAATGAAAGTGAGAACAGTATTCATCTCATGGACCTCGAGAGAGTGGTACAAAGCAGAGACTGTAAAGGAGGAGCCTTGCTCCCATTGCCCTCATCCAGAATTATAGCACTAATAGCATCCACACTGCAGAAGGAGGAAATTCACAAAGTTCTAATTCAGGAGCTGAGAATAGATATACGAACCAGTAAAAAATATTATTAAATACAATGGAGAAATATTATGGATTAAGATAGGTCCAAGAGGTAAAACCAGAAGGAAAAGAAAATCTTCACTATAAGGAAAGCCTTAGAAGGGAAAGAGTACTTTGGACAAAAGGTCTTTTATTTTTTAAATGAAATTAGAACTTAAGGAGAAAAATTAAGAGAATAAATAGTTTGGAATAGAACAGGGGAACTAGGGAGCACAGTGGATAGAGTAGTGGGCCTAGAGTAAGGAAAACCTGAGTTCAACTCTAGCCTCAGACACTTACTAGCTATGTGACCCTGAGCCAGTCACTTAGCTCTGTTTGCCTCAGTTCCTTATCTATAAAATGAAGTGGAGAAGGAAATGATGAACTATTTTAGTCTTTTTGCCAAGAAAATCAAGAAGGGGTCACAAAGAGTAGGACACAACTTTAAATGACTAGCCAACAACAGAACATGGAAAATTTTACCCAAGTAGTGAACTCCCTAAAAAGTAAAATGGAGAAAACAGAATGAATAATTTTATAAAACAACAAGAAACATAAGAACAATGTCAAAATACTGAAAAATTAGGTAAATATGTAGGATATTTGTTATTAAAAAGACGCACTTGGAAAACAGGTGAGAGACAATGATGTAAGGGAAAAAGTCTTGAGACTTCCCCTTCTGAGGCTGACATGTGATCTGTGAATGAAGATTTCTATCCTTTGTCTCATTGTGTTTCCCATTTATTTATTTTTTTCCTCCTATTTTAAGTGAAAGAGGTAAGGGATGGCTATGAACTTGTGAGCTTCAAAAGATCAGGAAAGCCAGCTACCAGAGAGGTCAGGAGCAGACTCCATGCTAAATTCATTAGAAGCCAGATAATTATTAAAGTTTGGCAAATGCATTAACTTTCCTCAAATGTAGGGATGTAGGGACATTCATCTGGATCCTTGCTGAGGAAAGCCTCTGAGGGAAAATAACCAAGGCTAGCGTGGCCATGTAGAACTTGGAGAGTAGGTCTAGCTGGAAAAGAGAAACAAAAAGCCAGAACAACGCTTTTGTCATAGCATCTCAACTCCTGGCCATCAAGGGACAGAATTTTGGAAACTTGCTGGATAAGACTTTACTAGATTGTATCTATGAAGAGAAAAGTGCTTATATGACTGGGACCACATAAGACAAAATGCCAATAGCTGATACTTGACATCTCTAGGTTAAACTGAACCTTTGATGGATATAGATTGCTGAGATAATTGAGAGAATGGAAACCCTAAGACATCCTGTCAGAAAATTTAAAAGGATGGTGCCCTAGTTCAATGCAAAAAAGAAACTAAATCCTAAAGGACCTTTCCCAAGGACCTTGGATATAGGGCATGAATATATACCAATTACTGTGAAAGGGTTGCAGAATTAATCGTCAAAACTGGACCAACATGCTAACCACAAATAATTCATTTCCTTACTAGCCAGGATCCAGGACTTAGGTTCTAGGTTGCTAAGAAGGATTCGGGGCTCTCCTAGTGAAGCTAATGATCTGAAATAAAGTTAAAACTTTAACAAAGGATTAAAGAAATTCTTGGAATTGAAAAACAACAAGAACAACACATCTACTGCGTGATAGCCTGGGAAAGAACTGTTACACCCTGGACTGAAAGTACAAGCCACTGCTCCTGTTTATAAGATGAGATGCCAGAGCCATACCCTACTCTGTCTAATATTCTTCGTGTTTAGATATTGTCTTCTGGTTTGAAATAAACAAAAGGGTAGACAAGAGAATCCCTAAAAATCAAATATAGCCTAGCATTTTTAAGGGGCTAAATGAGGACAGATTGTTTTGAGACAAATAGTGAGAGAAAAAAGAGAAATGTCCCTTCAGAACCCTACTGTTTTCACTGGAGAGAATAAAGAAGGGTGAACACTAGGTCTGAGGTTGACTTTGTTCCTTTTGGTTGGTTTTAAGAGACAAAGGGAATAAACTAGGGGGAAATGTGGAAGAATAGAGAAAGAATTTATTTTTTCCCATTATAAGAAGAATATACGAAAATGCCAAAGATGGCTTGGGAACAAGGCACGGCAGGACCCTCAGTATTATCTGAAGAAAATTAAGTGTAATGAATAAACGTTAAAATGGGCCCTCTAAGATTTTGGTGAAGAAAGAATGAAATTCAAAAGGGAAACAGGTCAGGGCAGAGGGAAGGGAAGAGGTTTATGTTGGAGGGTAGAGTAGGGGAAGAAAGACACATTTTGCAAGACAAATTTCTATTTCATTGATCATAAAAGGAGAGAAAAAAAGAGGAAGAAGAATCAGAATGGATTAAGGACTGGATGAGAGAAGAGGGATAGGACAGAATTAGAACAATTGAATGACAGATTATTAGGGCTGATCACATTCTTTTTCTTATCCCCACATTCTTTTTGGTAAAAAGTAAAGTGTTTTGGACTATGAGTGGCAAATAGAGGGATAAAATATGAGGACAAAATATATAGAATAAAATTAACAATCCTAACCAAGAAGAGGAATAGAATGAACTCAACTTTCAAACGGAATTAAATAGCAGAATGCATGAAGAAAAAAATAGTTTAAATAATAATAATAATGGGGGTCAAAGAAAAAATAATAAAAACAATACAAAAAATAACAAGTCTATATACCAAATTATGAGTGGTAATCAAGGAGATCAAAATTATGTTGAAACACTTTTGACAATAAAAGAATGGAATAACAGATCAATGCATTGAATATGCAAGTAGAAAAAAAAAGCCCTAGTAAAAAACAAAACAAAATAACCAAGTACAAAAGTTTGAAATTCTGAAAATCAAAGGATAACCAAAACTGAAAACAAAAAAATATAAAAAGACAAAACTAGGAGAGCATAAAAATTAATCAAATGAGCAAACCATTGTCAAATTTGATAAAAAGAGGAAAAAACCTTATAATACTTAAAAATGTAAACATGAATTTATAATAATTTTGTTAGAAGTAAGATAATTGGGGCGGAGCCAAGATGGCGGAGTAGAAGGACGCACGCTTACGAGCTCCGAAACCAAAGCCCATGGAATTGGTGTAGAAAGAGTCCCCCATAGATTCTGGGTGAGTGCAAGGTGTGCAGAGGCAGAGTGGAGGAGATTTCCGTCCCAGGGAGCCCTCAAGACCCGTCCCCAGGGTCCGGCGCGCCCCGGAGAGTAAACCCGACCCCCAGCGCTGCCCTGGCCGAGGCCTCAGAGAAGCGGATCGGAGCAGGCTTCAGAGACGGAAGCTGAAGCAGCCGGGAAAGTCCCTCCGCCCACAGAAGCAGGTCAGTGAGAGAGGCCGGGCTGAAGGAGAGGGGAAGCAGGGCGTCCGTGACTCGGGCCCCCTCGGGAGGAAGCGGCGGCGGCAGGGACAGGGTCAGGAAGCGGCGGAGGCAGAGGCGTGGGCGGCGGCTGAGGCGGCAGCGGCCCGGGACTCAGGAATCCCCCAGCAGCAGGCAGGATCTTCATTACAGAAGATTCCCGCATAAAACCTGACGGAGCTGAGCCTGAGAGACGGCCCTGCCCCCAGCCCGCTCTGTTGCTGAAGGTTTCTGCTCGGGACCCCCAGGGGAGCTGAGATTGGGAGGCGGGCCCCCCACCCCGCCCCCACCCGCTCCATTCTTGAGAGTCGCTGCATAAAGCCCCCCGAGGGATCAGAGTCTCGGAGACAGCCCTGGCCCCGCCCCAGCACCTGAACTAAAGCTCACTGATTGACAGCCAGCAGGAGGAAAGCCCATTTAAATCTCAGAGGCCAGGCGCTGGCTGGGCGGATCCAGGCGGGGGTGGAAGGGAATCTCAGAGGTTAAGTAACAGGCTGGGAAAATGCCTAGAAAGGGGAAGAAAAATAAGACTTTAGAGAGTTTTTTCCAACAAATGCAAACGATCCCAACCTTCGGATCTGATGGGGAGGACGAGAACGTATTTTTCCCATCAGGGAAAGATGTGGAGGGCGGGGCCTCAGTACCCCAGACACCCCAGGGGGGTGTTGGGTGGGCTCAGGCCTTGGAAGAGCTTAAAAAGGATTTTGAAAAGCAAGTTAGACAGGTGGAGGAAAGACTGGGAAAAGAAATGACAAAGATGCAAGAAGAGTATGAAAAAAAGGTCAATATCTTGGTAAAGGAGACCCAAAAAAATGCTGAGGAAATTAACACCTTGAAAAATAGGCTCACTCAATTGGCAAAAGAGGTTCAAAAAGCCAATGAGGAGAAGAATGCATTCAAAAGCAAAATGAGCCAAATGGAAAAAGAGGCTCAAAAGCTCACTGAATTTAATAGTTCTCTCAAAATTAGAATGGAACAGATGGAGTCTAATGATTTTATGAGAAACCAAGAAATCACCAAACAAAACCAAAAGAACAATAAAATGGAAGAGAATGTGAAATATCTCATGGGAAAAACAACTGACCTGGAAAATAGATCAAGGAGAGACAACTTAAAAATTATGGGACTACCTGAAAGCCATGATCAAAAAAAGAGCCTAGACATCGTCTTGCATGAAATTATCAAGGAAAACTGCCCTGACATTCTAGAACCAGAGGGCAAAATAAGTATTGAAAGAATCCATCGATCACCACCTGAAAGAGATCCAAAAAGAGAAACTCCTAGGAACATTGTGGCCAAATTCCAGAACTCCCAGCTCAAGGAAAAAATCTTGCAAGCAGCCAGAAACAAACAATTCCAGTACTGTGGTAATACAATCAGGATAACCCAAGATCTAGCAGCTTCTACATTAAGGGATCGAAGGGCATGGAATAGGATATTCCAGAAGGCAAAGGAACTAGGACTCAAACCAAGAATCACCTACCCGGCTAAACTGAGTATAATATTTCAAGGGAAAATATGGTCTTTCAATGAAACAGAGGACTTTCAATCATTCTTGATGAAAAAACCAGAGCTGAAAAGAAAATTTGACTTTCAAACACAAGAATGAGAGGAAGCATGCAAAAGTAAACAGCAAGGAGAAGTATTAAGGGACTTACCAGAAATGAACTGTTTGCATTCATACATGGAAGGACAATATTTCTAACTCTTAAAACTTTTCAGTATCTGGGTGGTTGGTGGGACCACACATACACATGTACACGCATGCACACACATACACACATGCATTCACATGCAGAGACAGAGAGCACAGATTGAACTGAATAGGATGGGACCAAACCTTAAAAGGAATTAAGGTAAATGATGAGAGAGAAATGTAGTGAGAGGAAAGAGGGAGAAATGGAAGGGGGTAACTATATGTCATTTAAGAGGCAAGTAGGAGATGTTTTTAGTGGAGGGAAAAAGAGGAGAGCTGAAGAAAAAAAACAAACAAACAAACAAACAAACAAACAAAAGTTTACCCTCATCACATTTGACTAAACGAAGGAGTGAAATGCACACTCATTTTGGTATGAAACCCTATATTACAGTATAAGAAAGCGGGGGAGAAGGAGATATTGGGGGGGATGATGGAAGGGAGGGCAAAGGGAGGAGGGAGTAATTGAAAGACAACACTTGGGGAGGGACAGGATTAAAGAGAAACAATGAGGGGCAGGTGAGGAGGGATGGCAATTCAGTTAGTCTTACACAACACGACTATCAGGAAGGTCATTTGCAAAGCTACACAGATATGGCCTATAATGAATTGCCTGCCATACCAAAGGGAATGGGTGGGGAGGGAGGGATGGGGAGAATTTGGAACTCAAAGTTTTAGGAACAATTGTTTAGTATTGCTGTCGCAACTAGGAAAGAAGACATACAGTTAATGAGGAATAGAAAGCCATCTGGCCCTACAGGAGAAAAGAGAAGATAGAGACAAGGGAAGGGAGGGATGACAGAAGAGAGGACAGATTGGAGATAGGGAAAATTAGATTGCTTGGGGTATTGGGGTGGGGGGAGGGGAGAAAAGGGGAGAAAATTTGGAACCCAAAAATTTGTGAAAATGAATGTAAAATAAATAAATAAATAAATAAAAAAAAAAAAAAAAAAAAAAAAAAGAAAATGCCTGTAATGGCTCTGTCTTATGAATTTGAATCACTTCCTTATATATCTTAGACATAAGACCTTCATTAAAGAAATTTCTTGCAAAAAAAAAAAAAAAAAAAAAAAAAAGAAGTAAGATAATTTCCTGGAAATATTTTTTTTGTGATTATATGACAACAAAACAAGATAAATCTCTTCAAAATTATAAAATATTCAACAGGATAAAAATAGAAAATTTAAATAACCAAATCTCAGAAAAATAAATTGAAGAAGACTTAAATGAACTCCTAAAGGGGAAAAAAAGTAACTACAGATGATGCCAATGTGCTAGTCAATTCTATAAAAGCATAAATGTATTATTAGCACTAATTTTACATATATTATTTGAAAACTAAAAATAAGACATCCTACCAAATTCCCACCAAACTCTTTCTGTGACACATATATGATCCCAATGTCTAAATCATGAAGTAATAAAACAGAAAAAATATAGAAAATTCTGTATAATGAACATTATTATAAAATATTAAGAAAATATTAGGAAATCAAACAACCAGCATGCTTTTATGTTGTTTTATGTTATGCTCATTATGTGCTAAATTCATTGGAAACAGTAAAGATGACATGAAAAAAAAATTCAAAGCAACCATCAAGTAACCTTTGCCATCAAGGAATTTTCATTCTAATGGATTCAGTCATATATTTAAATTTTCTGCTCAATGATGCGTCCAGGATGGCTGGGTGGAGAAAAGACCCACCACAGTCATTAGTGCCCTATTTCCTTTTGTCTCCTTTGACTCCTTCCTGAGCCCTAGGTCATCCCAGAATCCTTCTGGGACCTTAGATAGTGAGATAACTTGTCAACATAAGGACCCTCTCCTTTTTTATCATTTATCCTAATTTAAGGACCTTGATAAACCATTAGTATTTCTGGGTATTTTCCTTTTTCCTACATGTTAACTTTATTTTATATGTCATCTCCCCAATTAGAAAGTAAAATTCTTAAAAGTAGATACATTCTGGATTTTTCTATTTTTATGCCCAGTGCTTAGCATGGAAGTTGGTTAAGTGTCTCGTAAGTGCTTAAGAAATGCATTTTAATTCATTCATTCTTTTGGTTTTAATTAGGAATGCATATTTACTTCAAAATTAGGAAAAGGATAAATAAATCATATGAATGAAAATAAGAAAAATCATGTTATTATATTAAAATAAAAAGAGCTTGACAAAAAACAAAATATATTTACACTAACCTATTAAAAAGCATAAGAGTACATAAATTTAATTACATTCCTTTATAAATATATCAGCATCTATTAAACCCTTAGTATGTTCTGTGCATTGTGCTAAATGTTGAGGACACAAAGATAAAAACCTAGTAACTATATAAAAACAAGAACTAGTATAATCTAAAATGAAAAAAATAAAAATCACAATTGAATTAATGAAAATTTTAAAAACCATGTGTAAAGCAAAAATATCCATTATTATTTGTTATAATTTTAAAAATTCTAGTTCAATTAATAATATTAATAACTATAATAAAGAAATTGATATAAAAGCATAGACAAATGAGAAAAAGAATTCCTTCTTAAAACACATTGAGAACTCCTGTTTTTGCATAAATTGCCTAAATTTCCCCTTTATCTACCCCCTTCCTTTTTCTAGGGTCATCTAATATAACAAAAACATTTTTTCAAAAGAAAGGAAATCATCTGTAAAATGAAAAACAAATCACCAAAATGAATGAATACATTTTTAAAAATTTGAAAATGTGCAATGTTTAACACTTATAAATCTACCACTTCTTCACACATGCACTTTCATGAGAGTATAGTTTTCTCATGTGCTTTTAGTACCATGCTTATTCTTTATAATTTTGCAACATTTATTTTTGTTTTGTGGTGGTTGTTTTTTCTATTAAACTCTTGTTATTATGATATGTATATATACTTGTATGTATATATATTATATATATGTATGTTTTCTTGACTCAGCTAAATTTATTTCATTCTAGTTCATGTAAGACTATCCAAAAGTTTTTGCATTTGCTATTTTTTTGTTTGTTTCAATACTATAATATTGCACTGAATTCTTTATCACATTTTTAAAATCATTCCCCAATAAATTGGCTCCTGCTTTGTTTCTAGCTCTTTGGTGTCATAAAAAAACATTACTATGTATATTTGGGCATACATAGGGGTTTTATTTTATCAATGACCTTCTTGGGGTATATGCATAGCAGTAGAATTTCTGGATCAAAGTATGAATTTTCATTACTTCTTGCATAATTCCAATTTGATTTCCAAAACACACGGATTCACATTTCCACCAACAATGCACTAATATACCTATTTATATACCTGTAATCTATCCAACACTGACTCTTTTTATCTTTTGTCAGCTTTGCCAATTTACTCCACTTAATATGAAATCTCAGGTTTATTTGGATTAATTTTCTGTGATTATTAGTATTTTGGAGCAATCTTTGACATGGTTATGAATCTCAAGGGCTTCTTTAATGGCAATGTAAAGGGCTTAATAAAATCTCAAGTTATGCCATAGCATAGTAATAATTAATACTATTTTATCGTGGTTTAAGATAGATCAACAGACAGAGAGATAGGTTCTCTGATAGATAGGTAATAGAAAGATAGATAATCAGTGGAAAAGATTAGTTAAAACAGGCCCAAAATAATAAAGGTAAGGAGCATAGTGTTTGATAAAGACATAGACACCAAAGACAGCAAATACTGGGCTAAACAATCTATGGCTTAATTTTCATTTGCACACTCCTTAAAATATCCTGGCCAAGGTCTCCCAGTGCATCCTGGATCATCTCCAGTCATCCTGAGAATTATCAGGTCACTGGATTCAGATGGCTCTGGAGAAGAAGTGAGGCTGCTGACCATGCACAGCCCTCCCTCACTCAAAAACAAAGTCAAGTGCATGTATTGTCATCATTTCTCTGATGGCATTGTCTTCAGCAAAGAAGGACAAACACCACCCTATGAATAGACTCAGCTCCTCCTTTCCTGTCTGTCTCCCCCTCCTCTCCTTCTCCTCTCAAAAGGACGGTAAATCTGGATGGCCAAAAAATGCCTGGTTGACTTGGGTTTTACTGGATAGTCTCCCTTTCCTCCCCTCCCCAGCTCTCCCTTCCCCTGCCTTACCCTTCCCTTCCCTTTCCTTACTTTGAGCCTACTGCACTCTGCCTCCTGCCTAAAGGTTCTCTTCTGGACCCTCCTGGCTTCAGAGTGATTATTAATAGTAACTATTGCTATTTCCCTCCCAGCCTGAGGTCTTTCTTTTCCTTGCTTCATTAAAGGGGCCCCGCCCTGGATACCTCTTAAATGGGCCTATTCAATGAATGGGTGTTACCTCACCCTAAGTGAGTACCTGCACAGACCTTCGCATAAAGGGGCCAAGGTCTCCCAGTGCATCGTGGGTCATCTCCAGTCACCCTGAAGAATATCAAGTCACTGGATTCAGATGGCTCTGGAGCAAAAGTGAGGTTGCTGACCTTGCTCAACTCTCCTTCACTCAAAACAAAGTCATGTACAAGTCATGTCATCATTTCTCTGATGGCATAGTATTCTTTGGCAATGAAGAACAAACACAACAACTTTAAAACTTCTTGGTCAAGTAAGAGCCACAGAAAAGAAATGGTCATATCAGCTGCCTACATTCACAGTTAATATGTGGTGGAGCTGGGAATTGATTGAATTTTGTCTTTTTAATGTACCAAATAAGATGTAATGGAAGAACATTAGAGTTATAATTAAGAGAGTGGAATTCCAATTCTGGTTAATAAACTATCTCTTTGACTTGGGTCAAGTAGCTTAGTTATTTGGAGTTGGAGTTCTCTCATCAGTAAAATCACTGAAATCTCATCACTAAAATATAGTGATGGATTCAATCAAAGGGCTGAACTTGAGGACATTGAGGGCCACTTGTGACCTGAAGGATCCCCACACATCGATCATCCTGTTCAATGACCCCTTTAATTTGCAATTTTATGACCTCTAATGATCTTTTTAGTCATAAAACTCCATAATTCTAATTGTGGAGGAGATCAAAAAAAGTAGAGGAAATGATTAGAGTAAGTGGGGATAATTCATACTTAATGGCTATGGGCAATTACTAAGGGCAGCTAGGTGGTGAGAGAGAGTGCTGGGCTTGGAGTCAGAAAGACTCATCTTTATGAGTTCAAATTCACCTTGAAATGCTTACTAGCTGTGTGACCTTAAGTGAGTCACTTAGCTCTGTTTACCTCTTGGGCTGGAGAAGGAAATGGCAAATCTCTTCAGTATCTTTGCAAAGAAAACCCCAAAATGGGGTCATAAAGAGTAGGACATGACTGGGAAAAGACACAGCAACAACAGCAAGAATAACAAAAATAGCATGGCACCTCGTTGTTGTGTTAAACCCAACGAGGCACCTGGTCAGTGGATTTTAACATACAGTGGGAGCAGAGGATGCCATGTCTTGTGGCCAGGCAGCGTAGGCTTCATGAGCCACACAATTACAATAATTTGAGACTCTTCTATCTCAGATTTCTGAGGGCTTATGAGTGCCAACCAAACCTATTCTTTGCCTATATTATTAAAAAAAAAGTTTATTTACTTTTCCCCTCATTTCCCACTGATATTAGATTCAGAAAAACCAGGGGCTTTGAGAGTGTTTCAGAGCAGCACTGTTACAGGATTGGCTGGGCGTCTGCCAACGGAGCATGATCCCATGAAGCACTTAGACCGATTCATTTGAAGTTGGTTGACAAAACATTCTGTTCAAGAATACTACCTATGGGAAGCCTTTCCATTACTCAGTGGAAAGGAATGATTTTCATACTGATGTAGGTTAAGACCCCAGAGGATGTCTACACTGCTAATTCCTGTAAAGCAGGCAGTTACTAAAACTTCCAGGTAATGTTTTTTTTCTGTTTTCAAATTTATTTTAGACCCAAATGTCAGAACACAAATACAGACTAGAGAAAAGTGGTAAAAACATATCATAAACTTAAATATTGGAATTTAAACACAAAGTTAGAAAGAAAAAGAAACGTATATACATAGCAGAACATGAGAGGATTCAAAATATGTGACAATATATTGTCATTTAAGGAAGCCTGTGTGATAAAGAATACTTGTTGTGTGGAGAATTGTTCATCTTTTCTTTGCTGCTTTGCTAGTTTTCTTTTGTTCTCTGCTGTGTACTTTTTATTTTGTTCTTTTCTTTCCCTCCCTACACCCCCCATAGAAGGCTACAATAAAGTTTAGATAGATTTCTCTGTAGCTATACGCACACATATTTGTGCGTATATATTTATACACACACACACACACACACACACACACACACACACACATATATATATACAGATATATACTTTCCCAAATATATTCTACTCCTGATCTTTGGTTCTGTTTGTGCATATCTCTTATTTCCTACCACTCCTGTCTCCTCTCCTTTACTCCCACCCACTTCCTTGCCCTCCCGTTATTTGAGTATCCCCCTTCAAGGATCTATCCCTGTCCTCCTATTCCCATAAATCTAAACACCCTTCTATACCTCCTTTTACCTATTCCCTCCCCCTCCCCTCTAAAGATCTCTCCCTTGTCCTCTCTCCACTTCCTATGTGCCTACTATTTTATTTCTTCTGAATTTAGAAAACTTTTATTCTCCTTTAGATATATATGTGTTGTTGTCTTTTAAACCCATTCCTTATGAAAACAGGTTACCAGAACTACCAGTTCTCTTCCCTCATCTAATTCCTCTCTATCAGTTCTTTCTCTTGCACCTCATTTGTATAAAATAAATAATCTTTTAGCTGTTCCTAAATGGTTTTGCTTTTTAAATTCATATCATTCTCAAGTTTACCCCAGTATTTCTTACGAGTTATCCAATTATTAATAAGAATCTTAAATATACATTTTTTATGTATGAGGTAAAAAGTAAACAGTCTGTCCTTATGAATCCCTTAAAATTAGTCTTTGATGTGTACTTTATATTTCTCCTGGTTCTTGTATGTCAAATATTCTATTAAGTTCAGGACTTTTTTAAACAGAGTTTGAAAGTCTGAGAGTTTATCAAATGTTCATTTTTTTCATTTAGTATAATATTTGTGTGTGTTCATCCTTCGTTGCTGAAGAAGACCATGCTATTGGAGAAATAATGACATGATTTGCACTTGACTTTGTTTTGAGTGAGAGAGGGCTGTGCAGGGCAGCAGCCTCACATCTCCTCCAGAGCCATCTGAATCCAGTGACCTGATATTCCTCAGGGTTACTGGAGATGACCCAGGATGAAGCAATTGTACTTAAGTGACTTGCCCAAGGTCACACCGCTAGCGAGTATCAAGTGTCTGAGGTGAGATTTGAACTCAGGTCCTCCTGACTCCTGCACTGGTGCTCTATCCACTGCACCACATAACTGCCCCAGATAATAGTTACACTTGCAGGGTATGATATTTTCAGTCAGGGCCTGAGTTCTTTTGCTCTTGGATATATTATGTTCCACAAGCTGTGTTCTTTTAATGTCTCTGCTGCTAGACCTTGTGTGAGTCTAACTGTGGCAACACTATGTTGAAATTGTTTTAATCTTAATGCTTTTATTATTTTATCTTTGATGTGGGGGTTTTGCAATTTGACTATAATATTCCTATGAGTTTTCCTCATAGGATCTCTTTTAAGTAGTGATTGACAGATTTTTTTTCTATTTCTACTCACCCCTCCCCAGCTTGTTCTAATGCTTCGCGACGATCTTCTTTAATTATTTCTTGTATTATTGTATCAAGATTCTTTTTTAGATCATAACTTTCAATTAGTCTGATTAGTTTTACATTTTCTCTTCTTGATCTATTCTCCAAATCTACTGTTTTTTCCCCTTACTAGATGTTTCACTTTCTCTTCTGTTTTTTTCATTATTCATACTTTGCTTCATTATTTCTTTCTCTTACAATTTCAGTGGCTTCACTTTGCCCAATTCTAATTTTCAAGGTGTCATTTTTTCCCTTAAGATTTTGGGTCTCCTTTTCCAATTGGTTGACTTTGTCTTCATAACCTTCTTCTTTTTCTTATTCTTTCTTAAAAATTTTTCTTTCATCTCTCTCATTTGGTTTTTAAACTCTTTTTTTTTTTAAGATCTTCTAGGAATTCCTTTTAGGCAAGTGACTATTTCATGTTACCTTTTGGGGGTTTCTTCACTTCAGTATCCTCCTCTGAAGTTGAACCCTGGTCATCTCTATTCCCACAATACCTTTCCATGGTTGGATTCTTTTTATTTTGACTGTGCATTAATTTTTTGTAATCATCTCTAGCCCTGGGGTATAGAAAATGGTGTCTCTTGCCCCAGACCTTCAGTTCTCCCGTCTAGCTTGGAACCAAAGCCAAATCTCCAACCTCCTGTAAGTACCTGCAACCAGAGGCTTTCTGCCCCATTGCTTCTGCACTCAGCAGGCATGTGCTGGTTCCTTCTCACCCTGCTGTTCTTTATTCACAGCTAGGTCGGGCATTCCTTATCAGCAGAGGTCCCTTCTATCTTCCAGGGCTCAAACACCCAACTCCCTTCTCTATCCTAGGTAAAAGTTCCTGTGGCTGGGGCCAAGGCAGCCTCTCCAACCAACAAACCCCAGGGCTTGCTACTTGTTGTTTAAGTTAAAAGGGAACCTATCCTGGAGGAGTTTACTCTTCACAGGGACCAAACCTTTTCCTGGGATTGTTCTTCTGATCTTTTCAAATTTTCCCAGGAAGAACTTGCTTGTGGACTTATTCTTATTTATTTCTACCCACACTTTGTTTGTCCTAGGTTGCTATTTTTTTACTGTTTTGTGGGGGATTGAGAACTTGGAATTTTTGGACCTATTTCACCATCTTCCCAGAATCCTTTCTTTCCTTCTAGGTCATTTTCACCTGAACTGCTCTCTAGCCACATTCAGCTTCCTTTCTCATCAGTCTGAACAGTAGCAAATTGTATACATTTAGATGCAATATACTATCTTTTCTTTCTATCAAATAGAATTTTGTTAAATTTGGACAATTCTTCTAGCTTATAATCTTGATTACAATTTTTCAATGCTGACTCACTCTTCCAACCAGCATATTACTTAATATTTCCCTAGTTTTGTGTTATCTGCATATTTGGTAAATAAATAGCGTATGCCTATGGCGAAACACATGAATATTCACAACACTTCATATAACATCTAGTGCTGCCCACACATGGAAAATAATCCACATTATAATGTATCCAAAAGAAAAAAGGGAAAAAAAGACTTATTTGTACAAAAATATTTATAGCATCTTTTTTTGTAGTGGCTAAAAATTGAAAATTGAGAGGATGCCCATCAATTGGGAAATGGCTGAACAAGCTGTGTTATATCATTGTGATGAAATATTCTTGTGCTTTAAGAATCACAATACAAAGTATGTTATAATGTTCACCAAGACTTTGCTTAATGACATAAAGTAAGGAAGAACCTGCTACTTCCTGAGAAAACCCATCCCATTTTTCTGTAGATCTAATTATCAGTTTTGTTAGCTGTTTTTTTTTTTCTTAATCAAGCCTACATTTTTTTTCCTATGCAAGTGTCAGTCTCTAGTCTTAGTTTTGCCATATGGTGCTAAGTTGAACAAGTCACAGCATCATTTCCTATCATGCCATGTTACCTCATTATCACTTCAGAAAATAATTTTATTGGTATCTTCCATTTTTAAATTACCATCATTTCAAAATATCTTTCTTCTCACCTCTCATTATGCAAAGCTATACCTTGTATCAAACACTGTAAAAGGGGAAAGGGAAAACCAATTCAACAAAATCAGCACATTAAGACTTTAAACACACAATTTTCTATATCCATACCTAACCATCTTCTTTCCATCTTCATGTCACTATTCATATTATACTATTTATACCGTACCACCACCCCCTTTTACCCTTACAACTTCACCTTTTGCACTGGGATCTGTAATCAATTTGATGCTACCATTGCTTCTAGAAAGGGTGGGTCAATCAGCTCCCTTCTGGCTCTCCTCCCCATGATTGGATTGTGGTGTGACTTCCCAAACCAAAACACCCTTCTTTGGCTTTACTCCTGTACATGCATAGTTTCTCCCATCACAATTCAGGGCAGGAACTCACTGTTGAGTTTCTATCACTGGCACTAAGCACAATGCTTGGCACACAGTCACTATTTAAAGCATGCTTTTCACTTATTCATTTCATGAAACCACAAACCTCCACCTCCACAATGAAAAAGAGAGGTACATTTTCTCCTTCACAAAATTGGGAGATTTTTTAAAATAATTATTCTTTCCGTTTATTTTCTTATCATTGTGCATATTTTTTCCTGGTTGTTTTTACTTCTTTTTGCATCAATTTATGAGTCTTCTCACACTTCTCTGCAGTTCCTCTTACTCAAAATTTGTAATGGCACCTTAATATTTCATGATATTCACATGCCACAATTAGTATAGCCAGTACACAGTTGAATTATATCTCTTTGTTTCAATTTGTATAGCACACACACACAAAAGTAATATATAATATTATGGTATATTTGGGGCTTTGCTTTTACTGTTTACAATTTATTTGAGGGTAGATAACTACCACTGTCTTTTGTTGTCTCTTTTGAGCCATAAGTATCCTTCTGTTGATGGATTCTAAACGTAAGACCCACCATCAAATCTCTGTCACACTCAGAAGGAAGAATTTGCCTCCTTTGCTCTGACTTTAAGCTCACCAGTCTTCTGATAGCCTCTCAAATTCTCAAGTAAGAACAGGATGATCCCATAGGGGTATTTTGGTCTGCTTAGTATTTATATTAAAATAATAGATTTCTATTGTTGTATATAATCCAATCTCTTTAAGTATGATTGTCATAATCTTCTCTGTGTTCTTTCCTACAATTTAATTTCAAGACCTGTTAAACTGTAGATTAAATGCTGAACTTGATGTAACAACCCTAAGGAATGAAAAAGCCATATGGTCTCTCTGGCTTTCTTACTCCCTGAAATTCTTTCTCTTTCTTAATTGCTCTGTCTCTTTCTCAGTTTTCTCTCTTTTAATAGCTTAATCTCTCTCGCAGCATTTGTATCCACTTACACACAATTTCTCTTCCCT
The DNA here is from genome assembly GCA_023548195.1 of Bettongia penicillata ogilbyi. Lineage (NCBI taxonomy): Eukaryota > Metazoa > Chordata > Mammalia > Diprotodontia > Potoroidae > Bettongia > Bettongia penicillata. The sequence continues at coordinate 3,180,131 of JAJHZJ010000426.1, forward strand.
CTCCCTATGCTTCTTGTAGCCTGTCTTAATTGAAAAAAATTGATACCCCAAATTTAACTTATTCTTATACAATCAAAATTTATATACAGGAAAAAATACTTTTTTTAATGGGAAAAACCTGTATTTGACTTGCATATGCATATTTACATACATATATACATTTAAATCTATACAAATACACAGACATAAATTCAGACACATATAGACACTGACAATCAGATAGTCTTTCAGTTAGTTTTTAACCAATATTAAGAAGGAAGTTATGAATTATTTCTTTCAATTATTGGTTGATCATTTTCAGTAGTTATGTGTATTGAGCACATTTGAATATAATACTTAAAAGAAAAGAAGAATGAATCTGCATTGAGTCTACATTTACATGATGGAAAGTAGAATGTTGTGTTTACAGTTAGAGGACACTTCGCTTTCTTCAGCGAGAAAGGAAGAACACATTTGTTTCTTTTGGAGACTGGAGTATTTTCAATATAAGATTCTTGCTAATTGCCTACAGTCAACAAAAACACTACTAGGGAGTTGGAAGATTTATTTTTTAACTTAATTTAGTTATAGCCATAGAATTCTAGGAGATTACAAGTAGAAGAGCCCTTAGAAAACAATAATAGAAGACCTCCAAAAAAGGATATTCACAAGAGGGGTAGACAACCTACAGTCTCAAGGCCACATGTAGCCTTCTAGGTCCTTGGGTGTGGCCTTTTGAATGAGTGCAAGTTTTATAGAACAAATCCTTTGATTAAGGGTATTTGTTCTGTGAAGTTTGGAGTCAAAGGGCTGCACTTGAGGACCTGAGGGGAGGCCTATTTGGCCTTGAGGCTGCAGGTTCCCAATGCCGGGTTTAGGGCTTTATATATGTCATAAGAGGATTGGTGTAAGGAACTGGAGAAGAGAAGATTCAGGGGGAATATGATAAACTTCATGAATTTAATTAATGCCTTATTATTGAGTTTTATTTTACATTACAAATAACACAGATCACTCCTACTCTGTGAGATGTCTCTAGTAACAAAGAAAAACGACCCAGCAGATCTAACAGCAATACAGACACCTCATCTGAAAGTATATGCAGTATTCCATATTAGCATCACACAAGTTCTCTATTTATAAATATTTTTAATTAATCCTCTTTCCTTTTCATCTGGAGATGGATAATATGTTTCATCCTCAATATTTTGTAATTAATAGATGGTTAGTTTTTTGATCTTAGCCCTTACAGCTTTCAAAGTTGTTTGTCTTCACAGTGCTGTCAATGCCTACATGTTCTACTAGTTCTGTTCATTTCATTCTTCATCAGTTTATAACAGTATGTTAGACTCCCTAGGCTTCCTCATTATGCAGTGCTCACTGTGCATTATAGTAGCTTAAGTCATTGTTTAGCTGATGTGTTCTCTTTAGCCATAAATGCTAATGACACTCTTTTTAGCTAGAGAACTAATGCTCTATCATCTAGGACAGCAACCATGAGCCCAGGATGGACAGAAAATTGCATTTCTTATGCTGTTAAGTTTGGGTCCTGTTTTCTTGCATTTTTGCTGTGGCCTCTGGTTCTTTCGGCTAGAATCTGTATAATGCTGCAATTTACCTGGTGCTGAGCTGGCTGGTGTGTGCCAAGGCCAAGGTTAGGAAATCTGATTTTCCCTGGAATTACATTGAAGCTACTGGTGTGAGGTATGGGTAAGGGGTGGTCTGGGCATGAGAGCATTCCTCCTCCCCTAGGTCTGTGCTAGAGCACAGGTAGGCTCAGAGCCTGGTAAAACCCATCTGATCTGGTGTCTGCCCAATTCCCCTGTCTGTGCTAAGGCATACTTGGGCACCTGGTTTTGGTGTTTGTTGTGTCCAGTCCCCTGAGGTTCAGGTTCTTCTGCTTGTCCACTGAATTGATACATACTGGGACACTTCTGGTTATGCACTGGTCCCCTTCAGTCACATCAAGAGGGACTCTTCCAGTAGATCTCTCTAGCCTCCTGAACTGGAAGACAGTTGTTCTCCTTCTTTTGGTTCCACTACCCCAGGATTTTTCCTGGGGAAATATTATGTGGGTTTTTCAAGGTCAACAATGGGAGGGTGAGAGCACTTAGAGTTTACTCTGCTATCTTGGCTCCTAGAAGTTCAGGTAGATAACTTTCAGATATTTAATCTATTGACTGATAGTCTCAGGAGTGGCTGCAGCTCCTGCTCTCTCACTCAGTTCTGCTAGACTCTCATCCAGCACTGTTACTTCTGATTCAATTCACCTGGGGTCATTCCCTCTCTGCTATAGCAATGGTTGAGTCTGTGCTGGTGTAGCCCATGCACCCTGTACTCCCCCAGCCTTGTGTAACAGATGCTTCCTGTCAGCCTTTTGGGTTGTCCTGGGCTGGAAATATGGCACACTTTGTTTCGTAGTGGATTTTGCCACTCTAAAATTTGTGCAGATTTACTTTTTAGAGGTATCTCAAGGAGTTTATGGAAGAGCTTAGGCGAGTCTTTGCTTTCACTCCCACAATTTGATTCTTTGTCACAAGGGATAACACATTAGATAAGGAAAGAAGGAAAGATATAGTAAAGAATGGGAAGGGAGATAGAAAAAATAGCGAAAAAATTTATAAAATTGAACAGAAAAAAAAGAGAATCTAGATTCTGTTCTCCTTAAAGGTATGGACTGTATTTTGTTTTGTTTTCTCCTTTCTTTATGTTCCCAGGACGTACCACAGTGCCTGGCACATAGGACGCAGTAAAAGAAATGCTTGTTTGATGACTGAAAGACTGGAACTTCAGGGGGAAAAAAGTTTTCCTATTTTCAGTGTCTAGCATAGAGGCTTGCACACAGTTAAGTGTTTAATAAATGCTTGTTGACTTCAATTAAAAGTGCTTTGCAAACTATAAAAAAGTTGTATATGTGTATGAGCTATTGCTATTTAAGAGCCCAGGCTTGAATTGAGTTAAATTGAAAAATTTGTCATGAATCCAGAGGATGAAACTTTTATTTTTTACAGTGTGTAGTTTGGAGTGACCTACATCAAGGACACTGTTTTATCTTGACAATGAAACAAAGGGTTCCCATTAAAAGGCAAATACTTCGATTCACTCAGCTGAATAAGATTGCAGTTACATAATCTGAACTGATTAAACTTAGAGGATTAAGGGATACATATATACACATGCAGACATACATATATATATATACACACATACAGACACACAGACACACATACATATTTACAATTGCACACATACACATATATGCATATGTATATACATTCATTTATTTATCTATTTATTTACTTTTAGGGCAGCCTTGTCATAGCTTCCAGGCATTTTCACTTGCTTGGGATACCATGTCACTTCCTCCACTAAGATTATTCAGAATCTCAATGTGTTGGAGAGGTGATCCTGAGTCTCAAGGTTCTACAAGCCTGGAAAAGTTTCCGTTATAGGCCTGGCAACAATTTCTGTATCTGTCATTCTAGGGCATGTCTGCCTAAATTAATAATCTTGGCACAGTGGATGGGTAATAAACTTGGATTTAGGATGATTTGAGTTCAAATCTTGACTGAAACAATTACTAGCTTTATGAATATATAACTTGCAGTGTCCTCATTTGTAATAAAGGGATAATAATAGGTTCTACCTCATAAAGTTGTTGTGAAGATTAAGTGAGATAATACATGTAAAGCTCTTTGCAAACCCTAATGTAATAATATACCTATCTTTTTATAAAGGTAGCACATATGTGAACATATGTATGTACATGCACATGTATATATACACATGTGTACATGCACACAACCTGTATTCATGTGTGTATATGTACATGCATGTACGTGTACATACATGTAACACTATGTTGTTACTGCTGTTGTTCAGCCTTTTTAGTAGCGTTCAACTCTTTGTGGCCCCATTTGGCGTTTTCCTGGCAAAGACAATGCAATGGTTTCCCATTTCCGTCTCCAGTTTATTTTACAGATGAGAAAACTGTAGATGAAAAAACAGGGATAAGGAGCTTACCCAGGGTCAAACAGCAAGTACGTGTCTGAGGCTGGATTTGAACTCAGAAAAATTAATCTTTTCTGCCTCAGTGCTTAATCCACTGTATCATCTGACTTCCCTATTTGTGTTAGCTATTATTCATCATCACAAGGCTAGCCAATACAGACTGAGAAAAACAACTAGAATTGCAACTCATTCAAGAGTCTAAGAAGGCTTGTAAAGGTTGGGACAGGGCACTCACTCTGGCAAGATCTGGATCTCTGAGAAATTTGAAGTATAACTTTTCGTTTGTTTTTACATCTTCAACTTTCAGCATTTTGTTCTGTAACAGGAAAGGAAAAAGTGCTGATAATTTCACACAATCATAGAATCTGAGTTTCTACAGGCTCAGCCACATTAACACCTCTTCTTAATTGATCTACTGCCCTTGCAAGACTGGCTCTTAAAGTCAAGCTTATGCTAACACATTTTTAATGACTGCATGGATTGTAACATTTTCCTCTCAATTTTAGCCTCTGTGCATTATTCGTTCATTCAACATTCTTATACTGAACTCTTGCTTTTTATATGGTTCTATATAAATCAGTTTGACCTCCTGAATCTTCTGTCTCTATCAGAGACTTTCTTCTACATTAGCAGGGCTTCAGACTTTAATATAATCTTTGACTCCATTCTTTCAATTATCCACATTCATTAATTAGTCATGAAGTGTTATGAATTTGATATCTTCAATATCTCTCATAACTACTCCACAGAATCAAAATAAATTCAAATTTAGAAAGGAACTCAAAGGGCATCTAATACAATTGCTATCTGAACAAAATACCCTCCACACCATACTTTATGATGGGTCATCCAGTCCTTTCCTGAATAGCTACATAATGCCGGTGTGATTCTGGCTCCATCATCTTAGGCCAAGTTTATTCTCATGCCTTCTTGCAGGGGTTCTCTGCAATCTTATAGGAATTTAGGAAGTCTCTGGTCTTCTGCCATTCACTCAACTTCCACACCGCCCCCATTATACTCTGCCCCCTTTTGAAGGCACTGCTCTGTTTAACCATCAGATTAACTTTAGAAAGGAATATTTTCTTCAGAAGTTCTAATAAGAACAAACACGTTTTCTCCCATCACCTTGGGACCTTGTTCCCCCTAGATCATTGGGTAGAAGAGAGATATTTAATCTCATAGTTTATCTCAATTTCTATATAGTAATAGTCTCCACCAAGATCAACTCTGAAACCACATTGGTCTTGTATCCATTGCCCATCACGCCATCAATATTGGACTTGGTGCAATACTCAACCTGGATTCCTGAGCAATACTCAACCTGGATTCCTGAGCTGTTGGTTTTCTATCACTTGAGTTTTAGTTCAGGAACTCAAGTCTCTGCATTTAAAAATGAACAAAGACAAAGCAAAGCAAAACAAAACAAAAAAACATGAAATAAGACCAGAGGATCAAGTGTCTTTTTGGGGTCCACATGGCCTAAGGGGGAAGAAAGTGATGGCAGTCAGGTCCTCTCCCCTTACCACATGGTATAATTTGCAGTGAATGAAGTAACCCTTTAAATGCTAGAAAAAAGCAAACTATATTCAGTCAGCTAGTTTTAAATACACAGCTAGTTTCAGTTATACAATGAAAAAATCTGATCTCAATGGTAGGCCAACAGAGAATGTCCATTCATTAACCAATGTTCCTCTCTTTCAGAGGCAAGTTCTCACTTTCTCCCATATGAGTGACTCCATTTTAGATGGTATGGAGATAAGCCAAATCCATTATACTTATAATGAAAGGAAATCAACCAGAACCTATTCAGGTAGCATATCCCACCTTTAGATGCCACTAGATGTTAGGAATCTTTTTTTTGGGGGGGGGGGGCAGAGCCAAGAAAGGGGCTTTCACTTTGCCATAGGGTGAAAGTAGGGACTGACCTAAGCTGTTCCACAAATACTTTCAGATATCTCTAAAAAGTCAATCTGAAAAAATTCTAGAGTGGCAATTCTACTAGGAGACAAAGTGTGAAATATTTCCAGCCCAGGACAGTCCAAAAGGTCAACAGGAAGGATCTGTTACACGGAGTTGGGGGAATGCAGAACATGTGGCCTACACCAGCACAGACTCAGCCTATTGGGAACAGTCTCAGGTGGTCTGAGTCACCAGTTGTGATTCTCAAACCTCTCAGAACAAGACAGGAGTCAGGCAGAGCTGGGTGAGAGAGATGTGTGGGGTTGTGACAGAGACTGCTTCTGTGTCTGTGAGTCAACAGATTAAATGTTTGAAAGTCACCTCCTTGAACTTCCAAGAGCCAAGATGGTGGAGTAAACTTCAGTGCTCTCACCCTCCCTTGTTGACCTAAAAAACCCCAGAGAATATTGCCCAGGAAAATCTTGGAAATAGTGAGATCAGCAGAAGTGACATGGAAGTCTTTCAGCTCAGGAGGCTAGGGAGATCGAAGGGAAGGGTTCCTTTTGCTGTGGCTGAAGGTGGCCAGTGTAGGACCTGAGGTGTCCCAGAAGCCCCACCTTTATAGACCAGCAGGAGATCCTAAGCCCCAGGGGGGTGGCACTGGTAAGTGCCAAAATCAGGACCCCAGGCATGCCTTAATAAAAACAGGAATTAGGTAGACACTAGCACAGATGTGAGTTTACCAGTCACTGAGCCTGCCAATGCTCTAGAACAGACCTATGGGAGGAGGATCCAGCTCACCCATTCTCTACACTTCACACTATGAGATTCAGTATAACCCCAGAAAAACTCAGACTTCACCTGGCCTTGGCCTTGGCACACACCAATCAGCTCAGCACCAGGTAAGCTGAAGCATTATATAGCTTCTCATTGAAGGAACCAGGGGCCACAGTATATAAAACCAGTAATCAGGCCCCTAGTTCCTAGTACCAAAATACCTGGGATAGAGCCCCCTGTCCCCAGAAGCAGAGTGCCACTTTAAAACCAGGACAAAGGCAATCCCATGAGCAAGAAGCAAATCATACAAGGAAAAACCATAGAATCTTATTATGGGGAGAGAGAAGACCAAAATACAAGTTCAGAAGAGGGCAGCATTGACATCTGAAACTTCAAAATGGAATATTAACTCTTCTCAATCCCAAAAAGCATTCTTGGAAGAGTTCAAGAAGCATTTTAAAAGCCAAATTAGAGACATAGAAGAAAAAATGACCAATGATTTTTAAAATACAATTGACAAAATGAAAAAAAAAAGAATTCACCGAAGAGAATAGCTCCTTAAAAAGTAAAATCGGTCAAATGAATAAGAAAGTACAAAACCCAACTGGAGAAAATAGCTCTTTAAAGGGAACAATTGGAGAAATGGAAAAAGGAGTTACAAAAGCTAACTGATGACAACAATTGGTTAAAAATTAGAATTTGGCGAGTAGAGGTTAATGACACTATGAGGCATCAAAAACCAGTCAAAATGTAAAGAATGAAAATCAAACAAGATGTAAAGAATGAAAGAAGAGGAGAAAATATCAAAATATCATGTTGGAAAAACAACTGACCTTGAAAATACACTCAGGAGAGAAAAATCTAAGAATTATTCCTGTGTTGGAAAGTCATGATGAAAAAAAGAGCCTGGACAGTATCTTCCAAGAGTTCATCAAGGAAAACTGGGCTGAGGTCCTAGATCGAGAGGGCAAAATGCCATGGAAACAATCCACTAATCCCCCCCTGAAAGAGATCCCAAATTGAAAATGTCAAAGAATATTGTTGCCAAATTTAAGAATTATCAGGTCAAGGAGAAAATACTGCCAGGAATGATTTATGCTGATTTAAATTTTTGTCTTTGTATTATTTACACACTGTTACTAATTTTTTTTCCTTGTGGAGATGACCAGAACAAGTTAAATCACTCTTCTATATGCAAATCCTTCAAATTCTTAAAGAATACTCTCATGTCCACTTTAATTTTTCTCTTCTCTAAGAAAAATGTCCATAGCTCCTTCAATTTATCCTCATATGGAATGGAAATCAATCACCCACCCAGTCAAGAAAAATGAAGGCACTTGACTAAGTAGTCAATAACTGTCAAAACTGGTGCTGGAACCCAGGTATTTACACTCTAAAGATCATCAGATCTTTACATTAAAATATGTGCTAGGCATTGAATAAATATTTGTTAAATAAAACAATTCAATTTCATCAGTATTTATTAGCACCTCTCAGGTCTCTAACACTCTTCTAGAAATGATAAGTGGAAAAATAATAATAATTAAAAAAACCAAACTTGTGTTTATTAAATGTTCCACAGAAGTTTATTCCCCTAAATTCTCAGAGGTAGGTCATGGTCTAATCACAAAGATTATATTAGGGCTATCATTTCCATAGTCCTGAACACCATGAATCTCAAAATGCAGCTTAAAATGTCATTAGCATTCTTAACATCCATATAACACCATTGACTTATATTTAGATTGCAGTTCATTAAAACAGACCTTTTTCAGAGGAATGGCTTTACAGCCATCCCTCCCATTCTTGTACTTGTGAAATATCTTTTTTCTGAAATCAAGTGTAAGACTTCATATTTCTCTCAACTAAATTTGATATTATTGGATTTTGCCCAATGTGTTGGCCCATTAGTTATTTTGGGATCTTGTTATTTTATTTTATTTTTTTGTCCTTGTGATTCTGTGATCCTGTTTTCCACTTCCACTTCAATCACCCCATTCAAAACTGTATTATATCTCCTTTGCACTGTTGAAATCATCCCCTAACTAGTCTCCCTATTTCTAACTTCTCACTTTTCCATTCAATAACTCACTTTTTTTTTAAACACAGCTCTGTGTTTCAATTCCCTGTCCAAACATTTTCATTACCTTCCTCTTCATTTTATAGTCTCAGGTTAAATTTGATATTCCTTTGGTGGCTGGTTTTCAAAGACTCTTTATTCTGGGACTTAATTAACCATATATATTTTCTACCATCTTCCACTCTGTTACTCTTTCTTCTGGCTAAACTGGACTAATTGATATACTTCAATTAGCACCAAAGTTTTTTTTTTGTTGTTTTTTTACCTATATACCCTTATTCCCTTGTTCATGCTATTCTTTCTACTTAGAATTCCTTCTGTTCCATCTCCACCTCTCAAAAATCATAGTCACCCTTCATGGTATACCTCAAATGCCACATATTTTCTTAAGCCTTCCCTGATTTATCCCTCCCCTGAGCCTATGTAGAACTTTCCTTTCAGTTTGCCTATCCAAAAAAGTCTATTGTATTTTGCAATGGAGTTCCTGAATTATGTGTTACGATCTCCTTTAAGCTATATACTTCTTAAAAGCAAGGTTTTCTCTTCTTCAAAACTTTATAAAGACAAACAAAATCTCCCTCACCTGTGTTACCTGAGCAATGGAAGATCTTTCATCTCTGTGCTAATGAGTTTCTTTTTATGTGAAGGGAATCTTGCTAAAATGAAAAGAATTCCTGATTTGGAGTCAAAGAACTTTGAATGCATTTGGATCCTGGTTTCTACAGACTCTAGCCTATTTGACCTTGGCTATCAAACTGTAAAATGAAGGCATGGGACTCCATCACCTCTAGCATCACTTCCAGCTCTTGTTCTATGATCTAATTAAACTATCAATGACAGAACTTCAGATTCTGAAGGAAACTTGAATTCTCTAGCCTATCCCACATCTGATTAAGAATCCTGTTTAAATTATCTTTGGAGTCAAAATGGCAGAGTGATCAGTAAATTCTCTCTCCTCCTCCCCTTGTTGAACTTGAAAGAACTGTAATATATATCCCCAGAAAAATATTGGAAGAGTGGGATCAACAGAAGGGGCAAACAATCTTGTAGCATGTGAGGCTAAGAAAATCACTCAGGACAATTACTCTTGCTGTGGTAGAAGGGGACCAGAGCAGGACCAGAGCTGTCCAAGATAGCCCCACCTCAGCAAATGAGGAAGAGATCCAGAGCCTCAGGGGTTAGAGCCCCTCAACCAACAACACCAGGACCCCAGGTGTGTCTAAGAACCCTAGAGGAATTGGGAAGACACTAGGGTAGCAAAGAGTAACAACTACTGAGCTTGCCTGTGATCTAGCACAGCAAAATAGACCTTCTGTAGCCAGACCACCCTCACCCACACTTAATAATCTAGTTCCAGGGTAAATCCAGGGAAACATAAAAAGATTTCACCTGGCCTCTGCATTCTCACACCAGTCAGCTCAGTATGAGGTAAACTGCAGCACTTCAGCTTCTAACTAAAAGAACCAGAGGCCACAACACACAAAGGATCATTATCATAACTAAGAAGTAAAGCAGAAAAGAAAAGACCATAGAATCTTTTTATGGGACCAAGGACCAAAACATGAATACTAAAGAGGTCAGCATTGAGACTGTAGTCCTATCTGAAATTTCAGAAAGGATTATGAACTGGTCACAAGCACAAAGAGCATTCTTGGAAGAGCTGAAAAAGGATTTTAAAACTCAAATTAGAGAAATAGAAGAAAAACTGGCCAATGGTTTTAAAGGTATGAAAAAGGAATTCACTGAATAGAATAGCTCCTTAAAAAGGAAAATTGGACAAATGGAAAAAAGAATAAAACCTAACTGGGAAAATTGTACAAATGGAAAAAGAAGCACAAAACCTAACTGGGAAAATTGGACAAATGGAAAAGGAAGTACAAAAATTAATTGGAGAAAATAATTCCTTAAAAGGAATACTTGGACAGATAGGAAAAGAGAAGCAAAAGTTAACTGAAGAAAATAATTTGATAAAAATTAGGATTGGAAGAGTAGAAGCTAATGACTCTATGAGATATCAAAAATCAGTCAAACAAAATCTAAAGAATGAAGAGACAGAATAAAATGTAAAATATCTAATTGGAAAAATAACTGACCTGGAATATAGATCCAGGAGAGAAAATCTAAGAGTTATTGGTCTACCAGAAAATCATAATGAAAAATAGGGACTGGACAATATCTTCCAAGAAACATCAAGGAAAACTGCCCAGCAGTGCTACACCCAGAGGGCAAAATGGTCATCAAAAGAATGCACCGTTCACCTCCTGAAAGGGATCCCAAATTAAAAACAACAAGAAATATTGTTGCCAAATTCCATACCTATCAAGTGAAGGAGGAAATACTACAGGCAGCTAGAAAGAAACCATTCAAATATAGTGGAGCAATAGTCAAGATTACATAGGACCTTGCAGCTTCTACATTAAAAGATTGAAGGAATTGGAATATGATTCCTCAAGGCAAGGGAGGTAGGAAGGGAACCAAGGATCAACCACTCAGCAAAGTTCAGCATAGCATTTCAGGCAAGAAGATGGACATTCGACAAAATAAGGGAATAGAAAATTAGATCTTCAAATGCAGGTCTCAAGAGAGGCATAGAAAGGTAAACAGAGGGGAAAAAAAACAACTTGTTAGGCGAACTGCTCACATCCCTATAAGGGAAGATGATACTTGTTAATCTTGAGAAATATATATTTACTATGAAATATAAAATGACTATATATAGATAGAGGGAGTATAAAGTAAATAATGTGATGATAAAAATGATATTTAAGGGCACAAAGGGAATATAACAGGCGATGTGAAAAAGAGGAGGCAGAAAATGGTAAATTACATCACAGGAAGAGGCACAAAATTATATTACAGTAGAGGGACAGAGGGGAGGGACACGAGCATTGTTTGATATTTACTCTCATCTGATTTGGTTCAAGGAGGGAACAACAAACTTATTTAAGTACATAAGTCAAGCTAGCTGTATAGGCAGTAGGAGAGGAAGGGGGAAAGAAAAGGGAGGGGAGGCTAAAAGGGAGGCAAGAAGTAGTAAGGGTAAAGGTTAGTAAAAGGGAGGGGGCCTGAAAGAAATAAGGGAAGACTGTGGGAAGTGGTGGTCAAAAATCAAAACTCCATTATGGAGGGGAAGGGAGAAGGGAGAAATAAAAGCACAAAAGATGGGAAAGAGGATGGAGGGAAAGACACAGATAGTACTCATAACTGAATGTGAATGGGATGAACTCTCCCATATAATGGAGATGGATAGCAGAATGGATTAAAAACCATAATTCAACAATATGTTGTTTACATGAAACATTTGAAATGGGGGGACACATACAGCGTAAAGGTAAAAGGTTGGAGCAGAATATATTGTGCTTCATCTGATGTATAAAAGTGGGGTTAGCAACCCTAATCTCAGACAAAGCAAAAGCAGAAATAGATCTAATCAAAAGAGCTAAGGAAGGAAACTAAATCCTGCTAAAAGGCACCATATACAACAAAGCAATATCATTACTAACCATGTATGCTCTGAGTGGTACGTCATTCAGATTCTTAGAGGAGAAGTTAAGGGAGTTACCGGAAGAAATAGACAGCAAAACTATAATGTTGGGAGACCTCAACCTCTCCCTCTTTGAACTTGATAAATCTGACCTCAAAATAAACAAGAAAGAAGTTAAAGAGGTGAATAAAACTCTGGATAAGGTAGATATGATGAATCTCTGGAGAAAACTGAACAGAAATAGAAAGGAATATCCCTTTTTCTCAGAAGTATACGGCACAAACACAAAATTGCCCATGTAATAGGGCATAAAATCCTCACAATCCAGTGCAGAAAGGCAGAAATAGTTAATGCATCCTTCTCAGATGAAAATGCAATAAAAAGTATATGTAATAAAAGGCCACAGAAAGATAGACCAAAAATTAATTGGAAACTAAATAATCTAATCCTAAAGAATGAGTGGATTAAATAATAAATCATAGAAACAATCAACTTAATTTAAACAAACAAACTTCATTTAAGAGAATGGCAATAATGAGATAACCTACCAAATCTTATGGGATACTGCAAAAATAGTTCTTAGGGGAAGTTTTATATCTTTGAATGCCTTCATGAATAAAATAGAGAAAGAAGAGATCAGTCAATTCGTCATGCAGCTGAAAAAGCTAAAAACAGAACAATTTGAAAATTCCCAAGTAAATACCAAATTAGAAATACAGAAAACCAAAGGAGAGATTTATAAAATTGAAAGTAAGAAAACTATTATACAATAAATAAAGAGTTGCTTTTATGAAAAAACCAATAAATTTGATAAACTTTGGTGAATTTGATTAATAAAAAGAAAGAAGAAAACCAAATTACCAATATCAAAAATGAAAAGGGTGAACTCACTTCCAATGAAGAGGAAATTAAAGCAATAATTACAAATTTCTTTGCCCAACTATATGCCCATAAATTCGACAATCTAAATGCGATAATCATTTATTTATTTATTAATTTTTTAAATTTAACTTTTAACATTTATTTTCACAAAATTTTGGGTTCCAAATTTTCTCCCCATTTCTCCCCTCTCCCCACCCCAAAATGCCGAGCATTCTAAATTGCCCCTATCACCAATCTTCCCTCTCTTCTAACATCCCTCCCTTCCGTTGTCCCCATCTTCTCTTTTGTCCTGTAGGGCCAGATAACTTTCTATACCCCATTACCTCTATTTCTTTTTTCCTAGTAGCAAAAACATTACTCCACAATTGTACCTAAAACTTTGACATCCAACTTCTCTTCATCCCTTTCTTCCCACCCATTCCCTTTGGGAAGCAAGCAATTCAATATAGACCATATCTGTGTAGTTTTGTAAGTGACTTTCATAATGGTTGTGTTGTGTAGGACTAACTATATTTCCCTCCATCCTATCCTGCCTCCCATTGCTTCTATTCTCTCTTTGGATCCTGTCCCTCCCCAAGAGTGTTGACTTCATATTGCTCCCTCCTCCCACTGCCCTCCCTTCCATCACCGCCCCCCCACCCTGCATATCCCTTTCTCCCCCACTTTCCTATATTGTAAGATGGGTTTCATACCAAAATGAGTGTGCATTTTATGCCTTCCTTTAGTCGATTGTGATGAGTGTCAGCTTCATGTTTTTCTCTCACCTCCCCTCTTTTTCCCCGCACTGAGAAGTCTTTTGCTTTCCTCTTTTATGAGAGATAATTTGCCCCATTCCATTTCTCCCTTTCTCCTCCCAATATATTTCTCTCTCACCATTAATTTCATTTTTTTAAAGATATAATCCCATCTTATTCAATTCACTCTGTGCTATCTGTTGTGTGTGTGTGCATGTGCATGTGTGCATGCGTGTGTGTGTGTATGTGTGTGTGTGTGTGTGTGTGTGTGTGTATAATCCCACCAAATACTCAGATACTGAAGTTCAAGAGTTACAAATATTGTCTTTCCGAATAGGAATGTAAACAGTTCAACTTTAGTAAGTCCCTTATGACTTCTCATTGTTGTTTACTTTTTCATGCTTCTCTCATTCTTGTGTTTCAAGGTCAAATTTTCTTTTCAGTTCTGGTCTTTTCATCAAGAATACTTGAAAGTTCTTGATTTCCTTGAAAGACCAGTTTTTTCCCTGAAGTATTATACTCAGTCTTGCTGGGTAGGTGATTCCTGGTTTTAGTCCTAGTTCCCTTGACTTCTGCAATATCATATTCCACATCCTTCAATCCCTTAATGTAGAAGCTGCTAGATCTTCTGTTATCCTGATTGTATTTCTACAATACTGGATTTCTTCTTGACCAGGGAACTCTGGAATTTGGCCACAATGTTCGTAGAAGTTTCTCTTTTTGGACCTCTTTCAGGCAGTGATCAGTGGATTCTTTCAATACTTACTTTGCCCTCTGGTTCTAGAATATCAGGGCAGTTTTCTTTGATAATTTCATGAAAGATGATGTCTAGGCTCTTTTTTTGATCATGGATTTCAGGGAGTCCCATAATTTTTATATTGTCTCTGTTGGATCTATTTTCCAGGTCAGTTGTTTTTCCAATGGGATATTTCACATTATCTTCCATTTTTTCATTCTTTTGTTTTTGTTTTGTGATTTCTTGGTATCTCATAAAGTCATTAGCCTCCATCTGTTCCATTCTAATCTTGAAAGAACTATTTTCTTCAGTGAGCTTTTGGACCTACTTTTCCATTTGGCTAATTCTACTTTTGAAAGCATTCTTCTCCTCATTGGCTTTTTGAACCTCTTTTGCCGATTGAGTTGGTCTATTTTTCAAGGTGTTATTTTCTTCAGCACTTTTTTGGGTCTCCTTTAGCAAGGTGTTGACCTGCTTTTCATTCTTTTCTTGCATCTCTCTCATTTTTCTTCCCAATTTTTCCTCCACCTCTCTAACATGATTTTCAAAATCCTTTTTGAGATCTTCCATGGCCTGAGCCCACTAAATATTTATTTTGGATGTTTGGGATAGAGAAGCCTTGACTTCTATGTCTTTCCATGATGGTAAGCATTGTTTTTCCTCTTCTGAAAGGATGGGAGGAGATATCTGCTCACCAAGAAAGTAACCTTCTATGGTCTTTTTTCCCCCCTTTTTTGCACATTTTCCCAACCAGTTACTTGACTTTTGGGTCCTTTGTCAAGAGTAGGGTATACTCTGGGAATCTCTGAGATCTCAGTTCCTCCAAGGTGGCACAATCAAGCATGTACTGGTGTGGATGCAGAGAGGGATTTTTGTGCCCAGAATCTTAGCAGATACCTCTCCACAGCCACTTGGTCTCCCTTTCTGCAAGGTCAGCACTGGGGGCTGATTTTCAGATAAGCTGGATGCACAAGGCCTCCATTCAGTTTGAGACAAGGACCAACTAAGCCAGGGCCTCCACCCAGGGCTGAGGTAAGACTCAATGGCCCCAGGGGTTCTTACGCTCCAACAATGGAGCTTCCGTAGGGGGTGCTCTGCTGACTCTGTGGCTGCTGCCTGCTGCCGGAGCTATGAGAAGGCCCTTTTCCCTTCCTGGCCGATGGATAAAACCCAGTCACTGACGTTTGGTGCCCATGGGCCAAGGGATCTGAGGACCTGCTACTGAGACTGGAGATTCCGCCCCCAAGGTGTCGTCCTCCCAGAGTCTTGTTACACTGTGGCCAAGGCTAGGCTGGGCTCTGTGCTTGGCTTCAGCGTCCAGCCCAACTGATGTTTCCGTTGGCCTTTCAGGTCACCGTGTGCTGGAAATCTCCTCCACTCTGTTGTTCTCCACTTCTGTGGCTCCAAAATTTGTTGAGAGTCCCTCTCTACAGGTATTTTGTGGGCTGTGGGGGGGAACCCTGTGTAAGTGTGTCTTTCTAGTCTGCCATCTTGGCTCTGATGATTATTTAAAAAAATATATAAATTGCCTAGATTAACAGAAGAGGAAGTTGAATACTTAAATAATCCCATCTCAGAAAAAGAAATTGAACAAACCATCAATCAACTCCCTAGGAAAAAAAATTTACTAAGCCAGATGGATTTACAAGAGAATTCTATTAAATATTTAAAGAACAGTTAATTCCAATATTATGTAGACAATTTGGGAAAATTTGGGAAGAAAGAGAACTCCCAAGTTCTTTTTATGATACAAATATGGTTTTGATACCTAAATCAGGATGAGTCAAAACAGAGAAAGACAATTGTAGACCAATTTTTCTAATGAATATAGATGCAAAAATTTTAAGTAAAATTTTAGCAAAAAGAGTACAGTAACTTATTATGAGATTAATACATTAGGATCAGGTAGTATGTATACCAGGAATGCAGGGATGGTTCAGTATTGGGAAAACTATTAACATTATTGATCATATCAACAACAAAACTAACAGAAACCACATGGTTATTTCAATAGATGCAGAAAATCTTTTGACAAAATACAACATCCATTCCTATTGAAAACACTGAAGAGCGTAGGAATAAATGGAACTTTCCAGTAAATAATGAGCAGTATCTACCTAAAACCTTCAGTAAGTATTATATGCAATGAGGCTAAGCTAGTTGCATTTCCAGTAAGATCAGGGGTGAAACAAGTATGTCTATTATCACTACTATTATTAATATGGTACTAGAAATGTTAGCTGTAGCAATAAGAGAAGTAAAAGAAATTGAAGGAATTAGAATAGGCAAAGAAGAAACTAAGTTATCACTCTTTGCAGATGATATGATGTCATAGTTAGAGAATCCCAGAGAATCAAGGAAAATACTACTTGATATAATAAACAACTTTGCAAAGTTGCAGGTTACAAAGTAAACCCACACAAATCTTCTGCATTTCTTTATCTTATTAATCAAGCCCAACAGCAAAAGATAGAAAGAGAAATCCCATTTAAAGCCAGGGTTGACACTATGAAATATTTGGGAGTCTAAGTGCCAAAATAAATCCAGGGAGTATATGAACACAATTACAAAACACTTCATACAAATAAAGTCAGATCTAAGTGAGCAGAAAAACAACATTTGCTTGTGAGTACGTGGAGCCAATATAATAAAAATGACAATTCTACTTAATTTATTTATTCAGTACCATATTAATCAACCTATCAGATAATTATTTTCTAGAGCTAGAAAAAATAATATCAAAATCCATCTGGAAAACAAAAGGTCCAGAATATCAAGGGAAGTAATGAAAATAAATGCTAGGGAAGGTGGCCTAGCACTACAAGATCTCAAATTTATTATAAAGCAACAATTACCAAAGCTACTTGGTACTGGGTAGACCAATGGAATAAGTTAGGTGCTTAAGACACCTAAATAATATAAGAAATAATATAATATAATTAATATAATATAATAAATGATAATATAATAAATATAGCAATCTACTGTTTGATAAACCCAAGGACCCCAGCTTGTGGGATAAGAACTCACTGTTTGACAAAACTTACTTAGAAAACTGGATGACGGTGTGGCAGAAACTAGGCATAGACCAATGCCTGTTACCTACATGAGAATAGAGTCCAAATGGTACATGATCTAGGTATAAAGATTGATACTATAAAAAAATTAGGGGAGCATGAAATAGTGTATTTATCAGATTTATGGAGAAGGGAAGAATTTTTGACTAAACAAGAGGCAGAACACATTATGAAGAGCAAAATGGATAATTTTGGTTACATTAAATTGAAAAGTTTTTGCAAAATCAAACCCAAGGCAACCACGATCAAGAAGGAAGCAGCAAACTGGAAAAGAAATTTTGCAACTAGTGTCTGTGATAAAGGTCTCATGTCTAAAATATACAGAGAACTTAGTCAAATCTACAAGAATACAAGTCATTACCCAACTGATAAATGGCCAAAGATATGAATTGGCAGTTTTCAGAGGAAGAAATTAAAGGTATCTATAGTCAAATGAAAAAATGCTCTAAATCACTATTAGTTAGAGAGACGCAAATCAAAACAACTCTGAGGTACCACATCACACCTATCAGATTGGCTAACATGACAAAATAGGAAGATAATAAATGCTGGAGAAGATGTGGGAGGGATGGAACACTAATTCATTGTTGGTGAAGCTGTGACTGTGAGCTGATCCAACCATTCTGGAGAGCAATTTTGAACTATGCCCAAGGGCTACAAATATGTGCATATCCTTGACTCAGCAATACTGCTTCTAGGATTGTATCCCCAAGAGATCATAAAAATGGAAAAGAGTCCCACATGTACAAAAATATTTATAATAGCTCTCTTTGTGGTGGCCAAAAACTGGAAATCAAGGGGATGCCCATCAATTGGGGAATGGCTGAATAAATTGTGGTATATGAATGTAATGGAGTACTACTGTGCTCTAAGAAATGATGAACAGGAAGACTTCAGAGAGACCTGGAAAGACTTATATGAACTGATACTGAGTGAAAGGAGCAGAACCATGAGAACTTTGTACTCAGCAACAACCATAGTGTGTGAGTATTTTTTCTGGTAGACTTAGTACTTCATTGCCATGCAAGGAATTAAATAATTCCCAGTAGTCTCTTAAGGCAAAATGCCTTCCACATCCAGGGAAAGAACTATGGAATTCGATCCCAGAATGAAGCAGATCATTTTCTTTTGTATTGTGTTTTGGTTTGTTTTATGATTTCTCTCATTCATTTTAATTCTTCCATGTAACATGACTAAGGTGAAAATGTACTTAATAGGAATGTATTTAATAGGAATCTATATAAAACTGTATACCATCTTAGGAAGGTTGTGGGGAGGTAGGGGGAAAGTGGGGGAGGGAGAGAAAAAAATCTAAGATAAGTGGAAGTGATTGTAGAACACTGAAAACAAATATAGTAATAATAATAAATAAAAAATAAAAACAAGAAGATAAATATCTTTGGCAAATAGTCATCAATCCTTTGTTTAAAGACTTTCTAAGAGGGGATCCCATTAATTCCCAACCTAGCTAATTCCCCTTTAAAGAGCTCCAGTTAGAAGAATCCTTGCCTTACAGTGGGCTGAAATCCGTCTGTCTGTATCTTTGCAACCTCCACCAATCCGTCTAGCTCTGCCCTGGGAGGCCACACAGAACCTACCCACTCTGTTCCCCTCTTTGTTTCTCAGGATTTATATGCTCAAAGCACCAGAAAATGCCAGAGTGAAAAGAACCTCAGATATTCTGTTTACCAAACTGTTCTTTTGACAGATGGAGAAACAGAGGGCCAGAGAGAAGTGGGCTGGTCAGAACTACACAGCTAGTTAATGACAGTTCACAGAAGTTAATTGTCATACAAACATAAGCTAGGTCTCATATTCTCCATATAATGCAATGCTCTTTCCAGTACAGTGGATTTCTCATTTCTGTGGTTTGGAACAAGGTATTTTTCAGCAACTGCAATTTATATTTAAAACAATTTCCAATAAGTCTCTTACAAAAGAAAAAAAAGGAAAATAACTTGTTTATGGAGCACTTAATTTGTGTTCTTTAGCCAGGCTCACATTTTAGTTTATAAATAAACAGTAACTCCACTCTGTGCTTGATTAGTGAATGCCCATGGATTCTACATTGTATATTTTCAGCAAGTGGACCACATCTAATTTAGATGACTTTTAATGGCTCCTGTTTTTCTCTTAACAGCTGTTCTATGGAATGGAAATAGTGGCACCAGATCCTAGACATTTATGGAAAAGCTTGGGAGCAGGGCATATTCTCTGGTATAATTATCTCTCTCAAGGATGCCAGTATAGAACCTGAGACTTGAACCCTGTGAAATTCATTTAAACTCACAAAATCTCTTTTTTGCCCACTGATGGGGATCTATTTTTTATAGTTAACTGAGGACATTTTGCCAGAATTCCTATCCCAAGTCCCACACTAGGAATGGGTCCAAGCATGTCAGTAATTAAATGGAACAGCATGATTAGAGAAAGACTCCTCCTAGAAAAGAGAATATGGTACATGTTGTGATCTCAAAGACTAACCAGAGATTGGGCTGGCTATAGCCAGAGTTTATCAGGATACACAATTCAAAGAGCCAGGCAGTCTTCATGCCTTCTTTAGGAATTGAATGTCTAAATTTCATGGTTTTGAAACTTCCAGGACAGGAAAAAAAAGAACAGGAGAGAGATGAGAAGGTGTTATCAAAGAAGTCACATCAAAGATGTGTGAAGGATGATATTGAAGTATGGTATCATATGGTATCATAAGTGCTCAACTTTGGGGTCAATCCTCTGCTTATAGACACCTGACAGGTTAAAGAACAGCCTAACACATGAAATTTTCCTGCTGAATTCATTGTCCAGAAGAATTTAAATACAGACTTTTAGGAAAAATCATACAAGAGCATGAGATACAGAATTGCACTTTTCTATCTCCGCAACACAGAAATTTTCAATTTCTTCAGTCCTTGAACAATTAAATACCTAGAGGGAGAGGAAACAGACTGACCTTAGATTCAAGGAGAGACAAATCCTTTAGGGGTGGGTACAGGGTTTGAAGGGGAGGGACTAACTGAGCTGGGCTCAAAGGGGGAGAATGTTTATTCATTTATTTTTATTAAAATAATCATAACTTCCTATTTTAAAATAATATTTGGAAGCTTTGAAAAAAAATTGGGAGCTCATATTTAAACTGACACTATAGATATTTGCCTTACAACTCTATGACTTAGGTGATGGAAGTATTATCACCATTTTACAGATGAGCACACTGAGGTTGAGAAGGGCAAAAGAAACTTGTACATTCACTTCTTTTTATCTCAGGATACAATTGAAAAGCTTTTCTTTAACTTAGTGGACAGAAAATAATCACAGAATGCCTGAACCTGCTCTATTCTGGAGAAGGTTCCTTCCATTGCAGGTCATCACATACTTCCAGAAGCAGGCTCATTGCTACCACTGTTAAATCCCTTCCCAGTCTTACCAGCCCCACTCCACCACCACTTCCACCATTCCTGCCACAGATATTGGATTGGCAGCTGGTAGAGATGTCTTGCAAACTCATCAGCCAAACTCCCATTACAAAAGTATTAACAGTTAACTTGTAAAATGGCCAAGCTTATGGATAGTCTCTTTCTGTAGGTCCTTAGAAAAACCCTATGAGTAAGTGCTATTAGTACCCTCATTTTATGCATGAGGAAACTGAGGCAAACACAGGTTAAGTGATTTGCCTAGGGTTGCACAACTAGTGAGTACCAGGTAGAATTCAAATTCAGGTCTTGCTTTCTATCCACTGTACCATGTTGCTTACTACTTTGAAATTAAATACAATTCAATTAATTACAATTAAATGATGAGTAAGTTTAACTGGATGTGTTTAAGATAAAAGAAAATGACAAAGTTAGAAAGGAGAATATCAATTAAAGCATGTCCTCTTCTACCTTCATCTAAAATTATTGAAACAAATAGATATGTGCAGTAGCTAATTTATCAAAATAATAATGTAAAAATAATAAACTTTTATATTTTGACCTCAGTGACTCAAATTACATTAATAAAACGATATCCTATGTGGTAAAGAGATTATATCACAAGGACTCTCTGGTCAAAATTAAAATTGGTTACTGTAATTTTGCAGTAACTTATTGAGTCAGTGTTAGCCTTTGAGACTTTACCAGAAATGAGTTTCTCAAGTTAGTTATCACCTTGACACATAGAAATAAGAACCCTGAAGGAATAAGATATTGGACCATTGAGTGTTTATGGAAGAAGGGATGATGATACTGGCATGGCAGCAGTGATTCACATTTGTATGGCATTTAACAGTTTATAAAGTGTTTTCCTCATGGTGGCCTTTCAAACTAGGTATTACAACTACTATAATTTCCATTTTAGAGATGAGCAAAGTGTGACAGTGGAGTAAAGTGACTGACTCCCAGTTCCATGAAGAGTGGGCAGCTGAGTCAAGAATCATGTGACTAGATCATTCCAGTCTTGCAATTTGGAGTAGTCAAGAGGGTTAGGGGTTAATTTAAACAAGAAGGTATTGGAGGGAAAGGAGTCTAGAAAGCAGAAATGAGTATGATGTCAAAGGTAGGTTTCTTCATTTTGCTGTTTTCCCCTAAGCTGAGAGTTTGCTGTGCTATATGTTCTAAGATCTAAGTGTATGGCATAAAATTTTGTAAAATGCCTTGGGCATCCCCAAAATGGATGAAAATGTCATTGTGATTCACTAACAGAGAACATTTTAATGTTTTCATAATAAACCAGCAGTGAGTTAATTTTGTTCTCATGACAAGGGAAGGAGATAGGGATATTGTCTATTAACGTGAATTACAGTGGTCTGGGAGCCATTATTTCTGTTGGTTATATTAATAACCATTTCTAGATCCCTGGGGAGCATGGCCACTAGATAAAGCTATGAGGCATTTGCAGGATATTTTTCTTCAAGGCAGATTGATGTCATGAATGGGTCACCAGATATAGATTCAAGAGACTTGGGTGTAAGATCCTGACAGATCAACAATTAAATTCAAATATAAGGAAATATGAATTAAGTGCCCACTATTTACAAGATTGAGGACAGTGAATAAATAGCTGGCTGAATAAATGAGTGGATTTAATTACTACTTCAAGTACTAACTAGCTCACTTGATTCCACCATCCCCACTAAAACTCATCCTTTGCTGGTCCTTCCCTTACTAGCTGAAATTCTTAAAAATGCCATCTATAATTGGCTTTTTCCACTTTGATCATTCTCTTGTAAAGCCTTCATTCTGGCTTCTAAACTCATTGTTGAAATAAAAATTACCTTCTTTAAAGTCACCAGTGATCTCTGAATTGCCAATCTAATGACCATTAGCACAATGACTGGCACATATTAAGTACATAAGAATGTTTTGTTAACGAATTGACTCTACATATGACATGACTGATCTAGATAAGCATTCCTCTCAAGATTTTATGGGACCTTCTCTTCTTGTTCTCCGTATTATTATTATTATTTTGCTTGCCCACAATTTTTCACTTCCCTTTGCTGGATCTTTATTTATGTCATACAAATTAAAGGTGGATATCACCTAAAATTCCATTTCAGTCCTTCTCTTTTCCCATTTTAGTATCTCACTTGGTGATTTTGTCAAATCCCATTGGTTTAGTTATAATATCCATTCAGCTATTTCCCAATCTGTATATAAAACCCTAGCATCATTCTCCTGGGTCCTAATCCCACATTTCCAACTGTCTTTTCAACACCACAAAGTGAATGTTCCATAGACATCTCAAATTCAATAGGTCTAAAACAAAACTCATTATTTTGCCCTGAAACTCTCCTTTCATTTTACCTTCTCAGTAACATCTACATTGGACTGTTGTCACTTGCAGTTCTGGACACAATACCCTCTTCTTGATGTTTTTTGACTAATTGTCCTGAATGCCTGAAATGCTCTCCCTCCTCACCTCCACATTTTTGTTTCTCTGGCTTTCTTCACATCTCAGGATGATTCCCATCTTCTATAGGATATGCTCCTTAAACCCCCACCTTCTAGTGACTTCCCCTCTGACATTAACTTCCATCTTCTCTGTATATTTTTACGATGTGTGCCCTTATTTACGTTTCCTTTCTCATTTCAGTGAGAGCTCCTGAAAGACAGAGACTGTTTCTGCTTTCCTTTGTATGTTATTTACTTAGCATTATACTTTATATAGAATAAGGTGTCAATAAATGCTTTTGGGGGTTGATTATTGTAAGAGACCCTCAAGTTCATCTACACACTAAGCATTTTCACTTTCATTCGGTCTCTGAAAGCTACAAAAGACTAACACTTACCTTGTTCAATGATTAAGAATAATGAATAAATAAGCATATCATCTATAGACCAAATAATATAAATGAATAGTTTATAAGATATACATATACATTTACAATATTTGTGTGGTTTAAATAAAACTATTTTTAAATGTATAGTTAAAGCAATATTCTGATAAATTGGTCAATATAGGAAAATCCCAGGAGAAACATCTTCTACTAATGGAGATCAGAAACTGATCTCCAAACTATAGATATATAGTTTCTGGGGACTTAAAAAGTTAAATAGCGTCTTCATTTTCACGCAAATAGGACAAGTAAAGGGTATGGATTGAATTGTTTCTACCTATCTGCATCATTTGACAGTGCTGATGACCTTCTCCTCCTGAATATTCTTTCTTTTCTGGAATTATATAAAATCATTTTTTATTAAGATCTCCTTTATGGCCTCTCCATGGCATGGGGATTGCCCTGAGTTTTCAGAAGTTGTGCCGAAACAATGCCAACCTTTGTGCATCCTACCAGTCTATGATACTGAACTATGTGTTTTTCATCTAAGAATCAGTATAACTAAGCTTGGAGAAGCTCAATCAATGTATAATGGACAAGGGTGATTAATAAATGCCTATTGACTGTTTAATTGTTTAAACCAGAATTTATCAAATGCCTATCATGCTTCAGACACTGTGTTAGATGATGGAAATTAAAGTTTCTCGTCATCAAGAGGTTGACATTTTATCAAGTGAGACAAATGGTACATTTAATAAAACAATCTCCCAGGCTATATATCTATATGAGGAAGAAATTGGAGTAGATTGCCTTTGAGGCCCCCACTAGTGTCATAACTATAATGATGTTCATATTTATAATAATTTTAGAGAGCTTGGCTACCAGATGATGAATCTGCAACTCATAAACATTTTCTATTTAAGGTGAAAAAAAGATTAATATCTTTGTTGTTTTAAATAGCACATAATAATAATATATAGAATTTATATAGTATTTACTATGTGCCATCCTCTATGCTAAATATTTTATAATTATAATCTCCTTTGAGTCTCACAACCACCTTGGAAGATAGGTTATTATCGCTATTTTCCAGAGGAGGAAACTGAGGGCACGGTTAAATAATTTGCCTGGGGTCACACAGTGAGTATCTGAGGCAGGATTTGAATACAAGTCTTTCTAACTTCTAACTTCACATCTGTCACTCTATCCACCTGTATCACCTAATAGGCAAATACTAATAAATTCAATGCTCCCTGACATATTGAAATAAGTGCTGTTTTTGAAAAGATAGAATCCTAGGATCTATTAACAGGGCATAACCTCAATTGCCATCTAGCACTAGTTCAACCCCTTTCTAATGTTTGAATTTAATTCAACAAATGCCTCAGTGCTTTTGTTCTAAGGAACTAAAAATGAAAAAGATTCACAATTCCTATCCTCATGAACTTTATATTTTCCTAGGGGGAAAGGGAAAATAAAACATGTAGGTGAATAAGAATGACAGAAGACATAGACTAAAAAATGCTAAGAATTACGAGAGCAAAGATTTCATGGGATAATTAGCTAGACTTTTTAGCTGAGTTTGACCTCGAAGAAAGAGAAATACTTTAATATATTAAGATATGAACATTTCACCTATGGAAGTTGGTCAGTTCTAATGCTTGGAAGGAAGAGAGGACAGGACAGTAATCAGAAAACACCTAGGAGTTCTGTTTCACAGAAACAAAGAACGAATGAATGAATAAATGAATGAGAATGTCAATCTCTGAAAAAATGGATAGAGAAAGATGGTGGAAGACCTTAGGTCTTAGTTTTGTGGCTCACGTTTCCCCATTTCTTTAAGATTTAGCAAGGATTTCCTCGTTATACCCTTGTGTACAGGTCAACTGTCCATAGTTTTACTTGGATTTGACAGATAAGTTAGCAGAGACTCTAAGAGGATAAGGAACATTTGCAAAGTGTCACAGCCAGAAGGTGAACTGAGTTCTTTCTTGCTTGTGTAATTCTGCCTCTTGGGCTAAGGAAATGTTGCTTTATTTAATAGTCACTAAGTAAAATTTGATTACTAATTTAGTAATCACTAATGAAAATCTTAATTATGGTGAATGCAAAGAGGACATCGATAAAGGACATACTCTAGAGGAAGAAATAACGAAATGTCAGTTTATTAGATGTGGAGCTGAGAAGGACAGTAGATTAAAAATGACATTGCTATTTTGAATTACAGAAATGGAATTGATCATAGATACATTGACATAAACAGAAAAGTCTTGGGAACCAGCAGATTTCCGAGGAAAGATGGGAACAAATCTGCTTGAAATGCAGCTTGTTCTATTTAGCATGAAGCTTTCTTTGTGGGGATGGAGTTTAAGGGAGAAATTGGGGGATTATTTATACGTATATTCCTTACTCCTAATTCTCCTGACTTCTAGGCAGCTGAGTGGCACAGTGGATAGAGCTCTGGGCCTTGAGTTTAGATGAAGTGAATTCAAATCCAACCTTAGACACTTAATAGTTGTGTGACCCTGGCAAGTCACATAAGCTCTGTGTGTTTCAATTTCCTCAACTATAAAATGAGGATAATAAGAGCAACTACCTCACGAGGTTGTTCTTAGGATCAAATGAGATAATATTTGGAAAGCATTTAGCATAGTACCTGACACATAGTAGGTGCTATGTAAATGCTCATTCCTCTTCCCTTCTCTATTGTGCCTTTTAAGCATTCCCTTTATTTATGTATATTTATTCCTCATTAAAATGTAAGATCTTGAGGTCATGGAATGTCTTTTTTGTGCTTCTAAGTATGTTCCCTTAGCGCTTCTTACCATACTGTCTGGCACACAATAAGTGCTTAATAAATGACTGTTTACTGGACATAAACACAGATGCACACACATATTCACATATATACATGCATGATATAAATACATATATCCATTTGTATGTGTCCATATATGTCCACATAAAGAAACCTATGTTCATTTCTATGTACACAATATCTATAAATGGCAATTATGCCCCTAGTGAAGATATTTATGCCCAAAGATGGGCAATCATAGGGAGAATATGTAAAAAAGAAAGAGAAGAGCCTATCCTTGACAAGTGGCCATCTGTCTGAACCACTCCTGTTACTCACTATCTCATGATTCAGGCTCTTCTGTTGTTGTAAAGGTTCAATTCTTAGAAAATCATTCCTTACATTAAGCTGAAATCTGTCTCACTTTAACTTTTACCCATTGGAACTAGTTCTGTTTACTAAAGGACTAAGGCAAAACAATTTTCCTGGTTCAGTACAGCCAGAAAAAGTGATAAGGTTCAAGTTGAATCAGGTGCAAAGTGTCTTTAAATGCTGTTTTTCTTGCGTTAGGAACCCACAGTCATACTTTGGATTATTCCAGGTATTTCAAAGATTTTTTTTAAGTGAACTATTTAAAACAGAATCATTACAACTTCAGTGAAGCTCATGGCTAATTCTCCTTGGACAATAATCTCCTCAATGGTGTGTATGCATTTTTATAGACTGAATTTTAAAGGGTAAGGAAAATTGATTTTACCATGGAATTATATTCATTCATGCTTGGAACACCCAGTACCCTAATCTATTGAAATTATTCTCTTCTTTTGAGGACAGCTTTCGTGTTTAATCTTCCATGAAGACTTCACTTATCCTTTCCAATTTTCCTAGAGAATTTTTCTAGAACTCTGTTTTCATTATCATACTATAAATTGTCTCATTCTCATTTTTTAAGTGATTTTAAACATCTTCACCCCTGCCCCATTGCCCCTGTAAATTCCTTGAAGGCAGGAACAGTCATTTTACCATCTTAGTATTTCCACCACTGAGCACAGGGCCAGGCTGCACAGTAGGTGCTTAATAAATGTTTATTGAGCTGAATCCCACTGACTTCAATTCAGGAAGCAGTATGTGTTTGTAGACTGTGAATCTGACCCTTGGATTTATCAAGCAAGAAAACATCTTTTCCAGAATTCTGGCTGCTTCTGTGCATTTGACTGCTGGGATGTGATGAGAACTCTTTAGAGGAGGTCAACTGGTGAGCACTTCTGGGATCAATTAGTGAGACACCTAATTAGATTTGGTTAATCAGCTCCAGTCTCTGACTTGCTTATGTTTAAATGATCTCTCTTCAGTACTAGTGGCAGTAAGAGATCTCCTTACCCAGTGTGTAGAAAGAATGACTTACTTGATCCAGGGTATGAACCCATTTCTGGTTAAAAAGCCTCAAACTGAAGGAGGCTTAGGCAAACAGTTCTGCTCAGCAATGGCTCCCGCTTTGAGGTAAAGATCAAGTCAAAATTATATTTGTGAGTCTGGGCCGAAGGCAGTGGAATAAATGGAAAATATTTGGTCATATATCCTGTTCATGAAGGAGTAATTAAATAGCATTTATGGCATTTATAGAATGATAGTATATATAGCTAAAAGGTATATTACAGATGATTGACTGCATCTTCATTTTACAGATGATTAAGCTAAGACCCAGAAAGATACCTTTCCCAAGATTACAAGATAGTAAATATGGTATAGTAGAGAAGCCATTGTCTTTGGAACCAGAAGACCGAGGTCTGGTGCCCAACTATTTACTACTATTTACAACTACTTAGTTGAGTATATTTACAACTCCCTGACAAGCCATGTCATTTCTCCAAGCCTCAGTTCTGTAAAATGAGAGAATTGGATTAGATCATCTCTCAAGTTCTTCTCAGTTATAGATCTATGATTTTAAGTACAGGAGCTGATCCTTCAATTTGAATCTCAGTTCAACTCCAAGGCTCTTTCAATTAAAAATATCAATCTGTCTCATCTTTTATAAGTATTTTACAAGCATCTCAGATAATCTTATTCTGGTAAATGTTTAACAACCAGCTCTTGGGGGGGTATATACACAACACTTAAGTTTATATTATTAACATTTTCTCTATCACTTTCTTCAATTTAAATAATCAGTAAAACAATAAATCAAGCCCTGATTTGTAATGATTTCTTATTTATGAGGTGTAAATGCTCACAATGAAAACAATCTGCTGTCATATGCCAATTTGAGCTGGCTCCAGAACACATGCCTGATCTTTCTTACTAGTTCACTAGTTTGTCAATCAGCTAGTTTTTATTAAGAAGCAGTTATGTTCCAGATACTGTGCTAAGTTCTGGGGAATATAAAAAAAAGCAAAAATCCCAAAAACAACAGTCTTTGCCTTCAAGGAGATCACAATCTATTATCTGTGTCGGTTGGACAAATCACTCTTCAGGGTCTCGTTTCCTTATTTATAAATAATGGTAATTTCCTTATTTATAAATAATGATAATATGTGAAATACCTAAATGGAAGGATTATTTTGAGGATCAAATAATTTTATCAGTCATAAATTAGGAATGGCTAATTCTCCTTGGACAATGATCTCCTTAATGATGTACGTACAATTTTAGAGATTGTGAATGTCACGCTAACCTCATCCTTACTACCATTTATTTCAATTTATTTCGACTTATTTCATTTGATCTGAAGTCAACAATTATTTTTAACAATAAAGTTTTCTCGTAAGGAAAATATGTCTTGAATTGTTCCCTGCAGAGGTCCTGTGCAATTACTATTACTCCCATTTTAAAGATGAAGAAATGACTCTCCTAAGATCATAGAGAGAACCCAACCCAGAGATGAAGTCTGTGATAGTTTGTCTCCAAATCCAGTACCCCTTATACCAGCTTCTCCTGTGAGGGACTATTTTGATTCACTGAGAATCACAGAAGCCTGAGGGAGGCAGTGTAGTATGTTAGAACACATCAGAATCGGAAACATGACAAAAAATGAATGAACAAATAGATAAATAAATAAAAATCAGTGATCATAGTAATCTTAACTCTTTCCCTTCATTTCCAATGGTATTCAAGTATAGATTACCTAACTGCGTTACCCAGGACATGACATTTAAGTTTCAATTTACCACCTCAAACTAGAAGATTTTAAAATTCCATCTAGACCTAAAACTAAAATGCAATGAATGTGTAATGAGTTAGTAAGTTAAGATTTCATAGAGAAAAAAAGGAGTGACCTAAGCTTTTCTCCACTCAAATGCAAATTTATTTAAATCATTTTTTTAAAAATGACAACTGTTAGAAGAGATATTACGGTGTCTTGTTTTGCTTCCACAAAATTTATTGGGAAATAATCAGGATTTGTGGGGAAATTCATTTATTTTATTTTACCAAGACAATGACCATCGGGGCCAGGGGGGACTAGAAAGGTTAAGCTGGAAAAAACAGTTCAAACCTGAGGGGTCATATCCTGGTCCCAAGTACCCTCATAACCATTCCTACATAACCTACATAAATCTACATAATCTACATACAGAGATGTAGAGAAAATAATAAGAAGAATTTAAGGAATCTGACTCACCCTACCTCTAGCAGTAGGGACAGAACTGGGTATCCTCACTCCTGCTTCTGTATTGATGTGAGTGTTCCTAATGAGCACTTCATCCTCTATCTCACCAAAAGAGTAATAAACGCCTTCCTCTGCCCACTCTGTCCCTGAGTACTTTCAGTAAGAAGGTGTTTATTGTACCAAGGTATATATCACTTGGATCTTCCTAAGGCACACTATCAAGAAAGCAATGGGCAGTGGCAGCTCATTCCAAGTTAACTTCCTGACCGTGCCTGAGAAGTCCTGTGACCCCAAAGACATGCCAAGGGACATGTCATGTGGATCTTCCTAAGGGACTGCTTCCAGGGAAGCAACTGATAGTCTATTCTGGGCTAGTCCCCTGAACCTGCCTGGGAAGCCCTCTGATCCCCATAGCCAAGTTTCTCATAACAACTAAAATCTTTATTCTGCACATCTTATTTTAAGTGAGTAGATTTATCAATAGGGCAGAAGTGATTTTTATCTTTTTAACTTTAACAACTTGATTTTGTTATGGGGATCCTGCTTTATGGAGAGAGAAAAAACACATTTCTCATCAGCTCTTCAAGTACAATTATCTCTTTCACATACTGACCTCCTTGCAGTTCTTGCACATGGTAGGTACTCCATCTCTCCACTCCCTGGCTTTTCCCTTGCTGCCTGCAATGTTCTCCTTCCCCATCTCTACTTCCAGGCTTCTCTGGCCTCCTTTAAGTATCAGCTGAAATCCCATCTTTTATAGGAGCCTTGTCTTTATCCCCCCATCTCCCACTGCTATTGTCTTTCTTTTGAAGTTTCCTTCCTTTTATCTGATATAGATCACATTATGTATATAGCTGTTTCCATGTTGTCTTCCTGAGTAGTCTGTGTGCTTACTGAGGGCAAAAATTATGTTTTTCCTTTCTTGTTATTGCTGGCATTTATTTT
Organism: Bettongia penicillata ogilbyi; assembly: GCA_023548195.1. Lineage (NCBI taxonomy): Eukaryota > Metazoa > Chordata > Mammalia > Diprotodontia > Potoroidae > Bettongia > Bettongia penicillata. The sequence continues at coordinate 3,211,392 of JAJHZJ010000426.1, forward strand.
GTTTATTTTTTTTAAAAAATTATTTATTTAACTTTTTACATTCATTTTCACAAAATTTTGGGTTCCAAATTTTCTCCCCATTTATCCCCTCCCCCCACCCCAATACACCAAGCATTCTAATTTTCCCTATCACCAATCTGCCCTCTCTTCTATCATCCCTCCCTTCTCTTGTCCCCATCTTCTCTTTTGTCCTGTAGGGTCAGATGACTTTCTATTCCCCATTAACTGTGTTTCTTATTCCCTAGTAGCAAGAACAATACTCAACAGTTGTTCCTAAAACTTTGAGTTCCAAATTCTCCCCATCCCTTCCTCCCTACCCATTCCCTTTGGGAAGGCAGACAATTCAACATAGTCCCTGTCTGTGTAGTTTTGCAAATGACTTCAATAACAGTCATGTTATATAAGACTAACTGTATTTCCCTCCATCCTATTCTGCCCCGCATTGTTTCTATTCTATCTTTTGATCCTATCCCTCCCCAAGAGTGGTGACCTCAAATTGCTCCCTTCTTCCATTGCCCTCCCTTCCATCATCCCTCCCTCCCTGCTTATCTCCTTCTTCCCCATTTTTCTGTACTGTAAGATAGATTTTCATACCAAAATGAGTGTGCATTTTACTCCTTCCTTTAGTCGAATGTGATGAGGGTAAAATTCATGTTTTTTCTCAGCTCTCCTCTTTTTCCCTCCACTAAAAATTTCCTGCTTGCCTCTTGAATGAGAGATAATTTACCCCATTCCATTTCACCCTCTCTCCTCCCACTACATTTCTCTCCCACCATTTACCTTAATTTCTTTTAAGATATGGTCCCATCCTATTCAATTCACTCTGTGCTCTCTGTCTCTGTGTGTGCATGCATGTGTGTATGTGTGTGTGTGCTTGTGTGTGTGTATGTCTGTGTGTGGTCCCACACTACCCAGATACTGAAAAGTTTTAAGAGTTACAAATATTGTCTTTCCATGTAGGAATGTAAACAGTTCACCTTTGGTAAGTCCCTTATGACTTCCCTTTGCTGTTTACTATTTCATGATTCTTCTCATTCTTGTATTTGAAAGTCAAATTTTCTCTGGTCTTTTCATCAACAATGCTTGAAAGTCCTCTGTTTCATTTAAAGACCATATTTTCCCCTGAAGTATTATACTCAGTTTTGCTGGGTAGGTGATTCTTGGTTTGAGTCCTAGTTCCTTTTACCTCTGGAATATTCTATTCCATGCCCTTCAATTCCTTAATGTAGAATTTCCTAGATCTTGTGTTATCCTGATTTTATTTCCACAATACTGGGATTGTTTCTTTCTAGCTGCTTGCAATATTTTCTCCTTGACCTGGGAACTCTGGAATTTGGCCACAATGTTTCTCTTTTTGGATCTCTTTCAGGTGGTGATCGATGGATTCCTTCTATACTTATTTTGCCCTCTGGTTCTAGAATCTCGGGGCAGTTTTCCTTGATAATTTCATGAAAGATGATGTCTAGGCTCTTTTTTTTGATCATGGCTTTCAGGTAGTCCCATAATTTTTAAAGTGTCTCTCCTGGATCTATTTTCCAGGTCAGTTGTTTTTTCAATGAGATATTTCACATTCTCTTCCATTTTTTCATTCTTTTGGTTTTGTCTTATGATTTCTTGGTTTCTCAGAAAGTCATTTGACTCCATCTGTTCCATTCTAATCTTGAGAGAACTATTTTCTTCAATGAGCTTTTGAACCTCTTTTTCCATTTGGCTAATACTGCTTTTGAAAGCATTCTTCTCCTCATTGGTTTTTTGAACCTCTTTTGCCAATTGAGTAGGCCTATTTTTCAAGGTGTTATTTTCTTCAGCATTTTTTTGGGTCTCCTTTAGCAGAGTATTGACCCATTTTTCATGCTTTTTTTGCATCTCTCTTATTTCTCTTCCCAGTTTTTCCTCCACCTGTCTAACTTGATTTTCAAGATACTTTTTGAGCTCTTCCATGGTCTGAGCCCACCAGACTTCCACCTTGGATGTCTGGGATAGAGAGGCCCCGACCTCCACGTCTTTCTCAGATGGCAGGCATTGTACTTCGTCATCAGAAATGAAGGGGGGAAGGAACATCTCTTCCCCAATAAAGTAGCTCTCTATGGTCTTATTCTGCTTCCTTTTTCTGGGCATTTTCCCAGCCAGTTACCTGATTTCTGAGATTCCTCTCCACCCCTGCCTAGATGTGCCCAGCTAGTGCTTGGGGTCTGAGATTCAAATGCTGCTTCCCAGTCTCAGGGCTATCCTTGGCAGGAGCGGCTGCTATTCAATGTGAGCTTAAGTTCTGGTGCTCAGGTGGGGACAGGGCCACCTCCCAGGCCAGGGCAGCGCTGGGGTGGACTCCACTTTCTGGGGCGTGACGGACCCTGGGGACGGCTATCCAGGGCTCTCTGGAACGGAAATCTCTTCCATTGTGTTTCTGTGTGCCTTGCAGTGATCCAGAATTTGTGGGAAGTTCTTCTTACAGGAAATTTATGGGATGTGGATTCGGAGCTAGCATATGTGAGTCTTTCTACTCTGCCATCTTGGCTCCTCTCCCCTCAACCTTATTTCTGGCATTTAGCACAATGCCTGATACATAGTAAGTGCCTAATAAATGCTTGATAGCTTTGCTTCAATGATAATAATGTCCTCCACTAATTAAGACAACTACTTTGATACTTCAATGATCCATACTTTCCTTGATGCGAGGTAGCTATTAACTAACACGAACCACAACCCTTCTAGCATTTGGAACGTAACATTTGGTGATTGCTGGGGAACACCCCTCAAATTATCATTTTTTGACTAATCTGGTAATGGACATCTCTATACTTAGACTGTTCTTGTTATTATTATTATTGGAAAGAAGCATATAATCCAATGCTGGGCTAGAAGTGAATCTTTTGGTTAGGAACTGACAGAAGTCATACTCTATAGGATTACTAATACCAAGATGAGCCATCAGAATAGGACTTTATTCAAAGACCAAAACAAACAAAACAAAAATCCAACAAAATAAAAACTTTATTTGCTAGTCACTGAACCACTTATTTAAACAGAATTTAATATACCAAAATCATAGAATATCACAGGCCCACTCACTCTCACAGTACTCCAGTCATACCCTCAGATTCCTTGCCCTACTGCTACCTGGTGATATATTTTTTCCCCATGAGGAAATATAGAAGCTCAATAATATAGTTGTCGTGTTTGATACCTCAAGCTCAACATTTCCAAATGTGCTCTGATTTCCCTAAAGTCACTTCACCTTGGAAGAAAACAAAGAGAAGGGAGGGAAGGGAAGGAAAACAGAATGCCTTTGTTCAGATAAAAGCTTTAGTACTTTCCAACAGTCCTACCTGCCTAGAATCCTAGCTTGATCTGGGTAGATGTTTGAAGTAGTTGCACAAGAGACAGAATGCTGTAGTTGCAGAACACTAGCCTGCTGTTTTGGAGATGCTGACTGTAGTTCTTGGTCTTTCACGAACTCCCTGTATGATCTCTGAAATGTCCCTTCCCACATCTGACACTTAATATTGTCATCTTTAAATGCGATGTTTGGACTAAGTTCCCTTCTGGTCCTAACTTTTTGTTCTGTATTTAATATTCTGCATCCTAAGATTCCTTCCATGTCTGTTGGTCTAAATAGTCTAAAAGAGACTAAGTAAGGTCTTTTCTAGCTCTCACACATAATATTCTAAGGATCTCTCCTAACTCTGAATTTCCATGAAGCTAAATTTGATAATCATTTCTAGTCGTCCCTTTTCTCAGACTTATATTCAGTCCCTTCCTTTTATATTATATATAATAATACACTACAAAACAATCTCTTCTATGGTACTTGAGTCTATCTACCATGTCATTCTTCACAGTTTTCTCTGTGCCACATTGTAAATATAATGATATATCACATGATATCACAGGATAACTTTATATGTTATGATTTATGAATAATTTCTTACATTTCCATGAAGATGTTTAGAACTTTATGTTTTATCAAGTGCTTTTCTCATAAACATCCTGTACAGTATCTAGGACAGAGATAATATCCCCATTTTACACAGGAGGAAACTGAGGCTCTTCAAGGGGCAATGACCCAGAATCATGGACTCATAACCAAGAATATACTTCCACAAAGAAGATGGGCAAAATCATGTCACTGCAGAACTTACTTTCAAATTTTGAAACAAAGTAACTCTTAATGCTCATTGCTTTGTATTAGTCAGAAACCCAATTAAGCACAATGCTAACTCAGCGCAACCTAATTTCTATACAGCATAATGAATAACATCTGCATCTACAAAGGCAAGATTGATTCTTTGCTGCTGAGCACAATGTATTGTATGTTGGATGAGTTTGCATACTCTTAGTGAAACTTCCTCATCATTTTCAGAGTCAATCCTTGAAAGAATCATGAACTTTTAGACTTGGGCATGGACATGGAGATCACCTAGCTGTAAACCAGCCTTCTGTTAAGAACTGAATGTGGATTTAGAAAAATCCTGCCTCAGAATTTTAGAATCTTAGAGTTGAAGGGGACTTTAGAGATCATTAATCTGAACCTTCATCTCTACCCTCACCCCTTTCCTGGTATGCATTCCAGATGATGAACTGAAGGTCCAGGAGTAGACGTGTATCTCAGCTAGGCCTTGGAACATTTTTGGACTCCCAAGTTCATGCCTTAGTCTACTACTCCCATCCCACCACCCACTCCTCTCTCCCCCACTGCCTTCTTGACCTCACAGATTAAGGACTCCTGGGAATTATTCTTAACATATCATCAAATCACCTCAAGTTTATTTTTTTCTTGAAATATTATCAAAATGGATCTATGTTCCAGGGGAAATATGTTTGTTCCTTTTTAGCTGCATGTGATTATATCAAGAATAAGAAGGTCCTGGTAAGAAACATCCTCTGCCAAATCAGGTCAGCAGCAGTTTTACTTTCTTTTTGCTGTTCTTGAATGACTCCCGCCCATCTTTCCTGATTTATTTCACATTACCACTCCTCATGTTATAAAACTGATCTTCCTAAAATGCAAGGCTTGTCATATTACCCCCCTCTCCAATAAATTCCAGCAGCTCCCTGTCACCTTCAGCATCAATTACTCAGCTTGGCTTTTAAAGACCATTATAACCTGATTCTTCCTACCTTTCCACACTTCTTATATATTATTACCTTCCATGTATTGTGTGGACCAGTGACCCTGGCCTTCTTGCTTTTCCTTCCAAATAACACTCCATCTCTACATTTCAGGAATTTTCACTGGCTTGTCCTATATACCTGAAATTGTCCTCTTTTCTACTTCTGGCTTTCCTGACTTCATTCAAATATCAGCTAAAATCCTATCTTTCGCAAGAAACCTTTCCAGACATCCCCCATCTCAAGTCTAGTGCTTTCCCTCTATTGATACAATTTGTCCTGCATATATATCTCGTTTGTACATGGCTGTTTGCATGTTGTCTCCTTTAAACTGGGAGTTCCTTGAGAACAGGGCCTTTTTTTTTTTTAGCTTTCTTTGTATCCATGGATATTAACACAGGGATGGTGGGTGCTTAATAAATGCCTTCTGACTTGTCCCAGGCACTTCTCACTCTCATCAAACTGTCCTATTTGCTATTTGTCATATATAACTTTCTCTCCTCCTCATTCCATGTCTTCCCACAGTCTTCACTCTCCTCCTTACCCCCATGTCCAGAATGTTCTTTTTTATTTCCATATTTTGGAATCATAATATCAAAGCATGAGAGATAGAGCTGCATGGGGCCTCAGGGGCCATTCATCACAACCTTCTCATTAGCTCAAGAGGAAAAGGAGGTTCAGAAAAGTCAAGAGACATGCCCAAGGTCATGTATATAGGTATTAAGAATCAGAGGCAGGATTTGAATCTACCAGTGCTCTGACTCCAGGATCAGGTTTTGTTTTTTGTTTCTCTTGTTTTTTTTTTTTCATTATACCAGAGTTCCCTTCATTTAATCCCTACTGCCCCTTTAAAACTCATACCTTACCTTCTAAAAGAGGCTTTTTTTATCCTATAGTTGTCATTGTTATGGGAGAAATATATCTTCTTGGAGCTCCTGAGGTAGGTTACTGCTTCCTAAAAAGGGAAGCAACAGGTAAACAACTCTGTACATACAAGATAGATACAGTTGTTCAATGCAGCCATCAGAGGGGTTGCCTCCCCCTTCCCCCCTCATCCCCATGGCTGGAGTAGGTTCAAAGCAATTGCAGCCAGCCTTGTGGTTTCTCTGGAAACTCCCCATTGCTGCACCTGGAGCCCACTGTTCTGACCAGATGTCACTCATTCCTTGAACCAGCTTTTTCTGTGGTCTTTCAACTATTTTGCAAAACAACTTAGATACCAGCTTTTGGAGGCTGCGCCTTCCATGAGATTCCCTCCCTGTGCAGGTGTTTTTAAAACTTGCCCCTGCTGTCCCACCCTGGCACTCTAGTACGTGGATGCTGCACGGTGTCCTGAATGACAATTCCCTTTCCTCAATTAAATCCTTGCTGTTACTGCTCTGATGGTGTTCTTTATTTCAGGCTTGCACAAAAATCTCAAAGCGAAGTCACTAGCTTTGAGAAGGGCTGAAAAGGGGCTTTTGCATAAGATAGGATTTCAGCTGAGACGGGAAGAAAGCCAGGGAAATCAGAAGGTGGGAGTTGCAGGAGTGGGGGAAAGTAGTCTCAGCATGAGGAACCATGAGGGGAAAGGCAGAGAAGTAACATGGAAAAGGGGTGAAATCTATTCTGGTTTGTACCAAAATATACTCTAGGACAAATGCGGAACTGTACTGTGGGGGTGAACATGTTTGCTCTGGTCACCATGGCATACATATCGTCCTCATAGTTGAAACTAACAGCAGCTGAATTGTGTGCTTTGCTGTCTTCTTGATCCTTGGAACATGATCCCACATTTGAAAATATAATCAGTCATCAATTAATGAATGTAACTGATTATAGGTATTTTCTGAGTTTTAGGGATCACATAAATTTAGGATTAAAAAGGAATTTAGAAATCATTCAAACCAAACTTTTTTTCAGATTAGGAAACTAAAACAGAATGAAATAATTTATATGAGGTCATAAATTCAGGTAGTAATATACCCGTGGCTAAAAGTCATGTACCCTGAATCCTAATCCAATGTCCTTCCAACAATACCAGAAGTCTCTAAAAGAAAGGAAGTGACCCAAAGTCAAGCCATTTAATCTTTTCCAGTCTGTTTCCTTTTATAAAATAATAATAATAACAATAATAATACCTATAGCACATATCTTACAAGGGTCAAATGGGATAATAAATATAAACTCTTTGAAAACTTTAATTAATGAATTAATCAATAGACATGCATTATCAAATACCTCCTATTTCTAAGTGCTAAGGGGCAGGGATACAAAGACACATAAAACACATATTTCTTGCCGTCAAGGAGTTTATATTGTAAGGGGGGGCAACACGCACATATATAATACAGGTACATTACTCTTATTTGTCTTTTACTTTCAAAGAGGACCAATGATATCACAGAATGATGATTGATTGGCAAGTGAATTTGAAATTGAATGATTTAGAATAAAATGAGGTAGAGTTGCACAGAGCTGTCACCTCACTTTTATTGTTGGGTTTTTTTAGTCATTAAAGTTCAGTGGCAAGACAAAAGTCAAGATGATGAGCGATGGCTTGGAGTGTAGTGGATAATCTTGGCATCTGACGTCTGGCCAAGCTCTAAGCTCCACAGTGCCCCTAATTCACTAAGGGGATTCAGACATATTGGTTACTTTCAACCTGGCTTAGTGCATTTGCCAATATGTTTTACTGGAGTGTGACACTTGTACATGCTACATTTTCTTAGAGTCACAGGTGAGAGGTGGGTGAGAGGTGGATACAGACCTGAAAAGAGTTCAACAAGCCCTCACACCAAAAGTACTAGTCTTCCCTCAATACCCTGTATATCCTATATTAGTAAATTAAAACTGGAGGCACTCAGGAAGTTGCTTAGAATTTCTTTTTATGTAATTTTGGGGAAAGGGATGGGTAGTACATTGTAATGGGGTTTGCTCCTTTGATTTGGAAGGGATTTTAATTGACTTATTAAATTTTCTTTTCAGTTTTTTTCATAAAAATTTTAAACATGAAAAAATGTGTACAAAGTAAACATAAGGAATCCTTGCAGGAGAAGGCACTAATAGCTGAGGGATCAGTAAAGGTTTCATATAGAAGGTGGTGCTTGAATTGAGTCTTGAAATATAAGAGGTGAAGAGGAGGAATTCATTTCAAGCATCAGGGACAGCCAGCAGGAAGGCAGAGAGATGAGAGATGGAGTGTTGGGTATGAGTAACAGAAAAGAAGGCCATTGGCTAGAGCACAGAGGGGATGGAAGGAAGTAATACACAATGAAGCTGGAAAGATAGCATGTGACCAGTTTATGAAGAGTTTTAAATGCCAAATAGAGTTAATATTTTCTGCTGGAATTAATAGGCAGCCTCTGGACTATATTAAGTAGGAGAATTATGGGTTAAATATATGCCTTAGGTAAATTATTTTGTCAGTTTTGTGAAGAATAGAATAAAGTATTTTTAAATGTCATTATCATTGTTATCATTATTTTCATTGTTATTTTAAATGAACAGGGTAACATCTGTCCTACCTCAATCAAAGGTTCATTGTGAAAAAAGTTTTACAAACCTAAAATATTTTAAAAATGGGAGTTGTTTTGATTAATGTCAAATTGAAAAGGATCCAATGGATTGATCATAAATGAAGAAACTGAGGTGGTGTGATTTGACTTGTTTTAACTCAGTGGATTAGAAACAGAATCAGCATTTGTTACCAGGTCTTCTGACTTTTAGCTTTCCTCCCCCTACTCTATGATTTTGAGCAGGTAATTTTACCTCTCTAGTCTTAAAATCCTCATTCTTAAAATGAGGGGGTTTGGCTAGATGACACCCATTCCAGCTCTAATTCTGAAATTCTATAACCCTGTGATTCACCAATTGAGATATCTTTTGAGTTGGGCAATGCCTGTCTTGAGCACAGGAAGCTGTTGTGCACAGATGTTTTTGGGTTTGGGTGATTTACAAAATCTTTACAAATTTTGCCAATTATGCTTGGGTGTATATTAAAGTTTAAAACCTCCATCACAGCAATTTTAGAAGTGGTCCTCCTTATGTTTTACACCTGGGCTCCCACTAAGAGTGGCACAGCAGGAGTCTGCAATATCTTGCCAAAAAATACATTTTTTAAAAAAATATATATTTTTTCAAACCCAACACTGAAGATATATTGTTAACAGCAGGTTCATTTAGCAGTTTATACTTTGTGGATGGCATCCTACATTGAAAATACCCTGCACACAAAAAGAGAGATTAGAGCATATTTGGAGCCCAAGAGGAGACAGGACTTCTAAATAGGTGAAAACAGAAGGAAGGAAGTTGGTATCCTGAGAGCAGAGAAAGTCTTCAATTATGTATCATACAGAATCAAGACTCAGCATGGCAAAAGTATTATTGGTGAAGAAATTGCACTCCAGGGCTTTAAGTTGTTCAAAAATATTATTGTTTGAAAAGAATATCCATATTTGAATTCATATCCGCGTGGAGTTCTGCACACATGCATCCAATCCTCTGCTAATTTGTTGAACAAACATGTCAGGCATCTGTTCTGGGCTATGCATTCTGCTCAGCAGTCGGAGCTTTAGAGGGATGAATAAGACATGGTCCCTACCCTCGAGCAGTTTACTATCTAATAAGAATAATATGACATACATGTGAATTAATGCTACTGCTCAGTACATCAAGGATTCCTGATGTCACCAGTACTGAGCCTACATGTAGAAAATGTCCTTCAATAATATGTCCTACATACCCTGAGGGATAATAGAGTGCTGAGCTGGGATTCAGAAAGATGCAGGTTTAAATCCTACCTCTGACAATAAATAGCAATATCACGTGATACCATTTAATACCATTTTTGGATTTTAATAAGGACCAGAGATTAAATTAATCAATCAGAAGAGCTTGGACCTAACAGTCTCTTTGTTTTCTGAAATAAACTCAGAGAATACCTCATCTTAGGTCAACAAGGTCAGATGGGGCTGACTTAGCATTCTTTATGAGACCCTTAACCTGAGACATTATCTTGAATAATGAGATTTTTTCCATATCTTAATATTTTGTGGACATATCCTGTGTTATGGCATGTTAATGGTAAAGAAAACACAGATATCTTGATTTGTAATTTCAACTGAAACTTTGTCAACTCTGTTATCTTATTGTATTTACAACCTTTTTAATTAAGAAAATTTCTTTCTCATGGAATAGTTAAACACATATAGAGACCATAAGTCTGAGGGACACGGATACCCTTGAGTTGTCCTAAAACAGATTTAAGCCTGGTCATTCCTATTACAGTAGAGGCTTCATTCTAGCTCCATGGCCACGTAACAGCTAGCTTAAGGGCATAAACAATATGCATTTAGCCTGTTTGCCATTTTTTTTAACCAAACTTTTAGGTCAAGAGATCACAGGCAATCAATTGACCACTTGGAGATTCTATTTCCTGGTCTTTAAAATGGCTTCCTTGAACTAAATGATTTCTAAGGTCCCTTTCCAGCTCAAAATTTATGATCCTATGTCATTTAAAGAGGAATTACCTCCTCAACAGAGGGACCAGTTGTAATGCTAATGAGATTAAAGATATTTCCCACCTATTAATGGGCCTGACCATTAATTAGGGGAGACACATTTTTTGTTAATTTTCTAATGAGGCACTTTTTCTCAAGGCTTGTGATGCCCTCTGACTCTGAGAAGTGCATATATACTCTGAAGTGAGCTTTCGTTTTGGGGTTTATTCATTAAAAGTGCTTGTTTGGCTAGATAAGACTCTGTTCAGCTGCTAAGGAGCCCCCCACCCTCGATCCCCAGCTCTGAAAACCCAGGTAGAGGTGCTTCTCTGTCTGGTAACTGCGTATGTATGGTCAGACAGTTGTCCATCTGTTGAACTGTGATGTATGTGTTGCTTATGATCAGGCAGCTGGAAGCCCTGTCGATTATTATTTCTTTGCATTTTCTCTGAAGTTCAGGGTACTGACTTTTCCCCCTGAATTAAGAGAATAATATATGTGCTTGATTAAAGTGCTTATTGTTGGCTCCTCAAAAGTTGCTTTTCCTTTCAGAAAATCAGATCGAAGAACTTGTTCAGCAGACTCTTGTCTGTATATCTGGAATCTTGCTTTTACACCAATGGGAATGCCCCTCCAGGGATATTGGCACACCTAGTCCATACAACATTATGATCTGGGACTAACATTGTAGTATGGAAAATGCACTGGATTTGGAGGCAGATCAGGTTTTGAAGTTCAGTTCTCTCATTGACTAGCTTTTTGACATTAGACAAGTCACTTAACCTCCCTCAGATTCCTCATCTGACAAACAGGGGCAATAATATCAACATTGCCTAATAATGTTAATATCATTGGGTGATAATAATAATAATGCTAACATGACTAATAATACTATTAATACCCTAGGGTTGTTGTGAGGAAAGGATTTTGAAAACATTACAACACAGGCTCTCTGAAAGCCCCGACTGTCTTATTTCCTTGGGTCTGTGCCCCAGTATTTAACATAATTGTTTAATATAAACCCAAGCATAAGGCATCCAACAAACTCTTCTCTGGCAACCTGTAGTTTATAGTCTTGGGTTGGGGTTTCAAATTAAAAAAATAAAAAATAAAAACACATGCACATGTGCGTGTGTGCATGTGTGTGTGTATGTATGCTTTTTGTGTCTAATATATTGTGTTTTATGCATTCAAAAATATTATTCTGAGAGAAGATGCATGGTCTTCACCCGGCTGCCCAAGAGTTTTTGATGCAAACTTGTATTATAATTCTGCCTGGGGCATTGAGAGCCTAAATAATTTACTCATGATCAATCATATAGTCAGTAGGTGTCAGAGCATAACTTGAACCAGGTCTTACTTATATTGAAACCAACCCTCTATCCCCTTTACCATACTGTCTTTCATTCTCTTGTTAACTTTCTCCAGCCAGGCTCCCAATCTCATCATTCAGTGAAAACTGTTCTTTCCAAAGAAAGTAAGGAGTTCTTATGTTCTCAATCATCATCCTTCTTGCCTCTGGCACCCTTGATCACCCTCTTCTCCTGGATAATACTTCTCTCTAGATGTTTTTGTTCTTTGTTTTTGTTTTGCTACTACTCTTTACTCATTATCCATCTGATCATTCCTTTACAATCTCCTTTGCTGGAGCTGTCCTATAGGACTCTCCTGGCACTTTTCTTCCTCTATGCTAATTCATTTCATGATCTCATTAGCTCCCATGGATTCAATTATCCTGTCTAGACTGATGAGCTTTAAATCCACTTATCTATCCTTAACCTCCCTGCTGACCTCCAGTCTCACAAATATAATTGCCTAGTAGATATCATTTCAAACTGGATGCCTTGTCTACACGGATATGTCCAGAACTAAACTCATCATCTTTTCCCCCAAGCCATCCCCTCTCCTGAACTTCCCTGTTACTGTTGAGGAAAACATCAACCTCCCAGGTGTTATCCTTAACTCCTCCCTTGCTCTTATTCCCCATATCAATCCTCAACACCTACAGATTTCACCTTTGAAATTTCTCTCCAATGCACTCCCACTTCTCTGATACTGTCATTCCCTTAGTGCAGGCCTTCATTTCTTCATACCTTATGAATATGAGTTTGGTAATTTTAGTAATACAAATCTAGCACTTTCCTTTATTGCATACTTTTGTAAAATTCTAAAGGAAATCAGATGTTAATGAGGATCAACTAAGAATATCCTTTCTTTGAACATCCACCTAGATGTGATCCATTTGACTCGTAATCTTTTTGTCTTAGCTAGGTGACTCAGTGGACAGAGTTCTGGGCATATAGTAAGGAAAATCTGAGTTCAGATCTGGTCTCATACATTTACAAGCTATGTGCCTCTGGGCAAGTCACTTAACTTCTGTTTGCTTTAATCCACTGGAGAAGAGAATGACCAGTCACCCCAGTATCTTTGCCAAGAAAACTCCACGGACAACATTGGCATGCTATGGTACATGGGGTTACAAAGTGTTGGGCATGATGCAACAATAGTCTGTGTGGAGAAGATCCTGCCTTCTTCAGTCTGTGTTGCTCCATGAAGTAGGTTTTTATATGGACTTTAGCTGAATGATTTTCTGCACTAATCCTTTCCTTGAAATCTTTTTCATAAGCAGAGTTAAAATAATAAAAGTAGGAGGTTAATATTTCCAGGCTAGCTGTTTCTCTTAGGTGGCAAGGTCCTGACTAGCCATTGGTGACAGTTGCCTGTTTTGTTGTTACTGTTCTTGTTTTTGTTTTAAACTTTCTTCCCTCTTCTGAAGTCCGCTTCCTAGTTGAGATTCTTTTCTACTCCACTTCATCTATCCTCTAGACCACAGCCAAGACAAATATCTCCCACTGCTCTTAATGGATCCGTTGCCAGAAGCTATTGCTTCTGTCCAACCCACCAGGTTCCTTCCAATAAATTGAGGGGTAATTGAGTTTTAATTTTAACTCCAATTACAAGTTGAGAGATGAATGGTGCAGGGCAACTATTTACTTGGGGCCAAAAGTGAACCATAAATCATTCAATTTTTGTGATTCCATCTTTACCAAACTCCTTCTGATGTCTCAGGAATTAAACACAGTTAAAGCCAGACTTTTTGGTAGGGAAGGACAATATGGAATCTGCTATCTTCCCTCTCCTATTTTCCAAAGTATCTTCCAAGAGGACTAAGGAATTTCATAGCTATTAAAATTCAATTTGCAGTCTCTCCTTGTTTCAATGAGTCAATAAGCATTTACTAATCACCCAGTAGTTAAGGGATGGGGACAGTATGTTCAAATTATAGTTTTGAAATCATTACTGAATGAGTTCAGGAGTGCTAGGGGTTGATTCTCAGAGTGGTCCCTATTGAGGTGAATGGGCCAGGGTAGGAAGCTTATGGAATTGACATTTCTGATCTCTTGATGGAACTAAGAGGTCAGATGAGGAGACCTGCATGCAATGGTATGGGAAACTAACTTGCATATCTTGACAAATGAGTAATTATCAATGTTATTGAAGGTGGAAGGAATCTTAGAGATTGTCGACTCCAGAAGTGTCAAATGCAGTGACCCTTGTCTATATGTAGCCCACAACACTCCTGAATGAGACTAAACCAGATTAAATTTTAACTATGAAATATTTTATATAACAAAAATACAACAAAATATAGATAATACTACATTTTAAAATTAAATCAATATGTAGCCTGAAATGATACTTACAAGTTAGGAATCATATCCTTATACTTGGCTTTGATCACTTATAATTTCACGCTATATCTTAGAGTTTGGAGGCTAGATTTTTTCCTTCCTTATTTATTTGTTTGCTTATGTATCCTATCTTTTCCTTTTCTTCAAAAAACTGGGACAATTAAATCTTTGTTTCATATAGTTTGCATTCATGATTTCTTGAAATATAGCTCTGGTAAACCAGGCTTTGATAAGGCCCATTGGAATTCAAATAGAGATACTTGACTATTCCTTTAAACCCAAATCACTCTTGTTCTCATTGATTGGCCAATAAAATTCCCAGCCCAAGTCTCACTTGCTCTTTGTTTGGGCTATCATAGCTCAGAGTAAGCATGAAAAGCAATTGTTTCTATTCTGACTAGAAACTCTGAGGGTCTCCCCTTCCCAGACTGATTCTTTTAAGAATCAACAAGTCAAACTAGGCAAACTTTTTTTTCCCCTCAATTCTTACCTAGCTTTTAATTACTGAATGCCATTGCCCCAGACAAACTGAGTGCTGGGAAAGATCTAAGTTTAAAAAGCGCCAGGGTCTCCCATTGTATCCGGGGCCATTGTCAGTCACCCTAACCTGTGTCTTGTCATCGGACTCCGATAACTCTGGAGGAGAGAGTAAGCTGATGACTTTGTACAGGCCTTCCTCACTTAAATCCAGTCCACTTGCAAGTCAAGACATTACCCTCCTGATATCATTGGTCCTCTTCAAGAATAAAGCACCACCACCAACAAACATTCCACTCCCTAATGTTCTTGAGCATGTCAAGCCGCATTTAACTCACATTCAGTGTGCAAGGATACTTCTAATCTCTTATTTCATGTGATTCCTTTTTTCAAATTCTTAAATACACGATGAACACTAAAGCAGTAGACCTCAAACACTAAAAAAAAATAAATAACATGAAATTAAATCTTAGACCATAAAAACAGTTATTATTCTTATTTTGTTTTTAGAAATGATGCTCAGTCAAAAGGATACAAAGATGGAAAAACAACAGCAATGAATTAGGTAAGTGACAGTGTTGCCTAATGGAAGGGCATCCTTATTTGGGAACTTAGATAGTGTGGACTCAAGTTCTATTTCCACTACCTCTGGCCTACGTGACTGAGGGGAAAACTCTCTAGGTGTAAGTTTACTCACCTGTAAAATGAAGACTATGCCATTTGTACTTCCTAACTCATAGGTGTGTTGTGAGGACAGTGTTTTGTAAATCTTAACGTTCTTTGGATAGAACATTAGCCTAACTTCAAAAATTACCAAAGGGCTCTTGTGACTTGGTCAGCAGGACAATTTTTTTACATTTCTTTTTAAAATATTTTTTAATTTATGGAATAAAATAAACATTTCCATAACACAGAATAGTAAAAAAGGATATTGCACATACAATTGCAACTCTGTTATATACAACTTGATGTTCCCTTTAAATATATAAGTTATATATTTTTAAAATTTATTTTTTTTCCTTTCCCCACCCCTCACACCCCAGAGATGGCTACCATTGGACAGAGGCCATTTACACATACATCAACAGGACAATTCTAAGTAATGACCTTTTGCAATCTGATGGATAATCTAGAAACTGTCCAGCAAGGGACATTTGTAAGTAAAAAGAGCATTTGTAAGGTGAAAAAAGCAGCCTGGAAAAATTGGAATCAAACTCTAGCACAAGCCCTAGTTAACTGTGTAATCCTAGGCAAATCATTTGACTTTGCCAAAACTCAGTTTGTTTATATGTGAAAGGAGAGGTGAGGCTAAATGATGTCTTTTTTCCTATATATTTCTGATGCTCTAACATTCTTTGATTATCACATATGAATCCTAAGGAGCCAACGTAAATCAAGTCTGTAATCAAATATAATTTGCTATCATTCTCAAAAATAAAAATAAATCAAGCAAGCATCATAGATTTAGAGATATAAGGAACTTTTGAGATCATGTAGTAAAATCTCTTCCTTTTACAGTTGAGCAATCTGAGGAACACAGAAATAAAAGTGATACAACCAAGGTCACATAGAGAGCAAACGGCAAGCTGGATTTGGAATTCAGGTCCTCTTACAGCAAATCAAGAGTTCATTCCTTTCAGGGTTATTTTGAGGATCAGATGAGATTATTATTTGTAAAACACTTAGCACATTGCTTGGCTCATAGTCGGCAGTATATAAATGCTTGTTCCATCCTCCTCTTCTTTTCCCCCACTCCTCAAGCTCCTTTCTAGACTCTGAAGCTAGTTGTCTACCCTCAAGAACAGACCGTCTCTTATTCTGCATATAATAGAGATAAATCCTTGTTGAATTAAATTTAAATGAAATTAATTGTTTGAGTGATTCTGAATATGTCATTTTACCTCTTGAGTTTCTCAGTCTCCTTCTCTACAAATCTTTAAAGAAGTTTTGGGATGTAAAATCCTATTATCCTGTTTTCCAATCAACTGAAATTCACAGAGAAACTTGGCTTTCCACTTTCATCGTCAACTTTTTTTTTTCTCACTGATTGATTTGTGTTTCTCCCATCTTCCTCTCCTAGCCTGTGCTCATCCTCTAGTTGTCAGTGAGGAGTGAGTCAAAAATGAACAAATTATGAAGGGAAGGTGGAGGCAGCATTGGATGAGATCAGTGGTCCCTGGATAATTGAAGGCCAATATAAAAAAAAAAGTGCCAATAGATTTTTTGTTTTTATTATCCTTTAGGCTCCTGGCATTCCTCCCCACTTCCCACACATCATCCCTCAGAAGAATTGGGAAAAATGAGGAGAAAAACCCACTGTTTTCATGAGTTCCCAGAGCAGCTTAGAAATACATTGGTTACAGTGGATTTTTCAGATACACAGAAGCAGTGAGTTCTTGATCACATTTCAGAGGGTGAGAATGTGATAGACACAGGGTACTCTTTAAGTAGAGATATAGTAATAGGCCTGGATTTTTACATTTGATGGATAGTTGAGGGAATTCAATATGAGCAGGTTCGATTGAAGCAAGTTTTACTGTGTTTGAAGGTTTCCATAAACACCTCTGAAGAGATGATACTGTACTGGTAAGCTTAATAAAAAACGGATTTCACATTTCATTCCTGCCAATCCAACACTTTCATGAACTCTCAAGTGAGAAAGAAATATGGCTTTATTGGGGTCATTCTCCCCTAGTTATCTTTTTTTTTCTAACCTAGTTTTGTAATCCCTTTTTCTCTCTATTCCCCCCCCTCTTTTTCAGTGTCTCTCTCTCCAATTCTTCCCTCTTTTTTCTTCTCTCTTTTAATTCTCCTCTTCTCTCTATTTCAGTATCTTTTATGCTCTCCTGCTTAACTTACTATTCTAACTCCTCTCACAGTATTCCTCCTTCTTTCTCCCCGCCCCAGGTAATGTATACCATAGTAATAACTGTGTGTTCTTGGAATAATCACTTCCTTTTTCTAATTCCATTTGACTCCTTATGAATTCTCTGTGCCTCAGTTTTTCCTCTTCAAAGTGGGAACAATATTCACAGAATTGCTGTACAAAAATAAATTCATAATCAAAGCATGGCACTGTTATAAACTTTTATTTTTCTACTTGTCAGCCTTTTGAAATAAAATATTTGAAGGGAGCAATCAGGTTCTTTCAAATCCTTTGCTTCTCCAGGCTAAACATCCTCAGTTCCTCTAATCTTTAGCAGTTTAGAACATTCCTTATTTTAAGAAGACATACAAATCCTCCTTTATATAATCTAGGCCAAATGTGATGCAAATGTAAACTATTATTAACGTTAATAATTTTTCAGATCAGTTTCAAATTCACACTTAGGCAAGCAGCTCTATATTCTGTCTGTGACGGCTTTGTTTAACTTTGTACAGCTGATTTCTGAATCTACTGATTACCCAGTTGAGAAAATAAGCTGATTCATTCCTGTTTTTTCTCAATGCCTCTGACATTCTTTTTCCATGTTTTCCTGATAATCCCTCACTAAGGATTTAACTTCTGTCCCCTGAAGCCAGGCAGAATAACCTTTATTTCCCGTGACAATCCTGGAATCCCTTGAAGATTCTGATAGTGGTCACCCCTTAGTCTTTGCTCTCTGTTGAAATCTCATTTTCCCACACAGATCCATTCTTCAGAGCCTGACTATGGCTTTGGTAACATCATTGGAAAAAATAATGATAGACATTAAGGTACAGACATTGCAAGGTTTATTATATATTAGCAGAAATGAAGATGAAGTTGGAATTGACCTGGCTAATGGACTTTAAAATAGGAACCTTTCTTTTCTCCCCCTCTCACTTTTATTCATATGATAATTAAATCTGTGTCTCAACCTCGACCTCTTGCATTAATTCTCTCTTAATTTTAGATTCCCATTTCTGTCTCAGAGCTTCTAAGCTTCACTTAGATATCCCTTCAGTAACTCATATTCTAAAGGAAAATATATCTTTCTCTCAAAATCTGTCTCTTCTCCTTACCTCTCCTTTTCTGTAAATGGCCCCACTATTTTCTATGTAAGCAGCTTAGAATTTCAGACTGTTCTGTGACTCTTGCATCCATCCACTTCCAAATCCAAACAACTGACCAAAGCCTGCTGCTTTTGTTTGTTTCTGATTTTTTTCACATCCATCCCTATCTTTCCATTCTCACTGCAACCACCCTAGTTCAGATGAAAATCACTTTCTATCTAAACCTAAAATATCCTTACTAGTTTTCTGGCCTTTGGTTTCCCACATCTCTAATCTGTCTTTTACACACCTGCCAACTAAATCATTCTAATATATAAATCTGGTCAGCCCACGTCTCAACTCAACAAGTATTTTAACAAACTTGTGCTGCACACAAGGATATTTGAAGAATAAAATGAAACACCTTTCCCTGTCCCCAAAGATCCTGTAGTAGTTTGGTATTATAACTTTGTCAGTGTGGTACAACATTTTCTTATCTCTTTGGGTCTTAGTTTATTCTTATCTTTAAAATAAGAGGATTAAATTTAATAACCTTTATATACCTTTCACATTTAAATCTATGATTGTGTGAAGCTATGATGGCTATACAATAGAGAAATGTCTCCTTCACAGACATAAAAATGCCTGAAAGGGAGCCAGAGGTAGAAGGTAGAAATAATTGCCACTGACAAAGATACTTAAGGTAGAAGTAATAATAAGTAATATTAATAAGGATACCACTTCTAATGGAAGAGAGAAACTAAAAGCACACAATGAAAGCCACCCCTAGCTTCTGAATAGTGTTAACTGGTACCCTGAATGAAATCATGAAGTGCGAACACCTGTCCTCCTCTTATCTGTCTTCTCAGGCTATCAAATACAAATCAGTAATGGAAATACCCTTGTGCTGGTGAACTGCTGTTGATATGATTTCTTGCCTTACTGATGTGGAAAAAGCAAAGCTTTGTGGAAAGAAAACTGTGTGATACTACTGATAGACATTTATATCCAAGCTGAGAATTTTCCATCCCCAGTGATGTCAGAATCATGGTCCTATGTATAATGAGGTTACCCATTTCTGACAGCTTTTCCTAGAAGACTTGCTGTCTATATATCTTGTTCCTAGGATAAGAGAAAACTTTGATAAGACACTTTGTGATGTGTATTTCACCAAAGGTAAGGTAAAGGAATTGAGTGTACAGATCATGGTATATAAAGAGGCCATTAAGGATGAACTGTGGCCCCAGACCACACTAAGTAAGCCTGCGCCTCAGGTAGTTTTCTGGTCTTCTTTGTTTCCATATCCAAAGACTTATATCATTGCTCCATGAGCTGTAGTATAAGTTTAATTTCTTTAACTTAGCTTTCAAATTTCTTCAAAACCCAAGACTCCCCTACCTCCCTTTCTAGCATTATTTCACACATCTTGCCTTGTGAACTATTTTATATTCTCTGAATCTGCCCTGAGGTTTCCCTCTATCTGTTTTTGTTCATACTTCACCATGCCTGAATGTCTTCTCTGCCATTTACCTTTTGGAATCCTACCTACTACTATCCAGTTCCCACTTCAAATGACATCTTTTCCCTGAAGGCTTCCCTGATCCATTCATCTAAAAACAACCTTTCATTCCTCAGATATCATGTAGCACTTGTTTATTTCTCTTATGCATTTGTAATATTCCATCCTGTATCATATAAATTTATAGTTTATGTCCTTTATAGCAGTATTAACTTCGTAAGGGAAGGTAATCCTGGATGTTACAGGAACTTAATAAATATATCCTGAGTTGAATTGGTATTACTGTGTCTTTCGCAATGCATTTGCTTACCACTCAAAACTTATACCAATAACCTTTAACACCTGTTCATTAGAAGCACAGCTTGGGGACAAGCTGTTCTTTGCCTGAAATGAGATGTAAATGAGACTGACTGGTGAAATGATATTGTCCTTTCTGTTCTTAAGCAGATTTCTTTCAGTGATAGGCAAACGAGTGTTGATGGTGGCCATACCCTTGCAAAATGGGATTTCATTCCTGGGAGATACTCATGCTTTCCAAATTCAGTTCGAAGTTCGGCTAAGTCTAATGGGTAAGGATGGAATAAGGAAACTACTTAAAAGGATGAAAATATAAGCACTAATACAGAGAAATGCCAGGAGACAAATTCAGAGCTGCTAGTCTTATAATTCTTATTTTGGAAAGAATGTTTAAGTCAGAGGTAATTATGAGAGCTCTTGCATATCTTTAGACTTTTTGGAGATGAAGATAGTAGGGCCTTATCTAGATAATCTTATTAAGTTTCATGATAGCATCCACCACTAATATCAACCAATCAGTAGATCAACATTTATTAAATACCACATATGGAAGATAAATGAAATGCCCATAGCAAAGAGATGGACTATATTATTTGTAGAATAGCAAGGAGGTCAATGTCACTTGACAGAAAAAAAAGGATGTATCAAAGAGTAAGGTACAAGGAGACTAAGTGTGAAGGGCTTCGAATGCCAAATAAAGTATTCTGTATAGGAAACCACTGGAGTTTATTGAGTTGTATTTTTTTTCTTATACTTAAGGAAAAATCAGTTTGGTAACTGAATGGAGGCTGGATTGGGAGTGGAGAGAGATGAGACAGGCAGACCCACCAATAAGCCTTTGCAGTATTCCAGGTATGAGATAGAGTCTATACTACAATGGTGACAGAGTCAGAGAGAAGGGAGCATATGTGAGAATTGTGACTAAAGAGAAATCTATAGGTCTTGGTAATAGCTTGAATATGGAAGGTAAGAGAGAGTGAGGAGTCAAGGATAATTCCTAGATTGTAAGCCTGTGAGACAGGTAGGATAGTATTGCCCTTTACAGTAACAGATAAGGTAGAAGAGGGGAAGAATTTGCAGAGGGGATAATAAGTTTTGTTTTGGATATGTTTAGTTTAAGACGTCTACTGAATATGTAGTTGGCAATGTCAGAAAGACAGTTGGAAGTGCAAGACTGAAGGTCAGCAGAGATATTGGGGCAGGAAAAGTAGATAGGGAAATCATCACCATAGAGATGGTATTTCAGTATATGGTAGCACATAAGATCATCATAAGAAGTAATCTAGAGGGAGAAAAGAAGTTCCAGGGAGAGCCCTGAGGGGCACCTCTTGCAGGAGAGTGTAGTCTGATTGAGGACCCAGCAAAAGATGCAGAGAAGGAACAGCTGGGTAGGTAAGAGGAAAATCATGGAAGAGTGGAGTCCTGAAAACCTAGAGAAAGGATAGTATCAAGGAGAGATTAATCAATAGTGTCAAAGCTACAGAAAGATCAAGGAGTCATTGAATTTAGAAGCTGAAAGATCATTGGTAAGTTTGGAAAGAGCTATTTCAGTGGAATGATAAATTCAGAAGCTAGATTGCAAGGGTTAAAAAGAGAATAAGAAGAAAATAGAAAGCTTTTTCAAGTTTAGCTAAAAAGGGCTGAAGAGATATAGGATGACAGTGGAGACAGAAGGGTCAAGTGTAGGACTTTTTCAAGATGCAACACACATGTACCTGTTTTTAAATAGTAGGAAATAAGCCTGTACACATGGAGAGATTAAAAATAAATGATAGAGTGGAGATGGCAGAGGCAACAATCTTGGAGGAGAGGAGATGGAATGGGATCACTTGAACAAGTAGAGGGGTTACCCTTGCTAAGGAGTAAAATCATTTCATCATGTGAGATGGGGTAAAGAAGGAAGAGATAATGGCAGACATGATAGTAGATGAAGGAAAAGAAAGAAGAGAAACTTTGTAAAAAATGACCTCAATTTTTTTTCTTTTAATTATGAGGCAAAGATCTCAGGTAAGATGGTGGTTATGGAGAGATGCAAGAGGTTTGAGAAAGGAGAAAAAGGTTTGGAAGAGCCACTGTGGAGAATGGGATAGGATATTTATGAAGGAGGCATAGAAGGCTTGTCTAGAAGTAGTGAAGACCCAGTTAAGGTGGTATAACAAATTTGTGACATTCAGGACAGTTGTGTTATTTTCTTCACCTTCATTCAACTGCATGCATATAAGAGTGAATGTGGATGATGAAGGGAAGTGATCCAAGACTGATGCTTGGCTGGGCATAAATGGATATAATAAGGGGTTTGGAGACTCAAGAGTGGAGGACTGTATAGAGTTGAATTGGTTCACCAAGGGGTCAAGATAGGGAAAAGAGGAGAGAAGTACTAGTATAGGGGAAATAACCTGAGAATAAGTTAAGAGTTCAATAGATTATTAGGAAATAGCAAAAATGAAGAGTACAGGTTTGCAAGAGAAGGCAGAGGGAGAAACAAATGTCAATAGGTTATGGTCAGATAAGAATATTTCAGAATTTTTGAACATGCTTGTGTTATATTTGTGGGTGATGGAAGCACTAAGGGCGTGACTACCCTTTGTGTGTGGCTAAGTGAGAGTTGAGGAGTAGCTTATAGAACATGAACAGGTTAAAGAAATGAGTAGCTAAGGAATTTGAAGAAGAATCAACAAGTATGTTGAGTTCTAATATGAAGAGAGAATTTGGGGACAAGAGAAACATTTTGATCCATGTATCAAACTTATTGAGGAAAGAAAGGAAGTAACATGGGTATCTGTGGACAACAGCTTCCAGATTGGATGATGGGTATGAAGTAACAGAGATAAAGGTAATACTAAATCAAAGATCCTGAAATGTCTTGCTGGTTTCTTCTCTAACTCATTTTAGAGATGAGAAACTAAGGTAAACAGAATGAAGTGACTAGCCTGGTGTCGCACACCTAGGGAGTGTTACCTAATAAGCCAGATTTGGTTCAGGAAGATGAGTATTCCTCAGTCTGGGCCCAGAGCTCTATACACTGCACATAGCAGTATGCCATACTATCACTCAAGGAAAGAAGGATGAAGACTTATGTACATATAAGGAATTGCTGTTGCTATTATTATTGCTAAAACTGATCATTTCTAACATTTGTATAGCACTTCTTACTTTTGGGAGTTACTTTGAAAGCAGTGATTAAGTGCTTACTGTGAGTCAAGTGCTAAATACTGTGTGCTAAGTCCTGAGGATACAAAGCTCCTGTCGTCAGGGAACTCATAGTTTGATAGGAGAAATAATGTTTACATTACTAGGAACATTGAGGATGCATTTAGAGCAAATGAAAAATAATCTCATGGGGAAGGTGGTAGGTGCTGGGATGATCAGGAAAAGGGCTCTTACAAAAGGATAGCTTTGAGTTGAATCTTGAAGGAAATCAGCTGAACTAATAGGCAGAGATGATGAGGGAAAAGTATTCTAGGCACTAGAGAGAAATGTAGAGAGTAGGGAGTGCCTTGTGCCAGACGTAACAAATAGGTCAATATACCTGGATGATAGCATGCATTGAATGGAGAAAAGTATAGGAAATTTGAAAAGGCAGGAAATGGCTTCCTCCCCTCTTGTACCAGAATAAAGCAGAGAGCTTAACGAGGGCAATGGGAGATTGGCCAGTGAACATAGTCCTTATGTGTCTAGTTCTTGACTGATGCAATCCCTTTGTGGACTTTGGAGTAGGCATCTACATTCTGTCTGGAGAATAGAAATCTCTTAGTTAGGGTATGGGTGTATAGCCTGAACTGGAGGGTAAATTCAAATGGTACTAGATAACCTCAACCATCCTTTATTGATCTGACTTTATCTCTTCTGGGAGTATTTCAGTGAACTTGTGCTGTAAAGGGATGCTCAGACCCTCTATATTTGAGACCAATAAATGCTCCCTGTTTATTTTAATTTTCTTTGATTATTTTGCCTCTTTTGTATTTTCTTTCATTTAAGGTATAGGAGATCTGAAATGGCTGTAACCTTAAAGGGTCTGAGATGCCAGGAGAGTGAGTGACTCAAGTTTTGCTTAATTTTATGACCAGCTCAATCTTTTGAGGCCCTTGGGCACTCCTGTACAACTTTGGGATCAGTTCCAGCAGTAGCTTTGTGACTCAATAGAACCTTGACTCTCTGGGTCAGCAGTATATTGAATTTTTTGTTTGAAACTACTTCCTCTAGAAACTGAGGAGAATGTATGGACCTAAAGTATTGGAGGAGGGGAGAATATTTGTACTTCTGTTCATGTTAAAAGTCTTTGAAATAAAAATTCCTTTGTAAAAGCTAACTGATGTTAATTGGTTAAATAGAGTCAGAGATTCTAGATACTGACAGGTAACAATAAAAGGACATAACAGAATGGGGTCTTAGAGATAGAAATTGCAACTTCTTTATGTGCCCATAGAGCACTCACATGGTGACATAGTGGACTGTCTCTGGAATTAATAAAGGCAGAGTGTTTGATAAAATAGGAAGGGTATAGGTTGGAAAAAGTTTTTGACATCAAATAGATATGTTTACATTTTATATTAGAAATAAGTAGGGAGTTCCTGAGTTTATTAAATGGGAGAAGGTAACATATATCGACCTACTCTTTAGGAAATTTATTTTGGTGAGTGGTGGATGGATTAGACTGGGGAGAAACTTGAAGTTAGGAGAGTAATTAGGAGGCTTTTTGAAATAGCACAAGTGGGAGATGATAGGGGCCCCAAATTCAAGTACTAGTTATGAAAGTGGAAAGAAGTGGATATGTATGAGAAATCTAAAGGTAGAAACTACAGGGTTTGATGATGGATTGGAAGAGTAGAGGTGAAGAGTCAAGGATGACAGTGATGTTGCTAGTCTGAATTCCTTGGAGGATAACAGTGCCCTTCACAGCATCAGTAAAGTTCAGAAGGTTGCAGAGTGGGTGGAGAGGGTGATTTGGGAAGATACAATGAGTCCCCAGTCTCATATGAGCTCATGAAGATTAAAGGAAGCCCAAACTTAAAGAGCCTAAATCATTTAACCAAGTTCACAAACAGGGAATCTGCAGCCAATCTTATACTGAAGTGCAGGTCTTGATGACTTGTTGGGCTTTCTTTCCACTATATCAGGTTACTGTGGGAAACTGAGGAAAGAAAAAATGTGCCTCACTTTACAAGTGTGGAAACTGAGCATTTCCAAAAGAAAGAAATAGAGTCACCAGATCTGAGTTTATGTATGTGTATATAATATTTATATACACACACATATGTCCCTTAACCCTGTTTACCTCAATTTCCTCATCTGTAAAATGAACTGGAGAAAGAAGTAGCAAACCACTCCAGTATCTTTGCCAAGAAAACTCCACAACTGTCCACAAAGAGTAAGACATAACCGAAAAGACTGAATAAGTTTATGTAAATAAATAAATATATGTATACACATATATATGTACACTGTATGAGTGTGTATATCTATATTTATATGCACACATACACATTTCCTATACATAGCTACATGTGGAGGTGGTTACATTGGGAGAACACGATCTCAAAAGTCCAGATATTTTTTCAGTTTCTTTTTAAGACTCCCGAATTTCTAACATATGGACAAGATACTGTGGAATTCATCAAGAGTGGGGAGTGTGAGCAGTGGTTGGTACTTATAGGCAGTTAGATATCCAACACAACATAAATTTCCCTTCTGGGGAATTTTTTTCTTGGGCCTCCTGAAAACCTATAATTAGGCCCCCAAAGAAATAGATACTTAATTTTTTATTTTTTTCTTCATTTTGACTTTTTAACACTATCATTTTACAAAGTCTCTCCATAGTTGCTATACCATCTCATTCTAGTGCTATCTCCTTGACTTATCCCCTCTATCATCTTTTCCTGAATCCAAAAATTTAGAAATTCTCCAAGGTTATGTTCTTAGCACTCTATCATTTTCTGTATCCCTTGTCATTTACCGTTTTTTTTTTTCATTCTTCTGGTTTCATTTATCTCCTTTATTTAGATAGCTTTAAACTCTTTTTCTCAAGTCTTAACAATTCAAATTTCACAAATCCATCTACCTCTTGGATATCTCTATTCATATATCCCAATAGCACTTTTGACATATCTGAAGCAAATCCCAATGATTTTTCCTTAAACCTAGTTTCCCATGATGATTAAGTTTGATGATGCTATAATTTTCCAATAATTGAGCCTAAAATATTAATAATCATTTCCTTGTTCAGCTTCTGTAATCAGTCAGCCACTAAGTCTAGAGAATTGTTTCTTTGCAATATTTCTTATATCTGGGAGGTGGGGTCAAGATGGCAGAGAGAAGCTAGGAAATTGCTCAAGTTCTCCTCAATTTCCCTCAGAAACAACATTAAATCAAACTTCTAAGTGGATTTGGGAGTGACAGAACCTACAAAAAGGCAGAGGGAAATAGTTTTCCAGCTTAAGATAGTTTGAAAGGACTTCAGGAAAGGTCTGTCTCACCAGGGTAAAAAGTGAACCCAGAACCATTATAGATCATATGCAGGCAAGCCAGTGAGAGGCTTGGAGTCACAACACAGATCAGCAATCCATGTCCCTTGGTCCTGGTTCAGCAGGTCAGTGTGGCACAGCAGTCCAGTTGAGAGACTTCAGCCTCAGTGTGGAAGGCAAATTGCTAGCCCCAGAACCCAGGGCACAACAGGCAGGACTGGGCCAGACTATGCTAGTGCAGTGGGCAGGTTGCCAGTACGTGAAGTCCTGGAACAGAAAACCCATGACTAGGCCCCTGACTCCCAGTGCAAGTAGCTTGAGACATTACCCCTTTGCCCCAGGAGCAGAGATCAATTTGAAAAGTCATGAAATAGTCTAAAATATGAGTAAGAAATAGAAAAGAGTCCTAACCATAGAAAAGTACTATGGAGACAGGGAAGATCAAAGCAGAAACTCAGAAGAGGATAATAATGTCAAAATGTCTATATCTAAAGGAGAATATGAATTGATGAATTGATCTCAAGCCCAAAAAAACTTATTGGAATAGGTCAAGAAGAATTTTAAAAGTCAAATAAGAACCAGAGAAGAAAAATTGGGAAAAGAAATGCAAAATTTGCAAAGATCAACTGTTTAGAAATGGAAGGATAAAATAGACTGAACAAAACTATTGCTTAAAAACAAAATTGGCCAAATGGGGAAAAAATAATCCCCTGAAGAAAGCAACTCCACAAAATGTAGAATTGACCAAATGGAAAAGGAGGTACAAAAGCTAACTGAAGAAAATAATTACTTTAAAATTATAATTTAGAAAGTGGAAGCTAAAGACTCTATGTGATATCAAGAGTCAGTTCAACAAAATAAAAAGAATGAAAAAAAATAGAAGGAAATGCAAAATAGCTCATTGGAAACACAACTGACCAGGGAAACCAGGAGAGAAATTTAAGAGTTATTGGATTACCTGAAAGACATAATTAGAACAACAACAAAAAAAGAGCCTCATCAGCATCTTTCTTTTTTTGTGCTCAGCTTTTTAAATTTTTATTTTATTTTTTTACTGATAGAATGCCCAATCAAAAAAGTTTGAATATAATTTCCCTAACAATAGGAAAAGGCTGAGATAGTATTGTCCAAAACATATTCACCACTGGCCTTGTGATGAAGAGCCTACCCATTAATTTGAAATACATCCCCACTGCATGGGACTCTCCAGAGGGGGCACACACAACACAAAAGACAAAGAGAGAAACATAAGCAAAACTATCCCAGTGACTACCCACCTCTGTTTCTCTTTCTTTCTTTCTTTCTTTTGTAATATAATTTATTTATTTTCAGTTTTCAACATTCACTTCCACAAGATTTTGAATTCCAGATTTTCTCCCTATCTTTCCCCACACCCTGCTCTAGGGTAGCATGCATTCCAATCACTCCTTTCCCCAATCTGTCCTCCCTTCTCTCACTGTCCCCCCTTCTCCCATCTGCTTCTCTTCTATTTTAATGTAGGGCACGATAAATTTCTATCCCCCATGATCTGTACAACTTATTTCCCTGTTGCATGCAAAAACAATTTTTAACATTCAATTTTAAAGCTTTTAGCTCCACATCCCCTTCCTTCTTCCCCACTGACCCTCAATGAGAAAGTAAGCAATTCGATATGTCACACATGTGCAACTATGAAAAACATTCTGAACAGCATCTTTCAAGAAACTATCAAGGAAAACAAGCCATGATATTCTAGAATCAGAGGATAAAATAGAAACTGAAAGAATTCACCTCTTGAAATAGATCCCAAAATAAAAACTCTAAGATACATTGTAGCCAAATTCAAGAATTATGAGGTGAAGGAGAAAATACTAAAGCAACTAGAAAGAAATAATTCAAATATCAAGGAACCACAGTCAAGATTATGCAGGAGTTGGCAGCTTCTACCCAAAGGATAAGAGGATTTGAAATAGGATATTCAGGAAAGTAAAAGATCTTTGGTTAAAACCAAGAATCAACTACCCAGTATAAGTAAGCATAATCTTTTAGGGAAAAAGATAAACATTCAATGAAATAGGGGATTTCAAACTTTCCTGATCAAAATACCAGAGCTGAAGAGAAAATAAGATATCCAAGTATAAGACTCAAAAGAAGCATAGAAAGGTAAACAGGAGAGAAAAAAAAGCTATTCAATAATCTAAACTATTTACATTCCTATATGGGAAGATGATACTTATAACTCTTGAGAACTGTATCTCTATTAAGGCAGTTAGAAGGAATATACATAGATAGAAGATGTGATATGCTGATATCAAATAAAGGGTGAAAAAAAAGGATTGTACTAGGAAAAGAGGAAGGGGGAGGCAGAATAGGGTAAATTATATCCCATGAAGAGGTACAAAATTCCTATTACTGTAGAGGGAAAGAAAGGAAGAGGGAGAGTGTTATTTGAATCTTACCCATCATATTTGTCTCAAAAAGGAATACATACAAAGTCAGCTGAGTATAGAAATTTATCTTACCCTATAGTGCTGTAGGAGGTAAAGGGGAAGGAAGAGGGAGTGGGATGGATAGAAGGGAGGGAATAAAGGAGGGCAAAAGTAGGAGAAGAAAAGGGAAAGACAAGGGAGGGGTATCTGATAGAAGGGAGTGCAGATTAAAGGAAGTGGTTGTCAGAAGCACTGATGAGGATGGACAAGGTGAAAGGAGAGAGAAAATATAATCGGGGGGAAAATAGGATGCAGTGAAATGCACAGTAATCATGACTGTGAATGTGAATGCAAGGAACTCTTCCACAAAATGAAAACACTTAGCAGAGTGAATTAAAAATCAGAATTCTTAATTAAGTTGCTTACTAGAAACACATATGAAGCAGAGAGATACACAGAGAGTAAAGGTAAAAGGGTGGAACAGAATATATTATGCTTCAACTGAAGTAAAAAAAAAAATAGAAACAAGCATAGCAATCCTGATCTCAGATGAAGCAAAAATATATCTAATTAAAAGAGATAAGGAAGGAAACTACATCTTACTAAAAGGTACCACAGATAATGAAGTAATATTAATGCTAAATATATATATATACATATATATATACATAAGTATGTGTGTGTGTGTGTGTGTGTGTATATATATATATATAAAATTCACATTCTTAGGGGAGAAATTAAGTGATTCACAGGAAGAAATAGACAGCAAAATATGCATATGGGTGATCTCAACCTCCCTGTCAGAACTAAATAACTCTAACCACAAGATAAACAAGAAAGAAGTTAAGGAGGGGAATAGAATTTTAGAAGAGTTAGATACAGTAGACCTCTGGAGAAATTTGAATGGGGACAGAAAAGAACTTACCTTTTTCTCAGTGGTACATGGTCCCTACACAGAAATTGATCATGTATGTGGACAAAAAAACCTCAAAATCCTATGCAGAAAAGCAGAAATATTAAGTGCATCCTTTTGAGATCATAATGCAATAAAATTTGTGTAATAAAGAGTCAGGGAAAGATAGACTAAAAATTAATTGCAAACTAAATAAGCCAATCCTAAAGAATGAGTGGGTCAAACAACCAATCATAGAAACAATCAATAATTTTATCAAAGAGAATGACAATAATGAGAGTACATACTAATATTTATGGAATTCAGCCAAAGCAGTTCTTAGAGAAATTCTTTTTATCTCTAAATGCTTACGTGTATAAAATAGAGAAAGAAGAGATCAATGAATTGGACAGGGAACTAATAAAGTTAATAAAAGAACAAATTAAAAATCCTCAATTAAATATCAAATTAAAATTCTTAGCATTAGAGAAATTAATAAAATTGAAATTAAGAAAATTATTGAATTAATAAATAAAACTAAGAGCTAGTTTCATGAGAAAAAACCAATAAAATAGATAAATCTTTGGTTAATTTGATTTAATAAAATGAATGAGGAAAACCAAATTACCAGTATGAAAAATGAAATGGGTGAATTCACCTTCAATGAAGAGAAAATTAAAGCGATAATTAGGAGATATTCTGCCTAGCTGTATGTCAAAATTCTGGCAATCTGAGGGAAGTGGATGAATATTTACAAGAATATTAACTGTCCTGATTAACAGAAGAGGAAATACAATACTTAACCCCATTTTAAGGGGGAAAAAAAAAGAAATTTAGAAAGCCATCAATGAACTCCCCAAGAAACAATCTCCAGGGCCAAATGGATTTACAAGTGAATTCTACCAAACATTTAAAGAACAATTAATTCCAATAATACAAAAGTTATTTAGAGAAATATGTGGAGCCCTACCAAATTCTTTTCATGATGCAGATATGGTGATGATACCTAAATCAGAAAGAGCTAAAACGGAGGAAGAAAATTATAGATCCATTTACCTAGTGAATATTGATGCAATATTTTTAAATAAAACATTGGAAAAGAGATTATGGCAATTTATCGGAAAGGTAATACCAGCACTGCAGGACTGGTTTGACAATAGGCAAACTACCAGCATAATTGACCATATCGATAGTAAAACTATCAGAAATCATATTATTATCTCAGTGAATGCAGAAAAAGCTTTTAACAAAATACAACTCACAATTCTCTTAAAAACACTAGAGAGCATAGGAGTAAATGAAATTTTCCTTGTAATGGTAAGTAGTATCTATCTAAAACCATCAGCAAGCATTATATGTAATGGAGATAAGCTAGAAGCTTTCTCAGTGAGATCAGGTATTAAACAAGGATGGCCATTATTACCACTTGTATCAAAACTATCACTTTTTGCAGAAGACATGATTGTATGCTTAGGGCATACTAGAAAATCAACTAAAAGAATTACTTGAAATAATGAAGTTTAGCAAAATTGAGGGATATAAAATAAACCCACAAAAATCATGAGCATTTCAATATATAACAAAGCCCAGCACTGAGACAGAAAAATAAATTCCATTTAAAATAACTGTAGACAGCATAAAATATTTGGGAGTCTACCTGCCAAAAACTGTGTGAATACAATTGAAAACACTTTCACACAAATAAAGTTAGATCTAAACAATTGAAAAAAAATCACAATTGCTCATGGATAGGTCAAGCTAATAAGAAAAAAAATGACAATTCTATCAAAATTAATTTACTTATTCAGTACCATACCAATGAAACCATCAAAAATTATTTGATAGAACTAGAAAGAAATAACAGCAATAGTTTTCTGGAAGAACAAAAGGTCAAGAATATCAAGGGAATTAATGAAAAAAAAGTGCAAAGGAAGGTGACCTAGCTTTACCAGAGCAAAAACTGTAATAAAAAGCAGAAGTTATCAAAACTACTTGGTACTAAGAAATAAAGTGGTGTATCAATGAAAATAACTTAGATACACAAGACACAATAATCAGTGACTAAAGTAACTCACTGTATGATAAACCCAAAGACTCCAGTTTCTGGGATAAGAACTCACTATTTGACTAAAATTGCTAGAAAACCTGGAAAATAGTATGGCGGAAATTAGGCATAGACCAGCATCTCACACTGAAATACCATAAAAAGGTCAAAATAAGTACATGATTTAAATATAAAGAGTGATGCCATAAGCAAATTAGGAGTACATGGAATAGTTTACCTGTCAGATGTATGGAGAGGGGAAGAATTTATGACCAAACAAGAGACATGAAATATGAAATGGATAACTTTGATTACAGTAATTTAAAAATTAATTTAAAAAAAACCAAAAACAAAAGCAAAAGCCCAAACAAAACCAATGCAACCAAGATTAGAAGGAAAGCAGAACACACCCAGTGTTCCTAATAGAGGCCTCATTTCTCAAATATTTATAGAAATAAATCAAATTTATAAGAATACAGATCATTTTCCAATTGATAAATGGTCAAAGGATATGAATACAGTTGTCAGATGAATAAATTAATGCTATCTATAGTCATATGAAAAAGTGCTCTAAATCCCTATTGATTAGAGAAATGCAAATTAAAACAACTCTGAGGTAGCACCTCACATCTATCAGATTGACTAAAATGACAAAAAAGGAAAATAATGAATGTTGGAGGAAATGTGAGAAAATTGTAAAACTAATGCAATGTTGGTGGAGTTGTTAACTGATTCAAACATTCTGGAGAATAATTTGGAACTATTACCAAAGGACTGTAAAAGTGTACATACCCTTTCATCATACCACTTCTAGGTCTTTATCCCAAAGAGACAATGAAACAGGGAATGGGATTCACATGGACAAAAGTATTTACAGCAGCTCTTTATGTTGTGACAAAGAATTGGAAATTGAGGGGATGTCCATCAATTGGGGTATGGCCGAACCAGTTGTGGTATATGAATAAAATGAAGTATTATTGTTCCATAAGAAATGATGAGCAAGCAGATTTCAGAAAAAAACCTGGAAAGACTTATATGAACTGATGCTGGGTGAAGTAAGCATCCAGTTTAAAACAGATTTTGTTCTTTGGTCTGTAGCATGTACTGAAAGTATAAGAAACTAAAAAAAGCACAAAACAGTTAAGGGTATAAGGAGAGAATCTCTGGACCTTCATGGCATCCCTCTCCCTCCCAGACAAATCAAGCTTCTCTTACATAGATTGTACCCTTCTTTGCATGTTACTCCTCCCATTAAATACGTAGGACATATCTAATCCAGCAACAGAGCTCCCCTCACAAGATATTCCATCTCTTGCTTCTGTTCCTTTGCAATGGCTATCTCCCATGCCTGGAATGCCTTCTCTCTTTATTTCCTCCTTTTGATTTCCCTGGCCTTCCATTAAGACAGTTCAATTATTATCTTCTACAAGTGGCTTCTCCTGCCCTATTCCAAACTTTTCATTATTAGTTGCTTCCCTGTGAGATATTGATGGGTAACAGTTGTCTATCTTAATGGTTGGTTTGTAGGACTATTAATTTTTTGAATCTTCTAAAAAAATTTCAGGTCTGTATTTGTAACCTGAGGATTTGTCTTCTGTAAGTTCAAGAATCCTGAATTTTGGAGTATTAATCTACCTCTGATTATGTTTTTATAGATATTTCTCTGGTCCTCCAACTTTTTCAGCCCTCTGATGTGTTTTACATGGTATCTAACTTGTAAATCCATGCTTGCTTCATGTTGTCTGGGACATTAAAATATGAGCTCCTTTAGGAAATGGACCATGGTTGTGCCTTTTTTTTTTTGGCATGTCCAAATGATAGCATAGTGCCTGGCACATATTAAGTACTTACTACATGTTTGTCAGTGTCTGACATAATAACTACTTAATAAATAGTTCTTGTAGTTGTTTTTCTTGTTGTGGATTACATGACCAAATAGAGTTCATCAAATGGTGATCAAATTTGTGATGATAAATGTCTTCATGCTTCAGTAGACTGGTCTTTTGACAACAGATCAGGAGAGGCACTCACCAAGCAGGACAGTGGGCTTTGAGTCCTCAGTTCAGACATTATGGAGTTGACCCTACTATGTATAACCTTCAGGTTAACATCACCTGAAAGTTGATTGTGCTCCCAGCACCTCCCTCAGACTTAGCTATTACCACAGAACTTCATCAAGACCCCATGCACAAGTACCT
The DNA here is from genome assembly GCA_023548195.1 of Bettongia penicillata ogilbyi. Lineage (NCBI taxonomy): Eukaryota > Metazoa > Chordata > Mammalia > Diprotodontia > Potoroidae > Bettongia > Bettongia penicillata. The sequence goes on from JAJHZJ010000426.1 coordinate 3,245,923, forward strand.
TCCTTCCCTTGCTTTTTTCAATTTTTTTCTATTATCTCCCCCATTAGATTGTGAGCTTTTCAAGGGTAGAGACTTTTTTGCCCCAGTGCTTAGTATTAATCACAGTAGGTGATTAACAAAAGTTTATTAACTTCATACCACCCAGGCCACCAGTCCTGCTTCTAGGTCAAACCCAGTGGCTGTCATCAGGGAAAGCCACTTTTTGTAAGATGGGATGTCCATGACCACCCACTGTTAACCAAGTGCTACCTTTGCAATAGGCAAGAAAGTTTAGCTGAATCAACAGAGCATCACCCTGGTTAAGAAGAACTTTCTAGGCAAGTCAAACTATAACTACTTCTCTTCAGAATTCATTGGAGATAACCCAGGACTCATTATCCAAGGACCCTGGGAGCATGAATAGTTTCAGCTTAGTTTCATCATAGACATTACCAAGGGAAATAACCCATGTGAAGTTGTAGACTGGCAACTGCTTTCGTGAGAGCTGCAGCCACAGCTATTGATGACCCAAAACAGAAAGTTCTAACTGCCAAACTACTTGGCAATGCCAAATGTTTCAATATCAGAACAAAAAATGATATTAAAGAAGGAACTCTACTTGCTTTGCCACTTCATCCTGAGGACCATTGAACTTTTGACCTGACTTGAAAATGTAACCTCAGGAGTTGTATGGCTTTTCTATTTGCTTCCCTGTCATTTAGCATAGAGCTTGGTATACAGCAAGAATTCCATACATGCTCACTCATTTTCCTTCAGGATATTTTTCTCATAAGATTTTGTGAAAACATTTGTCTCCCATTGTATTTGCTATTGCCTTACCATTTATTTTCAGTTTCTTTTACTTGATTATCACCCATGTCATACTCATTAAATTTAGTATTCCCTAAGGCTCTGTCCTTTTCCTTTTTTCTTTTCTACTTCATACATTCTTAAATGTGTGTGAATTTTTGTTAACTATAATGGTCTTAATTACAAAAACAATATTGACCAGGGTTATGCTCATTGAGATATCGATGGGTAACAGTTGTCTATCTTAACAGGTGGTTTGTAGAACTATTAATTTTTTGAATCCTCAAAAGAAATTTGAGGTCTGTATTGTAAGTTCAAGAATCCTGAGTTTTGGAGTATAAATCTGCCTTTGATTATGTTTTTATAGATATTTATCTGGTCCTCCAACTTTTTCAACTCTCTGCTATGTTTTACAATTTTTGTTTTTTCATTGAATAGTCTGCATTCATCAATTAATCTAGGTCCATTAAGGAAAATTCTTCAACAATCTTGAGTGGCAAAGACTTGGTCTTGAATTGCCATGAAAAATGTCTGTTTCAAAAAATGAATGCACAAAATATAACCATTTGTTTGCATTTTTGTCATTGTTTTTGATTGACATGTTATTGGTTTGAGCTCAATACTGGTTACAACTGATGAGCCAAATGGTGCTTATTAATCTTCACTATTGCTCTTTGAAGTGATGTCTACTTATTCAAGAAATATTTCTGCAATTTAATGTACTTATCATGTAACACTTATCTTTTTACTGTTTATTTTATTTTTATTTTTAATTGAATCTTATTTTATTCAATGTATTTATCATGTAAATTTTTATCAGTATCAATCAAGTAAAAATGTTTATTAAGCTCTTACTATACATACCAAGCATGGTTCTAAGTACTGGTGAAATAAGTACAAAAGTGAAACACTTCTTTACCTCAAGGCTTTTGCATTCTAATGAAGGAGACAACAATCACATATATGAGCATATACAGAATACATATCAAGTGAACACAAGTGACTTTTGAAAGGAAGGAATGCTGTAGTTTAGAAGATCAAAAAAGGCTTCATATACAAGGTCTACTTGAACTGAGTCTTGAAAAAAAACAGTGATTCCAAAAGGGAAAGCTGAGCACTCAAGGTGCAGGAGATAGCTAATGTAAAGATGTAGAGGCAGGTAATGGAGCCTTCAGTGTAAGGAATAGCAGATAGGCCAGTGTGGCTAGACCACAACCTACATGGAAGGGTATAGGGCAGGAAAAGATTAGCAAGCAGAAAATGACCAGGTTTTAAAGAGCTTGAAATGGTTAAATCCTAAGATAGGTAATACAGGAATTTTTATCCCACTTTGTATCGGGGAAATTGAGGCTTGTAGAGATATTGTGATTAGTACATGATCACATTATAATCAGTTTAGTCATTTTTATTATTCTTTCTTCTATCCGCATGAGCTTATGTCCAAGATGCCATTTTAATATATGTGTGTATCGATATATATGATTGTGTGATTGTATGATTCTATTTATAGCTTAGATGGAAGTAGATATAGACATATAAGTGTATGTACTTATGCATACATAGGCATAATTTATATGTATATATGCATATATGTATAGACATATATAGACATACATCTGTATCTTCTTTCATCTAACCTATAAATGGAATATATGTGTGTGTACATAGGCATATACAATATACATACACACATATATACACATATATATACACACACACACACACACACATATATATACACACATGTATTCACTTTTCTCTAAGCTATTGAAATTACATTTATGGTAAGTGGTAGTAAAACTGTCTAATTACAGTATTAATGTAGAAGGTAAATATTGCATGAAGTAAGGCTATTAGACCTTGACTTACTCTTGAATTTCATTATTTTTCTAATTATCCAATTGTGATTTGTGTTAGGAGATAGAAACTATTGCACATTGTATATTTCAACTATAGTGATTCCTCAGTATCTTGAAAGGATTTATGATCAGTGGTGAAGCATGAACATGGGAAAAATATTTTCAGAGATAAAAGCGCATTGGGTATTCCTAGCCAAATGGATATAACTACTGCAAATAAGGATGTCTTCTTAGGTTGCAGTTATACCACATCAAGATATATTAAAGGGCAAAGTTAACATATAAATTCATAGACATCATTTTATTGAGGAACATATATTTTCTAATAAAGGTAGAGCATTCATTAATTATTCAATCCCTTTCTTTAATTTTTAGTACCATTAGAAGTATACTGACTGTAGTCATTAAACCTAAGTTTAAATCCTTTCTCTGACACTTCTTTGTATGACTTTGGGCAAGTCACTTAGCATCCCTATGCTTCAGTTTACTTCTCTTTAAAATGAGGAGGGTAAGTTAAAACCTTAGAGTTTTCTTCTAAATCTAAAGCTATGATTTTATGATCAGTCTTTTAATCTGTATGACAAACTTTAAAATGTATACAGTAAGCTAACATATTCTGTCTTCTCTGGGTGAAACATGTCTTCTTTCTTCACATGGTATGCTTTTGGTATCTAGTTTTCCCATTATCCTCATTAAAGAGTCACAGATTTTGAGCTGGAAGAAACATTAGATATTTCTTGGTCCAACTACTTCATTTTGTAGATTAGGAAGCTGGGATCGAGAGAGGTTCAAGTTTACAAAGAATCAGTATGTCTGAAGTGCTTTGTCTATGTATGCTTAAGCTATGTTAATTTGGTTTATTCTTGAGTCTGAAGGACTGAATTTACATTCTCAAAGGTATAACCAAGTGAGACATTTTTTTTTCTATTTTTCCGAAGTTAGAATTAACAACCTTTAAGATCTCTTACAACTAGGACATTTTTTTTAATATCTGAGAAGAATGAGAGGAGATAACTTGGGAATTTGATGAACCTGGTCCTATAATTTCATAGTGAAGGGCTCCAGAAGGTAGAGATTTCAAATCACCCATTTTCTAACTGTGATAAGTCATTGAAGAAGTAACCTTCAGGGAGATCGGGGGAAAATTTGGAAGTATTGAGCCCTGTAAATGGGAGTAAGTGTAGTACAGTATGAAGAAAACTAGTGCTAGAGTCAAAATTTTGTCTTAGCCTCAAATCCCACCTCTACCACTCTTTGTTATCTTATGCATGTCAGTTAACTAAACTGCATGATCTTTAATTCCCACAGCTATAAAATGAGAGGGCTAGATGATCATCTTTCAGCTCTCTTCTTGTTCTAATCTATGAGTTTAAATGTATTTTGCCATTTTGAGTCCCCAAAGCTACGGTTACTATTAGGTAGAGGACCTTGTTAAAATGAGCAGTGTTCAGATAGGTGATGCTTATGATAGCTTTCAGCTCTGAAATTCTGTGAATCTATATAAACCTTAAGTACTTATATTTCTTTTAAACTGATATGTCTAAATATATGTAAGAGGAAATAATTTGCAAAATTAATTTGTTTTCCTTTATGGAAGGGTCATGTATTGATACCTGGGCCTCTCAGAAAAGAAAGTGTGGAACTTTTTGAAGAATCATTGAAGAATCATTGGGATTGGGTGCATGGAGTTCTAGCGAATACCTTCTCAAAGGAATTGGCCTACTTAAAATGAACACCCTCATCATTTTTGTACCTTAATGTGGTGCTTGATATTTTCATGAACATCATCATCACATGCACACGTATTAAGTAACAGAGTGTTGGACAAAGTGAATTAAGCATCATTTCCATTCTTTAGCTTATGGAATAATATGGACAATTCTTTTAAATCTGAATAAGTGCAGAAGGTAGAATCAGATAAACAGTGTTAAACCTGGTATTGACCCTGAGGCACAGATAACTAGAATGCAGAAGTGTCTCAGAGATGATTGGGACCTTAGCAACCACCTAGCTCAACATAGATAAAGATCATGGCACAGTTTCATGAGATATCAAAAGTGGAAATTACTCAGTCACCTTTGTGTTACAAGTTGTTGTAACATGATTAAATGATACTAAGACTTCCTAAAGTGAAGTTACCTTAAGGGAGCTAATAGTAAGAGTGACAAAGGCTATGGATTTAATTTACAATAAGAATGGAAGTAGGATTATTTACATATTGATCTTCAAAGTATGGTGGATGTTTGAATTTTTGAAAAAAAATAAAGTGACTATTATCTATGCTAATGTTACAGGTTATTCCTTCTCAGGGTAGAGAAATTAAAGGAAATGAAAGAACATTTTGACCTTCTGTAGGTTTTCAGGGAGCATTAAGAGATTCTTAAAATAAACAAAAACAAACGGAACAAGAAAATGATATGTGATTCAAAATGGAAACAATAATATGGCTTCAGAGAGGCATAAGAGAATCTCATGTGGAATGTTATAATGCAGAAATAAAGAGGAATAAGTTTACTGATAATGAGCATCTAAGAAATATGAGGTTTTTCCTAATAAGGTGAGAGGAATTAAGCAGGTGTATATCTTCCAAATAATGAAGTTGTAAGGATATAGATTGTGACAGGTGATCCTACAGTAAAGGACAGAAGAGGAAGGACAGAGTGATTATAAATGTTGACTCTTATGACTGTTACTGAGGAAACCATTTGTTAATGCCATAATAACAATAGATGCTCAGTAGCTTCCCAAGACATTTTTTTTAACATGGCAGAAAAGCTTTCAAGACTAATCCACTAGATTTTCATGTCAGCCATGTATGAAAAAAACACTGCAAAACAAAAGAAAATAGTTGGACACTTGATGAGACAGAAGACCCTATGGGAGATGAAGAAAGCAGAAAACCACAACACAATATCCCTGAGTGATCCAAAAGAAAAATAAGAATTATTAGAGCAAAATCTATGAGCTTAACAGTAAAAATAATTGGCGGGATAGAAAAAAAATCTTCCATCTGTCATGTCAACTCTCACCAAAGAAATAACAACAAAAAGAGAAAATTAGATTGGGATTGCAAATATAGAGAAGTGAAGGAAAATTTAGAAGAGAAGCATAAAACAGCAACATTAAAAGAAAATATGCTCCTTATGCAAGGAAAACACTGCTCTGAAAACAGTGAAGGAATTATTTTAGGATCGTAGCTCTCCAAGAAGAATACAAGAGCATAAAAACTTTAACACCACAATGCAAGACACAAGAGAGTTCCCCAGAAATTCTAAAAATAGAAAATGAAATTCCAAAAGAAAGAATTCATAAATCACCTCCAAACAAATAAAAACCAAAAATATTCTGCAAAGTCCAAGACACATAGTGGTTAAATTTAACAATTCAATTCAGAAGCAAGAAGTCCTTTAAGCCATGGAGAGAAGGATCTCAAATATAAAGAAAAGAAAATTTGAATAATGCAAGATTATTCTGCACTCACCAAAAAACATAGGAGAAAAATGGGGTCAGGTGTTCCAAAAAGCAATAAAGTTCACGGTGTAGCCCTAGATAAATTACCCTGCAGATCTTAGCTTAACTATAAATGAAAAAAGATAAATGTTTAATAATAAAGTGGTATTTGAGATTTTTTTGGGGGGAAATAAACCAAAACTGGAGAGATTATTTGCTTCTTAAACACACCAACAAAAGCATAGAAGTGAGTAAATACAGCAGCTAAGGACAGCAGAGACAAAGCTACAACAAAGAGACTAGGAAGAAAGTTCTTTTTAAATGTACACCAAGAGATTGGGCAAAAGAAGCAAAAGTCAAGTGAAGCAGTGAAAAGGTGGACTTGTGGTATTATGGAAAGAACCTGGCAACACCATACCCACAAATGAATCAATGTTTTTTTCTGACACTATATTATGAGACTTACCCATTAGATTGTGAACTCTTTGAGAGCAGGGCTGTTACCATCTTTCGTTATTTCTTCAGTGCTTAAAATAGTTATTGACAGAGCTTGGTGCTTAATAAAAGTTTGTTGACCTGATGTCAAAACAGATTAATAATACTCAATACTGTTAATTCACATGAAAGCAAATGATATTGCCTGAAAAAGTAAACCTAATTAAAAGGTGTAACAAGAAAGCATTGCTAAAGATTCCAGAGAATTGGATAAGATACAGAAGCCCTTAGAGGCACAGTTGATTTCTCTCATTACTGACAATGAAAAGCAAGGGTTGAGGAAAAAAAGTCAAACTTGGGAAGTGAATAAAGCTGACTCAGAAGCTGGTGTCTGGAATTAAAGGATAAATATTTAAACACTCCAAACCCAATTCCCTACATTGTTTCATTTATTGTAAGAAGTTTAATAAAGTATGATGAAAAAGAAACCATTTTTAATAATAGTAAAACAATAAACTATTTGAGAAATAATTAAAATGAGAATGAAAGAATCTATACAAAGAACAATAATATTAAAGAATAATGACCAAAATAAAGAATAGTCAAAACAAATGAAAAAAATTAATGATCATGAATATATTAGATTTATGTAATAAAAACAATAGCATCTCCCAGATTAATTCATATTTTAATAGAACATCAATCAAAATATCAATGACCTTTCATTGTACATGAGATAATAATAATTATATTAGGAAATTTATTTATGAAAAAAAGAGGTTGAAAAATGCATTAAGGGCCATTCAAGAGATAAAAAAGACAAACAATGAATAAATACTTGAACTCACAAGCCTCAAAATATATTACAAAGTGATTATCATCAAAACTATTGGATACTACACCAAATATAGAGAAACAGATCGATAGAATAAATACACGAGACACCCTGCTAAATGTGTATAAAAACGATTAATGTGCAACAATTATTTAGAATATAACTGGGGAAAGGATTTATTATTTAGCAAACATTAGAAAATGTGCTGACGATGCTGAGAAAGGCATTTATATCCACACAATACATCATGTTTTCTGGTGAATTCTAAATTAAAAGCCCTAGAAAAGATGGAAGAAAATCAATTATAGTATTGCTTTCAATTGTTATTCAACAGATGAAGGGAATTATATATGCATGTATGTATTATGTATGTATGTGCACAAAATCTATTAAAACTACAATTAAGAGAATAATAAAATTTATATATTTGGACATACATCTGGAATACAACTCTGTGCTTTATGAATCTTTTATTCTTTCTTTCACTTTGCTTGATTGTATTTTATAGATTCAGGTGTCATTATCTATTTTAAGACAATTTTTTCACCTATCCTCTCAACTGAAGACCTTCATTCATACCTTATAAATGTTTATTGAATGACTAGTTTACCTGTATATGTTTAATCAGTTATTGCATTTAATTAGGTTTTTGCATTATCATAAATATATTATGAAAAACATAATGTTATAGAAAACATTAAATGATATATGTTGTGGGAGTTTTTTTGCTTATTGCAACTGCTTTATATATCTGGTAATAATGACTAAAAATAAAGGTAGGATGTTTAGAGAACTTGAAACAATTAAATTAAAATTGCCAAAAAATTGAAAACTTACCATCCAACATCAAAGATACTAATTGAGACAGTAGTTTTAACAAAGTGGTAGATTGCAACATAAGTTCTCAAAAATCAGCAACTTTTTAATATAATAATAATAAAGCACAAGAATCAATAATAGAAAAATTCTATTCCCAATAATTACAAAATGAAGAAAATACCTGGAGTCAACATCCTAAAACATACAAAAGACTTGTATAGATTCGATGATAAATCAATCTTTAAAGAAATAAAGAACAATCTAAATAGCTGGAAGAATATTTAGTTCTCGTGCCCAGGCCATATAAATATGATAAAAATGATTATACTGCCAAAGTAAGTGTATACTTTGATTGTTATGCTAATTAAATTATTAATGGAATACTTTACAAAACTTGATGAAATAATGATAAAATTCATTTGGAAAAAGAAAACACCTAGAATATTAAGGGAAATAAGGAAAAGAGGTAAGGATGAAGGGTAGATCCACTTTCATAACTCAAACTATATTATGAAAATGTAGTGAACAGGGGAGGAGCCAACATGGCAGAATAGAAAGACTCACGTATGCTAGCTCTGAACCCATAGCCCAGAAATTTTCTGTAAAAAGAACTCCCCACATATTCTGGAGCAGAGCAAGCCACGCAGCAACTCAATGGAGATTTCTGTTCCAGAGAGTCCTGAAAAACCAACCCCAAAGGTCCATCGCACACTGGACAGCGGAGTGGAGCCCCTGTGCTTCCCTGGCCGTGAAGCCCCAGAGGAGCAGATCTGAGTAGGCTTCAGGGATAGAACCTCCAGCAACCACGTAGGTCTCTCCGCCCATAGGTGCTCCAGGTCAGTGAGAGAGACTCCTGGGCTGGCCAATAGGGGAGCAGGGTGTCTCTGTGACTCGGGCCCCCTCGGGAGGCAGTGGCAGAGGCAGCAGCAGAGGCAGGGCAGGCAGGAGCTCCCAGAGCAGGCCAGAGCTCAGGGCCATAACTGAAGGTCTCTGCATAAACCACCTGAGGGAACTGAGCCTGGGAGGTGGCCCTGCCCCCACCTGAGCACCAGAACTTAAGCTCACATTGAATAGCAGCCCTGCCTGGCCCCTGAAAGCCCTGAGGCTGGGGAGTAGCATTTGAATCTCAGACTCCAAGCACTACCTGGGCAGATCTAGGCAGGGGTAGAGAGGAATCTCAGAAGTCAAGTAACTGGCTGGGAAAATGCCCAGAAAAGGGAAGAAAAATAAGACCATAGAAAGCTACTTTCTTGGGGAACAGATGTTCCCGCCTTTCATTTCTGATGATGAGGAACAATTCTTACCATCAGGGAAAGATGTGGAGATCGGGGCCTCTGTATCCCAGACATCAAAGGTAGATGTCCAGTGGGCTCAGGCCATCGAAGAGCTCAAAAAGGATTTTGAAAATCAAGTTAGACAGGTGGAAGAAAAACTAGGAAGAGAAATGAGAGAGATGCAAGCAAAGCATGAAAAATGGGTCAATACTCTGCTAAAGGAGACCCAAAAAAATGCTGAAGAAAATAACACCTTGAAAAATAGGCTCACTCAATTGGCAAAAGAGGTTCAAAAAGCCAATGAGGAGAAGAATGCTTTCAAAAGCAGTATTAGCCAAATGGAAAAAGAGGTTCAAAAGCTCACTGAAGAAAATGTTCTCTCAAAATTAGAATGGAACAGATGGAGGCTAATGACTTTCTGAGAAACCAAGAAATCACCAAACAAAACAAAAAGAATGAAAAAATGGAAGAGAATGTGAAATATCTCATTGGAAAAACAACTGACCTGGAAAACAGATCCAGGAGAGACAACTTAAAAATTATGGGACTACCTGAAAGCCATGATCAAAGAAAGAGCCTAGGCATCATCTATCATGAAATTATCAAGGAAAACTGCCCTGATATTCTAGAACCAGAGAGCAAAATAAGTATTGAAGGAATCCATTGATCACTGCCTGAAAGAGATCCAAAAAGAGAAACTCCTAGGAACATTGTGGCCAAATTCCAGAATTCTCAGGTAAAGGAGAAAATATTGCAAGCAGCTAGAAAGAAACAATTCCAGTATTGTGGAAATACAATCAGGATAACACAAGATCTAGAAGCTTCTACAATTAAGGGATTGAAGGGCATGGAATAGGATATTCCAGAAGTCAAAGGAACTAGGACTCAAACCAAGAATCACCTACCCAGCAAAACTGGGTATAATACTTCAGGGGAAAATATGGTCTTTCAATGAAACAGAGGGCTTTAAAGCATTTTTGATGAAAAGACCAGAGCTGAAAAGAAAATTTGACTTTCAAACTCAAGAATGAAAAGAAGCATGAAAAAGTAAACAGCAAAGAGAATTCATAAGGGACTTACCAAAGGTGAACTGTTTACATTCCTACATGGAAAGACAATATTTGTAACTCTTAAAACTTTTCAGTATCTGGGTAGTTGGTGGGACCACACACACACACACACACACACACACACACACACACACATGTATAAGTGTGTGCACACACACACATACACACATGCACACACATACAGAGACAGGGAGCACAGAGTGAATTGAATAGGATGGGACCATATCTTAAAAGAAATTATGGTCAATGGTGAGAGAGCAAGGTAGTGGGAGGAGAGAGGGTGAAATGGAATGGGGTAAATTATATCTCATTCAAGAGGCAAGCAGGAGACTTTTTAGTGGAGGGAAAAAGAGGAGAGCTGAGAAAAAACCATGAAGTTTACCCTCATCACATTCAAGAAAAGGAAGGAGTTAAATGCACACTCATTTTAGTATGAAAACCTATCTTACAATACAGGAAAGTAGGGGAGAAGGAGATAAGCAGGGTGGGGGGGATGATGGAAGGGAGGGCAATGGGAGGAGGGAGCAATTTGAAGTCAACACTCTTTGGGAGGGACAGGATCAAAGGACAGAATAGAAACAATGGCGGGCAGGATAGGATGGAGGGAAATATAGTTAGTCTTACACAACACAATTATTACCAAAGTCATTTGCAAAACTACACAGATATGGCCTATATTGAATTGCTTGCCTTCCCAAAGGGAATGGGTAGGGAGGGAGGGATGGGGAGAATTTGGAACTCAAAGTTTTAGGAACTGTTGAGTATTGTTCTTGCTACTAGGGAATAAGAAACACAGTTAATGGGGAATAGAAAGTCATCTGGCCCTACAGGACAAAAGAGAAGATGGGGACAAGAGAAGGGAGGGATGATAGAAGAGAGGGCAGATTGGTGATAGGGAAAATTAGAATGCTCAGTGTATTGGGGTGGGGGGAGGAGACAAAAAGGGAGAAAATTTGGAACCCAAAATTTTGTGAAAATGACTGTAAAAAGTTAAATAAATAAATTTATATTAAAAAAAAGAAAATGTAGTGAATAAATCCCTCTAATATTGTTTAAAGAATAGAGAGACCGACCAATGAAACAAAACTAACAAGGGAGATTTAGAAATAGTAGAACTCAATAGCCTAATGTGTGATAAAGTGGAAAACATAAATTATCTAGGAAAATTCCCTATTTGATAAAATATTTGATAAAATAAGCAGACAAAGAAGTTTCTGGGAAGAAACAAAAGCATTCTACACAGAAATTAGGATTAGACCAAGAACTTGCACCACACCACAATACATTCTAAATGGATTCATGACCTTAATATTAAAACTTACACAATTTAAAAGTCAGGAGAAAAGTAGATTATACACCTCTTACAGCTATGGGTAAGAGTTAGTTTCTTAACCAAACAAGAGAGAGAAACAATTACAAAAGATAAAATAGATTTTTTTTAACTTGAAAATGAAAAGCTTTTGTATGGATAACATTAATGCATCTATGAAGAAGGGAAGTGATTGAATGATGGGGAAAGAACACCAAAAACTCTTCATCAGATTTCTGTGATAGAAATTTGTTATCCAAGATATCTAGATAATTAATGAATATTCCTAAGAACAATAAGATAAATGGTCAAAAGATCGTCAATGTTAACAAACGACTGTTAAAAGAACTGCAAAAAAATTCACAACTACATGAAAAAATGTTGCAAATCACTAATAATAAAGAAATGCAAATCAAGATAAACTTAAGGTTTTACTTCACATTTTGCACATTGGTGAAAAAGAGAATATTGCAGAATCAGAGGTTAGAGGAGTTGTGGTGGAAAGATCATATTGCTGGTGCAATTGTGAAATGGTACAACCATTTTGAAAGTAAATTTTGAATTAGGTAAGTAAAATGACTAAAATATCCAATACTGTTTGAAGCATAGATTCCATTCCTGGGCTTATATCCCAAAGAATCAGTCAATAAGAAAAAACTACCTATACACTCCAAAATATTGATAGCAGCACTTTTTCTGACTGCTAAGAATTAGAAAGTAGATTCCTTTTAATTGGGCAATAGCTAAACAAATTGTAGTGCATGAATGTAATGGAATATTACTATGTTGTAAGACATATTATGTGTGATAAGTAGAGAAGTATGGAAAGATTTACATGAACTTATTCAGAGTGACAAAGTACAGAGGCATGAAAGCAATATGCTCAGTAGCTGCAACGATATAAATAGAACTATGGCAATTCCTAAAGTCAGGACTAAATTTAACAAAATTATAAAGGACAGATAGGACTTGGAATGAAAAGGTATGAAAAGTTCCCCCTATTGACTCCTTCATGGAAGTGGGCCATCCACAGATGTTACACATTATACATATTTTCAGACTCTTTTTTTTAAGGGATATCAACCAGTTGTACTGACTTTTTTTCATTCCACAAAACATACTTTTTTGCCACATGGGATGGATTAGGGGGTTTCAGGGGGTAGCACTGGGATACATGGGTTATTAGTAGTGATACTAAAATGAATAAAAACCAAATAAATTGATGAAAACATCAATAAAAACTCATTTTTTAACGCTTACTATGTACAATATATTATGTTTGGCACTAGTGAGGAAAAATAACAGCAACTACACAGAAACAAAGCATTCTACTAAATAGATATAAAATATACAAAATAAATGGAAAGTGATTTGGAGTTTCAGAAAATGGTCATATATGAGGTAGCATCTGTGTTGAACCTTAACTGAAATCAGGGATCTGAAAATGTGGAGGTAAAAGAGAAATGTATTGCAAAAACCTGCAACAACCTCTGCAAAGACACGGAGATGCGAGATGGAATGCAAGTTTTGAAAACACTTTTGATTTGCCTAGAACATAGAGTGCGTGAAGGAAAGTTATACAACATCACTTGGACAATTTAGAGTTTGCTCAAATTTGAGAGAAGTGTAACAGTTAGGTGAAGGAAGTCATGTTTTGTAACTGAGTCCAGTAGGTAACCACTGAATCCTTTTAATTGGATTTAATTTATCCTTTAAATTAACTTAATTTGAACACACATGGTCGGATGTGTGTTTCAGTAGTGTTAATTCAGTATCTGTAGAAAATTGGAGAGAAAGAACAGAGAGAGAGAGAGAGAGAGAGAGAGAGAGAGAGAGAGAGAGAGAGAGAGAGAGAGAGAGAGAGAGAGAGAGAGAGGAAAAAGGAGGAGGAAACAGGAGAGATAAATTACCAAACTGTAATGTATTTTGGAGTTTAAAATCAGACTTTTGTATTGTGCTACTGTCTCTCCTTATTTCTTTTGGTACTTCTCTAGAATGAGAAGCTATAGTCTATAATTCCACATATTCTACTTCCTACTGGTGTCATTTTGGGAATATCACTTATGCTCTCTAGGCCTTATTTTCCTCATTTGTCAAATGAAGGGTTTGGATTGGAAGACATCTAGGATAGCTTCCAACTCTACAGCATGTGATCTTGTGAACTTTTGTCACACTGATGTATTGCTATGGAATTCAGCTATTCAAACTCTGTGCAACAGAAATAATTTATCTACTTTTTTCTGCTTGCCCCCAATTCTGGAAGGAAGGAAGGAAGGAAGGAAGGAAGGAAGGAAGGAAGGAAGGAAGGAAGGAAGGAAGGAAGGAAGGAAGGAAGGAAGGAAGGAAGGAAAGAAAAAAAGAAGGAAGGACAAGAGTGAGAGGAAGGGAAGGAAGAAATGAAGGATAAAATCAAGTAGAAAAAGAGAGAGACTGGGAAAAAGAGAGGAGAGAGACAAAGACAAAGATTAAGAGACCAAAAGAAACAGAGAAAAATACATCCAGAGACACAGACTGACAGAAACAGAGACAATAAGACAGCATAGAGGCAGTGAGAGACACAGAGAGTGTAGTATATAACATCTATCTTATTTTTTTTTAAATAATTGTATTTCAAATTATGGTTATTTGTCAAAAACTCTCAAACTTGTGCTGTAGATCTCTAAGTTTCATGACCTGTCTCCTCTGGAAAGGGCTGATGTAATTAGAAAGGTTCTGATATCAATCATTCAGCTAATGGTTTCTCTTTTTTATCATCAATTACTCTGAATATCTTAGACAAAAGATCAAGCCAGCCCTTCCTCCTCCTGGCTACAGTGCTGTCATCACTGCTAATGGAATTTTAAATCTTCTGTTAGGGAAAAGGCTCCTGTGGAGAACTCATAACAACTGCCAATTAAGGGGAGGCTAATTCTTGTAATCTCTATAGAATTAGCAAGAGATTGTAACACATGTGGTTAAAGGCAACCCTTTTGGAACCAAGGAATTGTTCTAACATTTGAGGTGTACTAGGGTGAATTTTTATTTTTCTTTTATGTTCAGTGTGACAAGTAGTCAATAATATTTACTAATCTGACCACGGTTTGTTAAAGTAGCCTAACATTCCCATTTTCTTCACACTCCAGGTTAGAAGATGATTTCTTCAGAATTTAGTACTGTTAGGAGAAGATTAACAACACATAATATAGAAACAAAAAATAATAGTAATTGACAGTATCTGGAGTTATAAGGTATTTTTGAGAATGTTTGACTCAAGCTGCTCTTTTAAAAAAGAACTTTCTTTAAAAAGAACTGAGACAGAAAGGGAAGAAATTGACAACTATGACCAGATGTAATTAGAAGAGGTAGGATTTGAATCCATTACCTCTTAATCTGAATTCAGTACTTTTAATTAACATTATTAACAGCTAATATTTATAAAGGGTTTTAAAGGTTTACAGTGTGTTTTATATCAGCTATCTCATTTTATGCTCACTACTAGGAGGGAAGTTAGGTACTAGTTATCTCTTTTTATGGAAGTTCAGGGAGGTGTCCCCATAACCAGGTTATGTTGTAGGTGGTATTTGAACTTAGATCTTCCTTACTCCAGATCCATTGTGTCACCTACTTGTCTTTTCACCAAACACACACACACACACATACACACACACACACACACACATTCTATATACATTCTAGTTGAAAATTCAGGCACTTTTGTTGTTGAATTGTTTCAATGATGCCTGACTCTATGACCTCATTTGGAGTTTTCTTGGTGAAGATACTGGAATGGTTTGCCATTTCCTTCTCCAGCACATATTTACAGATGAGGAAACTGAGACAAACAAGATTACATGACTTGCCCACAGTCACACAGCTAGTCTGAGATCATATTTGAACTCAGGAAGATGAGTCTTTCTGACTCCAAGCCAGCACTCTATTTGCTCCATCTACTACACACACACACACACACACACAGAAGGGAAGCATCTTACTGTGGAAGTTGTGGCAGCCACTGCCCTTCCCTGACCTGAAGGCACACAATAGTTCTTGCCCCACTTTGTACCTTTAAGTAAAAGAACCTTTAGTGCCTCTTGTCTCTCTCCCTGTTTCTCCCCTCACAGAGCAGTAAGAAATGTGAGAACTGAGTCCAAATCCAGATTCTACCACTGACTATCTACACAACCTTTACTTTAGGAAATAACATCTCTGAGCTTCAATTGTTTCACCTAATGATGAGGGATTATAGGAAAGCAAGGCAGTTGATCAGATAATTCCTTGAAGTCCCTTGCCTTCTAAGAACTCTATATTTTTGCCTTACTTTTGCCCTGCCCAAACTCTTTCATTGGGAAGTAGCGTTTTCCTTATGGAAGTTTGGATAAGATGATTTCCAGAGTAATTTCTACCTGTAACAGAGTTGCTAAGGGAGGATGAGCACCTTTGCTGTGAGGGCCTACTGAGACCTTTTCAGGGCCCCTCATCCACTTTTTGTGGCTACTTTTCACCCAGTTGTCACCTGTGACTTCAAGAAGCATGTGCGTAGTCCACAGCCTGGTAACACCACCTTGGCAGATGGGCTAAACCAGGTTAAGAGGAACCAATAGGCCTCAAATTCATCAGTGAGTTAGGGGAGTGTCTACCCCAAGCATGAGAAATCATCCCTGTAATGGTAATTTGAATTGGAACATCTTTCCTATTCATTAACAGACCCATTAAGTCATATGGAGCCTGTGGTGGGAAGAGTTTACTGAATTGGTGGAGCAAGAAGGGGCAGAGCAAGAGCAGAGCTGAGAGGTCATTTGTCTTGAGAACAGTCAGAGCTAGGAAGGATGCAGGCTCCTGGGTAGTGTGAGTGATTTTGTGACTGTGATTTTGTTTAAGAAAGTCTGCTTATGATGAATGTAATGGAACTGGTTTGTGGGAAGCCTAGCAGGAGAAAGGCTCAGGGATGATGTTGTCCTCTGCATTGTTATTGTGTATAGATTTTTGTTGCTGCAATGGATTTGGGTCTAAATAAATGATTTGGTTCTGCCTTCCATGTGGAGCGTCTGTGGCATTTTGTGATTCTGAATTTTGCAATGATGTTCATGGGTGCTATGGGCACTGTGAATATTGCATTGGTGCTACAATTCCTCAACAGAATGGGAGGATGAAAATAATTGATTGCATTGGCCATGAAGGCAACTGAAGAATGTATTGTGAAGAGTTTAGAACCTGGTCAGACCTTGCAGATGCCAACGTCATCCACTGTATCCCAGGCCATCACACATAGTTTTGACTTTGGTCTTTTCACTAGATTGTGATGACTCCTGAAGAGAGAATGAATCTTGAGGATTTTGTGCAACTCTACCTCACTTAAATCCAATTCACAGGCAAGTCACTCAGCATTGTTATCAAGTTCTCTTCCAAAACAAAGGACAAACAACAAAAAACATCTCATGGTCCCTTATAGGGTCTAAGGCCATATGGATTCTATAATTTGATGATCTTCTTACTTCCTCTGTCTCCCTCTTCCTTTGAGAAAAGTTGTATCAATCATGCTTTTTAAAATCTTGCCTTTCTGTTTTTCCTAATTCAGAAAATTCAGCTGTGAACTACTTTAAAGTCATTAGACTCAGCATATTACAAAAACAAAGACTTGGGAGTTCAACATACCATTGAATGGGGAGGGAGCTTGACCCAATTACCTTCCCTTGTTACCTCATTTGAGTTAGATCGTTAGAGCTGGAAGGCATGTCAGAGATCATCTAGTCAAAAATCTTGAATTTTATAGTTGAAGAAACCAGGGGTCACACAGCTAGTAAGGGGCAACAGTAGCTTTGAAGAGAGAGGGCTGGATCTAGCATCAAGAGACCTAGCCTTTAATCTTGCTTCAGATATATTTAGAAATCTCTTGCTATCACAGACCTCACTTGATTTCTGAGACACCTCAGTTTCCTCATTAGCAAAATGGGGATAATGTCCCTTGTAATAGCTTCCCTATTGAGAAATATTATTTGGGAAATTTAAATGACAAATAAATATGGGTTATTACCTATGTTAGAGGTAGAAGAGAAAAACAAACAGCGAAAACAATAGCAATGACAACAAAATTAACAGGTTTCTATAGACATTATTTGGGAAATTTAAGTGACAAATAAATATGGGTTATTACCTATGTTAGAAGTAAAAGAGAAAAACAAACAGCGAAAACAATAGCAATGACAACAAAATTAACAGGTTTCTATAGACACCTAACAATGTACTGTTTTCATCATGTAGAATGGCCAGACTCCTTGAAGATAATGTAAAGATATCTGAGTAATGCATCTCTATTTTTCGTGTTATTAGTAGAAATGAAGTGTTCTTTTTTTTTAAGAAGGATTTATTTTTAACAACTTTTTAAAATGTTGAGTACCAAATTATCTTCCTCCCTCTCTCCCACTCCTTCCCCACCCCATTGAGAAGGCAAGTGATATGAGATTAATTATAAATGTGAAGTGCTCTTTAAAAACAGTAATGATAAAAAGAAGAGAGTCTACAGTGCCTAAAAATGAGAAGAGACAGCTAAACAGACACACAGATATAGATGCAGACACAGAGAGACAGAAGCAAAGACAGAGAGAGGGAGACAGAGACAGATATAGAAAGACACAGAGACAGAGAGAAATACACTTGCACACACATACACACACACACACACACACACAATCTATCTGAAAAGACACAGAAGAATCCTAATGTATATTAGGAAATTGGAGGTTAGAAGTATTTGATGCAGGAATAAAAGAGAATAAGATTGGCCAACGTGTCTAGAACTACCAACAAAAGAACAAAATGAGTTTTCTCCTTTTGGGGTGATTATATTGTACTGAGGTGATGTACAATGCATAGATACATGTATGTAAACATATATATATGTGTATATATATAAAGTATGCATGTTTACATATATAGAGATAGAAAGAGAAACACACACACACAGAACAACAAAACTAGAAAGTATGCGACTCCTAGAGGAGGGAGGGGGCTACTTAGTAGTTGATGAAGTTCTTATCTTCACAGACTTGAAACTGTACTTGATACCTCTGCTTTGTCTGATATCAGCTCTGAGGAACAAGATGTTCCTTTTAGGATAAGGCCATCCCTTCCAAACCTACCACCATGATGCTAACTCAAGCCTTGACTGACATTGTCACCCTCAACTTTGGCTCCCCTCTGCCTGGAGGGCTGGAGTGCAAAGTGCCAAACTCCCAATACCTTCCTTTGTAGAAGAAGAAACTGATCTCTCAGATTACTCCACTTTGCATTTTTTGTCCTCGATAGTTTCAGCTTTTAGAGGGAGCAAGATAGATATGAATCGGGTTCTCTCTCCCATGCTCCCCTCACTTTCTCACTCCACCTCCTTTGTGTATTATCTCTGGCTTTAGTTTAAGGGCAGGAATTGTGCATTTAGCATAGTTCCTGGCACATTCGTTACAGGTGCTTAATAAATATGTATTGGATCGGATTGGAAGTCCTCTAAGCAATAATGGTGTTGTTCTATAGGTGTTGTCAGGTAAGAGATCATCCGAAAAGGGTGAGAATAAGACACAATTAATACCCTTCCTTGGTAAGAGGGTCATGAGATAGCTATTTGTCAAAAGAATGAAAATAGGAGAGAGCTTTGCTCTTTCTGGGACATTTAATCAGAATGTAGCAGAACTTCCCAAGACTTGTCAAATCATAATGAGAACTGAATTTGAAGTCAGAAGATCTTTAGTCACATTCTAGTTCTTTCGCTTGGGATTTTCATGTCTAGCCCCCGTCAGGACTCAACCCAGTTGCTAGCTTCCACATGACATCTTTCTAAGTATCTAACCAAATACCTGTATCCATTTGCATATACTTTTTATTCTTTTATCTGAGTACAGATTGCAACCCACCAAAAGAATCTAAGCTCCTTGAGGGAAGGAGTCTTTTCTTTTTTCCCCCCTTTTTATCCCCAATGCACTGTAGCTGCCACATGGAAGCTACTTAATAAATATGCTGTATTAAACTTGAATTGATTATCTTAACATTAGTCTGTTTCCGCTGCAGCAAATAACGAAGTCTAGTTGAACTAGATGCAGCGTAGGGATTTATTTGACAATTAGACAGCATTATCAAAAAAGAAAAATGATCTTCCAAGTACTTTCCCCAACACATTTTGCTTCAGTGTTATCCTAGGGGAATATTTTTTTCTGCTGTTCGGTTTACCCCCACCTAATTTTCACACACTAAATCTTTTAAGAATCTGATATGGGCCCTTTCTTGGTCTCATTTTTTTCTATTTGCAGATGGGATTCTCACAGCAATAATATCTGCAATATGACTTGCAAATCTTAATATACTATGTAAATGTCTCTCCTCTTTTTCCTCCTTTTTTTTTCCTTTTTCTTATTTTTATTGTTCTACAATTCTACTTAGAGAATTGTGAGTTTAGAATCATTTTTTTTTTTACCTTCTCCATTTTCAACTTGCAGCCATGTTCTGGAAACTAATGTGAACAGAGGAAAAAATGTCATCTCTGATGATTCTCATGCTAATAGTCTGTAAGCACAAATAAGGATAGAGGTGGAAAGGTATTAATTTATCGGCCCAGTATTTTTCATGATTAAAACACGTTCCTCTGTCAAACACTGTCTGAGCCATTTTATAAAGAAAACATTATATTTTCTTATTATGCAAATAGAACTCTCATGCTTGTTGTCAGATGACAAAGTTCCAGAATCTATTTCAGTTTTCATAGCGTTGTAGCTGATGACAATATTTAAAGTTTTGCTCATGTAATAATAAATGCCCACATATATTAGGTTTCTACATTTTGCAGAGCTTTGTACTATAAACCAGGAGAAATACGAAGTTTAATACCCTATGGTCCAATCAATGAAAATTTTTTTCTTTATATAAACATTTTAAAATGTCTATTTCAGGCTCTTTAGTAGGTGTTGGGATAAAAGCACAAAAAATGAAAAAAAATTCCTATCTATAAGGAGCTTACATTTTAACAGTGGAGAAAATAGGTACCTAACAACCAAGTATATAGAAAAAAAATTAGTGAAATGCAAGGTCATTTGACAGGTACATGCTAACAGTTGAAAGGACCAGAAAAAGTTTTACTGAAAAGAGAGTATTTGAACTGCTTGTAAAAGGTAGAGGGAACACTGTGAAATGGAGATGACGAAGAAGTGACTTATGTGCCTAACAGAAAGTCAAGGGCAAAGGCACAGGGATTGGGGATGGAGTGTGTGTGTGTATAAGAAAAAAAGAAAAAGTCAGTTTGGTTGTATTGCAGAATGCCATAGAATAATATACAATGGAGTTGAAAAATTAAGTTGGTATAATGTTCTGAAAGGCTTCAGAAATGAAACATCTAATCTTATATTTGATTATAGAAGCAATGGGAAGTCACCTGAGTGAACTGAATACTCAAATAACATGATCAAAAAGGAGCATAAGGAATATCCCTCTGACAGAACGATGGGAGATGAACTGATGGTGAATTCCTTGAGACCAGGTATTTTCTTTTCCCTCTCTTTGTATCCCCAATGCTTAGCACAGTGTCTGGCATATGTTAGAGGTTTAATAAATCTTTATTTAATTAATGAATGGATGAAATTGAAAGAGAATGGAGGCAGGGAACAAAATGAGGAGGTCATTTTCATAATCTAAGTGAAATGTGACAACTTTAACATGGTAGCTGGAGAGAGAAGGGATAGGATGAGAGAAAGCTTTGCAGGGAGAAATGAAAAGATTTAGCAATTAATTAAATATATGGAATGAGGGGGAGTGAGGAATTGATTTGTAACATCTCAATTATAAATCTGGAAGACTGTTGTGCATGGTTGTGCTGCTTTGTCACTTGCCCATTTCCACAGAACTTTGAGGTAGGTAAAATGATAAAATGGTTGATGTTATTTGATTAGTACATGAATTATATTTAACAGAGGCAGAATTGCATCAAGTCATCTTCCTCATTCTCTCTTGCAGATTCATCAGAGTCAAGTGGCAAGAAGAAAGTAAAGAGAACTGCCAATGGCCAGGAATACAGTGGATGACTTTGGTGTCTTGGATGTCTAACCAAGCTCTAAGCCCTCCACTGTGCCTGCTTCAGTCACCTTCATGGCCTGTTGGAACAAATTGTTCACATCCATCTATTCATGAGTGGGAAAAAAGGCTGGGGTAGACATTTTCCCTACCTTAACACTAGGTTTAATGCCCTTTGTTTACTTTCAAATTGCTTTAGCCCATCTGCCAAAGTGGTTTCAAAGGGATGTGGCCACTGCACATGCTTCTTGGAGCCACAGGTGAGAGTTAATTGCTTGGTAGACATCAAAGGTGGAAGGCAGTCCTAAAAAGGGCCCAGAAGCCCTTACATCAGAGTCACTAGTCTTCTCTTAGCACTCTGTACACCCCCAACACTAGGGCTGGATATGTGTGAGTCTGTAAGTAATCACCATAGGTGTGATATTTGAACTCATGGAAGCAAGTGAGGTAAGAGTGTAGAGAAAGGAAAGTAAGTCTAGGAGAACACACACTCACTCTTAGGAATTTGGGGAGATGTCCAATGAACGAAGAACCAACAAAGGAGACTGAGAGTGAGAGGTTAAATGGTTTAGGGAAAACCAGGAGAGAGCAGTATTGTGAAATACCAGAGCACAGTTATCCCTTCCACACTGACTTTCCCCATCATAGTTTTGATATATAGCAGGTTGGTATAAGAAATTAAATGGCAATTTTGGGGGAGAGTTTTATGGAAACCACAAACCACACACGAAGGCCGATAGATGATAAGTGAAAAAGTTTGGAAACTCATAAATATATAAAATATATGTATAGTATTGCATAGTATCAACCCACATTTTATAATAAAGTACAGTAAACACCCCATAAAAGAAAAAGAAAAAAAAATCAGACTTTTTCTCTGGTATGAAGGAAAAAACGAAACATTTTATGTGGATTCTTCAGATCTTGGGGTGCCATGCCCCTAACCCCCCACCATGTAGAGGGGATACCTCTAGAGAGATTTTCCAGGAAGAGAGAGTGTTCAACAATTTCCTAAGTAGCAAAGAGGTCCAGAACATAAGGACTAAAAATCAACTATGCTGAATGAAAAATTAGTATGAGAGAACTCATTGAGAGAACTGTTTCTCAGAACCAGAGAATCAATGATTTTAACATTCTACAACTCTGTAATTTTCCTTTCAAGAGCAACATTAATTTATTTGTTTGCCAAAAATCAATCCCATTAATTTGTCAGTGTGTTATAAATGGGGCACAGATACAAGAATCCTGTCTTGAGCGAATACTCTTTTCAACCAAATAAGTGGTTTTCTTTAAGTCTTACTTACCAAGGTACCCCTTACTAAGTAAACTTCAGTGGCTTTCTATTACTTCCAAGATCAAATATAAAATCCTTTGATGTTTAGAGCCCTTTACAATCTGCTATCCTCTACCTTCTTTTACCTTTACAATGTCCCACCCCCCCATCCCTAATACTTTCCAAACTGCAATCCAGTAATTAACACTGGACTTTTTGCTGTTCCTTCTTTTCTTATCTATAGGTATTTTCACTAGCTATGTCTCATATCTGGAAGGCCCTTCCCCTTCCTCTTCTCTGTCTCCTGACTTCATTGACTCCCTTCAGTAAAATACTACCTCCACTAGCAAGCTTTTCCCAATTCCTCTTAATTTGAATGTCTTCCCTTCGTTGAATATTTCCTATTTATCATGTACATAGCTTTTTTGTATAAAATTGTTTGCATGTCTCCTGCACTAGATTATGATTGCCTCCAGAATAGGGATTATCTCTTGCCTTTTTTATTTTTTGTATTTCAAGTTGTCAGAGAGTAAGTCAATACATATTTATTAAATGTAGATTTATTAAATGTAGATACCGGCACAATGCTTAGTGCTGGTGATACAAAGAAAGACAAAAAGATAGCCTGTGCCCTCCAGAAGCTTACAATTTAATAAGGGAAGACCCACAAAAATTAGGAGAGGGTAAGCAAGTTGATTTATCAGTGCTCCATCTATAGGACAGAGTGGTATAGTGAAATGAGTGCTGAACTTGTCTGGGTTCAATTCTTATTGATATGCCCTGTGTCTATTGGAAAACCACTTAACATCTTTGAACCTCAGTTTCTTCACTTGTAAAATCACCATGATATCATGTTCACATCACCTACCATCTACTTTATAGGCACAGGTTAGTAGTAAAAAGGATTTCTAATGCTTCTAAAGGTTTTTGCAGCCCTGAAGCAGTATATACATATGAGCTTTTTTTTTTTTTTTACAATTATCTCTTTATCTACATCCTTAGGAAAGTCAGTGACCTTCTTCTTCTTCTTCTTCTTCTTCTTCTTCTTCTTCTTCTTCTTCTTCTTCTTCTTCTTCTTCTTCTTCTTCTTCTTCTTCTTCTTCTTCTTCTTCTTCTTCTTCTTCTTCTTCTTCTTCTTCTTCTTCTTCTTCTTCTTCTTCTTCTTCTTCTTCTTCTTCTTCTTCTTCTTCTTCTTCTTCCTCTTCTTCTTTTATCAAATACAATTCACAAAGCCTCAATCATTTTCACTTTGTGGAGATCTGTGAGAAAAAAAACCTAAGGGAATGCTTTGCTTGGCCACTGTCCATGTAATTAAGTGCACCTCTTCCAGTTAGAGCTTTGACACTACTGGTAGCTTGGGTTTCACTGGAAGAAATTTTTTCTCACCAAGTAACTTTAAGCTACTCTTTCATCACTTTGAGGCAGAGGTGGCTCTTCCCAGACTATTTTTTTAATGTCATCTGAGTATATCTGAGTATTTTAACTTAACTTGATCTGAATGTTGTATTTGACACTGTTGATTATCCCACCCCCTTGAATAATTTTAAATATGATGTCAAATTTGTTGAATCAACCTTGAGCACATTTCATTCATGTTTACTCAACATTCATGAACCACTCTCCCTGACAGTCAACTTGGTCCCTCTCCAGGTTCAAAACCATTTGTAGGGCTGCCTCCTAATTATTATAACCAAATACTGAGAAAAAGTCTCAAGAGTTGCAAATATTATCTTTCCAGGTAGGAATGTAAACAGTTCAACTTTAGAAAGAACATTATGATTTCTCTTTCCTATTTACCTTTACATGCTTCTCTTGGCTTTTGTGTTTGAAAGTCAAATTTGCTTTCCAGCTATGGTCTTTTCATCAAGAATGATCATTTTTTTCCCCTGAAGTATTATAGTCAGTTTTGCTGGTTAGGTGATTCTTGGTTTTAATCCCAGTTCCTTTGACTACTAGAATATCATATTTAAGCCCCTCGATCCTTTAATGTAGAAACTGCTAGATTTTGTGTTACCATGATTGTATTTCCACAATACTCGAATTGTTTCTTTCTAGCTGCCTGCAATATTTTCTCCATGGCCTGGGAACTCTGGAATTTGGCTACAATATTCCTAGGAATTTTTCTTTTTGGATCTCTTTCAGGAGGTGATTGGTGGATTCTTTCAATATTTATTTTGCCCTCTGATTCTAGAATATCAAGGCAGTTTTCTTTGATAATTTAATGAATGATGATGTCTAGGCTCTTTTTATGATGATGACTTCTGGTAGTCCCATAATTTTTAAATTTTCTCCCCTGGATCTATTTTTCAAGTTACTTGTTTTTCCAATGAGATATTTCACATCATCTTCCAGTTTTTCATTCTTTTGGTTTTGTTTTGTAATTTCTTGGTTTTTCATAAAGTCATTAGCTTCCACCTATTCCATTCTAATTTTTATTTTTCTTTCTTTTTCTATTAATTTAAGTTTTCAACCTTCATTTCCATAAAATTTTTAATTCCAAATTTTCTCCCAATTTCTCCTCCCCACCCCAAAACCCCGAGCATTCTAAATGCCCCTATCACCAATCTGCCCTCCCTTCTAACATTCCTCCCTTACCTTATCCTCATTTTCTCTTTTGCCCTGTAGGGCAAGATAAATTTCTATACCCCATTACCTGTATTTCTTATTTCCCACTTGTATACAAGAGCAATACTCAATAGCTGTTCCTAAAACTTTGAGTTCCAACTTCTCTTCCTTCCTCCCTCCCCACCCATTCCCATTGGGAAGGTAAGCAATTCAAAATAGGCCATATCTGTATAGTTTTGCAAATGACTTCCATAATAGTCATATTGTAGAAGACTAACTCTGTATCTCTCCATCCTATCCTGCTCCCCCATTTCTTCTATTCTCTCTTTTGACCTTGTCCCTTTCCAAGAGTGTTGACTTTTAATTGCTCCCTCCTTTCACTGCCCTGCCTTCCATCATCCCCCCCACCCTGCTTATCTCCTTTTTCCCTGCTTTCCTGTATTGTAAGATAGGTTTTCATACCAAAATGAGTGTGCATTTTATTTTTTCCTTAAGTCGAGTGTGATGAGAGTAAGCTTCATGTTTTCTCTCTTACCTCCCCCCTTTTTCCCTCCACTGAAGTCTTTTACTTGCCTCTTTTATGAGAGATCAATTGCCCTATTCCATTTATCCCTTTCTCCTCCCAATATATTCCTCTCTCACCCCTTAATTTCATATTTTTAGATATGGTCCCATCCTATTCAACTCACCCTATGCTCTCTCTCTCTCTGTCTCTGTATCATTCTATCTCTGTCTCTGTGTTTGTGTGTGTGTGTGTGTGTCTGTGTGTAATCCCACCAACTACCCAGATACTAAAAAGAAAGTTTCAAGAGTTACAAATATTGTCTTTCCATGTAGGAATGTAAACAGTTCAACTTTAGTAAGTCCCTTATGATTTCTCTTTACTGTTTACCTTTTCATCCTTCTCTTCATTCTTGTGTTTGAGAGTCAAATTTTCTTTTCACCTCTGGCCTTTTCATTAAGAATGCTTGAAAGTCCTCTCTTTCATTGAATGACCATTTTTTCCCCTGAAATATACTCAGTTTTTCTGGGTAAGTGATTCTTGGTTTCAGTCTTAGTTCCTTTGACTTCTGGAATATCATATCCCACACCCTTCAATCCCTTAATGTAGAAGCTGCTAGATCTTGTGTTATCCTGATTGTATTTCCACAATACTCGAATTGTTTCTTTCTAGCTGTTTGCAATATTTTCTCCTTGACCAGGGAACTCTGGAATTTGGCCACAATCTTCCTAGGAGTTTCTCTTTTTGGATCTCTTTCAGGTGGTGATTGCTGGATTCCTTGAATACTTATTTTGCCCTCTAGTTCTAGAATATCAGGGCAGTTTTCCATGAAAATTTCATGAAAGATGATGTCTAGGCTCTTTTTTAGATCATGGCTTTCAGGTAGTCCCATAATTTTTAAATTGTCTCTCCTGGATCTATTTTCCAGGTCAGTTGTTTTTCCAATGGGATATTTCACATTATCTTCCATTTTTTCATTCTTTTGGTTTTGTTTTGTGATTTCTTGGTATCTCATGAAGTCATTAGCCATGTTCCCTTCTAATTTTTTTAGAGTATTCTGTGTATTTATTGTTTAACAGCAGAATATCCAACACAGATCATCATAACTGCCAAATAGTCCCCTGTGCAAAATAGTATATATAGTGCTTAAATACAAATAGATGACATGATTATTTTAAATAAATACTTAAACTCAAATTTATGGTCTTACAAAAGAGTGTTTAAACTAGATGGTCTAAGTTGATCTGCCTCCTTGGACCCACAGAAATTGTTATTTTCCCAAAAACCAATAATCAATATACTGAATCATCATCAGTTCCATTGTGTGAATAATGGATCACAATAAATGAGTTGCTTTTTCTAAGAGCTTTTTCTAGCTCCCCTACAAAACATGATCTGGCCCGGATAAAAAGATGACAGGAATTTCTTGAAGGTCAATGGTCCAAAATGCTAAGTATGGTTAAGTATTCTACATGATCTATATTCACTGGTTCCTTAGTTAGGATGTGCTTAGATTACTTTCTTCAGTTCATTATACAGGACAAGCACAAAAGTTCCACCCATGCCTCTAAGAACATTGGACCAGGCACCCTTGACGAAAGCTTTGCCAGCCTCATCTTTAGCAATCTTCTTCCAGCATTCAATTCTTCCAGTGTACATGATATCAGTTCCTTTGCTCCCAGACTGCATTATCATTCACCGCCTTACTGTATCAAAGGGATAAGAGACCACTCCTGCTATAGCAGTCACTGTTTATGCAATCATCTAGCTTATCACAATATGAGTGTTCTTAGGATCTGGGAGCATACCTTTTGCTATATCATAGATACCAATGTAAGCTGCTCTATAGATAATGATACCCTGCGCTGAGACATTGAAACCTTGATACAAGGCATGAATTCCATCAGACTTGGTGATTTTCACAAGGCGGTCTCCCAGGCCTTTGAATTCCCTCTCAGTGCCACATTTCCCAACATCAGCTGCCAAGCAGGTTCTCACAAAATCCAAGGGGTAGACAAAGCAGAAAGAAGTGCCTCCAGCTACACCACCAGAGGCAAGATTGCCAGCAAAATACCTCCAAAACTGTGTGTGCTTGTCCACTCCTCCCAAAAAGACCTACTTATACTTATCCTTAAAGGCAAAGTTAAGGGCCAGGGTGGGGAAATATCTGATGACATTTGCTAAATTACCCCGCCAGAAGGGAAGCCCCCCTTGTTCCTTTGGAATTCGGACTATACAATCCACAATGCCTTTGCACTGCTTATTTGCAGGAATTTGCTTACTTGCGTGCTCCCCTGCAACAGTAGCTTAACTCTCTTGATGGGGGCCACCCCCCTATGTTGGAGATAGCAGCAGTGATGCCTCTGGCCAGGAAGTCCTTGGTGAAGGAGATGGCTTGTTCCATCATGGTTACCAAGGGGGAAGGTATTGGAGTTGGAGAAAGAAAGCCAGGTGAGAGAGGGCCGAAAACTGGGGAAGTCACTCCTGCCTGCACACATCCCCTTGCTACAGCTTGGACCAAAAGGGTCCTTTCTAATTTTTAAAGAAATATTTTCTTCAGTGGGCTTTTGAACTTCCTTTTCCATTTAGCTAATTCTGCCTTTTAAAGCATTCTTCTCCTCATTGGCTTTTTGAACCTCTTTTGCCAATTGAGTTAGCCTATTTTTCAAGGTGTTATTTTCTTCAGCATTTTTTGGGGTCTCCTTTAGCAAGGTGTTGACCTGCTTTTCATGATTTTCTTGAATCTCTCTCATTTCTCTTTCCAATTTTTCCTCCACCTCTCTTACTTGATTTTCAAAATCCTTTTTGAGCTCTTCCATGGCCTGAGCCCACTGACTATTTATTTTGGATGTTTGGGATACAGAAGCCTTGACTTTTATGCTTTTCCCTAATGGTAAGAGTTGTCCTTCCTCATCCAAAAGGATGGGAGAAGGTATCTGTTTACCAAGAAAGTAGCCTTCTAAAGTCTTATTTTTCCCCCTCTTTTGCCATTTTCACAACCAGTAACTTGACTTTTCGGTTCTTTGTTAAGAGTAGGGTATACTCTGGGGACCTGTAAGATATCAGGTCCTCCAAGGTGGGTTGGGATCAGATATGTCTGTGCTATATGTGGTATTGTGAATTTCCCTTGAGGAGATTTCCTCTTTAATTGGAACTCTATAATTGCTCTGTCACTTACTGTGTAAGAGTATTCCTCAGGGAAGTGGAGGGAGAATGGGAAGTTATATCACTTGCTCAGGGTCACAAAGTTTGTCTCAATGATCTAAAGCAAGGTCTTCTCACTGGAAATCAGTTATTTGCCCCACATTGTAGTGTCTCCTGCTATTACTGTTACTAATAACAATTTTACTATTAATATAATCTTTAACATCATTCTCAAATGCAACAATTTGTGAATGAAAGTGTGATAAAACATACAGAGCTCAGAAGCTGAAAATATTTGTCCTGGCTGTGACAATGCTCTATGAACTATCATTGGAGTTTCTTTTCTTTAAAATATTATAAATTATGAACCCACTGCTGTCAACAGATTGCAAAGGGTGACTGCTTAATTCCATGAATACTTACAGTATTCTTAACTATGCAAATGAAGATAATAAAAGTAATTAAATCGCATACTTGGAAGCACAAAGTGATTATCATTTAGTATGAGGAAGAACATTTCTTCAATACTAACCTACTGTTGATCAACTTAGTGAATAGAATAGAATAGAATGACAAAAGAAAATAACAGAATTAGTTTATAATTTTATAGAACTAAGATTTACAAAGCATCATTCTCATATCAAAATCATCTGGCAGGTGGTGTAAGCTTTATTAATCCCATGTAAAAGATGAAGAAATTGAGCAGTTGGGAGATTAAATGACTTGTTTATGGTTGCATAATTCCTAAGTGTGAAAGGTAAAATTCATAGTATTTCATAGTTAAAACATACTTAATATGTATCTAGTATAAACCATTCTTGAAAAAGAATCCCTTCCTTTATATACATAGTCATTAATCAGGCAAACTTTCTCTGAAGAGCTGCAATAAGCAAGAACCTTCTACTTCCGAAGTTATCCCATTTCATTTTGTAAGCAGACATGAAGGAAGATAGAGTTTTGTTTGTGGATGCTGTGATGGCAGAGTTGACCAATGCTGCAACACAATATTCTAGATAACTCTCTATTGTAATAAAGGGAAATGTCTGAAAAGGCAGAAAAGAAGTGATACAATCAATTTGTCACTTGAAGGCAGGCAGTCGATACATGGGATTGTATCATATGGATCTTGTAAAGATATTCACTCAGATTGACATGAAGAGCATCATTGAACAGAAATAGCTGCCTTATCTTAGTTAATGGGTGGTCCTGTATGCACTGAAATATAATGTCATAGCTTTCATGACCAGATGGATAAAGAACTTGATTCCTAATAGGTCAGTCTTATAAATGCATAAGTTTTATTATTTAGTACACCTGAAAATATGTTTCTCATGCTTCACTAAGGGGTATATGCATCGGTAAAATTCTCACATTGATCTTAAACCTATAAGGAGAGATTTTTATTTTTATTTTTTTGATTTCTCAGTTCATCCCCCCTCTTTTGGGGTCAGTTTTCTCTAGCTGACCTTTTCCATTACCTTCTGCCTTTTAATCCCTGGTTCTCTTGTCCTATTGTCACTTACAATGCAGAGAAGGATGGAGATGTTAACAAGGAAAAGGCAGCAAGTTTAGGGACAATGTGGAAGAGGGAGTGATGGGATGATCAGGAATGGGAATTTCAGCGTTCCAGATATCAGAGGAGAAAAAGTTGTAGGTGATGGTGAGATCTATAATAACATCTCTGTGTGACTGAGGTGGAGAGTAGCTATATATCATGGGAATTGAGGAAATTGATGAACAGGGAACCTAGAGTGTTTGAAGCGCCAACAACATGTAGTCTCTTTAAATGAGAGGACTGAATAGATTCAAGGTATTCCGTTTGTTCTCCTCAGATAATCCTCCGTTTATTAATGTCTATCCTAACATTATCTAGAAATTATCAATGATTGACTGCAGTGAAGTACTTACCTCCCTTGTCCTGGATACAATGTCTCTCACATGAACTTTTTTGGCTACCAAAATAATACTCATGTTGGACTTCCTGCCCCCTAAAATGCTTTTCTCTGAAATCTTACCACATCATTTCCTCCTTTGAATGATAAATTTCATATTTTG
The DNA here is from genome assembly GCA_023548195.1 of Bettongia penicillata ogilbyi. Taxonomy (NCBI): domain Eukaryota; kingdom Metazoa; phylum Chordata; class Mammalia; order Diprotodontia; family Potoroidae; genus Bettongia; species Bettongia penicillata. The sequence continues at coordinate 3,277,325 of JAJHZJ010000426.1, forward strand.
TCCCCAAACATAAGACTTCGTATTTATCACTATTTTAGTATTATAATATTTGGCCCAATGCCTATTCTTGTCAAGATCTTTTTAGCCATCATTCAACACCACTTACAACTTTTTTCATTTAAAAATTCCATAAACCTATGCTTTTATTCATATAACAGACAAGCATTTCAAATAGCATAGGGTCAAGCAAACAAACCTGTCATATTCCACTTGGAAACTCTTTAGAAGTTGATCTTGAATTATTAATAACTCCTCTTTTGGTCTAGTTACTCAGCTAGTTTCAGATCTAGCTAAGTGTGTTAGAATATAGCTCAAACATCCCTTATATACAAGAATTGCATGAAAGACTTTGCTAAAATCTAAGTAAATCTTATCTATGTTTTTCTGTTGATGTACTAATTTAGTCACCCTATCAAAAAAGGAATTGAAGTCAAGGTGCTTGTGTTGTGTTCTTGTTGAAGCCATGGTGGATTTCTCTGATCACAATTCCTTTTGCTAAATATTCACTGACCATCTTTTTAACAACATGCTGAAAACTTTATCAGAAATCAAAGCTATTCTCACTGGTCTATAGTTTTGAGTTTCCATGTTCTTCCCTTTTTAGGAAATCAAACTTAGTGTCCTTCAGTTTTGTAGCAGCTTTCTCATTCTTCAAATTCTTTCTGAAATCATGGACAGTGAGTCAGACTTTAAATCTTCTAGTTCTTTCTTTAGGATGCAATTCACCTGAGACAAATGGCCAAGAATGTATTATGGTCTTCAGGTGCTTATCTTTCTATTTCATTATTTAGCATTGGTATCCACTTCAAATGAATAATTTTTGGTCTGACTTTTACAAAGATCACTTTCTTTTTCAATCATCTGAAGAGACAAAGCAAAATCTTTGTGAGGAAGAGTTAGGTCAACTATGGCCTTTTGAGTATTTCGTCTCTTCTTTTCCCTACCAGTTCTAGTTCTTTAGCCACAGCCAATCAAAAAGCTCTTCCTTACCACATGGTTAGCAGACTTGAACCAGTCACAGAATGTCTATTCACGCATCAAAGACCCTTTAAGGAAATTTCATGAAACATTGTCACTAGGCTGCCAGAAACAAGTTCCTCAGCCTCTGCCACGGGAGATTGTAGCAGTAGTACTATGCCTATACTCATAAGAACTGGGTTCAGTGACCATTCATTTGTTACAAAAGCAATGAGTGAATGGAATGCCTATGAAAATGACAAAAAAAGATCGTAAAATATAATGGAATCTTCCAGTTGAATTCAGGAACCTGGATCATGTACAATAGCATTTTGGTGATTAAGCTACAATGCCATGGAGCATTAAGCAACTGAGGAGGTTTTGTTTTATTCATAGAGACATAGGATGAAAATGATTATTTCAACATAAATATCTGAATAATATTTATTTTATTCTAAAAATCCATGTCTGTATTCACTCTATGCCCCATTTATGAGACCTGAATGGAACTGGATGCTATGTTAATAGCTTTTCCTTTTATTTTTCTTTCTCTCTTAGATGATGTTCCTCTTTCAGCTGTGGCTTATTCCAAAAAAAAAAAGAAAAAAAAGTAAAAAAGAAAAAGAAAAAAGAAACACTTGCAACATCTGGAACTGCTTAAAATCAATTTCTTTTCTCCTTTATTTTTTGCTTCATAACTAAAAATGGACTTACCAATTTAACATCATGTGAGGTTGTTTTTAATCCCCCCTCCTCATCTTTTTCCCCCTTCATAAAATAAATAAATAAATACCATCTGGTCTAACAGCTCAGTTGCCAGTGATCTGCCTACAGTGATCAGAAACTGCCAGATAGTCAGCATAGAAAATATGGTTTCAGAAAGAAATTCTAATGGAGCCCTTGCTGTAACATTGTTTGGCACTAAGCCAAATGGCCATCTCATGCAAATGCTGTCTCATCTCTCAGCAACTTACAGAAATTCACAAATATGTAATATTAGCCTTGCTTTGGCTTAATGCAGCAACAGTAAAAATTCAATGGACTCTTGACTAATGAAACTTATTGGCTTTTTATATAATTGGATCAGTCCATTTTTAATGGTAGAGGGGAATATTTTGCAAATCATTGAATTTCCTGCTCAGTTATCGTCTTGGGATGGCATCTTGTTACTCATTGCTGAACATGAGAATGCAACACTTCTACAAAGAGGAGCCATAAGGAAATGGAGAGCTCTGAAGATAACAGGAGTGATTTCCTCATATGTTGGTAGTTATTAAGTAAGAAATGGTAAGAAGAGGGGAACGGAAGAATTAACAAAAAACAAAACACAATGGTTAACCTAGTCCTTCTGGACTAGGTTTATCTTTTCAGCTTGCTTCCTCCTTTAATTGATCTTCTGATGAAGAGAGACAATGTTGTAATGGGAGAGTTCTTGGACCCTCCGTGGCCACATTAAAAAGACACTATGTCTTCGTCATGATGTTCTTTCATTTTAGGTGAAGAAAATTGGAAACTACAGCCCTCTGAATTTCAAGAAGTCAGAAGAGTGAGTCATTCAAGATCTAGGATCCCAAGAGATCTTCAGTCAAGCTCATGCTGGTTTCTGTAACCAGGTCAGTTTCAACTGACCACAAAACTACCTCTCAGTAACTGAGAGAACTCACCTGGAAGTACTGATATATTTGAAACAGCTAGGTGGCATGGTACAAAGAGCATTATACTTTAAATTAGGTAACTTGGATTCAAATCATGCTACAGACCCTTACTATCTATTTGACTCTGGAGAAATTACCCTTACTTAGCCTCAGTTTTCTCATATGTTAAAGGGGGATAAAATAGTACATATCCACTAGGTTGTTGTGAGGATCACATAAAAAAATGTAAAGGGCTTTGGAAACTTTAATTAGCAAATTCCATCTATAAAATCCATTAAAAGTTTTCATCAAATCTGTGCTTGTACATTTTCAGTGGTAAAAAATTTGCTATCCATAAAAGCAGCTTGTCCTTTTGTTAGATAGCTCTAATTAATAAGTTTCTTTCCCCTCTCTTCTGATTTTAGCCAAAATAGTCTTCTTTGTAACCTCTGTCCACTGCTCCCAGTTCTATTCTTTGTGACCAAATAAAAGGGTAAGCCATTCATACACGTGGCAATTACTCTTATTACATCTGCCATTCTCTTATCTTTTCATCTACCATAGACTCTAAGTTGGAAGTAATTTTAGTGATCATGTAGTCCAATAGCTTAAAAATTATATTATTTAGAAATGTAAGAGACATTAGAGGCCATCTTCTCCAACCATATCATTTTAGAGATATTGAATCTTAATCTTAGAGAATTCAAGTGATTTGTCCAGGGACTATCAGATAAATAGAAGAATCAGACTTTAAATATGTATCTCCCTTGACTCTAAGTTCAATTCTTTTTTCACTGAACTCTACTGGCTTTCATTTTATGCATTAGAAAACAATCTTCTTTTCTTCATAATATAGAGCTTCAGAATGTATGGTATTCTTCACATATTTATTCAATGAATTAATTAATAACCTTCATATTAGATTCTCCCTCTGAAAAGTCTGAGATTGGTTTAGGGAACTGTCACTTCACTGGCTCCATTATTTGTAACTCACCCAATATTAGTCAGTTTCCTTTACAAGGGTTCACAAAGGTCAAAATATATATAAAAGTACCTTGAGGTCAGGATCAGATTAATTGCTATTTTTTATCCTCAGTTATTGGTATATAGAAGTTACAGAATATTCTTGCATGAAGATGCATAGCATTTCATTTTTTCAATGTCTTTCTTTAGACCAGAGGTTCCTAAACTTATTTGGCCTACCACCCCCTTTAAAAAAATTACTCAGCACCCTCCTGGAAATCTACTTTTTAAAACACTTTAATGTTTTTATTAACATCATTTCACTTATTATATACATTTTTACATCATTTCATAAAATGATATACATACATATATTTAAAATGATGCATCTTAAATTTAATAATTTGTTGTAAATTTGTAACTTTTTTATTGTACTGAAATTTTGATGATGCAGTATTATGTCATGTAACTATATATTATATCATATTGTAAACAAGTCATCCTCTAATGCATGCTGGACTTCCTAGCAATACATGAAAGGCTCACCTGCCAACACTTGCTTGTTAAGACCTGCAGGTGTGTGTGTTTATTTGGAAAATAATATAATTACTATGACTTTGTTACACAGCAGATGAAATATATACTAATGGTTTCTCAAAATTTTCTTCTCTTCTTTCCTTATGCTTCCACCACCCCGTTATTTTTATTCAATGCCCCCAATTGCACCCAAGACTACTACAGTCCCCCTGGGTTCTTCCAGCACCAGCAGCGGGCAGTATCACTCACTTTGGGAATGTCTGCAACACTGTTTTTCTTTTCTGTCACTCATCATTCTTTACCTACCATAACTCAGCTTCAAACACCATTGTCCTCCATAACTCTTGCTCTTATATAGTTTACTCTTGCCAGAGTTGTAATTCTATATCCTCTAGCTAAGCTGTAACACTATTATTTTCCATAGCATTCTCCTAGCTTATTTTCATCTCATTTCTCAATGCCACTCACCTGCTTTGCTCTGCCTGAAGCTAAGTTCCTTTTTTGATGTCTATAACTTGTCCATTGTCTAGAAGATGGTGGTATCACTTTTTATCAGGAAGCAAATTTTCTTGCTGCTGAATTACTTGGAACAAATGTTATTGAGTTTTTGTCTCTTTCTTCTTTGTAAACATATCTCTTGCTTATGTCAGCAAACTCTCAACAATTTCTTTGGATTTGGTTGGACATCCCAGATCTCTCCTTGCTTTTCTTTCCACTTCTTGTCTTCCTTTGGGACAGCTTGGATGATTCATTAAAATCATTTTGAGGCTGCTATCAGAAAGATCTCCAAAACAAAAGGAAGTAAAATACCCAGTTATCCCCAGAATAGGCATCTGTCAAAAGGTATTCTCCGGTATGAACAAGTGAATGAATAGAATGAACCATTTGTCAATGATTTATTACCAAAGACATAGAAAATATCAAAATGTTGCTAAACATAACTCATCCACATAAAACTTCATGGTTTTAAAACGTATTTATATACACATTATCTTGTTTCAGTCTTATGACAATGAATCCCAAAGAATTTAGTTTATTTATTTTACAAATCAGAGAAGATCTCTCATAGATGTGTGAGGACTGGAGACATAAAATGACCTTCCCAAGATCACCAAGATGGTAAGTATTATTGTGTCAGTGCTATAACTCAGATCTCCATCTTCCTTGTCAGTTCTCTCTTCCCATTATGTCACCCTATCACAATAAAGGGATTTTAAAACCTTATGTGTGAAAAGAGAAACATTAGACTGACAATAGTTCAGCCAGGCAATGAGAAGGAATGTGAAGAATGGCATTCCCAAGAAAGCTTAATACAGAAAGAGTCTAAAATCAGACTTTTACAAGAAAAACGAGAAAAAGCCACAGTTAATTAAGGAATACTGCAGGTTTCCAGAAATAGTTATGTCCAAAATTGTGTTAGGGAACCTGATCTTTGAAAAATGAGACTATATCCATATGAATAGGCAATTACAAAGCATTTTGTAGCATAATTAAGGGAATTAGTTAATGTATATTTTTTAAATTGAAAAAAGGTCAGTGAAGGTGAGATATGAGAGCAGTAAAACTTAGCTAGGCCCCCTCCTGAAGCAGTGTTGTGAGTACCTAGTTAGGAAGACAAGGCCTCAAAGTGTAGGGATTTCTAAGATTGGAAGATGGGATGGTCTACAGAATGAAAAGAAAAATTCTTGAGCATTGATTTATATAAACTTTATATGTCTATCTCCTTCCATAAATATTATTTGTCTAGGGGATGTGGCTTTCATGTTCAAGATAAACTTCTATTTGCTATTCATTAATGAGGAAGGGAGGACCATAAGTTCTATATCCAGGGCATGACTTCCTTCCCACCAATACCAATTCCACAATGAACACACATATAACAGATAACAAAGAAATCCCATTTATTCAGGTTGATGGCAAAACAGGATTCAGAACAAGTGTGCATAGGAAAACATATACAATAGAGAGTTAAGGAGTCCTTCCATTGGGGATAAGATAACTCAGCTCAATCAATGGAGATAGTGTTCCAATTCCCACCCCAAGGGAAATTTCCCATAGTCTTTAGAGTAATAAGCTGGAGAATGGAACAGAGTAGAGAATGCTAGATCCACTCATACTGATTCTTTCTGGTGTCTTATTTTTCCTTTAACACCCTGAAGTGAGGTTTTCACTATCTATTTTCTTCCTTGAAGCTGGAAACTAGAAATGCCCGAAGTGACTGCAAAGCACAAAGAGATTCAAAAACTTGAGGAGTCTGAATTCCTCTAGGTTTGGGGCATTGATCTCCATCACTGAGGAGAGACCCCTCTACCAATGGGCTTTGGGGTTTGGATTACACATTTCATTTTGGTTCCTGCATATTCTGCACATGGCAGGCACTTAATAAAGACTGAATGAATGGAACTGAACTGAAAGGAACTCTTTGAACTCAGTGTAGGAGGATCTTTGCTTTTCCCCTTGGTTAAGGTTTCTAATATCTTTGTCATAGAAGACTGAAGCTTTTCATTTGGAAAGTAAATAGTTCTTTTGCTTTTCCCTCAAGGTTCATTATCTTAATGTACCTAATTAGTTTTTGACAATTTGTACTTGGATTTCCAGCATTCATGATCTGGATTATATTGGGATGAGCCTTGTCATTTTTAGTCACAGGACAGTAAGTCTTCGAGTCTTTGATGAGACCAGTATTGGGGCTCCCAACTAATTCCTGCTCTCATAGCAGGAGCTGACCCTTTGATCATGGAAGCATAAATTCTAAATAAAAAACATGTGAAATAAGATATCCTATTATCTCCATGCCAAAAATGTAGAAGGAGTTACATCAAAGTGAAGTGATTTACTCAGGGTTACACACAGAGTGTGTTCATTACAGAAGTTTGAATTCAAGTATAAAACGCTCTTAGTATTCTCCCATGATTGATTACCACTCGTGTTCATGCTTCCTCCTAAGCATGTTATAATTCTATTAAAGCCTCCATTTGTCAGCAAGTGATGTCCCCTCACAGCTTATGTCACCATTTTATCATTTACTTCACGTTTACTGGTATTATCATCACAATCTCAACAATATTCTTATTAAGCACTCTTTGTGGAATTGAACTGGCTAAAGTTATTTAAACCTATAAGAAAATTACCATAGGATAAGGATTAAAGACTAAGCCATTAATTAATGAGTTTGCTAATGGACTGCTCTATTGTTCTCATCACAATCATTGCAGTTTCCCAAACCATAAATCCCTCCCTTGGCCGCCACTCCACTTGCATATTCCTGGGTTACACAATAGAATGCAAATCTTTGAGAGTAAGAATTGCTATACATGCCTCCATATACAAATATTTGTATATCTATTTATCCATTTATGAATCTATCGTTATGCTTACACATGTGTATACAAATGTATGTATGCACATATGTATATATAGTGCATACTTTAAAGCATTTATGATTTAATATATGTAACTTCATTCTTCATCACTGAAAATCCACCATTCAATTAGCATATTAGTGTGTTCATGAGTTGGTGTGACCAAATTAGCAGCAGTAACAATGAAAGAAAGAAAACAAAAGAAAAAGAGTGAAGGGACATTTCCAAGTGGCCAACCATCTGGTGATGAAGCTCTCCATGTCTTATTTGATCCAGTCTTTAAGTCAACCTTGGGTTCAAAGGTTTTCCAACTTGTTAGAATCTTCTCCAGTTTGTATCACACTTTCATAGCCTACAAGAAACCAGGGTTACCTCATTACTTCAAGTATTGGAAGAAGACTTTAGTGGAAAATAATTCATATAAACGGTTGATTAGTATAAAGCATTTTCCCACCAAGTTGATGCTCAAATAGGTGACATAATGGACAGAGCACTAGATTTTTTGAGTCAGAAAATCCAAGTTAAAATTCAGCATCAGATATATATTAACTGTGTGACTTTAGATGAGTCACTTAGTGCTTATTTGCCTCAGTTTCCTCAGTTCTAAAATGCAGATAATAACAGCACCTACTTCCCATGTTTGTTATAAGGCTCCAATGAGAAAATATTTGTAGAGCAATATCACAGTACCTGGCATGTAGTAAGTAGATGATATATTGTAACATACACAGGAGAGCCTGCTGCACAGGTTCTTGGACCTTTTCTAAGGAAAGCAACCTTAAAAGGGGTAAACAATCTTACTTTAATCAAGCACATATATCATTCACTTAGTTCAGGGGAAAATGTCAGCACCCTGAACTTCAGAGGAAATGCCAACAGAAATTACAAGCACAAAGACCAACAGACAGGGTTTCCAAATATCTAACTATAGACAATACATACATCGTTACCAGAGAGAGAAGCACAAACATCTCGGTTTTCAGGGACAGGGACAGGGGGCTCCTTAGCAGCTATCTAGAGTCTTATCTGGCCTAATCACACAAACATTATTCTAATGATTTGAGCCCCATAGCAAAGTCTCACATCAGAGCTTATATATATATATATATATATATATATATATATATATATATATATATATATATACTTTTCAGAACTGGAGGGCATGGCCCTGTTGATTTAGTGCCTCATTAGCAATCAACAAAAGGTATCAGTCTTCATATAAAACAAGCTTCCCCTAATCAAGTTTCCCTTAATAGCCCCACCTGAGGCCTATTAATGAGAGGGGAAGATTGTCAATTCCCATTACCTGTATCAATGCTACCTATAGATATTTTATGGTTAGATGTCCTTCAGCTTTATAGAAAAAGCTGTTATATTGGCAGAGAGGGTGAATGGGGTAGATTTATCAGGCTCAAGAAATGGATAGGCTTACTGATTTTTGGGGAAGCTAGGTGGTACAATATGGATAGAGTGCTAAACTGGAGTCAGGAAGACTCATCTTCCCAGTGCAAATATGGCTTCAGATACTTCCTAGCTGTGTGACCCTGGTCAAGTCTCTTAACTCTGTTTGCCTCAATTTCCTCATTTATAAAATGCACTGAAGAAGGAAATGGTAAACCACTCCAGTAACTTTGCCAAGGAAACTCCAAATGGGGTCACCAAGATTAGGACACAATTCAATAACAGAATGAGCAACAAAACAAATTCTTATTGCTGAAAGGAATTTCTCAGATCACCTAGTTCAATCCTATTTAAAACTGAGACCCTGTCCACAACATTTTGACAAGACATCATATTTATTCTGTATATAAATATCTATTCATTGCCTCTCTAATTAGAATAAAGCTTCTCAAAAGTAGAGACTGTTTGATTTTTTTATCTTTATACTCAGCTAGTAAAATGCTGCATATTTAGTAGGCACTTAATAAATACTTTTTAATTGATTAAGGTTTGATTGCTGAATACTTCCCATGACAAGAAACTCGTTGTTTTTCAAAGTAGCCATTTCTAACCTTGGATCATCCGTTTCTTAGAAAATTATTCCCCCTCTGATCTGTAATGACTTGTACTCGTTGCTTCTACGGCAGTCCACTGAAACAGAACAAGTCATACAGTTTTTGGCATGACATTCCTTGGAATATGCATAAAAGGCAATAATTTTCCTCTTTAGCTTTCTTTAGGCTAAACATGTAATAAATTCATGAATGAAAATTCTATAGTACATGATTAAGAGAACTTAGGAGAGATGCTTATTATGAAAAACAGTCACCATGCTCTCTCAACAAAGCATAATATGGTTGGAGAGTAGAGAAGCCATATCCTACAATGCTTTTATTTTGAATTTTGGGTGTGTGGAAGAGAATAAGAAAAGAATTGTATGTGGAAGGAATAGAAGGTGAAAATTAGTATCATATAAAGATTTTTTTCTTTATTTTTGGCCTTATCTAGCTTTATATGATTTCTTTTCCCCTAAGTAACTTTAAATAATTCTGTAATTTCATTAACCAGTTCCCTTTAATTACTCAACCGAGTGCATGTCATCTGCTTGTACTCATCTAAATGTGTTCTCTTCTTCTAAAGACACGTTCTTTAATCTTATTTTTGACGTAGCTATTTTTGCAAGAGGCTTAGTTCTTAATTAATCGTATTTCTTTTATTCACACCCCACTCTTTCTTTCTCTTAAACAACTCTTCAGAATAGAAAAGGACATTCTAAAGTTAGTGTCAGATTTTGATTACAGGAACCAATTATCCTCTTTTCCATTCCCTGTTTATACAATAGCTCTCCATTTTCCAATTCTCAGTTTGAGACAGTTCAAGCCAATTTTCCCAAAACAAAAGTATTCTCTTATACCTGCAGCCGATAAAAATCTGAGTTCCTTTAATGCCTCCAATGAAGATTCTGAGGGCAGCATTGCAAATTATCCTGATGACTATGAAATAGGGGTTAGCGACCAGGTGTATGCTAATAAATGTTTTAAAAACTGGCTCTTTGTGAAAAAAATTTAATTACAAAACATTACTAATATTTTATTAATCACTTTATTAAGTCTAGATAATCAATGAAACAATAAAACAAGCCTTGATTTGTGGCATTTGCTAATTTCCAAGGTATAAAGTTTACACTGAAAATTTAACACTTGCTCTAATTATCCAGGATGAGTCAGCTCCAGGATTTTACTGGTGGGATGAAAAGAGGTTGATATGGCTGTATAGAAACTTTAGTCTTCCACTGAATCACAAGACCTCTGAGTTGAAAGGGATCTCAACAACCATCTCATCCACTGTATCCATATCTAAACAATATCTAAACAAGATACCCATATCTAAATAAGAATCTGTTTTCCAACAAATGAAGCAAGGGCCCTTGCAAGATCTCTGGGAAAGAAAAATAGACTATTTACCAAGGCACCTATTCCCCTTTCAAATACTTTTTAATTCTTAGAATATTTCTTCCTTATATCAAGTCTCAATTTGCCACTTTGTCGCTTCTATCCATGTTAGTTATTTAATCCCTCTGAGGTCAAATGGAGTAATAAGAAAAATACGAGGGGTTCTAAAAATTATATAGATTTTAAGGGTTTCTTCTGTTAAGAAAAGAAACTACAAAAAGCAAAAAATATACTATTTAAGTCAATGTTCTTTGATATTCTTCAATGTTTCTCAAATGTCCTTACAATTCTAATAAAATGTTGTGTGTCAGTGATAAGGAGTAGGGGGTTCCCTATACCAATGATCACTTCTCAGAGTTCTCTGTCAGCCCAAACCTCTGTGTACTACAGCAACCTCTGTGAATTACTCCCTGACAAAAACAAAACAAAATAAAGCAAAGAAACAAAAACCTTTCAAGAATGAATACTGAACTCTTTGGAAGGTTTCTTCATCCCTGGTCTTCTCATTATAACATGCTCATTCAAATTGCCCTTTGTTATATCCTACCCCATGTCATTGAAATCAATTTGGCTTAGGTGTAATAATTCCTATGCCTCTGTATACATGAAGCCATTTAAGTTGCCAAAGTAAGCATTACCTTACTGTGACATTCTCATGTGTTTTTTGACCTTTGATTGAGCCATGTCATTTTTTGTAGCTTCTTCATGTCATCTACAGTGATTATACTCTTATATTAAATTTTTCATGGTATGACAATAACCCTGGGTTCTTTCTCTTAATTTTTTTTCTTCTGTTTTTTAACTGCATTCTTGATTTCATTGATGAAGGGAAAACTCAGAGGGGAAATTTTTCTGTTAATACATATTGGTACCTTCTTTATAACATAACATTAAGAATTACAAAGGTGGCAAGTTGGTGCAGTGGATAGAGCACTGGCACTGGAGTCAGAAAGATCTGAGTTTAAATCTGCCCTCAGATGCTTAGTAGCTATTTGGCCCTGGGCAAGTCATTTAACCCTGATTGGTCTTAAAAAGAAAAAAAAAGGTTAAAAAAAAATATTACAGGAACATAGAGACACCATGACATGCCCAGGTTCAGAGAATCTAGGCTCTGAGGTAGGACTTTAACCTAATTTATTATGACTATGAAGTCAACTCCTTCATTGGACCACAATGTCTCTTTCTTTTCATGTTTGTATCAGTAAGCATGCCAACATACACAGGGGGACCTGTTATAGGTTCTTAGATCTGCATTCATAAAAGGAAAGGCAACTTTTGAGGGGTTAACAATCACTTTAATCAAGCACATGGTTCAATCCTTTAGTCAAGCACATATATCATTCACCTACTCAGGGGAGTCAACACCTTGAACCCCAAAGTAATCAACAGACATGGCTTCCTTTGTCTGACTATAATTCGAAAGACAGACAGCTGTCTAACCATAATTACCAGAGAGGGGGAAGCACAACATCTGGCTTCTCAAAGCCACAGGGAAACTTAGTAGCTTCCCAGAGTCCTCCTCTGGCACTCAAACCTTCTTACCAAAACTAAGCCCCCGAGTAAAGCCTCCACTTCAGAGTATTTATACATTTTTTAGAGCAAGAGAGCAAGTTTAAACATGCTTAATAGACTTTCATTCACTTTCTTGTTACTGTTTCCATGTAGATTGCTATTGTCATACCTATTAGTTTCCTATTTCCATTTACTTCATTCTTCATCAGTTGATAGGTTTCCTATATTTCTCTAACTTCTTCTTCTTCATCATTTCTTCATTATTTCAATAATATTCCTTTACATACATTTATCACTGTTTCTTTAGATAGACACTAGCCTATGAAATTGTCTATTCATTTCTTTATTATTATAAAAGTTCCTAACAGTTACAATGTGCAATGACTGATTGTTTTCCCAAAATTTATTAATTTATTTATTTTCAGTTTTCAACATTCACTTTTAAATTTTCTACCCTTCTTTCCTGCATACCTCCCCATGATGGCATGCAATCTGATATGGGTTGTACACATACATTCCTATTAAACATATTGTCATATTAGTCATGTTGCATAGATGAATTGTAATAAATGGGAGAAACCATGAGAAAAAACAAAACAAAATAAAAGAGAAAATAGTCTATTTCACTCTGTATTCTGACTCCGTAGTCTTTCTCTGGATGTGGATGACATTTTGCACCATGAATTCTTTGGAAATGATTTAGGTCACTCAGCTAAGAAGGGCTAAATCTATCAAAAGCAGTCCTTGCACACTTCTGCTCACTTCAATCAGCATTAGTTCATATAAGTGTTTCCAGATTTTTCTGAAGTCCCACTGTGCTTTGTTTCTTATAGCACAATCATATTCCATTACATTCATTCTATTACCTTCCTCAGCATTTCTTTTCATTATTCCCCTTGATATTCTGAACATTTTGTTCTTCCAGATGAATTCTGATATAACTTTATCTAGCTTTATAAAATAATTTTTGGTAGTTTGATGGGTATGGCACTGAATAAGTAAATTAAGCAAGCTAGAATTGTCATTTTTATTAGCTTGGCCTTTTTGTGAGCAACTGATGTGTTTCCAGTTATTTTGATCTGACTTTATTTGAGTGAAAACTGTTTCATAATTGTGTTCATTTGGTCTCTGTTTTTTTTTTTTTTTTTTTTTTGGCATGTAGACCCCCAAATAGTTTATGGTATCTAGAATAACTTTAAATGGGATTTCTCTTTCTCTTGCTGTTGGAATTTGTTAGTAACATATTGAAATGCAGATGATTTGTATGGGTTTATTTTATATCCTTCAGCTCTGCTAAAGTTGTTTCTTATTTCAAGTAGATTTTTACTTGATTCACTGGGATCCTCTAAATATATCATCATATCATCTGCAAAGAGTGATAACTTAATTTCTTCTTTGCCTATTCTAATTCCTTCAATGTCTTTTTTATCTCTTATTGCTGCAGTTGACTATTGAATAATAGTGGTTATAGTGGACATCCTTGTTTCACACCCAATCTTATTGGGTATTCACATAGTTTATCCCCATTATATATAATATTACTGATGGTTTTAAGTAAGTACTACTTACCAATTCAAGGAAGGTTCCATTTATCCATATGCTTTCCAGTGTTTTCAATAGGAATGGGTGTAGTATTGTGTCAAAAACTTTTTCTGCATCTATTGAGATAATCATATAGTTTCTGGTAGTTTTTTGGTCAATATGATCAATTACACTGATCGTTTTTCTAATATTGTAGGAGTCCTGAAATCTTGGTATAAATCTTACCTGATCAAAGTGTATTATTTTTTGATAATTTGCTGTAATCTTTTTGCTAATATCTTATATAAATGTTTGCATCTATATTCATTAGGGAAACTGGTCTATAATTTTCTTTCTCTGTTTTGGCTTTTCCCAGTTTAAGTATCAGCACAACATTTGCATCATAAAAAATAATTTGTTAGGACTCCTTCTTTGCCAATTCTCCTAGAGTCTATATAGTAATGGAATTAACTGTTCTTTAAAGATTTGGTAGAATTCACTTGTAAATCCTGCTGGCCCTGCAGATTTTTCCTAGGGAGTTTGATGATGACTTGTTCAATTTTTTTTTTTTCTGAGATAGGGTCATTTAAGTATCTTACTTCCTCTTCTGTTATTCTGGGCAATTTATATTTTCATAAATATTCATCCATTTCACTAAGATTGGCAAATTTATGGGCACACAACTGCAAAATAATTTTAATTACTGTTTTAATTTCCTCCTTATTGGAGGTGAATTCACATTTTCTTTGTTGGTAGTGGTAATTTGGTTTTCTTCTTTTTTTTTTAAATCAAATTGACCAAAAGTTTATGAATTTTATTGTTTTTTTTTCCATAAAACCAGCTCTTAGTTTTATTTATTAATTATTATGGCCCTTTATTACATATAATTTTTATTGAATCATGATCTGAAAAGGAGGCATTGACTATTTCTGCCTTTCTGCACTGGATTGTGAGGTTTTTATGCCTTAGTACATACACAATATTTTTGTGTATATTCCACGTACCATTGAGAAGGAAGGCATGGTCTATCATACCTATCTTTTCCAGAATTCTATTCACTTCCTTAATTTCTTTATTAATTTGTGTTAATTTATTTTGAGGTTAGATTCATCAAATTCAGAAAAGGGGAGGTTGAGGCCACCCACTAGCATAGCTTTGCTTTTCTGGGTTTTTCAAGGTCAAGGGGAGGGTCAGAGCACTTGCAGTTTACTCCGCCATCTTGGCTCTCAGAAGTTCAAGTAGGTGACTTTCAAACGTCTATTCTGTGGGTTGATAGCCTCTGCTGTTGCTACGGGCCTTGTATTTTTCTCTCACCTAGCTCTTCCAGACTCCCATTTGGGAATCGGTACTCTTGCTGCTGATTAAGTCAGCCTGGGGCCATTCCTGCTCTCCTATGACCAAATCTTCATTGGTCATGACGACTGATTTTCATAGACTTAGCCCTTCTTTGCAATGCAAGGACCTAAAATATTTCCAACAGACTCATGATGGAAAATGCCATCTACATTTACAGAAAGGGCTATGGAGTTGGAATGCAGAATGAAGCAGACTATTTCCTTTTCTGTTTTATTTTGTTTTCTTTTTTGACTCTCATGATTTCTCCCATTCATGATAATTCTTCTCTGCAACATGAATAACATGAAAATTTGTTTGATAGAAATATATGTGTAGAACCCATATCAGATTGCATGCTTTTTTGGGGAGGGAGGGAGAAAGGAGGGGTAGAAAATTTACAACTTATGAAAGTTAATTTTGAAAATAAAAAATAAATATATTAGAAAAATATAAAAGGTTCCACTGCATAATATACGGTATTACTCATTCTATCTTTGGCTTCCTTGGTATACATGCTTAGCACTCAAGTCTCTGATATGTTTAATATTTTAGGGTATTGTCGTTTTACTTCCAAAAGAATATTGGCTCCAGAATCAGAGGACTGGTTTCAAATTCCATTTCTGACACTATCTGTATGATCTGTGATGAGTCACTCTCCCTGGACTTCAGTTTTCTCACCCATAAAATGGGAAAGGTGCACTCTTTTATCTTCTGAAATAATTTCCTCTTCTTCTTTATGATTCTCTGAAAGCTCTACCAACAGAATATCAGTGTGTCTATCTTCTCACAGTTCTTTGCACATTGACTATTTCTTTCATTTCCCTTTAATTCTATCATTTTTCTGTTTGTGAGATGACATCTCAGAGCTCATTTAATCTGCATTTTTATATTACTTAGAATAATCTTTCATATTTCTGCATTTTTGTCCTTTTCAGAACTATTTGTTAATTACTAAAGAACAGCTCTTATATATTTTTGCTAATTCCCTCTATATCTTACATATCAGAATTTTATCACAGATAGTGATATAAAGACTTTTTTCCCCTAAAAACAATATCCTCCATAGACCATGAGTTCTTGAAAGATATGCCAGTAATGATCAAACTCTCACAGATATGTACTAGATGGACAAGCTTGGAATATAAGCTTAGAGATAGAACTAAGGACCAAAAATACAGACTGACCTTTATAAGGTGGCTGATCATAATGTAAAGAAATTTTGTCTTTTAACTTCAGCAGCTCATGGAACTACATACAAAGTCATAGGGAATTTATGATCTAGCTAAATGGAGAGGGTACCAATTCTTCTTGGTTCTTTGGTATTATTGAACTAGTGAGAAGTTGGTAAGCATGGCATTGTTGATGCTAACAATGACAATGATTCAACCAAGATTTATTAAGTTCCATGAGGCACTCTTTGTAGGCCTCAAGGAACTTGTATTCTTTTGGAGGCCATAAGACTTATACACACATAAATGATTATAGATGATTACAATCATATCAAGAAGGAAGGACTTCTAGTAACTGAGGGAATGAGGTGAAATAGGTCTTACATAGAATATGGTGGCTGGGATATGCTTTGAAAGATGTTAGAAATACTATAAGATAGAGGTAAAGTTTTTTCAGTTATGTGCTATTACCTGTACAAAGGTATGAGGTGATGACAGAATTACATATAATTTAGAACAATCCAGTCAAGTTTGATTATAATAGGAAGTATATAAATAAATGAATAGATGAAAGTATTTATTAAAAACTTTCTATTAAAAAAGCATTGTACTAAATGCTAGGGAGATATCCATGTATATCTATTTTTCTATACACATATACATGTCTGTATACACACAAACACATATGTACATACACATACATATGTCTATACATGCATATATTCAACATTCACACATACATATATGTATGTGTGTGTATATATATATATGTGTGTGTGTGTGTGTGTGTGTGTATGTGTGTGTGTGCGTTCCTGTGTATACGTAGATGGCAGCCCCTCATCTCAAAAAACTTACGTATGAGTGGAGAAAACAGCAAATATGAAGGGTCTCAATAGTGAGTCAGATGGAAAGATCTTAGGGTCCTGGGTCTTGGTCTGAAAATCAGATGCTAATATCTCATTTTAAATGGCAATTCCATTGATGAAATCATATCACTCTTTGATACTGAGTCATTTGACAGTACCAATGACTTTGGTGGCAAGTTCTTTCTTTCTTTGGTATTTAAGACATGTGAGTGTAGTACCTGCAGAGCAGTTGCCAAATTGAATCTCCACAGTGATTGCTGCCTAGGAGGATGGCTGATGACACTAAGTTGGAATCATTAGTATTTCTTTTTTTTTTAATAAATTTATTTATTTAACTTTTTACATTCATTTTCACAAAATTTTGGGTTCCAAATTTTCTCCCCATTTGTCCTCTCCCCCCACCCCAATACACCAAGCATTCTAATTTCCCCTATCACCAATATGCCTTCTCTTCTATCATCCCTCCCTTCCCTGGTTCCCATCTTCTCTTTTGTCCTGTAGGGCAAGATCAATTTCTATTCCCCATTACCTGGATTTCTTATTTCCTAGTGGCAAGAACAATACTCAACAGTTGTTCCTAAAACTTTGGATTCCAACTTCTCCCCATCCCTCCCTCCCCACCCATTCCCTTTGGGAAGGCAGGCAATTCAATATAGGCCTTATCTGTGTACTTTTGCAAATGACTTCGATAATAGTCATGTTGTGTAAGACTAACTATATTTCCCTCCATCCTATGCTGCCCCTCATTGCTTCTATTCTCTGTTTTGATCCTGTCCCTCCCCAAGAGTGTTGATTTCAATTTGCTCCCTCCTCCCATTGCGCTCCCCTCCATCTCCCCCCCCCCTTCTTATCCCCTTCTCCCCTACTTTCCTGTATTGTAAGATAGGTTTTCATACCAAAATGAGTGTGTATTTTATTCTTTCCTTTAGTCGAATGTGATGAGAGTAAACTTCATGTTTTTTTTCTCAACTCTCCTCTTTTTCCCTGCACTAAAAAGTCTCCTGCTTGCCTCTTCTATGAGAGATAATTTGCCCCATTCCATTTCTCCCTCTCTCCTCCCAATACATTTCTCTTTCACCACTTAACTTCATTTTTTAAAGATATGATCCCATCCTATTCAATTCACTCTGTGTTCTCTGTCTCTGTGTGTGCATGCATGTGTGTATGTCTGTGTGTGCATGTATGTGTGTGTGTGTTTTTGTGTGTGTAATCCCACCAACTACCCAAATACTGAAAAGTTTCAAGAGTTACAAATATTATCTTTCCATGTAGGAATGTAAACAGTTCAACTGTGGTAAGTCCCTTATGACTTCTCTTTACTGTTTACTTTTTCATGCTTCTTCTCACTCTTGTGTTTGAAAGTCAAATTTTCTTTTCAGCTCTGGTATTTTCATCAAGAATGCTTGAATGTCCTCTATTTCATTGAAAGACCATTTTTTGCCCTGAAGTATTATACTCAGTTTTGCTGGGTAGGTGATTCTTGGTTTTAGTCCTGGTTCCTTTGACTTCTGGAATATCCCATTCCACGCCCTTTGATACCTTAATGTAGAAGCTGCTAGATCTTGTGTTATCCTGATTGTATTTCAACAATACTGGAATTGTTTCTTTCTAGCTGCTTGCAATATTTTCTCCTTGACCAGGGAACTCTGGAATTTGGCCACAATATTCCTGGGAGTTTCTCCTTTTGGATCTCTTTCAGGTAGTGATTGATGGATTCCTTGAATACTTATTTTGCCCTCTGCTTCTAGAATATCAGGGTAGTTTTCCTTGATAATTTCATGAAAGATGATGTCTAGGCTCTTTTTTTGATCACAGCTTTCAGGTAGTCCCATAATTTTTAAATTGTCTCTCCTGGATCTATTTTCCAGGTCAGTTGTTTTTCCAATGAGCTATTTCACATTATCTTCCATTTTTTCCTTCTTTTTGGCTTTGTTTTGTTATTTCTTGGTTTCTCATGAAGTCATTAGCCTCCATCTATTCCATTCTCATTTTGAGGGAACTATTTTCTTCAGTGAGCTTTTGAACCTCTTTTTCCATTTAGCTAATTCTGCTTTTGAAAGCATTCTTCTCCTCATTGGCTTTTTGAACTCTTTTGCCAGTTGAGTGAGCCTATTTTTCAAGGTGTTATTTTCTTCAGCATTTTTTGGGGTCTCCTTTAGCAAGGTATTGACCTATTTTTCATTCTTTTCTTGCATCTCTCTCATTTCTCTTCCCAAATTTTCCTCCACCTGTCTAACTTGATTTTCAAAATCCTTTTTGAGCTCTTCCATGGCCTGAGTCCATTGGATATTTATTTTTGCATGTTTGGGATACAGAGGTCTTGACTTCTATATCTTTCTCTGATGGTAAGCATTGTTCGTCCTCATCAGAAAGGAAAGGAGGATATATCTGTTCACCAAGAAAGTAACCTTCTACGGTCTTATTTTTTTCCCCCTTTCTGGGCATTTTCCCAGCCAGTTACTTGACTTCTGAGATTCCTCTCCACCCCCGCCCCACCTCCAGATCCACCCAGCTAGTGCTTGGGGTCTGAGATTCAAATGCTGCTTCCCAGACTCAGGGCTTTCGGCGGGGGGTGGGGGGGTTGCTATTCAGTGTGAGATTACGTTCAGATGCTCAGGTGGGGGCAGGGCTGCCACAAGGGGCTCAGTTCCCTCAGGGGGTTTATGTGGAGACCTTCAACAATGGACCCGAGCTCCTGTTTGCTTTGGGAGCCCAGGTCTGCTGCTGCCTCTGTTGCTGCCTCCCTAGGGGGCCTGAGTTATGGAGACCCCTCACTCCCCTCTCAGCCAGCCCAGAAGGCTCTCTCACTCACCTGTAGTGACTGTGGGTTGAGGGACCTTTGCAGCCACCAGAGATTCTGTCCCTGAAACCTGCTCGGATCTGCTTCTCTCGGGGTCTCGTGGCCAAGGCAGGGTCTGGGTCCGGTAAGCTGCAGACCTTTGGTGCCTGTTTTTCACACCTCTCTGTAACAGAAATCTCCTCCCCTCTGTTGTTGTGTGGCTTCCACTGCTCCAGAATTTGTTGGGAATTCCTCTTTACAGGTAATTTATGGGCTGTGGGTTAGGAGCTAGCATATGTGAATCTTTCTTCTCCACCATCTTGGCTTCTCCCCAGAATCATTACTATTTCAAAAATTCTTCTTGAATTCAAGGTCCTGAGTTGTCTCCATCAAGGTCTGAGGGAAGAAGGAGGTCAAAGTGGTAGTTAACATTTTTTGATCTGTGATATCTCCCTCATAACACTTTGCTGCTTCACTTAAACTAGATAGCCTATTCTGTGAATGATAGGTGGTTGATATTTGGTGAGGTTGGCTAGCCTCTTCTCCTTTGGGATTCCTTCCCTGGGTCATAATTGTGAAGTCTGGACTAGAAGCAAGACTGGCCATCTAGGAGACAGTGCCATTCCTAAGTATATTTTTTCTACCTAGTGGTGGTAGTTGGTCTTTAAAGATTTTTTCACTTAATGATGGTGATGCATGCTGGAGTGGAAGTATGTCTAGTGTTTGCTATTCCCATGGCTCTTGGAGTCAGGATCCTCGTACAAAAGAAGATAGTTTGTGTAATATGTAAGTCATTTAACCTTTTTAGTCCATGCCTATCTACAAAATGTGATATATGCATCTATATGTGGCCCTTCAAATAGAAGATGTCATTCCTTAGGATTGTTCCCTGTAGTCACCATATCCAATATTCTTTCCATAATCATATGATACCAGGCACGCTATCCTGTTCACTTGGCTTTTGTACAGTACCCAAATTCACCTGGTAATTTCAATAATGAAATCAATTAAATTCAGCAAATAATAAGTGTCTACTATGCACAAGGCCATTGTTTTAAAGACTGGGATACAAAGACAATAGGCAATAGGGAGCTAATAATAATTTTAAGTAGGTGAAAATCATTGTCAGATCTATGTTAGCTTTCTGTTAGGTGTGTGTATTTGAGGAGGAGAGACTGGAAACAGATTAAAAAAATTGATAGGTAATCTAGTTGATATTAAATGGTGACCTGGATATAAGTAGAACCTATATTACTGGGAAGAAAGGAAAAGACATGAGGTGATATGAAGGTAGAAACAGTAGGATTTGATAATTTAATAGAAGGAAAGTGAGGAAAATGGAAGAGTGAGAGGTAATTCTGAGGATGGAAATGTGGGTGCCAGGAGTTGTGATGGCATCTTCAGTAGAAACCAGGCAGCTTTTAGGGAGAACCGTTTTCCAAGGAAATTAATTATGTTCTAATTTGGACAGATGGAATTTGGGAGGCCAATGGAATATAGTAGGCAGGTAATGATGTGGAAAAGATCTCAGAAGAGAGGCATAGGTTATATATATATACATTTATAATTGATTCACCTTTTCAGTGGATTTGATTGAAGCCTTGAAATGTTCACAAACCTCTAGACAACGGGATTGCAGAAAAAAATATCGTAAAGGATGACTTCAATCCTATATGACCTTGATGAATTGACCTCTTCTCTAGGATTCAATTTCCCCATTTGTAAAGTCATCCACGATTGTAAAATGAGGAATTTGAACCAGCTCATCTCCGCAGTCCATTTTGATTGAAAAATCCTCTGATCCCAAATCTTTGGGTTAACAAGGAATTGGTAACCACATGCAGGTTTTTCTTAGAGATCTCTTTTATTTCTGCTATGATGAAAGGTCTGGAAATTCTGTTAAGGATGGCAATTCCCATAAGATTGGAGTTCAATTTCATAGACTCAAGAGGTTAAAATAAGTTTTAGATGAACTTTGTGAAGGCTTACAAGAAGAAACCTAAACTCAGAGCCTGTCTTTCTTGTCAAAGAAATGATGAAAAGGAGGGGGGAAACACACAGAAAGAGAGAATGTGAGTTCAGCTCATAGAAAGTCTATTTCTGAAATAATTGAAAGAAAATGAAATACAGAATTGAGGCAGGCATCATATCAGAGTGGCAATACACAGCTTCCAAAAGAGTCAAGTTTGTTTTCTGACCAAGGCAGGAAAACTTGAACTGGAATTGCAGTCAGCAAATTATTATGAAATTAAGTAGGAACACAGTGTCAGTGATGCATCTCACTGGATGCATGGGGAAATTCTACTTCTGGATGTTGTTTTGGGAGAAATACAGGGAAAACAGAAAGGAAGTAACAGTCACATCTCTCAGGAATGGGAGGAAGATTTCATCTTTGTTTTTTTCAGAGTTTTCAATAAAGTGCTCAAGCTTATCCTTGGATAGTAGAAGCAATGCCAGGTATCAAAGAGAAGATGAAAAATTATATGTAAGATTAGCTTTGAAGTCTGTCCTTGGCCTGTTGGATGTAGTCTCTTATCTGATAGCATAAATCTGAGCCCACTGCTTGTGCTGTCTTTGGGAAGTTCTTCAACTTTTCTGGGTTCCAGGTTCTTCGTTATTAAAAGGAATAATTTGGACCAAGTTATCTCAATTTTTCTCCAGTTCTGAGCCCTTTTCTGCTTTTCATCACCCTTAGCACATAGGAATGCAGGAATAACATAATGCATATGGTACCATTTATACACTATGCCTTGAGAACTGTCAGAAAGTCCCTCTGACTGATTGTTACTATATCTGAAATCCCAATATCTTAGTTTCAGACCCTTCACTTGGGCCTAGGATTCAGTCTAGACTCTTTCTACATATTGGGTCCAAATTTCAAATAACTTCCCCCATTTCTGTGTGATCTTAGGCAAATCCATGAGTTTTCTAGACCCCTATTTTCTTTGTAAAATGAGGGACTGAACCATATGTTAAGATAGAATTATCTTCAATTTTGTGTAAATTAGATTACTATCAGTAGCATTCCCAATCATAGCTCCCATTTCTGTAGTGTTTTATTTACAAATAAAGTCCCTTCATATCAACAATCCTGGAATATAGGTTTCAAACATATTCTTTATTCCCTTTTTATCAATGAGCAAACTAAGTCTTTGAGATGTGGAGTGATTTGGTTATAATAAAACAGTCGGTGGCAAAAGCTAGACTAAAGCCCTGATCCTCAGAATTCTATTCCTCCTTTTACTCAGTTTTTAAAACCATGTGCCTGGGGCTGACCTATCTTGATTGGTGAGTGAGCAAGTGAGTACAAATGCACTCAGTCAACTCTACCTGGACTGCCCCAAAATAGATCATGCTGCACATCCCATTCAGTGATCCTGCTTCTCCTCACGTGGAAGAGCACTCTCTAGAAAAGAGGTATCAAACACAGGACCCCCTGGGCTGCATGTGGTCCACAATACTCCCAGGTGCTTGAGAATCAGATTAAAATATAATTGGGTTATATTTAGCAAAATAAATAAAAATGTAGCAAAACATAGATAACACTAACATGATTTTCTAATTCACTAGTACAGCCAATAGGGAACCTTATGCATGGGTTAGTGGTCCCTGTTTCTTTTTTAAGTTAGACAAACTGTGTCTAGGCAATACTTCTTAGCTCTTGGCTTAATATACCTAGTTTTAGAACTGCTGTCCTATGACTGAAATGTCTTGATAAGAGAATGAATAAATAAGTACAAACTCAGGTAGACCACTATCTAGATTAGAGAATGATTTACTTTTCATTCAGCTACATATTTGTGCTATATTTCTCTCCCCTGAATTAACATTCCTCTCTCTCTCAATTTTTTATTTCTTATTTAGGTAATGGTAATCAAAGGGCTCAACTGACCTAGCAACTAATTCACCATCTCTCTAACATGCCAAAATACCCTTCCTTGGGGACTACTCTCCTCTTTATGAATACATTACTGGAACACAAGTTTCCTGAGGTGAGGGACTGTCACATTTTTATATGCATATATTCAGTGCTGCTCATATTACCTGGCATTCAGTAAGGACATATTTTTTCCTTTCACTTATTTATCATATGAAAAATTCACTTTTTAATATTTATTTATTCTCAATTAGTTGGTTGGTTGTTGTCCATTCTCAAAGAGTACCAAAATGTCATCACCATGACAAAGTAAAATTTCAGTGTGTCTGATCAGACCATACAAGTTTGGAATGCTTTACCACAGTTTGGGCACAGATAGTCCATGTGAATATTTGGGGTGGATACTCTTAATTTGCACATCCTACATTTCCTTTGGGATGTTTCAATTCTGCTTTGCTCACAGAGCACAGCACCCTTTCTGATGTGGGCACACCGTGCTGAGCAGCACTGTGCCAGTGCCTCCCATGTTGCACAGTCAAATACAAAGTCATTGAGAGAGACCTTGAGAATGTCCTTGTATTGCTTCTTCTGATCACCATGTGATCACCTGTCCCATGTGAATTCTCTTAAAGTCTTTTTGGAAAGCATACATTTTACATTAGAACAACATGGCCAACCCATGAGAGTTGCATTCTCTGAAGCATAGTTTGAATGCTTGGTAGTTCAGCTCAAGGAATGACTTCAGTGTCTGCTACTTTATCCTGCCAGGTGATCCTCAGAATCTTCCTAAGACAACTCAAACAGAAGCAATTCAGTTTCCTGGCATGGTGCTGGTAGAATGTCCATGTTTCACAGGCAAACAACAATGAGGTCAGCACAACAGCTCTGTAGACTTTCAGTTTGGTAGTCAGGTTAATACCTCTTCCCTCCCCAACTTTTCTTCAGAGTCTCCCAAACACTGAGCTAGTTCTGGCAATGTGTGCATCAACCTCATTGTCAATGTGTACATCTCTGGCAAGTACACTACCAAGGTAAATGAACTTATCTGCAGCATTCAAAACTTCTCCATTTGCTGTAACTGATGGTTCCACGTATGGATGAAGTGGTGGTGGCTGATGGAGCACCTGTGTTCTCTTGGTGTTAATTATTAGGCCAAAATTAGCACAGGCAGCAGAGAATTCATTCATACTGTGTTGCATCTCAACTTCAGAGGCTGCACTGAGTGCACAATCATCTGTAAACAGAAAATCATGCACCAAACTCCTTCCACTTTGGTCTTGCCTTGTAGACTTTTCAAACTGAATTTGAATTGAAATTGAAATTATTGTACATTAATTTCATCATGGCATGCTTGTTCAAGTTCTGGATAGTGGACAATGCTCTCTGACTTCCCAGTCCCCAGTGGACTGAAACAGGACTGTGTGCTTGCTACCATGTTTTTTGTAGCATGATGTTTTCAACCATGTTGTCAAATGTTTTCAATGAGGGAGGACGAACATGTTATCAATGTTGACTACTGTACTGATGGTAAGTTCTTCTCAGTCAATAAATATTTATTAAATGTCTATCATGTTTCAGTACTGTGTTAAGTACTAGAGATACAAAAGAAAGCAAAAAATAGTCCTTGGCCTCCAGGAGCTTACAAATGCCATCAGAAATGCATGCAGTTTTATATTAAACTCTAAATTCTTGGTATTGAGCAATTTAAACCGTATTCACTTCTTAGTACAACAATTTCATCTACCTGAAGTAGACCTCTTCAGATAGAGGATCACAGGATTTCCAGCTGGAAGTATAGACTTATCTGTTAGACCTAGAAGTTACCTCCTAAACCTTGTACTCCAAATTTAGAAATGAGGAATCTGAAATCCATATAGCTTGAGTGACTTGCTCAGGATCACAAAGGTAGGATTTATCAGAGGTGGATTTTGAAGGTAGATTCTCTGACCTAAGAGACTGTATTCTTTTAACTATAACAAACAACTTGAAAGATTGTTTTATCAAACTCTGTATTCAACCTCGTAATACAAAAGAGGAAACCCAGGTTTAGAGAATAGGAGTGATTTGCCTAAAGTCTCACAGGTAATATGTAACAACTCTAGTATGGAAATCAAAAACCTTTGCCTTCAAACCCAAGACTTTCTCCAATATATTCTTGTGTTAACAAGTATCTCTTGACTACTCAGAAGTCTCATGCTTAAATATTAATTCTTGCTTCCAAAAGATAGGTAGGCATTGAGTACGTCAAACACTTTCACAGAAAGTGAAATTGACCGTATCTAAATGGACTGAAAATGACTTATTTTTGATGAGGAAGTCATATAACATCAGTCCATCATATGTAGTCAGACTATTGATTAGTTAGGGGAAAGATCAAAATCAACCACAAATTAATAGACATGTCAATAATGAGAAGACAATCAAAAACGTTTGAGATACTTTCAATGTGACCTATTCAAATGAGTCAGTAGATGCTAAGAGTAAATAATGGAAATAAACAAAAGGAAAAATCTGACCTCAATTATCACTACTTCCTGCAAAAGTTTAAGGGATATAAAATAACTAACACACTAAGGAGGTCAAAAGAACCCAGAAACTATGTTAGCTAGAAAACACTTGCCGGTTCCAAGCAGAAAACGATGCTATTGAGGGCATTACTGGATTAAAAAATAATGTCATGTGTTAAACACTACAGTAAAGGATGGTGGGGGAATAATGGCCCAAGTCAATTCTCTACTGCTCAGTGAATGAAGAAAATGTATTGGTTGGTGTTGGTAGGTGTATCCTCACCAGCAGTTCTCTACACTAATAAAATCTCAGGTCCAGATCCCTCACTCCAAAACCTTAAAAAAAAGGATATAATACAATAAAAGGTAGTAATTTATAGCAATCTTGGCATAAGGCTCAAATGAAATCTATCTCACCAAGAACATTTATATATTGAATTCAGGAGCAAAACAGATGTAGAATGAAATTTTTTTTCAAAATTTTAATGATCTAGTTTCATACTCATTGATAAAAGAACAGCCATTTTTGGAACCTCAGTTCCCCATATGTCTTTCTTCTAATATTATCTCCAATTTATCCTAAATGTCCATTGCATTTTTATGTTGTCTCTGCCATTAGACTATGATGACTTCATTGGGCTAGCACTAAATTTGTTCATTAACATTCAATTCCAATTATATGATCTTGATCCAACACTGAAAAATTAAACATCAGTCCAATTCTTGGAGGATCCACTTATTTCTGTAAATAACATTTTGTAGTTGTACTGTTCTATAGTTCTTTTGTTTTCTTTTTCTTTCTCTACTGTTGAAATTTGTTGATGATGTACAGAAAATTTAGTTATTTTGTTGGTTAATCACATATCCTGCCACTTTAATTAAATTGTTATTTGCTTCAATTATTTTTAATTGAATCCTAAAGGTACTCTAAGTAGATCATTATAACATCTGAAAAAAGTGATAATTTTCTTTCTTCTTTGACTATGCTTTTTCTTCCCTAAACAATTTATTTATCCCCCTTTTTTATAATACCTAGAATTTCTAAAACTCTATGTAATATTAAGGGAATTTGAAGATCTTCTTTGCCCCTTTGTGGGCCCTACTTTGAGCTTTGGCCCAGCATGTGACCTGAGTGACATAGATCTAATGGAGGGAGGAGTTTATTGAATGGATGTGGCAGGAAGAGTGCAGCTGAAAGAAAGTGAGGGAGACTGGGAGTGAGCAGGCAGAGCAGAACACAGCAGCCAGCTTGAGTGAGGTGAGAGGGGGAGTGATTTTGCCTAAGGGATCTTGTTTGTAAGGAGGTCTCACTGAGCGAACACTTGAGGATGGCCATGATCCCTGCATTGATTGGGTTGGGTGTTGTCCTTTATTTTTGAAGAGGACCAAAATGACATCACTATGCTAATGTTTATAGATTTCTTTGTTCCTCTAATGAATTTGACTTCTTGTTGTTTGAATAAAGGTCTTGGTTTCTTCTTTGAGGAAGAGTCTATATTTTGCTAATTTACCCTGGAAATAAGCATGCATATCCATAGTGGCTCCTGTGGGTATAGTATTGGTGTTACACGATAAGAAATAATAATGGTGAGAATGGGCATTTTTAAAAAAAATTTGATTTAGGGGCCAAAAATTTTTGAAAAAAGGAAACTAAAAGGATTTCCAATAATTGAGGAACAGCTGAATTAGTTGTGGTATGTGGGTATACTAAAATGTTATTTTGTTGCAATAAATGAGGAAATAGATAATTTCAAAAAGACATAGAAAGACATGAAATAATGCAGAGTAAAAAAGAGCCAAATTAAAAAAATAATGTATACTATGACATCAATATTATAAAAATGAACAATTTTTAGAATTCTTATAAACTAAAGAAGAATAAAATTAGAATAATCAGAACAATTCATATAATAAAAATAACATTATAAAAACAACTTCAAAAGTCATAAGATCTATGATCCATAAAATGACTGCTCATGACTTCAGGGGATCAGTGATGAAACATGCTATTTATTATAGAAAGTTGATACATTTAGAGTATTGAATGAGACACATGTACTTATGTGAACAGCCATTAGGGAAATTTGTTTTGTTTGACCTTGGGTGTTTGAGAGAGGAAATTCTCCCCACTCTCCACTTGTCTTGTCCCTCCTTTCATTATAGATTTTTAATTTAAAAAAAAAAGAGAGGTGGAGAGGACAGATTGCTATAGATGTGAAATGTTACATGCACTTCCACATAATGTCATTGCACTATTAATCTATTTCACTTTATTATCAGAGACTCATCATGAAATGGGAGTGATATATAAATATATATATATAATGTAAATATAAAACATCAATAAAAATTGAAATTGACAAAATTTCCATTGCACCGGAAAGGCTTCTAGTATTTCTCCATTACAAAACAATTTCACTTCATACTCATATACACACTCATAATATACATCTACATATATATGTAAACATATATATGAGTATGCATACACATATAATATATACATATACATATGTGTGTATGTGAAAAACATATCTATATATTTCAATATAGTAAAGTACATTTAATCTTATTCTTTGAGTATTTTTCAAACCACATATTTTTGTATTCTGTCAATAGCTTGTTTTACATGTATTTATATAATCATGTGACTTTATTATTTTTGTTATTAATATGATCTCAGTTGTTCATATTTTTTAAACTTTAATCAGTCCTAATTCTTGATATAAATGAAACATCATCATAATGCAATAACTTTTAAATATGATGCTGTAATCATTAGTCTAATATTTTATTCAATTTTTTCATTGTTCTTTGTTAGAAATAGTGGTCTGTAGCTTACTTTCTTTGCAAGATCTCTCAAAGATTTGGGATTCAGGACCACACTTTTCTCACAGAAACCAAAATACTAAGATATCTGCTCTATCTATTTTGGCAAACAACGAATGTAATCTTGGAGTTTTTCTTTTTTTTCTTTTTTTGTCTTTAAAAGCTTGATAAAACTCATGTGCAAATCTACCTGGGCTTTGTTTCTATTTCCATTTCTTTTGCTCCTGTGGAAGGTAATTTCTTATATTGAACTTCTTTTTCTGATGTTCAGTTGTTTAAATTCACTTGTTCTTCTGTTAACCTCCACATTTTATAGTTTTACAAATATTTATTCATTTTATTTAAGATATCAGTTTAGTTGTCATATAATTAGGCAAAATTGTTTTTAATTATCTCTATTATTTAATTTTTATCTGTTGCAAAATGACCTTTTTTGAGTAAGTAATGTGGTTTTTATCATTTCTTGATAAAACTAAGAAATCATTTTTCTATTTAATTATTAATTAAAAATAGGAATTCTGGAAGTAGAGTTATAAGGGAGAACAGAGGAAGCAACTAAACTCTCCAAACATTTCCTTCCAAACAACTGTAAAATAACACCTTAAATTAAATTCTGTAGTGGCAAAGCCAATAAAAAATCAGGTCAAGACTTCTTTTCCAGCTTATGATAACTTAGTAAGTCAGAAAGAGAGGTATGTGATACTAGAGTAAGGACTGGCAGCAATTCTAGTGATGAACTTTGGAGGTGACAACACAAGCAGTAAAAATTTCAGGAAGTAGTAAGTAAGAGATAATAAAGGCATTGGGCACGTGGTCAGAAAGGAGTACAGGAGATCGTTGTGGTAGTGCTGGGCACAGGACAGTAACCTTTTTGGCAAATCCATTGACTATATCCACCTACAGGTCAGAATTTTTGGGCAGAAAAAAAAATGTTTACCGTCCAAGAACATAGAGCTTTGAGGGTCTTGAGGGTCGGTATTTCTTCTGGTCACAAGGAAGCAGTAACCACATCTCTCCCTGGATTATATCAACTTGGAATCACTGAAAACTTAACAGAACCTTAGAAGTAACTCTGAAAAGAGTATGATGAAAAATCTAAAGTTTGGGACATTACCCCATAACACCCATTCTGGGAACAGAACCCTACTGTAACATAAAGTTCTAAGCCAAGAAATAGATTGCAAAAATGAGCAAACAACAAAAAAGAATCCAACCATAGAAAACTACTACACTGACAGAGAAGACGAAGATACAAACTCAAGAAGACTAAAGTGTTAAAACAGTTACAAGCAAAATATCAAAGAAAAATGTAAATCTCACATAAGCCCAACATGAATTCCTGCAAGAGTAAAAAAATAAATTTCAGGAGGTGGAGCCAAGATGGCAGAGTAACAGCATGAATTCGCTAACACTCTTCCCCTAAACCCAGAAAAATACCTGAAAAAATAACTCAAACAAATTCTGGAGCTGCAGAAGCCACAGAATGACAGTGAAGTAAATCCTCAGTCCAAGACAGCCTGGAATGTTGCTTGGAAGTGTCTATTGTACTGTGCTGGGAGTAGAGCACAATCCAGTGTGGGCCATGTGGCATAGAAGGGACCTGAGCAGGCCTTGAGGGGGCTGAAATTGGGTACCTGTGGCAGTTTCCAGACGTCACAACCCCAAATCACTGAGGACAAATTGTGTGAGAGAGAAGAGTGGTCAGGCTCAAGCCAAAGGCAGTAGAGGAGCTCACAGAGGAGGAGCCCAGGGTAGCAGCAGCAGGGGGATAGGCAGCAGCAGTGGCAGTGACAGTTTCTGCAACTCTAAGCCCACAGATTGTGGGGGTATCAAACAGCTGACAGTACACCCTCCAACCCCCTCTGGAAGCAGAGAACTACCTTGACAAAGAGATCAATAGTCAAGTAAATTACTAGAAAAATGAGCAAAATCTGGAAAAAAATTAGACTACAGAGTCTTAACTTTGGTGACAAGGAAGACCAAAGTATACAAACAGAAGAAGAAAACAAAGTCAAAGCTCTTAACTACATCAAAAGCTTCCAAGAAAAATGTGAATTTCTCTCAGACCATGGAAGAGCTCAAAAAGGATTTTCAAAATCAAGTAAGAGAAGTAGAGCCAAAATTGGAAAGGGAAATGAGAATGATGAAAGAAAATCAAGAAAAATGAGTCAACAACTTGCTAAAGGGGACCCCCAAAATTGAAAGTCAAATTTTCTTTTCAGCTCTGGTCTTTTCATCAAGAATGCTTGAAAGTCCTCTATTTCATTGAAAGACCATATTTTCCCCTGAAGTATTGTACTCAGTTTTGCTGATTCTTGGTTTGAGTCCTAGTTCCTTTGACTTCTGGAATATCCTATTCTATGCCCTTCGATCCCTTAATTGTAGAAGCTGCTAGATCTTGTGTTATCCTGATTGTATTTCCACAATACTGGAATTGTTTCTTTCTAGCTGCTTGCAATATTTTCTCCTTGACCTGGGAATTCTTGAATTTGGCCACAATGTTCCTAGGAGTTTCTCTTTTCAGATCTCTTTCTGGCGGTGATCAATGGATTCCTTCAATACTTATTTTGCCCTCTGGTTCTAGAATCTCAGGGCAGTTTTCCTTGATAATTTCATGAAAGATGATGCCTAGGCTCCTGTTTTGATCATGGCTTTCAGGTAGTCCCATAATTTTTAAATTGTCTCTCCTGGATCAGTTTTCCAGGTCAGTTGTTTTTCCCATGAGATATTTCACATTCTCTTCCATTTTATCATTCTTTTGGTTTTGTTTTATGATTTCTTGGTTTCTCAGAAAGTCATTAGCCTCCATCTGTTCCATTCTAATTTTGAGAGAACTATTATCTTCAGTGAGCTTTTGAACCTCTTTTTTCATTTGGCTAATTCTGCTTTTGAAAGCATTCTTCTCCTCATTGGTTTCTTGAACCTCTTTTGCCAATTGAGTGAGCCTACTTTTCTTCAGCATTTTTTTGGGTCTCCTTTACCAAGGTATTGATCCATTTTTCATGCTTTTCTTTCATCTCTCTCATTTCTCTTCCCAGTTTTTCCTCTACCTGTCTAACTTGATTTTCAAAATCTTTTTTGAGCTCTTCCATGGCCTGAGCCCACTGGACATCCACCTCAGATGTCTGAGATACAGAGGCCCTGACCTCCACATCTTTCCCTGATGGGAAGAATTGTTCTTTGTCATCAGAAATGAAAGGTGGGAACATCTGTCCCCCAAGAAAGTAGCTTTCTATGGTCTTATTTTTCTTCCCTTTTCTGGGCATTTTCCCAGCCAGTTGCTTGACTTCTGAGATTCCTGTCCACCCCCGCCTAGATCTGCCCAGCTAGTGCTTGGGGTCTGAGATTCAAATGCTGCTCCCCAGCCTCAGGGCTTTCTGTGGCAGGGCAGCTGCTATTCAATGTGAGTTTAAGTTCTGGTGCTTGAGTGGGGACAGGGCCACCTCCCAGGCTCAGTTCCCTCAGGGGGTTTATGCAGAGACCTTCAAGAATGGAGCTTCTGTCTGCTCCAGGAGTCCCGGGATGCTGCTGCCTCTGATGATCCCTCCACCGCTGCCTCCAGATGGGGCCCAAGTCACGGAGACACCCCGCTCCCCTCTTGGCCAGCCCAGAAGTCTCTCTCACTGACCTGTAGTGCCTGTGGGTAGGGGGACCTTCGTGGCCGCTGGAGATTCCGTCCCTGAAGCCTGCTCAGATCTGCTTCTCTGGGGCCATGCAGCCAGGGCAGTGCAGGGCTGGGCTCTGCTGTCTGGTGCACAACAGACCCCTGGGGACAGCTTTCCAGGGCTCTCTGGAACAGAAATCTCCTCCCCTGCGTTTCTGTGCGGGTGGCACTGATCCAGAATTTGTGGGGAGTTCTTTTTACAGAAAATATATGGGCTGTGGGTTCAGAGCTAGCATATGTGAGTCTTTCTACTCTGCCATCTTGGCTCCTCCCACTGGGACCCCGAAAAATTGCTGAAAAAATAACACTTTAAAAACTAGACTAACCCAAATAGCAAAAGAGATCCAAGAAATCAATGAGAAGAAAATCCTAAAAAGGAAAACTGGGCAGATGGAAAAGGAGGTCCAAAAGCTCACTGAAGAAAATAATTTTTAAAGATTAGAATGGAACAAGTGGAGGGTAATGACTTCATGAAAAATCAAGATATTATAAAACAAAGCCAAAGAAATGAAAAAAAAAATAGCAGACAATGTGAAATATATCATTGGAAAAACAACTGACCTGGAAAATAGATCCAGGAGAAAATATTGTACTACTTGAAATCCATATTAAAAAAATAGCCTACTCCTTATCTTTCAAGAAACTCATCAAGGAAAACTGCCCTGATATTCTAGAACCAGAGGGTAAAATAGCTATCGAAAAATCCATCGATTGCCTCCTGCAAGAGATTCCAAAGTAATACTCCTAGGAATATTGTACCCAATTCCAGAGTTCCCACATCAAGGAGAAATATTGCAAGCCTCCAGAAAGAAAGAATTCGAGTATTATGGAAATACAGTTAAGGTACTAGAATATCTAACAACTTCTACATTAAGGGATGGCAGAGCTTGGAATATGATATTTCAGAAGTCAAAGGAGCTAGTATTAAAACCAAGAATTAGCTACCCAGAAAAACTGAGAATAATACTTCAGGGGAAAAAAATAGTCATTCAATGAAATAGATGACTTTGAAGCATTCTTGTTGAAAAGACCAGTGCTAATAGAAAATTTGACTTTCAAATACAAGAATCAAGAGAAACATGAAAAGACAAACAGGAAAGAGAAAGCATGAGGGACTTACCAAAGTTGAATTCTTTAAATTTCCTATCTGGAAGGATCATATTTTTAACTCTTGAGACTTTTCTCAGTATTAGGGTGTTGTAGGGATTATATACATATAGGCAGAAGGCACAAGGTGAATTGAATAGGCAGGGATGATATATATGTAGTTATAAAAAATCTATCTATCTATAAATTGAGGGGTGAGAGAGGAATATATTGAGATGAGAAAGGGAGAAATAGAATGGGGTAAATTATCTCATATAAAGAGGCAAGGAAAAGCTTTTTCAATGGAGGGGAAGAGGGAGTAGGTGACATGGAAAGAGTGAACCTGACTCTCATCACATTTGGCTTAAGAAGGTAATAACGTGCACACTCAATTTTCTATGAAAATCTATCTGAAACTTTAGGAAAGTAGGGGGGAAGGGAATAAGTGGGGGTTGGGAGGATGATAGAAGGGCAGGCAAATGAGAGGAGGGGGTAATTAGTAGTAGATACTTTTGAGGAGGGCTAGGGTTAAAATAAAGAATAGAATAAATGTGGGAAAGGATAGGATGGAGGGAAATATAGTCTTTCACAATATGACTGTTATGGAAGTATTTTGCATAACTATACATGTATAACCTATATTGTATTGTTTGCCTTCTCAGTGGGGATGGATGGGGAGGGAGGAAAGGAGAGTAGTTGGAACTAAAATTTTAAAAAATGAATGTTAAAAATTGTTTTTACATGCAGCTGGAACATAATATATACAGGCAATGGAGTATAGAAATTTATCTTGCCCTGCAAGAAAATAGAGGGGATGGGAATAAGAGAAGGGGGATGTGAGAGAAGGGAGGACAGATTGGGGAAAGTTTTAATCAGAATGTATTCTGTCTTGGGGTGGGTGGAGGGGAGAAATGGGGACAAAATTTGGAACTCAAAATCTTATGGAGGTGTCTGTTGAAAATTAAAAATAAATAAACAAGCAAACAAACAATTAAAAAATAAAACTAAAAAAACCTCACAAAATCATACTTCCAGAAGAAAAATTGAAAAAACGAAATGATAACAATGCAAAAAAGTTATGAAATGACAATTACAACTTGGTAAAACAACCACAAAAATACTAAAGAAAAATGCCTTAAAAAACAGAATTAGTCAAATAGCCAAAAAGATACAAAATTTCCCTGATGAAAATACCCCCTCAAAAACCAGAATTGATCAAATGTAAAAAAAAAGGTACAAAAGCCCACTGAAGAAAATATTTCCTTAAAAGTTAGAATTCGAAAAATGGGAGTCAATGACTACACAAGGCACCAAGAAAAAATAAAGTCAAAAGAGGAAAAGGTTCATTTCTTTGGAAAAACAACTGACCTGGAAAATAGATTGAGGAGAGATAATCTGAGAATTATTGGATTTCTTGAAAGTTGTCATCAAAGCAAAAGGCTAACCATACTCTTTCAAGAAGATATAAAGGAAAATTGACACAATATCCTAACCACAGGGTAAAGTGGAATTGGAAAGAATCCATTAATCACTTCCTGAAAGAGATTTCAAAATGAAAACTCCTGCAAATATTACATCCCAATTCTAGACCTTCCATGTCAAAGAGAATAGAGAATAGACTTAAAGTAGTCAGAAAGAAACTATTCAAATACCATGAAACCATATTCAAATGTCTTGAGTCACACAAAATTGAGCAGCTTCACGTGAAAAAAAGCAAAGGACTTAGAATATGATATTCTGAAAGGCAAAGGACCTAGGATGACAACAAAGAATAACCTGTCCAGCAAAACTGAGTAAAATCCTTCATGGGAAAAATGAATATTTAATGAGCTAAAGGGCTTTCAAGATGCTTGATAAAAAGAGCAGAGATGAATAGAAAATTTGACTTTTAAATACAAGACTCAAGAGAAACATAAAAAGATAATAATGAAAGAGAAATCATAAGGGACTCAATAAGGTTAAACTGTTTACATTCCTATATAGAAAGATGATACATGTAATTCCTGAGAACTTTATCATTACTAGGGAAGTTAGAAGGAGTCTACATGGATAGAGGGCATTAGTGTGAATTGATTATGTTGGGATGATTTGAATAAAAAAATAGTTTGCAAAGAGGGATGAATTAGGAGAAGGGGAAGGGAGAGGTAGAATGGGAGAAATATTCTTACTTAAAGGAGGTACTAAAGGAAAAGGTCTTATAATGCAGGAGAAAATGATGTGTGTGTGTGTGTGTGTGTGTGTGTGTGTGTGTGTGTGTGTCTATATGCACTACTTGAACCTCACTCTCATTGGAAGTGGTTCAGAGGAAACAATACACACACACACACACACACACACACACACACACACACACTCAACTCCATATAGAAATCTATCTTCCCAACAGGGGAAGTAGGAGAGGAAGCAGATAAAGGAAATGAAAGGTCCTAAAGAGGAAAGCAGATTAAAGGGGGTAGTTGTAAGAAACTAAAATGCTTTTGGGGAGAGAAAGAGTGAGAACGAGAGTGAGAGTGAGAGAGAGAGAGAGAGAGAGAGAGAGAGAGAGAGAGAGAGAGAGAGAGAGAGGTAAACAGAAGAAAGTAGAGAAATTCACAGTAATTACAATGGTGAGTATGAATAGAATAAATTCACCCATAAAACAGAATCAGTTAGCAGAACTGATTAGAAACCATAATCGACAATATGTTGGTTATAAGAAACATGCTTGAATGTGAAAGACATATGCAAAATTAAAATAAGGGGCTGGAGCAAAAATTCATTATACTGCAGATGAACTATAAAAGGTAGAAGCAGCAATCGTGATCTCAGAGAAAGCAAAATTAAGTCTAATTAAAAGACATAATCAGGGAAAATACAGCATACTTAAAGGCAATATAGACATTGTTTTAATGTTGATAATAAACAGATATGGACTAAAAAGTATCCACATTCTTAAAAGATAAGTTAAATGAGTTAAAGATGAAAATAATGAAACTATACTGGCTGCAGACCTCAATTTCTGTCTCAGAGCTAGCTAGATAAATTTCACTATAAAATAAGAAATAAGTTGAGTTGTATAGAATTTTAGAAAATTCAGATAGAACTTTTGAGAAAATTGAATGGGAAAAGAAAATAATATGCCATTTACTCAGTTATAGATGACACATTCTTAAAAATAAGCATGTGTTGACAAAAGAGGAAAATGATAAATATTGAAGAAAATGTGGGAAAATTGCAAAACCAATTTATTACTGGTGGACCTGGGAGCTATTCAACCATTCTGGAGAGCAATTTGAAACTATGCCCAAAGGTCTATAAAAATGTGTATAGCCGTTGATCCAATAATACTGCTTCTAGGGTTGTGTCCCAAAGGAATCATAAAAATGGAAAAAAAGGACTCACATGTACAAAAATATTTAAAGCAGCTCTTTTTGTGGTGACCAAGAACTAGAAATTGAGAGCATGCTCAATTTGGAAATAGCTGATCAAGTTGTGGTGTATTAATATAATATAATACTATTGTGCTGTAAGAAATGATTAACAGGTATACTTCAGAAAATCTTGGAAAGTCTCATATGAACTGATGAGCAGTAAAGTGAACACAAGCAGTAGAACATTGTTCACAGAATCAGCCACAGTGTGTGACAACTGAGTTTGATATACTTAACCTGTCCTAGCAATTTAAGGACCTAAAAGAATTCTAAAGGAATTATGATGGAAAATGCCATCCATATCCAGAGAAAGAACTATGGAATTGGAATGCAGAGCCAAGCAGACTATTTTCTATTTGGTTTTGTTTTTTCTTTCTCAAGGTTTCTCCAATTCCCTATAACTCTTATATGCAATTTGACTAATGTGAGAATGTGTTTAATAGGAGTGTATATGCATAGAGACCATATCATGCCCTTTTGGGGAGAAAGGAGAGAGGAAGGAGGAGAAAATTTAAAATTAATGGACATTAATATTGAATACTTGAATTATTCCAATAAATAAATTGGAAAAAGAAAGAGCAGGTATTGACCCAAGTTATTGACCCATTTTTCATGCTTTTCTTTCATCTCTCTCATTTCTCTTCCCAGTTTTTCCTCTACCTGTCTAACTTGATTTTCAAGATACTTTTTGAGCTCTTCCATGGCCTGAGCCCATTGAACATTTATTTTGGATATTTGGGCTACAGAAGCCTTTACTTTTATGTCTTTCCTTGATGGTAAGCATTGTTCTTCTTCATCTGAAAGGATGGGAGAAGATATCTGTTCTCCAAGAAAGTAACCTTCTATAGTCCCATTTTTCTTTTAGAAAAGACAACCCTCAGAAATGCAGAAAAGTAAAAAATATTAAATGCTCCCTTTTCAGACTATAATGTGATAAAAAAAATTCAATAATGAGACAATGGAAATTAATTGAAAACGAATGGGTCAAAGAACAAATCATAGAAACAATCAATAATTCTACTAAAGAGAATAACAACAGTGAAATAATATACCAAAATTTGTAAGATATGGCAAAGTCACTACTCAAGGAAAAATTATATCAAAATGCATACATTGATAAAAAAATAAAAAGAAGGAACAGTCCAATGATTTAGGCATACAACATTTTCTTAGAAAGTTAGAAAAAAAGCAAATTAAAAAAAAAAGTAAAAACAACTAAACACCACAATAGAAATCTTGAAAATCAAAGGAGAGTTTTATAAATTGAAAACAAAAAAATTTCTAAACCATCGAACTAATAAATAAAATTAGAATTTGATTTTATAGGAAAAAAACAATAAAATAAACAAACCATTAGTTAATTTGATTTAGAAAAAGAAAAAAGAAAATCAAATTACTAGTATCTAAAATGGAAAGAATAAATGCACCACCAATTAAGATGAAATTAAAGAAAATTTTAGGAGTTTTGTACCCAATCATATGCCAGTAAAACAGGCAATTAAAGTGAAATTGATGAATATTTTCAACAATATAAATTGTCCAGATGAATAACTGTAACTTAGAAAAGGAAACTGAACAATCTCCTTGGGGTAGAGCCAAGATGGTGGAATAGAAAGACACAGATTTGGAGGCTTTCCACAAACAGTCCGTAAAATACCTAGAGAGAGGGACTGTCAACAAATTCTGGAGCAGCAGAAGTGGAGAACAACAGAGTGGAGGACATTTCCAGCCCAGGGTGACCTGAAAGACCTGTGGAAAATGTCTGTTGCACCAGACATGGAGTGGAGCCCAGCCCAGCCTTGGCCGCAGTGCTCAGCTTGGTGAACAGCCCTTGGGGGCAGAATATCTAGTCACGGAATACCCAGTCCCAGCAGCAGCAGGTTCACAGATCCTTCAACCCACAGGTGCCAAAGGTCAGTGACAGGGTTTTTTCAGCTGGCCAGGAAGGGAGAAGGGCCTTGCATAGCTCTGGTCTTAGGCAGCCACTTCAGAGGCCACATCGGCAGGTGCAGCAGGCAAATCCCTTGTTGGACTGTAAAAATCCTGGGGGTACTGAGGAGCTGATTCTTGCCTCAGCTCTGTGTGGAGGCCATGCAGGAGCTGATCTTTGTCTCACATGAAATGGTGGCCCTACCAATCCAGCTTATCTGAAAATCAGCCTACAGTGCTCACTTGGCAGAACTGGAGGCCAGGTGGCTGTGGAGAGGTAACTGCTAAGATTCTGGGCACAAAATCCCTTCCTGCTCCCAGATGAGTACACACTTGATTGTGCCACCTTGGAGAAACCGAGATCTTATAGATTCCCAGAGTATGCTCTACTCTTGACAAAGGATCCAAAAGTCAAGTAACTGGGTAGGAAAATGCCAAAAAGGAAAAGAAAAATGGGACTATAGAAGGTTACTTTCTTGGAGAACAGATATCTTCTCCCATCCTTTCAGATGAAGAAGAACAATGCTTACCATCAAGGAAAGACATAAAAGTAAAGGCTTCTGTAGCCCAAATATCCAAAATAAATGTTCAATGGGCTCAGGCCATGGAAGAGCTCAAAAAGTATCTTGAAAATCAAGTTAGACAGGTAGAGGAAAAACTGGGAAGAGAAATGAGAGAGATGAAAGAAAAGCATGAAAAATGGGTCAATACCTTGGGAAAGGAGACCCAAAAAAATGCTGAAGAAAATAACACCTTGAAAAATAGGCTAACTCAATTGGCAAAAGAGGTTCAAAAAGCCAATGAGGAGAAGAATGCTTTCAAAAGCAAGATTAGCCAAATGGAAAAAGAGGTTCAAAAGCTCATTGAAAATAATAGTTCTCTCAAAATTAGAATGGAACAGATGGAGTCTAATGACTTTATGGGAAACCAAGAAATCACAAAACAAAACCAAAAGAATGACAAAATGGAAGATAATGTGAAATATCCCATTGGAAAAACAACTGACCTGGAAAATAGATCCAGGAGATACAATTTAAAAATTATGGGACTACCTGAAATCCTTGATCAAAAAAAAAAGAGCCTAGACATCATCTTTCATGAAATTATCAAGGAAAACTGCCTGATATTCTAGAACCAGGGGGAAAAATTAATATTGAAAGAATCCACTGAGCACTTCTGAAAGAGATCCAAAAAGAGAAACTCCTAGTAACACTGTGGCCAAATTCCAGAGTTCTCTGGTCAAGGAGAAAATATTTCAAACAGCTAGAAAGAAACAATTCCAGTATAGTGGAAATACCATCAGGATAACACAAGATCTAGCAGCTTCTACACTAAGAGATTGAAGGGCATGGAATATGATATTCCAGAAGTCAAAGGAACTAGGACTAAAACCAAGAATCACCTACCCAGCAAAACTGAGTACAATACTTCAGGGGAAAATATGGTCTTTCAATGAAATAGAGGACTTTCAAGCATTCTTGATGAAAAGACCAGAGCTGAAAAGAAAACTTGACTTTCAAACACAAGAATCAAGAGAAGCATGAAAAGCTAAACAGCAAAGAGAAATCATAAGGGACTTACTAAAGTTGAACTATTTACATTCCTACATGGAAAGACAATATTTGTAACTCTTGAAACTTTTTTCAGTATCTGAGTATTTGGTGGGTTTACACACACACACACACACACACACACACACACACACACACACACACACGCACACACACACAGAAAGAGAGCACATGGTGAATTGAATAGGATGGGATCACATATTAAAATAACGAAATTAAGCAGTGAGAGAGAAATATATTGGGAGAAGAAAGGGAGAAATAGAATGGGGCAAATTATCTCTCGTAAAAGAGTCAAGTAAAAGACTTTCCAGTGGAGGGAAAAAGAGGGGAGGTAAGAGAAAAAAACATGGAGCTTACTTTCTCACATTCGACTAAAGGAAGTAATATAATGCGCACTCACTTTGGTATGAAAACTTATCTTATAACATAGGATAGTGGGGAAAAGGGGATAAGTGGGGTGGGGTAGATGATGGAAGGAAGGGCAGTGGGAGGAGGGATCACTCTTGGGAAGGGATAGGATCAAAAGAGAGAATAGAAGAAATGGGGACACGATAGGATGGAGGGAAATAATAGTCTTACACAACACGACTATTATGGAAGTCATTTGCAAAACTTCACATATATGACCTATATGGAATTACTTGCCTTCCCAAAGGGAATGGGTGGGGAGGGAGGGATGAGGAGATGTTGGAACTCAAAGTTTTAGGAACAACTGTTGAGTATTGTTCTTGCAGCTAGGAAATAAGAAATACAGGTAATGGGGTATAGAAATTTATCTTGCCCTACAGGACAAAAGAGAAGATGGGGACAAGGGAAGGGAGGGATGTTAGAAAGAAGGACAGATTGGTGATAGAGGTAGTTAGAAAGCTAGGCGTTTTTGGGTGGGGGAGTGGAGAAATGGGGAGAAAATTTGGAACCCAAAATTTTGTGGAAATGAATGCTGAAAACTTAAATAAATAAATTTAAATACAAAAAAAAAAAAAGAGTTGGATATGGAAAAAAGTTTCCTTGCCTCTTCTTTCCCATCATAATTTTCCCTTTCTTTGAAACCCCTGTTGTCTGGTAGCACATATTTCAACAGTTAAACATAAACTGTCTTATGAAGTATTACTCCTAGCTTGTTTCATGAGTGAATGTCTCATTTCTTCCAACTAAATTGTAAGATTTTTGAGGACAGGAACCATGACCTAGAATTCTCTAAATCTCTCTCTCAATGCCTACCTTTATAGATTTAGACCTAAGACAGCCTTCTCATCTATTCAGAAGAAAAATTGAGGCCTCAAGATGTTTTGAGTTGCCTAAGATTCTACCATCAAAAGTGTCCCAACTTGGTCTTCTAATTCCAAAGGTAGCACTCACAAATATTTTCCCAATTCAAATTTGTGTTTTTTTTTCTCCCCAAGAATATGCCGTTATTGTATTTATGACTATGTCTCTTATAGGATTCTCATGTTTACCTTAGAAATTCTTTAAATAAAGAATACGTGGAATAAATAGAATAATAATAAAAAAAGAAATTGCAAAGTCCACAAATGAACTAAGAAAAAGAATCTCCAGGCCAGACGGATTTCAATTAAGCAATAATTAATCCCAGTAACACCAATAAAATATTTGAAAAAAAATGGTAAAGAAGGAATCCTACCAAATACCTTGTATGATTCACATATGTTTTTGATACCTAAAACACGGAGAAGATAAGAAAAGAAAAAAAAAATACAGACCAATTTCCTTCATCAATATTGATGCAAAAAAAAACCCCTAACTAAATAATATAATAGCAGAGCAATTGTAGAATTATATCACAAAAGTCTTACATTATGACCAACTGGAATTTGTAACATGAAAGCAAGGCTCATTCAAAATTAGAAAAACTATGTGCCTAATTGACCATATCAATAGCAAAAAGAGTAAAAATAGCATGTTTTTATCAGTCGATACAGAAAAAGGTTTTCCAAATGCAACACCTATTCCTATTAAAGAACAACAACTAGAAAGCACAGGAGTAAATGGAGTTTTTCTTAAAGTGATAAGTACCATAACCAAGAGCAAACATTGGTTGTAATGAGTACAAACTAAAAGTCTTCCTAATAAGCTCAGGAGTGAAGAAAGAATGTTCATTATCACCACTATTATTAAATAATATGTTAGAAATAGTAGTTACAGCAATAAGCCAAGAAAAATAAATTGAAGGAATAAAAATAGGCATTGAGAAAAAAGATATCACTTTTCCAGATGATATGATGGTATACTTAGAGAAACCTAAAGATTTAACTAAAAAAATTAGTTGAAATAATTAACAACTTTGACAAGGTTTCAGACTACAAAACAAATTCATATAAGTTGTCTTCCTTACCATATATATCCAGTAGAACCTAGCAGGAAGAAATAGAAAGAGAAATTCCATGCTCATGTAGAGTCTGAGACAATATAATAAAAAGTGACAATTTTACCTAAATTAATTTTCTTATTCAGTGCCATATTAATCAAATTACCAAAAGTATTGTATAGAGCTTGAAAAAAATAACAAAATTCTACTGGATGAACAAAAATTCAAGAATATCACCAGAATTAGGGAAAAAAATGTGAAGGAAATCTGCCTAGCAGTTTTAGATTTCAAAGTATGTTACATAGTAGTAATTATGAAAACTTTCTAGTACTGGCAAAAGAAATGAATGGCAGATTAATGGAATAGATTAGGTAAAAAATACACAGAAAATGACCACAGGTATCCAGGGTTTTGTTAATACAAAGATCTGAGCTTCAGGGGCAAGAACTCATCCTTCAACAAAAATTGTTTGGAAAACTGGAAAGTAGTTTGGCAGAATCTAGGTATATACCAATATCTCACACTGTATAACAACTAAATGGATAAATGATTTAGCCATAAAGAATGATATCAAAAATAAATTAAGGGATCAGAAAAATTTGAAATTCAGATTTATGGGTATAGGGAGAACTTACAACAAAAAAAAGATATAGAGGATCATGGGAAATAAAAGGGATAATTTTGATTATATGAAATGAAAAATTGTTCACAAACAAAACCAATGCAGACCACAATTAGAGGAAAAATAGGAAATTATGGGGAAAATTTACAGCTGGTTTCTTTAATAAAGGAATCACTTCTTAAATTATTAGGCAACCAAAACAAATTTACCAAAATAAGAAATATTTTCCAAATGATAAATTTTCAAAGGCTATG
This sequence comes from Bettongia penicillata ogilbyi, assembly GCA_023548195.1. Lineage (NCBI taxonomy): Eukaryota > Metazoa > Chordata > Mammalia > Diprotodontia > Potoroidae > Bettongia > Bettongia penicillata. The sequence continues at coordinate 3,321,430 of JAJHZJ010000426.1, forward strand.
AACTTTATTTTCAGAGGAAGAAATGAAATCTATTAGTAGTCATGTGAAAAAAATACTCTGATACACTATTGACTAGAGAAATGTGAGTTAAAACAACTGTGAGACACCATCTCAGATTGACTAACATTACAGAAAAAGAAAAGATAAATGCTGGAGGGGATGCTGAAAAATTTACACTAATGTATTTTTCATCGTATTGTGAATTGGTCCAAACATTCTGGAGAACAATTTGGAACTATGCCCAGTGGGCTCTAAAACTCTGCATACCCTTTGACCCAGCAAAATTACGAGTAGGTCTGAATTCCAAAAGATCAGGGGAGAGGGAAAAAGACTTATTTGTATAAAAAATTTATAGAAGCTCTTTTTGTGGTCATAAGGAATGAGAAAATGGTAGGGAAGATGTCCATAAATTGAGGGAATGGCTAAACAGGTTGGGATGTATGATTTTGATGGAATATTGAAGAAATGATAAGCAGGAGAATTTCAGCAAAATCTAGGATGTCATATATGAACTTTTCCAAAGTGAAAGGAACTGAAGCAAGACACCACTGTACACAGTAACAATAATATTGTATCAATGATTAACTATGAAGGACTTAACTAGTCTGATCCAGACATTGATGCAGGACAATTCAAAAGGATGCATGATAAAAAATGCTGTCAACCTCAAGAGAGAAAATTGATTAATCCTGAGCACAGATTGAAGTATATTTAAAAAAAATAAAACTTTCTTTACATTTCTTATCTTTTATATTTTTTGCAATATGACTAATATGGAAATGTGCTTTGTATGACTTCATTTGTGTGATTGATATCATAATGCTTGCCTTCTCAATGGGTACAGGAGGGCACATGGAAGAAAGACTTAGGAATGCAGAGTGTTTTTTAAAAGAATATTAAAAATAAATAAAATTTTGTGGAAGGGAAAATAGAATGTTAAAATCAATAACAGGCATTAAATAATATTCAAAAGTAAATTAAAAATGAATAATATAATTTAAAATTAGATTTCATCAAATAAAATGATAATTAGAAAGTATAATATAAAAACTTTCAGGATATGGGCAGAGCCATCATTAAGGGAATATATATATATATATATATATATATATATATATATATATATGTGTGTGTGTGTGTATAAATATATATATTATATGTATGTATATGTATATATGAATGTATAAGTATTTTATGTATACACATATACACATTTTTACCATCAAAAGAGAGTAAGGATAAATCAATGATGTGTTTGCAATAAAAGAATCACAAAAACAACCCTAAGCCCCTCTCAAGTAAAAAAGAAAAATTAAAAAGAAATCGATGTTTAGAAAAATCCAAGAAGGAATAATAAAAAAGGAGCCTAGACATCAACTTTTGAGAAATCATGAAGGAAAACCACTCTAATATTCTAGAACCAGAGGGTAAAAGAGAAATTGAAAAAAATCTATTGATCACATCCTCAAAAGCATCCCAAAAGGAAAACCCCAAGGAATATTATAGCCAAATTCCAGACCTCCTAGATCAAGGACAAAATAGCACAAGCAGGCAAAAAGAAACAATTCGAATACTGTGGAGCCACAGTAAGACTAACGTAAGATTTATCAACTTCTATATCAAAGGATCAGAGGGCTTGGGCTATTATACTCTGAAGGACAAAGGAACTATTATTACAACCCAGAATTACCTACCAGCATAATGGAGTATAATCCTTGAGGGGTAAAATGGATATTCAATGGAATAAGAGATTTGAAGTAGTTCTTATGACAAGATCAGAGTTGAAGAGAAAATTTGACTTTCAATTTTAAGATGAAAAGTAGAAAAAAGTAATCAGGAAAGAGAAACCATTAGGGATCTGATGAGGTTAAATTTTATATTCCTACCTAGGAAAATGATATTTATTACTACTAAAAACATTCTTATTATTAGATCAGTTAGAAGGAGCATACATAAAGAATAAGAGGTGTGAGTTGAATGTGATAGTATGATTATCTTTTAAAAAAATGAAATTAAAAGATGAGAAAGAAAAATGCACTGGAAGAAGGGAAAAGGGAAAAGGGAGACATAGAATGTGATATGTTATCAGAAATAAAAGAGACCTAGAAGAAATTTTACAGTGGAAGAGGAAACTGGGGAAGCAGGAAGGGGAGCATATCTTCGGAATTGGCTCAAAGAAGGAATAATATGTACATTTAGTTGGGTGTGGCTATCTATCTTACCATACAGAAAAGTAGTAAGGGTAATAGAAAGATAAAAGATAAAAAGATAAAAGGATAATAGAAGAGGGGACAGGAGCTGATGGAAAGGATGACAATTTGTGGGTGAAAAGAGGCAAAACATTTTTGAGAATGGACAGGCTAGAAAGAGAGAGACTCACCCCCCACCACACACACACATACAGAGAGAGAGAGGGAGAGAGAGAGAGAGAGAGAGAGAGAGAGAGAGAGAGAGAGAGAGAGAGAGAGAGAGAGAGAGAGATAAACGGTGGGGAAATAGGATAGAGGGAAATACATGATTGGTAATCACTAGCGTGAAAAAAAATTACAGTGAGTTTCTCTGATAAAGACTTCATTCTTCATTTCTCAAGCATATAGAAAACTGAGTCAAATTTATAAAAATAAGAGTCATTACTCAATTGATAAATGATAAAATATATGAACAGGCAATTTCCAGACAAAGCAATCAAAATTACCTATGGTTATATATTTTTTTAGTTAAATTGATTTATTTACATTTTTACATTCATTTTCACAAAATTTTGGGTTCCAAATTTTCTCCCCATTTCTCCCCTCTCCCCACCCCAATACACCAAGCATTCTAATTTCCCGTATCACCAATCTGCCCTCTCTTCTATCATCCCTCCCTTCCCTTGTCCCCATCTTCTCTTTTGTCCTGTAGGGCAAGATAAATTTCTATTCCCCATTACCTGTATTTCTTATTCCTAGTAGCAAGAACAATACTAAACAGTTGTTCCTAAAGCTTTGAGTTCCAACTTCTCCCCATCCCTCCCTCCCTACTCATTCCTTTTGGGAAGGCAGGCAATTCAATATAGGTCATATTTGTGTAGTTTGGCAAATGACTTTGATAATAGTTGTGTTGTGTAAAACTAATTATATTTCCCTCCATCCTATCCTGTTCAGCATTGCTTCTATTCTCTCTTATGATGCTGTCCCTCCCCAAGAGTGTTGATTTCAAATTGTTCCCTGCTCCCATTGCTCTCCCTTCCATCATCCCCCCTACCCTGCTTATCCCATTTTCCCCAACTTTTCTGTATTGTAAGATAGGTTTTCATACCAAAATGAGTGTGCATTTTATTCCTTCCTTTAGTCAAATGTGATGAGAGTAAACTTCATGTTTTTCTCTCAGTTCCCTTCCTTTTCCCTCCACTAAAATGTCTCCTACTTGAGAGATATGAGAAACCAGTGAGTCCTCTATTTCATTGAAAGACCATTTTTTTTCCCCTGAAGTATTATGTTCAGTTTTGTTGGGCAGGTGATTCTTGGTTTTAGTCCTAGTTCCTTTGACTTCAGGAATATCATATTCTATGCCCTTCGATCCCTTAATTGTAGAAGCTGCTAGATCTTGTGTTATCCTGATTGTATTTCCACAATACTGGAATTGTTTCTTTCTAGCTGTTTGAAATATTTTATCCTTGACCTGGGAACTGTAAAATTTGGCCACAATATTCCTGGGAGTTTCTCTTTTTGGATCTCTTTCAGGAGGTGATAGGTGGATTCCTTGAATACTTATTTTGCTCTCTGGTTGTAGAATATCAGGGCAGTTTTCCTTGATAATTTCATGGAAGATGATGTCTAGGCTCTTTTTTTTGATCATGGCTTTCAGGTAGTCCCATAATTTTTAAATTGTCTCTCCTGAATCTATTTTCCAGGTCAGTTGTTTTTCCCATGAGATATTTCACATTCTCTTCCATTTTTTCATTCTTTTGGTTTTGTTTTGTGATTTCTTGGTTTCTCAGAAAGTTATTAGCCTCCACCTGTTCCATCCTAATTTATAAAGAACTATTTTCTTCAATGAGGTTTTGAACCTCCTTTTCCATTTGGCTAATTCTGCTTTTGAAAGCAATCTTCTCCTCATTGGCTTTTCGCACCTCTTTTGCCAATTGAGTTAGCCTATTTTTCAAGGTGTTATTTTCTTCAGCATTTTTTGGGGTCTCCTTTAGCAAGGTATTGACCCATTTTACATGCTTTTCTTGCATCTCTCTCATTTCTTGTTCAGTTTTTCGTCTACCTCTCTAACTTGATTTTCAAAGTCTTTTTTGAGCTCTTACATGGCCTGATCCCATTGAATATCTGTTTTGGAAGTTTGGGATACAGGAGCCTTGACTTCTATGTCTTTCACTGATGGTAAGCATTGTTCTTCCTCATCAGAAAGGAAGGGAGGAGATATCTGTTTACCAAGAATGTAACCTTCTATGATCTTATTTTTTTTCCCTTTTCTGGGCATTTTCCCAGCTAGTTACTTGACTTCTGAGATTCCTTTCCACACCTTCCTTGCCTCCAGATCTGCCCAGCCAGTGCTTGGGGTCTGAGATTCAAGTGCTACTTCCCAGCCTCAGGGCTTTCAGTGGAAGGCAGGGCTGCAATTCAGTGTCAGATTAAGTTCAGGTGCTCAGGTGGGGGCAGTGATGCTATTCAATATGAGATTAAGTTTAGTTGCTCAGGTGGGGGCAGGGTGGCCACCAGGGGTTCAGTTCCCTCAGGGGGTTTATGCAGAGACCATTAGCAATGGATCTGAGCTCCTGTCTGCTTTGGGAGCCCCTGTCAGCTACTGCCTCTGCTGCTGCCTCCTGAGGGGGCCAGAGTTATGGAGACACGCTGCTCCCCTCTTGGCCAGCCATACAGACTCTCTAACTAACCTTTGGCATCTGTGGGTGGATGGACCTGGGCAGCCGCTGGAGATTTCTTCCCTGAAGCCTGCTTGGATCTGCTCCTCTCAGTGCCATGTGGCCAAGGCAGGGCTGGGCTCTGCTCTGGGTTTGTTGCTCGATGGACCTTTGGTGTTGGTTTTTCATGGCTCTCTGGAACAGAAATCTCCTCCACTCTGTTCTTCTGTGGCTTCTGCTGCTCCAGAATTTGTTGGGAGTTCTTCTTCTTTACAGGTGTTTTATGGGCTGTGGATTCAGAGCTTGCATATGTGAATCTTTCTACTGCACCACCTTGGCTTCTATGGTCATATTTTTTTAAAAAAAATCTCTGAATTGTTATTGATGAAACAAATGCAAATTAAAACAACTGTGAGCTATTACTGCACACCTGTCCGATTGGCTAATATAACAGAAAAGGAAAATGACAAATGTTGGAGGGGAATTTTGGCAAATTAAAACATTAGTGTACTATTGGTGAAATCATATAGCATTCTGGAGAGCGATTTGGAACTATGCTCAAAGGGCAATACAACCAGGCATACCCTTTGGCCAAGCAATACCAGTGCTATACCTATATCCCAAAGAGATGAAAGAAACAAAAAGGAAAAGGATGTAAATGTACGAAAATATTTATAGAAGCTCTTTTAGTGGTGTTAAAGAATTGGAAATTGAGGCGATGTCCATCAGTTGGTGAATGGTTGAATAAGTTGCTGTATATGCTTGTATTGAATTCCATCATGCTTTAAGGAATGATGAGTAGGAAGTTTTCAGAAAAACAACAACAGCACGGAAAGACTAACGAGGAGAACCAGAAGAAAATTGTATCCAGTAACAGCAATATTGTATGATGATCTACCATCAATAACTTAGCTTTTCTTAGCAATAAAATGGTTCAAGACATTTCTGTGGGACTTATGATGAAAGGTTCTGTCCATCTATAGAGAAAGAAGTGGTAGAGCCTGAATACAGATGAAAGATGCTTTTTGTTTTTACTTTATGTTTCTTGGGTTTCCTTTTGGCTGCATTTTCTTTCACAGAATAAGTTACATGAAAATGTCTTTTGTATGACTACATATGTATAACCTATGCCAAGCTGCTTGTCTTCTCAATGAATGTCAAGGGAGCAAGGGAGAGAATTTGTAATTCAAAATTTGAAAAAAAATGTTGAAATTGTTTTTACATGTAATTGGGAAAATAAAACCTCAAAGCAGATTACAAAAAAATTGCAAAAGTAAAAAAAAAAGAAATTTCCCCTTTTTAAACCTTATCATCCTGACTCCCAGATTCTTATTGGTATTTAATTAATTTCTAAATATCTATTACAAAGTATGTGTGTGTGTGTTTTACCATTCCTATTCCATTTTAGAGAAGAGTGGTGTTACTGAAATGTTTACTCCATACTCCTTACCTCCATGTTTGAGTAAAATTTTTATTTTATGCAGTAGAAAGTTCTTGTCACTTGTTCAACATTTTTCCCTGAGCATATTCCCTTTCTATTATTTCCCATTCTCTATTAAAAGTCAACAAAACAAAACAAAATTATTCCCTTTTCTTTACATTTGACTTCCTTTACTTCTGTGATTCTTCAAGGAAATGGAATAATGGAGGGACACTTTTCTCTTAATTTATTAGACTAAATGTTTTTGGTTATAAATCAACCCTCTTCTGATTTCTCAAGTGAATTAGTGTTCTTAGGTTTATTTTTTCTTCTTCAATTTCAATACAAAGTTTCTATCACTTCTTCAGGACTTCCATCTCCTATTTTCATTTTGAGAAAGGCTAGCTTCTCTCATTTTCTTCCTCTGCAAACCATGACTCTTCACTCCAACAATGAGATAGAGCTTTACTGAGCTGTCTCCAGGGGAGCAGAAAGAATATGAGACCCCAAATTCTATGGGTTGAACTGGATGATTTCTGAGATTTCTTAGAGAGTCTATCCCTCAAGTCTCTCTAGCAACTAATTCTCCCTTTCACTCAAAAGAATTTGCAATTTGGTAGTAGATAGAATACTATACATGGACTCATGGATCCAGGTTCAAATCCTCCCTCATATGGACATCCATGTCAGGAAGGCCCTGGACAATGAAACCAATAGTTATATGAAGGTATTCATCTGAAACCAGCTTTCTGGCTACATGGAATCAAATTGTGTTGCGCAGATTCCATTATGTTCATTAAAGGAACTGATTTCTCAGTGGCAAAGCATCCAGGTATTTTCATGGTGGAGCCTGCTTATGCAAGACATCCATTCCAAGTCATCAGATTTTAACCTGTTATTCCTAGAATATGAACATAACCTGAAGGAGTTAAGTGCAATTTTAGGGCAACTTTCTTTTTTAACCAGGCTTGTGATTTCATTACATAAGAAATTCCAAGTGAGATGTCTCCCTCTACACATTGCTTCACAATGCTTCACAATGTGTAGTTCTGGAAATTATTTGTGGGAGTGAGAGGCTAAATAACTTTACAGTGTCATGTAACCAATATATATCAGATGTGGGACTTATAATCAAATTCTTCTTCACCTTGAGGGCAGTTCTCTATCCATTAAATTACTCTACTTCATGACATGGGCTTAATTGTACTAACTATAATATAGTAATCTATAGAATAGAATAAGGAAAATGGGTAGAACTTGCAAAATGGCAAATTACATTTTCATGTTAGGAAAAGAATAAATCCTGAAAATAAGATTCATTCAAAAGCTAAACATGCTGCCTCACAAAGAAAACAATTTTTTTATTTATTGGAAGTCTTTAAATAAAGTACACTTGACCATTTGTAACTTGCTATAGTGGGGATTCTTTGGGGGATATGGGGTGAGTTGAATGGTCTCTGATGTCATTTCTAACTCTGAAGTACAGTAATCAATCACCCTTTTATTTAAAATCCACCTTGACCTCCATTTGATATTATAGTCAGAGAGAAAATATATGAATATATTTATGAACATAAATGCCAAAATATCAATACAAACATGCATGTATATATGCATATGTGTATACATATATATATATACATGCATGCATACACATATGAAATGTCAACAAGCATCAAAAATGTCAAGCAATAATAATACTCAAAACATTAGATAACCTGACTCTGCCAAAATTTTAACATGACTGCTTAAGGGAAGTTCTTTGTATCAAGCTTCTTTACAGATAACAGTCATGAAAGGAAAAGAAAAATGATTGTTACCAGAGCTTTAAACAAGTCATTTCCCTTTTCTTTTCCTTAGAATCTTACACTACAAATTAAGATAGTTGAATTAAATGATTTCTCATCTTCCAAGTCTAAATTCTTTGATTGTAAGCTTCTTTCTAACACAATTTGTATTTCTAAATTTTCAAATACATTCTAGGGAAATATCACATGTGTAAGCAAGAGGTCAGATGGTGTTATATTGATGTTTCTATTGATGGGACATATCTTAGTCTTTAGTTTGAGAGATGAAGGGTGCTATTGAGGCAAGAGAAATAAGGGAGAGAAATACAAGTCTTAGAAGGAAAGATGCCATGATGCAGTTGGGCTTCAAGTCATGGAGACCTGTGTTTAAATCTTACCTCAGACACTCAGTTGGCTGTGTCATCCTGGACAAGTCATTTAATGATTTGTGCCTCAGTTTCCTCATGTATAAGATGAAGAGATTGAGCTTAATGACCTTGAAAATCCCTTCTTTTCTAAAATCTATGATCCCATAAAAAGTCAGAATGAAATTATCAAAGAAACAATCTCACCAAGCTGAGTCAGGATACGAAGAGATCAAGCAAGAGAGGAGAGAATAATGTATTGTGGTGAGGAGCCAATAACCCAGTTGGAGTAGGTTGACTGTTCCTCAGATGTGGATGTTTTCCTCTCCGTACCTGACATGAGCATGAGCTATGCTTTAATGGTCAGCCCCACATGCACATAAGTGTGCAGCTGGGCATATTGATGCACAACTTTCAGCAGGGGTCAGAATTTGCAATGAAACTTCTTGTCATACTGGGAGAAGGATGAGTTGTGTCAGCACGAGTCTACCCAGGGCACTGCATATACTAAACTAACTGTAATGATTTCACAGTCTTCTAATTAGAAGCTGGTCAGATACCCAGTAGGTGCTTAATATGTGTGAAAGTGCAGCAGTGATCATCCTAGACTCTGTGCTGCTAAGTGAAGACATGCCAAAAGGGAAAGATGAGTGAATTTCATTCCAGTTCAACAAATTCAAACACAATAAAAATAAGCTCTTAACGTGTCTAAGTATATGAGCATGTTGCTGAAGGATTCAGGACAAATATCCCAGTTCTTGTACTCAAAAGTTTACAGTTTAGTAGGGACATGAAATGTGTACATGGATATTTATGTGTTATTTTGCAAGTTTCTAAGGATTATTCTCCCTTGGATATTGACTATAGTGGATCACAATGTATAGATATCCACACTAGTCCCCTCTACTTTACGAAGGAAAACAAAAACAAAATTAAAGCCCAGAGAAGAGAACTGACTTGTCTAAGACAACGTGGTAAGTGGAAGAGGCATAATGAATGAAATGTTTATTAATGATTACTCTGTGCAAAGTCTGAACTAGGTGGCAGGTATACAAAAGAGACAGACCCTGTTCTCAAAGAGCTCACATTGTGTTAGAGGAAAGAAAAACATAATGAAATTTTTAGCTGCAAGTAAGATGGAAGGGTCTTACGGTCTTTTTGCGGTGGGAAAATAGATGATAATGTTTCTTTTTAAATGACATTTCCACTGGAAAATAAAGTTAATTAGAAATCATTTATTAAGCATTAATTATGAGTTAGACAATCTGCTCAATACTGGGGATACAAATAAAATAAAATAAAAACACAGCTCATTGTCTCTTGGACTCGATCTAATGGAGGTAGATGACCTGAAAAGAACTATGTATGAAGAAATGTCCAGAATAAATTAGGTATACTCTCACAGGAAAGGTGTTCAAACTAAGGGGGATTGTGAAAAGATTCTCATATAAGATGAGAGTTTGGATGAGATTTGAAGAAAACAAGGGAAGTCAGGAGGTGGGGAAGATGAAAAGGGAGAGTATTACAGGCATGGGTATCTCAAAGTTGGAAACCAACTTTCAGGCTTGTGATCTTTTGAGTATATACCTTTCCTAAAGAAGAACAAAATGCAAACTGGAGATATTTGGGGAAGAGAAGAAAAATTCTGTTACTTCAAAATTTTCCCCAAATCTGGTCCTACAATTAAGTAGTAGCAAATTATGTAGTAGTAAACATTAATCTATGAAAAAGAAAAGAAGGAGAAAGGGGAGAAGGAGGAGGGGGAGAAGAATAAGAATAAGAAGAAGAAGAAGAAGAAGAAGAAGAAGAAGAAGAAGAAGAAGAAGAAGAAGGAGGAGGAGGAGGAGGAGGAGAAGGAGAAGAAGAAGAAGAAGAAGAAGGAGAAGAAGAAGAAGAAGAAGAAGAAGAAGAAGAAGAAGAAGAAGAAGAAGAAGAAGGAGGAGGAGGAGGAGGAGGAGGAGGAGAAAATAATCCAATTTCTATATTACAAACAGATACATAGATAAGTTGAGATAAAGAGACAGATGAATTGAAGACAGACAGAAAGATGATGGACAGATGTATATGTGATAGATTCATGGGCAGAAAAATAGATAAATAGGTAGATAGGTAGAATATAATAGATAAAACAAGGCAGTGGCTGAGAACATAGATTTACATCCCTTTGTTCTAATCAATAGCCTTGAACAGCATGTCATCCAAGAAATAACTTCCAAGGTCATGCCATCCAACTTATTTTATAGATGAAGCTGAAAGAGAATAAGTTATTTTTTTTACTGTCATTCTCAAGAGCTTTAACAAGAATAAAGCAACCATTGCATTTTCCCTGTATATTGAAATTTACATGATTTTGACAATTTGAATACTCTTTCTTTGTTGTTGAAACAATTAAGCTTAACACCTAGTTACTAAGAATAATTTGTTGAAATACAAAGCTTTGATGCCTCACACTTGGTCCTATCCTAGGTACATTCCTCTTTGGTCCTACATCATCTTCCTCTCCCTGCCTTCTCATTGTAACTCCCTCAACATTAACATTATTTGATCTAGCACCTCTGCTTACTGGGCTGGTGTAACCAGGTTCCCTGACTCATTATTACAGAGTTCTGTGTCCTAAAATCTCTTCCTCACCAATAAATGAATTTGACTTTAAACAGTTGATTTCAAGAAACATATCATAAGACATATTCTAGATATGCTCACACTTCCTGTTCTGAGTGTCAAAATGGCTACTAATGGATCTGATCACTATTCTACTTGTTAGTCACATTATATTTGAAAATGAGAGAAAATTTTCACTGCTTCTGCATTATTCATTGTCTATTGCTCCCTCATTAGTTCCCCATATATTTTCCCCTCCTCTGATCAATAATCAATAGAGATATGAAAAAAAACAAAAGACAGTCCTTGCCTTCAAGGAATTTATAATCTAGTGTGTGGGGAAAGATAACATGCAAACAAATATATATACATATATATGTATATGTGTATATATATGTATATGTATATATATATAGCAAGCTATATACAGAAAATATAGGAAATAATTAAGAGAAAGAATGCAGTAGAATTAACAGGGGTAGAGGAGTCCTCTAAAACATAAAATTTTAATTGGAATTTCAAGGGATATGGGATAGTCAAAAGTCAAAGTTTTAGTCAAAAGATAGAGTTGAGAAAGGAAAGCATGTGTGACAGTGAGAAAATACTCAACTCCAAGAGATGGAATGTCTTGCCTGTGGAATATCCTTCCCTCCAACTTAGGAGCACTTGTATACATGACACTTTCTACCCTCCACAGATAAGATAAGACATGGGGACTTCAACAGGATACCAGGATATTTCTGGAACATTGGTGAATTCCATCAGTAATCAGTAAGTTTTTAGATTGTGTTGAGATTTTACTCATTTAAGTTAGCTTCCATCCTCTAAGACTTTAGTGTGTTGGTGTTGAGCAAAAGATCCATTCAAACATGAGCTGGATTTCTAAACAGTAAAAGGAACCCTACCTTATCTCTCTTGGGTATTTCCATATATTAATTGTCCCAGGGAGAGCATCTATGAGGTGAGTGACTAAAGAGTAGTCTGTGAATATAAGCATTATAAGTATAATCTCTAAAATTACTGAAAAATTTAGGACCATGGATTTAAAACTTAGAAGATATTTATCCCCACACCATTATTTTATAAAGGAGTAAATTGAGGCCCACAGAGGTTTTGTAACTTGCCCAAGGTCACACAGGTAACATGTCCTATTGCTCTAATAGCCATGCCAACTACCTCCAACTCATCACATTTAACCAGACACATAAGACCCTCTCACTTGTCTGAAAGGATACCCTTCTCTCAAACTGATACTCAGATTGGCTTGCTTTTCCTTGGCTGAAACATCAGGTGTCAATTAACTGACAATGCACAAGAGAAAAGAATGACAAAAGAAAAAGATTGATGGTAACCTATAGCCTCAAGGTCAGAACTTTGATGTCTATTGGAAGGTTTGCCAAAGTAAAGCACTGGAGGAAAGCTGGTCTCTTCACCTTGTTGGCTTCCTGCCATGCACCTGGTGACTTCCCTTCCACTATATCATTCTTGATATGCTCATTAGACATGCAGGGAAGAGCCAGTCAGAGGAGAAAAAATACATATTCATGCCTGCAGTCTGGTGGAAAATTTTATGATTCTCCTAGTCTAGGATTCGATAATGATGTGAAAGTGAATACAGGCCCACATCGATGATCTTGCCGTTACTTGTTGGTGTTTGAGAATTGAAAGAGGATATTTTAGGCTAGAGAACATAGAATTTCAGTCATGAAAGTATTCTTAGAACACTGAATGATGGAATTGGAAGGGACCTTAGAACAAACAATGTTAAGATTGAAACTGACTTTAAATCCTTCAAGTGTTAGTATTGCAAGGGATTTGAGAACATTGAATCTTAGGTCTTGGATGTCAGAGCTGTCGGGGACTTTAAGAGTTGTCTATTTCTACTCTACCTCGTTTTTCAAATGAGGAAATTGAGATCCAGGGAAAGAAAATGATCTCTCTAGTACCACATGTCAAGTGAGAGGCAGAACCAAGATTATATAATCCAACTCTGCTGGCTTGCAGTTCAATTTTCTTTCTTCTAATTCTCTATTAATTGAGAGCCAAGGCAGTTTAATGTAGTGGAAATGCCTCATTGACTTTGAAATGACAGCACCTGGGTGCCTCTTTAAACTCTATGGCTGATACAAAGAGTTATAAGAGACTATCCTGGAGTTGGAATAGGGAAAGGAAAGGGCTTTCATAGACTCTTTGGAGAGACAAAATATGTACATATCAGAGTTCAACCTTTCATTTTATAAATGAAAAGGACTAGCTTCATAAGGAAAATTGAGGCCAAGACAGTTTAATGGGGATGCCCAAGTTCACATGGATTTCAAGCAATAGAATCAAAATGTCAAATCAGCTATTTTATTCTGCATTCTGAGCTATTATACCTCAGCTGCATCACAGAAAAGTCAGCACTTAATTCTTGCGTATTTGAAGTATCAAGTATTTCCAACTGGGGATGGAATGGATAGTGATCAAACGAACATAGTGAGAAAGAAAGGAAAAAGTAATAAATGTTAAGTATTTATTCATATGTTGCTTCATCCAGTAAGTTCTTATCATGTGCTCACCTCTTTATAAGTCCCCATGTTCTGCGATGTGATGCCCACATATAGAAGGGGAAAGGACAAAAATTACTGGTACTGGTCTTCAACTACTAGAATTTCACTTTTCTTCCACACAAATTCTGGGGAAGCCAAAGATTCCTTATTCTTCCCTGGAGATCTTGATGATTTCTTTACCCTCTACCAAAAAAGGTGTGATGTCTTTGATTAGTCTTCTTTTCCTAGACTCTTTCCTGCTTTGGGTGAAGTCTTGGTAGGTCTGCTTCCATTTGTGTGGATGCCTGGTCTTGTTAGGGCTTTAACAGGTGATGGAATGTTCCTAGTATTCCAAGTAGGAGCTCAGTGTAATTTCACATAAAAGCCATACTGTTAGGGCCATTTAGCCTCTGAACTGGAGTCGGGTAAATTATGGGTTAAATGTGTTCTTGTGTGAAGAATGACAACCACAGAACAAACAAACAAAAACTACTGAGTATTTTATCACTTGACAGGTATGATGTAGAGGGGCTGTATGTTCAGGTATGTGTTGCACTAGTTAGCCCCTGAAAATCCTTCCAACTCAGAGAATCTGATTCTTTGAGACTTGGCTTTGAAATGCTACCAGACTTGGAATCAGATTTGTGCTCAAATGTCCTCATTTTTTTTTCACCTTGGTCAGGTTACCATAGTTCCCTTGACATTGTTTATATATTAAAAATAATTTGGACTCATTATTATTAATTCATTTCTAAGTAACCATCAGGTTTAAAAGGTATTTTCCTTATACAAGATAGCATTAGCCTCATTTTATAGATGAGGAAAGTGAAGTCCAGAGAGATGAAATGGTTTTTTGCCAGTGACCTGGAGTTAATTGTTGGAGTTGAATTCAAAAGCAGACTTACCTGCTTCTGGATCCAGAGAGGTTTTCCCTTCCATACTACCTTGCCACTATAGCCAATGATAAGAGGAACAAAAACCTCAAAATGGGGGTTTCTAATGATGTTTCTAAGCCACCAAGAATAGAAGAAATAGAAGAAAACTTTTGATATTTTCTATTTCATAAGGCATGGTGCAGGGAGAATCTCTCTCTCTCTCTCTCTCTCTCTCTCTCTCTCTCTCTCTCTCTCTCTCTCTCTCTCTTCTCTCTCTCTCTCTCTCTCTCTCTCTCTCTCTCTCTCTCTCTCTCTCTCTCTCATCATCATCTTTTTCCTTCTCTTTCATTGCCTCCCCATTATCCCTACCCCTCTCATATGTCTCTCCTGTTCTTCTTTTCTTTCCCTCCCTTTCTCTTCCTACCCTGCCTCTCTTTCTTTTTGTCTGTCTTTAGCCTCTGTCTCTAGCTATCTCTCTCTGTCTCTGTGTTGTATTGTCTGTTTCTTTTTCTTTCTCTGTCTCTGTCTCTATTTGCCTTTGTTTTCCTTCTTTCTCTCTACCCCAATGCTTTATGATCCTGTGATAATAAGTGTTAGAATTAGGACTTGGAAGCAGGTACTTTCTTATTTATGGTCTAGCATTCTATCATTGAACTATACCTGGAAAAAAAAGTAGTCTGTAGTAGTAGCCTAGCAATAAGAAAATGAGGGGCAAAAAGAGTATTCCCCAAAGGCAAACCATTAGTTGCACCACTTTGTCTTAGACTTCCTTTGAAGGTGAATCCTACTCATATACCCCTTAGTCTGCCCTAGTGACTTATATACTTTTTTTCAGCAATGTTGCAGATGGGATCCACATATTAAGAAGGAGATGGGCTAGACGATCTCTGAGGCTCTTTTCAAAACTAGGTTTTTATAGGTATCTGTGATGCCATCATTCTATATTTCAAAAATTCTGCTTCTAAGATTCTAAGTTTTATTATGACTTGCAAGAAGTGTTTTAATTCTTTTAAAATTTCTTGTTAATGTCTTTTTTATATCAATTTCCATTCCCTGGTACATCCTTCCCCGGCCCACTTCCAGAAAACCATGCCTTATGGAAGGAATTTTAAAAAAAGAGTAAAAAAAAACCATTTCAGCAATAATAACCAGCAAATCAACGAACTCTAATTTTATATCAAATCTTCTAGGTCCCTGATCCCCTTATTATTATTCAATAATAAAAAATAAATATAAATAATTCAATAATAATAATTGTTATTGAGACTTTTAAAATTAAAGATCTGTGTTCTTAAATTTCTTTGCCTCTTGGTTTATAAGATTCTATAATTCAGTCTAAGATTCTATCATGCTAAGATTCTAGAATTTTAAGCATCTGCAATTCACAGTCTGAAGATTTTCTGGTTCTACTGTGAGCCTCATTCCCCTCCCCTTCACCTCTCTGATGCCTTGTTTCTTTTTCTCTTACTTACCCCTCTTTTATTTAACTCTTAAACATGTTATCTTGCTTTTGTTCCTCTTGCTGGATCCCTGACATCCTGATCTTGTGTGAGCACTGCAGGAGTCAGGGCCTCCATTCATCTCAGTGGGTGACAGCTGACAGTGGCAGCATTCAATTAAAATGCATGGGAAAGAGATGGGATGTTGCAAGAAAAGTCTCTAATTTTAGTCTGACTACTAATTAGTAGAGTAATTAAAACACACACACGTAAAGTTGACAGATATATGCAATGCCAGCATTCTTACTCTGTCTTCTTCCCGTTGTGAGTACCATTGATTGATGTTTCCCCCCACCCCCTCCCCAGCTTCTGTTTTGAAAGCTTGGAGCTCCTTGACACCTTTGGCAATGAAGATTTTTTTCCTTGACAAATACCAAGCCCCCAGTGTCTCAGCAAAGAATCTTAAATATCCATATGAAGAGGCTAGGTATTAAAGGGTTCCTGACCACCTGGTACATTTCGTAGTTGTAACCAGCTGTCAGCCCTAGATAATGTAGTCTATAATAAGAACTCATATGTATACAGCATCATGTGATTACCACTATCTAGCATTGTACCATTCCTCAATAGCCACTGCTGGGCTATTGATTTTTCTATTTCCATTCTTCTTGGCAGAAGAAGTGTAGCTGTCCAGAGGATTCCTGTCCAGGTACTCATTAAGGTAATGATTCTTGAGGTCCCTTCCTGCTCTGAGATTCTGTGATAGGATCTGATTCACCTGGGTGTGGATATTCCTGATTTCAATAATGTAAAAAAAACTGATTGGAAAATGACTCACTTGAGATATTTTTAAGGCAGCTGTTTCAGGATTTTACTTCAGGGAAGCAGCAATGTTACCTACTTTGATTGCCACAAAGGAAACAGAATACATGATCACAATATACTACAATGATGTTACCACTTGATTTCGCAGACATATTAATGTCTTGCACACAATTATGATTCATTCAACACACATTTCATGGGCATTTACTAAGTCTTACTATTTGTGACCAAAATTTTGGGGGCCCTGAAGATCAACGTAGAGAAACATCTTGACCATACAAGTAGACCATAGCATATTATCAGAGATGACCAGCATGTGAGCAGTGTTCAAACATCAACATGGAAATAAATGATCAGAAAAAAAAGGCATGCAGTGGTTCTGATTGGATGCTGAGATTAACAGGTGAACAGACTGAGTATCTACTTTAAAAAAATTAAAAGCCTGGGTAAAGGTCTTGTGTTGACTAGAATCTCTGTTAAGGATTTATGGTAGGAGATAGATAAAAACCATGCAAATCAAATGGGTATGTATGTATGTATGCACTCCTATTGGTGAAAGCATGACTTGATTTTATTATAATTATAGGAGACCTCCCTTTTAAAAAAGCTACTTTAGTTTAAAGTGCTTTGCAGTCAGAACTTCAAAACACCGCGCATAAGTTTCTACCAATGTGTTTATTAGCTGGCCAGAGGACACATTAGTTTGAAACCAAAGGCATTTTATCAGCTCTCTCCCCTGCCCCCCACCACGCCATGTGCCCATGGTTAATATAATACAAGATCCATTTGCAGTACAGTGGCAATTGGGGAAGATCTCAAAAGGAATATAATCAGAGTACATGATGTCATGCACTTACGGAGCACATATGGCATAGATCATGCATAGAGGCATAAATCAACCAATTGTGTGGTTAAAGCACATTCATAGAGTCCATGTATGTGGGGGATATACATAGCCAACTCATGTTATACTGTATTCTCTTTACCAGATTTCTCTCTCTCTCTCTTTCTCCACTATCCCCACCCATCTGTCTCTCTCTCTGTCTCTGCTACTATCTAAAAGTTGTCATGTCACCGGGAAAAATTACTGGCTCTCTCCTTTCATCCATAAAGGTCTGACGACTAGAAAGTCTTTCACTGATGAGGTGAGTCTACTGATTTTCTTCACAGCAAATACTGTGAGCCGTGGAGAGTCGAACAGAAGTCAGAGCATGCCAGGCTTAGCTTGCTTATTTCTTTTGACTGTCCATTTCTGGCACTGACATGAATTCTATTGTCCCAGACAGCTATCTGGTGTTGTATTACAAACTCTTAACATTAATAAATAATTAAGTCATTACAGAAATACTGTGTTCCCAAGCCCATACTTTTGTTTTTCCAAAAATATTCCACATGAACTAGGCAGGAGTCAGGCAGAAGTCATTTGTTTCTTATATTGGTTGCAAATGAAGTTTCTAAAAAAAACAAACAACTTTAACCCCTGCTTTAACGCATATTATTTTCCTTTTCATTTTCCTTGGTGGGAAAAGGATGTTTATCTGGGGAATTCTCATCCAGATACTGGTTAAAATAATGATTCCTGAGGTCGCTTCCAAATGTGAAAGATGAAAAACAATAATGAAAACACTAGCAGTTATCTTCACCTTTTAAGCTATATTAAGGCAAGTACAAAAGCTCCCTCTAGATATCTCATATCACTCAGTTAATCTACAAAAGTTATATGTCGTCTGCTTCCAACTCCTTTTGTAATGGGCATGGACTTTCATTTTAATAGGCAGCTCCAACAAAAATAGGTTTTTGTTGCTTTATTTGTTTGATTTTTTGAGGGGGGGCAGAATTTACTATTGAGAAGTTCAAGAACAAATGATAAATTGATGGATTGAGCACCTTCACTTCCCCTAAGAACTATTATGTCAAGAAACAATAAAGATGATCCCTTCAAATTAGTGACAATAAGCCAATCTCTTCTCTATGGAAAAAAAAATCATGTACCTAGTACACTTTGAATAAGCTAAATTGAGGTAAGTTTGTATCCTAGAGTTTTACATATAATGCT
The DNA here is from genome assembly GCA_023548195.1 of Bettongia penicillata ogilbyi. Lineage (NCBI taxonomy): Eukaryota > Metazoa > Chordata > Mammalia > Diprotodontia > Potoroidae > Bettongia > Bettongia penicillata. The sequence continues at coordinate 3,340,172 of JAJHZJ010000426.1, forward strand.
ATAAGACATTTAGAATGCAGAACCACACATTGCATGTTAGCAGACCCCAGTAAAACATCGTACATTATTTGCAAACTAACAGGGGATGGCTGAAAAAGGAGGCACTATATAGCACAATACAGGGAGATATTTGGGTATCTTTGATATAAGATGCTGAACATTTACAAAAGGAAAAAACTCTCCTGACTATTTTGAATAAATTTAGGACCTGGACAGCCCTTTGGGCCTGGCAAGAATTAATTAGTATATATAGATTTTGAAATAAGGATTTAAGAGATTATTCCCAAGATAGCTGAGGTGGTGTTCCCACTCCCTAACAATTTCTCTGGTCAATTGGACCTGGTTGTTCCAATATGACATCATCCTTATTTACATGATGAATTCTTGTAGTAGAATCTAAGTTATTCAAGAATAGCTATGTTTTTTTGTTTGTTTTTGTTTCTCTACTCTGTAGCATACTACTTTGTGCATATAAGGCAATGAGGAAATGCTCATTGGATACAATTGGATGAGCTCGAATTAGATTGCCTTAGATGGACTTGACAGGAGGAAAGGACCAGCAATAGATTGTTCTTCAGGAATTCTTTTAAGACATGGAAGTGGGGGGCCCAAACCTCAATTAATGCAACTCTTAAGGTCCTTTATTCTTTGTTACCATTGTAGGTAGCTGAGTTAGAAAGCTTTTATGTCTGCCATCTTTAGTGAATATTCTCTGATGCATTGTGAGTATGGCAGGACACATTCCTGATGTTTAACAAGTTCCTATTTCTTCTAACCTTCCCAAGACCAGTGACATTGAATCTTAGTCTACTTGGCTATCCCCACCATTTAATTTCCACTTCCTGTTTTCTCATACCTATTCTCTCTCTCTCTCTCTCTCTCTCTCTCTCTCTCTCTCTCTCTCTCTTTCTCTCTCTCTCTCCTTCTCTTTCTCTCTCTACACACACACACACACACACACACACACACACACACTCACACACACACGTATTCCTTATCTCAATCCAGTTACGTTCATGTCTTCTATTGTACCTTAAAAAATTCTTGCCCCACCATTAATAAACATCTCTTCATTTTTCCCACTCTACCTCCTGTGATTCTTTCATCTTTTCACATTCAGAGACTTGACTTCCCCTGAAATATACTGCATTACAATCTCATCACCCTAGACTCACTGTTCTTGGAGTCCATATCATAATACAACGTTGACACTTCTAGACGATCCCTCAACCCCTCTTGCTTTGACGTTCACTCTATATATTCCTCCCAATTTAGATATATGTGGCAGTTGTTTATTGTTTTTCTGGTCATTGTCTTTCCTTTATTAAAGAATGTGGTACCTGCCTGATTTCCAGTCTTCTTGTCTATCCCAACTCTTTTCTTTATATGAGCGAATTGAAAGAGTACTTCAATATTTCCCCAAATCAAATGTGCACAACTTGGCAGTAGATTGGGGCCAAAATTAAAATAGGCTAAATGTCTTCAAATCACAGATAGGTGTTTATGGGGTCACTTTTCAAGTAAAAGTAACTAGAGCTAGACTAATGATGATTGTTTGCCCTTGGTCATGTGACAAACAGGAGAGAGTCTGTGTGTAGTGCCAGGTTGCCTGAAATCCTTTGGCAGGTCACAAATGGTCCATGGGTTGTAGGTTGTGCAGGACTGCCCCAAATAAACTAGCTTTATAATTCTTCAATCTCGACACCCCTGGCTAACCCATTCCTTCTACCTTCAGGCGTACACTGGGTTGGTCAACCCTTATCTCCTGATTGTCTCTACTTTATGAAGAAAAGCTGATCCTTCTCACTGATACCAACCCCTCCAGAGATACCCTTGATACTCACCTCTCTCATCTTTTCCAGACAATCATCAAATCATTTTTGCATATATTACAAAACTGTTCACTTATCCCATATCCAAAAATAAAAATACTCACTTTGCCCTACTATACTGAAGCCATTATTACTGTCTAATTATTATTATCCAATAACTTTCCTTCCTTCCACAGTCAACCTTGTAAAAAGGCTATCTAACCTCCTTGCTTCTACTTTCTTTTCTCACTTGCTTCTCAGCAAATTAAATCCAGCTTCTCACTTTACCACTTCCAACTTTACCACTCAAACTGAGATTGTTCTCTGCAGTTCTCAATGAACTCTTAATTGCCAAATTGTATAAACTTTTCTCAGTTTTCACACTTCTAAACCTTTCAGTAGCATTCAACATTGTTGAGTATCATATAATCGAAGATTTAAAATTAGAAGGGATCTTAGTCCATCTTCCTCATTTTTCAGTTGAGAGAAAATAATGGTTAAGTGAGTGGCCCAGGGTTACATAGTTAGTACGTGCCTGAGATAGAAGTTTAACTCAGGTCTTCCTAATTTTAAGTTCATTGATCTTTCTCAACTATACCATACTGCTTTTCTTCCTTGATGCTTTCTCTACTCTAGAACATTGGGGAAGCTACGTGGTGCAGTGGATAGAGCACCAGTGCAGGAGTCAAGAGGGCCTGAGTTCAAATCTCACCTCAGACACTTGACGCTCCCTAGCTGTGTGACCTTAGGCAAGTCACTTAACCCCAATTGCCTCATCCTGGGTCATCTCCAGTCATCCTGATGAATATCTGGTCACTGGATTCAGATAACTCTGGAGGAGAAGTGAGGCTGGTGACCTGCACAGCCCTCCTTCACTCAGAACAAAGTCAAGTGTAAATCACATCTTTATTTCTCTGATGGCATGGTCTTCTTCGGCACCGGAGGATGAATACACTCTAGAATACTGATATCATCATACATGTATTATAAATGTAGACTGTCTTTCTTCTTAGCGCTGGATCAACACCTATTTCTCAACTTCTAAGTTTAGATGTATTTCAAAACTTGGTTCTGGGACCTTATCTCTTCTTATTCTACATTTGCTATCTTAGTTACTTCATTTACTATCAGTCTGCTGTCATATCTATGGAGATGGCCCATGAACTCTCTAAGTCTATTCCTTAAGTCTCTCCTAAGCTCCAGACCCTCATCACAACTTCCCTACTCTATATACATTGGTAAGTATCTCAACTCTACATTCTGAAAGCAAAATTAAGTATTTTTTTCTCCACAGTTCTAATTTCTTCTCAACTTCCATGTTTCTATCATGTATTCTTAAGTCACATAATTTTGCAAGCTTTGAGAAATCTTCAACTCCTTAGGATTCAAGACTTTCCCAAAATATGTATACTTTCTTATTTTTCACATCTCTCCTCTTCTTTCTACTCATGAGGCCCAGCCTCTCATGCTTTTATCACTTCTCATTGTGAATATTGAAATTGCCTTTTACTTGTTCTCTTTGCCTCAAGTCTCTCCTATTTCTATGTTATTTCCTTATTTAATAAACTCCTGTGGTTCAACATTATCAGAAGAGTCAAATATAAATTTCTCTGACATTTAAAGCCTTTACACCCTGGCTGTTCTCTCAACTCTCCTTTTAGTTGATAGATTGAGTCTGTAAAGGGCCACTGGCTATTTGTCCCTTCAGAGTTCTAGAGGACCCTGAAAGACAGAGCTGTCTTTCTAATTCTATAATTATCTGGGGAATTAGTTTTTAGGAAATGGTAATTGTTAAAGTGATATATAATAGTAGTTTATATAATACATGGTACCTTCAAAATTTGTGATCAATTCTTCTACCAGTACATCTAGAGAGAGCTTAGAGAACATTTGGGGCAAAGGAGTATCCTAGCTCCTGGAAATAATTCTGTTAGAATTAAGCACCTTGAAGGTAGGGAAGTCTTTTTCCTTCTTTTATTATCATCAGCACTTAGCGCAATGCCTGGCATCTAGGAGGTATTTATCAAATGTTTTTGATTGATTTATTGTTTTTTCCCCTTGTGGAGCCAGGATGAAGTTACTCTTAAGCAGAGTATAGTTTTCTAATGGGCTTCTTTCAGAATCATAAAGCTGCCTTATCTTGATGTGTGTATAATTTGTTTTTGACTGAAAAAGCAGAAATATCTTTTAGTTACTATGCCTCCCCCCAGGCATACTGCTAGAACTCTAAGAACCCCAAATTGTCAGATCCATTGAGGTTCACAAGATTCTCTCCTCAAGAAGGTGTGAAGTTAGGGTGGTACAGAGAAGACAGAAGCTCTATATTTTTTTTCCCCAAGCAATTGTCTAGGGCTTAACTGTACCCCTCTTTCCTTATTCCATTGAATCTCCTGAGTTCCTGCCTTGGCCTCTATCTTATACCAAATCCATGGGACATTACTAAGTTTCTTCAGTCAATCTAAAAATAATTACTATACAGTGCCACTTAATTTCATCCAATGACTTTGAAGGACTTTTTGAACCTAGTCCACTGTTTTAAATTGATTGATTCAATGAAAATATCTAGCCCTTCTTTGTTGTGAGATTCCTTCTAGATCTAGCATTCTATGTTTCCTATTCAAATATTTTATACTCAATGTTCTAACACTATACATTTAATTTCTCTTTCAAGGGATTAACAGTTCTTTGACCTGGAAGGAAACTTAAATCATAGAATGTGGATCTTTAAAGCTGTGAAGCAACTTAGCCAATCTCCTGATTTAATAGATAAACTGAGACCTAGGGAGAAGTGCCTTAAGACACAGTGTGATATTTAATGTTGAAAACTATATGGGAGTTGTTCATATTTGTAATGTAGATATTGAAGTGTCATTCATTTATGAACCACTTCTCAGAATGTTTTTAAATACATGTTAGTGAAATAGGATACAAAATAAGCCAATTATGTGTCTATATATGTCTATAAATATGTATCTATGTATATATACATACACATATGTTTCTTGGATATGAATATACATATCTAAGATCATGCATTTACTAAAATATGTGGACAACAGATTAAGAGCTCATGTTCTGGAGAGTAGAAGAAAAAATGTGATTTTTATATAGCCCTTTTATCCTCACAATGAAAACTGACCCAGCGATATAGAATATTGGAATGCTGGAAAGATATAAAAAATTGATAAAGAGAAAGAAAAGAGGTTGCAATTAATAAAAACATATTTATATGGTACTTTACAGTTAAATCATTACATAACAAATCTTTACCTTAGGCAGGGCAGGTGTTATTTTGAATTGTTTTATAAATGAAGAAAGTGAAAGTCAGAGAAGCTGAGACTTGCCTTACTTTGTAGTAAATAGCATAACCAGGACTCAAACCCAGCTTTTCTGACTCTAAGTCACAGAATAAATAATGTCAGATAACAAGGAACCACAAAGATTATTGTGAGTTTATCCTGTAAAGTAATTTAAAAAAATAAAACTGAAGAAAAAAACAACAGCAGCAATACAAAAGGAATGGGGTATAGGTGAAGTGTTTATTGGCAAAATATTTAAAATATGCTAAAAACAAAAATATTCAAAAGGGAACACAAAATGGAGCAAATGTATTGTTACTTTTAAAATTTTAATGTATACTTTAAAAACTATGTAAATATTAATGATTTCAAGTATAATTCCTTTTTCATCTTTGAATATTGCAATATTTATCTTTGTTGACTTAAATCAATCAATTAAAATAATCTAAAATGAATATTTTTTTATCAATACACCTAACAATTGATCACTTGGTCAAGTCTCTTCTTGAAATTAAAAAGTTAAAGGCATTTTATATTAAAACATATTAATGGGGGGAAGCCCTTAATTAAAAAAATAATTATTATTTCCAGTTTTCCCAAAGACAAAATAAATTGCAACTTAAATATCTCTCATTCTATATCCTCAAAAGGGTTAATCTTATGTTAGATGGAAAATATTATCTTAAGAAAATCAAGATATACTGAGACAGTGTGTTAAAATTTTGGCAATGTAAATACAGGTAAAATATAGATGCTGCCACCAAGAAGTTTCTCATCTAAAAGAGGAGATGAGAAGTCCACAAATATTTATGTGATGGAACATAATCAAACATTTTTTACAGAAAAATTGAACTCAATTTTTAGTTTCTTTTATTCAGTATATTTAAGTGAAGGCTTTATGACTTAATGGAAAATGTCCAAAGAAGTACAGAATGGAAGCCAAGGACAAAAAGAGATGGATTGTGGTTTAGCATTAGTATCCCATAATTTTTAATCCATTGACACTGTCATAGCTACTGGAACCCAGCATGTCTCCACATTAAAGTTCACATAGCAAACTACAAACAAGGGCAGCCAGATGACTCCTACTACTATGGTCTGGACTGAGATCTCTAAGGGTAGTTGGAGAAGGGGAGGAAAAGGACACAAGTAGGGTATCACAGGGAGGTCACTGGTTTGCTATTTTGTTAGGCCATGAAAGAAGCAAGTAGTCCATGACAATTTTCTGAGAGACTGCTCCAGGACTTATTGTACTGTAACCAAATAGTGTTTGGCACCTTCAGATCAAATGAATGGACATATGTAAAGATCTTTTCAAACAGTAAAGAGCTATATAAATGCTATAATAAAAGCAACAACAATAATTATAATTATTATTTTATTCACTATATGATTAAGAGCAGCTCCAGGCAGCACCAAGATCAAGGCAATATTTTATAGAAAGGAGGAATTTAGTATCCCATTCAGGCATGGCTCATTGGTTTCTCACTTCTAAAGTTTCAAAAGTAGAAGTGCCTATTAGCTAGGAACTGGAAATTTCTTTTGTGAAAAATTTGAGTATATAAAGAGTATAGGTATGGGAGGTCCCAAAGAAGGAACAAAGTAAAAAGAAAGGGGCCACCAGGCAAGAAGAAGGCATGTGGTTAGGGTGTGGACAATTTATGAATGGAAAAGTACCAGGGCTGAAAATCTTCCTTAAAAATGTTTTTGCTTTTCCCTGTACTACAACAATATGATAACTAGGAAAAATGGATAAGGGCAAACTCCATTTTCAGACAAAGTCCCTACTAAGCAAATGGTATGGCATGATCAAAGGAATAGAAGTGGGAGAGGATATGATAAAAAAAAGGATATGATAAAAAAAAGTTAGCAAGGCTTGTCTAGAATTTTGAATATAAAAGGGTAATATGGAATAAAGTTAGAAATATGCTTTTGTGCTTCCTTTTCCATTTGTGCAATTCTTCTTTACAAAGAGCTGTTCTCTTAAGTGAATTTTTTTCATACTTTTAAAATCATTAGCAGTTTTTTTTTCTATTTCCTTTTTCAACTCTTTCAAGAATGCTCTTTATGCATGTGAGCAGTTCATATTCCCTTCTGAAGTTTCAGATGGGAGGTTAGTCTCAATATTGACCTCTTTGGTATTCATGTTTTTATCCTTGCCCCCATGGAAATATTCTATAGTCTTTTCCTTCTTCTTTTGCTTCCTCTTACTCATGATGATGACACTTTATGTATTGTGGCCTCTGGGTCTTTCAGCTAGAGGCTAAAGCATCTGGTGCTGAGATGGCTGGTGTGAGAAAGCAGAGGCCAGGTGAAGTCTTTTTGTGTTTTTCCAGATTTGTCCTGGAGCTAGATTGTTAAATGTGGGAGAGGGGTAGTCTGGTCATGGGAGATCTCCTCAGCTGAGCCAGAGCAAAGGCAAGCTCAGAGTTTGGTGATCCTGTCTGTCCTATTGTCCTCCTGTTTCCCAGGGGAATTCCTGGGCTCCTGGTCTTGGTGTTTGTGATGCTCCACCCCCACTGGGTTCCAGATCTTCTCCTGTGGAGGGGTTGTCTGGGACAACTCAGGTCCTCTGCCACAGTAGGAATCCTCCTTAGTGATTTTCCTAGCCTCAGGTACTATGAGACTATTTGCCCCTTCTGCTGATCACACTGATCTAGGATTTTTCTGGAGAAATGTTTTATGGTTCTTTCAAGGTCAGAAAAGGGAGGGAGAGAGAGCATTTATTGATTGCTCTGCCATTTTGGCTCCCAGAAGTTAAAGTAAGTGACTTACAGATATTTAATCTGCAGCTGATAGTCTCAGGAGCAGCTGCTGCAGAAACCTGGGGCTCTGTGAATCTCACTTGCTTGGCTCTGCTCTAAAGTTAGAAATATGAATTGGATATGGATTGTGGAGGGCCTTAAAAATCTCAATAACAGTGCATATTGCATCAGATAGGTGAAAGGAGGCAATGCAGGGAAGCTAATCATTTTTGTAAAGGGGAATAGCAAAGCCAGAGTAACATATCAAGGTTGGACTAGAGAGAGAATAGACAGGAAATAGGATAGGATAAGTTTAGTAGCTTGTAGTGTAGGAGAGAAGACATTCAGGTGCAACCTAGGGTTGATATAGAGTAAGTGGAAATGTGAGAATAAATAAAGGATATTTAGAATAGAAGCAGGACATGATATTTTACCCATCATGCTTACCATGTCAGAATTGGTGTAACCTAGAGAATAGAGGACATGGATGACCAGAAGAGTGGAGCTGGTCATCTGATTAAAATAAGGGATAGCAGATAATTAGCTTGAGGGAATATAGATATTCACACTTGAGATAGTGAAAGGACAAAGGTAAAACCTCTAGCAAGATGAATAGATCCCTATGCAGGATGTATGGGAAAGCATGGACAAGAATGGTATAGAATGAGGGTCAGGTTTTGCTGTGAAGGGGGTACCCATTTGGAAGAAATCAAGATTCATTCAATAGATAAAATCAAACATCACGAGCTTCTTTAAAAACAACTCCATGTCAATTAAGAAAGGGCTCTGATCTTTATCAAGAAATGTAAATGCTTTTCAAATTAGGTGAAATAATCATATGCATTGTCTAAATCATGTCTAATTATATTCCCAGTGACAGCTTTCTAAAAGAGATGAACTCTTTAGGCTTGATTTTTTTTCTTTTAAAAACAGACAAGAAAGAATCTAGATTTGTTTTGAAAAATAGGAAATTTAGTTCATTTTGACTTTCCTCTTGGAAAAAAGTATATATATATATATATATATATACTTATATATAAGTGTATATATGTATATATATATATGTGTGTGTGTATGTATGTGTGTGTATATATATATATATATATATATATATATATATATATATATTATGCTTGACTGGATCACAACTGGGATATTCTGTTCAATCGACTGCAAATCTGATGTGAGTCAGTAGGTTGCTGATGTGACAATCACCCAAGCTAATGTGATTCTAGGAGGCATTTGTGACATTATGTTGTTGACTGTTAGCATTCTTTTCAACTGAGGGTGGAATGAGCTCATTAGCAAAATATGCACCTCTTGGGTAGGTCTTAAGGACAAACCATGATCACTCACATTCAGTCTTCGATATAGCCTCTGCTCTGGCTATGTAGTAGGGTCATAGGATCATAGATAAAGCTAGAGGGGATCTTGGAAGTCAAGTAGTCTAACATCTTCATTTTAAAGATTTTAAGATTTTAAAGAGACCCAGAAAAGTTTAGCATCTTATCTAAGATTACACAATTAGCAAGAATTTGAATCTGGATCTTCTGAGTCCAGGACCAGTGCTCAAGTCAGAAACATCATTTAAGTGTTTACTAACTTCCAGACACTGTGCTAAGCTCTGGGGATACAAAGAAAGGCATAAAATAGTCCTTAATTTTAAGGAACTCAGAGTCTAATGGGAGAAGATAAAGCATTTTAAAAAAGCAGAAAAGGAGTGGGGGAGTGACAGGGAAAGAACGTCATCTAGTATAGGGGCAGAAGCAAATCCTGTAGCCAGAATGAAAAAGATCCAAGGAAGTTAAAGTTTTGGAGTTCATTTTATTGTACAGAATGATGAGTGATTATTAAATCCAAGAGGGCTGCTGGGTGGTAAATGATAAAATAAATTGTCTTGGGGCTTCCTTATGGTGAACCTCTATCTTCAGAGAATTTGGAAGGTGAATCAATTCCTTAAGTAATAAAAAACATACCTTGAGCAAGTCACAGAAAGGAAGTAACACAGACTAAATTTGAACTGATGTCCTCTGCTACTAATTCAAAAGTTCTCTCTACCTATACAATATCTTAGATTTACAATTTCTGGGCATTGTACTCAGAACTAGTACTTGGATGACTATGGGAGGAAGAGTGAGGCTGATGGTTTTGCATATCTATACCTCCCTTAAATCCAATTCATGAGCAAGTCATCACCTTTGTAATGTCATTATCTCTCCTTGAGGAGATGAACAACAAATTTTTGAGTTTTAAGCCAATATGATTCTTTTCCCTCACTACCTAGCTATTTTCTTTTTGGTGGAAAGGGAGTATATCGCCAGTATAATTACAAAATTTCCCCTTAAGTTTCATTGTCTTGTTGCTTTTAGTTTGAGACTTGAAATTCCAGTATTTCCAAACAGCTACGTATTGTTTCAAAATGAGCTAACTTGATACTGGTCAAGTGACAGTTTTCGAAGTGATGGTATATACATAGGATGATTCTATTTCCCAGTGTTCCATTTGCATACACTGCCCTGTACCTGCTCTGACCTTTTCTCACTTCTCAGTGCACAGTCCTTCTGGTTTCCTTATTTTCCCTAGATAAGTTGAAAATGGATACCATAGACATTGAAGGTGCCTCTCTCATTCACATCTCAATGAAAGGAAGAAAAGCTCTTAACCTAAAGACAGTGCTTGGAGAGATGGAATCATCCTTTGCCTTTTGGGGTTTGTTTGTTGCATTTAAATTTCTTCAGAGTGGCCACTCCTGGAGAACATTAGGAGAGACTACATAGGAACACAAAGTGCTTCAGCTCTAGAGATCAGAAAAAAAATGAAATGGAAATGAAATTGAGAAGACTGGATTCCAAATTAGCACAGATAGGCTGTTCTGTGAACCAAAGCCAGAGTGACATCAAGTGAGGTAAACTTCAGCATTTCTTCCTTCTCCTTGTTTCTTCTGAGCAGTTGCTAAAAAATTTAGTAGGTACAAGCTGGCTAAACTCAGTTCTTTACTGCTTCCCCCTTCTTTTACTCATTGATAGAAAAGACAGGGGAGTAGATTCAGTTTTCTGCAGTTAGTCCTGAAATTTGCTATTCAAAGTTTCTTTGTGGTCCTTTGTGTTGTACCATGGTGTACTTTTCAGTTGTCACTGGTTTAATAAATCTTACAGTCGTTCAGAAAAAAAAAATTAGGTAAATTTTCAAATCTTATGAAAGATAGAACTGTAGATGTGAAGACTAGTTTCTAAATATTATATATGGAAGACCACAGCTGTGATGAGTATCTTTTCCAAGAGATATATTCTGGACCAAAACCTAGGTACATACAACCTGGTGCTAGCTATAGCTTCTGTTGGAGTCAGGAGAGAGGGCCAATGGTATGGGAAAAGGGATCACTTGTGCCAAGTCAGAGGATGGAAATAGCTGGGCCAGCTCAGCAATAATTCCACTTTGGCATAGCCACTGGGTAGTTGGTACAAGGATGTGCCTTCTAGTGGCCAAATTACATACTGTTCTTCTAGATTGTTAATAAACTAATACCTTGATAGTCATTTACTCTCTGTAGAAAGCAAAAGGGAGTAGATGAGGGAGGGCATAACCCTGAAAGCACCAGGCTGAGAGGAAAGGGCACTGGTCTTAGAGTTAGGAAGACCTGTATACAAATCCTTTCTCTACTTACTGACTGTGTGACCCTGGACCTGTCTGGGATTCAGTATACTCAAATATAAAATTAGGGAGTGTCCTCAGTGGTGTTTATAATCCTGTTCTGCTCAAAATCTGCAACCCATATGTACATGTACATTAGCACCTATGAAGATTCCTTGTCTTATGTGAATGAGAACATCTTAAAGACTCTGTGTGTGTGTGTGTGTGTGTGTGTGTGTGTGTGTGTGTGTGTACTGGAGTAGGGGCGAGGAAGGAGTGAAATTAAAAATAGATTAAAGTTTCATATTGTAAGAGCGGAGCTCTAAGAGGGAGACTTCAGGTATCAGTGTGATAGGTGAAGAAGGTACGGAGACTAGAAGCTTTCACAGACAATAAAATTGTACTTAGTATGTTCAGTTATTTTGCTTCTGGTTAATGATACTTACTTTTTTACTCTTTTCTTCCATCCTTCCTTTTTTCTCATTTCTTTCCTTTATCCTTCCATCCCTCCCTCCTTCTCTTTCTACCTTCCTTCTTTTTTCTTTCCTTCCTTCCTTCCCTCTTTCCTTCCTTCCCTCCCTCCCTTCCTTCCTTCCTTCCTTCCTTCCTTCCTTCCTTCCTTCCTTCCTTCCTTCCTTCCTTCCTTCCTTCCTTCTTTTCTACCTTCCTTCATCTTTCCTTTCTTTTGCTCTTAGTTTGACTAAACATGAATTCTTATCTGTATTCTCTCTGAAGTTTGAATTTCACAAAGATTAGGAGGAATTTTGTACTGCGTATTTTTTACATTTCATTTGCACTTGTCTTATCAAAATAAGGATTTTTAAAAAGACCTAGCTGAGCCACCCAGAAAATCTTTGATCAGTCATTTTAAGCTGTTTTTTTCTTAGAAACCATCTGGTGAGAAACGTTCATTTTTTTAAGCATTAGCTACTTTGAAGCTTTAAATATCCTTTCCTCCCTTCCTTCCTTCCTTCCTTCCTTCCTTCCTTCCTTCCTTCCTTCCTTCCTTCCTTCCTTCCTTCCTTCCTTCCTTCCTTCCTTCCTTCTTTTCCTTCTTTCCCTTTCCTTTTTCTCATTTATTCATTCTTTCATTCATTCCTTATACTATGCATCCCCAGCCTTTTCCTCTGCCTCCCTTTCTTTCTCCATGTCCTGTTGTTTGAATAGCTCATGTTAAATTATTACCTGAAAGTCATAGCCTTTGCAACAACCAGTGTCAGAAGCTACAAATATAAAAAGACAAAAAAATCTTAGCTACAGCTGATCCATCCCCACTGGGAGAATAAAGGATGTTCCTGTTAGTCAAATTTTGTTTATTTATTTACCTACTTACCATTTTAATTTAAAATGTTCCATTCAGTGTCTGTGTTTATGGTTCCCACAGCTAAAGATCTGGTTGAAATCTAAACCTTCTATTAGTGGAAACTTGAATTGGAAAGGTATTGCTAGATGCTCATGACACCCGGAAAATTGTGAACAAATAAATGATATGAAACTATTATGGGACCAAGCTTTTGAATTACTGCTTAGCTCCAGACATGGAATGAAATAGGTTCCTTTTTAGAATTTGCTTTGAGTTTTAATAAGCATTGGCGCAGAGAGAGAAATGTACTTCTGACCAACATCCAAATGGAACTAAACGGAATTTGGAATTAACCTAATATTGTCACAGACTTAATCATATTGTCCTCTTTGGATTTCATTGTCTGGCTCTGGGATGTCTAGCCATAGACCAGTAGACATAATCCCTTCTTAAACTGTTTTATTAGGACTTAGATAGCAGACCATCTCTGTGATAAAATTTGGACTATCATCATTCCCGTCTTTTCTCTTCAGGAAGGATTTCTAAAAGACGCAGCTTTTGTCTTCATTCTCCTTCCTCCTCTTCCTGTCTAGCACGAACGATAATGATGATGATAAAAATAATAATTGTAGCAACAGCAACAGCAAATGCAAAATATGCAATGAAGTGGAGGTAACTGTAACATATTGATACAAATTACAAATATTTAATGTCTATGGAATACTTCCTTAGATCAAATCAAAGGTAGAATTATCCAATGAGAATTTCATACAATCTTATAAATCAACAGAAAACAAACCCCTTTTTCTCAAATTCAAAACCTATAATATCCTGGGAAATTCAGCTGATAAATTCTGCTGGAACTACAATATTGTTAAAGATACAACTGTTGCCCACAACCATCTAGATACAAACATAGTTCCTCTTTAGAAGTGAACATAAAATTTTATGAAATTTTTTAACAGTTGTTACCATAGTGAATGCTCATAATCATAAAAATTACATAGAATGAAAAGTTTTCAGTGGAAGAAGTTAAAACTGTGAGGGACGAGGACAAGATAAATGGCAGTCTTGTTATTCTGTCTGCTATTAGAGTAATTCCAATTATCCTGTTAATGAGCCCCAGAAGTTGAGCGTATGCCTCAATACTCTTATTTAACTTCAAAAAAACAGTCTATTAATCTATACAATAGTCCAAAGAACATTAAAATTGCAGGAATAACAATAGCAGGAGAGCAATTAGTCCTAAAACAGGCACTATCTGAAATCCAGCAAATATGATAAAAGAAACATGTAATTAATTATTATTATATATAATAATATAATATATCATAATTATTATAATCTGTAATTAATTATAATGGTAAAAAGAAAACCCTGAAGATTATTATGTTGTGGACTTATATAGAAATCATTTCAGAATTACTATAGAATTAGAATCATCGTATATTAGAATGACAACTATTGAGATGTAGCTTGGCAGTGGAGAGAGGGCCAGCTCTGGTGGCAAGATCTGAGCTGTTTTACCTGCCATACAAATACTATCAGTGTGATCCTGTGGTGAGTCATTTAACTTTTAAGTGCCTCAGGAACTTTCTAAGAATAAAAGTTGCAAAAGAGCTGGTGAATAAAGGAGAGTATTCTTATGTTAACAGTTTCCCAATTTGAGGAACTCTGTCTATCTGTCTTTCTCTGTCTTTCTCTATTTGCCTCTGTCTCTCATATAAATATATAGTATTTATTTTCAATATTAATACTGAGTAACCTATACTTATGGTTGTGATTGGTTGTCATCTTTCATTTTCAGAGAGGACCAAAATGATATCACTATAATAAAGGCAAGTTTCAATGTGTCCAACCATTGCTGATCAGACCAATATGAGCTCAGAATGCTCTACCATAGATTGGCCACAGGTAGTCTATGTGAGCATTTGGAATGGATTCTCTAAATTTGTGCATTCTGTGTTTCCTTTGAACTGTTTCAATTCTGCTTTGCTCATACAGCACAGCACCATTTCTGATGTGGGCACTCCATGCTGAGTGGTCCTATTCCAGTGTCTCCAATGGCACACAATCAATTCCACAGTTCTTGAGAGTGTCCTTGTATTGCTTCTTCTGACCACCATGTGATCACCTGCCCTGTTCATAGATCCAACTCATACCTAAGGATCCCCTCTGCAATTTTCCTGTCTGGTCATTCAGTCCCTAATTATAGATCTCTACTAAAGAAGATAGAAATCTATTTTAAGATAGCTTCCTCCACAACTTCTGAGAAAGTCTAAAATAGAAATTAGAAGATAGAATTTCTCATACCCTATCACCTCTCCTTTCCATATCATTTTAAATTCACAACCTATTCTCATATCTATTATTATCTTCATCCTCCTGACAACTCCGGGAAGAAGATAACATGGAGCAGGAAGCTGGACTCAGACTTATTAGCTTTTTAACCCTTGGACAAGTCATTTGACCTTTGTCTGCCTCAATTTCCTCATCTTTAAAATGGGGTAATAATTACACCTAATTCACAGGATTATTGTGAGGATAAAATGAAATGACGTGTTATTTGATTTAAAAATCTTAAAGTTCTCTGTAAATATGTTTTTATTATCATGGTTATTCTAATTTTTAAGATGAGAAGGATGAGACTAAAGGAGTGAAGATATATGTTTTATTGTTTGGAATTCTGTGATTTCCTCCTTTGATCCAGTCCAGGTTTTCATTCTTTCATGTGAGGACTACTATTATTATGCATGTACTTTAGATGAGGACACTCACATTCAGTGAATGGATTATGACTAATTTCTCTTGTTCTTTGATAGCCTTGAAAACAGTTTACATATAAAATCCTTCATAATTCCCCTTTAGTGTACTTTTTTTATTAAAAAAGACTTTTATTTCAAAGCATCCAAACACACACATACCTAGTCAGTAAGTATATTATAATTACAGATTACTAACTAATTAGAACGTTATTTATGCCTGAAGATTGCATACTAATTATATGTGAAGTTATTATGGAAAAGTTGGCAAGGGCTAGGCAGGAAATGCTATAAAATTGTAAGTGGAAGCTGTTTAATTTTATGATTATTTGTACCATATGAAAGAAGGAGTTGCCAAAACTCAAACCAAGAGGGGAATATGAATCTGCTCTCCACGAATTTTTAAATAGATTTTAGTCTTGGCTATGTCAAGACTCTTAATCAATTATATCCCAAGGAGAGAGACCTTTTCAGGTCATCTATGACTGGAAGATGATGATGTCTGTGTCAGACCAGTCTCTGCCACTCAAAAATATGGTGCCCTATAGAGTTAATGAATAGAATCAGGAGAGTGACCTTCCATTTTGGGTTCCTTTGAAACTGACATATTGGGTAAGACCCCCCCCCCTCCAAAAAAAAAAAACAAAAAAACAGCAGTAGGCTCTCTGATAGCAGACGAAGTATTATTCCAACTTGCTACTAGAAAACTGTAAAGTGACCTGAATAGCTTCCTGTATAGTTTTCCTAAATTATAAACTTGACTTGTTCTGATCTGTTTCTCTTGCTTTTCCATCTCTGCTTACATCCATGTTAAAAAAGCCCTGAAATTGAAGCCAAAAAATCCTGGGTTTAAATCTACTTAGATAGATAGATGCAATTATCTCTCAATAGAAATCCACCTATCAGAAATATTTTAAAAGTAGAGATGACAAGATTTGACAACTGATTACAAAAGTTGGATGAACAAAGGTGACAGTGAGGTTTTGATCTTGGATTACTGAGAGACTAGTAATGCTCAATCATAATATAAATGTTCAGAAGAGGGAAAAAATACATTTAGGATAAAAGCATCATATCAGTTTTGGATAGGTGGAATTTGAGGTATCTATTGGACATCCATTTCAATATTCAAAGGACAGTTGGCCATGTGGGATCTAGTTCAGGAAATAGTTTATTGCTGGATATATAGATTTGGGGATCAGGCATAGAAATGATAATTGAACACAAGGGACCTGATGAGATAATATTATAGAAGAACAAGATATTAAAGAAAATAAAGATGAGAAGGCCTAGGAAAGATCCTTGGGAGACACTTCTGGTTAACGGGTGTGAATGACATTGATGAAAACCTAGCAAAGGAGAGCTGAGGAGTATCAGACAGTGAATCAGGAGAGATTCATATGCTTAAAATCCAGAGAAGAGTATCCAGGTGATCAATGTGTCAAATACTGCATAGAGATCAAGAAGGATGAAGAGTGAAAAAATGACCATTAGATTTAGTGATTAAGAGACTATTGTTAACTTAGAAGAGAAGAGTTTCAGCTGACTGATGAGGTCAGGAAACAGATTGTAGAAGATTTAGCAGACAGTGACTGAGAGGAGAAGCAATAGAGGTACCAAGTACAGATCACTTTTTTCACATGATGTTTAACTTGCACGGGGAGGAGAGATATAACATGGTAGCTGGAGGAGATAATAAGATCTAATTCATGCAATATAATCTGAACCCACTTAATCCTGACACTAAATCCAGCACTTTATAAATTATACCAACTTATTTTTTTACTAAGTTTCTTTTCCTTAGCACTTCTGCTATTTGACTTGGTTTCCCATTAAAGATTATTACTTTCACTAAAAACACCCAATGACTCCTGAACATTCTGGCTTGCTCATGATAGCTCTCACTTTCTGTTCAAAATATCTTGGCTTAATTAGTCTATTTTTTTTTCCACAAGCAATTGGATCTTGAATTTAAATTTGAATTTACCACCTTTCCCAGAAGGCCTGTTCTAGATCTTGATTTCCCTGCTCCTGTCAATTGTGCCACCTTCCTTCAAATCCCCCAAGCTTAAAATTTGTCAGTCATCACCGATCTTTCTCCTCAACCCCATCTCTCTCATTTTGTATAGGTTCTTATTTGTTTTCCCTGAACATATAGTTATACTTTGCCTATTCTTTGGCATTTAGAGAACATTTTATTCTAAACAACTAAAAGAAATCAATGGATCAAATTCTATTATCTCCATTTTGAAGATGAGAGAACTGAGTTTCTTAAAGAATAAGTGACTTTCCCATGATTACACAACTAGATAATAAAGAGATTTGAATCCAGGTCTCCTGACTTAATGGTCAACTCCCTTACATTTTGCATTTTGGATTTGTTAATTCTACCTCTAGGAAATATATTATTTCTGTCTGTGTCTTTTGAGTACCACTACCAAGGATACAACAGCCTTTTCCTAGAAACTATGTCTCTCAACGCATCCAAGCCTTGCATTAACTTTCTTGGGCAGCCACATCATACTGCTGACTCAGTGGGTTTTCAATCCACTAAAATTCCCTGTTCATTTCTCAGTGTGCTGATTGTCTAAGCAAGCTTCTGCCTCTTCCATCTTGTACTGGTGAAGAGGATGGTATATCTACATCTACATCTCTATCTCTATCTAAATCTCTATCTATCTCTATCTCTGTCTATATACACACATATATGTGTACATATGTATTGTATGTGTATGTGTTTGTATGTATGCACACACATTTGCACATATGTGTATACACACACACACACACACACATATATATATATATATATATATATATATATATACATTATGTGTATGTGTGTATAATAGTATAATACCAATGGGTAAGACCATAAGTTTATCTTTATTGAATTTCATCTAGATTCAGCCCAATATTCAATTTTGTCAAAATCTTCTTGGTTACTGTTGTCCAGTACATTAACAATCCCTCCCACTTTCATGTCATTTGCCAGTTTGACAAGTATGCCATCTATGTCTTCATTCATCTTAATGTTTAAAATGTTAAACAGCACAGGGCCAATTTCAGACATCCATGTTTTCTGCCACTGCAGATCTCCCACCATGTTAACACTGGACTGTAAATTCTGACCATTCACCTAGAGTTGAATCCTTTTAATGTGTTGTCCTCCTTTGTCCCCCTTCCCTATAAGAACCCTATGAAGTATTTTATTCAATGTTTCACTAAAAATTATATACAATTATAGTCACAATATTGCCTTCGGCTACTAGTTTAGTAATCTTATCAAAAAAGGAAAGGCGCTGGATGATTCTGGGAAGATGGTGGAATAGGTCTGAAAATTCCAAGTTCTCAAGACTTTCCCCCACAAAAAATGTTAAAATAGCATCTAAGGTCAAACAAAGTGTGGGTGGAGTTAAATAAGAATCTTCTTAGGACAATTGGAGAAGAGCAGAAGAAAATTCCCAAGATGTAGTTTGGTCCCTGTGAAGGGTGAACACCTCCAGCTAGATACCATTTTGACAAGCAACAAGCCAATCAAATGACAGGATGCAAGTCCTGGGGTTAGTTGGTTTGGGAGAATGCATTGGCTGCAGATATAGAAACATTTACCCCTGATAGCTTGGGGAGTTGGGTGTTTGAGCCCAGGGAGGTTGACAGAACTTCTGCTGATAAGGAACACCAGACTCAGCTGTGTTGCGGCAGAGCAGACGGGGAGAGAAAGAACCAGCACATGCCTGGTGAGTGCAGAAGCAGTGATACAGAAAGCCTCTGGCTGCTGGCACTTATAGGAGGCAGGAGGTTTGGCTTTAGTTCCAGGTTAGAAGGGAGAAATGAAGATCTGAGGCAAAAAGTACCATTTTCCATACCCCAGGGCTAGAGGTGATTATAAAAATTAAGTTAGCATCATAAAAACATGCACAGGCAAAAGAGAAAGAATCCAACCATAGGAAGATATTATGGGAATAGAGATGACCTGGGTTTGTCTTCAAAGGAAGATATTGAAGTAAAGAAACCCCCAAAGAGTAAATGTCAAATGGTCACTAGCCCAAAAAGAATTTATAGAAAATATTAGAAAAAGACTTAAAATCACATGACAGAGATGGAGGAAAAACTAAAAAAAAAAAAAAATAGGAATAATCCAAGAGAAAAAAGAACGTTATGAAAAGAGAGTCAAACAATTAGAAAAGGAGATCCAGAATCTTAAAGAAGAAAAATGACACCTTGAAAATTAGAATTGGGCAAAGTTAAACCAACAAAATTATAAGAGACCATGAAATTATTAAACAAAATATGAATAACAAAAAAATAGAAGAGACAGTGAAACATAAGAAAAACAGCAGATTTGTAGAATAGACCAAGAAGGGAAAATATAAAAAAATTGGACTAACTGAAAGTTATGATAAAAATATTGATGCAATAATACAAGAAATAATTAAAGAAAGTTGTCCTGAAGTGTTAGAACAAGGTGGGACGGGGGAGTAGAAATAGAAAAAAAATCCTTTGATCACCACTTAAAAGAAATCCTCTCAGGAAAACTCATAGGAATATTATAGTGAAATTCTGAAACCCCCCAGCTCAATGATAAAATATGAAAAGCATCAAGATCGAAACAATTTAAATATGATGAAGCCACAATAAGAACCATATTAGACCTAGCAGCAGAGACATTAAATGACCATGAGTCTTGGAACACAATATATGAAAGAGTAAAAGAACTGGGGCTCTGGCTGAAAATATCATGTCCTGTGAAGTTAAGTATTACACTGAATGGGAAAAAAAAGTGGATATTTGATAAACTCTCAGACTTTCAAGGCTTTGTTAAAAAAGAACTTAATAGAAGATTTGACATAAAAGAAAAAGATAAATATAAGGTACATACTAAAGACTGATTATAAGGGATTCATAAGAACAGAATGCTAATCTTTTATATGTGTAAAATGTATGTCTAAGATTCTTACTAATAATTGGGTAGTTCATAAGAAAGATTGGAGTAATCCTGACTATGATATTCATTTAAAAAGTAAAACCATTTAGGAACAGCTAAAAAGATTAATCATTTTATAGAAGGATTGATACAGAGGAATTAGATGGGGGACGAGGGCTGGTGATAGGAAACAAGAGATATGCACAAACATAAAAACAAAGATCAGGAGTAGAATTTTTTTGGGAAAGTATATGTCTATATACACACACACACACACACACACACACACATACACATATATACATGTACACATACATGCATACATACATATACATACACATATACACAAATACATACATACAGAGAAGCATATCTAAACCTTATTTAACCCTCCTAGGATGGAAGTATGGGCAGTTAGGTGTGGCACAGTGAGTAGAACAAAGGCCCTGGAGTCAGGAAGACCTGAGTTCAAATCAAGCCTCAGACACTTGACACAGTTCCTAGGTCTGTGACCTCAGGCAAGTCACCTAACCCCAATTGTTTTCTCTTCCCTCCGCCCTAAATAAGAAAGGAGAGTAGTCTGACACCCATTCTTGAAGAATCCATGATGATTTCCTTGCCATTCTCTCCCTACGGAAGGAGTTAGTATTTACAAAATCCTTTGTGACCAATAAAGCCTTACAAAAATATAGACAATCATTCTTTTTAACTTCTTTTCATGTATTACTCATCTGCTACTCTTACAGTAATTCCTTTGAAATTCTCCTTTGTATATCAATAGGTATCTTCCTAGTTTCAATTGAATTTAATTCCACAAGTACATATAAACAGCTTACCATAAAATCATCTCTATTATCCCTTAGAAATTAATCCTTCTAAGTATTGTTGTATATTAGTTATTATTATGTATTTTTCTAAATATTATTGTGTGGCATTATATGTACTAAGGCCCTTTATAGCTCTAATAGTATATAGTTTTAGGTCTTTTCAATGATCTAAGGCAGAGGTCTAAAATATATGGCTAGCAGACCATTCCTGAGTGAGACCAGGACCAAATCAAAATGTAATCAGGAAATACATACATATATACATACACATATAACAAACACACATTATAAATATGTATGTGTCTATATAATATTTCATTTATACACCTGCACAATTAAAACAGATAACATAACATTTTAAAACTGTCAATATAGACCCACAAGGATCCTTATATTCTCATCAGTGCCCTGTTCCTATTTGAGCTTGGCATCACTTATCTAAGGTAACTACTCTACAGTTCTTTGTTCCAAGGTCGCTTCTGCCTCTAACATACTATTTTGCAAAGCTCTTTCAGCTCCAATATTCTATATCCTAAAGTAACTTCCCAATTTCTATTCTTTCCTTTTATGATATTTTAAGACATAGAGAATGTTCTGTAAGAATATTCTTATCCTTAAAGAGTTTATATCATCATTATAGAGACAAGACTTAAGTAAAAGCAACAATTGGAGACCAATTCATATCAAATATAAGGCACCTATTATATACCTCAAAACATTTGCTGAATGAATGAAACAATAAATGAACAAAATGGTAAAATTTGCATTGCAGAGAATAAATGATCTCGGAATTCAGAAAAAGGAGGGATCGTTTCTCCTGGCCCTAACTGATCACAGGGATTTTCTCTGACAAAAGGAAGAATGGACAGCTAATCCAACTAGATGACATGGTCTGCTGTGATTTATCACTGTCCACTACCATATCATCTGATGCCATCAATTTATGCCTTGCAGCGGCCAAACATTCATCTAATAGTAAGAGCTTTTCAACGTTAGCAGTCAAGGCTGAATTCCAACCTCAGGGTAAAAGCCATGCTTACCAATGACTATCATTTTAAATGTGATTAAATTCAATTCAAAGACAAAGAAAGTTCTTTCTCTATTTCTATTTTCTCCTTTCAAAAATAAAGCATATTATTTAGATGGTCTGATCTTGAGATACATGCTTAAAAGAACAACAGATCTTTAATTTCTTGACAAGTTGAGAGGGTGTGTTATGTAGAAACTACTTTCCAATGGAAAGATGACAGTGTGAATTAGTATGCTTGTTGATTTGATATCTGGTCGTACTTTCCCTTTTGTTTCTAGAAAAGTACCATCTGGGCCCATCTGGCAATTCCAAAGTGAATATCCTGGAGAAGGCTGTCAGAGATGAAATGGTTTACCTCTAGGGGTAGTGAATCCCCAAATGTAGGGGATTGTTTAAACAAGGACTGAACGGTCATGCTTTTGATATGGTGTAGAGGGAATTCTTGCTCAGGAAATGGTTGGGTTAATCATAAAAGCTTATATTTATACATGCTTCACATACATTGTGTTTTATATTTTTTATTTAATTTTAATATATGGGGTAAAATAAATATTTCCATAACACAGTATAATAAAAAAAGATGATTGAACATAAAACTACAAATTTTTTATGTGCAACTTGCTATTCCTTTTAAATATATAATAAATTTATCATATATATTTGTTTTTTCTTTCATTCCTCCACCCCTGCACTAGCGATGGCTACCATTAGACAAAAATATATTTATGTATATATAAAATCATTCTATACATATTTATCAGTTCTTTCTCTGCATGCAGATAGCATCTTCTCTCACATGTCCTTCATAGTTCATTTGGTTATTTATAATAATTAAAAAAAGTTATTTGCTTAAATCTGCTCTTAAAACAATATTGATGTTAACTGTATACAACATTCTCTCAATTTTTCTCACTTCCACCTTGATTATTTTGTGCCAGCCTATCCATGTTTTTCAAATATTGTCTAGATCATTGTTTCTTCTAGCACAGTAATATTCCATCACAATCACATACCACAACTTATTCAAATAAAACAAATGTAGCCAAGAACAGAAAGAAAGCAGAAAATTTTGGAAAATAGTTATATAAAATTTCTCAGATAAAGGCCTCATATCTCAAGTATGTAAAGACCTTTGTAAAATCTATAAGAACATGAGTCTTTCACAAATCGATAAATCATCAAAGGACATAAACAGGAAGTTTTCTCATGAAGAAATCAAAACAATTTATAGTCATAAAGTGTTCTAAATCATTATTGATCAGAAAAATGCGAGTTAAAACAACTTTGAGATATCATTTTTCACCTATCGTGTTGGCTAAAATGATTGAAGAGTAAATCAGTGGATTCCAACAAAATGTTGGAATGGTTGTGGAAAAATTGGGACACTAATCCATTTTTGGTGGAATTGTGAAGTGTTCCAACCATTTTTTAGAGTAACCTGGAATTATGACCAAAGAGTTATAAAACTATGGATACCTTTGCCCCAGCAATACCATTACTTCACATATGTTATTGCTTTTAATGCTTACCAAAACACTGTGAAAATACTATTACAAATACCATTTTATGGAAATTGAGGCTTAAAAATAATAAGTGATTTGTATCTTGTCTGTATTTAGAGATCAAGTACAAACCTAGGTCCTTAACTCTAGCTCAAATTAAATATCTCTGCTATAGGACCAGTAAGCTTCATCTTTCATCGAGACTGTTCCAAAAGTAGAAGTTGATGAGATTTCCTACAAACATACCTTAGATGAGTCCGCTACAGAGCCAGAGTGGTAAGGTTGAAGGTTTCTCCTGCTGGGGTGGGAAACCTGTAGCCTGAAGGCTACCTCTGACCCTCTAGATCCTCACATATGGCCTCGAGGCTGCATGTACCCCATCCCTGTCCTAGGGCTTTCTGACTATGACTTTACCCTCACATCCACTCTCAGAATCAATTTCCTATTAAAGACTTCTCTAGTGAATATCCATGCCTGGAAAGCACAATGTTCCTTTGTGACCCATTTCTTCTGTCCTCATATTTCTACTTATGGCTTTGAGCACTTCTGTGTAGCTCTTCATTTTCATCCCATTTCTTCTCCCAATATTCCCCTTCTTCCCTTTCCTCCTTCTCTCCCTACTTTGATCTCCCAGCTCTCTGAGAACGGCTTAAAAATAAGACCAATTTTTCCTCTATGGAAACTAGGTAACCAAATTCCAAATTTCTTCCTGCTTTTTGAAGCAACCTCAAATGACATCAGCCCTTAGAAAATATCTATGAAAGAAAGAAAAAAAAGAAAGGAAGGAAGAAAAAGGGGAAGGAAGAGAAGGAAGAAGGAGAAAGGAAAAGAAAATACATTTAAAAAATCTAAACAGTGTTCTGCATATTCTTCATCAGACTGCAAAAGGGATCTATGGCACACATTAAGAATTTTTGTTTTATGCAAAAGAGGATACAGCTACAAATGTCTCCTGTTGTTCCTTGTGATTGAAATGTCCTTCGTTCCTCTGCTGCCCATGCCCCCAACTCCTTGAAACTCTACGTATGCTTCAAAATTTAGATGAAACTCTATCTCCTCTGATGTAGGCTTTCCCTCACCATTCTATCTGGGTCACACTAATGTCTCTTTGACCTAAACTTCTATAGCTTTTACTCCCTGAAATATACAATGTACAACTCTTACTCAGCTCATATTTTTATAGCATTTTAAAGCTTTAAAATATATATTCCTTAAAACAAGTCTTTGCGATAGGTCATACAGGTGTGACTCTCATCCTTGTTATATAGATGAGGAAATTGAAGTTCAGTAATTTGTTCTGGGTCACCGATAGTAAATATAAGAGCTAGAAATAGAAACTTGGTCTCCTGACCACTAACCCAGCAGAATTCCCACCACAGCACATTACTCTTAATTATGCATGTAATCTTGTGGTGTTCCCTAATTATTGTTTTAAGTTGTATAACCTAACTAGATTGAAAACCACTCATGGGTACAGACCTTGTCTAATACTTTTCTCATACTAGGATTATGCAAGATAGGAACCTGCCTAGGGCTCAATATACAAGGGAATCATTTAAAAATATTCCTTCAAAAATACATGTATATATTTTAATGAAAAAAAGTCATGGTATCCATTGTGTCATTACTAATTTTATGGTAAGTCAAGACATACCTGTGGCTTTTGATTTCATTTTTATAGGGATTTCCAGATGAGAAAACTGCCTCCATCAATTCAAGTTGGCACCTTGTTTGCAAATCATAGTTATAACAATTGACCTATAGCACCTGAGGGGTTAAATGTCTTATTCAAGATCACACAGACAACATATCTAATAAACAGGCCTGGAATTCAGGTCTTCCTGGCCTCCAAGACTGGCCCACTATTCACTGTGACATGCTGTTTATGATGATGATGATGATAACGATAATAATAATAAACATTAACAAATGGTTAATAAAATTAGTCAATATATAGACTGAGCAGATTGGTTAAAGGGTCATAGATACGTACATGCCTTCATACATACATAATGCAAATTAGAGTCAAAATTGATTAAAATCAAAGTCAATCAGTAAGCATTCATTAAGAACTTACTATGTTTCATGCACTATACTAAACTCTGGATAAAAAGGATAGTTAAAAACAAAGCAATCTTCTGCCCTCAAGGAAGCTACATTATAATGGAGAATGCAACATGTAAATAATTAGGTATATTCAGATTATATACAGAGTAAATGATAGGTAATCTGAGAATGGAAGGAATAGAAATCTTAGGATCCTAAGATTTAGAACCAGAAGGGACATAGTCCAACGTTAGTTACAGAGAAGTAACTAAAATAACAGAATGAGTAAAGAATATAACCAAGAAACAGACTCAAGTCTTACCTCCAAATCCTACCACCATGATGCCAGTTCATTAGAGATTTTGTAAAAGGAAGACATACTATTTAGTCTGGAGAAGAGAAAACTTGGGGAGGGATATGAGGGACTAGGGCACAATTGCTGTATTGAAATACCTGAATAGGTCACTTCCACCAAAGGAATTAGATTTACTCTATTAGACTCCAAAGAGTCATGGAATCATGGGATAAAAATTATAAGGAGATTACTTATTACTCAACATGAAGAGGAACTATCTAACATTTATAGCTATCCTGGGATGGACTAAGCACAGGGGTGGGGAACTTGTGTCCTTGAGGCCACATGTGACCTTCTAGGTTCTCAGATGCAGCCTTTAGACTGAGTTTAAGTTTACAGAAGAAACCCTTTTATTAAGGGGATTTGTTCTCTGAAATTTGGATTCAGTCAAGAAGCTACACTACAGGACCTAAAGGGCCACATGTAGTCTTGACGCTGCAGGTTCCCCACCCTTGGAATAGTGTGTCTTTGTGGGTGGTGAGTTCCATGTCATGGTACATGTTTGGCTGAGGCTGAATTGATATATGGTTCAATGAAAG
Organism: Bettongia penicillata ogilbyi; assembly: GCA_023548195.1. Lineage (NCBI taxonomy): Eukaryota > Metazoa > Chordata > Mammalia > Diprotodontia > Potoroidae > Bettongia > Bettongia penicillata. The sequence goes on from JAJHZJ010000426.1 coordinate 3,366,947, forward strand.
GATGCTGTAAATGGAATCAGAGTATTTAGGTCTAAACAACTTGGTTTAGTTGTCTGCTACCTTTGTCACTTTAGGCGAATTTCTTAACTTAACCTGGTCCTCAGTTTACACATCTGTAAAATGAAAGGGTTATATTAGATAGCTTGTTGAATTTCCCTCCCTCTCTAGTTCTATGATCCTATCTGTGACTCATTTGTCAGGTAGGATACAACATTGGTGGGATTTCCTCTTTGGATGGGAAATCAGAAGACATGACTTAGAGAAATCCTTCCAACATTGAGATACTGTGACTTCATTCTGCTAATCAATGAAAAAAAAATGCAACTGAAGTGTTTTAACAGCACCTGCTTTAATAAATTAAAGCAAGATTCCTCTGTCACTTCCACTGGCACTCAGGTGTGGGGTTGTAACACCAATGCAATACTCATAGCAGCTGCTATGAATATGCATATGTATTCCCAGGGTTTGTTCAGAAAATATAATAAACTCTTCTCCCCCAGGATAAAACCAAAATATTTATTTGAAACATCCCTATTGGGATACCAGAAGGCAAGATTTAGTAAGGTACTCATTACCAATCCAGGGAGTGCTGACATTTCTCTCTGTCAAGTCTCCCTGGCATGCAAGTTCTCCTAGTCAAGTTCTTCCCTCTGTCTGATTCCTTCTCTCACCATGATACAATATATACTGTTTCTAATCAAATATTGGCCACTTGATTGGCTTAGTGCTGAGAAGCCTGGAAATCAACACTTAATTGGAAAAGTGTGGGAATCTCTGTGGCCCAGAGCCTAACTGATTTTGCATCAGGGTTCTATATGAGGTCTGTTAGTGAATGGGGATGATCTTATATCCCATTAACATTACAGGGGCCAGAAGGCAGAAAGTTTTTGAAGAAACCAATAACTCTTCACTACAGTGATGGAGATGATAGGTATATGCTTTGTTTTATGTATGCATTCATATTATGCAATTTTAACTTTTGTGCCATCACTTGAGCAGCAACAACCACTCCAATAATGGTACATTAGAGTATCCTGACTGTTCACATTGGCTCAATTGATTACAACTTCTAAAAAGAGGAGCAAGGGAAGAAGAACATATTTCAAAAATCAAGAATCAGATTAGGAATGAAGTCTAATAAATTTAGGAGCTTGTATTGTATATAATGGTCAGACTAACATTTTTATGTTTTAATTATTAATAACTTTGATAGAAGGATATCAGATAGGGTATAAACAAAGAAGAAATGGGAGAATTGTAAAGCTGCCCCAGTGAAACTGTGGCTACTGAAAGAAATCTGAGTCAAAGTCTAAGAGTAATTTCAGATTTGCCTACTGTGAAGAAAAAGTGATGAATCTGGCAAAATTTGCCTCTGTCTTCCTAATTCTCCTTGTTCTGTTTCCTTATACCTTTTAACACTATGTCCTATCTCCATCACTACTGAGGCAAGAATAATTGTATGCTTGAGTGAACAGCCTTTCATCGGTATTGATTTTCGGATTACTCCTAGCATTACGAATAAGTAGTTATCACTTGCTCATGAAGTTGGCAATAGCTAAAGAAAACCTGGCTAGGAAACTGGATCATGGGTATAGAAAATGAAATATATGGAGCATGAATCATGGATAGAGAGTTAGTCTTATGGTCTAAATGACTGAGCTGATAACAAAGATTTGTGGTAGGAAAATGAGATATAGGACACTTTCTCTTGTGATATATCTTGAAGCAAACACTAGATGACTATTTATTAGATACAATGTGCATTAGATTTTTGTTCAAGTTGAAATTGGACTAGGTGGTCAATAATGTCCCTTCAGAAGTAGGTAGGTGGCATAGTGGATAGAGTCCAGGATCTGTAGTAAGAAAGATCTAAGTTCATTCTGCCTTAAATACTCATAAGCTGTATGTCCCCTTGGCAAATTGCTTTATCTCTACCTGTCTCAGGTTCCTTACCAATAAAAGGAATAGAAATAAGAGTCCTTGTGAGGATTAAATGAGACAAGATTTATATATTTCTTAGCGTAGTGCCCAGTGCTTAACAAATGCTTCCTTCCTTCCAACTCTAAAAATTCAGTAATATCTAGCAATATTATGATATACTTATTCCTCTCTAGCCACCTGATTTCTTCTCACTCTGTGATTTCTCGTTACTTTTACAATAAGGCCTTCCATAATGGGATCCTCTCTTTATGGCAGCACTAATCTTGAATTTAGTGTGATTTTGTTTCTTTTCATCTACCTTATTCACATGGAAATTCTGAGGCTGTTGTGAAGGGAATCCTTTGTCACACATCAAGTACTATCTATCATGAGAGTACATCACACAGTGGAAAGAACATGGGTTTTGGAATCAGAGGTTCAAGATTTGAATATTAATTCTGTGTGTTCTGTAATTTATTACCTGTATGACCTTGGGTAAGTCATCTATTTTCTCTGTGATTTAGTTTCCTTATCTCTAAAATCAAGTGGTCAGAATAAATAGCCTCTAAATCCTTCCCAACTCTAAGGACTTGCTATGTGCAATAACCTGGGGATACAGATGCAAAGAATTACTACTCACAATGATTTTGCATTCTAATGGAGGAGCAAAAAAGTATTATAAACCTATAACATAAATATAAAGTGAATAAATAAGTAAATTACATATACACAGAGTACTTAAATATTTACATTATCAATGCAGTATATAAGGAAAGGCTTCAAGTAGAAGATGGTGCTTAAGTCAAGTTGAAGTAGATACTCTGGAGAGAGAGGGAGTGCATATCAAACATGTGGAGTAGCCAATGTAAAGGTATGGAGACAGGGGAAGGAAAGTTACATGTGAAGAACAGAGAGAAGGTCAATTTAGCTTGATTGCACAGTGTAGGTGGGAGATTAATAGCCACAGAGGATAGAAAGAGAAGTTGGTGTGAAATGCATAGGCTTTTAAAATCTAAACAGAGGAGTTTATGTTTTGTTCCAGAGATGACAGGAAGCCCCTATAGTTGAATGAACTGGTTACCACACAGTCAGAATTATATTTAACTAAAATTATTTGGCAGCAGCTTGTAGCATGGACAGAAGTTGTGAGAGATCTGAGACAAATCTTTTACAAGAGACTAACTGGGAAGTTGTTGATATAATCTAGGCTAACTGATGGAGGTTTGAATTAGTGAAAGAAAAAAAATATTTATAAGCTTTTACTTTGTGCAAAGCAGTGGAAACACAAATAGAATAACATAATTTCTGTCCTTTAGAAACCCATATTCAAGTTGGGGAGAAAAAAACACATGAGGATTTAGCTGCAAAGCAGATGGGAAGGTCCCATGGACTTTTGGGTACAGCTGCAAAGCACATGATAAGGTATGCTCTTTAATGTTACTTCCACTGATGATGTTATATTCATTTATGTGGCAAGCCATATGACAGCGCCAAATTGGGATATAGAACTTTCTTTCTTGTGTGTGATTGCTAAGGAGACCAGGGGCTACAGAATCATCTAAAGCAGTTGCCAGGTTGTGTTTCCACAGAGATTGCTTCCCTGGATGATGGCTGTGGAGGCTGGAATGGAAGAAGGATAAATGATCTGATGAGGAATGGAGAAAGGAATGTTGGGTTTACGTTCCTGTAGTTGTCAGTTGCAATGACTGATGATGAGGAAAAGAGGCCATTTCTCCATGGTGATCACTCCCTTCCATGATAATAGTGGGACACAGGCCAAAAGCAGGGTTGATGGTCTAAAGATCACTGCTATTACCAGAGTTTATTTCAGTTAATTCATTGATTCTTCCATTTGTGTCTTTACAATGTCTTATTGATAGCTTTTTCTTATTTTGTAGATATATTCCTGTATACTTCAACCCCATCCAATAAATGAACAAAAAAAATGAAGCCAAATCCATCAGTGCAGCATGTTAATTTGGGGACATATACAGTATTCCTCATCCACATTATGCCAACTATCTAATGAAAAAATCAAGGGGCATTTTGCTCTCTCTTCACTAGGCAAAGGTTGGTTAGGATAATTTAAAAAAAAACATTCAATTTAATTGTATTGTTCTTTTTGTTTAAAATATTTTATTCAAGGAGTAAACTGGTTTACATGTCTGTTTATAGAGGCAACTATGTCACAGTTTGTATGTGTGGTTTGTCATTCATTCTCTAAAAGGACCATGACATCAGAGAGAGGATGACATGACTTGCAGTTAACTTTGATTTGAATGAGGGAGTGCTGTGCAGAGCCGCCAGTCTCACTTTCTCCTCCATAGCCATCTGGGTCGAGTGACCAGATATTCATCAGGATGACTGGAGATGGCACAGCATGCAGTGAGAGACCTTGGCCCTTTGGGGCTAAGGTCTTTTTAAGTTATCACTTTGAGGGAGGCAATGCCCATTCAGTGAATAAGCATCTTTAAAAATGGCCAAGGTATAGGGCCAAGGTCTCCCATGAGTGTGCTAGGACTGTCATCAAGAAGAATTAAGTTCAAATCCAGATTCAGGCACTTAGGCATGTGACCTTTGGCAAATTGCTTTACCTCTTTCTGGCTCATCAGTAAAATAGGGATAATAATGGTACCTCCTTCCTAGAGTTGCTGTGAGAATAAAATGAGATAGAATTTTCAAACCACTTCTCCAACTTTAAAATGCTGTACAAATGCTGGTTATTATTTTACTTCATGTGAGTTTCAACAACTGTATCTATGTTTCTCTGAATTTCTCACATATTTTTCCTAGAAAGCAACATTCATATATATTGCTACCTAAAGCATATTATTGAGGATATTTTGGAATATGTGAGATATTTGGCATATATTAAATATATAACTTAAGGGCATATGCCCAGAAATCATATAGAACTGCTAGGTGGCAAAGTAGATAGAGCACTGGGCTTAAGAGTCAGAAAGACCTGAGTTCAGGTGTTATTTTCTTCAATACTTTTTTGGATCTCCTTTAGCAAGCTGTTGACTCATTTTTCATGATTTTTCTTGCATCACTCGAATTTCTCTTTCCAATTTTTCTTTGACCTCTCTTACTTGATTTTCAAAATCCTTTTTGACCTCTTCCATGGCCTGTGACCAATTCATATTTTTTGTTGGAGGCTTTGGATGCAGCATTGACTTTGTTGTCTTCTTCTGGTTGTATGTTTTCATCTTCTTTGTCACCAAAGTAAAATTCTATAGTCTAAGTTTTTTTAATGCTCTCTGCTTATTTTCCCAGCCAAATAGTTGACTTTATAACTCTTTATCAAGGTAGGACTCTGTTTCTAGTGGGGAAGGGGTGTTGTACTAACCCAAACTTCAGGGGTTCTGTGCAACTGTTTTCAGGTGCCTGTAAATGTTTAGTTCTTCCAAGGTGGTATGATCAAAGGAGGGGCATTTACACCTTTCTTGGCCTGTACTCTGATTTGTGAGTGACCACAAGCACTCTTTTCTGCCTTGGAAATGTGAGGAGGATTCCATCTCCACTGCACCATGAGCTCCAGCATGCCAATACTTTTCTTCACCCTAGAACCACCGCCCAGGACTGTGACCCAGATCCAATCACAGACAAAGCAAGAGAATCCTGTGTCATCACCAGCAAAGAGATCCCTACAATTTCTCTCTGATCAGTGGCTGGATCCCCGTACTGTTTCTGGGCTGGGAACTAGAAAGCAGTCAGATGCTGCTGCTACCACCCCTGCCATCCTGAGACTGAGGCCAGATCACACCTTTCTTTTACCCAAGTCCAACAGTTTTCCCACTGACCTTCTATGCTGTCTTTGTCATTTGTGGGCCAAAAAGTTTGGAAACTGCTACAGCTGCCAATGATTCAGTTGCCTGAGGCCTGCTTAGGCTATATGCTGGTTCCAGGCTGTCCTGGATTGGAGACTTGTTTCACCCTGTCATTTTGTGGGTTTTGTAGCCCTACAATTTGTTTAGAGTTATTTTTACAGGTATTTGGAGGGTTTTGGGGGGAGAGGTCAAGCAAGTCCCTGCTTTTACTCTGTCATCTTCAAGACCTAAGTTCAAATACAACCTTAGATACTTACTGGCTGTATTACCTTGAGCAAGTCACTTAACTCTGCCTTGGTTTCCTCATCTATAAAATGAGCTAAATAGGAAATAGCAGGGCACTCCAGGATTTTTGCCAATGAAACACCATATGGGGGCACAAAGAATTGGACGTTACTAAAACACGTGGACAGCAATGCATATCTGAAGAATTTAGTCACTTTTCCCTCATAGTTAAAAATAATTTCCTTAGTAGTTGGGATAATTCACAAATTTACCAACAGTATGTTCTACTGTTTTCCCATAGCTTCTCCAAATCTTACTGTTTTTGCCTTTTCTCATATTAGCAAATTTGCTTCATGTGAATTGAAAACTAGGGGTTAGTTTGCATTTATCTTATAATGACTGATTTGGAGGAAACTTTTAAGTGATTGTTAATAATTCGGAACTCTTCAAAACACTTTGCTTATATGTGTTTACCTTTCATCTCTTGGGGAAATATTACTGATTTAAAAAATTCCTATTTCCTAAATTATGATATGTATTGATAAAAGACAGTTCACTTAATAAGTCTATTAGGACATGTCTGTGAAAGGCACTGAAATCAGCAATACAACACTGTACTAGGTTAGTGATTTGGGGCCCCAATTAAGTAGTTGAAGGAGATCAGGATACATTGTCACAGTACTTCAGTAATCCTAAACTGCTGACTGTCTCCAAAGCCCATCTCTTTAAATGCCAATGTTCTCCCAATAATTTTGTATACCTGAAAAATCACAAAATGGCCTACTCTCAGGAGAAAAAAACAAAAATGACCCTCCAAAGTACAAAAAATAGTAGATATTAAATTGGTGTAGTTTTACCAACAATAATTTAATAACAAATGTAAAGTAGAAAAACTCATTGAGGAAAAGACTAGAAAAGAAAGATAATGTGTCATTAAGAAGAACTGATGAATACTTTGATTGCTAAATTGATACCCATATAGTATTAAAGTAGCCAGAGGAAGATTTTGTTGAGTAGAACCCCTGTGGAAGATTTACAAAAAGCCATGGATAACTATCGTAAATAAATGAGTAAGGGGTTTAGTAGCTATTGCAAGAAAGAGACTCGATACAACACTGTAAGACAAAATTTTTGACTAATCAGATCTAACTCAAGTTACCTCTAATCATCTTACTTTAAGAGCCATGTGGGTAGAATGATATCTGGACTTAGAATCAGAAAAATGTTTGAAAAATGACTCAAAAAGAAGACTAGTTATTTATTTGACCAAATAATTTGACCTCTGTCTCCTAGAGTTCCCTTTTTTAAATAAAAGCAAAAATCATACAAGTAGAAAGTATGCTGGATCTGGGATCAGAAAAACCAGATTTGAATCCCAGGTGTCCCACTTACAACGTATGTGACCTTCCTTGACAAGCTATTTAACTTCTATAGGACTCAGTTTCTCACTTGTAAAATGAAAGGGTTGGGCCAGATGGCCTCGTATACTCCTAAAACTATTATCCTATAGACTTCATCTGTTCCTTTTCAAATATAAAATGGAGATGATAGTGGCACCTACTTCACATGGGTTGTAATGAGGATCAAATGAGATATTTGTAAGAAGCACTTTATACAGTGCCTGGAAGATAGTGGGCACTATATAAATTTTTATCTCTCTTTCCCTTTATTATGGAAGCCACCGGCATCCTTTTAGTCATCCAAGTTCCCAGTATTAATCAATGGTGACTCTCCTACCCTATATTCCACTCAGCCAACTCATCAAACTTTTTTTCATAATATATTATTACTCTTCCATTTATTTTTCTCCTTTCATATAGTCTTCTCCCTAGTTAAACCTTTCATCACCTCCCGTCTGTCTTAGTATTATAGAGTCCCAAATGGTCTTTCTACATCCCTTTCCTCTCCAATTTGCCATATCCAGAGTGGCTAAATTGATTTTTCTAAAGTGTCAATCTCACTCCTTTTTCTGATCCCCTACTCCAGAATCTCTTAAAGGTGTTTCTTTATTCCTTCCACAAGAAGGATGGAAACCTACCATATACAAGGGACTGTGCTAAGTGCTTTAAAATATTATCTCATTTGCTCTTCATAATAATATGCCAAGTAGGTGCTATTATTATCCCCATCTTAGAGCTGAAGAAACTAAAGTAAAATTAACTGAAGTGGCTTATGCGGGATGACATAGCTGGTAAGTGTCTAAGACTGGATTTGAACACATCTTCCCAACTCCAGCTGCCTCTAGAGTAAGACAGAAATTCATCTGACTTTTCAAGTCATTTACAAACTTACTGCAGCAGCCTATCTTTCCAGGTTTATGGCACATTTGTTCCTTTCACGAAGTCTCTGTTCCACTCAAATAGTTCTATTTTTATTACCTACACATGCTAATCCATCTCATATCATTTTTGCACAGTTCATTTCTCTTACTTAGAATGTCCATCATCTTCAATTCTTAGAATCCCTAGATTCCTCCAAAACTTGTTCAGTTCAAGTGTCTGCTATTGAAGCCTCTCTTAATCCTTCCTAATACTAGAGCCATCACTTCAGAAATTACTTTGTGTCTAATTTGTATGTAATTTTCGGGGTACATACTGATTCCTTAAAATATAAAATAAGCTTTCCAAGAACATGAAGTGTTTCATCCTTGTCTTGCTATCCTCAGGGGCCTATGGTAGTACAATAATGCTACCAGTAGTGCTTTCCTGTATCCTGGTACCTCATGCGTAATAGATGACTAATTAATACTGGTTGAATGGATGAATCAACAAGGCAGTTGTTCTGGGATTCCAACTCCTCACTCTAGGGCAGGGATTCTTAAACATTTTTTGATGTGTCAAATACCTCCACTAATTGTACACCTGCACTGCTCACTACAAAAGGTTGTTGTGAGAAGCTCATATTGCTTTAATGCTTTGAATCAATTGGTCAATAAAAGTCAGCAATCATTTATTAAGCACCTATTTTGTACTAGGCATTGCGGTGATACTAAATAAAACTGAAATTCTACCTTCTCAAATAGTTTACATTCTTTTGGGGAGACAAAATGTACATGGACAGATCCCATGATATTACAAAATAAAGACAATGTAATAATAATAATATTTTGGTGAAGGCATTGGCAAATGTGGTAATTATGACAATAGTCTCAAAGGCTTTCTCACCACTGACATAATGATGGAGAGCCCAGAAAAAAAAAACATTCATTTGTCAATGACACATTTAGTGTAATCCTTAAAACTAAGTAAATGCATTATCATCCTTCCTCATTTTGCCCTTGAAATTTATGCCTTTCAATTCTTCTAATAGTCTATTTCATATTATATTCATTTGTATCCTTTTCTTATTCCATTTGCTAGAATGTAGGTTCCAAGTAAGTTCTTATTCCTCTTCATATCTATTTCAGCAATAAGCATAAACTTTGCACAAAATAAATGTTTCACAGCTATTTATTCAATTAATTTAAATCACATTCTAATAGAGCTTTCTAGCTCAAGGATCTGAACATTGCTAAAATATTCCTTACTGGAGGATATCATACAGCATTATTCAGTATTTTAAAAGACTAGGGAGTAAGATTTGTGGACATTCCCTCCGCCCATGTGTAGTTAATCCTTCCACATCATAGGGGATCAGGGGTATGGCACACTGTAGATCTGGAAAATCCATGCAAAAATATTTGGCCCTCCCTTTGTACCAGAGAAGTCTAAATTATTGCAGTGTTAAAAGAGAAAATATGTTGATATTATACAATACTGTACTTATACTATATTATTTATGCATGTATTATACTATATACTATACATATACTATGCAATACTATTCATATATTTTATTCATTTCAGAGTTTGTAAACTTTTTCTGTGTCATCTGCTGGCCTTTGCATGTCCTCTGTACCTTCCACAAAATTCTCTCCCCCATAATTCTCATTTAATTTCTTATGGCAGTTCACAATGCATAGAAACTATGATGGGGAAAGTGGTGATGTGGAAGGGATAATTGTAGACTGAATGGACTGCCATTCTTAAAATCAATATTTCATAATAATTGGACAACTCTTTGGTGATAGGTGTCTCTGAACTTGGATTAAGTGGTCCTCAGATGGCAAATCCTGCTGTGGCTGTACTTGAAACCTTTCTAGCCTGTTAGATCCTGCTGGTGCTTGTGCTGTGATATCATGATTTTAGAAAACTCAGAATCCAGGATCTCCCCTATGCCAAGATGAAACATCAGAGTAGGAATATACTTGAAGAAGACCAATGCTTTGATGGGTCCACAATCTCACTGATTCAGATACTCCTTCCAGTTGAGCATGATTCTTATCCATGTCCTACTATCTTATTGTTTTTCTTTTTCAAAGAGGACTAATGATATGAGGGTGATGTCTTGAGTTGTGTGTCATTTCAAGTCTTACATAAAAGATCTTTCAAAGTTTAGTTAGATAAATAGTTCCAATAGATAAATGTCAAGGGATATGAACAAACAGTTCCCAAAAGAATTACAAATTATTAACAACTATACAAAATAATGTTCCAAATCACTAATAAAGAAATGCAAACTGAAATTATACCGTAATACCCTGAAAATTGGCAAAGATGACAAAAGATGGGAAAAGATGATATTTGAGGGGTCTTAAGAAGATAGGTATACTAGTGCATTTTTGGTGGAGCTGTGAATCAGTACAACTATTCTGGAAAGCGAATTAGAATTATATAAAGTGAATAAAATGTCCAGGGACTTTAGACTTTGATGCAAAGATTCCATTATTAGCTTTTTGCCCCAAGAAAATCCATATATATATATATGTGTGTGTGTGTGTGTGTGTATGCATTTATGTATATGTGTGCATGTATATATGTATAGGTATAGGTGTGCATGTGTATATGTGTATGTATATATGTGTATGTATGTATATATCTGTGTGTATATCTGTGTATATATGTATATATATGTGTGTGTGTATACGTGTGTGTGTATGTATATCAGAAACTTTTTTGTGATATCCAAGAACTGGAAAAAAGATACATTCCCATCAATTGAGGAATGGCTAAGTAAATTATTTCTAATGTAATTAATATGGAGAAGTATGGAAACATGCATACATACACATATATACACATACACGCATATATATGTGTATATGTATATTCATGTATATATATGTATATTCATGTGTGTATATACACACACACTCACATATACATACACACACACACACACACACACATACACATATACATAAACCAATCTGGATGAAATAAACAGAGTCAAGAAAACAATGTATTTAATGGCCACAGAACTCAAATAGAAACATCAAAAACAAAAATCGAAAGGAATGTTTTAGCATCATGAAGTAAAAGTATGACTAGAGAAAAGAAATACGAAAAATAAAATTATCCCATTTCTTTGCAAAAGTGGTATATTTACCACATGCCACATGTACATATTTTGAGACTTTTTCAATGTATAGGTTAGTTACTCTGGTTTTCTCTCTTCTTGTAGTTTTCTTTTAAAAATTCCCTTTGTTATATGGAATTCTTCTCTGGGAGGTAAAGGGTGAGAGATGATGGTGAGGAAAATTATAGTGATGTAAAAAAATGATAATAATAAACATTTTAGAATTGTTAATAAAATATATATGCATATATGTATATGATGAATACAAAACTTTGCCTTTTCATTCATTTTTCCTCATTCTCACTACATGCTTTTCCCAACTTTTAAAATCCAACATGTCCTTGCAAATATTAATACTATTTCATAGTGTAATTTTTCATTTGTAATGTATCAGCCAATTTCTATACCACATACCACTATCTACTACCCTTTGGATCACCTACAGTTGTGATTCTAATGAGATCATGCTTCCATATTCTCCCAGTCATATAACATCAATGGGGAAGAATTGATAATAATAATAGCAACAACATGCATAAATATAGTTGTATAGTGATTTAGATTTTATGTACATTTTCACTATCATTACACCATTTGATCATCACAACAACCTTATGAGGTAGGCAAGGATAAGATTTATTGACCCCATTATACAAATGAGAGAATTAAGGATGAAATATATTAGGCAATTTCCCCAAGGTCATAAAAGTACAATGGTATGTGGATTACTTAGGACAAGCAATAATTTTGATAGGGTTTTCATTTTGTGAGGGCAATGGTCATGCATGTATGCTTCTACTAACTCTAGGCTGACTAAAATGTCTTCCTTCATCAAGATAAAAGCTGATTGAGCTGATTTCAGGAGCTCAAATTCATTCTCTCAGGTGAAGACTGGTTTCTGTGCCACACAGTCAGGTTACATCACTCTCTTTTTGTGTTTTTTTAACTACATGGCTTTTGAGAATGAACATGACACCAAGAACACATGCAGGAATTGTAGCTCTTAGAGAACCCTTAAGGACTGACAGAGATATTAAAGTAGTTGTTGATATAGAGAAGTCAAGCAAGTATTTCAAGGATCACTCAAGTCTACAATGAAACAGGATTAGTCACAATGCCAAATGAGTTAAACAAGTAATTTCTGTAAAAGGTGGACACATCATTTCATAGTCTTTTGTTTTAAGATGATTCAATTGTTGTATGTCAATTCATTTACATTTTGATATACTTCACTGAATTAATGATTGTCTCTTTATTAAAATATGCAGTTTTTGTTATGCACACACACAAGGATATGTACATGTATATGTGTAGGTAATCTATACATATGTGCATATATGTTGAAATTTAAGTAAATTATTTTAAAATAAATAAATGAATCATATTAGTTGAATGGATATATACATATATACATTACATATGTAACATGCTTATATATGTTACACATATGTATATATTCAAAATCATATACATACCTTATGTGTATATGTGTAGTCTGTATATGTATGTGTATATTTCTCCATTTCTTTCCTGGTTTGATGATTTTCAATCCTTAGCAACAGTATTCTTTGCTCTTGTGGTCAAAGAATTCTTCAATCAGCATTGTCCTCTGTCTCTGTCTCTGTCCTTCTGTCTCTCTGTCTCTGTTTCTGTCTGACTCTTTCTATCTTTGTTTCTCTTGTAGAGCAGTACTTTTGGGGAGGGTAGCAGTACTGTCCCCACTTTATTTTCAAATATTATATCTATTATTGTAGTCCTGGTTTGCATTGTCTCTCTTGTCTCCTATTTTACATGGTTGATGCATTTTGAGCTTTTATCTGCTAAAGCTACCAGAACAATTTAGGTAAACTGCTATTCAGCCATGCTTCTTCTATGTTATATCTGGTAAATTGATTGTTAAACCCAAGAGTAAGATTTTACATTAATCTTTAATAAATTACATCTTAATCAATTCATTTCAATGTTCTAACTTGTCATGATCTTTTTGAGTTCTAACTTTGTGGTTTACTTTGTTTGCTATCTCTCATATTTAGGTAGAGATGATGATTAATGCATCAACAAAAATAATTAAGAAACCAAGCTAGTCACAACTTATCTATTGTGAACTTTGTGCCAGGCATTGCAAGTACTAAAGAATACAAAAGATGTATTAAATATGAATAAATATGAAAATATGAAAGAAAAATATAAAAAAATAAAAAAGAAAGATTGTTAATAGTCTCAAGAAGATCACAATCTAATTGATGAAGACAGCACAGAAAAGACTTTTGAAAAGGGGGAAAGTAGAGAATGTACTTGATATGGAGGCATTATGAAATCCAGTTAAAAAGACTACAACTGGGCAGAAAATAAAAATGTGGCTGACCTCTTTAAATAAAGTTCTTTGCTCTGCCCTCCAATCAGAGGGAATCTCTGATGAAATCTCACAGGATGGTATTTCCTAATAATGAGGTTTTTAGAGGCAAGATGGAGTCCAGTCCAAAGCAGTGAAGCCAGATGGAAAATATGTAAATGCTATATGTAAGACATGAATCTTGCCTACATGTATTTACACATTAACAACACGCTTTACATTTGGAGATGAGGAAATTGGGGCTCACTGAGGTTGAATGATTGCTGAAGATCATGAAGTTATTAGTAGAGTTACGATTCATGCCTATCTCTTTTCCCATAAAGTCCAGTGCTTCTAGGCTCCACCTGCAATTTAGTAAGAGCAAAAGATGACAAAGAATAGCTCAAATTACAGATAGATTGATAGCTAGATAGCTAGACAGATAGATAGATATGCATTTGTTTTAGTCATGTATCTGTTTTTGTGAGCTTATCTGTTTTTTGTTTTGTTTTGGTTTTTGCAAAGATTTTGGAGCAATTTGCCATTTCCTTCTCCAGTTCATTTTAGAGATGAAGAAACTGAGGCAAACAGGGTAGAAATGTCTGAGGTCAGATTTGAACTCAGGGAGATGTCTCTCTGACTTCCAACTCAATGCTCTATTTACTGTGACACCTAGCTTTCCCTAATAATTTTTATGTGTAATGATACAGACACAGGCACACAATCAAATATGTCCATACATGTCCATATACATCCATATAAATGCACACACATATATAGTAGTTATATGAGTGGATAAACATATTCAAGGTCAGAGGGAGAAAAAAAATTACAGAAGCAATGTTGGTGTTTGCACTGAATTTTGAAGGATGGTTAGGATTTCATATACCAGGATTATGATTGGCAGTGGATGGGGGATAGATGGTTTCAGACATATTGAAAAATGTGAGCCAAGGGTAGCACATAGAATTATAGGAGTTTAGATCAGGATCATCTAACACAACTCCTTCATTTTGCAGAAGTAAAAACTGAGGCCCAGGAGAGATTATGTGACATCAATATCACTCAAGGCTCCTGGTTCTTTCTATTATGCTATGCTGCATAGAAATGAATGAGTAAAGTTGTGTGATATAGAAGACTGGCTGGATTTCAAAATCATGTAAAAGACATTTGGAATGGAACATTTCCTTTTTCTTAAAATAAATCTGAATCTGTTTTGATGAATTTAGCTTCATTGTTTTATTTTTTCCCCGAACCTGAATTGAAGGAAGAAGAGTGGTCAATTTTGCCAGATGGGAATATAGCAATATTACACAAACCTCGTCCCTGGGGACTGCTCTGTAAAGACATCACAAGTGAGCCTCAATGACTCTTGCAAACGGTCCATCAAATTCACAGCCTCCTCATGACAGAACAAAAGGATTATATGCACATCAGGTGATGGGATTTGTTCTTTTGCCGCACCCCCTCTTCTTCTAGCAACAAAATCTAAAGAAAGATCTTGCTCAGAGGCTGACATTCTTTTGACTTACCCCTTCCCTGACCTTCCTTTCCAGAGGCAACTCAGATGAAATCATTTTGGAAACAATATTAGATACCATTAGTCTCTCATCCCCTTCTGCCACATTTCAAATATAGGGAACTTTAATCTTGGTTACCATTTTCAGCCTCATAAAAGGTTCTGAATCTCCCAAAGTGGACACAGGAGAATTTGGCAGAGTCATTGAATTAGTTTTGTACAAGAAGCAACTTGAGAAGTCTCCCAGGTCGCTACTCTTAACTTTGACCTTAAGACCACACTTCCTAAGCAAGGAAAGCGAGTAAGGATGAAGTATCCAGAGATCTTTAGGCTATACTTCAATGATATAGAGAAGTTTCTCTCCTTTGTCTTCCTCTTTCTCATCTCTACTGTCTCACTAAGTTTCCATAGCTCCTTCTGATAGTTTGTCTTCAAAGTAAACCAGTGAACTAGAAAAATGTAGACCATTGGAAATTGGTTCTTTATGCCAGTTGAAATAATGACTAAGCTAGACTCTGTCTGGTGGAGATTGAGTAGAGGTGAGATCAGGATATCTTGGACTGTAGAGACACAGAGGAACATTTTGGGGTCACTTTGAAAACAGGAAGGGTTCTATTTTTGTTTATGTCTTTAGGGACTGAAACATAGTGCTTTGCAGAAGTAGGATTTTTTAAATGATTGTTGAATGGATGAATGAGAGGTAGGGATTGGGAGGGTAGCAAGATAATCATTTTGAATGGTTGATTTGAGGTCCTTCTTTCCAGAAACATCTCAGGTGAATGAGATGCCAATGTGAACTGTGTCACTGGTTATATACTGTTGTATGCTGTTTATATATGGTGTTAGGGATTCTGATAGATCTCTCCAAGGATAGATCTTACAAGGATGTCTGTGAGTATGGGCAGCAATGGAGCATGTCCTTTGAAACCCATTAGAATTGGATTTAAAAAAAGCTCATGACTAGATTGATCTCCAAGTAATTATTTGGAGGTATAGGAACACAAAACATATACAACTATCTCTTAAGGCATGGAGGGTACCCTGATTTGTGTGAGTGAAAGGTATTCCCTCACTGTTCAAGTCATGGGTCTTAGAAATGTTGGAGTAAGAGGCAATGGCATATAGTGAAAAAGACAGTTGGATTTAACGTTGGGAGATGCCTGTATATAAATCTCACCTTTTTCATTGCTTTGAGACATTAACCCCTAGTTGGGGAACCTACAGCTTCATGACCATATGTGGCCCTCTAGGTCCTGAAGTGTGGCCCTTTGACTGAATCCAAACTTCACAGAAGAAAGCCCCTGAATAAAAGTATTTGTTCTGTAAAACTAAGACTCAGTGAAATGGCAGTACCCAAGGGCCACATATAGTCTCAAGGATGCAGGTTCCCCACCTCTGCCTTAACCAATTTTTACTTCTTTATTTGTAAAATAGAGATACTATAATTTACATATAAGATAATTTACATTTCACTTGAAGATTTATTAAGAACTTTACATATATCATGGAATCTGATCTTCTCTGTTACCTATAAGGAAGGTGCTCTTTTTGTCCCTATTTTCTTGGATGAGGAAGCTCAAGCTCAGATAAGTTATGTGATTTTCTGAGAGGTACAGATCTCTGATAACTAATTTAGAGGGTTGTTTTGAAAGTCAAATGACACAATGTTAAAGTGTTTTGCAAACCTTAAAGATCCATACAAATGTCAGCTATTCGTAGTAATGACTGGAGATCACAAAACATAAGTAATAACTTTGTTTATTATCTTTGGGGAACTAGGTCACTGTAGTCACATGAGGATGCCTTAAACTAAACAAGTACTGCTAATTTGCTTTCCCATTCCCCTGTTTTGGGGTAGCAAGGTGTAACTGGGCCTGGAATCAAGAAGACTTATCTACATTAACTCAAATCTGTTTTTAGACCCTTACTAGCTATGTGACCCTGGGAAAGTCACTTAATGCTATTTGTGGTACGACCTTATCTGTAAAATGAGCTGAAGAAGGAAATGGCTAAACCACTCCAGTATCTGTGCTAAAAAAATCCCAAATGGGAATACAAACTAACATCCTTATTTTGACTCTCTGAATCAGCACTAACTTGGTTCAGTATATTTCTGTACACATCTGGCTCCTCATCCTCCTAAGAAACCTGAAATATAGTGAATCAGGTGCATTAATTATACCGTCTAACTGCCAGGATGGCACTGAGGCAATGCAGAAGGAAATTCAATCACAGAATTCTCAAGATATGTCATGATAAATCCTCTAGTCTAGCTTGCTGTTGAACAAAAAATCCTTTTACAATGGTAAATAGTAAACTGATAGTAATAGTAATAATACTAAATAGTAAAAATAGTAGTCCTATATCTTTGCTTAAAGACCTTCAGCACAGGGGAGATCACTGACTCCCAAGGTAACCCATTCTCTATTTGAGGATAGCATTAATTGCCATAAATAGGTTGCTGCTATTGTTTTTTTTTTCTTATTTATTTATTTATTTATTTATTTATTTAGCTTTTTATATTCATTTTCACAAATTTTTGGGTTCCAAATTTTCTCCCCTTTTCTCCCCTCCCCCCCACCCCAATACCCCAAGCAATCTAATTTTCCCTATCTCCAATCTGTCCTCTCTTCTGTCATCCCTCCCTTCCCTTGTCTCTATCTTCTCTTTTCTCCTGTAGGGCCAGATAACTTTCTATTCCTCATTAACTGTATGTCTTCTTTCCTAGTTGCAACAACAATACTAAACAATTGTTCCTAAAACTTTGAGTTCCAAATTCTCCCCATCCCTCCCTCCCCACCCATTCCCTTTGGTACGGCAGGCAATTCATTATAGGCCATATCTGTGTAGCTTTACAAATGACCTTCCTGATAGTCGTGTTGTGTAAGACTAACTGAATTGCCATCCCTCCTAACCTGCCCCTCATTGTTTCTCTTCTGTCCTTTGATCCTGTCCCTCCCCAAGTGTTGACTTTCAATTACTCCCTCCTCCCTTTGCCCTCCCTTCCATCATCCCCCCCCAATATCTCCTTCTCCCCCGCTTTCTTATACTGTAAGATAGGTTTTCATACCAAAATGAGTGTGCATTTCACTCCTTCGTTTAGTCAAATGTGATGAGGGTAAACTTTTGTTTGTTTGTTTGTTTTTTTTTCCCTCAGCTCTCCTCTTTTTCCCTCCACTAAAAACATCTCCTACTTGCCTCTTAAATGACATATAGTTACCCCCTTCCATTTCCCCCTCTTTCCTCTCACTACATTTCTCTCTCACCATTTACCTTAATTTCTTTTAAGGTATGGTCCCATCCTATTCAGTTCAATCTGTGCTCTCTGTCTCTGCATGTGAATGCATGTGTGTATGTGTGTGCATGCGTGTACATGTGTATGTGTGGTCCCACCAACCACCCAGATACTGAAAAGTTTTAAGAGTTAGAAATATTGTCCTTCCCTGTATGAATGCAAACAGTTCATTTCTGGTAAGTCCCTTAATACTTCTCCTTGCTGTTTACTTTTGCATGCTTCCTCTCATTCTTGTGTTTGAAAGTCAAATTTTCTTTTCAGCTCTGGTCTTTTCATTAAGAATGATTGAAAGTCCTCTGTTTCATTGAAAGACCATATTTTCCCTTGAAGTATTATACTCAGTTTAGCTGGGTAGGTGATTCTTGATTTCAGTCCTAGTTCCTTTGCCTTCTGGAATATCCTATTCCACGCCCTTCGATCCCTTAATGTAGAAGCTGCTAGATCTTGGGTTATCCTGATTGTATTTCCACAGTACTGGAATTGTTTCTTTCTAGCTGCTTGCAAGATTTTTTCCTTGAGCTGGGAGTTCTGGAATTTGGCCACAATGTTCCTAGGAGTTTCTCTTTTTGGATCTCTTTCAGGTGGTGATTGATGGATTCTTTCAATACTTATTTTGCCCTCTGGTCCTAGAATGTCAGGGCAGTTTTCCTTGATAATTTCATGCAAGACGATGTCTAGGCTCTTTTTTTGATCATGGCTTTCAGGTAGTCCCATAATTTTTAAGTTGTCTCTCCTTGATCTATTTTCCAGGTCAGTTGTTTTTCCCATGAGATATTTCACATTCTCTTCCATTTTATCGTTCTTTTGGTTTTGTTTGGTGATTTCTTGGTTTCTCATAAAGTCATTAGACTCCATCTGTTCCATTCTAATTTTGAGAGAACTATTAAATTCAGTGAGCTTTTGAGCCTCTTTTTCCATTTGGCTCATTCTGCTCTTGAATGCATTCTTCTCCTCATTGGCTTTTTGAACCTCTTTTGCCAATTGAGTGAGCCTATTTTTCAAGGTGTTAATTTCCTCAGCATTTTTTTGGGTCTCCTTTACCAAGATATTGACCTTTTTTTCATACTCTTCTTGCATCTTTGTCATTTCTCTTCCCAGTCTTTCCTCCACCTGTCCAACTTGCTTTTCAAAATCCCTCTTAAGCTCTTCCAAGGCCTGAGCCCACCCAACACCCCCCTGGGGTGTCTGGGGTACTGAGGCCCCGCCCTCCACATCTTTCCCTGATGCGAAAAATACGTTCTCGTCCTCCCCATCAGATCCGAAGGTCGGGATCATTTGCATTTGTTGGAAAAAACTCTCTAAAGTCTTATTTTTCTTCCCCTTTCTAGGCATTTTCCCAGCCAGTTACTTGACTTCTGAGATTCCTTTCCACCCCCGCCTGGATCCGCCCAGCTAGTGCTTGGCCTCTGAGATTCAAATGCGCTTTCCCGCGACAAGCTTTGGTTCTGGCGCAGGGGTGGGGGCAGGGCCGCCTCCTAAGCTTGGGCCCTCAGGGGCTTTCTGCAGAGACTTTCAGGAACGGAGCAGGTGGGGGCAGGGTGGGGGGCCCCGCCTGCTGTGCTCAGCTCCCTTGGGGGTTTTATTCAGAGGCGTTCAGCAGTAGAGCAGGGTGGGGGCAGGGCCGTCTCCCCTGCTCGGCTCCCTCAGGTTGGAAAGACCTTCAGTATTGAAGATCCTACCTGCTGCTGGGGGATTCCTGAGTCCCGGGCCGTTGCTGCCTCAGCCGCCCGGCCACGCCTCTGCCGCCGCCGCTTCCTCCCGAGGGGGCCCGAGTCACGGAGACTCTCCGCTCCCCTCCCCTATCGCAGCCTTCTTTCTTACTGACCTGTAGCTTCTGTGGGTGGAGGGACTTTCCCGGCTGCCGGAGCTTCCCCTGGAGCTTTCCTCTCTGAAGTCTGCTCGGGTCAGCTTCTCTGGGGCCGCGGCCAGGGGTGGGGGTGGGGTCCGCTTTCCGGAGTGCGATGGACCCTGGGGACAGCTCTCCAGGGTTCAGTGGAACGGAAATCTCTTCCCTATGTTTATGCACCCCCTGCAGAGATTCAGAATTTATGGGGAGCTCCTTTTACCTCAATTCCATGGGTTGTGGGCTCGGAGCTCGTAAATGTGCGTCCTTCTACTCCGCCATCTTGGCTCCGCCCCTCGGTTGCTGCTATTGTTAACTAAGTTGTGTGTGTGTGTGTCTGTGTATGCATGTGCATGTGTACTTTCTTGTTTCTCTTTTATTATATTGAGCCTATATCTTTTGTAGCTTCTAGACATTGCTTTTAAGTCTGCCAACCAGGGACAAGTGGAAAAAAACAAACGAATAACTTTACCTCTCTTCTGCATGTTAGCCTTTCAAATCCTAGAAAACTATGAGCATGACCTCTCCCAAGCTTTTTCTTATAACCTCAATTTTTTATTTCATTGTTTCTTCAGACTGTACACATGCCTTCTTTATTTGAGTATGTGCCAACTTACCGATGTGGTTTGCAGTAGTGAACAATGCTTGAATTATGATCTGTCCAGGGACAGAGGATGGCAGAACTTCTCCTGTTTCACTCTGGAGATTGTCTAGATCATCTAGAACAGGGCTTCTTAAACTACGAGTCCTGACAGTATATGAAGTTGCTAAGAATTTGTCAGCAGTAAAAGGTTTCTGAATGGGCAACAGCCAAAAGTTACTTAAAAATCAAACACCTAATGAATCCAAGGTGATTCTGGAAGCACTTCTCTGTGTGGTGCCCTGCAAATTCACTGCAGTGCACTTGACAGTATGCATGCTCTCAGGCCATACAACACCAAGGAAGGTAAAGATTGGAAAAAGTTTAAGAAGATCTGTATGTAAGGAGGATTTTACTTTCCTTCTTAGAGTTAGTTCTTCAGGATCCATGGCCATGGGAATGTCTAGTTTCCAGGTGTTAGATAGTAACTCCAAGAATAGGCCCAAGGATTCTAGACAGTAGTTCCTAGAATCATAGTGAAAGTTCTAATGAGGCTGTATTGTGAGATATGGGGTGACATAAGTAATACTTATTACACTTGCACAGAATGACGATATTGCTAAAGTTAGCCTGTGAGTTTAATGTTGGCAAGATGCCTTCTTTTTGTGTTACCCCATAAAGCAAGTGGGCACTGGTCAGTGCATGGGGAAACCACAAGTAATGCATAGAGTAACGCACTACCTGCCTCAGTTGGCCCCCATTGAGGCTTGAGGGGATTTAAGAGAGTGCACAAGTTGTGCTTGTCTCAATTGACCCCATCGAGACACAGGGGGTAGTTGTCCCCAATTCTCACCTGCTACTATGAGAAGGGTGATAAGGGAATTCTGTGGGAGTTAGCGCTTCCATTATCAGCAACCCTTCTGAGAAGACTAGACTGGAATAAGGTTGATTATTAACCCCTCTGAACTGTCTGCCTGTCTGACTTGATCAAGAGTGAATGTGCTAGAGACTAGAGTCCGAAAACTCCAGTGCCTCCTGCGTGTTATCTGTGAAAAAAGACCTGACCTACAGAAGGGCATCTTAACCTCTTTTTGTGTCCTGGCCCCATTTGACAGACTGGGGAAGCTAGGATAATCGCTTCTCAGAGTAACGTTTTTAAAGTTACATAATATAGGATTACAAAAGATACAATACAAAATACAAAAATAACTTTTTTTAAATCACAATTTTTGGACCACAGGATAAGAGTTCCTTTCAAGGGCCTCCAAAAAGATATATAAATATCACACCATTCTCACATCCCTCAATCCACTACATAACCTCTGGAAAGGACATCTCCTGTATGATAATAGTCAATAATTAATAATAGCAATAGCAGCAATCACAATGTTAACTAGTAGTGATATGGTACTTAAAGTTTGCAAAATACTCATTTGATCCTTAAGTTCTTTTATTCTCATTTTTCATATGATGAAACTGAGGCACAGAGAAATTAAATAACTTGTACAGGGTCCAACAACTAAGAAGTGACTTAGGCAGCTCCCACTCACCATGAAATGCATTTGTTCTAATGTTATAACAAACCTTAGAGTACTTATGTATCCTCCTACACCATCTGAATCCATGAAGAGAGTGGCACAGTGAAAAGGGCACTGAATTTTGAGGAAGAATATCCAAGTTTGATTCTCAGTTACCCCACATGCAGAACAAGTTGTCTTGAACAAATTATTTCACCTTTAGGAGCCTCATGCTCCTTATCTGCAGAAGAAACAATGAAACTTGTATTACTGCCCACTTGACCAGGGTGGTAGTAATAACAATGAGAGAACAGATTGAAAGTGCACCATATATGTGTGAAATTCTACTGTATCCCTTGATACTTCAATATCTATAGTTTCTTCATTGTAAGGATTCCCCTCCACCAGTCCACATTTCAGTCTGTCCCACACTTTAGTAGATAGCTTCCTACAGTTTTGTGGAAAGTAGGAGCAACTCATCACCTTATCTACTCATCACCAATATTCTCAAGATGAACCTTTCCATATTAGTCTGGACCTCCAATGAAAGATACAATTTGTCACTTAAGCACATATTTGAAGTCTTCCTGGGTGGTTGGACCTACTGGCATAAACTTTAAACATCCAAGGCCTTATATTTGTGAGGTGTCAGAGGCTTTAATGAACAACACAAGCAATCAATATAAGTTTTTATATTTACACCGCAGAATCTTTATGTTATTTTGATGTAGTGCATTGTAGCGTTATGAAAAAGTGGCTCAAATTCTATTTTTATTACTTGCAAAGGGTATAACCACAAGACAGTCCATTCCACTTTCTGAGACTCAGTTTCCTCATTTATAACATAATGGAAGGTGTAGCCTAGATGATTTCTAAGTTCTTTCCAGAGTTAAATATTTAATCCTATAAATTTACCACTGGAATAATTGAATTCCATAATCATTCTTCTATAGATAATTTCTACTTCATTTTCCTTTGCTGCTTTCTTTTTCCTTAATATCCTTTATATAAACATTTTTGGAAATTCTATTTTTAATCCTGTCTTTTCTTACTAATTTCTCCTCTTTTCTTCCTTTGCTCTTTTTTTCTCATCTCTTCTTTTCTCTTTTCCTCTTATTTGAACTCTATGGTCCCTCTCTTCTCTTTGCTAGAAAATCACTTTCACTGTGGAAACTTCAAACTTATCAACTAGACTGAAGATGGTAGCAGGTATTAGTTACTGGATTATTAAATCATATGTTGCAGGAAAAGAAAGGGACCTTAGAATCCATATAGTTTAGTTTTATTGTTATACAGATGAGGAAATGATCACTGTCACAATATATAATTCCATTCATGCATTGGTGTAAATCAATTCATTGCAACCTAAATATAATGCAAGATCAATTTGCTGCCATGTATTATACTCTCTGTGTATCACCAGAAAGCAATTTACATTATAGCATTGTGTAGTATATTATTTATAAATTGTGACTGCATATAATTCTATGCACATGTTTGTATTAATAAATTCATTACAACAAAATATATTGAAAGATTAATCTGTTTTGATATGTTTTGGTCTCTGAATATGCTTCCAAAACTATTTATATTACAGTGTAGATAGCATGATAATATAGAAAGAATATTTGACAAATAATTTGAGATTTATCACAGCACTGCCACTGACTAGCTTTGTGACACTGGATAAGTAACTCCTTTCTTAGAGCCTCATTTTCTTCATATATGTTCATAACTTGAATGAATTAGGTAATTTCAAAAATATCTTTCACCACTCCTTAGTTAGTATTCCCATTCATCATCTTTACTGCAGTTTATCTGATGAACCTGTCATAATAAGGACAAGAAATCTCAAAGTTCAGTGATTCAGTTTCTAGCTATAGAGATCTCCTCTAAAGAAGAAGGTAAACACAAATTCTGCTCAGCCACCCAGGGTAAACAAAAAGGATTACTGAAGGGAACATCAGTCAGGGTGGAAGTTATGTATTGCCCGCAGAATCATAGGCTGAAAGGAACAATTACAGAACTTGATGGAAAATAAGCTTGAAATCTAGATATGGACAAAAGATCAGGAGGATAAGTCTGAGTAAAAACATAGTTCGCGATCAGACAAGCAGAGCATAATAAAAATCAAAGGGAGAATATATGGAGCCTCAAAGGAAAAAACCAAAGAGCTTTGAACAAAATGACTGCATTAAAAGATTAAAGAAAATGAACAATTTTAGTTGACGAAATGCAGAATCCTGTGGGCCGTCCATAGACATGAAAGATTTTCAAGAGTGTCTAATACATCTAAAAAGGGAAATATATATTTTAAAAAAGTAAATTTGAGAAATTCAAATTTCAAAAAACACAAAATACATATTTGATTAGCAAATGAGGAAAAATTAGAGGAGAAAAAGGAATATATGATGGAGAATCTGTGCTAAGCATTAAAAAGTGAAAGAAAATAATGAGTTGGAACACAAAAATATTGAAGTATAGCAAAATTTCATAGAAGTAAAAAAGTGTTAAAAGAATAAGCAAATTTTTACCAGTGGGGAGGTTTCTATGAAGCTGGTAGAATAAGGCAGGAAATTACCTGATTCTCCCAAATTCCCCAACAAACAATTTAAAATAATGCTTCAAAATGAAGTTTAGCATGACAGAGATAACAAAAGACTGACGTAAAGCAGTTGTCTATCTTAAGACAACTTGTGAGGACCTTAGGAAAAGCATGACTTCTCAAGGTGGTGGTCTGGTCTGGTTGAAGCACAGATACCTCCAGCAGATAATACTGAACCAACTCACAGCAAGCTGTAGGGGCAGCTGCATCAGAGGCAGCCTTAGCTTCAGGAAAATTTTCCCCCATGGAAAGTATGCTATCCAGATGCTTGATCAGGGGAAGATTCCGGTGTCCTTCACAGCCCAAGTCTACCACACATATGGTCCCAGGCTGTGACTGCGGACAAGGAGAGGAAAGCATATGCAGGTGAGTGCATTCACAGAGGGGTGGGGCTTTGCTGACTGTAGTCACTTCCAGGAAAGCAGAATCCCTTTTTTATGGTTCCACGGAAGAGGAGTGAGCTGAAGCTTATATCCAAGGGAGGGATTTCAAGGAGTAAGAGCTTTGCTGCAAAAGAGTTTCTGGGGGCCCTACTCATGATTTAGGGACAGATAGGAGTACCTGAGGTCAGGGCCCCAGATAGAGCTCAGAAAACAATAGCAAGAAAAATTGAAGCTTGAGAGATTATCTCCCATACCTCAGAACTACAGCCCAATTCTAACACAAAGTTAATAAGAAGAAATAAGATGGGGAGAAAAAGACTAAGCAAAAGAGAGGGAAGAAAAAAAAGAAACAAAGATAGCTACTTCTGTGGAAGAGAAGATCTGGATTCATACTGAGCAAAGCAGTGAGATCACACTACTTACACTTCAAAGAAAAATGCAAAATGATCAGGAGACCCCCTTCCCAAAGTTCTTAGAAGAGCTTAAAAATGATTTTAAAAATCAAATAAGTGAGGTTGAGAAAAAATTGGAGAACAAATAAGAGTAATTCAGGAAAATCATGAAAATTATGAAAAGTAAGTTGGCTAATTGGAAAAAAGAGATGCAAACATTATAGAAGAAAATACATCCTTAAAAAGTAGAATTGGGCCAGAGGGAGCTAATGATATCATAGCACATGAAGAAATAATAAAACAAAATGAAAAAGAATAAAAAATAGAAGACAGTGAGCAACATCTGATTAGAAGAACAAGTGGTCTGGAAAAATGACAAAGGAGAGACAATATAGGAATTGATGGACTACCAGAAAGTTATGGCCAAAAAAAGAGTTTAGACACTACACTTATAATTTTTTTTAAGGAAAATTGTCCCAGAGTTATAAAACTAGAAAGTAAAATAGAAATTTTAAAAAATCCGCCGATCATCACCTAAAAGAGATTCTCAAGGTGAAAATTCAGAACAACATTATAACTAAGTTTCAAAGTTCCCAAATTATGGAGAAAATATTGCATGCAACTAGATAGAAACAATTTAAATACTATGGAGATACAGTCAGGATAACACAGGATTTAGAAGCATTTGCATTAAAAGAACAAAGGGCATGGAATATGATATTTCAAAGAAAAATTGATCTAAGTTTGAAACCAAGAGTAACTTACCAGCAAAGCTGAGTAAAATCCTGAAAAGGGAAAAAAGGATATTTTAGGTATTTGAAGGAAAAGACCAAATCTTAATGGAAAATTTGACCTACAAGGAGCAGGACAAATATAAGAAGTTAAGCATAAAAAACCAAGGGATTTAATAAGGTCAAATTTTTTACTTGTTATTTGGGAAAACACTATTTATAACTTTTAAGAATGTTATCATTAGTAGGGTAATTTGAAAGAGCATACATAGATGAAAGGCTTGGGGTTGAACTGAGTATGATGGAATTACCTTAAAAATAAAATTGGGTAAGAAGATGTAAAATGGAGAAACTAATACAAATAAGGTGTGAGGGAAACAACTGTCACAATGGAGCACAGGAGGGGAGAAGGACTGATAGTGCTATTCTCATCAGAACTGGGTTAAAGAGGGAATGAAATACATCTGGAAGGGCATAAAAGTGTTAACCTAAAGAGAAATAGGAGGGTGAGGGGATATGATAAGGGAGAAACTCTATTGCTTTTGTATTATGTTTTTATTTATTTTGTTATATATCCCCCAATTATATTTTATTTTTTATTTTAAATAGTGTTTTGTTTCTATTTAGGCAATGTTTGACATTCATTTTTAATAAATTTTTTATTTCACATTTTCCCCCTTTTTCTCTCTTTTCACTGTTCCCTAAGATGGTAAGCAATTTGATATAGGTTACATATATGCAATCATATAAAGCATATTACCATATTATATTGTGAAAGAAAAACAGGACAAAAGGAAAAAAAAATCATCAAAAAAGTGAAAATAGTGTGCTCCAATGGTTATTCAGACTCCATCTACTCTTTCTCTGGATATAGACAGCATTTTCCATCATGAGTCTTTTGGAATTGTCTTGGATCACTGCATTGCTGAGAAGAGCTAAGTGAATCCTAGTTGATCATCACACAATGTTGCTGTTATTATGTACAATGTTCTCCTAGCTCTGCTCATGTCATTTTGCATCAGTTCATGTCTTTCCAGGTTTTTTTCTGATATCAACCTGATTGTCATTTCTTAAAATGCAATGATATTCCATTATATTCATATACCACAACTTATTTAGCCATTCCCCAATTGATGGACAACGACCACCTTCCAGTGCTTAATTCTTGACCACTACAAAAAGAGCTGCTGTAAATATTTTTGTATATGTAAGTCTTTGACCTTTTTGTATGATTACTTTGGGAAACAGATCTAGTAGTGATATTACTGGGTCAAAGCTTGCATACAGTTTGTTTGCCCTTTGGGCATAGTAAGGTAGGGGCTTTTAGAATGGTATGCAGATCAAAAAATTGGAAGGTAAGGGAAAAAAGATAAAGGAGGAATTCTTAAAAAGGACATGTATTATGGAGGCAGTGGTCAGAAGTAAATTAGACTTCTGAACAGGGATAATGTAAAAAGAGAGGGAGATGGATAAAATAATGAGGGAAAATTGGATGGAAGAAAATGCCGAACTAGTAATAATAACTTTAAATGTGAAGAGGATGAACTCACCTATGAAAACAGATAACAGGCCATAAATGGTCCAACAAAAAAGAAAACAAAACAAAAGATCAGGACCAGATGGATTTACAAATGAATTCTACCAAAAGTTTAAAGATTAATGAATTCCACTATTAAATAAATTATATGGAATACTAGGCAAAGGAGTCCAACCAAATTCCTTTTATGAAACAAATATGGTGCCAATACTTAAAGCAGGAAGAGCAAAAAAAACCAAAAAACAAAAAGAGAGAGAATGTAAACTAATTTCACTAATGAATATGGATGTAAAAATCCTAAAGAAAGTGTAGATTAGGAGAATATAACAATGTTTTGTACAGATTCTATATTGGGACCAAGTAGAATTTATTCTAGGGATTCAGGGATGGTTCAATATAAAGAAAACTATTAACATAATTGATTATATGAATAAAAAAGTAATAAAATCATGATTATATCAATAGAGGCAGAAAAAAGCTTTGGACAAAATACAGCACATTCCTATTAAACACTTAAAGCATAGGAATAAATTGATTTTTCCTTAAGATGAAAAGAAACATCTACCTAAAATAATAGACAAGCATAACTTGTAATCAGCATAACCTAGAAGCCATCCCATTAAATCAGGGCGGAGACAGGGATGCCCATTACCAACAATATTATTCAATATTTATTGGAAATGTTAGCAATAGAAATGAGAAGGGAAAAAATAAAGAATTCAGAATGGGCAATGGGGTAATAAAGCTAATTTTTTTTTTGCAGATGATAAGATTTGGAAAATCCCAGGGTAAACTAAAAATCTAGTTGAAACAATGAATAATTTTAGCAAAGAAGCAGGACATAAATGATTAGCATTTCTATATATTACCAAAAAAAACCTTACAAGAAGAAATACTATAAGATTCTCAATTTGAAATAACCATAAGCAGCATAAAATACTTGGGAGTATACCAAGAACTACACAAATATAATTATAAAACACTATTCATACAAATTAAATTGAATTTAAATAATTGGAGAAATAATTATTTTTTTCATGGGTGGGCAAAGCGAACATGATAACAATGACAATTTTACCTAAATTGATCTACTAATTCAAGGTCATCTCAATTAAATTTCCAAAAATATTTCACTGGGCTAGAAAAAATAATAACCAAATTCATTTGAAAGAACAAAAGGTCAAGAATATAAAAGGAATTAATGAAAAGAAGATGTTAAGGGAAAGAAGTTTAGTAGTACCAGATTTTAAGCTATATTATTAGGCAGAAAATACTAAAATTATCTAGTACTCACTAAGAAATAGAAAGTTAAACCAGTGTAATAGAGTAGATATACAGAACAAAAAAGTAAATGATTATAGTAACCTTGCATTTGATATACATATATATATATATATGTATGGATACATATATATGTATATATATATGTGTGTGTGTGTGTGTGTGTGTGTATACATATAAAAGTTTAAGCTTGTGGAATAAGGATTCACTATTTGATAAATATTGTTGGGAAAACTAGAAAGCAATCTGGCAGAAACTGGATATAGACCAATATCTTAATTATCAAGATGAGATATCAAAATTATCAAAATGGATACATGAACTTGATATAGAGACACAAAAAGTAAATTAGAAGTAGATGGAATATATTGTGAATCAAACTTATGGATAGGAGAATTTATGAATAAATAAAAGAGCATTGTGAGATGTAAAATGGATAATTTATATTAAATCAAATTAAAAAAAAGTTTTGTACAAGTAAAACCAATGTTGCTAAGAATAAAAGGAAAGCAGTAAATTGGGGGAAAATAATTATCTTAGCTCAAATACATAGAGAACTTTGTTTGAATATGAGTTATTCCCCAATTGATGATATGAATAAGCAATTTTCAAAGAAGAAATCAAGGCTATACATAGTTACATAAAAACTCTCTAAATCATTATTCACTATAGAAATGTAAATTAAAACAACTCCCAGATATTGTTTCACACATATCAGATTGGCTAAAATGATAGAAGGAGAAAATAACTAATATTGGGGAGGCTGTGGAAAAAAAATGGAACACTAATACACTATTGGTGGAACTGCAAAGTGATACAACCATTTTGGACAGCAATCTGTAATCATGACCAAAGAGCTGTAAAAATGTATATATCCTTGGACCCAAGAGTTTCACTTTATATCTGTTCCCCAGGTGAACAAGGAAAAAACTGATATGTCCTAAAATATGTATAGCATTTCTCTTGGTGATGGCAAAAAATGGAAATTGAGGGGATGCCAATTAATTGGAGAATGGCTAAACAATTTGTGGTGTATGATTGTGATGAAATACTATGCCATAAGGAAAGATGAGTAGTTGGATTTTTAGAAAAAAAATGAAAAGACTTGCACAAAATAATGAAGAGTATAATTAGCAAAATCAAGAGAATGCTGTATATATTAAAAGTAATAGCGTTTGAAGAATAATTTGAATGACTAAATTATTGTGTATAAATGCTTATATCATCTACAGACAACCTATGAAGGAAAATACTATCCACCTCCAGAGAAAGAACTGATGACTAGTAGTATGAATAGTATGGTTTTTCAAACACACACACACACACACACACACACACACATGTCAAATGGTGACCTATAGTGAGGGGTGCAGAGGGAGGGAGGAAGACAGGGCAGAATCTAAAAGGTAACAAAAATATATATGAAATTAAATTTTTAAAAAATCTATAGAAAACAAAGTGACATAATTTGAGAGGATTCAAAGAAATATTTCAAGGATCATGGCTCCTTCAGGAGAATGTGGCAAATGAAAAATATTGAATATAATTCTGGTATAGATAAAAACTAAAACTTTTGATTATAGGCATCAAAAATTGACAGAGAATCTATACAATATTAAAAATGGTTGGGGTTGAGAAGGGCATCAGCATACTTCAGATTCTATAGCATATAGTGGTTACATTTCAAAAAAAAAAGTTGTAGTAACAAAGTAGAGGTTGTTTTTTTTTTTAATATCCAAGAAAAGACCTTTCAATATAAAGAAAGGGAAGTTGAATAGCAAACAATTATTCTATACTAACAAAAACTGAAAAGGAATAGTACATTCCAAAATCAGAGAATGAACTAGTATATTCCAGGAGAAAATGTTTCAATATTTTCCCAAAAGGCAGGAAAACTCAAGTTATAATTTCAAATAATGACCCTGAGACAAATTTTCAATAGCAAAGATGATGAATCAAAAAAAAAGAGGCATTTTAAGTCTTCTTGAAAAAGAAGTGAGATTTTTCAGTTACCAAATACTTCAAATAACAGAATCAAAAGTTCAAATAACTGAAATTATATTTAAAAAGTTGAGTAATGAAAAAATACATTTATAATATTTTTAAACAAATATTGGTCTATGCAGTAAAATAAAATAACATAAAGATCACCAAGAAAAAACAGGACATAAGTTGTTTAACATTAAATATGAAATAATAGAATCAAGGAATGGGAAGGTAGTTGAACTTAATTAATATTCCATAAATTAAAACCCCTGACTCCATGAAAGAGGATAACAAAGTACAAAATTGCACAAATTTGGAAAAAGGTCAGTAATCTACAAAGAGGGTTAGATGATGCCCCTCTACCAAATCCATAGACAAACATTTCAAGAATAAAAATTCTAGTACTATCTCAATGAGGGGATTGGGTTCAGGGATAAAAGAATGAAAGTAATAGGAAAGATAGACTGGACTATGGGAATAGTAATAAGATAAGTTCACCCAATAGAAAAGGAAAAGTTAATAACAAATAACATTCTTGTGGTAAAGTGGCTTATGTTCACAATAATTACAGTGACCACGTAATACATTTTATGTATAGTGTAGGGCTTGCACATTAGGAGAACATCTTTTCTGAGAGAAAAAAAAAAGAACTCCCTGTATGAACATCTCATTCCAAGGAAGAGAATATCTAAATCTCCAAAGGTGACAGGCACCCTGATAAGTATACTGGACATAGAATCAGAGATAGCATAACATATCCTTAGGGATGAGGATGAACTAGGATAAGGGGAAGGTAAGGATACTGATTGGGGATACAGAGTGATGCCTACCACACAATATTGCTTTCATCTGACATTTTTTTTCCCTTCATGAATTGGTATTTCTGAGTGGAGACAGTAGCTAAAAGGGATAATAAAGTGTGATCTATACAGATGATAGATATATTCTCTCCCCCTGCTCCTCAAGGTTTCAAAAAGTAGAGGAAGCAACAAGTATTAACTCTCCCCTGCTCCTCACTTTGGTGTCAAAGCAGGAAACTCGAATTTTGATTTAGGAGTCAGAAACATAACTCTGCCTGCTATGACTTGTGATGACCAGATCATTGTGTTTCCAATTGCCTTGTGCTTTATCGCTGGAATTTCTCCTTTAGGAGTGTCCAGAATGGATGAAATCATAGATCTAGGCAAAATATTAAATCTATTACTAGTTAATATCTTACTAATCAATTAATGATGATAAAATTAGTAACAATGATTAAATTGATATTTTTATTAATTTTATAGGTTTTACTGATTCAAAGATCTCTATAGATATTCTCTCATTTGATAAAGCTTTCCTTTGGAATGCCTATACTTTCCCTAAACCTTGAGATGCAGCAGGAGACACCAGTAAACAGAGTGCATATGGCCTCGGAAGGTCTTGTTTCAAATTCCTCTTGAACACAGTAGCTGTGAACTTGGGAAGTGAATGTCTCCTCTCTATACTTTATGTGTCCCTATAAAATATATAATACCCCAACAGTCTTGAAGGATTATAGAGGAGGAAAATGCTTTGTGAGATACAGAGTACTATGTAAATTTCAGCTGATGTCATCATTTCAGGCTTGGCCTGATTGATCATTTACCATCATCAACAGTGACCTTTATTTCAGCTTATCTTTTCTCCATTGTTTTTAAGTTCACTCAAGAACTCAACCCCATAGTGTAACAGGAACACTTTACACGTAACATGATCAGGCAAGATAATATATCAAGGCCTTCCCACTCTTGGACTAGTTCTATTAATTTTTCCATTTGTCATAATGTGGCTCATCGTATGCATGGCCGCATTCATGTAATCCCCAAAGGAGCCTCTGTATTTGCTTTCAGAGATGCCCAAGCTTACCCAGGGACACACCTGAAAGGACAGTGATAAATCTTGGAGATAATAGCAGCTGGCGAGCTATAGGGGTGAAGAATCTATTATCTGATATAAACTGCTCATCCATGTGAGATGAATGAACTCTTAGAGTGGCACCGTTTAGCACACCAGCAAAGATAATTTACTGAGCTCTACCTGGCACTTACAATCACAGAATTCTTTACTTATGGGTGAGCTGTTTATTCAAGAGAGCCTGTATGTTCTCAGGTTTGGATGACTAATTAATAATAGGCAATAATCATCTATAAAGTGATCTGGGAAAGGTTGGTAAACCATTCCAGAAAAATTGCACAAAAAACCCCCTAATTGGTATCATGAAATGTCAGATGCAACTGAAAACAGCAGACCAACAACATTTTGGGCAGCTACATAGTATAATACAGAGTATTGGGCCTGGAATCAGGAAGACTCCTTTTCTTGAGTTCAAATCTCACCTCAGACACTTACTAATTGTGTGACCCTGGGCAAGTAATTTAACATTTACCTTGGTTTGCTCAACTGTAAAATGATCTATTGGAAAACCCCTCTAATATATTTTCCAAAAAAAAACAGCAAATGGGACATGAAGTGTCCAACAAAACTGTAAAATAACTAAATAACAACAGCATATTTATGCCTTTGAACATGGAATACGGTAAAATTCTGGGAAGAGATATGTCACACTAATTTTAAGGTCTGAATTTTCTTTGAAAATGTGCTGGAAAATGGAAAGAGAACAGGACTCAATAGAAAGAGTGTTGGAATCACAGTTAAAAATGGGACAAGGCTTTCCCTAAATTATCATATTCATAAGTATGACTGTGTGTGAAAGGTGAGAGGTAATAGCTGTTCTGTCCTTTGCCCTCATTTATGGAGGACATTGAAAAAGTAGAGTGCATACAAAGGAAGGTAAGGAGAATGATATAGACCCATAGTCTGAAAACATTTGAAGCCTGGTTAAAGAAAATGAAGATGTTCAGCCTGAAAAAGAGAGATCATGATAATTTCATTTCTTTTTTTTTTCTTTTTCAAGTATTTGAAATTCTGTCACTTATAAGAAAGATGAGACCGTTTTCTGTTGGACACCAGAGAACAGAATTAAGAGCAGGGGGTAAGAACTTTTCTCAGGCAAGAATTAGAGCTAACCTCCAATGCAGCATGACATTTTAAAAGGAGTGGAAATTTCACATTTTAAGGATTTCTAATGGAAGTTCTAGAATTATTTGTTGGGTTGAAAAAGGAAAGTTTTCTGTTTTTGGAGGACTGGTCCCAACTGACTTTGAAATCCCTTCAAGCTCGGAGCTTCTGTAATTCTCAAAGAATTCTGTCATTTCTGTAAAGGGCATAATGAGAATTATTTATGGAATCTCAGTAAAGAGCGTACTTACTACTGGGCAATTTGAGCATATGACTGTTCCAGACAATTCCTGTGCAAAATTTTATAACTGATTGGTCTTTCTAACTTATGAAAAAGAAAGTTTGATTAATATAAACACTAAGGATAAGAGCACATGAGAGATTTACAAGGGGCCTTGGAGTACTTTGAATTGAACTCTTTCATTTTACACATGAGAGAACTACAACCTCGGAGAGGTTGTAGGCTTTATGCATGATCACATAGCTAGCTAGTGAGTACCAGAAGCAAGATTTGAACTGATGTCTTTTGATTCCAGTAGTAGCCTTGTACCAATCAGCAGAATATTATTAAGTTATTGGAACAGAACAGACAAATCCATAGGAACTGCAGATTTAGAATTGTGAATAGAATCATAAGAGCAGAGAGTCAGAAAAACTTCAACATCTGAAAATCATTTTTTTTTGTTTTTACAGCTTTTGTTTTCACTTAACACAACAAAATTAATTTTAGTTATCTTATATGTGTTTTATCTTTACAAAAAAGAAAAGTTTTATGTATTTTATTTTTTACAAAAAGGAGAAGTTATGAAAAACAAATGTTTTTCTTCTCATCCAAATCCATTCAATATTTCTTGGATGTTTGCTATCTACAGAAGAATGAGAAATATTCTGGGAAAATATGAAGGTCAACAGAACAGAGAATTTGCCTTCAAGGACCTTGTAATGTCACAGGGAAAGTAAAACACATATAAGAGAACTAAAATTAATTTTGTTATGTTAAGTGAAAACAAAAGCTATAAACAGCATAATAGTCAAAGTTCAAGAAAATAAGCCTGTTTTACATCTGAGCTAATTAGGGAAGTCATCCTGGAGAAGGTGGCATTTGAATTGGAAGAGAATGTAAAAATTCAAAAGGTAGAAAATCATGACATAGCATGACATAGCATTAACTGTCCTCTTGAATGTTAGAACTTATACATAAATGCACCAGCACAGGGAGAAAAGA
Organism: Bettongia penicillata ogilbyi; assembly: GCA_023548195.1. Lineage (NCBI taxonomy): Eukaryota > Metazoa > Chordata > Mammalia > Diprotodontia > Potoroidae > Bettongia > Bettongia penicillata. The sequence goes on from JAJHZJ010000426.1 coordinate 3,402,581, forward strand.
GTCAGATTTTTGAGGCACTGGCCACACTTTAGTAGTAAAGTAATGTGTGTGGCCCTGGGCACATGATGTCTGTGGTTCAGACCCAGATTTTCAAAAAAATTAATAGCATTTTATTTTTTTTTTCCAATCACATGTTGTAGCACCAATGCAATATTCACAGCACCTGAGGTGGCCATGAATATCCTGGCGCAATTCTAAATTATGAAATACAGCAGACTTTCTACATGGAAGACAGAAAAAAACATTTATTCATACTGCAAAAAGAAACATACATTACAGTTACAAAAATCTACATACAATAACAATGCAGAGGACAACACCATGCCCAAGTCTTCCTCTTGCGAGGCTTCCAACAAGCCAGCTCCCTTAAACAAAATCACAAACAAGCTCTTTCACTCACACTAGCCAGTTGCCTACTTTCCTGCATCCTTCCTATTTGTGACTGCTCTCATGATTAACTTCCTCTCCGCTCCATGCTAACTCCACCTCTTCCTGTTCCATCCTTCCTATTCCACCTATTCAGCAAGATCTTTCCACCACAGGCTCCATGTGACTCAGACTTCCATGTGATCCAATGGGAAAGATCTTCCTATTTTTACTACCATTATATAGGTAAAGAGAGCTTTCAACATATGTTTTATAAGATTATGTATTCAAATATTTCTCCCTCCCTCCCACTACCTAACTCCATAAGAAAGCAAGCAATTTGATGTAGATTATACATGTGCAAAAATGTGAAACATATTTCCACATTAGTCATGTTGTGAAAAAAGAGGACAAAAAGGAAAAGTCATGAAAAACAAAAAATAAATATGTGAAAACAGTATGTTTCTATCTGTATTCAGATTTCATAGTTCTTTCTCTGGATATGGATAGCATTTTTCAACAACAGTTTTTTGGAATTGTCTTGGATCATTGTATGGTTGGGAAGAGCAGACTATCAAAGTTGATGAATACACAATGTTGCTATTACTATATACACTATAATCCTGGTTCTACTCACTTCATTCAGCATCAGTACATGTAAGTCTTTTCAGGTTTTACTAAAATCTGACTGCTCATCATTTCTTGTAGATCAATGGTATTCCATTACATTCCACTTTTCATTTTATACGACAACTTGCTCAGACATTCCCCAGTTCATGGGCATTCCCTCAGTTTCCAATAGTTTGCCACCACAAAAACAGATGCTATAAATATTTTTGTATATGTGAGTCTTTTCCCATTTTTTATGATCTCTTTGAGATATAGACCTAGTAGTGGTATTGCTGGATTAAAGGGTATATACAAAGTTTTACAGCCCTTTAAGCATAGTTCCAAACTGCTCTCCAGAATGGATGGACCAGTTCATAATGCCACAAAGCATTTATGTCCCAATTTTCCCAAATCTTCTTTAACATTTATCATTTTCCTTTTCTGTCATATTAATTAATTTGACAGGTGTGAGGTGGTACCTCAGAGTTATCATAATGTATATTTCTTTAATCAATAGTGATTGAGAATTTTTTTACATACAACTATAAATAGCTTTAACTTCTTCATCTGAAAACTGCCTGTTCATATCCTTTGACCATTTATCAATTTGGGAATTGCTTGCATTCTTACAGTTGTGAATTACTTCTTTATATGTTTGAGAAATAAAGTCATCATCAGAAACACTTGCTTTAAAAAAATGCTTCCCATATTTCTCCTTTCCTTCTAATCTTTGTTGCATTGGTTGTATTTGTACAATAACATTTTAAATTTAATGTGAATATTTAGCTTGGGATGGATAAGTCTATAATCAGTCCAGCATTATGCAACACAAATTGCCTTCGCCACTCTCACATCTTGTCTGTCTCTTCTCCTTACAATTACATAGTTTATTTGATGACAATGTTTACTGTGAGGGTACATCCATGAAGTTTTATTGCATTTAGGTAAAGAGAAAAGAGTGTTGGTGATGAAAAGGCCATACAATGCACAAGTCTTCAGCAGTAAATGACCACTGATATTGCTGTTTCCAACTCTGTTCCTCCCTAAGACTCCCTGCCAAGTCTAGTAGTCTGAGCCTACTCCAGCATTAATCATCCAGAATGATTAGCTTGTCCTCTTTTGGCACATTGATGGTAAGGGTCTCTAGGTCTTCATAAAATTTTTCTTTGACCTCATCAGGGTTTGTCATGGTGGGAGCATTGGCACTAATGATGGTGACATAGCGTTTTTCTGCAAGTGCCAATCACATTGTCATGAGCCTGTCATTCACTCCTTTTGGCAGGCATACCAACTTGCTGACTAGTTTGGTTTTGATTGGAAAACCTACTCCAGCTTCATGGCACTGCACTTCAGTATGTTCACTCCAGACAAATGTGCACCCAGCCCCAACTTCGGTAACCTGGCCTTTATTTGCCCGCCTTGTTCCACTCAGGTTTTCTATTTGGATGTGAGGCCTGTTGAGTTCTCTTGCAGCAAGAGCAGTTTGTTCTTCTTTGTGTGGTCTATAAGTGTGCACACGTTCCATGTGCCAATGGTGAGTGGAATCAACTTTGCAGATGTTTTTGTACATTTTGTACGTTTTTTGTGTGTGTTTTGACACACAGAGGGGGATTCCCCACCTGCTGTGGTAATCAGGCCAGGCTTGTATAAGCAGATAATTTTGGGGGCATCTTTTCTAGCCCCCTTCCTCATACCATGAGCTGAGCAGTGCAATCCTTAAAAGACTGCTTAGACACCCAGGGGGCTGCTAAGTCCCACTGCTCCTTCCATTGAGAAAAGACCCTATGGCCTGGGCCACCTGTGTGGAGGGTTGTGACTGCAGCTCCCAGTGTATTCACACCTACTGCTTCATTGCTTGCCTGTCTCCACAGGACTGAGGCATAATAGTGAAATGTTGTGGGTGATGTGTTTTGATGTGTACGTAAGTTGGATTTAAGTGAGACAGACTTGCATGGTCTTCAGCCTCACTCTCACCTCCAGAGTCATCATAACCTCTTGCAGGACAGAGTCAGGATGACTGACAATGGCTCAGGATGCAGTGAATCACCTTGGTGTCTTCGATGTCTAAACAATCTCTAAGAGCTCCACATGGCCTGCTTCAGTTGCCTTCATTACTGTTGGAAGAAATTGTTCTTATCCACACATTCCACCAGGGGAAGTCCTCACATGCTTGAGGTAGACACCCCCCAATTCATCAATGGATTTGGGACCCCTTGGTTACCCTTAACCTAGTTTGGCTTGTCTGCTGAAATGGTTTACCAGAGTGTGGCTGCTGAACATGCTCCAGCTTCTTGGAGTCACATGTGAGAGTTGGGTGGAACAGATGGACACAAAAAGTGGAAAGCATCCCTTAAAAGGGCTTGGCAGCCATCATACCAAAAGTACTGGTCCCCCCTGAACACATCTTGCACCCCTAAATATTTGCATTCATCAAAAGTGCCTCCCATAAGGCAAAATGACTACTAGAAGAATTAATGTCAACAAATTAGAGTTCTTCTCTGAGCATGAACAGTTTGTTGCTAATTTAGAGGGGAAGTTGAGTCAACACACAAATGGCAACAGTGGAACAGAAAAAGAGTGGGCACCTGGTGTACAGTACTGTGTTTGCTCATCTGGGTCAGGATATTCACAAACACCAAGACTAGTTTGATGAAAACGATGAGGAAATTCAAAAGCTGATAAATGAAAAATGAGAACTCAACAGGATTTACCAGCAGGATTGTTCATCCACCTCTAAGAAGGCAGCATTTATTTCCATCAGAAGTACAGTACAAGCAAAACTTAGAGAGATGCTGAGTTCCTGGCTCAGTAAGAAGGCAGATGAAATTCAGTTTTATACTGACAGTAACAATTCAAAGAGCTTTTATAATTCCCTGAAAGCTATTTATGGACCAAAAACCTAAGGTGCATCACAACTACTAAGTGCTGATGGAGCCACATTAATTAGTGATGAGGACATGATCCTAGAGAGATGGGCTGAACACTTTTATAGTATTCTCAACATACCATCACCAATCAATGGTGAAGCCAATGACTGTTTACCTCAGATTGAAGTCAATCCCCCCTTAGGTGAAGTTCCAACTGAAGAAGAGGTTTTGAGACCCATTAGATTCTTTTCATGTGGCAAAGCACCTTGTGCTGATTCTATTCCAGCTGAGATTTACAAGGTAGGAGGACCATTGCTCACACAGAAGCTGACTGAAATTTTCTAGGTTATTTGGCAAGAGAAAGTTATCCCCCAGGAGTTCAACGATCCTTGCATTGTTCATCTTTATAAAGATAAAGGGAATAGATTGTCCTGTAACAACCATGGAGGTGGGGCTCTATCTCTCTTAGTCTTTGCTGGTAACATTCTTGCTAGAGTCCTCCTTAATAGGCTGATCCTTTACCTGGAAGATGGTCATATACCTGAGAGCCAGTGCGGTTTCAGAAAGGGCTGAGAAACAGTGATATGGTGTTTGCTGCCCAACAACTCCAGGAGAAATGCCAAGAGCAAAACAGAGGTCTATGCATAATGTTTGTAGATCTGACCAAGGCCTTTGACACTGTTAGTCGTGAGGGCTTTTGGAAAATTATGTCTAAATTTTGTTGCCCAGAGAAATTCATCAGTATTCATCAGTATCAGAAGTTCATCAATTTCATGATGGCATGTTTTCCCAGGTTCCGGATAGTGGAAAATGCTCTCCTGCCTTTCCAGTCACCAATGGAGTGAAATAGGGCTGTGTCCTTGCTTTTTAGCATGATGTTTTCAGCCATGTTATCAAATACTTTCAATGAGGATGAACACAGTATCAACATAAATTTCCATACTGATGGTAAGTTCTTCAATTTGAAAAGGCTACAAGGCAAAACCAAAGTGAAGGGAGTTTTGGTGCATGCTTTTCTGTTTGCAGATGATTGCACACTCATTGCACCCTCTGAAGCTGAGGTGCAGGAAAGTATGGATCAATTCTCTACTGCCTGTGCTAATTTTGGCCTAATAATTAATACCAAGAAAACACAGGCCATCACCCACCAACATACCATCCACACATGAAATGATCAGTAACAACAAACAGAAAAGTTTTGCATGCTGTGGATGAGTTCACTTACTTTGGTAGCGTACTTTCCAGGAATGTACACATTGACAAAGAGGTTGGCACATACATTGGCAAAGCTAACTCATGTTTGGGAGGCTCAGAAGAAAAATATGGCAGAGAAGAGGTATTAGACTGACGACCAGACTGAAGGTCTACAGAGCCATTGTGCTGACCTCGTCGTATGCCTGTGAAACATGGACAATCCACCAGCGCCATGTCAGGAAACTGAATCACTTCCATTTGAACTGCCTTAGAAAGATTCTGAGGACCACCTGGAAGGATACTTACCAGATACTGAAGTCCTTGATTGAGCTGAGCTGCCAAGCGTTCAAACTATGCTTCAGAGAGCACAACTCAGACGGGCTGGCCACATTATTCAAATGAAAAATATATGCTTGCCAAAAAGACTATTTTAGGAAGAACTCACATGGGTCAGCCAATCACATTGTGGTCAGAAGATGCGATAAAAGGACACTCTCAAGGTGCTTCTCAACAACTTTGAATGTGATTGTGCGACATGGGAGACACTGTCACAGGACCGCACAGCATGATGTGCCCACATCAGAAAGGACACTGTGCTCTGCAATCCAACCAGAATTGAGACAGCACAAAGTAAACATAGGATGCACAAATTGTAAGTATCCACCCCAAATGTTCCCATGGACTATCTGTGCACAATTTGTGGTAGAGCATTCCGTATTGGTCTCATCAACCACAGTCAGATACACCAAAACTTGAGTTTATCATGGTGATATCATTTTGGTCACCTTTGAGACCGAAAGACAGCAGCTAACCACCCAACCAACTAACCAAATTTAATGCAATCAAAAATTTCCATTTTTCATTTAATAAAGTTCTCAATCTTTCATCCATTCATAAATTCTTTGATCCTCTTTAGATCTGACCCTAAACTATTCCTTGTTCTCCTAATTATGGTATCCCTTTTATGTCAAAATTATGTACTGATTGTGACTTTGTATTGGTATGGGAGGTGAGATTGTGGCCTATGCCTACTTGCTGCCATACTCTTTTTCAGTTTTCCCAGTATTTTTCATAAAATATTAAGTTCTTATCCAAGAATCTGGAGTCTATGGGTTTATCAAACAGTGGACTACTACTGTCATTTACTACTGCGTCTTGTGTGTCTAATCTATTCCACTGATCCCCCACTCTGTTTCTTAGACAGTAGCAAATAATTTTGATGATTGCAACTTTATAATTTTAGTTTTAGATCTGATACAGCTAGGACACCTTCCTTGTAATTTTCTCATTATTTCCCTTGATATTGTGATGACTGAAAAGGATTGCGAAACATATTTTCTGGGTAATTTTCTTTTTCCTTTCCCTTCCTTCTTCCCTATATTGTAAAATATATTCTTTTACCCAACTGAGTATCTCTGTTATTCCCTCTTTGAGACAAATGCAATGATATATGTTCAAACAAAGCTCACTTCCCTTTTTTTCCTCTACTGTAATAGGTCTTTAATGCCTCTTTATATAACTTACTTCATCTCACTTTCCCCTTTCCTCTTCTCCTAGTATAATCCTTTTATTCACCCTTTTTTATCATCACTTTAACCATGATTGATCATTGCACAATGTTGTTATTACTGTGTATTCTGGTCTCCTGGTGCTGTTCACTTCAATCAGCATCAATTCATGTAACTCTTTTTAGATTTTTCAGGGACCCTCTGTTCATCAATTATAGAACAATAGCTTTCCATTACATTCATATACCACAGCTTGTTTAGGCATACCCATATACTCTGTCTATATGATTCAGTTCTTAAGAGTATCATCTTCCCATGAAAGAACGTAAACCGTTTAACCTTATCGAACACCATGTTTTTTTCTTCTTTCTTGTTTACCTTTTAGTGATTCATTTGAATCTTGTATTTGAAGCTCAGATTTTCTTTTTGGCTCTGGTCTTTTCATCAGGAAAATTTGAAAGTCTCCCATTTCATTGAATATCCATATTTCCCTGGAAGAATATGCTCAGTGGGTAGTTGATTCTTGGTTGTAATCCAAGCTCCTTTTTCTTCCAGAATACCCTTTTCTAAGTCATCTTATCCCTTATAATGTAGAAGTTGCTAAGTTCTATGTAGTTTTTGTTGTGGATCCTTGATATTTGAATTGTTTCTTTCTAACTGCTTGCAATATTTTTTTCCTTGAGCTGATAGTTCTAGAATTTGGCTACAATATTCTTTGAAGTTTTCAATTTGGAATCTCTTATCAGAGGTGATGAGTAGATTCTTGTAATTAGTTTTATTCTCTGATTCTAGGATAATTTCTTGATAATTTTTCTTGATAATTTCTTCAAAGGTGTTGCCCAGTATATTATTTTTAAACATGTCTTTCAGGTAGTACAATAATTTTTAAATTATCTCTCCTGGATCTATTTTCCAGGTCAATTATTTTTCCTATGAAATCTTTTACATTTTCTTCTGTTTTCATTCTTTTGATTTTGTTGGACTGATTCTTGATATCTCATAGAGTCATTAGCTTCCACTTGCTCAGTTCTAATTTTTGTAGCATTATTTTCTTCAGTTAGTTTTTATACCTCCATTTTTATTTGGTCAAGTCTACTTTAAAAAGAGTTGTTTTCTTCAGTTAATTTTATGTTTCTTTTCCAAGCTATTGACTCTTTTTCATAATTCTCTTGCATAACTCTCATTTCTTTCCCAATTTTTCTTCTACCTCTCTTACAAGACTTTTGAAATACTTTTTGAGTTTTTCCAAGAGGACTTTTTGGTCGTGAGACCAATTCATATTTCCCTTGAAGGTTTGTTTTATAGGAATATTGGCATTCTTGTCATCTTTTGAGTTTTTGTTTTGATCTTCACTGTCACCACAGTAACTTTCTCCTGTCAGGGCTCTGTTTCTGGTGTGTGTGTGTATGTGTGTGTGTGTGTATTTGTGTTTGCTGATTTTTTAGACTATTTCATGACTTTTAAAGTTGAACTTTTCTCTTACGGTATGGGTGGCACAATCCTAATCTTCTTGCAATTGGGGCCAAGGGTCTGGTTACTGGTTTTCTGTGCCAAGGCCTCTGGGGCTGGAGACTTGCCGCTGGGTTATGCTGATTAGGCCTAGTTGTATCTTTTTGTGCCCTGGGTTCTAGGACTGGCAGTTTGCCTGTTGTGCTGGGGGTTAGAGACCTCACAGCTGGCTTGATGTGCCAAAGGACTACTGAAACTACAGGACTTCTAATCTACAAACTGTTGCTAAAAGTTTGTTTGACTTGATGCCTTGTGTGAACAAGCCTTTTGCCCTAGTGAGACAGACTTTCCCTGAAGTCCTAAGTTACCTTGGGCTAAAAAATTGTTTCATTTTATCATTTTGTGGGTTTTCTTCTTCCAGAATTCTTTGAGAGACTTGATTTAAAGTTATTTCTGAGGGAAACTGGGGAGATCTCAGGCAATTTGTTGACTTCTCTCCACCATCTTGGTTCCATTTTTCCAGACTCAGCTTTAATGACCACAGACTCTGAAGCCCATGGAAGTCATTTAATATACCTATGCATCAATTATTTTATCCAAAAAAAAAAAGAGTTAAATAAATGGATTTTAGCATCAATACTCAGGATTGTGGGGATGAAAAAACCTACCTCATTTATCTTAAAACTTTATGTAAATGTGAAGTGATAGATTAGAAATTATGTTGGATTTTTCCACAAGAAGATCCTAGTTCATATTCTGTCTCAGATATTTAGCTTTGAGATCCTAAATCACTTAATGTCTGTTAACCATATTTTACACATTCATAAAATGAAGGTAATAGTATCTATCTCAGAGGGGTTGTTGTGAAGATCAAATGAGAGAACATATGACAAGTGCTTTCAAAACCCTAAAGTGCTGCATAAATGCCTTTTGGAATAGAAGTCTATTTAAAAAACAAAAACAAAAAAATAAACAAACAGAAAACCAAGTTATTTGTGATTCAGAATCTCATCAGATAAATGTAAACAAAGATACCAGATCACCTTAGAATTTTTTCTCTTCTTGGTACAAGTAAATCAGCAGTGGAGGAAGTAGCAAAAAAAGAGGACTTATCATGATGTATTTGCAAACAATTGACATTTCTTGTCAGGATTTGGGGTTAGCTCATTTGATAAGAAACATATAATGCTTGACTATAAAGGTACTAGAGCGACCAGGAAAACAAACAAACAAAAAAGGATTATTTGGAGATTTATTTGCTTGCTGAGCGTTGGGGGAGAGTGTAGCTTATATTGGTAGAAAAAAGAAAAAAAACAAAGGAAGAAGGGATAAGACATTTGCTTTAAGTGAATGGAACAATGATAGCTGATAATAAACACAGAAAAAGGCAGAAATACTCTCTCTCTTTCTCTGTCTGTCTGTCTGTCTCTGTCCTGTCTGTCTCTGTCTCTCTCTTCAATTTCCTATTCTAAGAAGCCTTACTTCACATCTTCAGGATGAGTACAATGGGAAAAACAAAACCTAACCACCACCACACAAAAACCTGAAACAAACAAATAACTTTAATTAAAAAAACGATTAGTAGTGTAGACCAATTCAGTTACTCTTAAGCAAAGATCCAGTCAATCACACAAAGAATCTCTCTCTATTCATTCCGCCTCTCTACAAATGAATTTTGAAGAGCTCGATAAATCCTCATATTTTTGGAATCTAAACGGCCACAGGCAGACATACATAATGCAAAATAAATTGGAAGGGTATATGTGAAGAAACAATATTCTTTCCTCTCTTCAAAATCACTTCGACTCCTGTGGCCTACTATCATCTTTATCCCAATGTTTCTTATTGATAATAATAGACATAACTCTAGAACAGATTATTAAATGAAAAGTTTGTTAACGTTTATTTAAAAATAATCCTATAATTGTGGGTGTACTTAACAATAAAACTCATATAAAGCTAATCTCATTTCGTTTTTTGATGGGGAAAAGAGAGTATTAAGAAATTTCTATGTATCCAGAGTATTTTTATTCACCCCTAACTTCCCACTTCACACACAGGGTTCCCTATTAATTTAATTAATTAAATTATTAAATTAATTAATTTAATTAATTAATTAATTCCCTATTAATTCAAGGAAAAGATATTTGCATTTCAGTAAGGCACATGCCAGAATCCATTACAATACCTAAATATCTAGTGCTTAGCATAATACCCAACACTTAATACAATGCTAGTCACATAGTAGGTGCTCAGATAAATGTTTATTGACCAAATAGACATAATGGAAAGATATAGGTTACATTCAGCTAATTTTTTAACTGGTTAAACCATTGCATATCAGTTCTCATTAATCAAATGACTTTAGTATTCTGTCTTAAGGAAATTACAATTTTAAAAAAGTGCAAGAGGCTGCAACTAGATAGTATGTAACTCTGAAACAATGTAGAAGATATGTAAAACTATTTTAGAAGTAATATTGAAATATAGAACATACAATAGGACACCAGCCTTTGTTAATTGTGTCTATTAGCTATTGTGTTAAGCAACTGGGATAAAAATAAAAGAACAAGAGTACTTGCCCTCAGGGAGTCAACTTAAGCAAAACTTAAAATCTGAGAGGGAGGGCACAGAATCAGAAGTAAAGCCAAGAGCCCAATGAATGTTGGCTGGCCTAGGCCCCTCCCCAACCTGGGGATCCCAGGGAGAGCTCTCCAATGGGAGAAAGGGGCCAGGATAGCAGGAAAAGTTTCTAGGGTAAGGTCACAAGGATGGATGGATGTTCCAGGTTGAGGAGGCCATAGACATTGGGGGAATTTCTAGGGTTATATAGCAACTAAGGCATGGTGGCAAAGTCCAGAAACAGACATAAAGAAAGGGAAACCAAGATGGAGAAGGATTTCAAAATCTCGAAAAACATATGTTTTTTAAAATGGCTATTACTCCAAGGAAATGTACAAACACATGAGGCAGGGGTATGGAGGATGTGCATTCTAAGCATTAGTTATTGAATGGAAAGGCATGGAGACAGGAGATGAACTGTCAGGTGTGAGGAAAAGTGAGATGGATAGTTTAGTTAGATCATAAAATGAGTACAGGGAAGTAATATTCAATGAGGCTGAAGAGATATAAGCTGGGGACAGATTGTGAAGGATTTTCAAAGCCAAACAGAATTGATTATATTTGATGCTATATGGTAAAGGGAGTGACAAGAGATTATTGAGTGTAGGAGTGGCATGGTTAAACCTACAAATATTGAAAATCACTTTGGCAACAGTGTGCAGTTTGTTATGGCGTGATGAGAAGTTTAAGTCAAGGAAATCAATTACACAACTGACACAATAGTCTAGGGAAGAGGAAGTGAGGGCCTGAACTTAGGTAGTAGTTGTGTGAGTAGAAAAGAGGGACAAAATGTGAGAAAGAGCATGATGAGAGAAAGCGCAAGATTCGATAATTCTGTATATGGAGTGAGGGAGAGTGAGGAGATAAGGACAACCATAGGATTACAAACTTGGGGAAACAGTCATGTCTTCTACAGAAAAAGGCATATTTGGAGGGAGATTAGATCTTTTCGGGAGGGAGGGGAAGAAAAGGAGTTCTGTTTTCGGTCAGGTTGACTTTGAGACAACTCATGGCTAACCAGTATGAGATGCACAGTGGGCAATTGGTAAGAGACTGCGACTGACTATATAGATCAGTGCATTACCTGGTTGAAGAAGACAATTAAATCCTTGATAGCTGATGAGATGTGTGTGTGTGTGTGTGTGTGTGTGTGTGTGTGTATGAGAGAGAGAAACAGACAGACAGACAGAGAGACAGAGAGAGACAGAGACACAGAGAGAAATAGAGATAAATACAGAACCAAGAAATAAAAAGAAAAGGACAGAGGGAGAGGGAAACAGAAGAAGAAAGGAAGGGAAGAAAAGAGTAGAAAGGACACAGGACAGAATCCTGGGGAGGGGGACACAGGATCTGGAAATAAAATCATTGTTAACTTTGTGGGAGCAGAATGGTAAGGTAAGCAGCCAAGATTGCAAAGGATTGTAGAATAATTGAGAGAGGAAGGAGTGGAAGCTTACATATAGACACCTTTTTTCTAAGACACTCAATGGCTATGTGATCCTAGACAAGTCATTTAACCTCTATTTACCTTAGGTAACCTTCCAAGCCTAGAAATTTCTGAGCAGGTACTAATCCATATTGGTAGAGGGAATTTTTGCACCAGAAATTCCCTATATCAATGAAATCACAGATTCACATAAAAGGAAAACACCTTATATTCATCTATCACTTCAGGTTACAAATTAATTTCACAGTAACTAATAATTGCCAAGGAAATACAGACACACAGACACATACACGTTGCCTTAAGGTTTGGAAAGTACTTTGTATATATTATCACCTTTGGAATTCTGAACAATTTAGTGAGAAAGGTACTTTCTTTTTGCAAATGAACTTAGAATCAGAGAGTTTAAATGACTTGGCCATTGCCACCCAGCTAGTATGCCAGAAACAAGATTTAAATCCAGTGCTAACTCTCCTTCTGTTATACAGTATTGACTCCCTAGGTCATTTGGTTCTCCCAACAGTCGTATCAAATATTAAGGCAGCTATAACCCTGATTTTGCAAATAAGGAAATTGCTATGATTTATAAATTGTAGAACTATCACTTGAAGAAAGGGTTTTGGGTTCCAAACTAAGCATTGTTCCTGATATGGCCTTCGAAAAAATCAAACTAAAAACAAACATACAAAAAAATAAAATTAATATTTTGAGATGAAAATAAAGACAGAGACACTGAACATTTACATTACTTGCTGAAGATGTTTCCCTCCCTCTCTCTTCTTTCCCTCCTTTTCTCCCTCTTTCCTTCCTTCCTTCCTTCCTTCCTTCCTTCCTTCCTTCCTTCCTTCCTTCCTTCCTTCCTTCCTTCCTTCCTGCCTTCCTGCCTTCCTGCCTTCCTGCCTTCCTGCCTTCCTTTCTTCCTGCCTTCCTTTCTTCTTTTCTTTCCTCCTTCCTTCCTCCCTTCCTTCCTTCCTTTGTATTAGACACTATATATAGTGCTATATTTGTTACACAATATGAAAAAAAAAACACTGATTGGTGCTGATGAGGGCTCAGGAAAGATGGAGGAATGAGAGAGGCATCCCAAGACTGGAGGTCTCTGCATGGGCTGTCTTGAAAAGAATTTCCGGGATTCAAGCATTGCTGAGGTCAAGGTGGTAAAGATTTATTATGTTTTTCAGCTGACAAGAGTTCTTAGGGAAGCTGTAATTTGAATGAGGAACGGGTAAAGTTTATATAGAATATTCTATTGTATAACATGTGCCAATGTGATGACTAGGTGATTCTGGCCAGGATTAAAGAGCGGTTAGTTCTTAAAGGAATATGCACTTTTAATATCTACTGCACAGGTATTTTATCCGGAGTTCACTGGGAAATAACCCAAGGTAGGGCTACATAGCTTTAGCCTGAAAAGTTACTAAGTCACCTGACAGTAAGGGCTCACTAAATGATACCAGACTGCTTTCATCAATGTCTTGTTAGACAAGATAAATGTAAGGCAGTATAGGTATGTCTAAGTCTAGGATACACAAGATTAGTTAGTGAGTAGTAAATGTCATTATGACCCAGTACATAGCCAGTTCAGCCAGTACACAGCTGGTTCAAACTAATAAATTCTATAGGGACAGCTGGCTACTGTATCAGGAAGAGAGATAAAAGTTTTGCTAAGGCAGTCTGTTTTTGAGCTGAGAAGAAACTGCCTGGAATATTGTTTTGAGGCTAGGGAGAAATGTGATTTTTAGAGAGAAATGTGATTTTAGAATTGGCGTCCAAGAACAGGCACCCAAGCACACCATCATTTTCATGAGTTTTAATCCACAGTCCTTTTCATTAAATCACATTGTCACCTGAATGCAAAGAGTTACAGAATTTAATAGCTGGAAAGAATTTAGCAGTCATTGCTTACAATACTTAGCTGACTAAGTCGAATGAAAGCTCCGGGCAGCGTATGGGTTGTTTTTACCTGTGTATCCTCAGTGCCTCTCTCAGTGACTTGGACTTAGCAGGTTAATAAAAGTTTACAAATTGAATTCACTTGAATACAGCAGGCATTCCCTCTCTAGCATCTTCTGGCAATTGGTCAGTCTACACTTTCTTGAAAACTTTCATGTGTGGGGAACTCATTGCCTCTGAAGGCATCCTTCTACTTTTGCACAACTCTATTTGTTGGGGGTAGCTACGTACAGTGGATAGAGCCCCAAGTCAGTAGTTAGGAAGATGTGAATTCAATTAAGCCTTCAGATACTTACTAGCTGTGTGACCTTGAGCAAGTCACCTAATCCCTATTTGCGTCAGTTCCTCATCAAAATGGGCTGGAGAAGGAAAATGACAAACTACTCCAGTATGTTTGCCAAGAAAACCCCCAGTGGGGTTGTACACAACTGAACAACAACATTGTTATGAAATTAGCTAATCTAGCTCCTTACACTGAGACAAAAATCTCTCTGCACTTTCCTTCCCACTGGTCTTAGTTCTGTACTTTGGTGTCAAATATCACAAGTTGAATCCTTCTTCCAAGCCCTTCAAATACTGGAATCATACATCCTAAGGAACGCAACTATCACCTAGGCTGGACTGCCTTCATTTCCCCTCCCATTCCTTTCTCTTCCCTTCTGAAACTCAGAATCATGTGTTTAATGCCATGTCATCTTGGGACCTCCTCACACAAGATAAACCTGTCATCCTGGGATCCTGCTCATCATACACTATTCTGCCTCACTTTTTACACTGCTGAGCTCTTCTTGGAACCTCCATTTTGTGGAGAGGCCCCAGCTAGTCTACTGGCATTTTCCTCTTGCCTCTGCCTGGTTCTAACTGGTAAACCAGCACTCTTTATCAACACCCACCTCATTTCCTTTTTCAGTTTCTTTTCATTTGTTGTCCTTCCCTTTTAGAATGTGAGCTTCTTGAGATCAGGGACTACCTTTTTGTTTGTATTTGTCTCTCTTTGCTTAGCACAGTGACTGGCATATAGTAAGCCCTTAATAAAAGTAGCCAGCCTGGAGGAAGCTAGGTGGCACATTGGATAGAGCACTGGGCCTGGAGTTGGCTTCAACTCTTACCTCAAACACTTAACTAGTGGGGAAGTCACTTAACTAAGGTGTACCTCAGTTTCCACAAATGTAAATTGGAGGTAATAGCGACAGCTACCTCCTATGGCTATTGTGAGGATCAAATGAGACAGTATTTCTAGAGCATGCAGTCCATAGTACACACTTAATAAATGCTTTCTTCCTCTTCCACAAAGTTTTCTCTCCCCAAGACTAAACATTCTGCATTCCTTTAGCTACTTCTCTTGTGGCATAATCTTCAGACCCTTCAACACATTACCCAACTTTCCCTAAACCTTTCCATGTCTTTTCTAAAAGATGGCATTCAGGATGGAGCAGACCTCCTCCCCTGCTCCATTTTCTTTTCTCTTCATTTCACTTTTTTTATTCCCCTTCTACATTTTGAGACAAAAACCCACAAGAAGTCACCAGTAATATCCCAGGGAAAGGCTCAGGAGCAAATGCTTTCCTTCCCTTGTTATTATTGTGGCTTTTGGTGGAGAGAATGGCAAGTGCTTTAGAATCCCAGCCTTGGAAGCCCAGAGGACCCAATTGAATCCTCTGTCTCTGAATCAGTGAATGGTCTTTAGCAAGTGCTCTGCTTTACTTATATTACAGCTTTCCCAGCTCTATATCACGATCCTGCTGCCTCAGAGGGGTGTGCTAATAATTAATGAGGGGGTTTGGGGAATGCTTTGAGTTCTTAGATGAAAGGTACAAATTATTATTCAATTCAAAGCATACAACCTTTCATCCTCACATGCCTTTGAGGTTTTATAGCTCTTTAGTGACTTTAGAAACAAGTTGAAAAAGAGAGAAATACACCCTGCTTAAGAAAAAAAAGAAAATACTTTTCTAGAAGCAAGACACAGGGAAAGATATTTTATTCTTCCTCTGTAAATAAAATTGCATGGTGAAGAATTTCCATAAACTTCAGTATGCCATATTGTCCCCTTTGAGAAAAGTGAAAGAATTTCCCCCTCATCATGGAAAAAAAAAGGGTGGTTCCAATATATCCCCTCAAAGCCCTTTTTCTCTGCTCCATGAAGGGTCATGTTTCCTCACTAATACTAACTAGCAATTGCTTGTGTGACCTCTGACAAAGTATACTAACTTTCCTGAACCCTCAGATACCTCACCTCTAAAATTACACACACACACACACACACACACACACACACACACACCACACAAATTATTGGGGGCATCTAGGTGGCATAGTAGAACACTGGTCTTTGAAATCAGGAAGATTCATCTATATATACATTTTATATACATATATTTCATAATTTTCACTGAGAGAACATACTTGTGCCTTCTCTTTTAGTGAATATTACTGTCCATTAGTTAAGCAGGTCCCTAATTCTGAAGCAAAATCTCTTGACAATAAGAGAAATGGGATGAGTTAGATATGTTCAAGGCTGAGTCAGAGGAGTACCCTGTGTTCCAAGGACTTGTGGAGATAGAATTTTCACTCTCTGAGACTGTTTCCTAACCTTTACAACCTATAAATCTAGAGTTAGAATAGAGCCGTCAGTGAAATTCATATACATATACGTATGTGTGTATGTATGTATGTGGTAAATGTGTTATAACATACTATATTATTTTTATATGTGTATGTATATATAAAGGTGTGTGTATGTATATATACATACATGTATGATACACATGTGTACATATATATATAATCAAAAGTGAACAAACTATGGTTTAGAGTGCATACTTTGCTTGGCTAAAGTCACCCAGGTAAAGCGTCATTCCTGATATATGAAATCAGGTTCTCCAGTGTTAAATCCAGCCTCTTTTAGGTTCTACCACTTTAAGCCCTGCCCAACCAATCTTATGGCATAATGAAGGCTAATTAGTTCAACTACAAGTGCATATTCATATATATATATATATGAACATGTATATATGTATGTGAAAATATATGTATATATCAACACACATATGAGTTTGTATACGCATATATACATATAAATATATATTTGCCATTTGCCAAGGTCCTTTCTCAAATAATGCAATGAAGTAGGCTATTATCATAGTATAATAGAAAGGAAGCTAGTTGGCATCAGTGAATTTGATTTCAAATACGAGGGCTGCCGCTTATTCCCGGTGCAACATTGGCCAAATGAATTATCCTCTCAGGGCTTCAATTTTTTTCACTTATAAAATTAGAGAATTCTTTCAACTCTCCCTATTGTCTGTCTCTGCCTCTCTCTGATTCTATCTCTGCGTATAGCATGTATATAAATATACATACTATATATGTATGTAATATATGTATGAATGTAATATAAATATAGTATATAGATAAATCTGTGTATATTCACATATGTATGTAAATGGGCAGATGGACAGTGAATAAATTTCTGGATCTGGAGTCAGGAAGACTCCTTTTGATGAATTCAAATCTGGCCTCAGACACTTATTAGATGTGTGACTCTACTTAAGTCACTTAACCTCGTTTGTCTCAGTTTCCTCATCTATAAAATGAGCTGGAGAAGGAAATGTAAGCCACTTCATCATCTTTGCCAAAAAAAAATCCAAATTAGGTCATGCAGAGCCATTCATAACTGAAATGATTAAACAATATATATATAATATACACATTATATATATTTGTGATGAATTATTATTGCTTCTGTTTTAGGCCACTAGTATGAATAGTGTATATTATCATAGAATGTACGATTTGGACTTGAGATGGATCCAAGAAATGGTCTGTCAGTGATTCTTAACCTTTTTGTGTCTGTGTCACAAAATTCCTTGTAACTCCAGTGAAAGCTAGGCATTCCTTTTCAGAGTAATGAATTTCATAAAGAAAAATAGGTAATATTAAAAAGAAAACCACTTCTACTGAAATGTAACTAAGAATACCAAAACAGATGCTTCACTTTATAGACCACATGTAATTTAGCCCTTAACATTAGTGCTTAATAAATTTTTATAGACCGACTATATTCTTTTCACATATTCATTTTTGATGCTCTCACTTCTGCTGAAGTCAAAAGCAGTCATCATACTTGACCAAGGTCCCAAAGCAAATCAGTAAAAGAACTACAAATAAAACCCAGTTTCTATAACTCCATAGTCATTGACCTATCCAAATAAACAAGGTTGCCATCATTATCATGACACTGGCACTATGCTCATCAGCATATTTGGGATTTGCCAGGAAGGAAATGCCATGTCTCCTTTCTATCATAAAGAACTCATTAGAGTGTTTAGACTTCAGATTTTTCAGTGAATTCAGTAACCAAGTAAGATGAGAAATATCTCCTTTGCTTTTATTTTATGAGGAACTGAATTACTATTTTTCATCATAGGAACAATATAAGATCTTTCCAAGATGCAAAATATTTCCATGTACTATTGTACCAGTTTCTATTCCTTCCTTCCAAATGGGTACCATTGAATTACTAAGTCAAGAGATGTCATCAGGTTTTTTTGTTTGTTTGTTTGTTTTTGTTTTTGTAGAGAGTTTTTTGAAAGGAATTCCTCTTCATTTCTTTCCCAGAGCAGAATTCTCTTCTCCAAACAGGACTAAATCTCTCTTTTTATGCTTCCCCACCCCTGATTGTTCATCTTAAAACAATAAATCATGTCCTAATCAAATCTCACAATATTATACTGGGTGTTTTAAAATTACTTTTTATCTTGAGCTATGGTGTTCTCATTAACAGTCTTTCTTGCTGTTCAACTATACACTGATCTTAATGGACACTGATTTATTCTTTAAAGAGATATTATCTTTGAAAGACCATGGGAAATCAAACTGGGGTGTTTAGTTCATTTGCGCAAATAAGTGTCATTGTTCTTGTGGACTTCTTGCTATAGGTCAATAAAAATGCCCTTGTGATGGTGAATGTTTTGATTTGTGACTTCAACTCACAATAGGGGAAGAAAGTTATCTGACATTTACAGACTATTTATAACCATCTCAGACAATTCTGCTATCAGTTCCTGAGATGTTAGAAATTATTTACATTGTGATTCTAAATACCCAGTAAGACCAGCCATTATGATAAAACCAAAGTAATGTGCCAAGGATTGGCCTTTTTGTTTAATAAGATGAGAATTTAGAATAATGAGAATTACTATTTTTTATAAAGATTGTTGCTCCAATCATTGTAATTTTTTCTTCAATATGCCATGAAATTATGTCCATGTTTTTTCTCAGTAATATTGACTGAACTCTTCCCTGTTTGCCCCAATTTGATTCAATTCAATTGTGGTTTATAAAATAGTTAATAAAATACTTACTATGGGTACTGTTGTTGGTCTGAGAGAGGTATAAAGTTAGCTCACTAGATCATAGATTTAGAATTATAAGGCACTATGGTCATCAAGTCTAATCCCATCATTTTTCAGAGGAAGAAACAGGTTCCAAAAGGGTAAAATACCTACCCAGCATAACATAGCTGAGACCTGTCTGAGGCAGGATTCAAACCCTGGTCCCCCTTGCTCCATGCCCAACACTCTAACCACTACTCTACTTAACTGCCTCTTTTTATTTCTTTTTTTTCTTTTTGTTTTCTTTTTTCAATTGAATTATTTTATTTGTTTTCAGTGTTTGACAATCACTTCCATATATCTTAGATTTTTTTCCACCCCCTCCCCCTCACTCCCTGCTCCCTCCTCACTGCCTCCCTGAGACAGCATACAATCTTATAGAGGTTCTACACATACATTCCTACTAAATGCAGGTTGCACAGAAGAATTAAAATTAATGGGAGAAATCATAAAACAAAACAAAACCTAATACAAAAGAAAATGGTCTGTTTATATCTGTGATCCAATTCCATGGTTCTTTTGCTGGATGCTCAAGGCATTTTGCTCAAGAGTCAATTTGAAATTTTTTTAAGTTCCTGCATTTCAATGAAGTACTAAGTCTGCCAGAAAAATTCCTCACACACTGTGGTTGTTGTTGTGTACAAAGTTCTCCTGGTTCTGCTCCTTTCACTCAGCATCAGTTCACATAACTCCTTCCAGGCCTCTCTGAAGTCTTCCTGTTCATCCTTCCTTATAGGACAATAGCATTCCATTACATCCATATACTACACCTTGTTCAGCCATTTCCAAATTGATGGGCATCCCCTGGATTTCCAGTTTTTGGCCACCACAAAGAGTGCTGGTATAAATGCTTTTGTACATGTGGGATCCTTTCCCATTTCTATGATCTCTTTGGGATAGAGTCCCAGAAGGACTATTTCTGGGTCAAAAGGTATGCACATTTTTTTGCCCTTTTGGCAGAGTTCCAAATTGCCCTCCAGAATGGTTGGGTCAGCTCACAGCTCCACCAAAGATGAATTAGTGTTCCAACTCTCCCACATCTTCTCCAACATTTATCATCTTTCTGTTTTATCATATTAGCCAGTCTGATAGGTGTGATGTGCTTGTTTTGATTTGCATCTCTCTAAACAGTAGTGATTTGACCATTTTTTAAATATGATTACAGAGAGCTTTAAATTCTTACTCTGAAAATTCCCTGTTTATATCCTTTGACCATTTATCAATTGAGGAATGACTTGCATTGTTATACATTTGCCTCACTTCTCTATATATTTTAGAAATGAGCCCTTTATCATAGACACAAATTGCAAAAATTCTTTCTCAGTTTTCTACTTCCCTCCTAATCTTGGTTGCATTGGCTTTGTTTGTGTAAAAACTTTTTCAGTTTAATTAAATTATCCATTTTGCACTTCATAATGTTCTCTATCACTTGTTAGGTCATAAATTTCCCCATTCTCCATAAATCTCACAAATAACTATTCCTTGCTCCCCTAATTTGTTTATAGTATCAATCTTTATATCTAGCTTATGTATCCATTTGGATTTTTTTATTGCGTATGTTGTCAGGCATTGGTCTATACCTATTTTCTGCCACACTGTTATCCAGTTTTCCCAGAGATTTTTGTCAGTGAGGTCTTATCTCAGAAGTTAGACTCTTTGGGTTCATCAAACAGGATTGCTATATTCATTGACTACTGTGTTTTGAGTATCTAAACTATTTCACTGTTCTACCTCTTTGTTTCTTAGCCAGTACCAAGTTGCTTTGAAGATTGCTGCTTTATAATACAATTTGAGATCTGGTAGGACTAGGCCACCTTCCCTACCATTTCTTCTCATTAGTTCCCTTGACCTTATGTTCTTCCAGATGAATTTTGATATTACTTTTTCTAGCTCTCTACAATAATTACCTGGCAGTTGGATTGGAATGGCACTGAATAAGTAAATTAATTTAAGTAGAATTGTCATTTTTATTATATTGGCTCAGTCTACCCATGAGCAATTGATCTTTTTCCACTTAGATATGATTTATTTGTGCAAAAAAGGTTTTGTAATTGTGTTCATATTGTCGCTATATATTTGTTTTGTTTTGGCAGGTAGACTCCCAGATAGTTTACAGTTTCTATCATTGCTTTAAATGGGATTTCTATTTCAATATCTTGTTACTGACCTTTGTTAGTAATATATAGAAATGAAGGTGATTAATGTGGGTTTTTTGTAACCTGCAACTTTGCCAAAGATACTTAGTATTTCATAGTTTTTTCTTTGATTCTCTGGGATTCCCTAAGTATATTATCATAGCATCTGCAAAGAGCAATAACTTGGTTTCTTCTTTGCCTATTCTGATTCCTTCAATTTCTTTTTCTTCTCTTATTGCTATAACTAGCATTTCTAGCACCATATTGAATAACAGGGTGATAATGGACATCCTTGTTTTACCCCTGATCTTATTCAAAATGCATCTAGCTTGTCTCCACTGCATATAGTGCTTGCTGATGGTTTTATGTAGATACTGATTATTATTTTATGGAAAGTTCTATTTATTTCTGTGTTTTCCAGTGTTTTCAATAGGAATGGGCATTGTATTTTGTCAAAAGGTTTTCTGCATCTGTTGAGATAATCATGTGGTTTTTGTTAGTTTTGTTGTTAATATGATTAATAATGCTAATAGTTTTTCTAATATTGAACCTGGCTGCATTGCTGATATGAATACTACCTGATCAACATGTATTATTCTCATAATAAGTTGCTGTATTCTTTTTGCTAATATCTTTTGTAAAATGTTGGCATCTATATTCATTAGGAAAACTGGTCTGTAATTTTCTTTCTCTGTTTTGGATGTTTGGGATACAGAAGCCTTGACTTCTATGTCTTTCCTTGATGGTAAGCATTGTTCTTCCTCATCAGAAAGGAAGGGAGGAGATATCTATTCACCAAGAAAGTAACCTTCTATGGTCTTATTTTTTTTCCCTTTTCTGGGCATTTTCCCAGCCAGTTTTGACTTCTGAGATTCCTCTCCACCCTAGCCTTGCCTCCAGATCTGCCTAGCTAGTGCTTGGGGTCTGAGATTCAAATGCTGCTTCCCAGCATCAGGGCTTTCAGCAGGGGCAGGGCTGCTATTCAGTGTGAAATTAAGTTCAGCTGCTCAGGTGGGGGCAGGGCCGCCACACAGGGCTCAGTTCCTTCAGGAGTTTATGTGGAGACCTTCAATAATGGATCCAAGCTCCTTCCTGCTTTGGGAGCTCCTATCCACTGCTACCTCTGCTGTTGCCTCCCAAGGAGGCCTGAGTTATGGAGACAGCCCACTCCCCTCTTGGCCAGCCATAAAGACTCTCCCACTGACCTTTGGTATCTGTGGGTGGAAGGACCTTCGTGGCCACTGGCAATTCTGTCCCTGAAGCCTGCTTGGATCTGCTCCTTTTGGTGCTGCATGGCCAAGGCAGGGCTGGGCTCTGCTCTGGGTCTGGTACGTGACAGACCTTTGGTGTCCGTTTTTTAGGTCTCTCTGGAACAGAAATGTCCTCTACTCCATTGTTCTGTGGCTTCCACTGCTCCAGAATTTGTTGGGAGCTCTTCTTTACAGGTATTTTATGGGCTGTGGGTTCAGAGCTAGCATATGTGAATCTTTCTACTCCACCATCTTGGCTCTTCCCCCTCAATTTTCTTTTCTGAAGATGGAGTTATTTAAATACTCAACTAACTCTTCTGATAACCTGGGAAATTTATATTTTTTAAAATTATCATTCATCTCATTTAGATTGTCAGTTTTATGGGCATAGTGTTGGGCAAAGTAATTTGCAATTGTTGTTTTAATTTCTTCCTCACTGGAGGTTAGTTCACCCTTTTCGTTTTTGATATTGGTAATTTGCTTTTCTTCTTTCTTTTTTTAAATCAAATTGAGCAAAGATTTATCAATTTTATTGATTTTCGATAATTCTTAGTTTTATTTATTAGTTCAGTAGTTTTCTTAATTTCAATTTTTTAATCTCTCCTTTGATTTTTTGTATTTCTAATTTGATATTTACTGGGGGATTTTCAATTTGTTCTTTTTTGAGCTTTTTCAGCTATATGTCCAACTTATTGATGTCCTCTTTCTCTATTTTATTCATGTAGGTATTCAAAGAGATAAAGCTTCCCCTAAGAACTGATTTGCAGTATCCCATAAGATTTGGTAGGTTGTCTCATTATCATCATTCTCTTGAATGAAGTTGTTGATTGTTTCTATAATTTGTTGTTTAATCCACACATTCTTTAAGATTAGCTTGCTTAGTTTCCAATTAATTTTTGGTTTATATTTCCATGGCCTTTGATTACATATAATTTTTATTGCATTGTGGTCTGAGAAGGATACATTGACTATCTCTTCCTTTCTGCACTGGATTGTGAGGATTTTATGCCCTAGTATTTGGTCAGTTTTTGTATACGTACCATGTATTGCTGAGAAAAATAGTATATTCCTTTCTATCCCATTCAATTTTCTGCAAAGATCTATCATATTTACATTATTCAGAGTTTTATTCACCTCTTTAACTTCTTTCTTGTTTATTTTCGAGTTAGATTTATCAAGTTCAGAGAGGGGGAGGTTGAGGTCCCCCACTAGTATAGTTTTGCTGTCTATTTCTTCCTATAACTCCCTTAACTTCTCCTCTAAGTATTTGGAAGCTATACCACTTGGAGCGTATATGTTTAGTAATGAAATAGCTTCATTGTCTATGGTGCCTTTTAGCAAGGTATAGTTTCCTTCCTTATCTCTTTTGATTAGATGTATATCTGTTTCTGCTACATCTGAGATGAAGATTGCTACCCCTGCTTTTCCTACATCAGCTAAAGCACAATATATTTATTATATTATAATAAAATTATATATAATAAAATTTTTATTTTTAATTTATAGAATAAAACAAACATTCCCATAACATAGTGCAATAAAAAAGATGATTCCACATGAAACTACAAATCGATTATGCACAACTTGCTATGCTTTTTAAATATATAACAAAATAATTATGCAGATTTCTTTTTTTCCTCTTAATTAATTTGAAATCAAATTCATGGTGAAGAGTATATCCCTAGGCATTGAGGAAAATGTTTCATCTGAAAAAATAATACCAAGCTAAACTCCAGCTCCAGGATTTCTGGTAACTCCCTGTCCTATCTTTTGTATCACATAATGTAGTTACATCTAATCTCCTTCAAAGTAAAGTAGGAAAGAACAGACACAAAAACAGATACAAGATTGGGGTCATAGAACCCTGACTCCATGCCCAGCACTTATCCACTATTAAAATTGTTTTAGAATTTTATTTTTAAGTTATGGCATAGAACAAGCATTTCCATAACATAATACAATAAAAAAGATGATTCCTCATGAAACTGCAAATCTATTAAGCAAAACTTGCTAAACCTTTCAAATACACAACAAAAATCATCATGAAGATTTCTTTTTTTCTTCTCTCTTTATCAATTTAAAATGAAATTCATGGTGAAGCATGTATCCCTAGGGAAAATGTTTCTTCTGAAAAAAAATACCAAGTTAAACTTCAACTCTAGGACTTCTGGTGACTTCCTCTTCTATCTTTTGTATCTCATAATGCTGTAGTTACGTTCTAATCTCCTTCACTATTAAGTAGGAAAGAACAGACACAAGGGAGAGAGATGCAAGAGTAGGGTCTTTCTACTTGATTTCACTAGAATGATGACTTATTCACAAGAAGCAGTTTAAAAGAGTATGGTATCCTGGAAATGTTTGGATGGAGAAGAAAAAAAAGAAAAGGAGGTCAGTTGATCATGGAAAGGGAAAATGAAGGATAAATGATGGAAAAAGTGAGCTCTCATACCCTAGAAATACTCAATCATACAATGGGCATCTTTTCTGGAAAGAAATTGTTAGAAGACATGGGCACTAATCAAGGGGAAGTATAGACAACTTGCAATCTATAAAACTGGAGGGAGTCCCTTTTGGTGAAATCACTGATTCATTACATATTTAACTAAATCAAGAGCAACCATAGTATACAGGTGAGAGCACTAGATTCAGAGTCAGAAAATTGAGGTATGAATGCTTTCTCTGCTATGGACTACCTGTGCCATCTGGGTCAAGACATTTCACCTCTCTTGCCTTTTCTATAAAATGTTTGCACAATATAATGTCTGCATTTTCTTACTGGTACTAAATCCTTTGATCCTGAAAATTCAGGAAAGTGGTGCAAAGAATAAGCTGAGTGAACTACAAGAAAGAAAAGCCATTACTAATTGAGAGGATCAAGGAAGATTTAGGAAAGTGCATTAAAGCCTGCAAAGGATTTCAAATGCCCGGGAGAAAATGAATCAGCCAAAGAGGCAATGTGTTTTAGGTCAATGCAATCAGGCTCATCACGAAATATGGAAGCAATAAAGGAGAGACACATGTATGTAAGGAGGAAGAAAGGAGAAAGGAATGAATGGCAGGGAGAGAGGAAGGAATAATAATAGGGAAAGGAGAGAGGGAAAAGGAGGAAGGAAGGAAAAAAAACCCAAGTACTTACTATGCATCAGAAACTGTATTAAGTGCCTTTTAAATATCTCATTCAATTCCCCAGGACAACAACCTAGGGAAGCAGGGTACTATTATTATCCTCATTTTCCAGTTGAGGAAACTGAGGCAGACTGAAGTTAAGCGACTTGCCTATGGACATATAACTAATCAGGTGTTCCTGACTCTGGCTTCAATGCAGCAGAACCATCTAACTCTTTACTGTGTACATGGAGAGGAGTGGTATGAAAATAGGCTGGCCTGTATTAAAAAGTGTAATGTGGTCAGATATATTAGGGAGGTTCAAATCATCAACTTAAGGTGCTTCATGATAGAAAGAGATCACTTCCAATTTGGGAGTATTACACATGGCAGAGAGGGAGGGGAATTCTGTTTAAGAACTGACCCTATTAGACATTCTGACAAGACAGGTATGATTTAATAAAACATTATTTTTTATCCTGATCTCTGTGTACTAATCATGTATAGAAGCTTTCTGTAGCAGCACATACCGCCTTCCTCTGCTCTGAGTCCATCCATAATTAATAATACAAAGAGATCTGTCATCCTACAAAATATGAACAATGTTATTTCCTTTCCCTGAAGTTTAGTCATTGGCCATCTCTTTTGTCACAGCAAATGTTTTATTTTGTGTCTATATGATTCCTGAAAATTGAAATTACTCATGAGGGTGTAAGGATGTTAAAATGTAATTAACAGAGTCCTTGGCATCCTCCCCCATGCCTTAATCCCTAAGGATGCAAGTTTTTGACATCAAAGTTGTCTTTGATGTCAAAAACACTAGGAAAATGAAGGCATCCCTGCTTCAGACAACAGTGTTTTGTAATTATTGAATTGATACATCAAAAAAGGAGTTTACTTCTGAACTCAGAAAATTCTGAAATGCTGACATAGATAGACTTCCTTCAAGTTCATTCAATGATCTAAATAAACTTGGAAATGTAAATTTCAGGAGAATCTTAGTGTGTGATGCAATTTTTTAAAAAAATTTTCTTTCCTGCTTGCTAGCATGCTATGGAAATTCTAAGGTACAAATGTATTTTAGGAGATTAATATGTACTTGCATTAGATCAGCTGCTCTTCGAGGTCAAGGACTGTCTTTTGTCACGTCACTTTGTATCCCTAGCACTTGGCTTAGTGGGTAATAAATAAAATGTTCATTGATTGATTGAGTTCATTGGGGTGAGTTAGTGCAAAGATCCCAATGTAGTTAACAGACAGTATAACAATACCTGAAGAATTCATTCTTAGAGAATTCTCTATAGAAATAAGTACTTATTTACTAGAGGTTTTGCTGTCCAGACACATTTTCTGTAAGAGTCTCAGTATTCTTCATGGAGGAGAATGTGAAATTATGGAAGGTAAAGGGTGTGTGTGTGTGTGTGTGTGTGTGTGTGTGTGTGTGTGTGTGTGTAAGAGAGACAGAGAGAGATAGAAAGAGGCAGAGACAGAAATAGAGAAGGGAGAGAGGGAGGGAGAGAGAGAAAAGAAAAGGGAAGGGGAAGGAGGGAAGAAGAAAAAATGAGAGAGTAAAGAGAGAAGAGAGGAGAAAAAGAGAGGACAGAAGAGAAAGAGAGAGAGGAGAAATAAAAAGGAGGAAGAGAGAAAGAGGGAGAAGTAAGAGGAGAGAGGGAGAGAAGAGAGAGAAAAAAGAAGGTGAGAAAAGAGAGAGAGAAAGGAGGAAGAAAGAGAGGAGAGACAGAGATGGAGGAAGACACAGGTAAAGAGACAGAGGGAGAAGAGAGAGAAAAAGGAGAGAGAGGGAGGAGAAGGTGTATGTGTGAGCAAGAGAGAGAGAACAGACAAGAAGAGGGAGAGGGGAAAGAGAAAGTAGAGAAAGAGAGAGAGAGGAAGAGACACAGAGACAAAGTGGGAGGAAGAGATGGAGGAAAAGAGAGAGGAGAAAGACAGATAAAAGAGGAGAGAAAGAGAGATGAAAGACAGAGGGAGGAGAAAGGAGAGAGGTGAGAAAGAGAGGGAGAGAGACAGAGATAAGATGGGAGAAAAAGAGAGAGAGAGAGTGAGAGAGAAGTGGAATAAGAAGGAGGAGGGGGAAGAGGAGAAGAAGGAGAAGAAGGAGAAGAAGAAGAAGAAGAAGAAGAAGAAGAAGAAGAAGAAGAAGAAGAAGAAGAAGAAGAAGAAGAAGAAGAAGAGGAGGAGGAGGAGGAGGAAGAAGAAGAAGAGGAAGAAGAAGAAAAGAAAAAAGAAGAAGAGAAGAAAGAGGAGAAGGATAAGATAATCTTGATGGTGATGAAGAGGAAGAAGAGAGGAGGGAGGGAAGGAGAAAAAGAGAGACAGAGGGAAGCACTGCATTACTGTCAATGAGAAACAGCATTACTAATATAATCATGAGAAGAATGAGGTTCACTGAGATTAAGGAACTTGCCTGTCATCAGACCACTAGAAGGACCTGGGCCTGTTCCTTTGGGCCCCAAACTACCACCCATCCTACCACACACTGCTGCCACCTGCACTGCATTGTTTTCTTTCCTATGACTGTTATTCCCCCTTCATTTCTTTGTTTTCCTTCCTATTTGGCCCTTTGATAATTTTTCTTCTTTAGACAAGCCTGAATGTGTTTATGTTTTTAATATAAAGAGGAAAAACAAATGTTTCTTCCATGGAGAAGACCAAGTGGGCTTTCATACCTCAAAATATGAAAGAGCAAAGTAAGACTCATAGGCATGAAGTTAATTGTCGAAGGTCACACAATCAATCAACAGTGTATTTGGGGCTAGAATTCTGGGTCTCCCATCTGGTTCAGTGCCTCTTCTCCTCCCCCATACTTCTTCCTTTAACCCAATGGATTGAATTTTCTTTCTCAGATCTCAGATTTGGAGTCTGAGGGTATGGGTTCAAATTCTGGATTTGATACGTATTACTTTTGTGACTTTGAACATCACTTAATCTTCCTCAAAACTGGAGCTGCTCATCCAATGTTATTATACTAAAATGTAACAGTCTTTAGAAACCTCATCTTGCTCTCCTGCAAAATAAGAAGGTTGGAATCACTCTCTGGGTCCCTCATGGCTTTGTGTTCTCTTATCTAATCCTCTTGGTTCTTCTCTTTTCCTCTGGTTTGCTCTGCTCCTCTCCCTTTCCCTAACTTCAATTCAATTTCCATAACTTTGTTTTATTTTTTACTTCCGCTCCCTTGACCTTCCCTATCTGCAGCCCTATTCCCTATTTCTCTCATGGCCTGATTTTTTTTGCTTCCCTTTATCCTCCTCTCTCTTAATGCAAGGTCTCAGCATTACATGGATATGCATTTTACATTTAGATCTTTCTTTCTCCCTACCTCTAGGGTGTACATGTGTGTGTATGTGTGTGTATATGTATACATAATATACATATATATAATATATACATATATAAGTGTGTGTATATATATATATAGAGAGAGACAGACAGACAGAGACACAGACAAAGTGACAGAAAGACAGACATAGTTACAGAGACAGAAGGAGTAGAAAGACAGACAAACAGAGAGGGAGGGAGGAGACAAAGTGAAGAGAAATGGATCAAGAGAAGAACAAACACAGAAAGACAGAGACAGAGAATCTCAGGTTTACCTGAACATGTATTTGTGCACAGCATTTCTTTCCCCTGAGTGATGTGGGGAGAGAAAGAGGGACAGACAGGTAGAGAGAGAGGGAGAGAGAGAGACAGGCAGAGACAGAGAGAGACAGGCAGAGATAGACAGAGACAGAGAGACAGAGAGAGACAGAGATAGGCAGAGACAGAGACAGACAGACAAAGACAGGGACAGACAGGGAGAGAGATAAAGAGAAAAACAGAGAGACAGATGGACAAAGAGAAACAGAGAGGTACACAGAGACAGAGCCATAGAGATATAGATAGACAGAGACAGACCTACACACTGAGTGAAAACAGTGAAAGAGAGAGAAGACAGGGCAAAGAAAGAAACACAGCATCTCAACATTACATGGCCATATATTTATATACTTTTTTTTTCCTGAAGAACACAAACTACTTTTCAAGCGTGGTCTCATTAATCCTCTCATCATCTCTGTGAGGCACTCTGGGTAGGACAACTCATTAACTTTTGTTTACAAAAGGTAACAAGAGACAGAGACAGATTTAGTGACCTACTCAAGGACAAACAAAAACATGGCATGTGCTAGTCAAGCACAAAATCCCGGCCTAAGAATTTCCCTCTTCTGAAGATATCATCACTGGCTATAGGCGACTTGGGATTTCACATCCCAAGCCCCACATTTATCAGCTCTCTCATGCTGGACAATGCACTTTTCCTAGCTGAATCTCAATTTCTTCATCTATGAGGAGTTAATGTCATGCTTACTATGAGAAAAAGTGTCATGCTCACCCTAAAATGTCATTTCAATATGTGTTGCTTCTCTTACTATGAATATTAGAAGATTTCCTTTACCTTTTAAGTTTTTCTTTCATTTTTGTTGTCCTCGTTTGAAGCACTGAATTGTCTGGGAAGTTATAAATGTTCATTGGGTAGAGTGCAGGAAGCCTAGAGCGCAAAGACATGAATGCCTTCACCATGAGCTATGTGAGAGAGATTGCCTATCCCTAAGAGAGTGATAATAATCATAGTAAAGTGCCATAATTTGATGCTACTAGAAAACTTGCAAATGAAGTTCTATGATAGGGAAGATTGAAACCTCATGAAAAGGTAGTATCGAGCCCTGGACCTTGAAAGAGAATTTCAGCCAATGTGTTAGAAACTTTCCAGGTACGAGAAGACACCAGCTGAAAATCACTGAGCTAGGAAACTCTCAATTATGTTCTGGAAAGAGGAAGAAGTCAAATATATTCTAGGATATATTGATGTGAGATCAGGAGGAAAAAATGATTTGGTTCCAAAAATGCATGGTGTCACTTTTCTTCTCTGAAAATGATGGAGTGTGAGCAGTTGATCATTAATATCCTTCCTTAAAGTTCTAACTTTATGAATCTTTGAAGACATATTATTAATAGGTAAGTCTGGAACATAATCCCTATGAGAGCAAGAAGTGTGTCTTTGTATGTCTTTGTATTTCCCTGGTGGTATGTCTGGAGACACCACAGATGAGCAGAACACCCACATGGGAAAACCAAGGAGAATGCCTGCCTGGGGAAACAGACTAGCCAGAGAGGAAATACCATAAAACGAGCTCTGGACTATGGGAGTCTCAGGGCAGCTGGGTGGTGCAGTGGATAGAACACCAGTGCAGGAATCAGGAGGACCTGAGTTCAAATCTCACCTCAGACACTTGACACTCACTAGCTGTGTGACCTTGGGCAAGTCACTTAACTTCAATTGCCTCATCCTGGGTCATCTCCAGTCATCCTGATGACTATCTGGCCACTGGATTCAGATGGTTCTGGAGGAGAAGTGAGGCTGCTGACCTGCACAGCCCTTCATCACTCAAAACAAAATGAAGTGCAAGTCATGTCATCATTTCTCTGATGGCATGGCCTTCTTTGGCAACCAAGGACCAACACACACATATCACCTTACCCTCACCAGTGCTTAGAACAAGATCATTTTCAATAACCTTTTCATAAATTTTTGTTGGATGAAAACCTCAATCTGAAACACTGAATGATAGAATTTTAGAGTTGGCAGGGTGCTTGTGGGTCAAGTCTGTTTGGTGGAGGCTTGCATATTGTTTATAATATCCCAACAATTAAGTCATTATTCAGTTTTACTCAGTGTCTTCTATTATCTCAGAATATACAAATTCGGTTTTCCTTCTGAGTCAAGTGACTTGTAATGATCTTCTAGATTTTGTTCTTAAGGAAAATAAAAAATGTTGGAGGGGATGTGGGAAAATTGAGAAAATAACTTACTGTTAGCAGTACTTCTCAAATTGCAGGTCATGATCCCACATGGGCCAGAAGTGCTGAAGGGATCATGAATGGAACATGTTTAAGAAGCCCTGCTGTAGAGTAATTTGCAACTATTCCCAAATGGCTATAAAGTCATGCATACTCTTTGACCCAAAAATACTATTACTATGTCTGTATCCCAAGGATATTTTAAAAAAAATCCAAAATATGTGTAGCAATTCTTTTAGTACCAGTGAAGAACTGGAAATTAAGGGGATGTCATCAATTGGGGGTGGGTTGACTTAACAAGTTATAAATGATTGTGGACTATTATATTATAAGAAATAATGAACAGGATGCTCTAAGAAAAAATGTCAAAATACATGAACTGATGCAAAGTAAAAATGAACAGAACCAGTAAAACATTATATATAGTAAGAACAATATTATTTGATGATCAGCTGTGAATGACTTGGTTTTTCATAGCAATACAATGATCTAAGACAATTCGGAAGGACTTGTGATGAAAAATGCTATCCATCTCTGAAGAAAGAACTGTGGCAGTCTGAATGCAAATCAAAGCATACTTTTTCTTTACCTTATTTTTCTTGTTTTTTTGTCTGTATTTTCTTTTACAGCATGACTAACATGGAAACATGTTTTTCATGACTGGACATGTATAATTTAAATCAAATTGCTTCCTTTCTCAGTGAGGAGAGGTGATGGAGGGATGGAGAGAATCTGGAATTCATTTTTTTTAAAAAGTGTTAAAATTGATTTTCATGTAATTGGGAAAAATAAAATACTAACTTAAAAGAAAGACAGTTCTAACACTGCTCAGATTTGTATGGTTATAGTGTATCTAATTCTTTTGTTAGGGACAGAGGGTTATAAATTTAGAGCTGGAGTGGAAGTCAGAGGTCATAGTTCAATTACTTTTTTGTTTATGAGGAAATTAAAATTCAGGGATCCAAAAATTTAACAATAAATTATAAAGCTGGAATTAACTTGGGATCCAAAGTTCTTTCCATTAATTGTGAAAAGAGCTAAATTTTCTTTTTCCACTGCAATAAACTTTTGTCATCATTTGTTACTTAAGCTTAAGCAGCTTTCGAGATTTATGTCTGCTATGCTTTCCCCCCGGATATCTTGGAAATTAAGGGAACTATTCTCTAATTTTAGTTCTTTCATTGTGACCTTAGACAAGATGTTCAACCTCACTACTCATTATTTTTACATATGTAGAGTGAAGGGTTTGAACTAAGACTCCCTCCAACTCTGTTTCATTATCCAGCATCCTATATATTTCAATTCTTTGCAACACATAATACTGCATTCTAGGTTCTATATTTCTTTACAGATCTGAATACTTGTTTGAGGTCCTTTTATCCCTTGCTTTCCACATTGATTCTGTCATCAATTCCTACTCATTATTCATGTGTTAAGGTCACAATTTTCTTTTTCAATACTTACTCTCTATTGGATTGAATTACAGCAATTGTATCTTCAATAATTTCCTAGTTCTCTATTTGATTTCTTTTCTATTTATGCTTCAAAGCTAAGCTAAGTGAGAATCATCTTTCTTAAGTACCATTTGAATTTCTGTGACTCCTTTCTTAGTATCTCAAAATAGCTTACAAATACCTCTTGCATCCAGTGAAAATTGCTTATCATTCATAGGCTTATGTATCTTTTACTAATCTATGAGTTACCTGAATGAGCACATCCTTCAATCTACGCTACCTTGCAGGCCCCATTTGAACTGAGGCCAATTAACATTCTGTGTGCCAGGGTTCTCCTACTTCTAATCCAGGCACACCACAGAGAATACAGAAAAAGAAAAGTAAGCTTTTTTTTCAAGAATGGAAGTGCTTTGATCTTATGACAGAATAATTTTCATGTGTCCCATTCTGTTATTTCATTAATTCAGTCAGTTTACTTGACAACCTGGTACACAAGGGACACAGAAATAGAGATGATCAGCAAGGTGGGAACATTAAGGAAAGCTAGACAAGTAATCAGAACACCAAGTACTTCAAGTACTTGATAGCTTTTCTTTAAAAAAAAAAAAATATATATATATATATTTATTTATTTATTTATTTTTAGTTTTCTTCATTCATTTCCATAAGATTTTGAGTTCCAAAGTTTTCTCCCCATCTCTCCCCTCCTCCCACCCCAAGACACTGTGCATTCCAATTACCACTTCTCCCAATCTGCCCTCCCTTCTATCACACCCCTCCCTTCCCTTATCCCCATCTCCTCTGTTTTCCTGCAAGGTAGATTTCTATACCCCATTACACGCATATCTTATTTCCCAGGTACATGTGAAAACAATTTTTAACATTCAATTTTAAAACTTTGAGTTCCAACTTCTCTCTCTTCCTCCCTCCCCACCCACCCCTATTGAGAAGGCAAACAATTCAATATAGGTTACACATGTGTAGTTATGCAAAAACCTTTCATAAAAGTCATGTTGTGAAAGACTTTATTTCCCTCCATTCTATCCTTCCTCCCCATTTATTCTATTGTCTCTTTTGACTTTAACCCTCCTCAAAAGTGTTTACTTCTCATTACTCCCTCCTTGCATTTGCCCTCCCTTCTATGATCTCCCTCACTCCCCACTTATCCCTTTCTCCCCTACTTTCCTGTAGTGTAAGGTAGATTTTCACAGAAAGTTGAGTTTATATGTTATTCCCTACTTAATCCAAATGTGAGGAGAACAAGTTTCACTTTTCCCTCTCACCTCCCCTTTCTTCCCCTCCACTGAAAAATCTTTTTCTTGCCTCTTTCATGTGAGAGATAATTTGTCCTATTCTATTTCTCCCTTTCTCCTCCCAATATATTCCTCTCACCCCTTAATTTTATTTTTTAGATATCATCCCTTCCTATTCAACTCACTCTGCGCCCTCTGTCTACATCTATCTAATCCCTCTAACTAACCAAATATGGAGAAAAATCTCAAGGAGTTATAAATGTATTCCATGTAGGAATGTAAACTGTTCAACTTTAGAAAGGCCCTTAATATTTCTCCTTTCTGTTTACCTTTTCATGCTTCTCCTGATTCTTGTGTTTGAAAGTCAGATTATCTATTCATCTCTGATCTTTTCATCAAGAATGCTTTGAAAGTCTTCTATTTCATTGAATGGTCATTTTTCCCCTGATGTGTTATACTCAGTTTTTCTGGTTAGGTGATTGTTGGTTTTAATCCTAACTCCTTTTGACCTCTGAAATATCATATTCCAAGCCCTAAGATCCCTTAATATAGAAGTGGGTAGATCTTGTATTATCCTGATTGTATTTTCACAATATTTGAATTATTTCTTTCTGACTGCTTGCAATATTTTCTCCTTGACCTGTGAGCTCTGGAATTTAGCTACAACATTCCTTGGAGTTTTCCTTTTGGAATATCTTTCAGGAGGCTCTAGAATACCAGGACAGTTTTCTTGATAAGTTTTTGAAAGATGATGTCTAGGCTCTTTTTAGATCATGGCATTTAGGCAGTCCTATAATTTTTAAATTGTCTCTTCTGTATCTATTTCCAGGTCAGTTGTTTTTCCAGTAAGATATTTCACATTGTCTGCTATTTTTTCATTCCTTGGGTTTTGCTTTATAATATCTTGATCTTTCATAAAGTCATTAGCTTCCATCTGGTCCATTCTAATCGTTAAGAAATTGTTTTCTTCAGTGAGCTTCGGACCTCCTTCTTCATCTGGTCAATTCTACTTTTTAGGGCATTCTTCTCCTCATTGATTTTTGGATCTCTTTTGTCATTTGTATTATCCTATTTTTTAAAGTGTTTCTTTCTTTAGTATTTTTTTGGGTCTGCTTTAGCAAGCAGTTGACTCATTTTTCATGATTTTCTTGCATCACTCTCATTTCTCTTCCCAGTTTTTGCTCTACTTCTCTTCCTTGATTTTCAAAATCCCTTTTGAGCTCTTCCAGAGCCTGTGAACAATTCATATTTTTCCTGGAGACTTTAGATATAGGAGCTTTAACTTTGTTGTCTTCTTCTGTTTGTATACTTTGTTCTTTCTTGCCACCAAAGTATGATTCTATTGTTGGATTCTTTATTCCAGTTTTTGCTCATTTCTTCAGCCATTTATTTGACTTTTGAGCTCTTTGTCAAGGTATTTCTCTTCTTTCAATGGAGGTGGGGGGTGTACTGTAGGCCATTGGATCGCCTCACAATTTGTAGGCCTAGAGCTCCAGAAACAGTGAATGCAGCTTCCCCTGCTGCTGCTGTGGCTGTTGCAGATTCCTCCATCCCCTTCCCCCTCTCCTACCCTGTGGCTGTGATCAGACCACTGTACTCTTTCACACTGGTCCCACGACTTTTATTCCATTGACCTTCCAATTTGTCCTCAGTGTTTTGGATTTGTGAAGTCTAAGAAATTCAGTCCCTCCAAGGTTCTCTCAGGTCCCATCTGTTCAGGTGAGGCCCAAGCTGAACTGCTCCCTGCTCCCAGCAAGGCACAATAGACATTTTCTGACCACCTTCCAGGCTATCTTGGGTTGGAGATTTGCTTCACTCTATCATTCTGTGGGTTCTGCAGCTCCAGAATTTGTTTAGAGCCATTTTTTACAGGTATTTGACTGGGCTTGTTGGGAGCACTCTAGAAATTTTGTGCTGTTACTCTACCATCTTGGCTCCACCCCCTAGGTCGTTTTACTTTATTGTTTTTCCTCGTATCAATTCACTCATAATAAAAAAAAAAAAACAATTCAGAAGCCTCTACACATGAAGGAAGCCTTATTACAGATGATAGGGCTCTGACCTTGGATCAGCAATATATTGTGAGATTAAAAACAAGGAAGGGAAAGTCCTTTTGCTAATTTAATCATATCTTCCTCTAGAAGTTTTATCTTTCTATTACTTCCCTTTTTCTTTCACATTTGCACTTTTCTAACTGATTCTTAGGGAAAGAGGAGGTTTGCTATCTATCATATTTTATTATCCTCTAAACATTTTTTCTGAAAATATCATGTCAAAAAATGCTTGAACAGGGATGAAGGGAAGTAAGGGAAAGAAGGCGAAAATTTATTAAAATTTCAAGGAGCTCTTTCGTTTCAATTTAGGCTTTGACAGTAGTTGTATGGGTATGTTTTTAGCTCATCAAATTTATTTGAGCTCCTGTTTCTTACTTTGTAAAATAGGAATGATAGTGCAGTTATCCCTTCCACATAGCAATTTTCCCCAATGTAGTTTCAGTATATCATGGGTTGGCAAAAGTAATTCATTGAGAATTTGGGGGTCTTTTGTGGAAGCTACAGATGACACACAAAGGCCAGCAGATGACATAGGAAACAAGCTTAGAAACTCAGGAATGCATAAAATATATGTATAGTATTGTAAGCATTAACATATTTTGCCATTTAATACTATAATAATTCAGATTTCTTCTCTGGTATGATGGAAAAGCCAGAAATTTTTACACAAATTTTCCAGAGTATGGGGATGCCACACCCCTCACCTCCACAATGTAAAAGGGATAACTGTATTTGTCTTACTTTTCTCAAAGGTTAAGGTATGAAGAAATGCTTTTTAAATGCTTTTTGCTTCATAAAATTTAAAACATTCTGAAAAGGTGAAGTGTTATTTGTATTGAGCATTCCACTTAGTTGAGAAAACTAGGCTCAATTATTTTGCTCATGTGGAAGGCATTAGCCTGCAAGAAACACCACATTGAGATGACTGAAATACACCTAAATCCGAGTTCAGCTGTTCTCTTCATAATGTCCCTGAGATTGGTTGATGCTAAGGGAAGCATGTATCAGTTTGGATGTGTCTCACTTGCAGAGGAGATGCTGTTAAAAAAAGGCACAAAAACCCCCCACACAGGCACATAGATAAATAGACAACTGATAGGCTGGAGTTACCTTTTGTTTCTCACCTTTAGTACTTTTTTGTCTCTTGAAAACTAAACTGACTTTGCACTGAAACAGCATATTGGTATAATCACTGTAAGGTCATTGGAAAGCAGTGAGATTTTTCCTCTTATTTTTGACTGGGAGTCACTAACATAGATGCAAAGAAGGCTAGTCAGTTCAGTAGGAATAATTTCAGCATGGGCAATCCACCAATATATATGACACTGTGACCCTTGTGACTTCTAACTTCGTACCTCTCATGTGCTATTTACTTAAGTCCAGATTGTCCATCAATACTAACAGTGACTTTCACTTATATAGCCTGCTGTGGCCTATTACATATTTAAGATCATATATCATAGCTCATAAGATTATATTGTATGAGAACCAGAAGGATTCTTCAAAAACATCTAATCCAGTCCCCTCATTTTGCTGAGAAGGAAATTGAAGTCTAGAGAAGTTACATTATTTATGCAAGATTGTTCAAGTCCAAATTAGGATATAGAAACTATTGAGTCTTTCATTTTACAGATGACAAAAACCAAGGCACAGAAAAATTGAGTGACTTGCCCAGCACCACACAACTTAAAAGTGTCAGAAGAAAAATTTGAGCCCACATCTCCCGTACTTCAATCCCAGTCCTCTACCTACTCTCAGTGCAGTCAATAATTTTTGCATGCCAAGAAACTTTATGTTGTCTCATAATTCTAAGATACATTGTGAAACATTTCAGGT
This sequence comes from Bettongia penicillata ogilbyi, assembly GCA_023548195.1. Taxonomy (NCBI): domain Eukaryota; kingdom Metazoa; phylum Chordata; class Mammalia; order Diprotodontia; family Potoroidae; genus Bettongia; species Bettongia penicillata. Next base: position 3,440,929 of record JAJHZJ010000426.1, read on the forward strand.
GTGATTAGACAACTATAACTGCAAAAGTTCTTGCAATTTTATTGGGTTATAAGATCACTACCACTCAATAGTAATACGGTCCATTATAAAAACAAACAAAAAAAACTAATACGATCTTGGACTGTATTAAGTGGGGCACACTATGCAGGCCTGGTGAGGTGGCAATCTTTAACTGCTATTGTTAGACCACATCTGGAGTAGTTTGTTCAGTCCTGGGTGCCACAATTTAGGAAAGGCATTTATAAACTTCCTCTAAAGAACACTTGCTTCATGAAATGGGTTCCCAATGGACTGGGTTTCTAGAGTATGGCGTGGTTTTGCCCTTATAAAACTATAGCTAATGGACCCCCATCAGTGTATACCATTAAGTGTTGTTAGTGGATACATTTAGTTCTCAGCAAAGGCATTTACTAAAATGGCAGATGAACAAGACTAGTCACAGAACATTCTCCCTATAAAACTTGGTCACGCTTCCCTCAAATGTATGTGGTATTTACAATGAAATACAATGGAAGGGAGACACACACACATGAAATGTATGTGGCCAAAGTAATATAAAACAGTAGTTAGCAAGTAGGAGGAATTTTTAATGTTACCTATAGACAGTTTTATGTCTATTTTATGTATGTATTATCTGTCATATATACTTTATGTATATTTTAATAATTTCAAATATTACCTATAGGCAGTGCTCAGAATCAAATATTCTGCTGTATGAAACCAATAGAAGGGAGATGAGCTTTGATGTTGTACAAATAGCAGAAGCAAGCAAAGAGGTAGCCCACTCCTAAAATCTTACCCTCTTCCCCCTCCATACACTGTCTCTGTCTTCTATACACACATATGCATATAGATAGATAAAATATACATATATACACACAGGTACACATGTGTGTAAAGGTATACATATACTTTGAATTTATTTACCTATGTACATATCATAGATTCTGCCCCATTCCATTCCCAGCATAAGATAAGCTCCTTGAAAACAGAGAATGCCTTGGCCCAGAGTAATACCTTGGGATAAAACAAATGCTTAATTGATACTTGCATAACTGAATCAAATTATTGGGAACACATTGGAATATTATGATAGCTAGCATTTGAATCTTCACAACAACTCTGTGAGGTAGATATGAACATTATGCCAATTTTATGCATAAAGAGAATGAGACAAGTTAAGTGATTTTACCAGGGTCCCACTATCAGTAAGTACCTGAGAAAGATTTGAAAATTAGGTCTTCCCAATTCCAACGTTCAAAAAAGTGCCTCAAAATTATGAAAATTTTAATAGATCTGCAACTTAAAGTAGTAGAAAGAGACATTCAAGTCAGAGGTAAAATTTACAGATTAGGCTGAAACTCAACTCTCCAGAGTTTTAAATATAAAGACAAAAAGTTTAAAATTTATTCCACTTTTGTAGATTTATAGGAAGTTGTAAAGAAAAATGAGAGAATTATTCTATAATGAGTAGTAGCTGACCTTGAAGTCAGTAAGACCTGAGTTCAAATTCTGCCTCTAATGTACCCTATGTCACTGATCTGCAAGGCAATTCCCCAAGTAAATTGCCACAATTTTAAATTTCAGTTTCTTGAACTGCATCCATGGGGGAGTGAGTGCAAAATGTCTCTAATCTAGTGAAATCACAGAGAAATACACAAATAATTATAATATAATTATCAATATAATATAATAATCTGAATAGATTGAAAGATACCAGAAAAATATGCAAATATTTAAGAGCATATAAGATTGATACTTTGTGAATGATAAGTAATCTCTGAGGAAAATTACTAACATATCAGTTGGGTTGAGGGCTGGAAAAAAGTGGTTGGGATGCACCTCTTGCAAAAGGTAGGATTTAATCTGAATTTTAATGAAATCCTGAGAAACAGAAGGCTATAATGAGGAGGGAGAAATGTTAAGTGATTTGCCTAAGGTCACAAAACCAATATATGTCAAAGGGAATCCCTAACATGGGTCTTCATGCCATTAAGTCTGTCTCTAACTAAAAATAAAGCAGATAGAATGCATGCCCCTAAGGTTTCTTACAGATCTGTCGCCTATGACCCTATTTGTTTCCCCAGCACCGTTAGCATCTTATAGACAAAATGTTAGCACTTCTCATCAGTTTTAAAGATCTTCACTCATGTAGGAGTGATGACCATTTTTTTCCTGAATTCTAATTTATTCTTTAAATGTATTAGAGAATTAATTTCACAAAGGAGGGGAAATGATTAAGCTGTAATAAAGGTCTTGCAAGCACACCTGGGGAACCATGAATTATTGAAAATGAAGTCTGCATTGAATCCAGAGAAACTGGAACCAACTCCTAGTTAATGTGTCTTCTTTGATTGAATTGCAGTGATTAAAAGATAGGGTGGGCTAATGTGGAGGCTTTTCCTTAAAAATGCATGCACAATTAAGCCTTTCTTGGGGAATGCAGAAGTTGTCATGGGGTTTTGTGTGTCTGATCATAAAGAAGTACAAAATATGGCTAAGAAGGAAACTCCCGCATACCCTACTTAATAACAGTACCATTCATTCCCCTGAAACGCAATTCTTTGGGCTAATATTGTAGAACTGGATAATTTATTAAGAGAGACAGAGAGAGACAGAGACAGAGAGATGGAGGAAAATAAGTACATGAACCTAAACAGTGCCTTGATGGCAAAATATAAGAGGAATCTATTAGTGTATAGATAGATGAAGTATAAGCTCATTAAAACTAGTTGCAACTTAGAAGACAGCTAGGAATCATGGTGGAAAGAGTGTTGGGTCTGCAGTCAGGAAGACTCATCATTCTAAGTTCAAATTTGGCCTCAGACTCCACCTGTGTAACTTTGGGCACGTCAATTAACCCTGTTTGCTTCAGTTTCCCCATCTGTAATATTAATAAAATGAGGGATAAGTAAAGAGCTGTAAATTTACTTCTTGAGAAGGGGAGGGATTATAAAAAAATTCTTATATTATTACTATGGAGGAGATAATTAATATATTGGCCTGAACAATAAGTCTAATCTAAATGGTTAGAATTAAGAAAAGTTGATTTGTTGCAATGTCTGATTTCTTTTTTTGTTGTTGCTGTTTAATATAAATTTATTTATTTAACTTTTTACATTTATTTTCACAAAATTTTGGGTTCCAAATTTTCTCCCCATTTGTCCCCTCCCCCTACCCCAATACACTGAGCATTCTAATTTCCCCTATCGCCAATCTGCCCTCTCTTCTCTTATCCCTCCCTTCTCTTGTCCCCATCTTCTCTTTTTTGTCCTGTAGGGCCAGATGACTTTCTATTCCCCATTAACTGTATTTCTTATTTCTTAGTAGCAAGAACAATACTCAATAGTTGTTCCTAAAACTTTAAGTTCCAAATTCTCCCCATCCCTCCCTCCCCCCACATTTCCTTTGGGAAGGCAGGCAGTTCAATATAGGCCCTAGCTGTGTAGTTTTGCAAATGGCTACCATAATAGTCGTGTTGTGTAAGACTAACTATATTTCCCTCCATCCTATCCTGCCCCCCATTGTTTCTATTCTGTCTTTTGATCCTGTCCCTCTCTGAGTGTTGACTTCAAATTGCTCCCTCCGCCCCTTGCCCTCCCTTCCATCATCCCCCCCTTGCTTATCTCCTTCTCCCCCACTTTCCTGTATTGTAAGATAGGTTTTCATACCAAAATGAGTGTGCATTTTATTCCTTCCTTTAGTCGAATGTGATGAGAGTAAACTTCATGTTTTTCTCCCAGATTTCCTCTTTTTCCCTCCACTAAAAAGTCTCCTGCTTACCTCTTCTATGAGAGATAATTTGCCCCATTCCATTTCACCCACTCTCCTCCCAATACATTTCTCTTATACATTTACCTTAATTTTTTTAAGATATGATCCCATCCTACTCAATTCACTCTATGCTCTCTGTCTCTGTGTGTGTGCATGTGTGTATGTGTGTGCATGCATGCGTGTACGTGTGTGTGTATGTGTGTGTGTAATCCCACCAACTACCAAGATACTGAAAAGTTTCAAGAGTTACAAATATTGTCTTTCCATGTAGGAATGTAAATAGTTCAACTTTGATAAGTCCCTTATGACTTCTCTTTGCTGTTTACTTTTTCATGCTTCTTCTCATTCTTGTGTTTGAAAGTCAAATTTTCTTTTCAGCTCTGGTCTTTTCATCAAGAATGCTTGAAAGTCCTCTACTCCATTGAAAGACCATATTTTCTCCTGAAGTATTATACTCAGTTTTACTGGGTAAGTGATTCTTGGTTTGAGTCCTAGTTCCTTTGACTTCTGGAATATCCTATTCATGCCTTTTGATCCCTTAATGTAGAAGCTGCTAGATCTTGTGTTATCCTAATTGTATTTCCACAATACTGGAATTGTTTCTTTCTAGCTGCTTGCAATATTTTCTCCTTGACCTGGGAATTCTGGAATTTGGCCACAATGTTCCTAGGAGTTTCTCTTTTTGGATCTCTTTCAGGCGGTGATTGATGGATTCCTTGAATACTTATTTTGCCCTCTGGTTCTAGAATATCAGCACAGTTTTCCTTGATAATTCCATGCAAGATGATGTCTAGACTCTTTTTTTGATCATGACTTTCAGGTAGTCCCATAATTCTTAAATTTTCTCTCCTGGATCTATTTTCCAGGTTAGTTGTTTTTCCCATGAGATATTTCACATTCTTTTCCATTTTTTCATTCTTTTGGTTTTGTTTTGTTATTTCTTGGTTTCTCAGAAAGTCATTAGCCTCCATCTGTTCCATTTTAATTTTGAGAGAACTATTTTCTTCAGTGAGCTTTTGAACCTCTTTTTTCCATTTGGCTAATTCTGCTTTTGAAAGCATTCTTCTCCTCATTAGCTTTTTGAACCTCTTTTGCCAACTGAGATAGCCTGTTTTTCAAGGTGTTATTTTCTTCAGCATTTTTTGGGGTCTCCTTTAGCAAAATATTGACACATTTTCTATGCTTTTCTTGCATCTCTCTCATTTTTCTTCCCAGTTTTTCCTCCACCTGTATAACTTGATTTTCAAAATCCTTTTTGAGCTCTTCCATGGCCTGAGCCCATTAGATATCTCGTTTGGATGTCTGGGATACAGAGGACTTGACTTCTATGTCTTTACCTGATGGTAAACATTGTTCTTCCTCATCAGAAAGGAAAGGAGGAAATATCTGTTCACCAAGAAAGTAACCTTCTATGGTCTTATTTTTTTTCCCTTTTCTGGGCATTTTCCCAGCCAGTTACTTGACTTCTGAGATTCCTTTCCACACCCATCTCACCTCTAGATCCGCCCAGCTAGTGCTTGGGATCTGAGATTCAAATGCTACTCCCCAGCCTCAGGGCTTTCAATGGCAGGTGGGGCTGCTATTCAGGGTAATATTAATTTCAGGTTCTCAGGTGGGGTTCACACAGGCTCAGTTCCCTCAGGGGGTTTATGTAGAGACCTTCAGTAATAGATCCGAGCTCCTGCCCACTTTGGAAGCTCCTGTCTGCTGCCTTCCCCCACTGCTTCCTCCCAAGGAGGCCTGAGTTAGGGAGACACCCTGCTCCCCTCTCGGCCAATCCAGAAGGCTCTCTCATTGACCTGTGTGCCTGTGGGTGGAGGGACCTTCACAGCTGCCGTAGATTCCCTCCCTGAAGCCTGCTGGTATCTGCTCCTCTTGCCACCCCATGGCCAAGGCAGGGCTGGGCTGTGCTTCGGGTCCAGTGCATGATGGACCGTTGGTGCCGGTTTTTCAGGGCTCTCTGGAACAGAAATCTCCTCCACTCCATTGCTGTGTGGCTTCCACTGCTCAAGAATTTGTTGGGAGTTCCTCTTTACAGATAATTATGGGCTGTGGGTTCGCAGCTAGCATATGTGAATCTTTCTACTCCACCATCTTGACTCCTCCCTCCGCCTGATTTCTTTCATCTGTCTACTGAGAAGTCTTTTCAGACTTCTACTTTGTATTACCAGATCCATTCTCGAAGAATTTTTTGTCTCTTTCTATTACTCCTATCCAGCTAATGATTTCCACTATAACTGAAACCATGAGCAATTCAATGTGTGCTTAAAAATCAATCATCCATTCAGAAGATCACAGCATCAGACAACCTGAGAGTTGGAATAGATGCTAATATTCACCAAAGTGGTATGTGTCTCCTTACTTTGTAATAATGAAAAGAACTTTGAAAAGAATAAAATGCTTCATCAACACACAGTATTATTGTTGCCGTTCTTGTTATTAAGTCCCTATTTTTTCTTCCTTAAATTCTATTTGTGAATTCAGCAAAATAATTCCCATAAAATTCAACAACAAAATACTTAAATAATACAAGTTGGGTTCTATCTGTTTTGCAGGCATAGTTGGTTTTCAGACAAGTTCCAAAAAATAATTATATATATATTCAAGTCACCAATTCTCTGTTAAGTACAGTATTTACTGATGAGTTTCTTGGAATCTTTAAACAAAGGGTTTATTTTGTAATCACAATATCTCAGAATTGTATTTTACTAATCAGTGGTTCCTTTTATGATCAAATCTCAACTCTAATGTTTAATAGTTCTTTTGTAATGGAAAAAGAGATAAGACAATTCTTGTTTTCAAATAGAATGATAAAATCAACAGACTCAATAGAATTGCAAAAAAAATCATCACGGTAACTTGGTGAACTGGTATTCCCAAGTACTACGTGATTCCAACTTTCACTTCACTAGGATCCAGCAAAAGGAAAGTATTAGAGGATTCATCCATTAAGCTCTACCAAAGAAACAAAACAAACACACCAACTACAATCTATTATGCTCCAGACATCCTAGCATAACAAATTTTTGCATTTTTGTTTTAAATTTCTCAAATTCCTATTACTGAAACCTAAATGTTCTTTATGCTACCAAGAGATAAACTATTAAACATTAGGTATTTAATTCTTCTAGATGAGTTAGATTAGATGAGATGCCTCATCTAGGCAACTCTAATTTCTTGACATTTATGCCAACAGGACACAAGCTATGGAAATTCCAAGTATGATGGGAAAGTTTCAGGTATTGACTTTATAATTAACTATATTCCTTTCATCAAAGGCCCAGAGGATGGTTTCCATGATTGGAAAGCCAGTATATAAAAGGTGCTATTCTTGGAAATGAGATATTAAGGAAGACCAAATCAAAAACAAAGAAAAAGAACAGAGTGAGTCAGGGTAGAAAGAATATTGATTTTAGAGCCAGAGGACTTGGGTTTGAATCCTAATTTGATTACTTGTAACCTGTTTAATTCAAGTGCCTTCTCCTTACTGGCCTGCAACTTTTTCATCTATAAAATGGAGAGAGCAGCCTAGAAGGCCTCCAAGGTATTTTTCAGTCATTCGTCTTTTATCAATGATTCAATGATCAAGGATCTAGCTCTGGAATGATAAGGCTGACACCAAATCATTTATGCTGATGCAAAAGCTTGGAAGAGGGAGAATGTTGGCAATGGGTGTAAGGGAAAGAACCAAAGAAACTGAGATGGACAACAACAACAGAAAATAGACCTCATCAAATTAATTCACACTGATTAGATTCCCAGATACAAGCAGAATGTGAAATATATGCAGGGTTGATAGAAAATTTAAGATAGATCAGCTCTGCCCTCAGGAGCGTATGGAAAGCACCTTGTAGGCCCATCTAACCCATCTTCCTAATTTTACCAATGAAGAAATGAAAGATGATTAAGATTGAGTATTTGGCCAAAATGACACTGTTAGAATTTGAACCCAGAACCTGTAATTTCAAATACACCTCTCTATCCACTGTGTTTCAGGTATCCCTTTTTCTTTCTTGTGGTGCTTATATGTAGAAGAAAGAAGGGAAATAAACATGGATAATACTATATTATAATCTAGAATGATTGAAGGATGCAAAACAGGTGTTTTGTGAGGTAGGAAGCAGAAGGTAAATAATATTTGGGGTTGTATCAACAGGTGAGCAGAGGAAGTGCTTGAATCTTATACAAATTCAACCTTGTGTTCACTAGACTCTACACGTTATTTAATTTCATTCACGGTGCTCCACAAACTTTCATTTATTAAAGAGGCAATATCATTCACTGGTAGGCCCTACAGATGGGGAATCACTTTGCTTGGTGTCCCACAGATGCATATGTATTCATGCAATACAATACACACATATGTATGAATGGATGTACACGTACACAAGTCCTCATATGTCTACATCTGCATTCATGTATGCACATATGTATATGCATTTTTTGAGTGCACATCAATAAATAGTCAAGCAGATGAATTGTTAGAACCAATGAATGTCTCCAAGAGTGGGAGGAACACATATTATGAAGGAACACTGGAAGTAGCCTTGGAAAATTCTACCTGCAATATTAACATAGACATCTAGAAAAATGGGACCAATATTTTCTTTATACTAGCCCATGTGAAGAGAAAGTTTCAGAAGTCAGTGTGGAGAAAGTTCTGAAGAAGACAGAAGCGAGGGCTTATGGGAGCTATAATGTGGCACAGTTGAGATTGCCTATGATACCTAGGCATTTTTCCTTGTCCAAGATTTTCTGTGTATATCAGGTAACCAATCCTCTAGGGCAGTTGGCCACGAGTGGAAGTGGTAGATGAATTTCCCTTAACAGTTTTTACAGGTCCACAGTCATACAGCTGTACTATTCTATAGTATAGATCGTGGTTACACACAAAGGAAAACTGAGGCAAGATACAGGGTATTTCTGATTTCAATCGCAGAGTCACTTATCTGAATTATCACTGAACTCACTCCCTTGTCCTGGCTTAAAAATCTAATTTGATTCTCACAATAGCCCTTTGTGATACGCAGTACAGTTATTATTGTTTCCCTTTTACAAATATAAAGTGATTTTTCTCAGTAAGAAGTAGAACTATGTCTCACACTTAGGTCCTCTGTCACCAAATCCCGAGTTCAAATGATCGTGCCACAGCATTTCCTCACAAAGAGTACCGGTTATAATACAAATGTATGGATATTGTGATCCTAGAAGCATGTTGCTTTGACTGCAATGGGTAGTTGGGGTAAAGCTGATTTTGTACACATGCTTTTTTTTTTTTAACTTCTTTTTTTGCGAGATTTTTGGAAGTCATTTGAAATCATCTATTAATTTCTTTTCCCCCTCCTTTTTTGGTGATTTGTCGTTAGGATATCCCTATTATTCCTCATTATGGAAAAAAAATCCATACCGAGTTTACAAGCTGTATTCTTATTAATAGAAAAGACACAATCTCTGCAGGGAATTTTACTTTTTTACAGCCTGTCTGTTGTTTCATAGAAATGTGGACCCTGCAACAAGGCATCTCCTTGTTATCTCCAGTAGAGGTCATTCAATGACCTGCTTTAAGAAGTATCTAAAACGATTTTGTTATTAATAATCCATCTGTCAACTAGTATGCACTTTCTATATGACAGGCACTGGGCCAAACCCTGAAAAGACAAAGAAAGACAAAAACATGGCCCCTACCCTCAAAGACCTCACATTCTAATTGGAAAGACAACTTTCATCCAGCTATACACATACAAAATATGTGTACCATGTAAATAGAAAGTCTTCGCAGAGTGGAGGCAGGACCTAGCAGAGGGGCTCTATCACTGTTTAGCACATCAGCTGGTTGTATGTATACCATTGCTTCTTGTGGGTTAGAAAATTATTAGATTTGTTAAGGAGACATTCTCCTAAGGATCTTATTTACTCTACTAATTTGCACAGTGTGCAAGTGTTGTGAAAGAAATGCTATATGTTTAGCGCTACTCCCTGTGGATAAGGAAATCCAAGAGTAGACACATTCAGTTGTGTCATGGGGTGGTGTGATTGTGACATCACTTGAGGTTCTAAGCCTTTTTCTTCTCTTTCTTCAAAGGAGTAGCAGGCTTGACCCTCTATCTGCCACCCAATTTCTTTTTGTAAAACAACTCTGTCAAATTATAATGGAGATTTGAGCCAATAGACTGACACCTTGATTACCTGGAATGAACATTTGCAACACTTCATTTCTAAGGAGACCTAAATGACATGACAATCTGGTAATATTGAAGATTAATTCAAGAAAGCAGCTCTTTAACGCGGGCCCTGGGATCAGCATGGACCCAAACAAAACTTCTACTCCTTTGACTTCTCCCTCTAGCTCTGTCTCTTCACTTGAACCTAGAACTATCTTCATCTCTCCTTCTATGCCTCCTATGCCTTCACACACATCTATACCTCACCTTATGTCTCCCCAAGAACTTTCCCCTGCCACTTCTTCTGTAACTATCCCCAGATATAATAAACCTGTTAGTAAACTCTCTCCATCTGTCTCTAAATCTGCACCTCTATTACCAACTGCACAAACACCTGTATCAACCTCTAAACATTCATATCGCTGCAATTTGGCCTCTAAAAATCCATATCACTGTAACTTGACGCCTATCTCAGAATATCCGCCTGTCTGCACAGCCACTGTAACTACACCTTCAGCCACATCGACATTTACTTGTGCACCTACCCATAGGTATCCCTCTAACTGTAGCTTTACTTCTACTGTGTCATCTGCATCTACCCTGAAATCTCCTCCTCTCTGCACATCCCCTACATGTACAACACCACTCACACTTGAAACTCCATTTAGCTCCACATGTACTCCACCTCATTCTCCAACTCCATCTAACTCTGAACTTCTAAATAAGGATTCCTCTAATTTGATGTGTGACTCTACCTCAGCATCTACACTATCTCCCAAATCTGATCCTATCTCTACACCCTCGATTTCTACACATAAACCTAACTGCCCACTTTTCCCTGGGATTCCCTTTAATTGTACCTGTGCTACCTCGACATCTTCACTCTTGTACAAATCTAATCCAACTACCTGTAGAACTACATCTACCAGTACATTATCTCCTGAGAATCATTCTACCTATATCAGTAGCTCAACCTCAACATCTACTCTTAGCCCCAAATTGAATGCAGCTACATCCAGAGCAACTTCTTGTGCCTTATTCCCCGGTTATTCCTCCAGTTGTATCTGTAACTCCACCTCGACCTCTACACAAAGCCCGAAATCTCCTCCTACATCCAAATCTACATCCACCTGTTCCTTACTCAAGGATTATCCCTCTAATTGTATCTGTAACTCCACCTCAACATCATCACTTAACCCAAAATCTCCTCCTACATCCAAATCTAAATCTATCTCTGACTTACTCCCTGATCATCCCTGTAACTGTATCTGTAACTCTACCTCGACATCATCACTTAATCCAAAATCTCCTCCTACATCCAAAGCTACATCTATCTGTGCCTTACTCCCTAATTATCCCTCTAAATGTATCTGTAACTCCACCTCTACACTTAGCCCCAAATCTGCTCTTATATCCACAGCTACATCTATCTGCGAGCTATTCCCTGGGATTGTCTCTAACTGTGTTTGTAACTCTACCTCGACATCATCACTTAACCCCAAATCTCCTCCTACATCCAAAGCTACATCGACCTGTGCCTTACTCAAGGATTATCCCCCTAACTGTATCTGTAACTCTACCTCAACCTCTACACTTAGCCCCAAGTCTAATCTTACATCCACCTCTACATCTATCTGTGAGCTACTCCCTGGGATTGCCTCTAACTGTGTCTGTAACTCTACCTCAACCTCTTCACTTAGTCCCAAATCTCCTCCTAAATCCAAATCTACATCCACTTGTACCTTACTCAAGGATTATCCCTCTAATTGTATCTGTAACTCCACCTCAACATCATCACTTAACCCAAAATCTCCTCCTACATCCAAAGCTACATCTATCTGTGTCTTACTCCCTGATTTTCCTTCTAGTTGTATCTGTAACTCTACCTCAACATCATCACTTAGCCCCAAATATCCTCTTATTTCCACAGGTACATCTCCCTGTGTATTTTCCCTTGGGAATTCCTCTAATTGTATCTGTGGCTCTACCTCAACCTCTACATTTAGCCCCAAATCTCCTCCTACCTCAACTTCCTCTGAATCCACACCTAAATATCACTGTATACTTTTCCCTAAGGATTCTTCTCACTTTACCTCTGTGTCTACCCCAACACCTATAATGTACCCAAAATCTAATCCACCTATAGCCACACCTATATCAGCCTGTGCGTCTCTATATTCTAATCCTTCTGGTGGCATCTTAACCTCAAAATATTCTTCTGCCTCTAAAAATGCACCTACATCTACACCTATGTCTATGCCTGAATGTAAATCTGTAGGTACTTCAATAACTGTGCCTGTGCAGAAATATTCTAGTTCCTCATCTCCCTCTAAATGCACACATATGTCCACATCTGAGCCTATACCTATACCTAAGTGTACATCTGCTTCTACCTGTACAGCTACACCTATTTACACATCTACAATTCCATCTCTAGCCACTTCTACATTGAAATCTACACCTAAATCTATACCATCTATCCTTTTCCCTCTCTTTCCATATAGCTTTACATCATCCCCTGCTCCTACTCCAAACCCTGAATCCCCTTCTCTCACCTCTGAAGACCCATTGACACCTAACGTTTCACATGAAATCATGCCTCTCTCCACATCTGTCTGAACAAGAACTGTATCTACGTCTGCTTGTACTTTCCACCTCCATGCTAAAGCACCAGAGTCTTGCCAATGCTGCAAAATGATGAAAGGGGCTGGGTAAAAAGAAAACATAGCAAAACAGACCCAGTGCACACAGTTGGACTTTTAGCAAGAATCAGTGAAAGAAACAGAAATCACTCTCCTGAAATACACTGGATTTTGTTGGGGCATCTCAGCTTCCTGTTGGTTGTTCTTCTCTGGACTATGGTTTTAGGCTTCATTCTTGCTTTGCATCTATCCGGTGGGCATTTAGTTTGGCTCAACACTTCTCCTGGTCTCAAAAACCTCAGTTCCTCTCTACAATGGTCCTTGTCATTTGCTTTCACTATGAGATACTTCAAAATCTGAATGCCCTTCCTAGTGAAGAGTTGGAATCTCAGCCCCTATTGGACCTGGCTACTGCAAGAATCTGTTGGTTACTGCATACTGTGCACCTGGACTTCATTTAACTGTGAGTGTCTATCCCCAATAATGATCAAGGCCTTAGATACTACATCTATCCTCTATCTTCCTCTAAATCAATGGTTCTTAATATAGAGTACATGAAATACACACATATATGTGTGTGTATATATATATATATAATTACAATATACATATCCATGTATACATGTATAAATACATGCTATATGTATACACATATATGTGTATATATGTACATATATATGAATGGACATATATGGTGACAATATTTCAATATAAGTGGTTTCTTTTGTAATATTACATAATATCTATAAAAACCATAATTTGAGGGTTTCATAGAGTTCACTAGGTTGCCAGAGATATTTGACAATAAAAGGTTAAGAATGCCTATTCTAAATTATCACTACTGCTACTACCACCACTATTATTCCTCCTCCTCCCCCCTTCCTACTATTGCTACCACCACACTACTACCACTACTACCACTGCTACCACTACTACCACTACTACTACTATTACTACTACTACTACTACTACTACTACTACTACACATAGCTTTTATATAGCTTTCATTTATGTAACTCTTTATGTTAAAAATCATAGATTTAGAACTGGAAGTGATCATTTTGATCGTTAAGGCCATTTTCCTCAAAAAGGAATTACCTTCCAGAGAAATTAATTGACTTGACCAAGGTCATACAGTCAGTAATGCAAGGCTTCAAATTCATATCCTCTGAGTCCAAGGTCAGTTACTGAGTTACCAAAGATCTGTAATTTAGTCGAGTCAAGTATTTTTGTTCCCCTTTGGCAGATGAAATGACTTGCACAAAGTCACAAGGTTCATGAGTGAAAGAATAGAAATGTCAACCCAGGATTCCTGACTCCAGATAGTTATTGCTAGTTTCATATATTTTTGACTCCATGTCTCTTGTCTCTCCTCTTCTGCTTTTAGACCCACATGTATGCTTATCTCTCTCTCTGCCTCTTCCTCTACACTTACATCCATATCTTATGCCCAGAGTACATGCATCATTGGATGAAAATAGGTCATATTTGCATAGTGACTTATGAAGTACTTCCCTAATAACACTCTTGTAGGAGAGTGCATAAATATCATTTTCCCCACTATATAAATGAATTAACTGAGGCTCAGAGCAATTAAATACTTTGTTTAGTGATATTACTAGTAAGTAGAAGATATAAGATTAAAATAAATTCCTTTTAACTCCATATTAAGCCTTCTTTTCAATATAACACTGCCTTACTGAATACATATCTATATCTACCTTGCTATATGTATTGATTCTTCAGTTTATTTTAATTCAATTTTGCAAATGTTTGGTGTCAGTGATCATGTCATTTTTTTCTATAGTGTTTTAAAGTTTACACAGTATTTTTCTTCAAATAACTCTTAACTATTTAATTCCTATTGATTGACTTGGGGCAACTAGGTGGTACAGTGGATAGAACACCAGTGCAGGAGTCAGGAGAACCTGAGTTCAAATCTCACCTCAGACACTTGACACTCACTAGCTTTATGGCCTTGGGCAAGTCACTTAACCCCAATTGCCTCATCCTGGGTCATCTCTAGTCATCCTGATGAATGTCTGGTTACTGGATTCACATGGCTCTGGAGGAGAAGTGAGGCTGGTGACCTGCACAGCCCTCCCTCACTCAAAACAAAGTCAAGTGCAAGTCATGTCATCATTTCTTTGATGGTATAGTCTTTGGCAACAGACAGACGTATACACATTGATTGACTGACATAAAGCAATAAAATTATCATCATCCCCATTTTATAAATTAAAAACAGCAATTCATGTTTAGTGATGAGTTCCACAGTGAACAGTGTCATTAAAAATCTGAAATCAGAAAAAAAATGAAAATAAAATATGCTCAAAGCAGAACGGCAACTAGACACAGACATACACACAGATGCTCACACACAGTTGTTGTTTAGTCATTTCAGTTTTGTCCAACTCTTCGTGATCCCATTTGAGGTGTCTTTGGCAAGGACACTGGAGTAGTTTACCATTTCTTGCCCCCGCTCATTTTCCAGATGAGGAAACTGAGGCAAACAAGATTAAGTGACTTGCTCAGAGTCACACAGCTAGTAAGTGTCTGAGGCACTTGAACTAGCTATTTTCTAAAAGGATAGACAGGCCTACCCCCACTCTACCTCCCCACATTGTAAAAATGTTTATATATATGTATATATATATATACATATATATACACATATATACATATACACACACACAAATATACATACATATATACATATATAATATATACACACATAAATATACACACATATATATATATAACATATGTATTGTATATTATATATATAAATTCATTTTATATTTATTATACATAAATTTAAAATAATATATATTAGCAATATGAAAAGTAGAATGCATGAAGAAAAATAATGTGAAATGCAATAAACCTAGAAAGATACTTTTGAATCCTAAGTACCTAAAAGAACAATTTTTAGAAGGAGGACAACATGGTGAAATGAAACGTGAAAGATGATTTTGGCAGCTTTAAGTTGGATAGTTTGGAGAGAGAAAAAACTGGAGGCAGGACACCAGATAAGAAGACTTCTAAAATCGTCCAGCTAAGTAGTGATGAGTGTCTGGATTAATCTAGTAGTAGTTGAATAATAGTGAAAAATAAAATGGCAGATAAATTTTGGGATAAAATTGAACAGGATTTGTCGATTGTTTGAATTGAAAGGGGTGGAAAGGTCAAAAGTTATTTTGAATTTTTGAAGGTAGTTGACTGTGAAAATAGAGGAACTTATTAATAACATAAATGAGGAACCTGGAAAGAAGGGATTGTGTGTGTGTGTGTGTGTGTGTGTGTGTGTGTATGTGAACTGAGTTCTAATTCAAGAATATTGAATTTGCAGTGAAGCAGAACAGCAAAGTAGATATGACCAACAGGACTATGTAGATTCAAATCTACAGCACATAGAAATTAAAGAAATGGGATCTATAGTTTTGGGGTTGATGGTCAGTGCCATGAAATCAAGTACGAATGAATGGAGAATTGAGAGAGAAAAAAGGGAGTGGAATACAGAGCCTTAGGGGACTTAGACATTAAGAGACTAAACATAATTAATTCAATGCAAGAAACTGTTAGCCTACACTTAGACATCAGGAGACTGAAAATAATTCAATGCAAGAAACTGCTATCCAGGTAGGAAAACCTGAAGAGAGCAATATCATGGGAATCCTGGGAGAAGGTAGTGTCCAAAAGGAAAATTTAGTCAATAGCATTTAATATAATAGATCAGAAATTATTTAAGTGGATCTTCTCTGTGAGTTAGCAAAAGAAGGATGAAGACAAGAAAAAGGCAGTTGGAGTTGTTCACCAGATGACTTTAGAGTGAACAGTACTAGTGAATTACAGGGTCAATGCCTATATTGTAAAGGGATTAAAAGAAATGGGGGCTTTAATAGGTGAACTGCCCTGCTCCGAACATACTCATTCTAACAAAAACCCTCACATTTGCATCAGATCAAATAATGATCTAGCGATGTAATGAGAAGATATAATGACAGACTTTTTTAATGTCATTGCTGCACAGAATGTCAATCAGAAGGCCTATGGCATTAGGAAGGGAGGGGCCAGTAAATGCAGTGCCAGTGAAGACAAAGAAACCCAACCTTTCATGGTGACAGATGAAGGCCCAAAGACACTTGTAGCTTATAAGGCTTTGTGTCTGTGGCAAGAAGGGCAAAGGATCCCTGGAGAATGCCTTAGAGAAGTCAGAAAACCCTGGAGCGAGGACCATGAATACACTGGGGTGTAATAGTAGCTAAGAGAAGGTATGCAAGGAGGACTAGCACCTCTGTTATCAGGGCTTACCCAGGTCTTTGCAGATCTTTTTATCGACCTTTGATTGTCAACTCTCACCTACGGTCCCAAGAAGCTGCAGGATGTGAAGTAGCCCTACCCCAGTAAAGTTGCAATGTCAGACAGGCTAAAACCAGGTTGAGGGTGATCAACAGGCCTCAAACTCACTGGTAAGGGACATGTTTCCCCCAGTGGAATGGGGGAGACATTTTGTTCTAACAGTCATGAAGGTGGCTGAATCAGCACTGTGGAATGATTAGAACTTGGTCAGACATCAAAAACACCAAGGTCATCCACTGCATCCTGGGTCATTGCAGTCATCTTGATTTCGGTCTTGCAACTGGACTCTGGTGAAAAGAATTGGAAGGAGAATAAATTCATTAGAAGAGATTGGCAAACTTCATACCAAAATAGATTGCCTAAAAAATTACAAAAATAGTAAACAAAATAAATGACCCCAAGAACCAGCAGGAAATATTAGACAAACTGAAAGGAATGAAAAAAATAGAGAAAATATAACGACTAATATCTGAAATAATTAAAATGCAAAGCAGAGCTTAGATAATTGAAGAATTACTGGACTCTCTGAAAAACAAGATAAAAGCATAAACAAAAAACCTGGATACAACATTACTAGAAATAATAAATAAAAATTATCTAGATCTACTAGAAACAGAAGGAAACACTAAGAGATAGGTAAAAATATAGACATGCTTTCCATTCCCCTATGTGTGTATACATACATATGTAAATATACATTATTCTCTTTTCATCTTTGCTATTAAGATTTTTTATCATTTTTTTAAATCTTAGTATTTTTTTATCTTCATATCTCCCAAAGTCATAGGAATGACACAGAAAACATCTAAGGCACTTAAGTCAGAGAAAAGAAAGAGAAGCTTTTTAATTTTTGGTTGTTAGCTTATTTGCTTTAGAATATCAAGAAGTAGATACACTTCTGACTGGGGGAAGCACTCAATAAACAAGGAGACATTGAAGATATTTGAAAGAGTAGGGACAACATAAGAGGCAATCTGCTAGAGAGGATGGGATGGAATGAGATGATTTGTCCATGTAGAAGGGTTCACTTTGGTAAGAAGAATGGTCATCTTCCATGTGAGATGGCTGAAGGAGGAAATAGTGGAAGAAGGTATATTGGTGATTTAAGATAAGGAGGAAGAGAGAAGAGAATGCTTCTTGGTGAACTAATTCCAATTTCCATGGAAAGATTGAGTTATTTAAAGAGTTATTAAAAGAAAACAAAACTTGTAAGGAGGATGGAAGAAAGAACTGATTAAAAATGTATGAATATGAAATCATGTTCATGGATCTCTAAGAATAGTGTCAGGAGTCCTAAAGTTCAAAATGAGTTACACTTATCAGAAACACCCAATACTTATTTAAAAAGGGGGATTTCTTTTTAATTGACAAAAAAGAACCAAAGAGGAGGAAAAAAACCTAACTAGTCCCAATAGAAGGAATGATCAATGATGGAAAAAAAAGTAATTTTCTCTTATTCCTGCTTTGACAGCCAAGTGACAACAATTTTTAGACTAAAAAGGAGAGAACAGAAATAACTAAAGAGAGTTAATACTCCGGATAAATAGGAATATTGAAAGATATTATTAAGCAGCTATTGGTGAGCTGAAGTCACCAGATGTAGATGCATTACATCCTTGTGTACTGGAAGAACTGGAAGATGTGAATGCTGAACTATTGCCGGTGTTTTCTGAAGGTCTGAGAGTAATAGAAAATTTATGGCAGGATAGATGAGGGCAAATCTTCCTCTCTCACCCCCACCCCCCCTCAGTTCTCTTTTTGTTTTATTCTTGTAGCAAAGATGGAGAAACGTAGGTGAGAAATGAGTTTGGGTATGTGGATGCTCAACTGTGTAATCCAAATTAAATCTTATTCATCTCTGATGTGATATTAAATTGGTCTTGGGTCCTCAGTGATCTAAGCTTGGCACCATCCTTTTTAGTGCTTTTTATTAAATACTTAGGATAAGAGAGATGGTGTGCTTATCAAATTAAAACTGATACAAACAGTCTGCATGGTAGAGTCAGGAAAAGCAAGCAAGTTGGGCCAAATCTAATAAGATGAACAATGATTTCGTAGGATAAACATGAGAAAATCTTCATGGCTGGAATTCTGTACTGGGACAAACAGTACCTAGTCATTCTAATGACATCACAATACATGAACGTAGGTAAGTATTTTTATGGCCCAGTGCTTCCTTTTAAAATGTGGATGATATTCACACTACCTACCTGTCAAGGCTTTGGCAGAAAGGCATTTATGAACTGCAGTATTACATACACATGAACTAATTAATCCCAAGTCTGAATCAGTACAAGTTGATTGGACCAATCTTTGACACTTGCACAGATATCTTAACCTAGTAGAGATCACTTGGTGGTAGACTGAGACAACCAAATCTATTACCCTTAATCTTCTGGATTGTCATTTTGGGTATGTATTAGGCAGTAAGTATCATAGATTCAAACAAAAAGTGTCAAAAATGTAAAGATACACAAGTGTTGCATATCTTACTCTGTATTTTTTCAGAACAGTGATGTTATTTAAAGCTTAAATAAAGCAAATATGGTTTACATCAATTTCTTATTATGGATCAGCAATAAAATATAATCACCAACATTTAATTTGCATCCATGAGTTCAGTTTAATCAATTGGAGAAAACAATAATGCCGTATTCAGATTAATGGTTAATATTACAAGACCAGAATAAAATCAAACAATAAATATTCGAAGAGGTGGCAATTGTTGACATGGCATTATATTTTGATAAACATGCTACAAATTAGAATGTATCCATGTATTAAATAACCAACTCACAGCCCAAAAGAGCTGCTAATGCCCCTATTTTTCTTGCAACTAATAAGAAGTGAAATTATGACTTTCCATTGATTGTAAGACAGAAAATTGGACACTGAATGTTTAGAAAAAAGCCTTTTGTATTTTTTAACCTGTTTTGGTTTCCTGAGGTGATTCACAGAACAAAGCAATGATGAGGAGTAACTAAGGTCAATAACCTGAATGTTCCTGATAACTGGTCATCAGAATTCTGTACGAGAAGAATTCAAACTGGATTCCATCAATGGTGCATCATTACTTTGCATTGGAAGCCTGGGATTAAAGGTAAGGTAAAGTGACCTGAGATGGGAACAGAAAAACAGGGAAATCTAAGTAAAGGAAAAAGTGGAAACAAATATTCCAGAGCTGAGAGAGAGCTGAAATCAATGGGGAGACATAAGCTGGTTCAGAGTGAGGCAAGCAGAAAAAATCTATACACAAAGGGTGACATGGAAAAACCAGGCTGAATGCCAGCAGCCCAGGAGGTGAGAATGTATGAAATTTGTGAGTCAAAGCTATCATGCAAAGTATAGAAAGGAAACAAGCAGCCATGAAACAATAAGTGGCTCAGGGTAGGTATTTGTTTTTGTTTTTTTGGATTTTTTTTTTTGATAGGGAGGGAAAGGGTTCCAGAAATAATTCCTTATTTCACTACATTTTTGCTGTTCAGTTCTTTCAGTCATGTCCTACTCTTTATGATTACATTTGGGATTTTCTTGGCAAAGATTCTAGGGTGATTTGCCATTTCCTTGTCTACCTCATTTTACAGATGAGGAAACTGAGGCAAATAAAGTGAAGTGAGTTGTTTAGGGTCACAAAGCTAGTAGGTATTTGAGGTCACATCTGAACTCAGGTCTCCTTGACTCCAAGCCCAGAACACCATCCACTGTGCCACCTACCTACACCACCACACCAACCCCATTATATACCTATTGTTGGTATGCTCCCTTAATTCTTTTTAATTACTAATCATTCAAACATCTCACTTGCTAATGACACCTCATTCAAGACCCATTCCCTGATATCTTCTATCTCTAATGATGTTTCCTTCCTTGGTCCTCACAAAGAGCTTGGTTTTTATATTTCTCTGATGTACATATCTAGAATTATTTTGTATCATAATTATTCACATTACACTCTTTCTCTGATTCTTCATCACAGAATGTAAGGGACCTTGATTTTCAAAGGCTATGCCAATAAATTGCAACTTTCTCAATGATTGTCAACATGGAAGGTCTTTAAATGCAGTCAGGAAGTCAGCCAATAAACATTTATCAAGTGTCTCTTATTTACCAGACATTCTGCTGACCACCAGAGATACAAAATAAAAAAAAAAAACAAAAACTAAACACAGTCCCTGATCTCAAGGAGCTCACAGTTAAAGTGAGAAAAAATATGAAAGCAACAACGTACAAACCAGTCATGAAGACTCATAGACAGTCAAAGATCATCAATAAGGGAAGAGGGCTCAAGAAAAGCTTTTGATAGAAGATGGAATTTTAACTGATACTTTAAGGAAGCTGGGGAAAATCAGGAGGCAAAGAGGAAGATAGAGAGTGTTCCCGACATAAGTAGAAAGCAATAATGATTTTTTTTAAGAAAGCACAGATTCTAGAAATAGGGTCTTGTGTAAGGAGAAGGAAGAAGGTCAGTAACACTGGATGACAAATTATATAGATGTGAGGATCAAATGAGATAATGTATAGAAAATGTGTAGTGAAAACTTGGCAAATGTTAGGTACTTTATAAATGCTTATGCCTTTCCTTTTCCCTCTGTAATCATATCAGAGACATACAACAAGCAATTTATTAATACAATTATAGACAAGCACCAGAGTGTGGAAGAGGAGAAAGGGACCTGGGTTTAAAGCCTGGCTCTGACATTTATTAGCTGTGTGACTAGGTAAATCACTGAAATCCTTTGTTTATCAAGATTTTGACCTTTAGGAGTTAATGTGTTTTTTTTAATTAATTTATTTTTAGTTTTCAACATTCACTTCCATAAGATTTTGAGTTCCACATTTTCTCTTCCTCTCTTCTCTCCCCTCCCCGCAAGATGTCATTCAGTCTGATATAGACTCTGCATATATATTTATATTAAACATATTTTCACATTAATTGTGTTGTAAAGAAGATTTAGGACAAATGGGAGGAATCACAAGAAAGAAGAAATGAGAGAGAGACAGAGACAGAGAGAGAAACAGAGAGAGACAGAAGAGAGACAGAGAGAGAGAGAGAGAGAGAGAGAGAGAGAGAGAGAGAGAGAGACAGAGAGAGAGAGACAGAGAGAGAGAGACAGAGAGAGAGAGACTGAGACTTTACTTTGATCTACATTCAAACTCCATTAGCTCTTTTTCTGGATGTGGATAGTCTTTTCCATTATGAGTCTTTTGGAGTTTGCTTAGAACTTTGCATTGCTGAGAAGAGCTAAATCTATCAATATTAGTCATTGCACAATGTTTCTGTTACTGTGTAAGTGTTCCCCTTGGTTCTGCTCACTTCACTCAGCAGGTGGTTCATGTTAGTCTTTCCAGAGTTTTCTGAAATCCACCTGCTCCTCATTTCTTATAGCACAATAGTATACCATTACATTCATATACCACAATTTATTCAACTATTCCCCAGTTGTTGGGCATCCCCTTAATTTCCAATTCTTGGCCATAACAAAAAGAGCTGCTATAAATATTTTTGTACATGTGAGTCCTTTTCTCATTTGTATGATGTCTTTGGGATACAGACCTAGAAGTAGTATTGCTGGATCAAAGGGTTTCCATAGTTTGTAGCCCTTTGGCCATAGTTCCAAATTGTTCTCCAGAATGGTTGAATTAGTTCACAACTCCACCAAAAATGCACTAGTCTTCCTGTTTTCTCCCATCTTCTCCAGCATATATAATTTTTCTTTTTTGTCATGTTAGCCAATTTGATAAGTGTGATGTAGTACCTCAGAGTTGTTTCAATTTTCATTTCTCTAATCAATATTGATTTAGAACATTTTTTCATACACACACACACACACACACACACACACACACATACGTGTATGAGGCCTTTATCAGGGACACTGGTTGTAAAAATTGTTTCCCAGCTTTCGGCTTTCCTTTTAATCTTGGTTGCATTGTCTTCATTTGTACAAAATCTTTTCAATTTGACATCATCAAAATGATCTATTCTGCATTGCATAATGTTCTCTATATCTTGCTTGGTCATAAATTCTTCTGTTCTCCATAAATCGGACAGGTGAACTATTCCTTGATCTCCAAGTTTGCTATAGTACCAGTCTTTACATGTAAATTTTTGACTTTATCTTGGTACACAATGTATAATGTTGGTCTATGCCAAGTTTCTGCCATACAAGTGTTCAATTTTCCCTGTAGTTTTTGTTAAATAGTGAATTCTTATCTCAGAAGCTGGAATCGTTGGGTTTATTAAACATTAGATTACCATGGTCGTTGACTACTGTGTCTTGTGTACCTGACCTATTCCACTGATCCATCACTCTATTTCTTAGCCAGTACCAAGTAGTTTTTGATGATTGTTGCTTTATAATACAATTCAAGATCTAGTACAGCTAGGCCATCTTCCCTTGTATTTCTTTTCATTAATTCCCTTGGTATTGTAGACATTTTGTCCTTCCAGATGAACTTTCTTATTATTTTTTCTCACTCTATAAAGTATTTTGGTAGTTTGATATGGGACTGAATAGGTAAATTAATTTAGGTGGAATTGTCACTTGTATTGTATTAGCTCAGCCTACCCATGAGCAAATGATATTTTTTCAATTAATTAGACCTGACTATTTGTGTGAAAAGCATTTTGTGATTGCATTGATATAGTTCCTAAATTTATCTTGACAGTTAGATTTCCAAATAGTTTATGTTTACAGTAACTTTAAATTGAATTTCTTTATCTTTTGCTGTTGAGCTTTGTTAGTAACATGTAGAAATGCTGATGGTTTATGTGAGTATATTTTATATCCTGCAACTTTGCTAAAGTTGGTTATTATTTCAAGTAGTTTTTTTACTTGATTCTCTAGGATTCTCTAAGTATACCATCATATCATTTGCAAAGAATGAAAGCTTTTTTTTTTCTTTTTTGCCTATTTTAATTTGAGTTAATATGCAGTGAAATAATGAAAGGAATAACTTTAGTGGGATTTCTTTTTACTTACACTTTTCATTCATGCACCTGATTAATTCCTTTGATGTCCCAGTTGAAAAGTTCAAAGTAGGTGAAACCCATCATGCATTTCAACCCTCTTTTTTAGAACTCCTGTATGAGGAATAAGAAGAAGTAAGATCTTAAAATGAGAGGCTGGGGTAGCAATTGTGTTTCATCTAGAAAAAGAAGTAATTTCCTGACACTTCTTATGCAGTTTTATCAAATTTCCATCTAAATTGTTTTCCACCCCCTGAATACTCCCAGGTCAATGGAGCCATTTTGTGTTTCTCTAAGGGCACTGAATGTCCTCTAGTTGTTCACCCTATTGGTTTCCTTGCATTGGGAGCTGGAATGAATAATCTGCTTATCTTCCTAGATTAGTGAGGTAGAAGAACTGAGAACAGTCTTGGTTGTTCGGATAATTTTGACTTACCTTAGACATTGCAGACATCAACCAGTTGTGATTGCTCTCAACTCCTTCTTCCTGTCTATTGAAACTTAAATACATTTTAATTCTTGAATAATTTCCTTTCCTCTATAATGAAGGAAAAATGAAACGTGTTAAGTGATGTGCTAAAATTTGGGAATATCAATTGAACAAGAAACAAAAAAAGAAAGAGTAAGAAAGAATTCCCTTAAGGAACCTACATTCTCACAGTCGGTATCAACCAATATAGGGCAGTCTGGTCATGAAAGGAGTATGATGTGTGCATCCAACTGACACGTCCCTTATCAGAAGCAATGGCAAATAGATGGTACAGTAAGTGCTATGGACATAGAGTCAATAAGACCTGAGTTCAAATCTCGAACTATTTCATTCCAGGAAATATACTTAATCTCTCTCTGTTTTAGTTTTCTATCTGTAAAGCAGAGATAATAACAGTTATTTCCAGGATTATTTGGATGATAAAATGAGATAATTGCTCTAAAGTTCTTTGCACACTTTGAAGTACTATATGAATGCCATTGTTCTTTTTTTGTTTATTTTTGTTTTTGTTTTTTTTACATTCCACTTAATACTATTGATTTCATTATTGTCCTCAGTGCAATAGGTAGGATATTGAAGTGGGGAACATGAAAAAACACATACATAATAGGTGGCAATAGGCAAAATGAACTTGTTGCATAGCTATATGGGAAGATTCCAATTTGCAGCATACTTCAGGGTACAGAATACTAGATAAGATTCTAGCATATTAGAATGTAGATACGGCGGACTAAGTAGGCTAATTGACACTCAGTTTTCAGTCAAATTGGCCTCAAGGGTCGGAGTTCTAATGATCTGTTAAATAATTTGTCTAGGTGCTGTGGATAAGAATCTCTGTCTAGTGTGGGATATACTGAGCCATATGGTAACACCAGGAAATTTGCAGAATGGCCTTATAGATGGCTGTACAGGATGGGAAGTGCAGTGGGAAGTCTTTGTTGGCCATTCTTGTTTATGTGTTTCTTGTCCCCTCCAACAACTGTAATATAATAAAAATAAGATTGCATATGGAATTGGAGGACTTGACTTTGACTTATGACTTTGCCATTTACAAGATAGTTAACACTGGGGAAATCACTTCACTTTTATGTGCCTCAGTTTCCTACTCTGTATAATGGGACTGGTAATTCTTGCCTACTTCTTTATTAGGGTGTTGCAAAACTAAAATGAGATAATTTTTGAAAAAATGACAACAATCATTATTTTCAAAGTCCTGTGGCTTAAAAGGTATGGATACTATTTTTATCCGCAAAATCTCAACCTCTCTAGATCTTAGTAGATCATCTATATAAATTGCTGTGATCTCTTCAAGTTGCCCTATTTTATTGTACCTCACCTCTGTTGATAAGCTCTCCACACTTAGCTATGCTGGTAATTGGGTGAAAGTCACAAAACCCAGTGGAAAGGCCCATATTTGAAACTTTTCTGGATTTAAAGCATTATTAAAAAATGAAATCCATTACCACCACCATGAATTATACTACTAGAGTAGTTTTGGCCCAACTACTCTGAGAAAGATAAGGTCTAAGAATGATTGTAGAGGGCTAGTAGACCTCAAAATATTGATATTAACGATCACTTGCCTGAAGTGAATTGTCTCAAGAATTCTAATGTCATGAGGGAAAGCTCTTACCCTAGCTATAGTTACATTTGTGCAAACATTTAAAGAAAGCATGAGTCTTTGGGATTGCTACTAGTTCAAGATATCTGTCGATCAGTTGTGGTGACGACTGGTGACAGCAACCTCCATAAAGTAATGATATCTATGTATAAACATCACCATTTGCTGTCTCTGATATCTATCCAGTTGACTGGACTATCTTATATGTTTGATCTACCGTAAGATAAGTTGGTCTGCTGCTGCCAAGGAAAACGACTATTTTATTGACTTCTTCTCTTACAGTTCCTGATATCCTACCCTGCTCCAACCCTATGTGTGAGTCTATGTGATCTAATGACATGAAACATACCACTGGCTCTGGATAGGGTTTTCCTGTCTGTCTCTGGGGGAGTGGAGTTTCCTTGAAAAGCCTTGTTTATATCTCTATGCTGTTGTTACAGGTAAATTAGCCTACTGTATTGTCCAGTTAAGTGACCTAAGTAGCACAAGTTGTATATGATGAAGGCAGTATATGAAACAAACAATGGACTTTGAATCAGGACACCTGAGTTTAAGGTCTAGATCCAAAACTTGGAAGCTTCCTGAGTTTTACTTTCCTCACCTGCATAGAGCATAAGGCTAGTTGTACTCCCTTGATCACAGTTTTAATGCAGATTGGACAAGTCTGTTTACTTCAGGAGGCCTCAGTTTTTTCATCTATAAAATGAGGGGACTGAACTAGAAGGCTGACCTTCTATCCCTAAACCCTGGGATTATATGATCCTAAGAAGCAAATGAAATTAATGTTGTTGCTGTTGAAAGTATATACACTTACCACTATCTCTAACATCATAGCATAATTGGCATAACAATATCAATATATGCTGATCATTTCCTTGTCATTGTTCAGTTGTGTTTGACTCTGCATGATTCCATTTGGGAATTTCTAGGCAAAGATACTAAAGTGATTTGCCATTTCCTTCTCTGGCTCATTTTACAGATGAGGAACCTGAGGCAAGCAAGTTGAATTGACTTGTCCAAGGTCACACATCTAGTAAGTGTCTGAGTCCCAATTTGAACTCAAGAGGCTCCATCTTCCTGACTCTAGGCCTTGTGCTCTATCCAACATGCTACCTAGTGGCCCCAAATGATGATAGCAGCTGCTTATATGTAACACTTTAATGTTTACAAAATATTTCACATATTTTTTCATTTGTTATCACAACTACCATACAAGGTAGGTGCAATTATCTTTGTTTTATGGATGAGGTAACTGGGTCAGAGAGATGTTAAATAATTTATTCAGAATCAGGTAGCTCTTAAGCTATTTACATCTAGGTCTTCTTTACTCCAATTGCAGCTCTCTATCCTCTGTATTGTCTAGCTGTCACATATTTTTGTTCTTGTTCAGTGGTATTCAACTTTTCATGACCTCTTTTTGGTTTTTCTTGACAAAGATACTGCAGAGGTTTACCATTTCCTTCTCCAGCTCCTTTTGCACATGAAGAAACTGAAACAAACAGGGTTAAGTGACTTGTCCAGGTCATACAACTAATAAGTGTTTAAGTTCAGATTTGAACTCAGGTCTTCCTGACTGCAGGGCTGGTACTCTACCCATTGTACTTCTCTGTCACATACTAATATATACACACAATACATACATTCATATGTACATATGCATATGTACATATATACACATACGTTGTATGCATATTTTCATTAAGTATAAATGCACATGCACACACGTGTATAATGATGTGTATTTGTATGTATATATATATTCTTGTGTGTCTCTATATTTACATATAGATTAGAGAGACAGATGGAGATGGAGATGGGTGTATATGTGTATGTTTGTATATGTGTGTGTATATATATACACATATATGTATATAAAATTTTTATTTTTCATATACGCTTTGACTTTGTGTACTTTAGGCATGTATCTCACTTGCCTGTCCTTTATTATGACTCTGATGCTAACACTTAAATATGATTTATTAATATTACTGCTCATGAGATAATGGGTACAGAGAGCCTGAGTTTTCTAGATTGAGGAGTCAGGAAAGTGACTCTGTCACTGGCTCTACACTACATCTCCTAAAAAGCTACTTGAGATTAGGGGTTACTCGTACTTTCTTTTTCACTGATAGAGTAGCCAGCACATGCTTGGACTTGGTGCAAGTGCTTCACTGAGGCTTCTTGAGATGAGGAGCCACAGACTCGAAGGTAGAAGACCTGGCTTCCAGGCCTATATTCATTTCTAAGACCCTACAGACTTGCCATTGGCTCTAGACAGAGTTGTCCTAGCTTTACCCGGGATACAAGACATTTTCCGAAGGGTATAGTCTCTGACTCATTTCAAGAAGACTTTATTAAGTACCTGCTTTGTGTCAGGCATTGCGCTAGATGCTGGGGATCTAAAGACAAAAAATGAAATTATCCCTTACCTCAGGTAACTTACTATCTCCCATCTGCTGAAGGGAAATTACATGTTCACATATATAAGTACAGAATATGTACTTTAAAAGTAAGTAAGGGGGAAGATGTGTCTGCTGACAGTTTTGGGGCAAGAGTCAGGAAAGACCTTTTGTTCTAGGTGGTACTTGAAGTGAGCCTTGAATGGAGGCACCTTTTCCAAAAGATGGGGGTGAGGAGAAGGGAAGGGACATTTCAGCAATGACAGCTAATTGTGTCAGCACCGCTCACCTGGACTGTTCTATGATTTGGTGATTGATTACTCAGTCTTGACGAACTATGTAACTAACCTAACCTAACTTAAATCATAAAACAGTATTATTTGACTCTCAGAAACATATGCTAGCATCATGAGCTGGAAGGCACCTTGGAGGTCATCTAATCCAATACCTCCATTTTAAGGAAGCGAATGTGAGACTGAGCATCTTTAAGTGTTTATCCCAAGGACATTGTGTCCTTGGAGTTGTTAAAAATTGAACTAAAACCAAAAGAAAACAAACAAAAAACCAACATTCCCTGCCTCCTGGGAAGTTGTGGCATAGTTTAAACTTCCTTCCTTTAAAAAATCTCCATTGACAGTTGCTTTATTCCCTAGGTCCCTGAAAATATAGGATTTTTATGACTTTACTGTGAATCGTTTTTAGGTTCCTTTCTGATTGCTACTCAATTGTTTTCTATCAATCTTCTTGTCTTTCCGACTAGACTATGAGCAACTTGAGGTACAAGGCTTATGCTTCTCCATCTCCCCCAAGGCCTAGCACAAGTGTGTGTGACCCCTTTTGGGCTCCACAAGAACCCAATCGTGCATAGCAGTTTCTCTATTTTTGGTGCCTTCTCTTCAATTGTGAGTATTCTATTATCACCTGCATCTGCCTACAAGAGCACTATGGTTGTAGAGTAGATGAATGAGAAACCTTCAAAAGGACTTAGGTGAGGTCTGTTGGGGTTCAAGGTCACAAGGACCTGGCTGAGGTCTAGTAGGGCTCAAGGCCACTTGGGCCACCCAAAGGCCACCCATATAATGAACTAGCAGGAAGCTAGAAGCTAGGTTGGATTGAATAAGGAAGCACTGTAAAGCTAGTTAAATAAATTAGCAAATACAATGTGGGAAGCACCAAAGACATGAAGTCGATTTCAGCATTATTTAATCCAATGGTATCAAACATTTGACCTGCAACACTCTCAATGCTTTGAACCAGATTAAACTATAATCAGAAAATAATTAACAGATAAATATACAATAAAACATTTTAGAATTAAGTCAGTTTTGACCAGTGGCTATCCTTATTAGTGGTCCCCATTTCTATTTAAGTTTGCACATTGCTATGGCACAGCCTAGACTTGCCTGAGACAAGTGATCATTTAGCCTTTAGTGAGGATCTCAAGTGATGGTAAGTTCACTATCTCCTAATGCAATGAGAACCTTTTTTGAAAGACTCTAATCACTAGGAAATGTTTCCTAAGAAGGACCCTATATTTTACTCCATCCTTGCTATAAATTCTACTCCTTATTCCTAGACCTGTCCTGAGGCAGATATAGTCCTCAAGGAGTCATTAAGATTCATGGAATAGGCAGTATTACAATCTAAAGAAAACATGGGAACAATCCAAACCTCACAGGTGAAAGATCAAGGATTTGATGAAAGAGGGTTTGAATGTTAACAGTTCTTTCCTTTATAATGTGTCATGCTTATTAAGTTGAACATGCCTTTGGGCTTTTAGAGAGGGATGTGCAGAGTGGAACCACTTCCCAATCCCCATTCTTCCATATGAGTCACAGCTATGAGCAGATAACTCTTGCTCACTTCCATTGCCTCCTGATCAGAAAGCAGTTGTTTTAGGATGGCAGCAAACAGGCAACAAAGAAAGAAAAGAAATGCAAATCTCAGCGATGTTGATGACTGAAAAGGCAAGGGGAAGGATATGAGATTTGTGGGGAAGGAGAGTACAAGGGTATGGTCTGGTCTTTCCTTATGTGGAAGATACTGGGATATTTCCCCCCTCTCTTACATCCACCCTTCCCTGAGTTAGAATTCTCATGAATGTAGCAGGGGTAGAAAGCATCCTAGAAGATAAAATTTGCTTCAAACTCTACTTTTTACAAGGAAGGAAACTTGAGGTTCCAAGAGGCTGAGTTACTTGCCTAAAGTCACAAAACAAAAATGATGATGATGATGATGTTAAAGTCACATTTCTGCAGTCTTTTAAAATGTACCAAGTTATTTTTTTTCACAACAACCCTAAGATCCCTTCAAGCCCTAAATATATAATTCTATCATTTTAGGAGAAAAGTTGCACAAGGATTCTTATCACCATTTTACAGATGAAGAAATTGAATTTTACACAACTCACACAACTAGAAAATGGCAGATATAAGTTCTAAGTGAGGTTTTCTTACATCAGGAACAGTCACTTCATTGTCCTTCTATCTCTAGCTAGTTTCCTACCAAATTTCCCTGTGACTGACTTTTCTTGGTACCATTAGTCCCAAGGAAGCTCAATTTCCTGTCTCTATTTTTATCACCTCTAGATTGAATCCCTTGTACCCACTGCTGGACCTCCCTGATGCTGACTACTTGCCTGTCTGGATTGCCAATGACAGGTTGTTTCTTGGACACCACAAATTACCCGACCTATTACCTCGCCTCGATGATCAAACTCCTTGGAAAACAGACCCATTTTGGACTTTTGACAAATGATGAAAATGTAGATTCCATCTTTTCCTCCTCGGACTTTGGATTAATTTGGACTCTTGGCAAACAAAACTTCCATCGCTCCAACCCTTTCTCACTGGACTTTGGATCTGATTTGGACTTTTGGCAAATGACGCTTATGCTTCTTCTATGATTTCCCTCTACCCCCATTCAATACCACCTCCCCTATTCCAACCCCGACACTCATCGTCTGAAGATTCCTCTCCAGTCTGAGGCCTCCTTTCTGCTTTATGTCTCTGAATACCTGTTTTTATATAGTCGGACTCTGGCTGCCAGGTTCTGACGTCTAGGCTTCAATCAACCTTATAGATCTGCTTAGACTACTGGTCACCACCCTATGTGGTCTATTTCTGCCTAATCCAAGGTTCTGATGCATGTGATATGATTTATGAGGCAAAATGTCAATCTCATTTTCTGTCATTACACCATTATAGCCTAATTCATCTGGGGCTTAAATGCTTTTCTTTCTCAAAAGCATGAAGGATTCCCCAATTAAAAATTAAAATATCCCAGGGAGGATTTGCATGTAATAATAGTTTGAATTTCTATTATAGCTTATAGATTTTCAAAATGTTTTCTCACCAATAAAAACTACATGATGTGCCCCCATCCTCTGCCCCATCCCTCCAATGTTAATTCACACAATCCTCAAAAAGTCCACCATCCTCTCCTCCCACCCTCCCAAATACCAATCCATACATTCCTCTGAAAGTCCCTCTCCAATTCCGTCCCTCACTTTTCTCCCTCCATATGTTCAAAAGACTTTTTCACCCTTTCAGATGCTGTTTCCTTTTCAATCCACAGAGTAAGGTTATCCAGTATTACCATACCTCCACCTCCACTTCCATGTGCTTCTTCTCTATTAGTTTTTCCTTTCACACCCCATTTTATATTATAATTGCTCCCTTTTACCTTTTCCTACTCAGTTTTATTTTTTAGCATCACCTCATCATACATACTCAGCCCCAATCTTTCTTTCAAACTACATTAGTAATGATGATAGTTTTTAAGAATACTGATTACATTTTCACATATTTAATAAGTAAACAGTTTGACCTTAATGAGTGCCTTATAACTAGTCTTTAATGTTTTAATATTTCATCTGGATATTTTATATTGGATTTGCCATTGAATTCTGGTCTTTTTGCTATGTATACCTGAAAGTCTTTCAGTTCATCAGATGTCTATTTTTTTTTCATTCAGGATTATACTCAATATTGATGGATAAATTATTTTTGGATGCAGTCACAGCTCTTTTGCTCTTCAAAATATAATGTTCTAAGAACTAAGGTCAGTATAGAAGCTGCTAGGTCTTGTGAAATCTTGACTTCATTTCTGCAATATTTAAATTGTTTTTCCCTTGTTTGCAATATGTCCTTCTTAACCTGGGATTTTTAAACTTGGTTATGACATTGCTATAAGTTTTCCTTTTGGGATCTCTTTCAGAGGGAGGATGGCAGTTTTTTTCTTCCATTTCTACTTTATTCTCTTGTTCTAGAATT
The DNA here is from genome assembly GCA_023548195.1 of Bettongia penicillata ogilbyi. Taxonomy (NCBI): domain Eukaryota; kingdom Metazoa; phylum Chordata; class Mammalia; order Diprotodontia; family Potoroidae; genus Bettongia; species Bettongia penicillata. The sequence goes on from JAJHZJ010000426.1 coordinate 3,473,622, forward strand.
TCAGGGAAATTTTCCTTAATAATTTCCTGTAGTATTGCATCCAGATTCTCTTTTTGATCACAAATTTCAGGTAGTCAGACTATTCTTAAATTGTCTCTCTTCAGTCTGTTCTCCAGATCAGTTGTTTTTTTCTAATGAGATGGTTCTAATGAAATGTTTTAATGTGATGTTTTCTAATGAGATATGAGTGAAGGAGGAGTAAGTTAGAGGAGAGAAGATAAGGTAATAGGGATAGGGTAAAAAGAGAGGCTAAGAAACAAAACAGTGAAAATAAGAGGAAGAGAAATTCACAAATAGTAATTATAACTTTAAATGTGAATGGGATATTTATAGGATCTCTCTTTATGGTGACAAAGTGGAAGTTGCAAGAATCTCCATCAATTAAGGAATAGGTGAACAAGTTGTGGTGTATGGGTGTGATGGAGTAATACTGTGTTATAAAAATGATGAGCTTAATGATCTTAGAAAGACAGAGGTAAACTTGCATGAAATGGTGAACACTGAAGTGAGCAGGACCAACTTATAACATTGTATACAGTAACAAAAACATTGTTCTAAGAATGATTTTGAGTAGTTAAGTCATTTTCACAATTAAAAGCACACAAATGAAAAATAAAGAATATATGAAGAAAGATGTATCTGCAGCCAGAGAATGAACTGATAAACAGAAGAATGTGTGTATAGTATATATATACACACACATACATACATACATACATATATATGCTATACACACATATATAATATGCATATACACACATAAATATATATGTATGTGTGTACATACATATTCGGGGGAAGGAAAGTGGAGAGAAAAAATAAAACAAGAAATTTAAGTGAAAATGCTGTTGTATATTCGGAGGGAATAGCAAATTGTAGATGGTAGATTTGCAGTTTTATGTGCTGTCATCTTTTTTAATGTACTGTGTTATGGAATTGATTGTGCTTTTTCTGTTAATTGAAAATAAATTAAAAAACCAATATGATATAATAGATATCATGAGTCTTCCTCTTCCTATTTTTACAGATGAGAAAACAGAGGACCAGAGTGGTGAACTTACATAGCTAGCTAGTTAGTAAAAAAAAAAAAATCAGGGTTCATTCTCAGATGTCTTGAATCCTGGACCTGATTTTTTAAGGAAATGTGGTCTTTGAATATATTAATAACAGCAATAATAATAATAGCTGACATTTAGATTATACTTTATGATTTGCAAAGCACTTAATAAATTTTATCTCATTTGATCCTCACAACCACCCTGGAAGATAGGTGCTATTATCCTTATCCCCATTTTACAGTTGAAACAGCTAGCATCAAAGTGACTTGCCCAGGTTTTTCTGACTCTAGATCCAGTGTTCATCCACTGTGCCAGGTTGCTGCTTCATTCATAAATTTATGGCACACCACAGAATGGAATAGACTATCACTGGTACTAGGAACCTGTAAGCTAGGTTCCTTCTACAGTTACTGACGTTGTTCTGTTGTGTCTAACTCTTCCTGACTCCTTTCGGGATTTTCTTGAAAAAGATATTGGAGTACTTTTCCTTTTCCTTCTCCAGCTCATTTGACAGATGAGGAAACTGGGATTAAGTAACTTGCCCAGAGTCACCCAGCCAGTAAGTATTTGAGGCCAGATTGAATGCACAAATATGAGTCTTCCTGACTTCAGGTCCAACACTCTACCCACTTTTGGTTCTGCTATTAACTCACTACATTTGTATGGAGAAATCACCTGACCTCCCTTACCTACCATTTCCTCATTATTGAAATAGAATTAGATTAGATAATCAGTGAATTTCTTCCAGCTTTTATGTTCCTCTGACAAGTACCTTGAGGAAGGGCTAGAACCATAAGGGGAGAGGTGCTCTTGGAGAGCCAAGAGATAAAGATGCTGATAAAGGGAGGCGGCAGAGTTTTCCCATTTGTCACATTGTCAGGCTGATGATATTTTTTATGTTATCAAAGAATAAATATTTTTCAAGTGGCTCCTGTATACTAACTACTATTTTAGGTGCTAGGAATTTAAAGATGGTTAGTTTATAATCTATCAACAGAGAGAATATGTAAAAACATAAATATGAATATTTTTGTACACATAAGGTCCTTTCCCATTTTTATGATTTCTTTGGGATACAGGCCTAGAAGTGATATTGTAAGGTCAAAGGGTATGCACATTTTTGTAGCCCTTTGGGTATAGTTCCAAATAGCTCTCCCGAATGGTTGGATTAGCTCATAACCCCACCAACAATGAATTCGTGTTCCAACTCTCCCATATCTTCTCCAACATTTATCATCTTCCAGTTTGGTCATGTTAGTTAATCTGATAGGTGTCATGGTACCTCAAAGTTGTTTTGATTTGCATCTCTCTAATCAATAGTGATTTAGAGCATTTTTTCATGACTACAGATAGCTTTAATTTCTTTCTCTGAAAGCTGCCTGTTCATATCATTTGATGATTTATCAACTGGGGAATGACTTGTATTCTTGTACATTTGCTTTAGCTGTCAATATATTTTAGAAGTGAGGCCTTTATCACAGACACTAGTTGCAAAAATTCTTTCCCAGTTTTGCACTCCCCTCCTAATTTTGGTTCATTGGATTTGTTTGGGCAAAAACTTTTCAATTTAATGTAATCAAAATTATCCATTTTGCACCTCATAATGTACCCTTTGACCCACCAATATTGTTTTTAGGAATATATCCCAAAGAGATCATAATAATGGGAAAAAGTCCCAAAGGTACAAAAAATATTTATAGCAGCTCTCTTTGTGGTGGCCAAGAACTGGAAATTGAGGGAATGTTCATCAATTGGGGAATGGCTGAAGAAGTTGTGGTCTATGAATGTAATGGAATATTATTGTGCTATAAGAAATGATGAACAGGAAAGACTTGAGAAGCCTGGAGGGACTTATATGAACTGGTGCTTAGTGAAAGGAAAAGAACCAGAAGAACTTTGTATGCAATAACCACCACAGTGTGCAAGGAATTTTTCTGGCAGACTTAGCCCTTCACAACAATACAAGGACTAAAATACTCCCAAAGGACTCTTGAGGTAAAATGCTATCTACATCCAGAGAAAAAACTATGGAATTGGAATGGAGAATGAAGCAGAATATTTTCTCTTGTGTTATGTTTTGTTTTGTTTGGATTTTTCTCATGGTTTCTCCCATTCATTTTAATTCTTCTACGCAACATGACTAATGTGAAAATGTAATTAATATGAATGTCTGTATAGAACCCATACAAGATTGCATGCCATCTCAGGGAGGGTAGGAGAAGGGAGGAGGAGAAAAATCTAAGACTTATGGAAGTGATTGTATAAAACTGAAAACAAATAAAATTTTTAAGAAATTATATGTGCTACCAAAAGAAACATATACATACAAAATTAATGAGATAGTTTTGGTTTGGGGAAGGGAGACATAAACAGCTATTAGAAATTAAACAAGCTCTGATACCCTGTAACAGCTTTCTAAAGCTTCCTACAGGAGGGTTTTGTCCTCTCTAGCCAAGGGAGTGTTCCAGACCCTCTCAGTCCAACAAAGGCAGCCCTAGGTAACGGTAATCATGGTGAGGTTTGGATCCTGGATACAATATATACTATACATATGACCATGGGTAAGTCACAGAACTTCCCTGAGCCTCAGCATTCCCATCTGTAAAAAGGGGATAGGAACACCTATAGTACTTGTTTCACAGAATCATTATGAGAATTAAATGAAATAATTTAAAGGCAGGTTTATGTACTGTTGCCAAGAATGATGGAGATATATTTCTGCCATCTTGGTAGAAATCTGCTATAGTGATTTCCTCTTTAAATCACAGAGTATAGGAACCAACCCTGTGAATTGTGGAGTCTGATTTTCACTGACAAGTGATAGTCCTTCCCATCTTAAGCGATTGTGGAGTGAGGAATTTGAGAATCCAATTGCAACCAGACTTGAGAATGTGCACTGGAACTGGAGAGCCAAAACCTTGAAGGGAAATTGTCTTGAGAGAGTGCCATATTTGGGAACCAGGACTATGTGGAGAGATAACTTGGCACAGTGGATATTTCAATGTACCTGAATTCAGGAAGACCTGAATTCAAGTCCAGATTCCAACATTTACTTGCCATGTGACCCTGGGAATAATTTGTTATGTAATCTCTCTCTGCCTCAGTTATTTCATTAACAAAATGAGATCAACAATAACTCCTACCTTGCACAGGTATAGTGAAGATAAAATGAGATAGTACTTGCTAAAGGTTTTCCTAAACCTTAAAGTATTATATAAATTTTATCTATTTATTTAGGTATCTTGAGATAGTGGTTGTGTAGCTAAATTCCCGTTCCTATAAATATAAAGGTGGCAATTTTGAATTTCTCCTCTCCTCTTGGACATTCTGACTTTCCCACCTAGAAAAATGGCCTTATGCCTGTTTACTTAAGTGAGGGAAAAATTTTGCTTTCTTTTGAAATTAAAAAAAAAAACAAAACAAAACTTACTTTGAACATTATTTTCTTTTTATCATTTGAATTCCAAAAACTTTTCCCTCCCAACCTGCTCCCAACAACTGAGAAGGTAAGCAAAGTGATATCAATTATGCACGTGAAATCATGCAAAATACATTGAAAGTATGTTTCTTATGAACATATTTACCTTTGCATAGATGTTTACTTTGTCCTTTAAGCTGACAATTGTGATCATTTTGCTTAACCCTAGGCATTTGTTAATCAGGATGTATTCACCAGCCTAGAAGAAATTGAGAGATGTGTCCATGATAAAAAAGGAAACAGAGAGATTTTGAAGCTGTTTATTATTTTTTCCCTAGCAATCTCTCCTAGAAGGGAATGAGCAGAGGGACTTGATAAGGGGAAAAAACAGGAGAAAGTGTGCAAGGGCAAAAGTAATTGACATCTCTACCCACAAGCATGATAGGAAATATATAAGTTTTTCAGTTGTTTCAATCATGCCTGACTCTTTGTGTCCCCATTTGGGGTTTTCTTGGCAAAGATATTGGAGTGGTTTGCCATTTCCTTCTCCAGCTCATTGACAGATGAAGAAACTGAGGCAAACAGGGTTAAATGACTTGTCCAGGGTCATACAGCTAGCAAGTATCTGAGGTCTGATTTGAACTCAGGTATTTTTGACCCTAGGCCCAGTGTCCTATGCACTGCACCACCTAAAGTTAGATGTATAATCTTTATATGCCTTAAAGTGCAATATCTGTCAGCTAGTCTGTGATCCTTTCCATTCTCCCTCTAGGGAAGGAGAGGACCTAAGAACAAGTCCTTAGATTCTATTCTGAAAAATAAACTCAGTTGCATTTTTATCATGGACATCAGTTTTTGTAAAGCAGGACCCACCCTCGAATCAATCTCAATCTCTCTCTCTCCATCCCTCCATCCATATATATATATATATATATATATATATATATATATATACACACACACACACACATACATATACATATATAAAATATGTGTGGATATGTACCTATACATATATACATATAGATGTAGACATAACTTTTATCCACCTGTATTCCAAATCCTGAAAAGAAGTTCTATGCCCACACTGCTTCATGCTCTTCTCCAGCCCAGGATAACAAACACCACAAACAGATCAACTGATCTAGAACAAAAGTAAATGGACCAGAGACTTAGGCAGTTATAACAGAAACTACCAGAGGAACTTGACACTGAGTAGAATTTGAATGAATAGAGGCCTACAGGTGGACTTTCTAATTCAATTTCTTTCAGAAAGAGCGTGCTACTACCCTGACTCCCAAGATGGATGGGGAACAGATCTTTGTTACCAAAACTTACCTTTTATTAGTTGCTGTACTATCTGGGATAAGCTATCTCATATGGTAGTATGCCATCTGGTTTCCTGTAGAATATCTCGTGGCCTGAGGCATGGCCCCTACAAGGCATTTTGAAATCTGGGAGCTGCTTTGTGCTACTTGGGTATCTTTTGCAAACGTGTAGAGACTGCTTTTGTTGGGATAGGTGTCTCTTGCTCTCACCAGTCCTACATGTTATTTTTTTAATTTAGTGGAACTTCACAGAATCTCAGAATGTTAGCATTACCCAGAATCCTAGAACACATAATCATAACATTGACACTGAAAGAATCCTTTTGTGGTTTAGTTGTTTTAGTCACATGCAAGTCTTTGTAACCCTATTTGGAGTTTACTTGTCAAAGATCCTGGAATAATTTGTCATCTCCTCCTCCAGCTCATTTGACATATGAGGAAACTGAGGTAAAGAGAATTAAGTGATTTGTCCAGGGTTGCACAGCTATAAAGTGTCTGAGGCTGGATTTGAAATCAGGAAGATGTGTCTTTCTAACTCCATTCCCAGAGCTCTAACCACTCTACTACCTAGCAGCCCAAAGGAGAACTTAATGATGAGCAACACTAACCTTTATTTTTCAAATTAATTTTTTTTCAGTTTTCAACAATCATTTCCATAAGTCGTAAGTTTTCTATACCTCCCTTTCTCCTCTCTCCCTGAGATGGCATGCAATCTTATATGGATTCTTACCACACATTCTTTTTTTTTTTTTGCAGTTTTAAAGTTTAGTAATATTTTAAAAATATAATTTATTTATTTTTCAATTATTAATATTTACTTCCACAAGAATTTAAATTCAAATTTTCTCCCAATCTCTCCCTACCCCCCACTCCAGGACAGCATGTACCCCTTCCACTCCTTCCTCCAGTCTGTCCTCCCTTGTATTATACATCCTTCTTCTCTCCCTCTTCCCTTCTATTTTCCTGTAGGGCAAAACAGATTTCTATACTCCATTGCCTGTATAGCTTAATTTCCAGTTGCATGCTAAAATAATTTTTAATATTCATTCTTAAAGCTTTGAGTTCCATATTCTCTCTGTCCTTCCCCAACCACTCTCATTGAGAAAACAAGAAATTCAATATAGGTCATATATGTGTAACAATGCAAAGCACTTCCATAATAGTTATGTTATAAAAGACTAATCACATATTCCTCTGTCCTATCCTGCCCTTCATTTATTCCATTCTCTCTCTTGACCTGCCCTTCCACAACAGTGTTGCTTCCAACTATGCCTTTCCCCAATTTGCTGTCCCTTCTATTATCTTCCCTCTCCTATCCCTTTACCTCTTGCCTTTTTGCAAGATAAAATAGATTTTCATATCCAATGGAGTGTGTTCTATTCCCTACTTAAGTCAAATCCCATGAGATTTAGGCTCAATTATTTCCTTTCATCTCCCCCTCTTCCCTTTCATTGCAAAAGCTTTCTTTCCTCTTTTATGTGAGATGATTTCCTACATTCTACCTCTCCTTTTCTCTTTCTCCTAGTACATTCCATTCAACAGTAAAGTTTATTTATTTATTTTTTGGGGTATTGACCATTCTTATTCAGCTCACCCTGTGCCCTCTGCCTATGAGTTACAAATAACATATTTCCATGTAGGAATGTAAACAGTTCAACTTTAAGGAGTTCCTTAAGGCTTCTCTTTGCTGTTTACTTTTTCATGCTTCTTCTCATTCTTGTGTTTGAAAGTCAAATTTTCTATTCAGCTCTGGTCTTTTCAACAAGAATGCTTGAAAGTCTTCTATTTCATTGAAATTCCACTTTCCCCCTGAAGTATTATGCTCATTTTTCTGGGTAGGTGATTCTTGGTTTTAATCCTAGCTCCCTTGATTTCTGCAATATCATATACCAAGTCCTTTGACTCCTTAGTGTAAAAGCTGCTAAATTCCATATTATCTTGATTGTATTTCCACCATTCTTGAATTGTTGCTTTCTGGATGCTTGCAATATTTTCTCCTTGACCCGGAAACTCAGGAATTTGACTACAATATTCTTAGGAGTTTTCTTTTCAGGATCTCTTTCAGGAGGTGATTGGTGAACTCTTTCCATTTCTATATTACCTTCTGGTTCTAGAATATCAGGGCAAATTTCCTTGATAATTTCTCTTTTTTTATTTATTTAACTTTTTACATTCATTTTAATAAAATTTGGGGTCCCACATTTTCTCCCCATTTCTCCCCTCCCCCCACCCCAATACACTAAGCATTCTAATTTCCCCTATCACCAATCCACCCTCTCTTCTGTCATCCCTCCCTTCCCTTGTCCCCATCTTCTCTTTTGTCCTATAGGGCCAGATAACTTTCTATTCCTCATTACCTGTATTTCTTATTTCCCAGTAGCAAGAACAATATTCAACAGTTGTTCCTAAAGCTTTGAGTTCAAACTTCTCCCCATCCCTCCCTCCCCACCCATTCCCTTTGGGAAGGCAGGCAATTCAATATAGGCCATATCTGTGTAGTTTTGCAAATGACTTCCATAATAGTCGTGTTGTGTAAGACTAACTATATTTCCCTCCATCCTATCCTGCCCCCCCATTGCTTCTATTCTCTTTTTTGATCCTGTCTCTCCCCAAGAGTGTTGATTTCAAATTGCTCCCTCCTCCCATTGCCCTCCCTTCCATCATCCCCCCCACCCTGCTTATCCCCTTCTTCCCCACTTTCCTGTATTGTAAGATAGGTTTTCATACCAAAATGAGTGTGCATTTTATTCCTTCCTTTAGTCAAATGTGATGAGAGTAAACTTCATGTTTTTCTCTCAGCTTTCTTCTTTTTCCCTCCACTAAAAAGTGTCCTGCCTGCCTCTTCTGTGAGAGATAACTTGACCCATTCCATTTCTCAACCTCTTCTCCCAATATATTTCTCTCTCACCGCTTAATTTCATTTTTTAAGATATGATCCCATCCTACTCAATTCACTCTGTGCTTTCTGTCTCTGTGTGTGCATGCATGTGTATATGTGTGTGTGTGTGTGTGTGTGTGTGTGTGTGTATGTACATCTGTGTGTGGTCCCACCAACTACCCAGATACTGAAAAGTTTCAAGAGATACAAATATTGTCTTTCCATGTAGGAATGTAAACAGTTCAACTTTGGAAAGTCCTTTATGACTTCTCTTTGCTGTTTACCTTTTCATACTTCTTTTCATTCTTGTGTTTAAAAGTCAAATTTTCTTTTCAGCTCTGCTCTTTTCATCAAGAATGCTTGAAAGTCCTCAATTTCATTGAAAGATCATTTTTTCCCCTGAAGTATTATATACCCAGTTTTGCTGGGTAGGTGATTCTTGGTTTTAGTTCTAGTTCCTTTGACTTCTAGAATATTCTATTCCATGCCCTTTGATCCCTTAATGTGGAAGCTGCTAGATCTTGTGTTATCCTGATTGTATTTCCACAATACTGGAATTGTTTCTTTCTAGCTGCTTGCACTATTTTCTCCTTGACCTGGGAATTCTGGAATTTGGCCACAGTGTTCCTAGGAGTTTCTGTTTTTGCATCTCTTTTGGGAGGTAATCAGTGGATTTCTTGAATACTTATTTTGCCCTCTGATTCTAGAATATCAGGGCAGTTTTCCTTGATAATTTCATGAAAGATGATGTCTAGGCTCTTTTTTTGATCATGGCTTTCAGGTAGTCCCATAACTTTTAAATTGTCTCTCTTGGATCTATTTTCCAGGTCAGTTTATTTTCCAATGAGATATTTCACATTCTCTTCCCTTTTTCATTCGTTTGGTTTTGTTTTGTAATTTCTTGGTTTCTCATAAAGTCATTAGCTTCCATCTGTTCCATTCTAATTTTGAAGGAAGTATTTTCTTCAGCAAGCCTTTGAACCTCCTTTTCCATTTGGCTAATTCTGCTTTTGAAAGCATTCTTCTCCTCCTTGACTTTTTGAACTCTTTTGCCAATTGAGTTAGCCTATTTTTTTTGGGTGTCCTTTACCAAAGTGTTGACCTGCTTTTCATGCTTTTCTTGCATCTCTCTCATTTCTCTTCTCAGTTTTTCCTCCACCTCTCTAACTTGATTTTCAAAATTCTTTTTTGAGGTCTTCTATGGGCTGGGCCCACTGAATATTAATTTTGGATGTTTGGGATACAGAAGCCTTGACTTCTATGTCTTTCCCTAATGGTAAGCACTGTGCTTCCTCATCAGAAAGAAAGGGAGGAGATATCTGTTCACCAAGAAAGTAGCCTTCTATGGTCTTATTTTTTTTCCCTTTTCTGCGCATTTTCCCAGTCTGTTTCTTGACTTCTGAGCTTCCTCTCCACCCCCGCGTTGCCTCCAGATCCACCCAGCTAGTTCTTGGTTTCTGAGATTCAAATGCTGCTTCCCAGCCTCAGGGTTTGTAGCAGGGGCAGGGCTGCTATTCAGTGTAAGATTAAATTCAGGTTCTCAGGTGTGGATAGGGCTGCTATTTAGTGTGAGATTAAGTTCAGTTGCTCAGGTGGGGGCAGGGTAGCCACCAGGGCCTCAGATCCCTCAGGGGGTTTATGTGGAGGTCTTCAACAATGGATAAAAGCTCCTGTCTGCTTTGGGAGCTCCTGTCTGGTGCTGCCTCCACTGCTGCCTCCTGAGGGGGCCTGAGTTATGGAGACACCCTGCTCCCCTCTTGGCCAGCCAAAAAGAGTCTCTCACTGATCTTCGTATCTGTGTTGGTGGAGGGACCTTTTCAGCCACTGGAGATTCTGTCCCTGAAGCCTGCTCATATCTTCTCCTCTCAGTGCCACCTGGCTAAGGCAGGGCTGGACTCTGTTCCAGATCTAGTGTGTGAGGGACCCTTGGTGTTGTTCTTCAGGTCTTTCTGGGATGGAAATCTCCTCCACTCCATTGCTGTGTGGCTTCCACTGCTCCACAATTTGTTGGAAGTTCTTCTTCACAGGTATTTTATGGGCTGTGGGCTTGGAGGTAGCATATTTGAATATTTCTACTCTGACATCTTGGCTCCTCCGTCCTTGATAATTTCATGTAAGATGATGGCTAGGCTCTTTTTTTGATCATGGTTTTCAGGTAGATCAATAATTTTTAAATTATCTCTCCTGGATCTATTTTCCAAGTCAGTTGTTTTTCCACTGAGATATTTCACATTGTCTTCTACTTTTTTTATTCTTTTGATTTTGTTTTATAATTTCTTGGTTTCTCACAAAGTTGTTAGCTTACATCTGCTCCATTCTAATTATTGAAGAACTATTTTCTTCAGTGAGTTTTTGAACCTCTTTCTTCATTTTGACAAATTCTGATTTCTAAAGCACTCTTCTCCTCATTTGCTTTTTGGACCTCTTTTGCCATTTGGGTGAGTCTATTTTTAAAAGTTTTATTTTCTTCAGCATATTTTGGGTCTCCTTTAGCAAGCTGTTAACTTGTTTTTCATGATTTTCTTGCATTACTCTCATTTCTCTTCTCAATTTTTCCTCCACCTCTCTTACTTGATTTTCAAAATTTTTTTTTGAGCTCTTCTGTAGCCTGAGATCATGGCATATTTTTTTGGAGGTTTTGGAAGTAGAAGCCTTGACTTAGATGTCTTCCTCTGATGACTTGAGTTGTTCTTCCTCTTCCATAAAGATGAAAGAAAATATTTGTTCAATAATAAATTAACCTTCCATTGTCTTATTTTTTTACCCATTTTTGGGGCATTTCCCAGTTAGTTTCTTGACTTTTTTATCCTTTGTCAAGTGGAGGGCATACTCTAGGGACCTGTAAGTTCTCAGTTCCTCCAAAGTGGCACAATCATGGGAGAGGAGTTTAACCCTCTCCTGGCCTGCACTCTGGTCTGGGAGCTGCCACAAGCATTCTTTTCTTCCAAGGATCTGCAAATAGGATTCCATTACACCAACTCCACCATGCCAGCACTCTTCCTCACCCCAGGACCACCACTCAGAACTGACATACACATCAGCTGCTCGATAATTCCAGGATCTTTACACCAAGGGCTCCAAAAGTGGATGGTACTATTGCATTGGCTGCCATCAATGTGGGCCGGGGGCCAGAGGGCACTCCCTTCTTACCCAGATGAAAGATCTTTCTTACTGACCTTTGAAGCTTTTTTTGACATTCCTAGATTGAGAAATCTGAGTACTGTGGCTACTACCTGTGATAAAATGCACTGTGGCTTGCTCCAGTCCTATCCATGCTGTATGGCCTGTCTTGGCAGCACTCTGTTCTGCTCTGAGCCCTCTGTGATAAACCTTTCCTGTTGGCTTTGCAGGCTGTCTTGGGCTGGAAATTTCTTCTACTCTGTCGTTTTGTGGCTTCTACTGCTGTAAAATTTGTTTAGAGTCTTTTTTACAGGTATTTTATGGGCTATGTGGGGAGAGCTAGAGCACATCAATCTTTCTACACTGCCATCTTGGCTCTGCCTCCCACATCTATATTTCATTAAACACATTTTCACATTAGTCATGTTGCATAGAAGATTAAAATGAATGGGACAAACATTGAGAAAATTCATACCAAAACAAAACAGCACAGGAGAAAATAGTCTGCTTCATTCTGTGTTCCATTTCCATTGTTCTTTCTCTGGATGTAGATGGCATTTTGCTTCAAGAGTCCTTTGGGAGTATTTTAGGTCCTTGCATTGCTTTGAAGTGCTAATTTATTAGAAACAGTTCTTGCATACTCTGACCGTTATTGTGTATAATATTCTCCTGGTTCCGTTCCTCTTATTCAGCATCAGTTCATATAAGTCCTTCTAGGCCTCTGTGAAGTCCTCCTGTTCATCATTTTTTGAAGCAAAATAGTATTCCATAACATTCATATAATGCAACTTGTTCAGCCATTCTCCAATCAATGGGAATCTCCTCAATTTGATTTCCATTTTTTGATCACCAGAAAGAGAGCTGGTTCGTTTGGGATGTTTTCCCATTTTTATGTTCTCCTTGGGATATATTCCTAAAAGTCATATTGCTGGACCAAAGGATACATTATGAAATGCAAAATGGATAATTTTGATTGCATTAAGTTAAAAAGATTTTGCTCAAAGAAACCCAGTGAACCAAGCTTAGGTGGGAAGCAGAAAACTGGGAAAGAATTTTTGCAACTAGTGTCTGTGATAAAGGCCTCATTTCTAAAATATATAGAGAACTGAGGCAAATGTACAAGAATACAAGTTATTCCTCAATTGATAAATGGTCAAAGCATATGAACAAGCAGTTTTCGGAGGAAGAAGTTAAAGCTATCTATAGTCATATGAAAAATGCTCTAAATCACAATTCATTAGAGAGATGCAAATCAAAACTACTGTGAGGTACCATGACACCTATGAGGTTGACTAACATTACAAAACAGGAAGATGATAAATGTTGGAGAAGATGTGGGAGAGTTGGAACACTAACCTATTGTTACTGGAACTATGAGTTAATCCAACCATCCTGGAGAGCAATTTGGAAGTATGCCCAAAGGGTAACACCAGCCTTTTTCAGGGCTAGTTTTGTACAATGGATAATTAGTGGGACTTGACACAGGGAAAACCAGGTTCAAATATGGCCTCTGATGATTGCTTGATGAGGAACAGGGCACCACATATCTCTGCTTCTCAGTTTCCTTATCTGTAAAATAGGGATTCCTTCATCATATACCTCAATGGTGTTTGTGGAACAAATTTGATAATTTATGGTAAAATACCTTTCTCAACATCTTAGAGGTTAATTATTTTTATCTTTTCAGCCCCCACACCCACTGTGTATACATAGCAGTTCCTTAAGAAAAGTTGCTTGTGTTGAATTAAATGTCTTTTTTGTGTACATGGGGCATACCCTCTACATTAAACAATAAACCCTTGAAAGTCAAGGACTATGATTTTTTTCATTTTTTTTTCTATCTCTTCCTGCTTGATCTCATCCTAGGCATTTGATAGATACTAATAAATGTTTGTTGAATTAAAAAAAAGAAAGGAAAAGAAAAGAGAAGAGAGGAGAAGAGAAGAAAGAAGAAAAGAAAAATCAGGAGTTCCATCTACCACTGGGTGTGTCTTGAAGAAAGACCTGAAATTTATCCCATGCTTTCTGAACTATTATTTCCCTCCCTGGCCAAATATTCCTTTCTAGGCTTTGATTAAAATGTTAAGAAGTTGTTGAGAACATACTTTAGCAAGATTTGTCACTTTAATAACAAGGCCCTGATGGTAATTGATAAAGGACTGCAAATAGATTGGAGAGTTTGTTCTCACTGTGGTGAATGGGGCCCTGAGGCTCATGAACTTTAATGTACTTACAGGAGAAATTTGATTCAGATTAAGACCTGTTTCGAGGATGGATCTGAGTATACTTCTGTGGAGGCTTTATCTTGTTTAATTTCTTTCTCAACTTATCAAAGCAGGTCTGGGTGGAAATTCCTTTGCTTACAGTCTGTTATTTACAATTCAGCCCCAAATGCACCAGAAATTAACACTACCTTGTAATTCATTGATTGGATCATCTGCTTCAGGCAGTTCTTAGTGAGAGCTGAGATTCTTAAAATAGCATGGCTGAACTCATTACAACTCCTAATTCTCGTTTCTATCAACCAGATTTATATTATCTTGTATGGATACTGGCCTCAGGAAGATCAATTTTTTATATTCTGCCAATTAAATAAAAACAAAACACACATTTACTAATTTTGTACTGCATCAAGTACAATTAAAAAGCACTGAAAGAAAAAGTAAAGTCAGAATGAGGAACAGGTTAAGGGGATAAGATCAGTTTGGCTTTGGAAACGTTGGCTTTGAGTTATCAATGGGACACATAAAGTAGACAGAGATGTCCTATAATGAAGTGGAGATGCAGGTCTATAGTGCATAACAGAGCTCAGAAACATAAATATAAAATTGGAAGTTACCTAGACAAAAAAGACAGTAAGTAATTGGTGTCACATGCTATTTCCAAGAATGAACAGAAGGTTAATGGTAGATCTTTGGGTACCACTCAGCTTAAAGGTCCAAAAAAATTATGAAAGTAATAGAGATACAAAATCTTCAGGAATAACATAATTCCTTGAAAATTAGAATTGGGCAAATAGAATCAAATGACATTATAAGACACCAAAACATAATAAAACTAGAAAAAATAGAAGAGAATCTGCAACATCTCATTAGAAAAATAACTGATCTGGAGAACCAATTGTAGGAAGACAATATAAGAATTTTCAGACTAACTGAAAATTATGATAAAAAGGAATTTGGATACAACATTACAAGAAATGATTAAGGAAAATTGCCCTGAAGTTCAAGAGCAAGAAGGGAAAGTAAAAATAGAAAGAATCCACTGATCACCAGTGGAAAGAGATCCTAGGAAGAAAACTTACAGGAACTTGATAGCCAAGGACATTTATTGAAAGACACATGGACAGTCTATCAATAAAAGGAAATTATTCTGGCACAGATTGAGCAGCATCAACCAATCATGTCACTTCCTTTAGGACTATGACTGAGATGTCATATTACTCTTACTTCTCTGCCAATTCTGATCTTAAAAACTTTTCATTCATCAAAATCTTGCTGCTGCCATTTACTACATTGTGTACTGTAGTCTGGATAATTCAATCGAGCAAACACTGTTAACCTCATACTATGTTCCTGGACCTCTGCTAAGGGATAGAGATACAAAGGCAGAAAGAAAAGTCCTTGCTCTACAGGAATTTATGTTCTATTGGAGAAAGGGGATTGACTGTCTAGCTGGAAAAAGCAAGTAAGCTCAGGATCATTTGAGGAGGGGGAGAACAATAGCAAATAATGGGCCAGGAAGATCTTCCTGGAGGAAGTGACCCCTGGTTTGAGACTTGAAAGAAGATCATTTTGTGACTGCTTTGGCATGATGACACTTCTGTCCAACAAGGTGAAGATTTTGGGTTAGATCACAGTCTTGAAGTATTATGAGGAAAAAAAAATTCTCTTTTATTAAGTACCCTCTCTTGTGTTCCTGAATGCTCTTTGTGACTGCTGAAAATAGCTTCCAGCTGATAACCCTTACCTGGCTAATTTCAACATCTTCCTTTGAGGCATTCCCTGGAATAGGGAATATTAGGAATAGAGGAATAGAGAGATGCCATGGATCTCTCCCCGCAAAAGGACCTCTTTCACTAGCTTTCTATACGGATAATTCAATGAAATTTGACTATTAACAATTTGTTTCTTCGACTCGAGGGGCAGCTAGGTGGCCAAGGTAGAATGCTGGGCCTATTAGATCTGTTCTCCGATGTTTACTAGCTGTGTGATCCTGAGCAAGTAACTTAACCCTATTTGTTTCCATTTCCTCATCTGTCAAATGAGCTTTAGGAGAAAAAGGCAAATCGCTCCACTATCTTTGCCAAGAAAACTCCAAATGGGGTCTTTGGCTTGACTTCCCACAAAACACCTGCTCAAAAAGGTAAAATCTCTGAGAAGGGTCATCAACAGAACTAGTTATCAGCCAGTAACAGATTTAGTTAATTGTCCTCAAGTACTGCGCAGGCTGTCATATGGAAGGAGGTGAGATTTGTTTTGCTTAGCATAAAATGTAGAATTGGGAGAATCAAATGACTTTTGCAAAGAATAATACTTGTATTTTATATCAGGAAAAGAAAACAAAAAATCAATTAGAGAAGAAATTAGAGAGATCTAAAAGCTGAATGTGGGAATGGATTGCCTTAGAAAATACCCCTTTCACTGGGGGTATTCAATTATCTCATTAGAACCTCACAACATTCCTGAAATACAAGTACTACAGTTAATATTTACTTCATTTTACAGATGAGGAAACTAAGCCTGGGAAAGATTAAAGCAACTTGCCCATTTTCATACAACTAATATATCTCAGTCGGGATTGAACACACTTTTTTCCCCTGACACTAAGGCTAGTGTTGCCGATGACTTATTAACAAATGCACAGTAAATTAGGAAGCAAAGAATGTGACCTAGTTTTCATGGTATTAGGTTCATTATTCTTTCTGAGACTGAGATTTCTTTCTGATGAAAGGTCACCTATTTTCCATTTGTTGCCATTCAGTCATATCCAACTCATTGTGACCCATTTCGGGTTTTCTTGGCAAAGATACTAGAGTAGTTTGCTGTTTCCTTCTCCAGCTCATTTTACAGATGAGGGAAATGATGCAAACAGGGTTAAGTGACTTGTCCAGGGTCACACAGCTAGTAAGTGTCTGAGGCCAGATTTCAATCTTTTTGACTCCAGGCTTGGCACTGTACCACCTACTTACCTATTTACCTATAAGACTCTCTGAGGGATAAAATAGAGCAGTATTCTGCCCACGCTACCTCATGCTTTTAAATATAATATTTACAGATCATTTTGCAGATTAAAAACTTGAGGTACAGAAGCCAAATACTTTTCCCACTGTCATCTAACCAGGAGGTAAAAGTATCACTATTCAAAACTAGATCTTCTGACTCTAAAATCCAGTGTTCTTTCCCACTCTACCAGGATACCCCTCATTCTACATTATCCAAAATACTATTAGGATAGAGATAAAGAGGGAAGCAAGAGATATATAACCTTCAATGACAAGTCCATTCTGGGGTCACTTTCATTTCTAACTTGAGATAAAATTCCAAACCAGTCATCCTGGCTGGTTTGATGGTTTTCAGGCTGTTGGGATCCTAAGAAATCTCCCCACCTGAAGCAGTCATTCTCAGTCAAGCCTACCAGTCTGACTGCTTGGCAGTGGTGTTGATGGATGACAGGGGGCTCTGAGGCAGTGCTAACAATACCCTGGCCCCCAGCGTCAGAGCAGCACTGCTTGACAGGCCTGAGAATGATACCTCTGACAGATCAAATGACCTTCCCTCCTCCCAGGTCTCAGATTGCTGCACAAACAGAAAAACAAACTCTCTAGAGCTCTTCTCTTCCTTATAAATTACTGATGCCTTTCTTTGAATTCAACTGAACTGGAGATACAGAAAATAGCTGTCTTGGGGTTTCAAAGCCTTATAATAAAAATGGAACTTGTATACCTGTTTAAGATTTACAAAGCCCTTTCTTCACAGTATCCCTGGGAGGTAACAAGAGCAAGTCCTAGCATACACATTTTAAAAATCAGGAAACTGAGGCAGAGAGTTGAAATAGCTACATAACAGAGGTAGGGCAGTGTTGGAGATGAGATGCAAAAACAGTTCCCTAGACTCAAAAGTCAGCTTTGATTTTAATACCTGCTGTGATTCTGAGGTGTAACTTTCTTTCTCCTCAAATCTAGCAGTGAGTTTAATTTTGCCACCAAATGTCTCTACTATCTCCTCACATGAGAGGAAATTACATTTATTTCTCCTCCAAATTCATTTTAATTTAATAAGCATACATGAGGCACCTATTATATTCTAGATATTATGTTAGGAACCAAGGATACAAAGGCTAAAAAGAAACATTTTCTCCTTACAGAGAGCTTGCATTCTATTGGGTAGAATTTCCAGAGTCTAGAAAAGAATGTTTCAGATGTTCACTTTTCTTTAACTCTTCATTTCCAAAGTGAGCAGAGTAGATTCTGCTGCTCGACCTCAAAGGACTGCTTCCAATGGACATGGTTTGTTCATTTTAGCTCTTTCTGACAGAAGCTTGAATCCCAGAGTTATAACTGGAGTGGTGTAATTAGGTGTTAGTCTCGGGACAATTAACTGGTGCGGGGGATAGAGTTCAGGACTTGGATTCAAGAAGCATCAGATGTTATCTATGTGACCCTGAACCAGGCACTTGACCTTGCTGTCTGCCTCAGTTTTCTCATCAGCAAAATGGGCATAATACCTATCTCCAGTGGGTTACTAAAAGGATGGAGTGAGATGAATCTTAAAGGGCTATACAAATGCATGTTTATTAATAATAAATAATGATAAATAATAAAATCAATTAATTATTAATAAATTAATAAAGCAATTAATAATAAATAATTATAAAAGTATTATTGTTATTAATTACCTTCTACTACAAATAATATTTTTCATGGCGTCAGATTTCAAGAATTTATGACTTAATTTAGGTAAAGGACAAATATATATGGTATATAAGTATCAAAGGTAGAGTGAGATCAGGGCCCAGGGAAGGGACAGGTAACATACTATGGACTTTCTTCCTATAGTAGGAAGGAAAAAGGGATCATTTTCAGCTGGGGTGACTGAAAGGTCAAGTTTGGAAGAAGAAATCAGAAAAGGCTTCATGAAGCAGGAAAAATCAAAGTTGGACATCTAAAGAATATTCATTCCTCAGGATTCAGAAAATACTGCAAGTATTTGTTAAAATTTCTAAATAGGTACTACCTCTGACCTTTGACCAGATTCTACCTACATTCCCTCTGACACCAGGTTAAGACTGACATTTCTAGGAATGAACATTGGAGTTCACATAAACAAAGAGTTTTTGAACTGGATCTGGAAGGGAGGTCAGAAGTTACCTATTCCAACTCCTTCATTTTAAAGATGAAGAAACTGAAGGCCAGAGAGGTCCTGCCCATGGCCATGAATCCCCAAGGTTACTCAGGATTGAAGTGTCAGAAGTAGATGTAAACACAGGTCCTCTGACTACAAAATCCAGGGCTATTTTCACCACAGTGAAGTACTACTTCCTCTGACTTCAGTATAGGCTCAAGAAAATGGGAATTTTTTTTTTAATTTGACTTTCACTTATTTCACAGACTAATGTTCACTTCCAAGTATCCAATCTTAAATTTTTAAAATATTCAAGTATTTTTTCTTCCTTAAACGAAACAAGAATGAAAAATGCCCCCTCACTTTTTCCTGAATATACTTGGACCCTAGAGAGTCAAGCTCATCTCCCCTTTCTTCTAGAATTAGCCTTAGCTAATCTGAATAAACAAGATTCCCCTCAGGGAGTCAGGAAATAGAAGGCAACTGAGGAAAGACTAAAGGTGTTCCCTGTATTCTGAAACCCAGAGAATGGTGCCAATTTGCGTGGGGAAAATGCACTTCTTGGGTACTGGAATAGAGATACTCTATAAACCTGCATAGCATTATATCCAGATATTAAAATTAAGTGGTACTGGAAAGAGGCTACCATGTCTTTCTTCCTCAACCACAAGTTAATTGCATGAGATTTAGGTCTCTGGACATGATGTATAAAACATAGCATAAGAATATTAGAGATGAGCATGTGTGAACAGTAATAAACAAACCTTGAGACTTGGCCCATATGCACAAGGTGGAAGTTGTTGTCACTGGGAAAAGGTATAAATGACACTTGTTGGATAGGAGTCAAACTGCAAAGATGGTTGGAAAGAACAAGGGAGAAGGAAGCAAAGGTGAAGGATAATGAATGGGAACTTTGATGAGGACTAGTGACCCGGGACAAAAGAGGAGAAAAATAACATAGCATTGCTAAGAAACCATAAAGAAGGGCACTCATGTGGAGAAATTTAAAATACAAAAGGGTTTTCTTCACTAGAACCCTGTCCAGACAAGTACTTGAGGTTTTACACTAAATGGTGTCATGACTTTCTGTGGTCTCTATGCATGAGTCTTATCTGTGTCCATCAATTTGAAATAAAAACCAGTATGTGTGTATATGTGTGTGTGTGTGACAGAGAGAGAGAGAGACAGAGACAGAGACAGATACAGAGAGACAGAGATAGAGAGAGGGAGAGACAGAGAGAGGGAGAGAAAGAAACCCATGTGCCTGTGCTTCTAGAGAGAACTGGAAAGCATTACAGAAAAAATAAAAACAAAACAAAACAATCCTCTTGTCTGTTAAATATTAGTGTTCCCAGAAGATCTCAGTAGAGAAAATGCAGTTGCAGTGATGTCAAACTCAAACAGAAATATATCCCTGGGGGCCACATTTTGACTTAGAAAATTGTATATTAACATTATTTATGTTGTATTATCTTTGTATTATTTTGTTAACTATTTCCCAAGGACATTTTAGTTTGGTACCCATTTTTTGGTAGAAGCTTGTGGCGATGTTTCTTCTTAGAGGAATGAAAAATTCCCATAGTCTCAGAGTCTTAATATTATGGGGAACCTCTAATATAAAAGTTAGATTAATTATAGAATGAATGTACACACACAATGATATCATGTCTTCTCTTGAAGTGTTACTGATTGAAATAAGGGAGAAATGCTACCTTTGGTATATATTCATAATTTGGAATTTCAGTAATGATGTTTCTAATGCGTATACTTGATCCATTCACTTATTAAAGAAGTATTTCCCGAACATCTTCAAAATAATTTTCTGTGCATTAATCACAGTGTAGAATACAAACATCAAAAAAGCAGGAAAACAATTTAATACAAAAATAGAACGAAGTAAAAAAAAACCTGGAAAGCTCTCTAGACTTAGGAAGTGACAGGAAGTGGCAGTATGTGAGTTCATGCCTGAACTTAACCAGCTAGTTATTATATTGCTTTGGATTAAAACTCTTTAATTTGGGTTTCTCAGTGCTCAAAGAGGAATAATACAACGTACGCTACTTGCCTGGTGGGTTTAAGATGAATGTTGCATGAAATAATCTATGTGAAGGATTATTGTTATTGGTAGCAGTCCTTGGCTCTAGAAGAAGAACAATGGTGCCTTGAGGATGACACTGACGTGCCAAGTTGCACAAAGTTCTTAGTCTCACTTCATAGTCATAGAAGTCTTATGTTGATAAATGGTTATTAAAATGTCAGACTCTTTTCTACAGCATTCTCAACAAGATCTCAACAAGATCTCTAGTAATGATGAATCAACTGCTTCTAAAAATGGTCTACTCCAGTTGTGTTCAGTTCCTTTACTGTAAAGCTCAATTATTGAAAACTATTCTTTGAAGTCAAATAAATTCATTCTGTGATGTCCCCTCAGTTTTCCCAGTTGTGCTCATTACAGCCAAAGAGAACAAATGTAATCTCTCTTTCATGTGATCGTTTTTCAAAATCTTGAACACAAATATCTTATCCCTTGTATTTCTCTTCTACCTCTTTCAGGATATTCATCCACATTTCCTTCCCCCACTACTACTATGACAATTTATGGTCCCCTCATCATTTCAATTTCCCATCTTTGGATGTTACAATTTGGCAATATCCTTCAGAACAGTTCTGTTCCACAGAACAGAACAAAACACTCAAGATGTCATGTAGAATACTGCTATATAACTATCAACTGTCTTTTTAGGATATTGTTCCTGTCCTAATTCAACCTAAGATCATATTAACTCCCTTCATATAGAGATTATTCCATCATTATATTTGTATCCCCACAGTCTAACACAATGTCTAACGTAACAAGTATGTGTTGATTGATAGGTTATATGACTAAATAACAGAATCATATGTCTCTATGGTTTCCACATCACATTATGAGTGAAATTCACTCAAACTCCCAAAGCTTTTCCTCACTAACTCTTATGACTTTGGTTTCTTGATGCTGTATTTGATATATTGACTTATTGTGTATCCACTATTTTTCTAATATTTAACCAAGAGTATTATTTGACGATTATCTCCATTTAATTTCATCTTTTTCAATTTGGTCTACATTTCTAGCATATTCATACAAGTTTGTTTTAACTTGATTATATTATCTAGTAATATTAACTGTCACTTTCTGCTTTTTGTCATCTTCAAATTTCATAAGCTGCCATCCATTCATTAATTCATTTTAGAGTTAATGTTTTCTAGGGGAGTTATTGATAGACCTGAAATTAGGAAATCTCTTGTTTGAATCCTTCCTTCGCCATCTACTAGCTGTGTGGTTTTAGGTAGGTAAATCATTTGATTTCTCAGACTCAATTTCCTCCTCTATAAAATGAGAATTAATAAACATGTATTTATTTATCACCTACTGTGTAACAAGTGCTTTCTCAGGCTCTGGAGATATGAAGAAAATTTGAAATATTCCCTGGTCTCATGGAGCTACAGGCTCACCTTTGGTCTGCTATATCAGTCACCTTACAGAGTTGTTGTAAGTATTAAATCAGATAATGCATGCAATTTTAAACCCTTAAAGTGTTATATAAATGCTGGTTGTTATCATTATAGATGGAAATGTTAATGTAAGGTCAAAAGAAAATTCTTTGCGATACTAACTGAAGACTTCAGTAGATTTACGTCAACTAACTGATGTCCATTCAGTGTGTTTCAAATCCACCAAGTGAACTATTTTCTATCACAAATATTTCTATCTTGTCTAAAAAGCTTCATGGATATTAGTTTTCTTAGCAGAATAAAGTCATACAGGCTCTTTATAATCACTTCCCTTTACTTATTCAGTCATTTTAATCATATCCTCAGGACCCCATTTGGGATTTTCTTGGCAAGGATACTGGAGTAGTTTGCCATAAATACTTTTTGTATATTCATGAATCATCACTTTAATAAAAAAAGGTTTTGAAGTTTTCCAAGAATTGAGGCCAGATCATTAGCTAAGAGTTTATTTTATACACTATTTTACCTATTTGAAGATTAGCAGCTTTATCTTTCTATAATTGTTGACCCCTTTCCAGTCCTCCATTGATTTTTTGAAGATTAAGGCTGTGCATTAAACAATCACATTTTCAATTTTTTCTGTATCCTAGGTTATACACAGGATGTCCAGCCCTAGTTATAGTGGCCTGTATTCACTAAGTTAAGTCAGTGTTCTCCTATCAACTTTTCTCTTACCTTCAATTTCAACTTCCTATTAGCAATTTTTTCCCTTCTTTTTCTTGGTAGGGGAAACAGAAACAGAAAAAGAGTGCTTTCTCTCACTTATTCATTATTATTTTTACCTATCTCTCAAGTAGGAGTCTTATTTTTTTATATTTTTATAAAACCACTCTCTCCTAATGTAAGTGAAAAACAAAGCACAAAGCAGAAGAGTAAACAGATTTAAAAAAAACACCTTGTTTTCACTTCTATTAACAACTTGAGCATTCTGAGCTTTGCCATTTCCATTTACTTAAAGTAATATTTATTAAGAGTTTCATATGTTATTCTTTACACAATTCTTGTATAATGTACTTCTTCTGGGGTTCAGCTCAAAAGTAGTGGTTGGATCCCCAAGAATACAGCTCCCTTCACGTTGAAAAGGAACTCTATGGGTGGGTATGCCCCATAAACTATAGTGCAAGTATAGTTAGTGCATGCGCACTTTTTGGGTTTCTATGTTTAAAAATCAGCCAATAAGGGCCATCAGCTCACAGTAGAAGCATTTACTAAGATGCATAGGAAATATAATAACTAAACGCCATTACTTCTGATAAACTGTAGTCACATTTGCCCCAAAATACATGCTGTTTAATTTGGTGTGCAAAAAATAGAATATACTGGTTATAAGATAAAATATAGGGAACATATATGGTCAAGTCAACTCATGACTCCTAAATTATAGGGACCCACTGCTCTTTTTTCCTTATGTAGTTCTCATTTAATTTCACCTTATGGCTGGCAGACTTAGCTCTGTCTTGAATACATACCTGCTATTCTCCTCTGCAGCCAGATGTCACAACCTTTAAAGAAGATTCTTCCATCATCTTGATGGAAGGTCCTCTTCAAAAAGAAAGAATAAACATGACCTGTGAATAGGCCAAGCTGCCTGAATGGGGCCTCAGCCAGTGGGTAAGTCAGCTTGTCCTCTCCCTGTTTCTGTCCCCCTCCATCTCCTTCTCCTTCCCTTCCCCCTCTCCTTTTCCTCTACAAAGAAAGGTAAATTTTGATGACCAAAAGCTGCCTAGTTAACTTGGGGTTTACTGACTAGATTTCTTTCTCAAAGACCAAACCTTAAACCCATTTCACTCTGGAGCTCGTAGACTGGACATCAGTAGATCCCTGCCCAAGCATCATTTAATGGCTATTTTGGGGCCCTCCTGGCTCAGAGTGAATGTAAATAGTGATTGTTTCTCTTCAGAACAGCAACAAAAAGGGTCTTCCCCTCCCAATTTGATTTTTCCTTTTTGATTAAAGGGGCCTCCCTTGACTCACTTCTTAAAGAGGCCTATTCAGTCTTCTTCTTCTTCTCCTCCTTGTTTTGCTCACTATCCACCATCATCTTCCTTCTTCTCCTGCCCCTGCCATTGCTGCTTCTCCCCTTTCCCTACCACCCTACCGCACCCTGACCCATTCTCTTGGAGCAGACCATCCTGATGCCTCTTTTGTGAAGTGTAAGCTGAGGAGACCCCCCCAAGACCCACCATGGCTAACAAAAAGCTTAAGGAAGGAGTCAAGACTGGAAACAAAAACCACATTAATTTGAATGTGGCAGAGCAAGATGGTTCAGTGGTGCAGTTTAATATTAAGGGGCATACACCACTTAGAAAACTAATAAAAGCCTATTGTGAACTACAGGGTTTGTCAATGAGGCAGATTGGATTCTGATTTAATGGGCAACCAATCAATGAAACAGACACACCTGCACAGTTGGAACTGGAGGATGAAGATAAAATTGACATATTCCAGCAGTAGACAGGAGGTGCTTGCTAAAAAGAGAATCTACAACTCTACTCCACAACCGTGCTCCCAAGGAAAACAATACATTTACAATTAGAAAACAAGATTTGATTGAGCTACATCCTGACTACTGCAGTATAATTTTCTCTCTTCTTTGATTCCCTCCCCCCATTTCTTTATTGTACAGAAAATAACTGGTTTATGTGCACAGGCATAATGCATATATATATATATATATATATATATATATATATATATATATATATATATATATATATATATATTTTTTTTTTTTTAACTAAATCGCTGATGGTATATTTTGATCAACAACAAATGGAGAAGGGGAAGGGGAAAAACTGGTTCTGTGAAAATACCCCTTTTCTCCATTAGTGGCATACTCATTCAACTTTTTATATTGCACAGTAAGTTATTTTGCTCTCACAGTTTACCAGCAACAACAATAACAAACCCACAAAATCACTTGCATACCTTGTTTGATTGGACAATTTCAATGGTTTTCTTTTATCATTGTAAAACGAAGGAGAATTTTATCACTTTTTTGCATGTAACTGTTACATGTAGGGCAATCTCTGTCTCTCAGGAGGGATAAATTACTATAAAGAAATTGATCCTAGATAGTTTTCCTTTCAAGTCAAACATCTTATTGTCTAAATAAACTTCTGTTTAAAATTATATAAAAAAGAGGACTCTTCACTAAATGGGCATTGCCTCATTCAGAGTGAGAACCTGAAAATACCTTAGTTTAAAAGGGCCAAGATCTCCCATTTCATCCTGGATCACCACCAGTTGTCCCGATAATTATCTGGTCTCTGGACCCAGATGGCTCTGGAGGAGAAAGTGAGGCTGGTGAACCTGCACAGCCCTCCCTCCCTCAGATCAAAGTCAAATGCAAGTCATGTAACCATCTCCTTGACGTCATGGTCTTCCTTGAGAAGGAAGGACAAACACAAATCTTTGTGAACATCTCTGACTTGAATGTGAGTATTTCTGTACCCCTAGCTGGCTCAAACACTTTTGAACTGATGGGTAGGGTGTCTTCTTCTGGATGAGTAAAGTAATTACTCTGCTAGATGCCATATATCATGGGGTGACTGAGGAGAGAAGACTTCCTCCCTACCAAGAAGTAAATAATTGTGTTCTTCTTATCGGTCTCCCATGTCTTATCTATGGAAAAATTTTCTAACAAATACAGCTATCCCAATGTGGAATGGAGTGCCTCAGGTGATAATAGCTAATGGTTCACAGTAAATCTTCAACAAATAGTAGGTGAAGACTTGATAGATATGTAGTAAAGGATAATAATAATAATATTTATATAGTGTTTAGTAAATACAAGCACTAATGTAAGAACTTTACAATTTTTATTTCACTTGATTCTCACAACCCTGGAAAGCAGGTGCTATTATTAACTTAATTTTACAGATGAGCAAATTGAGGCAAACAGAGGTTAAGTGACTTGTCCAGGGTCATACATCTAGTATCTGAGGATGAATTTGAATTCAGGCCTTCATGACTCTAGATCCAGTGCTTTATCCATAGTGCCACCATTCTGATTCAGTTGTTAGTTGAATCAGATGGCCTCTACTATAGATTTCAGATGTGAAATTATTATTCTTATCTCCTAAAACAATGTAGCTCTAGTTATCCAGAGTTTAAATTACTTAGTCTTACCCATTGCTTGCAGAATAAGTTCCTTCTGTCATATCCTCAGATATCACTTATGCCATCTCTGATTGGGGGCCTCCATACAGAGGAAACTTATACTTTACCATAAAGCCTATTCCCTTGTTGAAAAAATATTTGGAAGACTCTGGCCATGGACTTTTTCTTTTCATCATTATCCAATTACCTCAATGAAGGAATGGTTAGGACAGTTATCAAATTGACGCATGTCACAGAGAATTGATACATAACCAACACACTGACCAATGGAAGAGAGAACAAAAAATGGTTTAATGTTCTATACCACAGTTCAAAAATCAATTGCAAAAGGTAAAAGATGGCGCAGATATGACTGGACAATAATATATATAATATATATGTATTATTATATATAATATATATGACTGTAGATGCTAAGAAGCTCAGAATTAGCTAGCAGTTAATAGAATTGTGAAAAATGCAAATGTGGTCTATCTAAAAGTAGAAACATAGTTCTTTTAATAAAGAAAGCGATCCCCCCTTCAGAGCGCTTCCCTGACATATCACATCTTGGGATTTGAGTCCATCTCTTTGCAGCACATTTTAAGAAGTCTGACAAACTGGCTCATGTCTTGGGGGAGGTGGCAGGTGGTGAATGAGGCGAAGGAACATGGAAATCATAACATATGAGAATTTAAAGCAGGACCATGGAATGTTCTTCCAGTACGTGAAAACCCTTCAAAGTATATGAATGATATATTGCTTTCTTAGTTATGGGCAAAAGGGATTTCAGTTGTTCTCTTGGTGCCAGAAGAGAGAATGAAGACTATTGGGCAAAAATTAAAAGATATGGATGTTTAAAAGGCATGGTTCAATATAAAGAAGACATTTATAACTATTAAAGCTTTCCAGACTATAACGAGTTGTCTTGTAGACAATGAGATCTCCGTTATTGGAAGTGTTCAAACGGCGGTGATTTCCTGTCAAGGAAAGTATGATGATTTCCTATCGATTTTGTTATCAAGAAATTTAATGCACTAAAATGGACTGAAAATAAATAAAATGTTGAGATTTTGTATTCTGTGACTAGCCAGGCTGGTAATCAGAAAATTGCTTTATATTAGTGTAGAATTACATAATTTATATAAAAATACTTTCAAAATTACTATCTGATTTAATTCCTCCCATACCCTATAAAGCTCAAATAGGTAAATGTTGTGCAATAACCATTTTTGGAAAAGAATAAAAGTGGTGGTCATAGTGATGAAGTTCCTTTCACAAGCCGAAACCTCAAGTATATATTAAAGTCAGGAATTCCCATTTTTCTGATTCTAAGCCCAACACTCTCCCAAACCTTGGTTTATTGTAGGTGCTCACCTCATTTCTTTGTTTAATTGAAGATAAAGGGGAATGTGCCCTCAGTTTACTTCCTTTTTTTCCCCAGGCCTTGGCCTAACGTATGCTGTTTCATAAAGTTGCTGAATGGCCTATTTTGAGGGAAAAACATAGAAGCAAGAACATATTAATGAGTGGCAGGTGCAGCTATGAATTTAATGAACAGTTTGTTGGAAATCACATTAAGTAGTAGCATCAGTCTCCAGATGAGCTCTGCACTGTTCTTATTTCAGGCTTGAGCAGCTGGGAGATTAGTCTGCTCTTGACTCTTCCCCTCTCTATAGTGTCACTTGCCTCAGTCAGTCAAGTTTCAAAAGACCCCAAAGTATTGATCAGACTATAGTTTTTGTTTGTGTGTGCATTTCATTTTTAAATAATTTAGAGTTCTTGTACGTTTGTTTCCCATTCTACAAGTATTGAGATTTTGCATATGTTTGTGACTCTTTTTCACCTTGTGAAAGTATTGAAATTTATTGTGTAATTGTATATCTTTCCATCCTGGAGTAGCTGGATTTTTTGTTGCTGTTGCATGTCTTTATAAGGTATGTACTAAATTTGTTTCACATTCCTTAGAGATCAGAGGGATGGGAGTGGTATGTTTTGTGTGTATCTTTAACCTTCCCATTTTTGATTGTCCTAGGTATTCTTTTGTATCTGTATGTCTATTTCACATTATGAAAGGGCAGGAGTTTCTGAGATATGTGTCTCTATGTTACTTTTTTTCATAAGCAGTAGATGTTAGGTGATTTGGTGTGTCATGTGTACATCTATATTGGTGTTTAAATTTTACGTTCTGGAGAGGCTCTTTATTGAAGTTGGTGATGATGGTGGTTGTGGTAGTATACATATGTATGCATAGTACGTATACGTGTGTATATGTGTTTTGTGTGTGTGTGACTGACACAGTGGGAGAGAGAGAGAGAGAGACACTCTGGAAGGAATATGGTGCCTTCCATGACTGCTTCCAGGGAAACCTTTGGCAAAGAGAGAAATGTCTGGTTAGGGGATATACCCAAAATTCAATTCAGTGCAGCTGTCTTTGGCCATGAAATTCTTAGGCAAGCAGATGGGGAAATGATTTTGATGAAGGTGGGTGCCATTTCCTCTGGACTGGAGCCAATGAAGAAATTTCCATATATTGAGCTCTGGCACTAAGGAAATCTCTGCCTGCTCTCAAATACTTTGTCTGAATTTCCATGCTTGAGGGATGGAATATATGCACCTGGAAACGACCTTACCAGTGAGTTGATCTCTTTTTCACAGCACAGTCTAATCACAGTAATGAAAGAACACTGTGGAACCTACCTATTTTCTCTTCAACCAAAATAGGACATGGATCGCTTGTGTGACTCACTCTCCTCAGCTGTCCAACAGTCATAAGTTTAACATTGTTAAACTGCTGTTTTACATTCCAGAATGTTTTGTATTACAAACAACCTTGTTCATAATAACCCCAAAAGAAAAGAAGTGCATTGTTATCCTTATGTCACAGATGAGAAGACTCACCCTCAAAGACAGGAAGTGCTTTTCCCAGGGATGCAAAGCTAAGAAATGTAAGGTCTAGGAATTACACCTTGATCCCCCAACTCATAGTTGAGTGTATTTTCCCCCTCTAGGACTCATAGGAAACCTCATTAAGAAGGTGACACCTGAACTGGACTCTGAAGAATTTCAACACATAATGAACTGATCAGAGACCATGGAAGATATGCTCAAAGATGTAAAGGTTATAAAAAGGGGATAGGACAGCAGAGATAATAAACTCCAATTTGGCTGGAATGTAGAGTACCTGAAATGGATATGGGGCGGTGAGTAATAAATGATCACTTGATAATAGAGGTTGGAGACATACTGTGTAAAGCCTTGAATATCAGACTAACTACAGTGTATTTTACTCTGTAAATAACTGGGAGACTCTCAAGATCTCTGAACAGGGAACTGCTTTAGATATTAAGAAGGCTAGACATTGGGAAAGTGTTTTCCAGAGGACTTAGCAGGATGGATTGGAGAAAACAGAAGAGGCAGGGGAGAATGGCTAGGAAGTTATGAAGACAGTTACAATAAAGGAGTCTGAAATCATGTGTGAGTGGGGATGGCCTTTCTTGCCAATGAACATTATTATGGAAGTGGAATCAATAGGACCAATATTACAGTGATGTCAAATATTATGAATTTTCCCCTCTTGCTGAGAGAGACCCTGTTACTGCAACTGTCAGCTCTGCTTTCTCACAAAGCATTGCAAATTATTTAGATGAAAGTGCAGTTAGTGTTTCATAAAAATCAGGTAGTTCATTTGCAAATGTTGTCAATTCTAGTCCAGAGGCCTTTATTTTACTACAATATCTAAGTAATATGTCTATTAATTATTTACCCATGGTTTTTCTTTCATACAGCATAGGGAGAAAAATGGTGGATTTCCATTTGTTTTTCTTCATTGATTTCTTTTTGCTTCCTTCCTCTTTTCTTCCCTCTCACCTTCCTTCTTTCCTCTTTTCCTTCCTTCCTTCCTTCCTTCCTTCCTTCCTTCCTTCCTTCCTTCCTTCCTTCCTTCCTTCCTTCCTTCCTTCCTTCCTTCCCTTCCTAACTTCCTCTCTTTCTTTCCTTCTTTCTTTCTTTTCCCTTTCTATCAATAAAAATCTGCAACCTGCTTATACCCTATGTGTATCTTTCTACTGTTCTTTGGGTTATTTTAAACTGTAATTCATCTGATATCATGAGATTCTACAAGTTGCAGTCCCATGGTGCCCATTAAAGAATGCCTTAATACTTTAAAAGATTCATTATAACAATGGTATGAGAATTCTTAAAGCATCACTAAAAAATCACCCATCCCTTCTCATTCAAGGATGTTCTAATCACCATTTTCTAATAAATCCACCCAGCACTCTGAAGATCTTCCTTCCTAGTTTATTTGTTCTTTGCATTCTTTAAATATCAAGGAAGCACTTAGGTTGTGCCCAAATTATCCATTACTCAGTAGATTACTTTCCATTATTCTTTTCTAATCTCACCTTTCTTTTATGTTTTGTTTTATGTCACTTCTTGTTTAGAAGAAATAGTTGGTTCTATTTTGCAGTCTATTTACATTTATCATAAACACAACCACTGTCTTTGGCTCATCCATCATTGAGATCCTTCTGAATTTCTGGTCTTGCAGGATTTGCATCCCTAAAGTAGCACCAGAATAATATTAGTAAAAAAGTGATTATTAATTAGTATTATAATTAAATTTAATATAACTTATTTAAAGTATTTGGTTCCTAAGTAAATTCTTACAAAATTTCCCCAACGCAATCTAGTTTTACTCTCTTCCTTCTATTTCATACTGGACCAAACTCATGATAGTCTTGTTACCGTACCTACCCACAATATAGTTATAGACAAACTCAATGGATGATAGACATATCTTCTTTTGCTTTTTATTGTATGAATTATTAAAGCAATCTCTTTTGAACAGTCCTCTACCTCATCCAGGAAGATGTGAAAAATTCTACATCTTGATATAATAACCCAAAGCTTTTCACAAACAAATCTGTCTTAGCAGATCTTACCATCTATAGGTAACTGACTCTCAGAAAGGTTAAGTGCATTAGGAAACTGGCATAGTCTATAGAGTGCTGGACCTACAGTCAGAGAACACTGATTTCAAACCCAACCTCAGACACTTCTTAGCTGTGTGACTTTAGGCAAGTATATTATCTCTGTCTGTCCCAGTTTCTGAAATAGTAAAATAAGGATTTTTTTGAAGATCAAATGAGATAATGATTGTAAAGAATTTAGCACAGTACCTGGTCAATAGCAAGCACTTCAATGCGTGTTACCTTCCTTCCTTGTCCATTTTTATATAACCACTGGTAGTCATCAGAAACAGCATCACTGAATTGTAGGGTGAGTTCTGGAAAGGACATCAGAAACTTCCTTTTACAAAACTTTAATTTGAAAGATCAGTAAAATGGAACCTAGAAAAACTACATGATTTATACAAGATTTGAATGGACATTTCCATTCAAGTATTCTTTTATAGTAGGGAGTTGATGATCAGACAGGAGAAGTGATTAGAATCTAGGTCTTCTGACCCTTCCTTCATGCTACCCTGATCTTAAATCTAAACCATTTCTTCCTTGTATTGTGCCCTCTGTGTCTGAGAACATATTTGAACTTTTTTTTTTCCTGACAAGTCTAGTGCTTTGGGTCACCTGCTTACCCCTCAACAGCGTAAACTGTGTGCACAAACCCAAGTCCCAATCCAGTTACTAAATCTTTGAGGTCAGAGGTGCAGAGACCAGCAAGTGAAGACTAACTTTTGATGCTAGCTAACACATTAGACGGTATAGTCAGAATCCAAAAACATCATGAGATGGCAGAAAATTGCGTCAAATTTATGAGATAGAATAGGGATAAATAAAATGTATTGTAATTGTGTACTACAATTACTAAATAGTTTTTGCCATCAAGGAGCTTATATTTTATTGAAGAAAACCAGCATGCACATCTGAACATTAGTGTTCAATTTGAGGCACTACATTTTAGGAATGATCCTAATAAATCAGAGAATGGCCACAAGTTGGTAATCTAAAAGGGAGGTGAAGTACTTTGAATCTATTATTTTGATGATGACTTGAAGGTACTGGGGATATTAAGCATGGAGGGAATTGTGTGGGGAGAGGAATTAGGGATGGTAGGGATTATCATAACCATCTTCTACAATTTGAAGGGATATTATATGAAAGAGAGTATATGGGGTATTCAAGGAGGGCTAGCAAAGCTGGGGTGAGGGCTTTCTGAGCGTTTTTCAGGGCTTTACATCTATCTTTTGTATCCACCTGCTTCACTTAACTCTCACTTTTCCATGATCACACAACTACTACTTGACAAATTTGGAACTGAAATCCTATCTTCCTGTATGTAGCATGGGCAGCAACCATAATTTAGTAAACAGTCTAGGCAGACAGGCAAAACCAGGTTGAGAGTAAGAGAGGCCTCAAAGCTATCGGTGAATTGAGGGGTATCCATAACATGTGAAGATTTCCTCTTGTGCAATGGGAGAGTGAAAGCGCTCTGTTCCAATGGCCATGGTGGTAGTTGTAGCAAGTGCTATGGAGTACTTACAGCTTGGTCAGGAATTGGAGAGATCAAGGTCACCCACTGCATCCAGGGTCATTGCCAGTCATCCTGACTTTTATCTTGCCATTGGACTTAAATGACTCTGGAGGAGAGAGTTAGGCTGATGACTTTACGCAACCCTGAGTTGCTTAAATCCAATTTGCCTACAAGTCAAGACATAACTTGTGATGTCTTTGATTCTCTTAGAAAACAAAGGGCAAACAACAGCGCCCCACCACCACCCTCACACACACATGTAAAAAAAATTTAACTTCTTCTGTTTGTCCAAAAGGGTAGAACCTGGGACAACTACTGGAAGAATCAAAGAGGAAAATTTAATTTCAATGTCATGAAAAAAGCAAACAAAACAAAATTCAGAAATACAACTCTAGAAAAGTAGAATGGGTTTCTTCCTTTAAAGGTATTATTGAATGGGACTAGCTATCATCAAGCTGGATAGGTGAGGTAACTATTTGTTATCTGTGTAGTAGTGGCTATTCTTTGAGGATAGGGACTGCAGTGATTCTGATCTCATTCCTGATTTTGCTGAGGGATTAATCCAATGATAAAATCATAATCATTTTCAAAGAATATATATTCTTTGTTTATGGCCATCTACTTACTACAGGTTGATTTTTTTGTCTATTTTCTGGACAATTTACTCCCATTATAAAGAAATATGGGACAGATAGGTGGTGCAGTGTATAAAGTGCTGGGTCTGCAATTAGGAAGACCTGAGTTCAAATATAGCTGCAAAACCATAATAGCTGTGTGACCCTATACAAGTCACTTAGCCCTTTTTGCCTCAGTTTCCTCATGTGTAAAATGAGCTGAAGAAAAAAATAAAGTCAAACCACCAGTATCTTTGCCAAGAAAGCCCTGAATGGGGTCATGATTAAAAGTTAAGCGACTTTTCCATGACCACAGAACTACAACTGGTAAAACTGAAACTGGAATCATATCTTCCTGTCTCCAATTCTAGATGAGAAAATTGGTATGAGGGTCTAGGTGGGAGTGGGGAGAAGGTGCCAGGCTTTACATCATAGATACCTTTAACAGACTGACAAACTGGCTCATGACACCCTTGTCCTAAGACCACAGAACTTTAGAACTGGGATAGATTATAAAGATTTCTCAATTCCACCGTATAATTTACAAATTTTACACTTGAGAAAATTGTGGCAGAGAAGGGTGATGTGATCTGGGCAAATTACTTCTCCTTTTCTTCCTCCTCCTCCTCCCCTCTCCTCCTCCTTCTCCTTCTCCTCCTTCTTCTTCTCCTCCTCCTTCTTCAACTCTTCTTCCTACTATTCTTTCCCTATCATTCTTTTTCCTCCTTTTTCTTCTTACTGTCCTCTTCTTCATTCTCTTCTTCCCATTCCTCTTCTTTCTCCTGTTGCTTCTTTCTCCAGATCTGAAAAAGTACAGATCTCCGGAGTCTCATTCCAATTTTCTCATAATTTCAGTTAAGTTTATCTTTATATACTTAGCAATAATGTATACATCAGTGGGAAAGAAATATGAAAAATCATAAAGAACATGTTAACAGCTTTTCTAGAAAAGTGGGATGGGATGAAAGGACTGAGATGTAATTCATGGATGAAATAAAAGCTTTCAGCAGAAGATGATAGACTGAAAAATTAGTTGGCAGCTACCGAAGAAAAGAATGCACTACTGAACAATTTTACCCAAGAGCAGAAACTGGCTCTAAATAAATGGTCCCACAGCAATTTATTTAGAAAGTTTTTAACATTCTTTCTTATCTTTTCCCTTTCTTCCTCCCTTTTCTCTTGCTTCTTTCTTCCAACTTTCCCTCCCTCCCTTGTTCCATCTTCCTTTCTTTATATTTTTCCTTTCTTCCTCTTCCTTTCCCGCTTTCTCATCACTTCTTTCCTTTCCCCCCTTTCTCTCTCTCCCTCCTTCACTTCTAATAACCATCCAACTTGTTTTGTTTGTTCCCCTCATAGTACAAATTTATCTAATGATTTTCCCCCAGTTTCAAGATGATTCATCAATATCTTTAATGTAGTGAAGAAGTAGCACTAGATAAATCTGTGGAGATCAAGGCCAACCAGCTAACTGTAAGGTTATGGGAGATGATTTGTTTATATGTTTATGGGGTGGAATACCAGCTTCTTTCTGAATTTGAATTAGATTTGTAAAAAAAAAATAAATCTTTTTAAAATAACATTTTTCATGCATAGATGACCATTTTAATTGAGCCCTACATTTCAAAAACATGTGCTTATGCTCAGGTATCATAGATTGAAAGCTGGAAGGGACTTAAGAGATCATCTAGTAATTTTTCATTCATTTTACAGATGATCACAGTTAGGCCTTGAGAAATCATGTGACTTGACAGAGGACACAGAGAACCTAAGTTACAGTAATTGACATTTGATCCCAACTCCTTTGAATCCCAAACAAGAGCTTTATTCTAATGTACCATAGCATCATTCAAGCAAACCAGCAGTAGCCTTTTGCATGAGCAAAATTATAACAGTTCCCAAAAAGAAAGAAAAAAGAGGAGCAGATTGAATTTAATTTTTTTTTTTACATTTTAGTCCACTAACATCTCCATCATTATAATTGTATCATCAGATAATGTTCTTCCCCTCTCAGGGGCTCACTTTGCTTTTCTGTCAAATGTAGGTTTTAGAGTTAGATTCAACAAACAGACCTTTATTAGCTCATTCTGTTGTTTTGCATTTTTGGTTTTTACTCCACTTTTGGAGCCTGTCATTGAAATGTAATATCTCCTGGGTCAGTTACCACCTGAATCTTTTTATTAACTAATACCTAGGCTGTGTAAGTAATCCTTGCTAATCCTGCCAGTTCCTAGTTTGGGCTACTTTCTAATTATGTGGTTTTGAATAAAATAATTCAAATTTCTAAACCTCAGTTTTATCATGGGTAAAATGTTACATATAATACTTGAATATTTATGTATTATCTCCTGAAAGATACTGTGCTTCAGGGGGAAAAAGAATGAACTGGACTTGGAGTCAGGAGGTACCATATCTGAATCTTCCCTTTGATACTTACAAGTTTCTGAACATGATCAAATAAGTATTTTCATTTAAAGAACAATTAAATCAATTGCTATATATTTTTCTTAGAAAAATATGCAAATAAGGTGTACTACCACATTTGTTTTACGACAGAATATAGTGCTAATGCTTAAATCAGGAAGAGCAAAAACAGAGAAAGAAAATTAAAGATTAAGTTCCCTATTTAATATTGACACAACAATTTAAATAAATTTAGACTTAAAGTAAAAAAAAAAATCTAATGAAACACTAGCAAAGAGAATGCATCATTATGTCATAATGATCATATACTAGGTTTTTTTTTTTTTTAAGATTAGGAAATCTATCAGTCTAATTGACCATAGCAACAACCATCTCCCTCCAGAAACAAATTATATGAGTATCCCATTCAATTCAGAAATCTTTTGACAAAATACAACACTCAGTTTTATTTAAAAAGAAATGTAACAAATACTAAAGAGCATAGGAATGAATGGAGATATCCTTAAAATGATAAGCAGTACGTATCTAAAACTATCATCAAATATTATCTTATTGGGGAATAAGCTAGAAACTTTGATAATAAGATCTCTGGGGAAACAAGGATGTCCATTATCATTCATTATTGTTATTATTATTATTATCATATTATTCATTAATGTATTAAAAGTGCTAATATAGCAATAACAGCAGAAACAATAAAGGAATGTGAATCAGCGATGATGAAACAAAACTCATTTTTTGCAAATGTTATCATTTTATACTTAGAGAGTTCTGGAGAATCAACTAAAACACTAGTTGAAATATTTGACAATTTTAGCAAAGTTTATGGACCCAAAATAAATACACGTAAATCATCAGTATTTCTACATGTTGGCAACAAAATCTGGCAGGAAGAGATAAAAAGAGAAATTCTATTTAAAATAATTGTAGACAATTATAATTGTCCATTTTTGAAGAGAACTAGTGATATCACAGATGATGTCTTACAAGCTCATGAATTGTATTTAACTGAGGCAGAGTTTCCCAAAGTCATCAGCCTCATTCTATTACTGAGTCGTCGAAGTCCAGTGACAGGACAAAAGTCAAGATGATCAGTTATGGCTTAGCATGCATTAGAAGACCTTGGTATCTTCCAAGTCTGACCAAGCCCCAAACATTTCATTGTGCCTGCTTCAGCTGTTTCATGACAATTGGAGTGAATTTTTCTTCTCTGCCCATTCCATGAGGGAAAGTCTTTATATGTTTCAGTAAACATCCTCCTAACTCACTGACAGGTTTGAGTCCTGTCAGTGTCAAACTGGTTTAGTCTATCTGCTAAGACAATTAGAGGGGTCAGGCAAGAGTAGTACCTCTTTGGTGAGAGGGCTGGCTTTGCCTTTTGGCAAAAAAAATTTAATTTAGGGGAGCACATGATATCTTAACCATTAGATCATTTTAAGTTTGAATATTGAAGCTAAATTTTAAATACATTGGCCATATATGGAATGAGACTGATTGGAAAAGACTCTGAGGTTGGAAAAGATTGAAGGAGAAAGAAAAGGGGATGACAGAGGAAGAGATGGATACATATTATCACGGAAACCACAAATATGAACTTGGACAGACTTCAGAAAATAGTGGAGGATAGAAGGGCCTGGTGTGGTATGATCCATGCCATCACAAAGATTCAGATATTACTGAAAGACTGAACAACAAAAAGAAGAAAATATATGTGTGTATGTTTTTGTGTGTGTGCATAAAAAATAAACATTTTCAGATAAGTAGGAAGCAATTAATAGAGCAAAGGCACAAAGTTAAGAAGCGTTGGGAATTCCAATAAAAGAAAGGATTTTAGCTGGGACTTAAAAGTTAGAGGTTAGCAGGTAGAGAGCAGGTATGAGAGCACTCCGGGCAGGAGGGGAAAGCCATAGAAAATTTCATGAGCCAAGAGGTGGAGTGGATCAGCCAGGAGGCCAGTGTCACAATATTGAAGAGTATTATGCCGAGGAGTAAGGTGTGAGATGACTAGAAAGGTTAGAGGGGACTAGATGATGAAGGGATTCATATGCTAAATAGACCATTTTGTATTTGATTCTGTAGGCAATAGGAGGCCACTGGAGTTCATTGAATGGGCAATGGGGTTGATATGGTAAACTTAAACTTTAGAAAAATTTCTTCGGTGATGATATAGGATAGAAGGGAATGGGGAGAGTCTTGAGGCAGGTAGACCTTTCATTGTGGGCCATCTCCAGTCATCCTGATGAATATCTGGACCCACTGGACCCTTTCTCTGAAGGAGAAAGTGAGGCTGGTGACTTTGCACAGTTCTCCCTCACTCAAATCAAAGTCAACTGCAAGTAATGTCATCATGTCCCTCATGTCATGGTCCTCTTCAAAAATGAAAGACAAACCCAAGAACAGTACCCAGGAGTGAAGTGATGAGGGCCTGGATCAGAGTACTGGCAATGTCAGAAGAGAGAAAGGAGCATGTTTGAGAAATATTACAGAGGTAAAACCCAACAGGCTTTAGCAACAGCTTGGATATAGGGGATGAGAGAGATAGATAGTGAGTAGATGATAATGTGTAGATTATGATTCTGGGTGCCCTTGCCAGTAATGAAATTTGGAAAATGTTAGAGTTTATAGTGAAAGAGAATAAGTCCAGTTTTAAAAGTGTTGGAAGTAAGATATCTACTAAATATCCAGTTAAAAATGTATGAAAAGGAGTTGGAGATGTAAGACTAGAGATCAGAAGAGAGACTGAGACAGGAAAGGTATATTTCAGAATCATTAGACATGGAGATGGCAATTAAATTCATGGCAGCTGATGGTATCATCAAGGGAAGTAGTATAAAGGGGAAGAGAAGAGGACACAGGATAGAACCTTGTGGCACACCTGTGCTGAGATGGCATGATCTAAATGAAGATCCAGCAAAAGAGACTGAGAAGAAGTAGTCAGATAGGTAGGAGGAAAACCAGAAGAGAGGGATAAACTAAGATAGAAGAGGTTATCAAGGTTACAGACTTCATATTATTTTTGTTTGATTCTCAAAGAAACCATGTTGAGTGGGTGCTTTTATTATCCTCACTTTACAGATGGACACAGTGAGTCTGACAGACATTAAGTGACTTGACATCAAGTGACTTGTCCAGGGTAAAAAAGCAAAAATTTGTAGTGATTCTCTGATACAGGATTTAAACTCCATTCTTTTAAACAACAGACATATAACTTTATCCACCCTGATACTTAGCTGTCCTCTCAGTTTTCTCAAGAGGCATTTGGAGGAAACAAAAAGTAAATGGTTTTGTCTTCCCAAAAATTTTGACTATGCCCCCAAACTATGACTAGGACTTTGTCCTCATGCTCATGCATTTAGGTTATTGAAGAGGGAAGAAAATAGGCAATTGAGGAGGAGTTTCAATGAACTGATCAACAAGAAAGCATGGCTCCCATCGATCAAAGCTTGCATCCCCACCAAAGCTCTGTCACTAAGGGCAGACTGTCTAACTTGTTCATGCTTCAGGTTTTCCGTCCATGAAAGAGGGAAAAATTGTCCAGCTTTTACTTATTGGAATCTTGTGAGGAAAAGAACTTTTTAATAAATG
Organism: Bettongia penicillata ogilbyi; assembly: GCA_023548195.1. Taxonomy (NCBI): domain Eukaryota; kingdom Metazoa; phylum Chordata; class Mammalia; order Diprotodontia; family Potoroidae; genus Bettongia; species Bettongia penicillata. The sequence goes on from JAJHZJ010000426.1 coordinate 3,513,538, forward strand.
TTATAGTGTTTAAACTTCAAATACACAGCCAACCTTTTGCTTGCACTTTTCTAATATAATTATCATGTAATGTTGTGCATTTTAGTTCTTTGTGTCTGTGACCTCTCCCCTTCCTAAATGGTGAGCTCCATCAGGAAAACATAGAACTTTAGAGTTGAAAAGGATCTCCATGACACTCTAGTCTAATAATGATAGAAAAATAATTCCTGCTAAAATTTGACTAGCTTGTCTAGCTTTTGCTTGAAGACCATTAATGAAAGGGGTCTGTGGACCTACTGTCTCCCAAGGCAATCTATTTCATTTGGACATCTCTAATTTTTAAATAGATTTTACTGACCTCAAGTATTAATTGGTTTCTTTGTAATTCCAGCAATTGTTTCTGATTCTGCCTGTTAGGGCCAACAGACTCAATTTGCTATTGTAAAGTGAAATTTCAACGTGTCTGACTGTGGCTGATCAGACCAATACGAGTTCAGAATGCTCTACCACAGGTTGGGCAAAAATAGTTCGTTGGAATATTTGGGGTGGATATCCCACATTTGCACATCCTGCATTTACTTTGTGCTGTCTCAATTCTGCTGTACCTTTTTTTATGTGGGCATGCCAGGCTAAGTGGTCCTGTGCCAGTGTCTCCCATGTTGCACAGACAAATCCAAAGTTCTTGAGAGAGACCTTGAGTATGTCCTTGTATCGTTTCTTCTGGCCACCATGTGATTGCCTGCCTCATGCAAGTTCTCCATAAAACATTCTTTTTGACAAGAATACATTTTGCATTTGAACAATGTGGCCAAACCATCGGAGTTGCACTCTCTGAAGCACAGTTTGAATACTTGGCAGTTCAGCTAGATCAAAGACTTTAGTGTCTGGTACCTTGTCATGCCAGATGATGCTCAGAATCTTCCTAAGACAGTTCAAATGAAAATAATTCAGTTTTCTGGCATGGTGCTGGTAGACCCTCCATGTTTCACAAGCATATAACAATGAAGTCAGCACAATGGCTCTGTAGACCTTCAGTGTGGTAGTCAGTCTAACACCTCCTCTCTCCCAAACCTTTCTTCAGAGCTTCCCAAACACTGAGCCAGCTCTGGCAATGAATGCATCAACCTCATTGTCAATGTGTACATCCCTGGAAAGTACACTGTCAAGGTAAATGAACTTATTCACAGCATTCAAAACTTCTCTATTTGTTATAATTGATGATTCCACATATGGATGGTGTGGTGGTGGCTGATGAAGCACCTGTGCTTTTTTGGTGTTAATTTTTAGGCCAAAATTAGCACAGGCAGCAGAGAATTGATCCATACTTTGTTGTATCTCAACTTCAGAGGCTGCACTGAGTGTGCAATCATCTGCAAATAGAAAATTATGCACTAACACTCCCTTCACTTATAACTTTTTCAAATTGAAGAACTTACCATCAGTATAGTAGTTGACCTTGATGGAGTGTTCATCCTCCTTGAAAGCATTTGTCAAAATGGCTATCATCATGCTAAAAAGCATGAAAGCAAGCACACAGCCCTGTTTCACTGCATTGGTGACTGGGAAGGTGCGAGAGCTCTGTCCCTTATCCAGAACCTGGGCAAACATGCCATCATGAAATTGATGTACAATATTGATGAACTTCTCCGGGCAACCAAATTTTGACCTAATTTTCCATAAGCCCTCACAACTAACAGTGTCAAAGGCCTTGGTGAGATCCACAAACGTTATGTACAGACCTCCCTTCTGCTCCTGACATTTCTCCTGGAGTCGTCAGGCAGCAAACACCAAATCAACTGTTCCTCATCCCTTTCAGAAGCCACACTGGCTCTCAGGTATATGCCCATCTTCCAGGTAAAGGATCAATATATTAAGGAGGATTCTAGCAAGAATTTTGCCAGAGATGACTAAGAGAGTTCTCTCTGTGATTGTCACAGGGTAATCTATTCCCTTTTCCCTTATAGAAATGGACAATGGAGGCATCCTTGAACTCCTGAGGGGATAACCTCCTCTTGCTGTATAACCTGGAAAATTTCAGTCAGTTTTTGTATGAGCCATGGTCCCCCTACCTTGTAAATCTCAGCTGGAATAGAACCAACATGAGGTGCCTTGCCACACGAAAGAAGCCTAATGGCCCTCAAAACCTCTTCTTCAGTTGGAACTTCAGCTAAGGAGGGATTCACTTCAACCTGAGGTAAATGCTCAATGGCCTCAGCATTGATTTATGATGGCCTGTTGAAAACACTATGGAAGTGTTCAGCCCATCCCTCTAGGATCATGTCTTTATCACTAACGGATGCAGCTCCATCAGCACTGAATAGTTGTGATGCACCTTAAGTTTTGGTCCATAATTAGCTTTCAGAGAATCATAAAAGTGCTTTGGATTGTTACTATCAGCATAAAACTGAATTTCATCTACCTTCTTACTGAACCAGGAATCTTGCATCTCTCTAAGCTTTGCTTGTACTTTGCTTTTGATGGAATTAAACGCTGCCTTCATGGAAGTGGATGAACTATCCTGCTGGTAAAGCCTATGGAATTCTCGTTTATCATTTAGCAGCTTCTGAATTTCCCCATCATTTTCATCAAACCAGTCTTGGTGTTTGCACATGCCCTGACCCAGATGAACAAATGCAGCGCTGTACACCAAATCTCTGAGAGCTTCCCACTCCTTTTCTGCTCCACTGTTGCCAATTGTACATTGGCTTAACTTTCTCTACAAGTCAGCAGCAAATTGTTCATACTCAGAGAACAGCTCTAATTTGTTGACATTAATTCTTCTGGTAGTCATTTTGCCTGGGAGGGTGGTGCTTTTGATGAATGCGAATATTTAGCTTGGAGAGGGTAAGTCTATGATCAGTCCAGCTTTCTGCACCACACATTGCCTTTGTCACTCTCATATCTTCTCTGTCTCTTCTCTTTACAATCACATAGTCTATTAGATGCCAGTGTTTGCTGCAAGGATCCATACATGAAGTTTTATGGCATTTCAGCAAACAGAAGACAGTATTGGTGATGAGAAGGTCATGTGATGCAGATGTCTTCAGCAGTAAATGACCACTGCTATTGCTGTTTCCAACTCCATTCCTCCCTAGGACTCCTTGCCAAGTCTGGTAGTCTGAGCCTACTTTAGCATTAAAGTCACCCCAAATCATAAGCTTGTTTTCTTTTGGCACATTGATGATAAGAATCTCTAGGTCTTCATAAAATTTTTCTTTGACTTCATCAGGGTTTGTCATGGTAGGAGTATAGGCACTGATGATGGTGGCATGGTGTTTTCTTGTGAATTGCAATTACATTGTCATGAGTTTGTCATATACTCCTTTTGGCAGGCATACCACCATGCTGACTCAATTAGATTCGATTGCAAAACCCATGCCAGCTTCATGGTGCTCCCCTTCACTGTGCCCACTTCAGACAAAGGTGTATCCAGCTCCAACTTCAGGAAGCTGGCCTTCATCTGCCAACCTTTTTTCACTCAGGGCTGCTATTTGGATGCGATACCTGTTGACTTCTCTTGCAATAAGAGCAGTTCTTCTCTCAGGTCTCCTGGATTTTGTGTTTTCTATTAGAATGTGCACATTCCATGTGCCCATGGTGAGTGGAATCATCTTCACAGATATTTTCATACACTTTTTTTTCTGAGTGTGTGTTTCAACCACATAGTGGGATCCCTTGCCTGCCGCAGTAATCAGGACAGGGTTGGATAAGCAGGCAATGTTTAGAGCAACTTTCTAGCCCCCTTCATCAATCCTTAAAAGGCTTCTCAGATACCCAGGGTGCTGCCAGTTCCACTGTGGCTTCTAGTGAGAAACGACCCTATGTCCTGTGCCACCTGTGTGCAGGGTCGTGACAACAGCTCCCATTGTAACTGCACCTGCTGCTTCATCACTTGCCTGTCTCCACAGGACTTTGAGGCATGACAGTGAAATGGTATGATGTCTTTTGATTGGGGCATAATTGGATTTAAGTGAGTCAGAGTTGCATGAAGTTGTCAGTCTCACTCTCTCCTCCTGAGTCATCATAGTCCAGTAGCAGGACACAGTCAAGACAGCTGGAGGTGACTCAAGATGCAGTGGATAGCCTTGGGGTCTTTGGTGTCTAACCAAACTTTAAACACTCTACATTGCCTGCTTCATCTGCTTTCATGGCCGTTGGAACAAATTGTTCTCATCTGCCCATTTCACCAGATGAAGTCTTCACATGCTTGGACAGATACCCCCTAACTCCTGAATGGGTCTGAGAATTTACCCTCAACCTGATTTGGCCCATCTCCTGAAACGATTTACCGAGGTCTGGCTGCTGCGCATTCTGAAGCTTCTTTGAACCACAGGTGAGAGTTAGGCGGAACAGATGGACACCAAAGGTGGAAAGAGCCCTGGGACGGCCCTGGCAGCCATCACACCAAAGGTACTGGTCCTCCCTGATCACACCGTGCACCCTACAATAAACAGGTAGGTAGTGTAAGGGATGACAGGGTGCTAGATTTTGAGGCAGGAAGGCCTGAGTTTGAATCTTGTGTTGTCCACTTACTAAGTATGTGAACCAAGTCCGTTAGCTTCTTCCATGACAGTTTCCCTGTCTGTAAAAATAGGCATAACAGAACCTACACAGGGTTGCTGTGACAACTAATAATAATTGCTAATATTTATATAGTGCTTTAAGGCTTGAAACATACTTTACACATTTGAATCTTTTGATCCTCACAACAAACTTATGTGGTAGATGTTATTATTATCCCCTTTTACATATAAGGAAACTGGAGCTTCAAGACTTGCCCAGTGTCGCATAATAAATATTGGAGACAGAATTGAAACTTTGGTCCTCCCAACTCCAAAAGTAATAGCCAATACATACGTACGTACGTACATACGTAAGTGTGTACCCACACAAATATATATGAACACATAAATACATATATGAATACACATATGTACAAACATACACACATATGTACATGTGTTATATATATTAATGAAATCCTAGCTATTATTATTATATGACATGGCTTTTAATCATAATAGATGTTCTCCAGTTTCACTACATCATGAGATTCTGATTCATCATTTTCTACTCCATAATACTTTCTTCAATTTTTCAATGACGAATCATGAAATCCCTGCCTTTAGTTATCAAAACAGCAAGAAATCTTGAATTAATAGTCACTTCAAAGTTCCTTTCTGTAGGTTTCCTCCATTTCAAATAGGAGCAGAAGAAGAAGACATTATTCTGAGAAGACTTTTTAATCTAAATGTAGAAAACCGTGTGTCTTCTCTTTAGGGATACATTTTATTTCTCTTTCCAAACAATAGGCCTCCCAGTACCAAACTGCTCATTTGCTTTTAGCGTCCATGGAATTAATTTAATTATTGGTTTGTATAGCTTAAGTCACGTCAGAGTATTTCAATACTTTAAGCACAGATATTGCTAGAAAGCATGCCTGTTCTAAGTACCTGTTGAAGGGCAAATAGACAAGGGATAGAAAGGTGTCGGACTATCAATTTTGTTTCCTATATGGATCTAATCAATTACAAGTTATAGAAGCCAACATGGAATATATTGTTGTGGGAATTTTTTTATTTCCTTTTATTCATTTTTATTATTCAGGGATAAAAACCATTCTTCTTGCAACTTTTGGTTAACTGAAAGCTTATCTTACCTCATTTTACAAAAGTCTGACCCACAAGATAATAGTGTTAAGGAAATACTGATATTCCTCACATTGAAGCCTAACGGGAGTTTGAGATCTGGAAAGTGATTCAGTTACTTGTTAGTTACTCTCCCTAACTGTGTAAGGAAGGATTTCTCTGATGCCAAGTTTCATCATTATCTTGGTGACGTATACCTCTTCCCCTCTCATCTGCCCCTTGTGAATCCTCTAAATGGAGCTTAATTGGCAATATGATTTAGTTTACCTGTAAAGTCTGTTTAACTAGGTTTGTTTCCTTATGAGATATATGAAATTATGACTAAGTTTTTTTTCAACTTCTATGATACAGAAGGAAGCATAGGATTATGAATCTTTCTTTTTTTTTTAACTTTTATGGCCTAAGAAGAATGCACAAGACCGTAATATGTAAAATAATTATTTCTCTGTCATTCTGACATTTTTTTTTTCTATAAGAGGCCTTGATAAGATCCTAATCTTTTTTTCAGGTTTAGTTTTTTGTCTGAGACATGATCCTGTGTCTCACTACAAAACCTCTTTAATTTCTGTATTGTGGTAGACATATTTAAGCATTAGTTAACACAAAAGGAGATATTTCTCCCATATCAATATCAAACAACTTGGGAGTTTTTGGAAATGGGAAATTTCAGTGTCTTCCTATGGCTCTTGTAAAGATGTAATGATGGAAATTTTGACCCTTTTAAGTTAAAACTAAAATTTGAAAGAGTAGGAAACAGGGCAGAGTAATGACAAAGTAGCACATTGGGAACCTGAAAGATGTGGAGTTTTAGGGACCCTCTTGTGTCTAGGATCCACACTTGGAGAACAGATGTTTAGCTAAATTTTTAATTCTGTGCATGTTAAAAAAAAGTCTTAGGCTCTTTCTGCCTTGGCAGAATGAGTTTCCTCACCAAGGAATTCCCTATATCAGTATAATAACAGGTGGCTATTCAAAGAAGGCTAGAAGCTCCTCTGATGCGAGGGCTTGCTGAGCACTTTTCAGGGTTGCTGATCCAGCTTTGTCATCAACCTTCACTCAATTTTCACCTGCGGCTCCAAAAAGCTGTAGCACCTGAAGCAGCCATACCCTGGTAATTATCTTGACAGATGGTCTAAACCAGGCTGAAAGTAACCAAATAGCCTCAAATCCATCAATGAATTAGGGGGATGACTACTACAAGCATGGGGGACACAAATCAAAATGTGGAAGTATTATTGTCCAGGGACTTTTTTTTTGCCAGGCTTTCAAGGATAAATGGAATATTCAAGAATTCAATTATATAGTAAGAAAAATGTATTTACTGTGACTTGCTGATAAACTATTTCATAAAAAGAAGTAATCAGAATAAGAATGACTGAAAGATTAGTATTACTACACACATATGGATATGATGATGCTTATAATGAATTTATAGATGTGTATGTATACAGCTGGCATACTTTATATCTAAAAAGCACAAATTTCCCCCATTAATTCTACCTGAGCATTTGTCATGGCCAAAATGGAATTCTTTACAATATGCAATTAAAAACAGTAATACTCCAAATATGCAAAATTCCAATAAAAACTACTCATTATTTTCCAGTCAAGAGTATTTATTAAGTATTTACAATGAGTAGCACACTGGAAGTGCAAAGAGAAAGAAGAATAAAGTCTCTGAGGCCAAAAAATTTTTAGTCTAGTGGAGGAATCAGACATTCCCACAGGTAAATAATTTGGAGTAAATAAGTAAATCCTAATACTAATGGAAACAATATAATCCCCCATCCTCCAAAAGTATGATAAAATGAGATAAACACTGTTAAAATATTTTGTCTGAAAAACCTTAGAAAACAAATACACTTTTCTGACACCAGAAATTGTCCCTCTGAATTCATTTTGTCTGGATATTTGTTTCTGATAGGCCTGGACATTGCTAGGACATTTTATCAGTAGTTGTCATTATTTAACACATAATAAGAATTCAAGTCTTAAATCTGAGTATTAAGGCAATGTCACTCTATCAATGAACAAGTATTTGTTAAGAACCTATTTTATGCCAGGTGATATAAAACAAATTATTTCTCTCCTAGAAACCTCTTCAGAAACCAAGAACAAACAATAACAATTATAAAAAATAAAAAGTTCATTTCTTATCCTCATATCACTGAATAAAGATTACTTGTGAAACTCAAGGCCCAAATCCAGACTCTAATTATAATTTCTGGTCATTTAATTTTCCAAGAATTTGTGATCTGCGGTTAGTTTTTCAAAAAGAATTGGGTCCTTTTTGTCCCCCCTGTCCGCTGCTTCTTCAGTATTTTTCACAAGAGCACACAAATTGTTTTATATTGATGTTATTAGTTTGCTTTTCATTGGTGTTTTTATTTGTTACTTAGTTTTAGTATACCTTTTTATCCCAAATCATTCAGGCTTTTATTGAGTTTGTTTATACTTTTGTTTTCTTGGAATTGTGTTGACAAATCCTAAGGTCATCTCTTTTGTCCCATTTCTTTCCAAACCGTTGCACCTGAATGGATGCTATCTCAGGCAAGCAATTTGAGGAGCTGGGAAACTTCTTTGACTTAGAAAGTTTCAGGTGGGTTTTTGTGATTAATTCTGTCTCAGAAAAGGGAATTTCGTTCTCTTTATTCCGGAAAGCATTTTGCATTTTTCTTTTTTCATAATAAGCAGTTTTTCTTTACATTAACCCATAATTTAATTTCTTCCTGGTCATACGTTGGAATTTTTAAAATTTAATTTTTATTTTTGTTTTCTTTCCTTTTCTATAGGTGGAATCGAACCTAGCTTATCTTAAGTGGTTTGGTTTATGAAAATATTAATGTGCAAATGCTGAATTTGTTACTATATTTCTTAAAAGTCTGAATACTACTATATGTATTATTAATTGCTATATGGTAATGTATGACAAAGACTTTGGCATTATTTTCATGAGTTGAAATAGTACAGACTTTCATAATACTGTTATATTTTAAAAATATATTTGTATATACTAATATATATAAACATATATGTGTGTATAAGTATACACACATACATACATATACATATATTTATATGAGTATATGTAAACATAAACAATACTTTTGTATATATACATATATATACACAAAATAGAATTTTATATATATATGTACTAACCCTATATATATTTACCTAATCAACCAACATTCCCAATAACCCATTGTTGCTACAATTCTGAACATTTTCTAATTATATTAATATTTATGTATTAATGTTGACACATATGAAGTAATCTCTAAAAAAGATGGGAGATGAGATAACTGAGTACTACTCTCTTTTGTAGTTGAAAAATAAAGAGGATTCTTAAAATTAAGAGCAGACATTATGAATCAGAGTATTTGGCAGCCAAGTGAAAGGATTGGGAGATTATACAACTAAGGAAAATCAGGAAGTTTTTCTGGTCTTGCCTGACAATTTTGACCTTAGAGATATGCCTAGAGAATTGACAATGGGAAGTCATTTTAGAGAATTTCATACTTGTCCAACTGCTGAGGATGAGGAATCTCTTTAAGAGATAGAAATCTTTCTAATTAAAAGAGATATTTCTATAGAAATACTTTTTGTCACAATTAAATTCAGGAATTCCATGTCATCTATGAATCAAGTTCAGGCCATACCTCTGTTGTAGACAGATACCATAAGCCTCCTAATTGTCACTTTCTCTGGACATGAGCCATATGCCCTAAGAGAAAAATTGTGAGAGACTTGGAATGGATAAATAAGAATGTATGGGAAGGTCCTTGAGCTAGATAAAGGAACAAGACTGAAAGTTAGCTTAAGGAGTGAAGTTGCATGGCCATGAGTAAGCTCACAGAGCAAGGTTAGATGATACTCAGTACGGATGTATATAAATGTTACCTGAGATATCTGAGGGTGGCAAATTAGAAGACCCCTAGCTCATTTTGACTATGGAGTTTCTCCTCAGGGTGGAGCAGTGAGTACAGAGACTGATAGGGATAGAATTATTTTCAATTTATAGGTGCCAAGATGTCTGAAAAAGAAAAAAATAAAAACTTTCACTGCAGAGATTGAGCTAAGTCTTGAAACATGACCCTCATGTATTTGATGTCACCAGATCTATACAGAAATGAAACGATTGCCAACAATTGTCTCATTTGAGAGAAGTCCTCCTAAACCTCAAGGATTGATATATTTCACAGGGCTGTATCAGAAGGCCCCAAGTCTACTCATGTGAGGACCATGGAAGCAAAGCAAGACAACAAGATCAGTAGTGCTGAACTGCAAGTACAGAATCCAAGAAAACAGTGTGAGATATAGACTGGTCTACAATCCAATTGTCCTTGGACAGGTAAAGAACCAAGGGAATGCAGGGCTCAAAAGCCAGGCATAAGAACATTTCCATCAGCTATTAAACAGAATAACAAATTCACATTTTAAAAAATATAAATACATAAATAGATTAGAAGGCAATACTTTTGCAGCTGTGCTAGCAAAGAAATGCAGTATTAGTCATGAGGAAGTTAAATATTTTGATCCAGCTTTAGAAAATCAGAATTAGTCCAGGGAACAAAGCTATGCTGTGCCCTGAGCACAGTGACACTGAGCTTATCATCAATTTTTCACAAATCTATTCTACCTGGATTCATAGGATCTCACACAGAAGGGATGATAAAAATTGAGAAGATGGACTGCAATATTGTCTTGAACAATGGATAATGATGAATATTTGGGTAAAATACCTTAGAAGGAAGTTTGAGTTGTGAAGAATATTCATACATGTGATATGTCTAAATTAGTCTAAAACTTCTTAAGGAAGTTGTTGGTGTCAACAGAAAAGTAGATACTATGACTCTGGTATGTCCAGACCCCTCTCCCACCCCCAACACTCACTGGAATGTCAGCACTGATTGAAATGAATGCTAGACTTTTCAAAACCCTAGCAAACAATAAACTGGGTCCTTAGACATGCATACTTTTATCATCCAGAAACTGTGTAGCTGTGTAGCTCTATCTACGTCTGTCTATCTATCTATCTATCTATCTATCTATCTATCTATCTATCTATCTATCTATCTATCTATCTATCTATCTATCTATCTGGAATGTCAGCACTGATTGAAATGAATGCTAGACTTTTCAAAACCCTAGCAAACAATAAACTGGGTCCTTAGACCTGCATACTTTTATCATCCAGAAACTGTGTAGCTGTGTAGCTCTATCTACGTCTATCTATCTATCTATCTATCTATCTATCTATCTATCTATCTATCATCTATCTATCTTTCTTTCTTTCTTCCTTTTTTCTTTCTTCCTTTTTTCTTCCTTTTTTCTTCCTTCCTTCCTTCCTTCCTTCCTTCCATCCTTCCTTCCTTCCTTCCTTCCTTCCTTCCTTCCTTCCTTCCTTCCTTCCTTCCTTCCTTCCTTCCTTCCTTCCTTCCTTCCTTTCTATGTTTCTCTCTCAAAATAGAGACAAGAGGTTCCAATGAACATTACAAGGCCAATAACTATTCACCTTCTGAGCTTGTTTCTTTGTTATTTGACTTTGGGGATGCCCTCTTGGTTGTGCTTCATTCTCAAAGGGGATCAATATGATGTCGCTATGCTGGGATTAAGGTACAGTGCGTCTGAACTTGGCTGATCAGACCAATCAGAGCTCAGGAACTCATACACAGGTCAGGGACAAATAGTGAATATGAACATTTGGAGTGGAGGTTTCTTTCAGTTTGCATATTTCATGTTTCTTTTGAGCTACTGCAATTCTGCTTTGTTCATAGAACACAGTGCCTTCTTTGATGTGGACATATCATATTGGTAGTTTCATATAACAATAGATTCCAAAGTTAAGAGAGACCTTGAGAATATCTTTGTAACCATTTCTAACTTCTGTGTGAGTGCTTGCCTTGTGTGAGTTCTCTGTAAAAATAGTCTTTTAGGCAAACATATGTTAGGTATTCAGGTTATATGGCCAGAGCATTGGAGTTCAGTCTCTGCGGTAGAGTTTGAATGCTTGACAATTCTACTTGAGAAAGAGCCTCAGTGTTTGGTACCTTATCTTGCCGCATGATTTTTAGAATATTCTAAGATAATTCAAATGGAAGCAATTCAGTTTATTGGCATGGTGGTGGTATACTGTATAGGTTTCTCAGGCATACAATGAGGTCTACACAACTGCTCTGTAGAAATTTAGTTTAACACATCTTCCCTCCTACATTTTCCTTCACAACCTCTCAAAAACTAAGTAAGCTAGTTCTGGCAATGCATGTGTCAACATCGTCATCTATGTAGATATGCATAGAAAGTATGATAAGTGAACTTATCCACAGTCCTCAAAATTTTTCCATTTGCTGTAACTAATGATTCCATGGATTTACGCTAAGGTGCTGGCTGGTGGAGAACCTTTGTTTTCTTGGTGTTAATTGTTAGGCCAAAATTAGCACAAATAGCCCAAAATCAATCCATGGTTTGTTACATCTTAGCCTCAGAGGCTTGTATTGAGTTCACCACTATGTGTGAACAAAATGTCACATTGACTCTTCCTCTTCTTTAATCTTGGTTTGTAGCCTATTCTAGTTAAATAACATAACTTTTTGTCCTCATTGTAAGTGTCTGACAATATCACTGAAAACATCATCCTAAAAAGCATGGAGGTACAGGCTAAAAAGCATGAGTGTAGAAGTGTTCAAGGCATAACTAGTACTTCTGTTGTGAGGGGTGCAGAGCCCTTTTCACAGCTGCTTTTCACCTTTGATTTATCCAACTCTCACCTGTCACTTCAAAAATCTATAGTATGCACAGACTACAGTGGTCATACCCTAATAACTGGATTCAATGACTCCATAAAAGTGGCAGGACACATTGAGGCTAGAACTCAGCAAGAAAACAGGTGTGTTCTTATTGCATGAATGGATGTGGGATATGCTTGATATTAAACCAGTAGAATCCAGCTCACTAATTCCTCACCACTCAGAAAAAGATCTACGGGGAATTCCTCTGTATCTCTTGTAAGATCGTAGAAGTTATCTCAAAGAAATTATCACGGAATCCAGTAACCCTTTTGTATCACACATAGTGATGATACCTAAAAAATGGAAATATACAATTTGTAAGTAGATTCCTGAACTTTCAATAAGAGAACTGAAGTAGACCAATATATTATGCCCAGGTACAAGAGGCCCTGAAATGTCCACTACCCAGCCAATGATTTTCAATCTTAGATTTATGTAGTGGATACTACCAAATGCTTATGTCTGAAAAAGAGAAGGAAAAGATGTTTTTGTCTGTCCAGGGACTAAAAAGTTAGCTGACTGATGAAAAGCTAATCCATACAAAGATATTGAGATATGCCCTAGGCAACTTGTCTGTTTACCAGATGAAATGGAGGAGGAAACCATGAGGACTACTTACCACAATTGCCTTTGCCCATAGGAGTGAAGAGCAACCAGCTCATTGCAAAGTGTGTGTATGTGTATACATAAATATATATGTGTTTATATACATATGTGTATATATACACACATTCATATGTGAAATTATTATACACTCATGTGTGAGTGAACTTGCAGAGTTAGCAAACCACGTAATACAAAAGGGAAAGCATTTCCAAATTATGTTGTAAATGTTTTTTCTAACTTTTAGGAACGCAATGAGCTAAGGAAAGAGTGAATGTTTAGACTGAGGCAGACCCAGTACTTTACTAAAGAAGAAATTCTGCCAATGTTTTCAGGATGCTGTTATGACAGAACATGATGCCTTGCCTGATTAACTGTTCACATTTCCATCTAGGTAAAAAATGATGACTTTTTCCCCCAATAAAACTGAAGTGGCATCATCAATTTCAAATTCTCCACAGTCTTTTAGACACCACACTTCAATATATAGGCTTTTACAAGATTTCATGGCCTGTACACTGTCTAATCCTTCATCTCTACCCAAACACCTCACGTATGTAGCAAGAGACTTTTTATAATGATTGAATGATTCCCTTTCTTTAGCTGATGTTCAGAATTACAGACAGTTTGGTAAGACACTGCTGCATTCCCACCTGAGAACTGGAATCTAGAGCAATTGGTCACATGAATACTCCAACAATACAGCTTTGATTTCTCAGCAAAGAACAGAGTCAGCATTTGATTGTCATAATCACGTTACTTTGTCTGTTTCACTTTGTATCATTTATATAGTACTGGTTCTTTTCATTCCCAACTCTCATTCCCTCTAGAACTTACCTAATTCCATCCTCATCAAAGGCTGGGAGCTAGCAGGAAATGACTTAGAGAATCCAGTGGATAGTTTTCCTGAATTCTTTTAAGAATTAATTCTAGTCTCTCAAGAGCTTAAGTAGGATGCTGGTCCTCCCCCACCAGCTGCTAGTGACTTCTCATATCAAATGGGTGCCTAGATATTTATATGTTGGCTTCCCTAATTATAATGTGAATTCATGTTTTTTTTCCCTTTCTTCTTACCTCTAGTGATTAGCACAGTGCATGGCACAGAGTGATGTTTAATAAATGATTATATTTATAATATATTTATTTATAATAAATAAATGACTTACATTCTCACAGAATATCACTCTTCACAGTCAGGACATTAGATTCCCAAAAGCTTCTGCTTATACTCAACATACTCAGAGCTCCTGTTGAAATTCAAATTAATATGGTCTTAATTCACCTTAATTATTTAATTCTCCAAAAGGCTAAGGAGATATTAACACATTATATTATAGAGTTAGGATCCACAAAATATTTGACAAAATACAATACTTATCAGAATCTTACAGGATTTAATAGGGATAAACATGAAATCTTATACTTGAGGTTTTTTTTTAATTTTGCTCAGCATTACAAATAAACTATTTGGGGTGTGGGGTGTGAATAGGTTTCTATCCATTTGAAAGAAGTCTGGAGATTTTGGGGGACTGCAAAGTCAATTAAACAGCTTGATATAGCATCTTAGAAGACTAAGGTACTATTTGGCTACATGAATAGTAAATATGGCCATAGGGAGGTGCTACTGTGTCTTTTCTGATTTGATCAGAACTTGCCTAGAATAGTGTGTACAGTTCTGGGATCCAATTTGTAGGAAGGACATTCATTAATTGGAGAGTGTCCAGAGGAGGATAGCCAGGTTATCAAAGGGCATAAATATCATCTGACTAAAGGAACTGGGGATGTTTAACTTGGGAAAGAAAAGACAAGATTACTATCTTGAAATATTTGAAGAACTCTCAGATGGAAGAGGGATTAAGCTTTACTTCTTGTACACAAAGGGCAGAATTAGGAAAAATAGATCAACATTTCTAAAAGGAAATTTAGACTTCTTTGAAGAGAAAAAAAAAGAAATCAAAAAATATTTAAACTTCCTAATGATTAGGTATCACAAAGTGGTACAGCATGTCTTAAGAAATACTGAGCTCTACATCATTGAAAGTCTTCAAGAAAAACCTGGATGATCACTTGTTGTTCATCATCTTGAAGAAGACCAATGACATCAGGAAGATGATGTCTTGACTAGCTCTTGAGTTGAATGTAAATGAGTCAGGGATGTACAAAGCCATCAGCCTTACTCTCTCCTCCAGAGTCATGGGAATCCTGTGGCAAGATAAAAGTTAATATGATTGACCATGGCCCAGGGTGACTTGTCAGATATAGTATAAAGGGATATTTGATTAGTAATAGATTGTATTCTGAGTTTCTCTGTCTCTGTTTTAATTTGAGATCACTTAGATTCAAGTGAAATAATGACAGCATGCATGTATAAACACATGCTTGGACATGTCACTCATTAATGCAGGGAGTTCCTATTGAAGAAAACTTCTTGTATTAGGGCAGATCAGAACTGTTTTGCTACTATTAAAGTCTTTAAGAGTCATTAAGAAACTCTGAATGATTGAATGAATTGCTTAGGATATATTCAAAAGGTAAGGCTTTAACTTGAAGTAATGGCAAGCAAAGTAGGATTTTTTGCTGTTTTTATTTTAGTATAATCATATACTAATGGATTGAATCTTGTCTTTATCAACCAAGAGTCTTTACTAGGAGTAAAGTACAGAAGCAAATTTCTTTAACTAGAAACTGTATATCTATTTGTATTGTTAATTATTTTATTGTTAATTATTTTAATGTGATTAAAGACTATCATCCCTGACCATTAATGGGACTGCCCATTAAGGGGAGTTTGATTTAGGAAAGTTTGTAGGAAGGCCCACACCTTTTCCTAAATTTTTAATGAGGCACTGTTTCTCAAGGATTGAAATGCCCTCTGGCTCTTAAAAATGTATAAATACTCTGAGAGTGTGGTTTTACTTTAGGGCTTAGTTTTTGGAAGAAGGTTCGTGTGTCAGATGAGATTCTGGGAAACCACCAAGCCCCACAGCTTTGAAAACCCAGATATTGGTGCTTCCCTCTCTGGTACCTATGGTCAGATAGCTGGGAGTCTGTTTGTTGCTCTTTATTTCTCTTCTATTTTGTATATCATTATATCTTCTTGTGTTTTTCTCTACTGGTGAATGATATATGTGCTTGATTAAAGGAGATTGTAAACCCCTCAAAAATTGCCTTACATTTTACAAAAGCAGATCAAAGAACTTGTGATAGCAGGCCCTCCTTGGTATGTCAGGGTCCTTGCTTCTACACTTATGTCTTCTTGTCTGAGACTAATCTTCTATGAGTTGTGCCAGAGTGCCATATTATGCATTCATTACAAATATCTTTCCTCTCAACAAACCTACGAGGTAGATAGTGAAGTATTATTATCACTATTTATAGACAAAAAATCTGAAGCAGAGAGGTATCCAGTGATTAGACAAGTATTTCACAGGTTTAAGTATGTGAAGGCCAAGATCTAGATCTAAGTTTCCCGATGTGAAAGGCAGTGTCCTTTCCATGGCATCATGTCTCTGAAGAGTAAGAACAAGCAGACAGTTGGGTCATAGATTAAGCATGTTGCAACCATTACCTATCTACTTTGTGATTGTTCGGTCCTTTTTCAGTCATGTCTGATTTTTCATGGCGTCATTTGGGGTTTTCTTGGCAAAGGTAGTGGAGCAGTATGCCATTTCTTTCTCCAGCTCATTTTACAACAGTAACAACTTAATAAGTATTTGAGGTGGGATTTGAACGCACAAAAATGGGTTCTTCTAATCCAGGTCTGAAGCTCTATCCGCTGTGTCAGCTGGGACCATCTATCTGTAATAAAAATAATGATAGAGGACTGGATCTGGAAAAATGAAGCATGAGTTCAAAACTGGCCTGATAAACTTATTACCTATATGACCCAGGGTTAATGACTTATACTCTATTTGCCTCATTTTCCTCAACTATAAAATGGGAATAATAACAGCACCTACCTCCCAGGATTGTTGGGAGGATCAATTAGATAATATTTGTGACGCACTTAGCACTATGTCTAGCAACAGTACATATTATATACATGCTAGCTACGATAAGAATGATAATTATAATCAACTGTTTATAATAAAAGTAATTATTATCTACCTATACGGATAATTGTCTATAACAATTATTAACTATAATAACAATACTAAAAATGCTTATTATTGTTCTTATAGCTAGCATGTATATAGTACCTATTATGCCAGGCACAATGCTAAATGCTTCACAAATATTATATAATTGATCCTCACAACAATCCTGGGAGGTAGGTGCTGTTATTATCCTCTTTTACAATTGAGGAAAATGAACCAAATAGAATTTAAGTGATTGGCCCTCAGTCTTATAGCTAGTAAGTTTCCAAAGCCAATTTTGAACTCAGGTCTTTCTTTTTCAAGACTTGGTACTCTATCTGCTATGAAATTTAACTGTCTGATAATCAATCAATAAAAATGTATTAAGTGCCTAATATACACTAGTCATATGCTAAGCCCTAGGATACAAAAAGAAGGAAAAACAGTTTTTGTCATGAAAGGGGTTATATTTTAATGGAGGAGACAACATGAAAACAAATATATACAGAGCAGGCTACAGGAGATAATTAATAGAGGGAAGATACTAGAATAAGAAGGGTTGGGGAAAGGCTTCAAATAAAATATGCCACTTTTGTTGGGATTTAAAGAAAGTCAGCTAGGCCAATTAAGTGCAGAGGAGGAGAGATTCATGGGAGGCATGAGAGACAGAGAAAATGTTTAGAGGAGAGAGATAGAATATTTTTTTGTGTGTGTGGAACAGCCAGGAGCCCAACGTCACTAGATTTAAGAGTATGTTTTGCGGAGTAAGGACCAAAAAGACTGGAAAGATAGGAAGGGACTAGTTTATGAAGGACTCTGATTGCCAAACAAAGCGTTTTGTATTTGATTCTGGAGGCAACGAGAACCCTTTAGAATTTATGGAATGGGTACAAGGAGTGGATTGCATGGCAGTATCTGTGCTTTAAGGAAAATCATTCCAATGACTGAATGGAGGATGGATTGCAGTGGAGAGAGACTTGTTGCAGATCAATCCACTAGCAGATTATTTATACAATCCAGTGATAAGGGCAAGTAATAGAATGCTGGCAATGTTAGAGAAGAGAATGGTATCTATCTATCTATCTATCTATCTATCTATCTATCTATCTCTACCCTCTGTTAGGTATTTGCTTTTATAAATTTCTGTGTATTTATTGTTTGCTCATTTGATTTTACAAAATACATGTCATTAATCTATCTTTGCCAGTGAGGACATGACACATTTAGATGAGAAATGTCTAATACAGAGATCTGAGACTCTGTCTGCTAATTTTGTTATCCCTTCTCAGATTTTTTCTAGAATTCACTCCATGTCCTGGTTCCCAAGTAAGAGATTACTCACCTGTGGACCACAAATGACTGTGACAGAAACTGAGAATTCCCTAAAGTTGCTAACTAGCAATCTCCAGTAGATACCATATATAGTTCCACAGATACCACTCCCAGACAGGGGACTAAGGCAAATCCTAGACCAGTATAGCTGAGCAGCTGCAAGCTCTTCAGAGCCTTACCAATATAGGAGAGTTTTTGCAGCAGCATACGCCATTTCTTGGGAGCTTAAGGGCCCCCCGTGGAAATAGAATTATGAAATATGGGGAACAGATAAAACCTCTGTGCTCTCATACGGATCTCAGAGTTTTTTTCTTATATTCTCCAGCCCTTATGAGAGATTTCTAGATTTTCACATAGGATAGAGACAGCAAGGCACCAAGGGGAATGGACTAAGGTTTTTGACTGAGGCAGTTGTACTACATCAGGCCCTGATTTCCATGACTTCTGTAACCTGACACTTGGTGTGAGGGTGGGCAGAAGCATATCAGATAAGGAGGAACTGAGCCCTCTTAAAATCAATGATGGTCAAATTTTTAACTAGCTAGCAACACAGTGCTATTGGGTCTGGAGAAGCATGAACTGTGATTTATTGTAAATTCTCCTGGCTATTAAAATGGAGTATAACACTATCTTCTCCCTCCATGCTTCTGTCTAATTCATTTTGGTTTATCCCTAAACCTAAGAGGACTGTTGAAATTGCAACAACTTCCTTATTCCTATCAGAGATATGTGTGTGCTCAAGTGGTTTGGGTCTGCTCCCTAGTACCTTAAGGGACATGTAGTGGTAAGAGGGATGAATTTTAGGAACTTGCTTGGAGGAGGCAGGGACTCAAAATATGAATACTTTTTATTCTACATTTTCTATGTTCAATAAATTATGTAGACAGTATATATTCAATAGTAGAGTTCTGTGATGTGCCACAAAAATAAGAAAAGAGAAGACATAAAAATTGAAGGACCTAGTGGATGGATCCATACCTTACATATTTATTATATTTTTTAGCAATAATTTATATCATTTTCAGTTTAAACTCCAAATCCAGAGAGTAATTTCAGTTTTAAACTACTCTGCACTGTTTGGAATAGTGTAGCATGGCAAAATAGGAGTGTCTGATGCATATAAGCTAACTATGTTTAGAGATTTTTTAATGAAAGTACTTAGTGACTTGAGTCAAATATTACATGATAAATAATTCTGATATTGTACCTTCTCATTTATTGTAGAAACACATTGTACTTCCTTAGGCTTATGGTAAGAAGGCAATATCTGTGCTCATTTCAACTGCTTATACTTTGAAATTACATGCAGTGCCAAGAGTCACAGTACCTAGATAATGTCATATGTAGTCCATAGAATTGCCTTAAGTCTCACCTACTTCCCCAATCATTTCATACATGGTACAGAAGTACTAACGAGATTAGACCAGTCTGACCAGGGCCCAACAGTATGAAAAGCAGGCATTTAAGCAATTACTGATCTGTGTTGAATCTCTGAAGACCATCTATGGTGGATGGCCTCACCTGGATTCCTCCATCTCTGTACTCATTAATCATATCTGGTTCACCACACCATCTGTTGTCCTGTGCCCTAAGCTTATTGCTTTCACAAGTGTCCAGGGAACCAAATATCCAAATGTTATGAAAGGTTGTCATGCGAAAGCAAAAGAAACGTTGTTTTGTATAGTCCCATAGGTTTATGTGTGTATGTGTGTGTGTGTGTATGAAAGAGAAAGTCAGTTACAGAGAGACTTTCACTTTGGCCCATTCAATCAAAAAGAAAAATTTTCCAATAGTTATATTCAACCAGCACAACATGAACTCTTTGAAGGCAGGAAGTATTGTCATTTTTGTCCTGGTATCTTCATCATTTAACACAGAGCTTGATTCATAAGAGATGTTTGAAAATTATTTTTGAATTAAATTGAATAAAAACCAATCAATTGGAAATAATACATAAGTGGATTGCTCTGCCTTGAGATAAAATGTACTTCCCTTACCTGGATAACTTCACCAGAAGATGTAGAAGCACTTTTCAGGGATCAGAGAAATCACAGATTTTTCAGGGTTTGAAAAAGTCTTAAAGTCATTAAACACAATACTTATTGAAGAATATCCCTTCTGCAACATCTTCCTAGACTTTTCATAAAGACTGGATGACCACTTTTAAGAAAGGCTATAGAGGCGATATCTGTTCCTTTAAAGCTTACAGTAACTGCCATCTAGGATCGCTTCCAATCCTGTTATTCTATGATTTTATGAGTATACTTTCAATCTCTATCACATTTTAAATATTGGCATTTGGGACTAGTACATCCTCCCTTAATATTTTCCTTGAGTTTCAGTTTCTACTACTGATAATGCATCCTCTCCAGGAATTATTTTACCAATGGGGAAAAATCTATCATGTCCTGCTGACTGACATATGCATATCCTGTAAGACAGCTAGTAATGTGAAATTATAATGGTTCTGAAAGTAATAATAATAATAATAAACATATACAAAAGCTATTCCACTTGCCCTTGAGCAAGACCAAAGATGCCAGCTTGGCAATACACAGGGATCTTGGCTGCATAAAACAAGATTATTGCTGGGACAGAAATGAAATTTAAAAAGAAAACATTAGTTCCAAAGGCAAAATGCCAATAAATAAATGCTAGCTAGTGTAAAGAGTTGTCTGGCAGTTCAATTTGTTAAAGTGGTATCTCTTCCACTGAGCTTTACCTATTTACTTCATGTCTTTCATTCTCAGAACCACAGGCACAAACATAGGGGACTATGTTTTTCTTAAATGTGCATCAAGTAAGTAAATTGAGAAAAACATACTAGCTTCTTGTCACTCACATGTCCTCCTGATTGTCTAGAGTGTGCTTACACATATTTGTAGTTCAAGTATAGAAGATGAATAGCTCAATTGTCTTATGAGTTTAATTTATGAGATAGAGTGTGTTCCCCATATCTGACATGGACATGAAAGGTCATTTCATAGCCTCGCAATTCTTAATGAAGTCTTTCTGAGATACAGAGACACATAATTATGTTGTTCAGTGAGAAGTTTATGAAATTTCTTTAGATAAAATTTGTACCAATCTGAGGACATATTTCAAGGGAAGGGGAAAATATGTGTGGCTAATACAATCTTTCGGAGATTAGAAAATGAGTAGGCAGGTTGAAGACAGCTTTAATGACAAACTGAAAAGAAGTAAAACAGATACCAAAACAACTTTTCAGAATGTTTTGAATACAGAAGATAAGATGGAATATGTAAGTATTTCAAGTTTCTGATGATTAAATCAAATAAAGACAAATGTTGGAAGAGCTCATAGAATAATTCCATCCTTGATTCACCTAAGGAAGCAAGGAATGATTAATTTTATATGTTTTATTTATTTTTTTTTTTTGTAGAAACATCATGCACTAGACTTACCTATTTGGTACACAGATGAGCCAAGTTCAGAACCAATTCTTTGGGCTCCATTGGTCAACTGGTAGCTTAACTTTAATTTTGTCCTAAAACTTGTGTTAAGCTGTTGTACTCCACAAGACTTGTGTTAAACTATCAGGATAAGGGATAAATAATAATGAAATAGTAATAGAAGTGGCAATGCCAATCACCTCACTGCTATTGCCTCCTCATGGACATGCCCTGTAATTTGTCCTGTATATATGGTGTTCCTCCATTACTCTGTGAGTTCTTTGAGAGCAAAGACTATCTTTTGCCTGTCTTTGTAACCTAAGAATTTATCACATGCCTGACACACAATAGGTACTTAATAAATGTCCATTTGCTGTCTGACCAATAAATACTTCTTCTTGACTTGAGGGGGTCTCCTTAGATCTCATTGTCTCATAGTCTCATTATCTCATTAGATCCTTGTAACATCTCTGTGAACTAGGTGCTATTATTCTCCCCAGTTTCAGATTAAAAACAAAAACCTGAGCCTGTTAGAGATTATATGACTTAATCCTGGCCATAAGTAAGTAGTAAGCCATTGAGACACGGTTTGAGCTTAGACCTTCTTCAATACAAGTCCAACATTCTGTTCAATACAATGACTAATTGTACCAATAATAATAAATATGACATAGACCAATAACCCATAACAAATACTAATATAAGGACAAAATATATACGTGATTTACACATGAATGATGATACCATAAACAAATTAAGAGAACATGGAATAGTTTATCTGTCAGATTTATGGTTAAGGGAAGATTTTAGGAATAAAAAAGATGTAGAGACCATTACAAAATGTAAAATAAATAATTTTGTTTATATAAAATTTAAAAAAAAAAGGTTTTCCACAAACAAAACCAATGCTGCCAGAATTAGAGAGCAGAAAACTAGAAAGAAAAGCATTTGCAACAAGTATCTCTGATAAAAGTTTAATTTCTCAAATATATAAATAATTGAATCAAATTTATAAAAGAAATACAAATCATTCCCCAGATGATAAATGATCAAAAGATATGAACAGGCAGTTTTCAGGCAAAGTTGTATCAGTTGGTTTTTGTTTTTACTTAAAAAAATAAAGAAATTTTTCTGGGGTGAAACAAGGAAGTCCATTATCACCACTGTTATTCAATATTGTCATTCACAGAAATGGTAGCATTGGTACAAAAGTTTCTAAACTTAGACCATTGATATAAAACAAAAGGGATCTTTGAGGCTAATTAGTCTAACCTCCTCATTTACAGATAAAGAAAATGATATCCATTGAAGTTGCCAAATGTCATACACTTAGTAATTGAAATGGGATACAAATCCAGGTATTCTGACCTCAAATCTGTTGTTATTTTTATTGTCCTAAAAAGGCTGTGATTCAATCATTACTAACTCTTCCCCTTCCCTTAAAACCTACCATTGTCAAATCATATGAATTCTACATCTACAGTTCTTTTTATGTTTAACTTCTACTTCCACTTCAGCTGCTCATGACGTATTTCAGACCTTTATCACATCTTGCCTGGATTATTGTA
This sequence comes from Bettongia penicillata ogilbyi, assembly GCA_023548195.1. NCBI lineage: Eukaryota > Metazoa > Chordata > Mammalia > Diprotodontia > Potoroidae > Bettongia > Bettongia penicillata. The sequence continues at coordinate 3,536,948 of JAJHZJ010000426.1, forward strand.
ATAACTTCCTAATAGCTCTCTAATCTTTCCCTGTTCTAATCAATCTTTCACAGTTAATGCTGGAGTAATTCCCATAGTAGACTCAGTCTCTCAATTAAAATCTACTGCCAGGTAAAATATAAACTGCTTGTTTTAGTATTCAGGGCCCCAAATTAATCTCACATAACTCAACTTGCTATTTCTCTTAACATTTTTCAACTTATGAACTTTATATTCTTTCTAATCAAAGATAGTAATTTTCCCTCATTCTCATCCTATGCTTAACTTTGCTCAGACCTGGAAAGAATTGCTCCTCTTATTCTCCCTTCTTTGTCTGTTGTGATTGCTACTCACAGAAATCCTTCCTCTGACATCTCTAATTTTTGAAATCCTCCCTTTCAAAGGCTAACTTCAATGTCTCCTCCACCACAAAGTTTTCTCTGTTGTATCAGTTGGTTTTTGTTTTTACTTAAAAAAATAAAGAAATTTTTCTGGGGTGAAACAAGGATGTCCATTATCACCACTGTTATTCAATATTGTCATTCACAGAAATGGTAGCATTGGCAATAAGAGAAGAAACAGAAATTGTAGGAATTACAATAGGCAATGAAGAAACAAAGCTATCACTCTTTGCAGAATTTATGACGGTATACTTCAAGAATCCTAGAGAATCAACTAAAGAACTACTTGAAATAACTAACAACTTTAGCAAAGTTGCAAGATATAAAATAAACTCACAAAAATCATCCACATTTCTATGTATTACTAACATATTCCAGCACCAAGAGATAGAAAGTAATTCCATTTAAAGTAACTGTAGGCAATATAAAATATTTGGAAGTCTACCTGTCAAGACAAAGCGAGGAACTCTATGAACACAATTACAAAACATTGTACACACAAATAAAATCAGATCTAAACAATTTGAAAAATATCTGTTGCTCATGGGTGGACTGAGCTAAAATAGAAAAAATACCGATTCTACCTAAATTAATGTACTTGTTCAGTGCCATACCAATCAAACTACCAAAAATTATTTTATTGAGTTGGAAAAAAATATTAACAAAATTCATGTGGAAGAACAAAATTTCCAGAATGTTAAGGGAATTAATGAAAAGACATATAAAGGGAAAGTGACCTAGCCACACGAGATCTAAAACTGTATTATAAAGCATCAATCATCAAAGCTACTTGGTACTGACTAAGAAATGAGTGATGGATCAATAGACTAGTTTAGATACACAAGACAATGTACTTTAGTAATCTACTGTTTGATAAACCCAAAGATTCTAGTTTCTGGGATAAGTATTCAGTATTTAGCAAAAAACTGCTGAGAAAACTGGAAAATAGAATCGCAGAAACTAGGCATAAACCAACACATTATGCAGATAACCAAGAAAAGGTCAAAATGGGTACACAATTTAGTTATAAAAGGAGATAGTGTAAGCAAAGTAAGAGAGCAAGGGGTAGTTTACCTGTCATATCTATGGAGAGAGGAAGAATTTATGACTAAACAAGAGATAAAGAACATCACAAAATGGAAAAAGGATCATTTTAATTACATCAAATAAAGAAGTTTGTTTTTTTTTTTCACAAAGCCAATGAAACCAAGATTAGAAGGAAGCAGAAAGTTGAAAAACCTTTCTTTTACATCTAGTGTCTCTGATGAAGGCCTTGTTTCTAAAATATATTGAGAACTGAGTCAAATGTGTAAGAATAGGCCATTTCCAAAATGAAAAACAGTCAAAGAATATGAACTAGGAATTTTCAGACAAAGAAATCAAAGTTATGTATACTCATATAAAAATGCTCTGGATCAGTATTGATTAAAGAAATGCAAACTAAAACAACTCTGAGATACTACATCATACTTATTAAATTGGGTAACATGACAAAACAAGAAAATGATAAATGTTGTTGAAGTGGGAAAATTGGAACACATACATTGTTGGTGGAGTTGTGAACTGATCCAACCATTTTGAAATGCAATTTGAAGTTATGCCCAAAGAGCTAAAAAACTGTGTATACCCTTTGACCCAGAAATATCAATGATAGGTCTGTATCCCAAAGAGATGATCAAGAAGTGAAAAAGTACATGTACAGAAGTATTTATACAGTTCTTTGTGTGTTGACAATTGGAAATTAAGGAAATGCCTATCAGTTGAGAATGGCTGAACAAATTGTGTTTTATATATATATATGTAATGGAATACTGTTGTCCTATAAGAAATGATGAACAGGTGGATTTCAGAAAAACCTGGAAAGAATAAATTGATGCTGAGTGAGGTAAGCGGAATCAGGAGAACACTGTACACAGTTACAACAACATTGTGCAATGACCAGTTTTGATATATTTAGCTCTTCTCAGCAAAGCAATGATCTAAGATAATTTCCATGACGGAAAAAAGAGAAGGGGGTATGGTGTCTGAGTACATATTCAAGTATACTATTTTCTGTCTCTTTTTACTCTCATAGTTTTTTTTTTCCCTTTTTGTTCTCATTCTTTTTTCACAAAAAGGCTAATATGGAAATATGCTTAATATGATTGTATATGTCTGTCCTGTGTTAGATTGCAAGCTATCTTGGGAAAGGAGAGAGGGATTAAAATTTGGAACTCAAAATCTTATAAAAGTGAATATTGAAAACTAAAAATAAATAAAGAGAATTTATTTCTTTATTAGACTCTAAGTTCTTTGAGGGCAGGACCTATATAAATTCATCTCTGTATTAATTCAACACCAAGAATGGACTTATGGAGATAATGGGTGATTTTTCATGAGAATACTTAGTATGGACATTCAAATGACTTTTGTCTTCCTCTGTACCTCAGAACTCCCAAGTTCAAGCAGTCTATTTGCCTTAGCTTCCCTAGAAGAGATTGCAAAAATGCACTACTACACTTAATTTGGAATTAATTCTGTTGGAAAAGGTAGGATTTGGACAGAAACTATTGACTCTTTATTTTACAGTCTGTACTCAATTACTGTTCAGTTTCTTAACATCTTACATATTCTCAAAAAAGGTATGGTGATGGGTCATAATATTTTTTACATGCCCAAGGCACTGAACTTAGTACTAAGTGAGACAAATACATGCAAAACATAGACCTTGCCCTCAAAAAGCTCACAATCTAAGACAGGAAGCAACATACAAATAACTATGTATAAACAGAATATATAGAGAGTACATAGGAGCTGATAACAGGGGAAAGATATGAAGATTACTGAGGACTAGGAAAAGAGAACTTGTAGAACATGGAGTTTTAGATGAAGCTTGAAGGAAGTCAGGGGAGCCAGGAGATGAAGACAAGAAGGGAAAGGATTCCAGACATGTGTAAAAGCCAGGACCAAGATATGCTATATGAGATCTTAGATCTGCTTTTTTAAAAGGAAAGCAACTTGAAAAGTCAGCAATCACTTTAATCAAGCACATGTATCATTCTCTTAATTCAGGGGGGAAAATCAGCACCCTGAACTTCAAAGAAAATACAGATAAATCAATATAACAGGCAGGGCTTCCAACTGTCTAACAGAGCAGCAGACAGATAACTATCTGACCGTACATATATAGTTACCAGAGAGAGAAGCACCAACATCTGGGTTTTCAAAGCTGAGGGGCTACTTAGTAGATGCCCAGAGTCTCATCTGGACAGACACTTCCAATGGGTGAGCCCCAAAGTGGAAAACAAAAACAAAAACAAACTTACCTTAGAGTATTTATACATTTTTCAGAGCCAGAGGGAATCACAACCCTTGAGAACCTAATGCCTCATTAGAAATTAACAAAAGGTGTGGGCTTCCCCTAATCAATTTTTCCTTAAGAGGCTGGCCCATTAATAGGTAGGGAAGATCTTTAAACTCTCATAGTTCCAATAAAAACATGGCAGGGAGCCAGTGAAAATGCTCAGAGTTTGGAGATGAAGAATCATGTGAAAGGAACAGCAAGGAGGTCAGGATCAGTACAACACAGAGTGGAAGAGTGTAAAATATAAGATGACTAAAAGGTAGGATGCAACAGATTTTGGAGGGCTTTAAAAGTCCAACAGAGAATTGCAAATTTGATCCTAGAGTTTATGGGGACCTAATGGAGTTTATTAAAGAAGTATTAGACATGAACAGACCTGCACATTAGGGAAGAAGAGTGAAGGATTGGGAGGGAACGACAATGAGTTCAGTTTTGGATATGCTGAGTTTAAAATATTCCAGTCCAAGAAAGAGTAGTCCAGGAGATAGGTAAGGGCTGCACAAAAAGATATGAGAATCATTCATATAGAGTTGATGATTGGATTCATGGGAATTTATGAGATCACCCTTGGGAAGTTAGTATCGGGAGGAATATCAGAATTCATTCATTTCAACCCCAATTTGTACTATGGTTGTAATGCTTCTGAAGCCCATTTTCTTTTTACATCTTACAGAAAACAAAATCAAGGTCTAGGTAGAGTAATTCATTTCCCCAAAGAAACACACCAAGTAAATAAGATAAAAATTCAAATTTCCCAGTCTCTGATCTAGACTTCTTTTCATCTTGGTATGTTAAATATCTGTTCATCAATCATTTCTTCAATATCTAATATAAAGAATATGTTTAATTTATATAGCATTCTAAAATTTATATGTATTATCTTATTTGATTCTCACAACAACAAAAGGTCTCACAAAAATTCAGATAGATAAATTGGCTTGGAAGTAAGTATGCTTACAGGGTTCAGAGTTTGGGCTCTAGGATCAGAGGATCTGGATTTAAATCCTGTCTCCATACAAGTCATGTGATATGGTCCTGAGTCTCCATTTCCTCATCTGCCAAATTAGGGTGTTGGATTAAATGACTTTCCAAGTCCCTTCCAGCTCTGCATTTATAATCCCCTGATTTATAAAAGGTCATATATTTAGTATATGAAAGCAGGGATTCAAGTATTCCATTTCCATTTCCAGTAATCTTTACATTATACTTCTACTAGTTCTTTATGCAACACTGGCAAGTCACTGATGAAAACACTAAGATAAAGAAAACTTGATCTTTCTTTTCATATTGTTTATAAGTGAAGAGGAGACACAATAGGACCAAAAATAACATTATTAAAATTATTATTAAAATAACTATTATGCAAAATAGACAATATAGATAAAATAGATAAAGATCTGAGGTGAAAAAATACGGGAAAAGTCAAATGAATAAAGAATTTAAGATTGGTGATCCAAAACCAAATTAAGATTAAAATAAAGAAATAAGGGTCTCCATGTTACCTATAATGTACTAATGTCAGTAAAATAGAATCATACTTTCATTGAAAGGACAGATATATTTAAGAAACATTTTCTACATCCAGGTTGAAGTACAAAGAGCTTTAAGGATAGCTCTCCATTTTCTAAACAACCTAATTCACCAGAAAATTCTGTTATTTATATTCTGTGGATTTTTCCCCTTCTCTTCCCCATAACTTTGTCTTTTGTTTACAAATTTAATGCCTAAGCTGAATTATGTTGCAGAAATCTGATGCATTTGTCCAAGATAGGCTAAGAACATCATCAGCTGCAGATTTCAGGGAATGAATTTGTAAAAAGATTTCTTGTGGAGGGAGGAGTCAAGATGGAGGAGTAGAAAGCTTCACATATGCTAGCTCTTAACCCACAGCCCATAAAATACCTGTAAAGAAGAACTCCCAACAAATTCTGGAGCAGCAAAAGTCACACAACAATGGAGTAGAGGAGATTTCTGTTCCAGAAGGCCCTGAAAAACTGACACCAAAGGTCCATTGTGCACCAGACCCAGAGCAGAGCCCAGCCCTGCCTTGGCCATGCAGCACTGAGAGGAGTAGATCTGAGCAGTCTTCAAGGATAGAATCTCCAGGAGCTGTGCAGGTCCCTCCACCCACAGACACCAAAGGTCAGTGAGAGAGCCTGTTTGGCTTGCTGAGAGGGAAATGGGGTGTCTCCATAACTCAGGCCCCCTCAGGAGGCAGCAGTGGAGGCAGCAGCAGACAGAGGCTCCCAAAGCAGGCAGGAGCTCGGATCCATTATTGATGATCTCCACATAAACCCACTGAGGGAACTGAGCCCTGTGTGGCGGCCCTGCCCACACCTGAACTTAATCTCACACTGAATACCAACCCTGCCTCAGCAAAAAACCCTAAGGCTGGGGAGCAGCATTTGAATCTCAGACCCCCAGCACTAGCTGGGCAAATCTGGAGGCCAGGTGGGTGTGGAGAGGAATCTCAGAAGTCAAGTAACTGGATGGAAAAATGCCCAGAAAAGGGAAAAAAATAATACCATAGAAGGTTACTCTCTTGGTGAACAGATATCTCCTCCCTTCCTTTCTGATGAGGAAGAACAATGCTTACCATCAGGGAAAGATATAGAAGTCAAGGCTTCTGTATCCCAAACATCCAAAATAGATATTCAATGGGCTCAGGTCATGGAAGAGCTCAAAAAGGATTTTGAAAATCAAGTTGGAGAGGTGGAGGAAAAACTGGGAAGAGAAATGAGAGAGATGCAAGAAAAGCATGAAAAGCAGGTCAACACCTTGCTAAAGGAAACCCCAAAAAATAGGCTAACTCAATTGGCAAAAGAGTTCAGAAAACTCTTTAGAAGAGAAAAATGCTTTAAAAAGCAGAATTAGCTAAATGGAAAAGGAGATTCAAAAGCTCACTGAAGAAAATAGTTCTTTCAAAATTAGAATAGAACTGATGGAGGCTAATGACTTCATGAGAAACCAAGAAAAAACAAAACAAAATCAAAAGAATGAAAAAAATGGAAGATAATGTGAAATATCTCATTGGAAAAACAACTGATCTTGAAAATAGATCCAGGAGAGACAATTTAAAAATTATGGGACTACCTGAAAGCTATGATCAAAAAAGAGTCTAGACATCATCTTGCATGAAATTATCAAGGAAAATTGCCCTGATATTCTACAACCGGAGGGCAAAATAAATATTCAAGGAATCCACCAATCACCTCCTGAAAGAGATGCAAAAAGAGAAACTCCTAGGAACATTGTGGCCAAATTCCAGAGTTCCCAGGTCCCAGAGAAAATATTGCAAGCAGCTGGAAAGAAGAAATTCAAGTATTGTGGAAATAAAACCAGAATAACTCAAGATCTAGCAGCTTCTACATTAAGGGATCAAAGCACATGGAACATGATATCCTAGAAGTCAAAGGAACTAGGACTAAAACCAAGAATCACCTACCCAGCAAAACTGAATATAATACTTCAGGGGAAAAATTGGTCTTTCAATGAAATAGAGGACTTTCAAGCATACTTGATGAAAAGACCAGAGCTGAAAAGAAAATTTGACTTTCAAACACAAGTGTGAAAAGAAGCATGAAAAGGTAAACAGCAAAGCGAAATCATAAGGGACTTAACTAAAGTTGAACTGTTTACATTCCTACATGGAAAGACAATATTTGTAACTTTTGAAACTTTTTTCAGTGTCTGGGTAGTTGGTAGGATTACACACACACACACATACACATGTGAACACACACACAGAGACAGAGAGCACAGAGTGAACTGAATAGGATGGGATCATATGTTAAAAACATGAAGTTAAACAGTGAGAGAGAAATGTATTGGGAGGAGAGAGGGAGAAATGGAATGGGGCAAACTATCTCTCAGAGAAGAAGCAGGTAGGAGACTTCTTAGTGGAGGAAAAAGGAAGGGAGCTGAGAGAAAAACATGAAGTTTACTCTCATCACATTCAACTAAAGGAAGGAATAAAATGCACACTCATTTTGGGATGAAAACCTATCTTACAATACAGGAAAGTGGAGGAGAAGGGGATAAGCTGGGTGGGGATGATGATGGATGGGAGGGCAGTGGGAAAAGGGAGAAATTTGAAGTCAAAACTCTTGGGGAGGGACAGGATCAAAAGAGAGAATAGAAGCAATGGGGGGCAGGATAGGATGGAGGGAAATATAGTTAGTCTTACACAACATGACTATTATGGAAGTCATTTGCAAAACTACCCAGATATGGCCTATATTGAATTGCCTGCCTTCCCAAAGGGAATGGGTGGGGAGGGAGGGATGGGGAAAAGTTGGCAGTCAAAGCTTTAGGAACAACTGTCGAATATTGTTCTTGCTACTAGGAAATAAGAAATACAGGTAACGAGGAATAGAAAGTTATCTGGCCCTACAGGACAGAAGAGAATATGGGGACAAGTGAAGGGAAGGACCATAGAAGAGAGGGCAGATTGGTGATAGGGGAAATTAGAATGTTTAGTGTATTGGGGTGGGGGGAGGGGACAAATGCGGAGAAAATTTGGAACCCAAAATTTTGTGAAAATGAATGTAAAAAGTTAGATAAATAAATTTAACTAAATAAAAAAAAAAATTAAAAATTAAAAAAAAAGTTCTTGTGTTTATTCCAGGTCATTCACAGAGCCTTGAGGCTACCACCTACACCATGCCAATTTGGAATATGTTTCAGTGAAGTGAGATCAATCCTTAGTAGCAGTAGTCCAGAAGACATTTACCTGTCGTTCTATGAAGTCAACCAATGATCTTCTGAAAAAGAAGTCTTTTCCTTGTGAGGCCTCTATCTTCTCATTATCCCTTCTCCCAGCTGTTATTATTCACCTTCATCCACCTCTTTCTACTTTCCTCTCCTTGTCTTCCTCTATATCAGTAGGGTTAAATTCAAAATGGAAATAGAAGCCTCTAAACCATATATAAAGAGCCCCATACCTCATGTACTGATTTGGAAAATCATATATTAACATTATCTGCATTCTATTCTATTTTTTATTTATTCGGTTAAATATTGCATTTTTGTCTGGTTAGGCTGTACTTGGCCATGTTGTGGGCATCAAGACAGCCTGTGGCCTTCTGTTTGATGCCTATTTTATTTTTTTTCTTCTCTTTTTTTTTAATTTTTTTTTAATGTTTTACAATCATTTTCTTAAAGTTAAGATTTTATCCCCCTCCACCCTTCCCCTAATAACCCCCTCCCTCCCCATGACAGCATACAATTCTGCTTAGGTTCTACATATACTTTCCTATTGAGCACATTTTCACTATATTCATGCTTCATGCCTATTTTAACCAGTTCTTCTAGAACTTAATTATATCTTCCGAATGGCTCTCAGAATCCTTTCCTTTCCACTACCACTGCCACTACTCTAGTTCTGATGTTTATTTGTTGTTTCGTTTTTGTTCCACAAATCAAAGATTTCTGATCTTTGCCACCCCAATCGGAGTTTGCTTGGCAGAGATACTGCAGTGGTTTGCTATTTCCTTCTTTGGCTCATTTTATAGATGAGAAAACTAAGGCAATCAGGGTTATTGACCAGGGCCACACAGATATTAAGTGTCTGTCTGAAATCAGAATTAAACTCACAAAGATGAGTCTTCCTGACTTCAAACCTAGAATTCTATCCACTCTTCCACCTAGCTGCCTGATTGTTATTTTGATAGCCTATTATTATAGTCTATTCAGTTTATTTTAGTCTGTTTAGATAGTCTATCTTTATTTCGATGGTCTAAATAGACTTGGAGTTATGAAGGCAAAAATTCAAATCCTGCTTCAGACAATTAACAGCTATGTGATCCTTGGCAAATTATTTAATGTCTTAATCTGTTTCATCTTCTGTAAAATGAAGGTGACAATAGCACCTAATTTCAGAGTTACTGTGAGGTTCAAATAAGGTAGCAAATGTAAAAAGCTTTGGAAACAAAGAAAAGGCTCTTTAAATCCTATATACTATTATTAATTAATGTACTTGCTAATATTTTTTTTTCAAGATAGGATTATTGCAATACCCTCCTTAGTATTTTCCCTGACTCTAGCTTGTCACCCCTCTGGCTTATTTCTCAAACATTATATGAACAATCTCCTCTCTCTAGCAAAATTTTTATCCAAAGAACCTCTATTTGCTAAAACAAATTCAATAAATAGGCTATTGAGGTGATCCTCTAATTACTCCTTGTGACATAATGGTAACCCTGTCTTTGTTCCCCCAAAGATTATTCTAAGGAGTATAACTCTGGCAATTACTACAAAGGTGGAAAAATGTCAGGTTTGAGGCCTGGTCCTTCTCATCAAGGCAGCATCTCTTCTTGTTCCCTTGATTACTTGCACTCTGACCTCTGAGAGCTTGACTTGTTCTTAAGTAGTATTTTAATCTATTTATCTGTCTCCAAGTTGTTCCATTTCTAATAGAGTATAAGCTCTTGGAGGTCAGATATTGTTTTGTTTTTGTCTTTTTCTTTTTATCCTCATCCTAGAATATGTTGGGCGTATAGGACATCTTAAAAAAATCCTTGCAGAATTGAATTATCACATGGGGCCCTGTCTTGCTAATAGAGAGGTATTAATTAAAAGAAATTTGGCCACCAATAGATGAATTTTGGGGATCAGAGTAACTAATGAAGAATGTTCAGTAAGCCAAAAATGGGTTCAAGGAAAAAAGAATCTACATTATAAATCAGAGGTTCTTGAGAT